>JAMPIT010000230.1:1767500-2967500 GCA_026261815.1 Monarcha castaneiventris obscurior
CAATTTCCATCAGCAAGGAAACTTTTCCAGGAGCTTGGCCCAGCTTGGGATCTTAACTGAAGGATGCTTCAGCAGCTCAGCAAAACAAGCCCTCCTCCACAGCTCCACACTACATCAATGCCCAGATCAGTCTCAACAGAAGGAAGCCCAAATCTCTCATTTCCAGGTACTGGTTATTCACCACTTACACACTCCCAAACCACTCTGCCCCACAGACCCAGCCCACACACCTCCCTTCAGCCACATACTCCCACAGCATAGTGACTTCAGGGTTATCACCTCTCTGCAGATAACACTATCATCAGCCCCCATCAGCATCACCCAGATATAGATAACAGTGTTATCAGCTGCCCTCTGCAATGACCCTGCAAAAGATGAACAGTTCCCCCCAGGGCACTCCCCAGGTAGTGACAGAGAGGAAGAGGAAAGAGGCTGAAAGGAAGAGGGTATTTAAAAGAGGGTTCCTCTGCATGCACTCTCACCTGTTCTGCTGTTCACCTTCACCACCTGTGGTAACAGGCCTCACCCCCACACCTTCTCCCCAGGCCATTTAACCCAAACAACCCTTCCTTATCAAACCACTGCCCCATGGAGGGGATGCCCCAACCCTTAAATCTCTGTCTGGGCAAGACATCCCTGTTATCAAGAGCTGGTGAGAGCCAGACGTGCCCATCACCATGTGCCCACCACCCTTCTGCAGGATCCTCATGGATTGGGATAGAGCATCCCTGCTGCTGCCTTGCAGAGCAAAAGCTGCACACAGGCCACTGTGAAGACATTAAGGGTCAGCTAAACTCTGCTGGGCTCTTATTTACCATGGATGGTGCTGCACTATTTCCAGTTCACAACCAGACTGTGATGATCTGACCTCTGCTCAGTACAAAAATCCCAAAAACAAGAGGTTGCAGCACAAAAGTACTAAGCAATCTGAGTAATCCACCACCCTCATCACAAGGGACTTCCATGCAGGCCCACAGAATGGAATGGCTCAATTGAAAGGGATCTACAGAGATCACGTAGTCCAGCTGCCTGACCACTTGAGGACTGAAGGACAAGGACAACCTCAGCAAGGACAGACCTCAATGGATGTGCCACAGCAGCAGCATCTTCCTCTGACCCTCTGCACGGCTTCAACGCAGGGTTCACTCTCACACGCAATATTTGTGCTAAGGACAGTCCTGTGCAAAGTTTTCAATGTTCCCCTGGGGATTTGGGAGCACCTGAAAGCCACTGTGCATGACACACCTGCACATGGACAAACAAACTAAACCACACCAAGAGAGCCCTGATAGTACAGGGGCACTCAGAGCATTGCAGGGGCCACACGAACCCTTCAGCACTGATAGATTTAAGACATTCCTACCTCCATCACAAAGACTTCCTATCTCACAAATTACTCTCCCAAAGCAACTGTACAAAGTCTTTTTCTCCCTCTGAATCACCCAGCTATCAATCAGATGACTTTTTGTCACTTTAGCACGAAAGCAATTTGATGTTTAATCGCTCCCTGAACACTTGATCCATTCTCCCACCACCCCCCCAGGACCTGGCCTGAACACATGCTGTTTACACAGCAGCCCACGCAGGAGCTCGGCCAGCTCCTTCCAGGATCTGGCCCAAGCTGCTGGGCATGGCACGTTCTGCCAGTCGGACTTTGTCCCAGGCACCTTCTGAGCCAAACCCTGGCTCAGCTCCACCCTGGTTCACTGCTGTTACAGCTCGTTCTCCCTGGGCTGCACCGAATCATTTCCCAGAGCAGAGAGAATAAAATTGGAGGAGCTGTAACAATTAGTGTGACAATTAGTTCTGCATAAAATGGTGGCCAGCCTGGGGTTTGACTCAGGAGAGCAGAACCAACCACAGATTCCCATCAAATTCTGAGCCACTTGGTCTCCACTAAAATTTATATTCGGATCTTCCAGCATAGAAAAAAAAGCTGTTTGGGGAATGCATTTGGGAGTTGAACCCCCTCTTTTACAGGGCACAGGTATAATCTTTCACCTTTGACCTCGAAAAGCCTCAGAAATACAGGTCAAACCCTCTGGGTTCCCTTCACAGATATTCCAAGCGCGCTGGGAACAGAAGCTGGCACCTGAGACCAGACACAGCGATGACATGTGATGGTGTGTCCCCATCCCTGGTCACAGAGACAGGGCTGTAGAGCTGCAAGGGTCCCCATCACGGGCCAGGCCAATGCTGCTTCTTCCACCATCCTGGTCTCAGCCTGGCCCCAAGCCCTGTGGCTCCAGGGGAAGCTCCTGGAGCAACATCCTCAGTGCCAAAACAAAGCCAGGGACCCCCCACCTGCAGCCCCACCACAGAGCTCTTCCTGTGCTCCTCATGCCCACACAACAGGTCTGCTGCAGGGAGCAGCTCCCCAGGGGCTTCGAGGAGCAAGGCATTGATTTTTAAAGAAGATCTTAGCTTTTAATTTCTTGTGTTAATAAAGATGAACTGGGACAGACTGATTGGATCACAGACTCATTAAGGCTGGAAAAGACCTCTGACACCGAGTCCAGTCATTCACCCAGCACTGCCAAGTCCACCACTAAACCATGTCCCCAAGTGCCACATCTACACTGCTTTTGAACACTTCCAGGGATGGTGATTCCACCACTTCCCTGGGCAGGCTGTTCCAAGGCCTGACCACCCTTTTGACTTGGGCACCAGCAGCAATTTAGTGACTGATGGGAAGATTACTTGGCTAGACCAGATCAGAACTGCAGGGACAGACAGAAAACAAACAAAAACGCCAACATATCCACACTCCTGCGTGCTCACTCGCACCTTCACAGACAGAAAACCCCTCATCCTGCCTGTCTGATGCTCACCACAGCACTGACCACATCAGATGAAGGTTCATGCCACGCGGGGTATGGGGCAAGCCTGTGGAGACAGAGCGATTCAGGCACAACTGACATGACATTCAGCACCTCTGCATCTCACACTGCACTCTGCAAGGGCAGAAAAGGTGCCAGAAAGAAATGCTGAACTGCCCTGGCCTGTGGGGAAGGGGAACTGCTCCTTGGAGGGACTCATCAAAACACCTGGCCAGCCATTTCCCCTTGTGGAGCTTAAATAGGTAAATAAATAAAGTCTGGACATCGAGGGTGAATCTGCCAGGTTCAGTATCAGTGGGCCATTTACAGCTCTTCTAAAAAGTGTCTGAGGAAACAATAAAAAATAAAAAAGTTCAAATCCATATTCCACTTGTCATGGCTCTGCACTGCATTTTCCATCTCTCCAGTGCACGGCTGACATTCTGCACATTTCTGTGCACGCTGTGCTTGGCCTGTGCTCTGTGCAAAGAGGGGAGTGGAAGGGATTGAGCCCAGGAGCCTCCTGCTACCGTCAGGCATCAGTGAGCACCATCCCTGTCTCCCACAGCTCCTCGCTGCGGGAGCCAGGCTGGAAAGGGCTCGGCCACCTCCCGTGAAAGGCTGGCACATGGGATGCACGTCCCTGTCCCGTGCTGCATCTCAGGATCTAAAGAGTTCAGAGGTTTGTAGAGAGATGAAATGTGCTTCCTTAGGCCAGATGAACTGCACAGGCTGAGCTGTAGTTGAATCTGTCTTTTTTTTTTCCCCCACTTTTCTTTCAGATGATTCCCTCAGTCTGGAGAGCCGAGGCAGACTCTGAGCAATCACTCCCTCCTTTCTTCTACGTGGAGACAGGCTTGTGCACTCCAAAGCCAGCCTGCCTTCCCCGAGCAGTCTAATAAAAGATATCCCTTCTAACAGCAAACCCTGAGTCACTTCCCTCTAGCCTCGACCAGCAGGTCTCCAACAGCAGGGCCAGATCCACCAGAACAGAAGATCCTGCCAGCTCTCGCACTCGTTCCCACGTCCATCTGGGGAGAGCAGGGCTGGAAGCACATCACTTTCCATGCTGCAGCAGCACACTCCATCCCACGGCTCTGCCAGGGAGCCAGACACACCGTGTGAGCCTCGCCGGCGTCTTCCCAACGGGAAAATTCACAAAGCATCAAGTCCAAGCTGCAGGCTAAAATCACGAAGCATCATCAAGCAATGGGAACGTTCCGGACGGGATGGAGCCGCTCCTCTGGCCGCCACAGTCGCTGGCTCTTCACGTCGGAGTCGCTTCGTCTGGGTGAAAATCCAGACCACATCTCTCTGCATGAGCACACTTCCCTCACAGGCTCTGACAGCCTCCAAAAAAATAAATGCATTGCCCATCAGCACACGTTGACAGGGCAGAGCTGTGGGTTTCTGGTGGAGATTAAGGACCCGTGGAAAAAGTTGCGGCACCAAAACCCGTTCACACGAGGAAGGTATAAAAGGTCCTTTACATCCACATCCCACCAGGCTGGCAGCCCATCCAGCCTCACGTCTTGCCTCAACAGAGGAGCTTTTACAAGCTGCAAAACCTTCCCAGGGCAAAGGCTGTGCCCAGCCCTGGAGGTCTGCTGTGATCTGAAGGAGCCCTGGGAATCCTTGAACCCCTGTTTATAACTAATGTCAAATTTGGGGTTCTGTAAATTGGACCGTCTGACACAGGTATCAAGACAGAGGTAGTCACAGCAAACCCCCAAATGCAACTGATCTCACGCACACCTGAGGAACTGCTTCCAAGAGCTGCACTGCCTGCACGAATCCTGCATGGAGCTACAACAAACTGCATGCACTGGACTGGAAATAAATTTATATAGTGACATAGAAATTCCCCCAAAACCACTCACTCTCATCAAAGAAGTGAAAGAGCTTGACCCTGGAAATCCCTGGGATCACTTAAATCCTGCACAAATCCCAAGCCTCCAAAGACCAAGTGAGCCCCGTGTTTTTGGTTCACACACCAGCAGCACATGCAAGACCCTTCCCCGAACCAGGAGCAGGTCCACTCCCAAAAACCACTGGATTACAAGACAGGAATTGAAGAGGATGATAAAAGCAGCAGCCGAGGGACAAGCCTCTCTCCGAGCTGTGTCAGGGCCAGCAAGAGCTGGATCTGGCCACCGTGCACGACCTGCCCAGCTGGTCCACGGCTCCCACCTCTGCTCCGCTCCTCCCCGCACAGCCGCGGAGGGCAAAGCTTTGGTGCCGGCAGCACAAATGTTTCCTGAGCATCATCCCGACTCGTGGCACAGCCCCGCGGCAGCCGCTCGCTCCGTCCCGGTGGGAATCAAACCCAGCTTGCCCAGCTCCGCCGGCCACTCGCACCACGCGGGTACGAGCCTCAGGTCCGTGCCCGCCGCGGAGCCTTCCTCCCTGCGCTCACCCCATCCTCACCGCTCCGCACAGACGGTGCCGGGAGAGCTCTGCAGGAGAGCGAGGGATGGCCAAGTAGCCCCGCACCTCCCTTTCCAGGGAACCAGGACCCAAGTGACCACATCCAGAAGCCGCTGGCTCCAGACTTTATTGCATGCCAAAACGGGTATTGGAGTCTAACCCCGGGGCTCGCTGTCAGCAGCTGCAGCTGGGACAGGCACCCAGGCGACAACCTGGGGAAAAGAGGGGCCCGAAAGCACCAGCACAAGGCGGGGGTGTGCGGGGAGCCCCGGGGAAGGTCAGTCCTTCCATCCGCTCCGCACCCACGGTCACGGCAACCCGCGCCCTCCTCCCGGGCAGCCGCTCCAGCCCCCCACGGCTCCCCAAACACAGCGGAGGGACAAGCTCCCGCTTGCAAGACCAGAAAGGAAGGAAAAAATAGCTACGGAAGCCAGACCAGGCTGCAAAACTCTCGGTCACCGCTGCAGACAGTAAAATAATTAAAAGAACGAAACTATTCACGCAGGCAAGGACCCAGCGCCCGCGGAAAGAGGGGGTGAGGACGGACTTACCGGGGTCACCGGCGGAGGGGCATGCGCGGCCACCCGGGGCTGGTGTCACCACTCGGGTCCCAGCGCCTGGCGCGGCTCCGAACAGCTCGGCTCGGCTCGGCACCGCTCGGCCAGAGCGCGGCTGGGGCGGCGCACAAAAGCGGGAGGAAGCGGTGACGCGCGGAGCCGCCGCGGCCAATGGGACGGGCATGGGGCCGGGGGCGGACCGGCCCCGCCAGGGACCGACCCAGCGCAGCCACCGCGGGGCCGGGCCCTGCCCCGTCTCTGGGGGGCGACACCGGGGCAGCTCCGAGCCCCGGGGCGGCTCCGAAACCCTGGGGCAGTTCCGACCCCCTGGTGCAGCTCCGAGCCCCGGGGCAGCTCCGAACCCCTGGGATAGCTCCGAGCCCCGGGCGGCTCCGAAACCCTGGGGCAGTTTCGAGCTCCGGGGCAGTTCCGAACCCCGGGCGGCTCCGAAACACTGGGGCAATTCCGAGTCCCGGGGCAGCTCCGAAACCCTGGGGCAGTTCCGAAACCTTGGGGCAGTTCCGACCCCCGAAGCAGCTCCAAGCCCCGGAGCAGTTCCGAACCCCTGGGGCAGCTCCGAACCCCGGGGTGTGTCCGACCTCTGGGGCACCTCCGGACCTCGGGGCAGTTCCGACCCCCGGGGCAGTTCCGAACCCCGGGCGGCTCCGAGCCCCAGTGCAGCTCCAAAACGCTGGGGCAACTCCGACTCGCGGGGCAGCTCCGAAACCCGGGATGGGTCCGACCTCTGGGGCACCTCCGGACCTCGGGGTGGTTCCGATCCCCGGGGAAGTTCCGTCCCCCGGGCAGATTCGCATCCCGGACGATGCCCCGTCCCGCAGCCCCGCTCGGTCCCTCCCGGTGGAGCTTCCCTGGCCCTGCAGGGCGGATCAGCCCCGGTGAGACTCCGACCCGCGGGGCAGCCCTGGGGCAGTTCCGACGCTCGGGGCAGCTCCGATCCCTGGGGCGGTTCCGATCCGCGCTCGGCTCCGAGCCCCGGGCGGATTCGCACCCCGGGTGATGCCGCATCCCTCAGCCCCGCTCGGTGCAGGTGCAGCTTCCCTGGCCCTGCAGGTCCTGTCAGCCCCGGTGTGACACCGTGGGGTCCCCCGGCTGTGCTTTCAAGAAGGATGGAATGTGACCTCTCTGCCTTTCAGCCTGAACATCTCCTACCTTCTGGAAGAGGGGGCTGGAAGCGAGCTGTCCTACCTAAGGTTGTCACAAAAAAAAATCAGGGGTCGATGGGATTCAGGACTGAAACCCTCTTATTCTGGGATGGGGCTTCATCAGCTGGAATGCTGGTGAAGGTGGTGGAATCTTGCTGCAGCAGGGTAGCTTTCTGCAGGGCCCAGCTTTCTCCACACGGCTGGGATGTGAAGGAGTTGCTCTGATAATTTGGTTTGGGTTTGCCTCTTTGGGGCAATTAAAGTAAAATGGAGCCATAGTTAAGACCAAAGGGCTTTAGACTGTTCCTGAGTCACAGCTCTCCAGAACAGCTTAGGTTCCCTGGGCAGCTCCCTGGGGAGGCAGAGAAGCCTCTGGGCTGTTCTGATTACACCCACTGCCCTGAGTCTCTGTTGTGTGTCCAAGTTCCTTTGGGCTCGACTCTCTGTATGGAAGGAGCCAACAATGGCATAGAAGCAAAATTACCCCTAAAAAGGGCCAACGAGAGGCTGAAAAACAGATGGAAGTGGGAGCTGAGTTATGTACCAGATATCCCTCAGACTGGTGGGAAAGAGAGAAAATTCATGCAGACAATGGAAAAAGTAAGTAAGAATATTTCTCTGATTATTTCCTTGTTTCCCCATTTAGTAAATGTGTTGTGGAGAGGAAGAGGAACAAAGTCAATTCAAGATTTTGGTGGGGGAGAAAAAAAAAATGGGCTGGATCCTAAAACCAGCCCCATTCCCCTCAAGTTTTTAAGGAGTTGCTGCTGCAAGAAAGTTTGAGCCATTGCCTATAAAGGCAATAGAAACCCCAACCAGGGACCCCTCCTGAGAGATTCAGATCTCACATCCTCGTATACAATCGCGTGACCTATTAATAAAATCCATAGAAACCGATTCTGTATATACCAAATAACTGCAGATGGCTCCAGCCCAAACCACTCCGGGTTCCCTCACTCCATAAATGATTTTACTATGGCCAGTCGTGATCCTGATGTAATTGAATAGGTTTCACCCTTTTCTCTCTCCC
Source organism: Monarcha castaneiventris obscurior (assembly GCA_026261815.1). NCBI lineage: Eukaryota > Metazoa > Chordata > Aves > Passeriformes > Monarchidae > Monarcha > Monarcha castaneiventris. The sequence continues at coordinate 1,775,497 of JAMPIT010000230.1, forward strand.
TCCCCCTCCCCAGAATATTTGTGCAGCTTACGGAGATGCATCCAGGGGGACCGAGCTGTTGCTGGAAGGAACCTCTGACTCCAGCTTGCCTCATCCATTCGGGAAGCAGTGTGAGTTGAGCCTAAGCCACCTGGCTTTGGGAAGGAGGTTGCTTTTCTCTGCACCTTCCCTCTAACTCTTTAAAGCTTTTAATAAAATTCTGGTAACTTGGCACATTTGAAAAGTTGGCTGCTGCCCATCAGGGATGTATGTAATGAATTCCTGTGCTGCAGATGCTTTTCTGGAATAAATCACACGTGTTTACCTTGGGAACCCAGCACAGGACCCCAGGACTTGAGGTTCAAGTATTACAAGGCACTAAAGCGACAAGCAGTTCCTTTAAAACCACCTGGTTTTAACGGGAATTGATTCTGCACACACCAGTTACTGCTGAAAGCCATAATTCTTCCAAGCATCTCTTCTTTCCTGAATGTTTGGTGCCCCAGGAATCCTGCTAGGGGGATTTCAATTCTAGGGTGTCCCTGAACAATATAAGGATCCTCATGAGCATCAAGGCTGTTTCCACTGATGTCAACAGCTCTCTGCTGATGGATATGCTGAGGAGCTGCCCCTGGATTCTGCCAGGTCGAGTCGCTCTTTACATTTACCAAGCCTGGCAGAAGGCTGGGCAGAGGCATGTGGCTCTGAGCAGGGTTTCAGGTGTTCTACAGGTGCTGGCTGCCAGTTTCTGGAGAGGAGTGAACGCCTGGTGGAGAGGGCATGGAGGAGAGCAGTGGTGAACCCGAGTGTTGCAGGCAGTGGCTGCCGTGGCTCTGTGCAGTGAAATCCAACAGGCGTGGGCTGTTCCATGTGCCTGAGGACAACAGGCATGGCACACCTTGTACCCACAGAGCCAAACTCTCCCTTCTTTTCCAAAATGCTGCCCAAACTGCCACCAGGACACTTCCTTTGGTGCTTGGTGTCCCGTGCTGTCCCAGGCAGGGAGATGGAAACCACGTCACACATATAACCTATGGATGGGTGCTCTGATTCTTAGCTGACTGGTATAAATATGAGTGGATATGAAGGCCAATTTCATCCTGATAGCATCTTCAGTGAAAAGTTTGAGGGCACAGGCGGGTAATAGTGAGCTATAAGAAAAGCTGATGGTTCATCCACAGACCAAGAACTTTGCAAATCACAGCCCCAGGCTTGTTCTATTTATGCTTCTCCTTTAATGACGTAAGCATTAGTATTTGCTGTGGGGAGAAAAATGGGAAGATATTTGGGTTTTACCTAACTGCTACTATTTTGGGCTGTGTTAGGGTTCCTGCAGGAAGTGAATACAGGTCCCAGAGCACTGACCCTATTCTTCTGTGACTAAGTGTGCTCCATCTAACCTGAAATTCTCCCATGCCTTCTGTTTGATATAATATCCTTTCTTGCTTCCTGCCCTGAACAGCAGCATAGAGCTGTTGTCTGCCAGGCTTTCTCTCCCATCAAGATGGCTGAGAATGGTGGGTGAAATCATTCCTATACTTAGTTTCCAAACTGTGCAGGAGTGATGCTGTCTCGGAGTAAAGAAAAGGAACCAATTACTTACTCAGAGATTGTGAGCTGCTCCTGATCTGAAGGCTGGAGCTGGGGATGGGCCTGGAAGAGATGTCAGCACGTAAATCCAAGCCTGTGATGCCAAAACCTCTGCACAGCAGCGCCTGGGCTTGGCAGATCTGCGTCGGCTGTAGCTCCTCCTCACCGAAAATTAGTTGCAGGTCTGCTGTTTGCTGCAGAAAAGCAGGTGGGAAAGGAGAGTTACAGATATCCTATGTCCCTCTTATTGTTAGGACCCAAAGAAAAGCCACATTTATTTAGCTTAACTACTTCCCACGTGTTCTGAGCGACCTGGGAGCTGCCTGATAGACAAACCTGGCACAAACTACACATGTCAGCATTCCTCAGGGTTGTCTGCTCCTCCAAGAACATTCCTGAAGGTATGCAGAGGTTTTCTGGGGAGAAACATTTGGGGATGCCATTTCATCTCTACCTCTGCTTGTGTTTTACAATCAGGATGTCGTGGAGTGGTTGAGAAGGGTGAGAGTTGGGTTCAGATCCCAGTGGCTGTGGCTGCCACACATTTCCCAGCCACCTTCCTCTGCATCTCCTGTTGCATGAAATGCTCCCTGGCTGATACAACCACCTGCTCTGCAGGGCAGATGCCAAAACCTGCTGTATGAAAGCCCTCACAACCAGGCAAGAGCAAGAAGTGATCTCCCGATGGGTTTTGAAAACTTTCCTCTTCCATGGCAATAAATGTTTTTCAGATAAAGCCTTCTGCCCACACAACAAATTCACCTCACGGTTTGTATCTTGGGTTTAGCTCTTGGGCTGAGGAGGAAATCCTGGGCTCCTTCCCAGACTTGGTGTATGGAATATTTCTAGGATCCACTCCAGCACAAAAGGTAGGTGGCAGCAGCAGGCACCGTATTTTAAAAGGAAAGGGCGAGCTTTGCACTGGAAGATAAAATGCTCAGTCCCCGTCTTGGAGGAGAGGGTCCAGGGCATGAAAACCCAAGAGCAGGGAGCCACTCTCCATGCACTGCCACCCATCAAACACTTGGGAATACTGCAACACCCCATCTTGGGGGGTTGGGAAGTTGCTCCACCAAGGGGGCAGAGCAAAGGGGTGTCCCCCAGCCCTCTCTGAGGCAGTGTTTGTGTCCATCCAGCTGGCTGGACACAGCTGGATGGAGAGAGAGATTTCACTTCTTATAAAGCCAAGGCTGAAGGCTAAGTGTGACACAGAGAGGAAGCAGCTTGCAGCAGCCAGCAGTGTCAATCAACCAAAAAGAACAGGTTTAAACTCATATTTCTTCGGAGCTGGGTGTGACTTACACTGAGAGTGAGTTGTGTGGATGATTTTCTTTTCATGGTAGTCATAACATGCACTTTCATAGCTGAATGTAAATTTCCACACTGTCTCTGTTCCATGACTCACCTTCTCTGCCTGAACAGAGGGAAAAACATCTCCAAAAAGGACAGAGTGAAAGTGAAGAGGGTCTGATTTCTGGGTGGATTGTTAAGGAAACATCGTTGGAGGGCATTTTTCTGTGGAGCTTTTTCACATGTGTATCATGCTTGGAACTTGTGTCAAGCAAAGCAAACTGTATTTGCAAGGTGACTCTGTCACACTGGTGAAAAGTGTGAAGCTGCAAGCCCTGGAGAGTTATATTGCTTATCTGCAAACAGGCTCAGTTTAAACTTTCTCAGGTAAGGTCAGAACTATCCCAGAAAATTTATGGGTTCATCTGGCACCTCAATATTGTGGAAAATCACACAAGAAATACTGTCCTTGTGGCATTTGCAGCTGAGGCTGCAAGAAAGCCAAAAATCACAAGGGACATCCTGTGTTTCCATCTCACCTCCCCAAAAACTTCAGAGAAAACCTTGAGACTTTCCCTGAAAAGAACCAAGATTCTCCACCCTGCTACTGGCTTTTCTTGAGTAGAGTGTAAGGGATAAGAGAAGGACTGAAAGAGCATGGCCCACTCATGGATTTAGTTATGTGTCTCCAGACTGCCCCGCTCTTTGTCCCCGCTGATAATAGGATTTTGTTCCTTGAGAATATGACCCTGTTTCTCTAATCTGTCTCTTGATTTGAAAGATAACCAATCTACAGGGGTGTAGTCAAAGCCACCCATTGTAATCACTGGATTTTGGCTGCCTTTTCAGTTGGTATTTTGCACTATTTACTGTACTCTTGTCAAAGAAACTCCTGCCAGGAGCTTTTCAGGAACATTTGTACTCCTACAGCTGAAAGGGGATCATGTATGAGCAGCCATCAAGCCCTGGTTTCTTTGTATTTCTTCCCATTTACCCACATGGAGCTGGATTTTAGATGACAGAAATCAAAGGAAATATCGAGTGATTTACTGCAAGTGGGATCTCTCCCATTTGCCGCACAGTTATCAGCACGCATCAAGTGGAAACCTCCAGTTTTTCCTTTACATCTGTCACGAGGGGGGAAGAAATCACCGAAACAATCAAAACCTGGCTGTTTACACATGTTTTGTTTTATAAATGGACTTGTATAGAAAGTTGCAGCGCTGCTGCACAGACAGCGCACATAAATCTCTTATCACCAAAGCCATATGTCCTCATTTCCTCATCTGCGGTAAAACACAAGCGGTGGCGCTCCGATAATTAGGAAGCTGGAGGTAAAGCACTCAGCATCCAGCAGGAGGAAAGTGGATGTGGGTGAAGGTTGCAAAACACAAAGCCAGAGCAGTTTGGGTTCGAGCCGTGCCGCTCGTCCGCGCCACTTTCCATTGCGCGCCGGCCGCTCGCGTGTTTGCAAACCAGTTCCTCCACAGAGGGGACACTGGGAGCACTGGGAAGGTCTGAGGGTGCCTGATCTTCCCCCATCTGTTTGCTCTGAGCTGGTTGCTGGCCTTTGCTGAGTGTAAATCCTTCCCTTGAAAAGGACTCCAAGTCAGACCTCAAAAGGCTGTGAAGTGACTCGGTCCCGTTTCAGTCCCTTTGATGAGGTCTCCAGACAGGCAGAGGGGGAGAAAAGCACCCACTGATGGTCCTGTAAGAAACCTTCTCCTTGGGTAGACAGATGGCACAGTGGGGGATTCCCTGTTCCTGCATGGAGCTAATACAGTTTCACCTGGGAAGAAGGAGCAGAAAGGTCCCAGAGGACCACTCAGATATTTTTTGGCTTCTCCCTTACCAAAAACTCAAGATGACTGTACCTGTGGCCCTTGTTGGCACTGGTAAACCAAGCCAGTGTCACTCAGTAACTTTGAACTTCACCCACACATTTCTATAAAGCCACTCTGAGATGGATAAAAATTAACTGAGAGTGTACAATTAGCACAGCTGCTATTATGGCATGTCTGGTTCCTTCCAAACTTTTTTTTTTTCCCAAAAGAGAGACATTTCCTAAATTTCAGATCAGCCAGCAATGGTGAAATGCGCTTTTGCCCAGCTTGGTGTGCTTTGTGTAAGGGGTATTTATTTAATCCATCTGAAACTACATGAGAAAGGAGAGAAATATCCCGGCGGCGAGATAAGATGATTATCTTCCTGGCAAACAATAGGAACGTGGTCAAAATTAAAAATAATTTGATTGCAAATAGGAAGCCTAGTAAAGCAGCAGGACTAGAGGAAACATGACTAATTTTTTTTTAAGCTTGTCTGAACTCACAGAGCAAAGCTTTGCGAGAGCCATAACTTTGAAATATAGATCTGTAGAAAGCCCATGGGGGCAGGGTGGCAACAGTCCAACTGCAATAGTACAATAGAGGCAAGTTCATGCAGCTGGTAGGTCCGACCTAAATGGCTAAAGAGCAACAGAAAAAATCTATTTTAGGTATAGTTTGGTGGGGACTACCGTAAATATGAACTGGGGAGGAGTGGAGAGAGTGAAGGCTTTTTTTTCAACTCTTTTTCTGGTTTCCGTTCCTTTGCAATTCTCCTTGGCCAAACCATGATGCCAGTGTCACCTGCAGGAGCAGCACGAAGCTCTCCACACCAAGCCTGCAGGCCAGGCCAGTATTTCACATCCCTAGTCAATGTTGGTTCTTCCCATCTCCAGTGAAGAGCCTCACTTTCTGCAGGGCAAGGAGGAAATGGCTGCAGGACCATGATCCCCTTGGGGTTTGTCTCCAAGGGAAAATTCTAATAGATGTGACACCTTAAAATGGCATTTCCTTCTAATAACGGTTACCCTGCAAAAGTGTTTATATGATTCCCAGAAATATTGTCTACTGAACTACTGCCCCTTCAAACAAAACTCAGCATGAGCCCTCTGTCCACTGGAGATGTGAAGAAGAAAAGGGTGTGTAGCACAGCTGTTCCTCAGCACCCCTGGCAGGACTGTAACATCTTCCTCTGTCCCTGACAGTGCCCATATCTGCTGTAGACATCCCACTGTGCTGGGCAGACACACAGAGCTGCAGTCCTTGTCCTTGTGTCACAGCCTGCGTGTCTGAAACGGCCTGGTGACCACTGATTTTTAACCCAGTGGACAGGAATATTTGGATGCTTTTAAATATCTAAGATGATTTGATTATAACACTCTCTATATATTATTTTCTAGAATATTCTGTGCTTTTAATAGCACCATTAGAGCTGGGTGTCTGATATGAAGGCAGTCACCACTCAAACTTCCCTGTGCAAGAGGGAAGTGATGTTACATCCATTTTACAGCAGAATAAACTCTGCTCTAGGCAGAGGGTTGAAATGATCCCTTCCAAGAACACAGAGAAAAGCATGGAGAACACAACACAGACATCATGTTCCCAGGTCTAGTTGTGACCACAAAACCACAGCTGCTTTTTTTTTTTTTTCACTTTAAAAGCCTCTTGAACAGAGATTTTTTTTTTTTTTTTCTTTTGTCAGCTGAGGATTGAAGTAAATCCTTGGTTAGCTCTGTTGAATTCCATCAGCCAAGGATGTGAGTACACTTGACTGATATTAAGCTACTTCAGCTGCAGTGGTGCATGTCTGATCCTTTGCCTGGGTAGATATTTGTTTTCAGTATTTTGAGGCTGCAATAAAAGCCAGGTGAGAGTGTGTTGCAAACCTGCGTGCCAGACACAAGCAGCAGCTGACACCGGAGACTAAACACTGTTTAAACCACTTGGCAAAGCTTACACAGGTCCAGTAATTGTAGGTGGATGAGAGCTTGCAGAGGGTCATTAGGTTCCTGATGGAGGAAACACCGCTGAAAGGCAGAAGAGGAAATGACAGATTTAATGAACAGTGGTCACAAGCTGAACTACAAAGACCAGTCGGTCTCTACGTTTTCCTACAAGGACAATCGTAGCAGAGCCAAGGCCAGACAGTCCCTGCACAGTCTCTGATGGCAAGACCCCTCCAAACCAGAATGACAAATGACACCAGGGGAAAGCCTCTGACCCATAAAAACAGTGCCTGCATTTCTGCAGGCAGAGAACTGAACCCTTGGAGCGGGGCTGTGTCCTTCTGCTTCCACCAGGGAAGAGAGTGCCAAGCCTTTTGCAGTGAAAACATCAAAGCATTGTCTCTGGAAGGGAATTGGCATTAAAAGCAGGTTGTCACTGTAACTAATGGTTCACAAAGCTGAAAGATAGGTCTAGGTGCAGTATCAGATGTGCATGAAAAGAGAGAGGTGTTTGGTGGACAGGATTTATCGTGCTGCTCAAAGTGTGCTTGTCATAGTCAAAGAGCCATTAGAGCACATAGGATGCAACAGGATGGTAACAGAATCTGTGGTCTGTCCCTGAGCAGAGCTGCACTCTGCGTTGATCCTGGAGTTTTTATGCTTTTATGAAAACAGCTAATGATGACATGATTCAAGATTCTGTGAAGGGCTCAGAGGGAGAATCAGTAAAACATCAAATAACGATGTCAAACTTTTCATGCGTGACAAGCTAAATGCAAAAGTGTCATTCTCGCAGAGACTTGGAAGGAGCAACAGTTGGGATTTGCTTCCAAAATGTAAAAGGAAAATTTTCAGGCCAATTTGTGCTTTTGACAGGTGAAACACCATCTGAATTGAGATGGTGGGTACACATCGTGAATGAAATTAGGCACAGGTGCTTGTGAACATGGGAGGGGGAGGGGGAGGAGGGGGGAGGAGAGGGGAGGAGAGGAGTCACAAAACTGGCTGTATTTCTAAGAGATTTGTTCAGCAAAAGCCATAAAAGGTGATCTTACTGCAGGGGTGATGAGGTGCAATCCTCTGACTCTGTTATCCAGGATGGGTACGACAGGCAGTTTTGTCACACTCAACACCAGGAATAAACGAGACCATAAATGGCTTTAATGAGTGAAAAAGGACACCCAAAGCAGCCAGGGGAAAAGGACTGCTGAATGATTATTGACTTGGGAGTTGGGGTCTGCCCATGACCTGGTATCCCAGGAGGTTTTCTCTGAGAAACAAAGGGCTCACATGCTGCTGCTCACACTGATATCCCATTCTCTTATTACAGGTCCCCTGTGTAACTTCATCAAAGCTCACAGGCTTCTTCCCAAGAATTGCCTAACTTCAGGACTCCAGGAAAGAAGCTGGTTCTTGCAGGATACTAAAAAGAACAAAAATGACAGTGGACAGCTTGTTCCCTCCATATTGGCATAGAGATTGGTGGTATTGCAAGCAGGCAAAGCTTCCCTGCTTCCCAAAGGGGAAATGGAAAGCTGGAACACCATCTTGGAGTAAAGAGACAGGTGTCAGTGGGGAAAAAAATGAAGCTTTTGTTCTCATTGACTGTGTTCATCTGAATGGAAAATCCAGGCAAGGAGACTGGCAGGCCTGCAGTTCCCAGTGCCAGGTCTCCTGGTTTCTAACTTTAGAACAAAGTACTCCTGCCCACACTGCCTTTCCTAAACACCCCTGTTACACTTCTTTTTCAGAGGATGATTTCATAAGGTCTCACAGAAGCAGGGACTAGGCAGATGTACTTGCAGAATCTGAAGGGAAGCAACTGTATAAGTAAAAAAAAAAAAAACCTATCCTCTTTTCTCAGGGTAGAATCCAGAGTGGATGTGACCAGCACAGTTTTAGGAAGCACTGCCTCGAGTGTGCAACAGGGTTTGTACTCTCCTGTAAGAGTGCAAAGGAAATAAAACCAACCTCCAGCCACGAGGGTACAGTGTTGGTACAAATCTGGGCTCTGGGCCTGAGCAAACTGCCCATCCCTTATGGACATCTGTTTTTCCTGCCCACTCTTGCTTCCTGGATCACCACATCCAACAGCTATGTGGGTGCAGAGTCTGTTGTGCTGCTCTTGCAGCCAATGCTGGACACCTCACACCCTTCACATCAATACAAATTGAAAGCTGGCAGGGACTCTCTTGCTGTTAAACCCACTTTTCTTTCCTCACTGTCATATCAAGAGTTGCAAATAGTGTTGAGTTGCAGAGGTGTGTGTAGTGGAAACCAGCCTTCCTTGCCAACGGGAAATACCCCCTTTGCAGGCAGCAGGGCACCCCTTTTTTGCACACCCTTCTGATGAGGCTCTTGGCGTTGCAGAGCACGTGGGTGGCTGCCTCGCAGCTCTGAGTAAGCTGCAAGAGGATGTCAGCATTGCCAGACTTGGCCCAGCTTAATGTCAACCAAGACACTGTGGGGGAAGCCTGACTGCAAACAAAAGCAAAGCCAACTGCACTGTTTGTCCTCGTCCAAATGAAGGCAAAGGCAAACAGGGAAGATTTATAAACTGGGTTTTTTTTTTTTCATTATTTCTAATATGATAAAGAGACATGTTGTCTTCTAAGCACTGCAAGCCGACAGCAGTGTTTTCCTTGGGCATGAGCCAAAGTTTTGGCTCCTCTCTTCTTTTACCAAACATGAACCCTCTGGGATGAGTCACTGGTTCTCAATGGGCTGCAGCTGCTGAGCCGGGAAAAGGAGCCCTTGGTGCACAGAGAAGGGGTCAGGAGATGATGATGTGTCATGTGGGTTACACAGGGAGCCACTTCACTTCCCACAGCCAGCCGATGCAGGCTGCATGCAGAGCACCTCCAGGCCTGGAGGAGATGGACATGAAGCCAGGACTCCCCAGGACCCACTGGGGCTTGGGTATCACATTTAATCTCTGGTCAGCTGGTCAAAGCCCATGTGGCTTCACCAAAAGCTCCACTTCAGCATTCAGGTAGTTAAATGAGCTGCAGCAATTCATTTCTGTAAACCCGGATCCTGAATCATCACCAGCTCCTTGCTGGAACATGTTAACTCCTTCTCCACTCGCTCCCATCCCAGGACAATCAGTGGAGTTACCCAAGGGAAACAGGTGGCTGGAGACCACCTCAACAAAGCACTTCACAGAATCATTTAAGTTGGAGAAGACCTTGAGCTCAACCATTAACCCAGCACTGCCACTCCACCACTAAGCTGTGCCCCTAAGGATGGTGACTCCACTATTTCCTTGGGCAGGCAGTTCCTGTGCTTGGTTTCCTCTTATGAGAGTAGCTGAAAAAAAAAAAAAGGGACAATTCAGTGAGCAAGGGATGTGTGACCACTGGTGTCCAGTGTCAGCTGATGGAAGCCATAGGATGGGGCAAAGCCTTCTCACTGCAGCCACTTCTGCCAGTGCTGAGAACCAAACACATTAATTATCGCTAATCTACAGCTCACTTTTTGTCGGCCAGCAGGTGACCAGCTCTCTGCAAAGCTGGCTCCTGTGCTAGTGGCCATCACATCGCAGCCCTGGCATTTAAAGGGTAAGCGCCGATCAACGCTGTCAGAGCAGGGGGAGGCTCGGTGTCACCGTGGCTGAGCCCCAGCACAACGGGGCCGCGCTGCAGCGCGGAGCCAGGCGGTTCCCCGATGCTGCTGAGTGAAAGAGATTAAAAAAGATAAAAAGGTAAAAAAAAACCCACCCAGCAATAAGCGTGACCGGCTGGGGCAGGGCTCTGGTGAGACGCGGGGGTACCCCGGACAGGGGGAAGGCACCTCATCCCCATCCCGCTGCCCTCCAGGGATGCAGGGTGGGACTCGCCCGTCCCACGGGGATGCGCTGGGGGCGGACACGGGGATCCGGAGGCAGGACGGCTCCTCCCCGGCGGGGCGGGATGAGGGGCCGGGCCGGGGGAGGACAGAGCCGGGCAGGGGGAGGACAGAGCCGTCCAGGGGAGGTGGGACCGGCCACGCCGAGGGACGATGTCGGGGCCAGCGGGCACGGCCATCTGCCTGCTGCGCTGCGACCTGCGCGCCCACGACAACCAGGTAGGGAGCGCCGGGGGTTCCTGTAGGAATCAGCCCGCTGTTGGGCAGGATGGGGAGGGATTCTCCCTGCGTCCTGCCCCGGGAGCTCTCACGGCCCGCTCTGTGTTTCCAGGTGCTCCACTGGGCTCAGCACAACGCAGATTTCGTGATTCCCCTCTACTGCTTCGACCCGCGGCACTACCTGGGCACCCACTGCCACGGCTTCCCCAAGACGGGACCCCACAGGCTCCGGTTTCTGCTGGAAAGTGTGAAGGATCTGAGGGAAACGCTCAAGAAAAAGGGGAGGTAGTTGAGAAAGCACCGTGCAAAATAACACGTGTATTTCTGTTTTCCTTCTCTTTTTCCACACATACCCGTGCTGCGACTCGGATCATGTCGGATACTCTGGGCTCTGATGGTGGCTTATTTCAGAGAGCCACGACCCTTCCATTAGGTGCAGTAGGGTCCCATGTGTAGCCCCTGCTCAGGTGACCTGCTGTGGTCACCTGCACGGGGAACAAAGAGCCATCCAGGCTTTGTGCCAGGTGGGTTTTGCTTCTGGAACTCGGATAGCCCAGAGGAGTGTCAGCCTTGAGTGCTTTGCCCAGGGTGCTGACAGTGGGAAACACGAACCGCAGACTCCTGAGATGTGGGCAGGTCCAGTAGCCACTGTGGCCTGGGGCCTTCCTTGTCCCTGGAGAGTTTTCCCTGGGAGCTGGCTTGAGACAGACCCACATGGATCCTGGCTTCTGAGACTGGAGAGTTACGTTTGCTTGTGCCCTGACCCACTAAACCCAGTCTCTAGGTTACTAGATGGGAAGGGGGTCTACTATATCCTAATATCCTAATTTATGATGCCTTTAGAGCCATAATTGGGGTGGACCAGGGCCTGAAGAATCCATTACCAGATGTTACTTGGCTTTGCAGAGCAAAAGAACACAGAATAGTTTGGGTTGGAAGGGACCTTTAAAGGCCATCTAGTCCAACCCCCTGCAATCAGCAGGGACATCTTCAACCATGTCAGGCTCAGAGCTCCGTTCAGTCTGACCTTGACTATTTCCGGGGGTGGGGCACCCACCACCCCTCGGGGGAACTTGGGCAAGATGCATCAGTCAGCTCTTGAATCTCTTTAGTTGTGAGGATGAACGGATTCACTTTTAGGTAACAGCCTGGCTTTGTGCCCAGTCATCTTTTCTAAGGCATCCAGAGTGGCAGAAATGTGTTTGACACAAACTAAGCCCCAGAGGCTTACAAACTCTGTTCAGGGGCTCCCAAAAAACGCAGGCTGGTCAAATCCTGTCTGTCTGCCTCCACACACTGTCTGTGCTTTGTAGAAAACTAGAACACGAGTGCCTGCCTGGGATGGGATGAGGGCCTCTTTGTACATGTAAATAACAATAGCATCAAACCTATTTCAGGCCAGTATTTTGTATTTTAGTACCCTGGTTGTGAGGAAGGGGAAGCCGGAAGATGTGGTCCGTGATCTGATTACTCAGCTGGGCTCTGTCAGCGCTGTGGTTTTCCATGAAGAGGTAAGGGAAATACTTGAGTGACAAAGTTAAAAGATAAAATTATGCCGTGAAGGTTTCTTCCACGACCAAGTGGTGATGCAGATCCTGTGTATTCAGAGCCTTTCTTGGCTGTGGTGGTGTTAACCTTGGGGAAACTGAGTAATTCCTGGGATGGGGATTCCCTGAGAGGGAGTCCTCGATGGGGCAAAGGGATGAAGGTAAGGTGGGGAAGCATGAGGAGGGCAAGAGCAGGGACTAATGTCTGTGTGCATGTGGGAGCTGCATTTGTGCAGCCCTGGCCTCACTCTTTTGTTCTCCCTAGGCCACGCAGGAGGAGCTGGATGTGGAGAAGGGGCTGTGCCAGGTGTGTGGGCAGCACGGGGTGAAGATTCAGACATTCTGGGGGTCCACCCTGTATCATCGGGACGACCTTCCCTTCAGGCCTATTGACAGGTGAGCTGCCCCACGGAATCACCCCTCCACTGTCCCATTTTTTTCTCACTCAGGAGGGCTCCCAGTTGTCTGGTCCCACAGGGAAAGGACCTATTAGCCCATCTATTTGTGCTGTTATGGAACAGTGCTGTCATGCTCAGGCACACAAAGGGGAAGTGCCATATTCGTCCCCCTGCACTGTTTTATGCTTCAGTGTGTATAACGCCAAGGTGTGTGCTTGAGCATTCATTACAGGACTGAAAAAGACCTCTAAGGTTATCAAGTCAAACCATTAACTAAGCCAAGCCCACCACAAAACCGTGTCCTTCAGTGCCCCATGCACACATCTTTTAAATCCCTCTGGCAATGGTGACTCCCCCCACTTCCCTGGACACCTTGTTCCAGCCTGAACCTGACCACCCTTTCTGTGAAGAAACTTTTCCAAATATCCAATCTAAACTTCCCCAGGAGCATCTTCATAGAATCATAGAAAGGTTTGGGTTGGAAGGGACCTAAGAGATGATTTACTTCCAACCCCACTTTGTGTGTACTCTTCACGGCTCCCTCAGCAGTCACTTGAGGTGCAGTTGATGGAGTTGAGTGATTCATGGTGTTCTGTAGAAAATGTATAAAATAAGGGCAGACAAGTTAGGCCGTGAAAATGCCTGTTTTTGTCCTTTGACTGAAAGGGCACCAGGAGGGTGTAGATTTTTTACACTGAGATCAGCTGTGTTAATGAGAAGTTAGGTGAGATAAATCAGGCTGTCATGGATTTCCCCATCAGGGCACACCTTAGATTGAAAAAGCACAATTTGCATCAGAAACAGAAAGATATTGGGCAAAGCACTGAGCTTCTGGTGGCTGTTATCCCCGGGGGCATCTGCCTGTATTGTGGCAGTGTTCAAACAGGCATCACAAACTTGAGAGGACAGCCTGGAATGCTAATCCTCCTCCTGAGGAAGGGGTGTGTGTGTGTGGAGGGGCCAGGGCAGCCGCCCTGCAGTGAGCTGGCTGCTCCTATCTGTGCAGGTTACCTGATGTCTACACCCACTTCCGAAAAGCACTGGAATCCCAGGCCAAGGTCCGGCCCACCCTGCAGATGGCAGATCAGCTAAAGCCCCTGGCTCCAGGGCTGGAAGAAGGGAGTATCCCTACAATGGAGGATTTTGGGCAGAAGGGTGAGAAAACTTAATTTGGAAGTTGCTGTAACGAAATCCTGCTTAGATTTTGTTCTTAAAAATATCCTGCTTAGTTCTGTTTCTAAAAACGGAATTTACAAAGTAAATGATTTCCTGCTGCTCCAGATTCCCCACATGTTCAGCCAGAGTGAAGTAGGTACCTGTGCTGGCTGCACTTGAGCTCTGGTGGTTAATACAAACCAAGCAGCTTGCACTGCACATTATATTCAGTCACAGAAAAGATGTCTCCTTGTAAAGGTGCAGAGGCAACTAGTGCTCAAGAGATACATGTAAGATATTCCCTAAGGATGGTTGGGTTATCATGGCCCTTTCAGTCTGGGAGGTGCTGCAGAAACATCCATCTCTACTTGCAGGGTTAGGCAGATATTTATCCTCAAACTGAAAGAGAGTAGGTTTAGATGGGATATCAGGAAAAAAATGTTCCCTGTGAGGGTGGTGAGGCCCTGGCACAGGTTGCCCAGAGAAGTTGTGGATGTGCCATCCCTGGAAGCGTCCAAGGCCAGGTTGGATGGGGCTTGGAGCAACCTGGGATAGTAGAAGGTGTCCCTGCCCATGGCAGGGGGGTGGCACTGGATGATCTTTAAGGTCCCTTCCAACTCAAACCATTCTGTGATCCTGTGATACGTCTCTTACTGAGAACACTTAGTGATACGTCTCTTACTGAAAACACAGAGGCAGTGGTTGCCCTTCAAGCTGTAACTAAGCCTCAGTTCACTCACTCTGCAAACGAAGGTAGAATCCCTGTGTGGAGGAGCTGGGTAGGAAACATCCTCTTAGTGATTTTTAATGTTTGATGTGACCCTGATTGTACAGGAGGAGCACACAACCTTTTATGCCCCCAAAGCAGACATCCCCACTGCTGAGCATGCCTAGATTTTAAGCTGCCTGCCTTTGAGATGCATTCCCAGGGGGTAACAAGGTGATGGTGTTTTCTGTGGCAGATCCCGTGACTGATCCCCGAACAGCCTTCCCCTGCAGTGGAGGAGAGACCCAGGCTTTAATGAGGCTGCAATATTATTTTTGGGACACGGTAACACTTTAAATTTCCTTGCCTACATCCTCCACCTTGTACACACGGCTGTGCAAGTGGGTGAGGCTGCAATTTCACTTCCTAATAATATTTCCTTAGTTCCCGTATAAAACTTCACAGAGGAGAGAATTAGCATTATTTCAGTTTTTCAGAGAGACAAACTAGACCAAAAAGAAGTCATCTGGGACTGGGGAATGTAAGCCAAATACTTAGGAACCTAGTTTACTGGCCTTCTCTCTGAAGTATTTTTTTCCATTAACTTCTGGGACTTGGGACAAAATTTTTTAGCTGCTTTACCTTGATTTGCTCCTTCTATGTTCATGTCCCACGTCATCAGCAATGTAGTTCCTCTATTTTGGAGGAATGAAAAGTGGCCTGAAGGGCTGGAATTGCAACTGGGGTGAGGAACAACCAACCCAAGATCTCCCCGCAGTTACAAATAGCAGAAGGTTTCTGTAGTCTGGTTTAAAAACTTGCAGCCAATATTGACAACTACTATTTGTTTCCTTGCTTTGGTGGAGTGAAGCTCCTGCTGACTGCATTTTGTCAGACAGTTTTTGAGCTTCTTTCTGGTCTAGTTTGAGGAACTGTCTTAAATTTGCCTTGTCTGAATTCAAAAGACACGTGTGCTGATTTCCAGCAGCATCAGACCCCAGGCAGCTTTGTGGATAAAGGAGGGAGCACCTCTGCAGCTGAGATGGGTTAAAAGTGTGGTGTTCCCAGTGCTTCACTGGGACAGCCTCAGGGCATCCTTTCAGCTGTGTTCCTGCATTCCTTTGCTTTTGGGGGAGCACTGTCCTGGTTTCACCCCATGAGGCAGCTCAGCCCTACTGCAGCTGCTCCCTCAGTCCCTGCCAGTGGGATGGAGGAGAGATTCAGAAGGATTAAAGTGAGAGAAGTCATGTGTTGAGGTAAAGACTGTTTAATAGGGAAAGCAAAAGCTGCGTGCACAGGCAGAGTGAAGTGAGGATTCATTTAATGCTTCTCACCAGTGGGCTGGTGTTCAGCCATCCCTGGGAAAGCAGGGCTCCGTCACAGTTACTTGGGAAGACAAATGGCATCACTCCAAACATCCTCACTTCCAGCTTTATATGCTGGGCATGACATCATATGGTCTAGAATACCTCTTGGGCCAGCTGGGGTCAGCTGTCCCAGCTGTGTCCTCTTCCAAATCCTTGTGCACCCCCAGCCTACTCAGGGTGGGGTGGTGAGAGACGCAGAAGAGGCCTTGAGGCTGTGTGAGCTCGGCTCAGCAGTAAGGAAAACATCGGTGAGCTATCAGCACTGTTTTCAGCACAAATCCAAAACAGCCCCAGATTAGCTACAGTGAAGAAAATTAACTCCATCCCAGCCAAAATGAGTACGAGTGTGTGTAGCTTCTGCTCTTGGTCAGGCATTAATAAAATCAGAACTGGAAAACCTGTTCTTTCTTTTTTTTTGTAATGCAAATATTGTCTACCCCAGTGAGTTCAGCACTTGTAACCTGGGCAGCAAAGGAGATCAAGGGGAGATCATTCTTCCCTCGGTCCTCTGCAGTGCCCATGGAATGCTCAGACCATGGAAGATCTGCATCCTGCTGTAAATGTGTGGGGCACAGAAGGAACAGCAGTCAGGGTTCCTGCAGCTGCATGTTGGGTGCTGTCAGACTGGTTCTGTAACCCCCAAACACGCAGCTACTTGGACAAGGGAGCCGGCTGCCAGTTCCACTGGTGCTTTTCAGTGGGTTATTGATCCAGAATCAGGTGGGAATGGGTAGGGAGCAGCACAGCCAGGTGCACAGTGCTTGTAGAAAGAAACGTGCTATAGGCTGAACGAGGAGCACAGCTTGTGACACACATCCCAGAGCTCTAATGAAAACTGCTGGCCTGATTAATCCCTGTGTGCTGGAGGCAGGAATTGGGCAGCTGTGCAATCCTTGCAGGCAGCCATGAGAGGGAGCCCAGCCCTGCCAGATTGCTCTGGCTCCAGAAGCAAAGAAAACGTTTAGCAGGTTGCTTGTGAAGTATTAAAACCTTTTGTTCTTTTGCTCTCACAGAACCTGGTTGCATCTTACAAGGAGACTCGGAATGGGCTGGTGGGAATGGATTACTCAACCAAATTCGCACCATGGTAAAGATTTTTGTTGTGAGACTGGAAAATCCCTGTCTGCTCCCATCCCAAACTGATGTTACCTGTCTGCTGAGTGCTGCTGGGCATGGGTAGGGGTCTAGGTATGGTTCCTTTGGCCCTTTTTGTTGTGGTAGAGCAGCTCTGAGGCTGCACTTCCCTGGAACTGCTGCAGTGAGGCAGAACTGTGCCCAGAGTGTGCTGGGAGCACCAGTGTAGACAGGGAGCAGGAGGGACTCACCATTTCCCTTTGGCTTTGGGCTGCTTTGAGCTTCAGTGTGCTGGTAGGGCTGTAGCAGAACTCAGCCTCATCCTGGTTTCCTGAATACTCTGGGGCAAGTCACCCCACCTCACTGCCATTCTCCTTCTGTGGGGTGAAGAGACACTTCTGACTATTCCTGTTGGAAAGGATCTTTTGTTTGGGCAAATATGTTGATTTTTCATTAGGGGCTTTAGTCCCTGGTGCTAGAAGGGGCAGAGTTAATTCCAGACTGGAACTGCAGCAGCAGAACACAGTTTGGCCTAAGCTGAGAGCATCTGGGTTCTCCCAACAGAATTGCAATGAGAACCAAATTTCTGAGGCTGTCACAGATCAAGATTTCTTGTTTCCAGCGAGCTTCGTGCTCTGATGGTTGCAGTGGATGGCTCCATCTGGTGGCACCTTGGGATCCCAGAACTGCTGGCTCTGTGGAAGTTTCTTATTTGTGGCCTCTACTTGAGTTTTAACAAGCTTGCCATTTGCCCAGAGCAGACACTCCTGATCTGCCTGCCCCAAAATGTTCCTTTGTCACATAATCAAAATCAGAGCAGTTCAGGCTGCAGCCAGTCATTCCCATCTCATACTGGCCATTAGAGCTGGTCAACAATTAAGGAAAAGCTCTTCAAGGCCTTTCTTCCTGTTTTCCACAATTCATTAGAGCATCCAGTGTTTCCACAAGTTGTAGTGGAAATGGCAGTAAAATGCATTTCTAGGAAAATCGAGGTAAAGGTTGTTCCTTATCACCCTGTGTGGTGGAGTTGGAGTCTGCAAGTTCTTTCCTGTCTTGCAACAGCACTGATTTGGAGCACATGGAAGGAGCCCAGAGGGTTGAAATGCTAGAGCAGGGTTTGATTCCCTAGTTTTCCTGCCAGGACTCAGATTTTCAGCAGTCACTTGCCTTCTGTGGTTGCTCAAATGAGACACTAAGGTTCTGCAGGAAAAGGAGCCCTGGATTTATGATAAGGAGGTAAAAGGACAGGTGGGACAGGTGATGCAGAGGTTGGCAGTTGAGATCCTTTACTGGGTTTGTTAAATCATTTAGGCAAAACTTGTCCAAACTTGTGTAAAATAATTTCTCTCCATAGCTTGGAGACTCCTGTAACAGTCATACCCCAGGAAGGGGAGGATTTTGATTCTTGGAAGAGAATTCTCTCTCTTGAAGAGTTGCAGGGAAGTTACAGCTTGACTGAAGCTGTGTGGGAAGTCAGGGTCAGAACTGCGAAACAAGCACAACTTTTTAGACAACTCTAGACACAAAACTACCCCTCTCCTCCCTCTGAGCTGACATCAAGCTGTGAGTCCTGCATGGCATTCAGGACATCATTCCTCTGCTTTCAGGCTGGCACTGGGCTGCATCTCACCTCGATACATCTACGAGCAGATCCAGAAGTATGAGAGAGAGAGAACAGCAAATCAGAGCACATACTGGTATGTCTGTGCACCGTCAGCATGGCTTATTTTCTCTGAAAAGGAACCTGCCATTTCATGCACAGGAGAGTGATTTGTTAACTCTTTTCATAATTGATGTTTGTTTTTCCTGTGTCTGCTGGCTGGTTCCTCTGGGTTGCACTGTAGTTCTCTTTCAGTATGGATTTATTAGTCTGTCTTCAACACCCATGGGCTTTAGCCACTTTGTAAGTAAAGATTATGAATGCCAGTTGTCATTATTATTGCTGGGAAACCGTGGTTCATGATTTTTGAAAATAATCTCAGCAAATCAGCACCATCCATCTCTGTGTTGTTATTATGGGCTGAATGAGAAGGAAGAATAATTTACAGATTAAAGCCAAAGGGTTTCTCATGCCAAGGATATGAGCCGAAAAGCCTTGGTGACTGTGTGACTTGTACAAATCTCGTGGTGTTTAAAGGTCCCATGGCCACAAGTCCAGCAAGTGGCCCCATGTTTGCTCAGCTGCCTGGCCATGACCACCACACCAGAGCAGAGGGGAAGAGGGCACAGGGAATTGGGTTTAATGCATCCCACCTTGCCACCCATGCTCTTCCTCTGCCTCCTCTGCCTCCTCTACCTCTCCACTGCCTCCTGTCCTGCCTGCAGGTTCTCCTGGGGGAGTCTGGGGATGGTTGAACTCAGTTTATCCATCCCTGGGCTGGCCTTGAACTTGCTCAGATCTGCCCAGACACTGTGAATCAGAGCCTGGAACTCTGATAGAGAAACAGGTTCACGTTAGAGCCTGGCCTAACATGAGACCTGGATGGCAAAAATCCCAAACCATAACGTCTGTGCAAACTGGAACTAAATATTCATTTTGGTTTGTTACGTTTGCAACATGTCAAACAGCACAGTGCTTGGTGAAGAACAGGCAGAATGCTGCCAACCATTCTGGACAAAATGCTCAGTTTCATTAATGAAAATGACAGATAAAATATCAACACCCATGAAGTATATGTTTGGGGTTTTTTTACTTCAGAGACAATTAAAAGAGGAAAGATTTCAAAAAATGAACATACTCCTGTTTTCCATGTAACAGTCAACCAGCCTGCTGGCAGCTGGCATGCCATGGTGATTTTAGCATTTTAAAGTGCTCAGGAATTACGAAAATGAAGCTGTCAAGCTCCCAAGAAGTCAATTGTACAATGAAGTACAGGTTGTGGTGGCTGCACATGAGGGACTCATTGAACCTCAGTATTATGACATTGCTTTTTAGCAAAGATTTGGACAGTGTCCTGTTCAGGTTGGACATTAGGAGGAATTTCTTTACAGACAGGGTGATTAGACCTTGCAATGGGCTTCCCAGGGAGGTGGTAGAATCACTGTCCCCGGAATTATTAAGGAAAGACTGGACTCAGTGCCATGGACATAGTGGTGTTTGGTCATAGATGGGCCTGGATGATCTCAGAGGTCTTTTCCAACCTAACTGATTCCCTAATTCTGTTCCATACCCAGATTTTCCAGAAGGATCTTGTCAGCCTATGAATCAGCTGAGCAGAGTGCTTCCCATATGGCAGAGAGCCGAAGCAGGCCTCTGAGGCTGATGTGCCATTTTAGAAGAAGCTCTTTCTACATAAAAGTTTTTATATAAAACTCTGTATTTTCCATGGGCCTAGCACCTATCTCATGGGCTGGAGCACTGTAAACCTGTTTTGAAAGGTGCCTTAGAGTCCCTTGCAAAGGTTATTGCTTAAATCTATGCCAAGCTCTTAGGAATGTGCTGATGTGCTGATTCCTGCGGAAGTGTGCAGCTGAATCAGGCCCTCGCCCTGCTCTGTGGGGAATTACATCCCACTGGGGACGGAGGAGGAGCAACTCTGCTCCTGCACGCGAGCTAAGGAGAGCTTCCCAAGTGATTCATGCAGAGTTTGCTTTCCCTGTAATCCAGGTAAGTAGGCTTGGGGAAGGAACTGGTGTCACGGAGAAGGTCCCTGAAATCACTTGTGAATAAGCCTCGAGGTGGTAATGATGGGTTGTATGGAAGCAAAATCCCAATTCTGGAATGAGATCTGACCCACAGAGAAATACAGAGATGGCTTTGTGTTTCAGGGTCCTGTTTGAGCTGCTGTGGAGGGATTACTTTCGGTTTGTGGCCCTGAAGTACGGCAGAAGGATTTTCTCATTAAGAGGTGCGTATGGATCACCACATTTAGAGGGGAAAGGTACTCTCTTACAACAGGGAAAGTAAGAGAAGAGGCTGTTGGCATTAAGTTGTACAAATGTTCTTCTCACAGCGCTTGTGTCACCACCCTGGGACGCTGCTGGGGACTCTCTGTTAGCACAGAAGTGCCTCAGCACCACGGTGCTGGACACTGAGCCCCAAATCTGATAAGATATGGGGGGTATTTTGGCACATGTCCATGGGAAACAGCAGCACAATGAGAGTGAAGATGCTGTTTCCAGAGACATTCCACCTTTAAGTAGAATCCAGGCTTCAGGCTTGCCCAGGTTCCCCAGAGGATCTGGCACAGAGCAGGAACTGAGCCAGCAGGGAGAGTCCCAAGAAACCAGATATTGCTCTACATAGCAACCAGAATCAGATTCAGCTCCAGCCCCAGTGACAGGAGTGTGCATGTGAAATGGGGTCTGAACACTCAGTGCAACAACAAATACCCAAGTCCATATGTCAGAAGATGCTTGTGCTGGGTGAGCTGTTCTGCAGGTGATGCAGCACTGGCTTAGATGCTCCAGGGCAGCCTGCCTGGCATCCAGCTGTGGCTGCAGAGGGACACGTCTCCCTCAGGCCTGGATCACATCTGCCAGGCCTGTGTGGCTGTTCTGATGGCACTGGATGCCAGTAGTGGGCCTAATCTTGCATGGTTTGAGCTGAGTTGTCCCTGCTGCCTCTGCTCCGCTGCACAGGAGGCTGTAATTGCCAGTGGATCCTGCAAACATTTAATCATCCCCCTCATTTGTTCCTGTCCCATTGCAGGGGCAAAATGTTACCTGGGGCTTCTGCCAGGTAATTCTGTGTTTAGTACCTGCTACACAAATGGATTTCACATAAATATTGTCCTGGAGTAAAGCTGAAAAAGAAAATACCAGCATAAGCCAGGGCACATATCCATCCACTTGTGAGGTCTGAGTCATTTTAATTAAGAATTAAAAAAAAGGCGAACACCAGCAAAACAAATAGTCGAAATCCACTGGGGCTTGAGCACCCTCTGTGTGCAGAAGACACCTCTTAGCAACAGTTGAGGGGAGGAATGGATCACCTCTAAACCTGTGCAGAAGGGTTGTTTGTAATGGCACTGAGAGGCCGAGCTTCACCCTCACGCCTTGTGTCCACCAAGCACCCCCGGCTGCGTTGTTGTGTGAGGAACTGACTGTGTCAGTGTTTCTTCATTAGCAGGTCATTATTTTCCTCCACAGGGCTTCAAAGTAAAGAGATCCCCTGGAAAAAGGACCTTCAGCTCTTCGACTGTTGGAAAGGTCAGTAGAAACCGCAGGTTTGGCTGGGTGTGTTTTGTTTTCCACGTGCCCCAGCACTGACTCTGGTCTCTGTAGGGGACCTGCCAGCATGGTCAGGGCTGGCATTTAAACTGGCATCACCAGGGTTTGAATGTGTGTGGCTTCCCTTCCCAGACTGAGCGCCGTGCAGGAGCAGCCCACAGGGTCACCCTGCTTTGTCAGGTGCACTGCAGGTAGATTTTCCTGCCCAGAAGGGAGTGTTTGTGACCTGCTGGTCCCTTCTGTTTAGTCACACGGAAGCTGACCAGCCCTTCTTATCAATGTTAGATTGCCAAGCTTGCTATGTTTGGTTCTGTTTGCTTTTGGTCACAAGGTTACAAGAGATTTAGACTAAATCACACCTCTTGTAATCCCATAGCCTTTTCTTTAGCTTTTATAACTTTGTTGTTGTAACATGAATAGCAAGCATAGTATCTCAAAACTTGGAGGGACTAACAGATTAAAGTATCAGAATTGGTGAAATGCACACCTTTGTATCTTTTTTCCTGTTAATGCCACGTGTACTCATTTGCACAAAGGATAAAATAAATCATCCAGGCACAATAAATCTTTTCCTTAACAACGGACAAACTCTACTTTTCAGGTACTAACCCTAGGGAATTTGTCCAGTACATCCCCCTGTTAGTCACCTGTCAAGAATCTTTCTGTTCTTGGCCCATCTCACTATTGTCTGCATATTTATTTTACTCTGCAACACATCTGATTCTTTATCCAGTCTGAGATTTTTCTGTACCTGTTTTCTTTTTTCTTCTTGCCAAAGCTTATCCTCAGCTTAATTTTCAGTATGATATCCCATTTAATTTCCAGTGGATCTTAGTGGCTGCACTCCAGCTAAACCACACTGAAACCTCTCCCTGCCGCTGTGCACTGGCACTGTCTTGGAAATGGCTGAGAATACATAACCACAGGCTGGTTTACGAGTGCCCAAAAACATCCTGATATCCCAGTGCTGTCTTTTGCCTCTGCAGAGGGCAAAACTGGGGTTCCTTTTGTGGATGCCAACATGCGGGAGCTGAGTGCCACGGGCTTCATGTCGAACAGAGGGCGGCAGACCGTCGCCAGCTTCCTCACCAAGGACCTGGGGCTGGACTGGAGGATGGGGGCAGAATGGTTTGAATACCTGCTGGTAAGATTGGTCCCTTTGTGTACCTGGAGTTTAATGACAGGCAGGAGGACAGCCCTGATTAATAAGAAAGGATACAGGTGATGATCAGTAATTTTCAGGCTGATACAAGACCGTGTATATACTCTTTGCAGGGTATGAACTTCCCAAAGCTCGCATAAGTAAAGGGAATTTTGCCACAGTGAAGCTGCCATCAACCAAGATGTAGCTAGGAAGTTTGCAGTAAAAAGTGTTGCCCCTCTGTGTAGGGTTTTAGCCAGAGATCCATCGCACTTGAGAAAACTTTCAAACATAAATTAACAATGCTCTGATTTGCTCACCCCAGAGGCTGGGGAGGAGGACAGCCCAGAAATAGAAGATAAAAAGAAATGTGTGCTGGCACCGTGTCTGTGCATTGATGGCTGTGGACAGAGAAGCCATCTAGTCAAGCACAGGCAAGTAGGGACAATAGCTGGATCAGCTTCCAGGGAGCTCCACCCTGGCTGGAGGCATCCTTCTTCATTCTGGGGTGTTACAAGCCTCCCTGCCAAGTGGAGCACCAATTGCTCTCTCATATTTCAATCAGCAGCTGGGTGAGCTCAGCTGAATGGCTGGGTCACTTCTCCGACCTCAGTCCCCATAGATTCTCCTGGCACTGACTGAAAAAGGCCAAATACTCACATCAGCCTCACATTAAAGGTCTTATCTGTGGGATACAGGAGGCTACTGGCAATCAGAAAATTTTCCACTCACTCAGAGTGCTGGAGGGACAGAGAAAGCCCAGTTGCCTTGTTGTTATCTACAATTAAAAGAGACCTTTTGTGTGAATGTGTATTTTTTTTTTTTTTTAACTTCTTTGGTGCTGGGCTCTGACATGGCTTTGGCTGCAGGAGGAAACTCTGGGTGCTCTCCCACACCAGTGCTGTGAGCAGCAGTGGGCTGCACGGTGCAGGACTTCAGGATCCTCCAGAAAGGGATTTTGGTAGCTCCATGCAGTGATGCTTTTCCAGATAAGAGCAAGAGCTCTTCCACAAGTGTGTCCTATTCCACAAGTGAGGAAGACCTGGAATGTCTCACACTAGAAGGATGCTCCCTGTGTTATCTACATTTATTCCTAAGGACATGAATGCTACCAGCCTTGCTGGAAGCAGGATTTAGCACTGTGTGCTGGCCTTGTCACCTCGGGGAGTCCCAGATGCTGATGGGCACTGTAGGTTGGTGTGGCACAGGCTGATGATCCCTGTGCCTGTCTGTCCCATTCCTTCAGCTTGTGTCACACAGCTCTGTCACTGTGGCCTGGTGGCAGAGCAGCACACAGGAGACATCAGCTTGGTGGGGAAGACATGGCTGTAGAAGGGTAGAGGCCAGTGCAGAATTGAAACTGTCTCACTTGCCTCTAAAAAAAGGAAAGCAGTACCTATTTCATCTCCAGTACTGCCAGCAAAGGCCCACCCAGTGTTTGTGTGTGCCATCCACACCAGACAGGCAGGGAAACTGAGGCACAAGCTCTCTGCAACCCGCTGGAGCCAGGGGAAAGGCCAAAGACCACTGGTGTCCTGAACTGAGAATATCTCAGCTCTGACTTCATTGACTTCATTCGCAGGGTCAGGCCCCAAGGAGAGGCAGAGAAACAAACAGAAGAGAATGCCAGGAAGGGGCAAGGCTGAGGGGGAAATGAGCCTGCCTCCTCCAGGCCCCCTTGGATTTGCCCTCGCCTCCCACACACGCTTTCCTGCATGTTAATCACACAATCAGGCCTCCAATGGCATCTTTCTTCCTCTCCTTATCTCAGCAGCTGGAGGAAGCGAGCTGGGAAGGGGAAGCCTGGTGCACAGGGAGCAGAGCTGGCTGCTGCTCACCCTGACCCTGGAACTCGCTGGCTCTGCAGAGAAAGGGCAGCTTAACAGAGCCCATTCCCTGAGCCTTCTGCCATCCTGGTGCATTGAGCTCCTCACTCCAAGGAGTGGCTGAGATATTGGAAACACCTCTGTGTGCACTGGTTGCTGCTGTGGCTGCAGTGAAGGGAGAAGAGAACAGCACTGTAACAGCTCCTTCTGCCAGAGCTGCTGCTTTTGCAGCACAGACACCCCCAGGAATGCTCAGAGATCCCACACCCTCCTTGCTATCACTTCCACTCCCCTCCTGAGCTGGGTTTGAATTGTCCTACAACTGGAAAACTTTTGCTGTTGAATTTAAGCCACCCTGCCCAGCTGAAGAGCACTCAGATGGGATCACGTTCTGCTCTCATTTGTGCCTGTTCCAAAAGCCCTACTCCATTTTATATAAGCATTCTTGAGAGCTTTTTATTTGTTCAGGTGAGGAATAACTTGACAATGGGAGAAAACTGCAGTGTTTGTATCGTTTGCATCTTCATATACACTGTGTGGTTTGTCTGCCCAGTCTGAGTTAAACTTCTCTCCAAACCACCTAGTAGGATCTGCAGACATGATTTTGCCAGTGTGTGATATCTGGGTAACTGGTCAGGAAGGATTTTCTCTCACATTTGAAAACATTTTTTGGAATATGAGCATTCAAATGCTAGGGCTACTTGTGAAGTCTGCCAGATGGTAGCAGAAAGAAAATTATTTTCTTCAAAAGAAAGAACACTGATACAGAGACTTCGTTTGGACTTTTATCTGTCTCATTGACCTAAGGATCATGAATTGAAGTAGCCTGGGAAGCCAATCCCAGCTGTAAGAAGCAGCCATTCAGGTCCTTTTCTGAGCCAGATGCCTGTACCTACCATAGAGAGAGCTCTGACCACCCCAGTCTGGCTGGAGTGAATCCCTTTTCCCCCGCAATTTTCCCCTTGAGCTAAAGGATGGATGAGAAGATTCACCAAGGGCCAGCCCAGCTCTTCTGACTGTTTTCTCCCTCTGTTCTCAAGGTGGATTACGATGTTTGTAGCAATTATGGCAACTGGTTATACTGCGCTGGCATTGGCAACGACCCACGGGACAACAGGAAGTTTAACATGATCAAACAAGGCCTGGATTACGATGGGAATGTAAGTCCTGTTTGGCTGTTCTACAAGGATGAGTGAGTGAAGGATGTGGTGTTTTCAGGGAGCAGAGGAGATCAATGTGCTGTGTGGATAGAAAACCAGTTCTTGTGTGTCCTGGCCAACAGGCAGGCAGGTTCCTCGTTGTGTACTGGGAGACGTGATTTTAACAACCTGCTGCTGTCCCCAGGGAGGCTGGAGCTCCCCACACCCTCCCTGGTCAGTGTGTTTAGTGTTTCATCACCATTTCTTCCGAGGCACAGCCACATCCCATCAGGACTACACACAGATGCTTCCCTGAGCACAGAGCAGCTTCTTGGAGAACTCAGGAGTTACCAGAGAGACAGAACTGCTCCTTGAGAAGTGCTGAAGAATAGATTAAACCTCTGACTCCTCTGACTATCCTCTCCTAAATGGTCGGAGCAGAAAAATTGCCCTTTCCATGTGTTTGTCCAGTGTTTACACACTGGATTACCTGTTTCCACACTATTCCTTAGCTTCATGTCAGGCTGTGCTGTTGCCTTTTGGCACTGTAGCTGGCAGGATTTAACAAGAAATCAGAAATTAGTCCTAGTAGAGGACACAGCAGTTAATAGGAGAGATTTAGGAACACAAGAGTGTGCAGCTGGGCTAGTCATCCTAATTTCCTTCAGTCACTGGAAACTTCTTGGCAGTGACTTCATTTCAGGATGTCCTAAACAGGACAGGTGAACAGTGCTGAAAATTCAGCTCTGCCTCCCTCCTCTGCTTGCAGAGTGGGCCTGGGAGAAGAACTCCAGCATCCAGGTCTCTCTTCAGGCACTAATTCTGGGCAGAGGGTTTAGCAGGAGGGGCTAAGGCTTGTCAGAGATAACTGATGCTGTACCACACCAGCTTCTCTAGGTGGAAATCCAGCTCTTCTCATTCCCACTGAGAAAAAGCCTTGCTGGGAAGCACTTACACATTGTTACTGAATGGATCCTGTCCCACTGGTTCTGTTTGCAGGGGGATTATGTCCGGCTGTGGGTGCCAGAACTGCAGGGCATAAAGGGAGCAGACATCCACACCCCCTGGGCATTGAGCAGTGCTGCTCTCTCTCAGGCAGGAGTAACTCTAGGCAAGATCTACCCACAGCCAGTGGTGACAGCCCCAGAGTGGAGCAGACACATTCCCCAGAGGCCTGTGAGTACTGGGAAGGCTGGGACGGGGTGGGAGGGTTCCAGGGAGCTGCTCTGCATCAGTCTCGGTGAGCTCTGCTCTTCTTTCTCAGGTGTAAAGGGGAAAAAGTTGTTTTAATGCAAGCTCCCATTATGTCACAGCAGGGACTGTGCAGCCAGGGTTATTTAGCTCTGTCTGTCCTGCCTGCTGTGGTGAAAGAGGTAAATTTTAGCTGCTTCTCTCTCCCTTGTGTAGTCAGCAGGGCTTAGCCAGAGCATGTCCTTCAGAGCATCCTTCCCTGCCCTGGCAGCCCCTCCTGAGGGCTGGGGTTTCTCCAAGGCCTCCACTGGCCTGACCACTCTCCAGTGCAGATGGACAGAAGGGAGCCATCCCCCTGTCCTCTCTGTCCAGGAGGTGGAAGTAAAAGCAACCAACTTCCTGCTTGAGTGCATCCAAACTGGAGTCAGCAAGACCTGTGAATATGGGGGCTGCTCCTTGCACTTTGCTTTTTGGGTGTATCTCCCCTTTAGAATGGGGGCAGAATGAGATGTTGATCCTGCAACGTCGAGGCTTTTATCTGCTGCCTGGGATGCTGCTCTTAGAGGAGATAGGTATGGAAGGAAATGGATGTAACCAGTAGTTGTGTATTACAAGGAGTTTTCAGCATTTTGCCTTTCTCCCATGCATCCTCCCTGCCTCCTCCTGACTGAGGATACTTTGTGGAGGCTCAAATTTAGGCGTTGTACCAGTTTGGTGAAGAACGAAGCATGTCCCCATTTCAGGTTTTAATCCCAAGGTGCAGTACCAAATTTTTAGGCCAGATCCTTTGCCATGAGTGGAAAGTTTTGTGGAAGCAAAGCCTTCTGCTTCATCCATGCTGTTGGAGGGCCTGGATTAGTGATCTTCTGGTATCAGAGAAAGGACTTTGTGCAGGAGCCCCTTGGTGACACTGGTTTGAGGCAGTGATGAAACTTGAAGCCAAAAAGCTTCTCCATTAGGCAAAAGTTTAATTTTGATCAACTTTCCCAGCTCACCTTACCAGAAAACCCTCGTTTCCTAAATCCCAGCCTAGAGCAATGCCTGTCAGGCCTTCCCACCTCTTTTAGTGAACTTGGGAGGCAGAAGTTCCACCTGCACGTTCTTCCTGCATGTCAGCACTTCCTGCATGTCAGCACTGCTTTGTGACCAGATTCACTCTGCAGCATCAGTAAATATCTCGCTGTTCCTCTGTCATTTGTCACAGGGAGGAAGTCCCCATCCCAGGGGCAGGAGGGGACCTGCACAGGCGCCGGTGCAGCACAAAGACAGAGGGATAGATTTTTACTTCTCTCGCAAGAAAGATGCTTGCTGAAGGTTGGAAGAGCATTCAGCAAGAGGTTTTGCTGCTGAGGGTGCCTGGATAATGGTTAATCACCTTGAACAAGCCAAAGATAGAGGACTGGCGTGGTAAAGTAACTCAGAATCTGCCTGTCTGGTGTTCCCAGGGACACTTGCTGGTTGTGGGTATTTGGAGGTTGTGCACCCCTCCTTACAATCTGAAGCCGTGGTTTATGTGGCAGGTGTTCAGTCAGAACTGAAACTTCTTATGCTAATTTTTCATGTTTTAAAGTTTTAAACCCACCAATCGTTGTGCAATTAAAAGTTTTGCTACTGGAATATTTTATCTTCCTCATTTCCACGGAGCTCCATAGATAGAGACTGCAAAGGATGTTCTTTTACTGTGTCTCCTGCAATACTGTGGAGAAATAGTGTGTTCCTCCTGAAAACTTCCTTGGAGTCCTTGCAATACCCTGTTGTTTTTGGTACCAACCTGGAACCTGAAAAATGTTCAGTTCATAGCCAAGAATTGTGTTTTGTACTCAGCATTAAAAACAGTTTGAAATGGATCCCTAGCCATTTTTAGGTTTTTTTTATGCAGAATGTTGTTCTTGCTGGAAGAGTTTGGGAATTTGGAGATGGCCATATCTGTGCTGTCATGGAGCATTGTCATCTGAGGGGAGCCCAAATCTGAACACTTTGACCACCAAAGATGGGACGTGGTTCTGGATTTTTTACTACTAGAGATCCACTAGGCCTGTTTAGTAAAGAATAACTAATACTGTAAAAACTCTGAATGCTCTGGGTTGATGGGTTCGGGTCTGGGTGAGAAATGAACTGACACTGAATAGAAGAGCAAGTTGTTCAGCCAAAAACAGACAAACTGAGTGATTTTGAACATATGCCCTGTCAGGGCCACATTAATAATCCCCCTTTTTGTTGTATTAGGGGGCTGGGCAGGGATGTAGCCATCAGGGGGTGATTTGGGGGGGAATAGAGTGAAACAGCTTTAGTGACAGCACTGCTCTCTCTGGCATAAGTGTCCCCTGACACACAGCACAGATCCCTGTCCAGGCCACTCCAGAAGCCAGGGCACTACATTTGGACAAAGTCCAGCAGGAGCATCACAGAACCAATTAGGTTGGAAAAGTCCTCTGAGATCATCGAGTCCAACCTGTGACCCAACACCACCTTGTCAACTGACTATGGCACTGAGTGCCACGTCCAGTCTTTCCTTAAACACCTCCAGGGATGGTGACTCCACTACCTCTCTGGGGAAGCCCATCCCAATGTAATCACCCTTTCTGTGAAGAAATTCTTCCTGATATCCAACCTAAACTTCCCCGGCACAGTTTAAGACTCTGTCATCTTGTCCTATCATTTATTTCCTGGGAGAAGAGGCCGATGTGCACCTGGCTACACCCTCTTGTCAGGAGGGAGTTTTAAAGAGTGATAATGTGTCCCCTGGGCTTCCTTTTCTCCAGACTGAACATCCCCAGCTCCCTCGGCCGCTCTTCACAGGACTTGCGCTCCAGACCCTTCCCCAGCTCCGTTCCCTTCTCTGGACCCGCTCCGGCCCCTCAATGCCCTTCCTGACTAGAGCCCAGAACCGGACACAGCACTCGAGGTGCCGAGCACGGGGGAAGGAAGCATCGCTTCCCTGCTGCTGCCGGCCGCACTGTCCCGGTGCTGCCGGCCGCACTGTCCCTGTGCCGCTGGCCGCACTGTCCCTGTGCCGCTGGCCGCATTGTCCCGATGCCGCTGGCCGCACTGTCCCGGTGCCGCTGGCCGCACTGTGCCGATGCTCCTGGCCGCACTGTCCCGGTGCCGCTGGCCGCACTGTCCCGATGCTCCTGGCCGCACTGTCCCTGTGCCGCTGGCCGCACTGTGCCGATGCTCCTGGCCGCACTGTCCCTGCCGCTGGCCGCACTGTCCCGGTGCCGCCGGCCGCACTGTCCCGGTGCCGCCGGCCGCACTGTCCCGGTGCCGCCGGCCGCACTGTCCCGGTGCTGCTGGCCGCACTGTGCCGGTGCCGCCGGCCGCACTGTCCCGGTGCTGCTGGCCGCACTGTCCCGATGCGAACCCATCCGGCCCCGCTCGCCCAGGGCGGAGAGAGCGCTGCGGGGGCGTGGAGAGGCGGGGCGAGCCGGGAAGGGAAAGTACCGGGAAGGGGAAGTTGGGAGCTCGGCGCGGTCATGGCCACGGGGCCGTCGGACCCCGTTCCCAGCCCCAGCCCCGTCCCCCCGCTGGACCTGCACGCCGTGCCCATGGTAGCGCTCAACTACGGCGTCCGCCGCCGCCTCGGGCTCTACCTCAACCCGCGGGCGGCCGCGGCCGCGGACTGGACGGCGCTGGCGGAGGCGCTGGGATGCAGCTTCCTGGAGATCCGGCGGCTGGAGGGGCTGCCCGACCCCACGGGCACGCTGCTGGAGGAATGGCCGGGACGCTGCCCCGGCGGGGCCACTGTGGGGCAGCTCCTGGATGTGCTGCGCCGCTTGGGTCGCGACGATGTCCTGACGGACCTGGCCGGCAGCGTGGGTGAGGCGCTGGGAACGGGGAGAGCTGGGGTAGCCCGGGGAATCCCCGCGCTGCTACGGGAGCCTGCCCTCGGTGCTGCTTCCTCGGTGCCTGGGGAGGGTCGGGCATGCTGTTCGTGTTGGTCTTTGCTGTTCGTGTCGCTCTTTGCTGTTCTGTCCGCGGAGGTGATGTTAAAATCCTGCTCAAGAAAAAAAGCCCTTTCCAGATTATGGAGTGACATTCTCGGTGTTCTCGCGAGGGCCACAAAGGTGCTCCAAAGGCTGGAGCATCTGTGCTATGGAGCCAGGCTGAAAGAGCTGGGGGTGTTCACCTTGGAGAAGAGAAGGCTCCGGGGAGACCTTAGAGCCTCTTCCAGTGCCTAAAGGGGGCTTATAAAAAGAGGGAGGGGGCCTTGTTTGCATGGGCGGATAGTGATAGGATAAAAGGGAATGGTTTTAAACTAAAAGTTGAGAGATTTAGATTAGATATTAGGAGATTAGATATTAGATTAGATATTAGGAAGAAATGCTTCCTAGTGAGGGTGGTGAGACAAGGGAACAGGTTGCCCCGAGAAGCTGTGGCTGCCCCATCCCTGGAAGCGTCCAAGGCCAGGTTGGATGGGGCTTGGAGCAACCTGGCATAGTGGAAGGTGTCCCTGCCCCTGGCAGGGGGTTGGAATGAGATAACCTGTAAGGTATTTTCCAACCCAAACCATTCTGTGATTCATAGGAGTCTCACCTGGCTTCCAGGAGAGAAGTGTGTGGTGTTCCTGCTAAGCATGAGCCCTGCAAAGTGACCTGGAGCCCTGTCTTATCCCAAACCGTCAATAAAAAAGTTTCTGTGTGTCAAAAGATGCTTTTGGCCAGGTCAGCCAGGAGACAGATTGCACTAACAGCAGACAGTGTGAAAATTACAATGTGTGGATATAGTGTGATTGGAAGATGTTTGCTGGGGGAGATGAGGGATGTGTGGAACTGGATAATGTCAGGGAAAAAAATTCCATGCAAACTGAAAAAGTTGAGACAGGTCAGTGAGAAGAAAGAAGGTCCTTGAGCTGTTCTGATAATTTTTTTGGCTCTTTATATTCTTTATGATCAGCAAAATTCAGAGGGAACCCAGCTGTCATCAGAATGGAAAGTTTTTTGCCAAAGGATTTCCAAAGCCAGAGAGTTCCCTGAAGGCCTGTGTTGTATAATAGAGCTTACTGGGTTAGCAATGAGGAAGTAATAAATCTCATTTCCTGTTGCTCACGGAGATAAAGGAAGATGTAGAAATCCATCTCTGTAGAGAGCCTGACCAAGAAGGGATGGAGGACTTCCCTTTAGTCCTGCTGTTCTTTTTATTTAAGATTACAGTTTGAAGACCAGGTTTTGGGAAAGACAGAAGGATCAGTGTGCTTTGTGAGCTGCTGATCAGAGGTTCCTAATAAATTTGGGGGAGCTTCCAGGCGTGGAAAAGATCTGGGGCTTCGCAAAAGGTTGGGATCACCCAGACTGGTTCTGGCCCTGAGCTCAGGACCTGTCCCCCTGGAAGGGATTGTGGTGGATGGACTTTTTCAGACCTGGAATAGACTCCAGCAGAAGGAGTGGGAGGAGCCTGAGCTGCAGGAAAATCACAAGTTTTGCCCAGAGCTGGGTCATGCTGATAAGAGGAGACAGGTAAATTCTTGGAAGAGGGGCCCACTAAGGGCTGATCAACAAAAATACTGTCTGTGGCTCAGGAAATTCCTTAACTGTGAATAGTCCAGAAGATAGATTACAAAAATAGATTGTAGATTATACCTAAAAGATAGATTTTAGGGACATACATATATATTTTAGGGAAATACCTCTATAAGCTTATTTTATTCTTATGTTCCCCCCTAGACACCTGGTTTTGTGCAGTGCTGGAGACAGGATGAGGTTTGAGGCAGATGGACCCTCAGCCTGACCAGTGTGACTGTTCCACTTTATTATTTTTGGCTGAGGATTGCACTGAGGCCCTGTGACCTGTTGCTGGTGCTGAGAGCTCTTGCAGAAGTCAGAGGTATTTACACCTGGAAAGGAAAGGAATTGTTTCATGTACTCTTGTGCATGGTATTTCCTGATGCCAGGGGCATCTTTGTGTACAACTGGGACTCCTGCAGTGGGATCCAGCTCAGAATCAGAAAACATCAGTACTGATGTCCCAGCAGCTCTGCCCTAACTGTGATCCTCCTCAGCAGTTTATTTTGCTGTGGAATTATCTTCAGGGATGTGAAGCTTTTTGCTTTCATACATTTGTGCTCTTTCCTGCTGAAACTCAATGATTTTTCTTTCTTCCCTGATCTAGCACAAAAGTGCTTCTTTCCCACCTGACAGTTACTGGGTCTGTTTTCTGTGTGTTCTCATCATGCTACTCATTTTACACTTTAGATTTCATGTTTCTATTCTTTTTTTTTTTCCAATTCCTTGGGAATTTGTTTGACTGACAGAGGAATGTAAAGCCTAGTTAGGTGCTTGGTGGAGGGGAACAACTTTGCTTGGAGGAGTTTCTTGCTACTTGGTTGTGTTGTTCAGCATCCTTTTTCTTTATGGTCCCAAAGTCATCCCTGATCCTTGTTCACTCATTAACCTGTACAATCAGGTGCTGTTTCCAGCTGGGGACTGATCCATCCCAAATCAGAGGCAAGGAGAGAAGATTTGGAGCAAATACACAGAAAATGACCATTTCTGTATTGAGCACTATGCAATGCTGTTAAATAATTGTTCATTCTTGCCTATTCAGCAGTATTTTGGATTGTGAACCTGGCTCCCAAGGGAATCAAGGCACACTTAAGGCAGTGGCTGTGTGCCAGTCCTTCCTCTGGGACTGCTGAACCTGTTAGCAATTTCAAAGTGACTTTAATTATGATTTCAAAGATACTGACTTAGCTGACACCTCATGCAACAAGCAGCTGGCAGAGAGGTGGGACCTGAGTTAGGGCTTTGGTGAGGAAAGATGTGAAATCTGAACCTTCTGGCTGGTAAAGAATGTGGCTGATTCTTCCCTCTGTAGGACTGGGGAGGCAGACGGGATGAGAAAGGCAGATTGGGAATGCCTCAACCTCAGGAAAAGCTTTGATCAGATTTGAGCCTTATTAGATTGGAGATAATCCAGTAACGAGGTGCAAAGCTGAGATAGAAGCAGGGGATGGGGGCTCAAGCTGGGCCTCCTGAAGACCTGCTCGGGCCAGGTTGTGTTACAGGAGGACTCACTGGGCTCCCCCCAGCATCCTGCACTTCCAGGGGATCCTTTACTCTGCTGTTGCACCAGTGAGCTCTGCAGCTGTGCCAGCTGAACCCTCTGAGGGATCAGTACTTTCCTGATTAACACTTGTTGGTTTTTTTTTTTAAATCTTAAGTAAAGGCAAAGGCTCTAGGGAGTTTAATCTTTTTCTTAATTCCTGATTTCAAATCTCCTTTTACTTTCAGTTCTTTTGTAATTACAGAGTAGCAGAGGCTGCAGAGTTTTTGTCACTTCTTCAAAGACTTCACATTTAGATGTATGATTTATTTTTAAACCAAGTCTGTTTGTAATAGATCTGTGCCCATCACTGACCTGACTGGGAAGTTCACAGCAGTGACTATCACAGGTCTTTGCCCATCAGTTTCCTCAGAGTGGGGTACACATCTACTCTGCCTGGGATAAGAGGGTCCCTATTGCTCAACAACATAAAAGCTGCTTCAGGGACTCCTTAAAATTTTACATGGTCCTGCTGTATGTGGTGAGTGTGGACTGTCAATGTCACCTGCAGTTGTCCTGGCTGGCAAAGGCTGGGGGTGTGAATCAGCTCCTGTGTGTCTGCAGACAATTGCTAAGGTTGGAAAAGACCTCCAGGATCATTAAAACAGCACTGCCAAGGCCACCTCTAAACCCTGTCCCCAAGTGCCACATCTACACATCTTTTAAATCCCTCCAGGGATGGTGACTCCACCACTACCCTGGGCAGCCTGCTCAATGCCTGACCACAGTTTCTGTGAAGAATTGTTCTGTGAAGAATTCCATGAAGAATTTCTGTGAAGAATATCCAATCTAAACCTCCCCTGGTGCAACTTGAGACCATTTCCTCTTGTCTTATGGCTTTTTACATGGGCATAAGGACTGACACCATGAAAACCTCTAATTGAGAACCCTCCCCAACTATTTTGTCATTTCAAATACTCCAAAATGCAGAACAATGAGAGCAGACAGCAGAGTTGGGACTGCTCTGTACCTTACGCCTGCTGTTAAAGGTGTACTGGGATATAGTAGAACTAAGGGGAAGAGGAGGAGTAAAACAAGTAGAAGAAAGTACTTCTCTAAAAATCAAGAGTGATTTTCAGGAATTAATTGCTAGAGGAGGTGGTGGAGGCAGCATCAAGAGGTTCAGAAAGAGGCGAGAGAAATTCTACATACAAAAAAAACCAGACAGGGAGTTTCCCTCTAGCATCCCTGATCCCTGAAATAGCTATTCCTGTTTTCATGAACTCCAGCAGTGTAAACCCACGTCACAGGAGCCTCTTGCCCTGGTTGTGTGTTTTTGCAGAGGAGGACTGTAAGAAGTACTTGCAGAGGAAGCAGGAAGAGGCCAACCA
Source organism: Monarcha castaneiventris obscurior (assembly GCA_026261815.1). Classification (NCBI taxonomy): domain Eukaryota; kingdom Metazoa; phylum Chordata; class Aves; order Passeriformes; family Monarchidae; genus Monarcha; species Monarcha castaneiventris. The sequence continues at coordinate 1,811,275 of JAMPIT010000230.1, forward strand.
GCCTCTCCAAGTGCCAGCAGTGGACAGCAGCGTGCCAAAGACGTCGGAACTGATGGGCATCACCATCAGGGATGATCCATATGGTAAGAGCCCATGCTTCCATGGCTGCCTGATACCTCATGTTGGAATCGCCTTCCTCATGGCAAGTGTGGAAAACCTGTTTGCTTTTATTATTCCCACAACTTTTCATAACCCAGGCCAGAATGCTTTGGCTGGCAGTCACTGGGCATCTTCATTTTCCTTGTTTCTTAGAGCAGAGAGGGAAAGCAACCCTGGGAACACTTTCAGCCAGGAACAGGCTGGCACAGAGCCACTGGACACACCTGGGAGGAGACTTCCCAGAAATATGTCCCTTAGCCCAGCCTGGTCCAGAGCAGCAGCTGCTGAAAGCTCAGGGGGTGGGAGTCCAGGGGAAAGAATGTCAGAGGTGGTTTCCCTGTCCTGTCTTTGGCAGGTGGAACCACCTTGAATGAAAAGGAAGTGGGTTTGAAGTAGGACTGGGTGTGCAGTGGGTGGAGAGAGGAAACGGGTTCTGTGTGTGTGCAGCCCTACGTGTGCAGCCACGTGTGCACACGTGTGTGCTGGCCAGTCTGACTTTGGGTGACCACCTTTGCTGCATGTGTGGACATCACTAACCCTCCCCAAATGTCCACTGACCAATATTCTGGTGTTTGTACACAGCAGCTTTGCCTGACGTGACCCCAAGTTAGCGCCGTGCCCCTGCAGCAGTACCCTCAGTTTGACTGACCTGGAAGACATTCCCCTTCTGCTTCACTGGATGCTTCCTGGGTTGGATCTGCCTGCTGGGTTGATACTTTCCTCAGCAGCTTTTAGAGCCTGACCTATTTTTTCACTGTGGTAGGCTTTAACTGGCATAAAAAAATTGAATGTATCCGTAGTGACATTGATACGGAAAAAAAAATAACACAGTTGGAAATTATCCAGCAGTATTAAAGCACTTAATTATGGGAGACATTGCCCTTAAAATGCAGCACTTTAATATTTGGATAACTGCTATAAATAAACAAGAGCTGGCAGCCATTAATGTAATTGGAAAACAGGCCCATTAGGATATGACTTCAGGTACCCAGGTTTGCCATCTTAGCCATAAAAATGACAGGTCCCAAATTTCAAGGCTCACCCCATAGCTCCATGGACAGCAGATGGCAGGACACTGCTGGATGAGGAAATGTTTTGGTTGGGAAGTTTGAATCTCTGTGACTTGAACTAGAGAGAAAGGACCCAGAGCCACAAGGATATTTCAGATGTGAAACTTTCAGTGAAATCCCAGAGTGCTGGGACTCTGAGTTGCATCTCCTGGGGTACTCTGCTCCCTCCAGCTCTTCCCAGGCTCCCTGTGGCTGGATGGTATTGCCTCCACAAATTTTGCCTGTCAGCATCTCAGCTCCCTTTCCCTGAGCCCTGCCAGGCAACGTGGGTGTGTGTGAGCAGCCTGGCCAGTGAAAGCAGTCAGGGCACTGATGTGTGTTACGTCCTGCCAGCCCTGTTAAGGACAGGAGTCTGGGCTGAAGGGCAGCTCATCTAATAAAATGCTAAATTACCTCTGCAAGTTTGGCCAGAGCTTTTCTGTCAGACTCCTGATTCTGAATTAAAGTCTGTGGGAGCTCTTGAAAGTTCACTACAGGAGTGAACTTCATTTATAGTAGAAGATGACAGCTACATTTTTAATGGTTTCAGGGAGTGGAACAGAGATATTTGATGCCTTCATCTGCTACTGTCAGAAAGACCTCCAGTTTGTCCAGGAGATGATCAGGGAGCTGGAGCAAACAGAGTTCAAACTGAAACTCTGTGTATTTGATCGGGATGTCTTGCCAGGAACCTGTGTGTGGTCCATCAGCGGAGAACTTATAGAGAGGAGGTGAGTGAACTGCTGGGGCCAGCTGTGAGTGTAGTGGAACATTACATTCATTTTACAGTCATGTCTGCAGTGTGGTGCCAGCGAAACAGCAAAAATCCACAAGAATGTCTTCATGGGGTTTGTTTTATGCTCTTGGCTCAAGAAGGACAACTCAGGCATTCCCCAGTGTGTCACTTCATTGTGTTCACGAGGAAGGTGCCACTGTGGTGACGCTATTCTTTGCCTTGTGTGTCTTACCTAGACACAGGATCACATAAAGGTTGCACAGACAGTCTGCATTCACTGTTTCCTCACTTTTTGGTAAATGAGTGTGTATCTGTAATCAGGTTTTTCTGTGTAACATCACTATGTGTCTGTCAGTCGTTCCTGCTCTGCAGTTAATTCCTGCAGGTCCAGGTCCTTCTCCACTGGCACAATTCAGAGCAGTACATGCTTTTGTTTGTGGGAATGAGAACCATCTCCTTTGACATTTTATTTTTTCTCTCCCCTGCTTCATCTCCAGGTGCCGGAGGATGGTGGTTGTCGTTTCAGATGACTACCTGGAAAGCAATGAGTGTGATTTCCAGACCAAATTTGCTCTTAGTCTTTCCCCAGGTAAGGTCACACAAATATCCCATTTACAATTGCACGTTATCATTTTTATTACAGTGACATCTAAAGCTTCAGCTGATGCCAGTGGGCACTGTACCACTGGAACTAACAGGGGCTTCATAACTTGGTTGTGCAGGCAGGGGCTTGGGCTCAGTCCCTTGCCCTGCTCTTGACCTTCCTCACGTGGCTGCGAGCGAGAAGCTGCCTGTGCTGCACTGCTCCAGCTGTCAGTGGGATAATGCTGCATGCTCCAGAAACGTCAGAGCTGCATGTCAGGCTTGTGAAGGGCTTCCAGATCCATACAGGAAAATTTGCTTCTAAAGAGACAAGTAGTATAATAAATCCAGGATGTGAGTAAAGCTGGGAATTAGGTGACAGGTAATGAACATGCAGATTTCAAGGCCAGGCTGGGTGGGGCTCTGAGCAACCAGGTCTAGTGGAAAGCGTCCCTGCCCATAGCAGGGGGGTTGGAACTAAATGATCTTTAAGGCCCCTTCCAACTGAACCCATTCCATTCTATGATTCTTGTAGAGATCCTTGAGTATTGTGGATAGGTAAACAAAATGTGGAATGAATGTTCAACTTGGTTGGGAAATTTTTTACATACTTTGTTCTGAATTGAAAAGCCAGCAATTTACTTCTGCCGGGTCTGTTCTGATTGCTCTTCTCTAGCCACTAGTTGTTCTACAGTTGTCTGTGTTGCTGGGGAGTAAGTGCAGCCCAGCCTAATAGTATGGAGGATCTGTAGAACTGGGAAGAGTATCTGGATGTAAAGTCTCTTTTCTAGATGAGGCATCTGGCATGATACTATAAATGACATTCCAGAGGTTAGGCTGGAAGCTGGTGGCAGAGACTGGAATTCACTTCATCTTCCTTGACACACTAATTTCATACGATATGAGTTAATCCATTGAACACCCCCAGGACATTGTATCAGTCTCCAGTCATCCAGATTTGTAGAAAAGTCCATTTAGTTCTTCACCAGTTTCTTGTGGGCATCACACCTTCCATTAGAACAGGAAAAGTTTGAATGTATGGAATGACCTGAGCTCTGCCAGTGAGAACAGGGGTGGAAGTACAGGCTTAGAGAAGTCACAGTGTTAGCTGTTTGTGTGGGGTGTTACTAATGCACAGCAGGGTTTGGTGACAGGCTCTGGGAGCTCCATGCATTACTCCAGCATCTGCTGCAGTTATGAAATCTTGGTTATTTGTCTCATCCCAGTCTTGGTTCATCACTTGTGCTGGGCACAGTGCAGGTGGTGGCAGGTGTCCCTGTGGAGAAATTCCTCTATAGAAGAGCTGCTCCTTCATGCAGCAGCAGTCACAGGGAGGATATTCTCACGTTGTGGTGCTTCAAAATCAGCAGTGCAGGTTAGCAGGGGGATTCACTGGGGAACATCTGCAGCCTGAGTAATTCAGGATTCAGACACTTGCTCTCCAGGGTGAGAGCTGGTTGTAATACAATCAGATGATGCACAGTCAGGAGCAAACCTGGATCTTGTGATGTGTGTGCTGTGGTGGGGAGGGAGTGGATGCGCGATCTGCCTGGGGCTCTGTGTAACCCTCTGCCTGTGTGACTTCTCCTGCAGGTGCTCGTCACAAACGGCTGATTCCAGTCAAGTACAAATCCATGAAGAACGAGTTTCCGAGTATCTTACGGTTCATTACGATTTGTGACTACACCAATCCTTGCACCAAAAAATGGTTCTGGACGAGACTGGCAAAATCCCTCATGCTGCCCTGATGCAAAGTCCTGAGAGCTGAGTGCTCTTGTAACCTGTCCTGGCTGTGCCTTCAGACCAGGGGTGTCATTGACACAGAGTCTTCCGCCACTTCAGAACCTGGATCCTTGCTTGAAGCCTGTGACTGGGAACAAAGAACTTTCTCCAGCACTTCTTTGCAGCTCTGAGGGGAAATAAAGCAACTGTGTGGGTGTTGCAGGTTAAGTCAGTGAGCAGCAGCATCCAGCATCTGTGGAGTAAGAACTTTCACTAAAAATACTGAAAATACAAATTCAAATAATGTCTGCTACAGGAAGACTCAGTTGTAAGCATTAGCAAGACCTCAGAGCGTCAAACTGCAGGCTTTGTCAATGTTTTAAAAGCTACAGTAACACTGAGGCTTGGTGGGAATTGTACCATGTTGGACAGGTCTGTCTCTCTTCAGGTTGCATTTGATTCAGTGACCTTATACCAGCATTTAATATTCCCAGATATTACTAAAATTTAACTTCTCCTTCAGGAGAAATTCAGTTTTAAAATATCAGTGACAGCCCTTACTACACAAACCAGGGGCTGCTGTTGCTCATTGACTTGACCGAGGCCTGCACCTCAGTGGGTCCACATCTCAAATTCTTTCACCTTTAAAAGCCTTCCAAAACACAGCAGCTTTTGGGATGCCTCAGAGGCACAGGGCTAAACACTGAATAAGGAGTGTATTAAATTGATATTTGGGCTCTTTAAAATATGGAGATGAGTGTTATATTAATAGGAAAGAGCCTAATTTAATTAACTGCTACAATAATTACTGTATTTCTGTGACTAAGGCTCGGAGCAATGTCAGGACTGCTCTGCTTGTTAGACTTGGCCTTGAATCCTGCCCGTGACTAGTGGATCTCATCGGTGCCTCCAGGGTGGAGGTCAGGAGTTCTGCCCAAAGGAGTGTTTAAAGCGATCCATTGGTGTATTAAACAGATTTACAGTAAATATTTACTTTTTAAATTGGGGAAGAGAGGAATCTTGCTTATGTGTCCGCAGTTGCTTGAACTCTGCCCCTTTGTTCATTACTTCAGCCACTGACTCATGTTGATTTTACAGCTTAATGTTTTACTAGTTTACATTTTTAAGGTTGCATCTGGATGTGATTTTTTTTTTTCAATTTCAGCTTTGTTTTAAAGCATTGCCAGGTCTGAGGCACAGACAGAAATGTGCTCCTGCTCCTCCCTCATGCTCCCTGTCCATGAATGATCCCTTACCAGGGATGCTGCCAAGTCCTGTCCAGGTGCTGCTGCTGGTTCCTCCCGGCTGACAGCAGCAGCCCTTGACCTGAGCATGGTGAAGCTCATTCATGCACATCATGTTGGCAGCAGGAGCCATTTGTGGATAGACCCATGAGCTGGGTGTTTGTTCTACAAAAATAACTGCTGCCATCGTGCCAAGGTGACATTTGCACCTTCCTGTCTTGCTAGAGCAAGTGAGAAGTCTGTGGGCACGGGAGGAGGAAAGTTAAGTTGATGAGGGGTTTCTGAATAGTTTATCTTCATGTCCTATTGCCCTGGGGCCTCTCCTGCAGAAGTGGAGACAGCTGCTTGCCTCGGGCTTTCTGCATAATCATTAAATGTTAATTATAGAAGAGCTTCAGGAGGCTGCTTGATCCCCAGACGCTCCGGGGGCTCGGTGAATTCTCATACTCTGGAGAGTCTATAAACATCAATTATGGGTCATTACTCGCAGGACCGAACCAGATTCCTCCTGCCTGGAGAGCTGGAAGGGCTCTGGTGGCTCGTTCAGGGGGAGCTGAGGCAGAGGAGCCCGTGCTCTGGACGCTAGAGGGAGGCCATGGCCCACGCTGGCACCCTGCGAGGGAATGCGGGTGGGATGGGGAGACACGGCCGGGATGGGCCAGCAGGGCACTGACCCCTGTGTGGCATGGAAAAAACACAAGTGGGTTCTCCTCTCCCCCTTGCTCCCCTTGTGAGCAAGGTATACCAAAACCAGCGAGAATTTTGGCAGCTTGAACCTCCTGCAATGTCTTCTGAGTCCTGATGGTTTGGGACTTGGTGTGTTGCAAATGAGGGGAAATAACAGCAGGAAAAATGATGATGTTTGTAATAGATGATTTGGTGATCGCCCAATGGGGGAGGTGCCGGTTCTGGATGGGAAAGCAAACGCAGGAGCTGAATTTCTAAATTTTCTGACTTCCAAAAGACAAATGCCACATTCCAGTTAGTGGTGAAAGATGTTGGGATCTTGTTACCACCCTGCTTGTGGTGCCCTGGCCCTTCCCTCTGCTTGGCTTGGATGCTGGCAAGGTCTTACAGTTATGGGGCTTTTGCTTTATTACAAGTTACTATTTATCTTATAGGCTAAAATAATTATTTTGGGGTAAAGTGAGGTAACAGCCCTAAAATATAAAATATGCTTTAAATATGTATCCTCTTCTATGTAAACCCCAGAGTTTATGCACTTCTGACACTTTCATATCTGCCTTGTCACAATAACTTGAAGTGTGACATCGTGAATGATACAAAATGTAGTTGTTGTGAACCATTTGCCCATTTCAGTGGCATTTGGGGTTCTCCTGCCCTCTTTCATGCTCAGTGGAAGGTCAAAATTTTTGAACACCTTTAAAAAAGGGTTTTATAAAATTGTGATGTTACAGGTTTTTTTCTATTTTGTCTCTGTCCCTCACTGAAATGGTCTTAGTTGACTCTATTAGTGCCAAATCATTTATTTTTATATACAGACATATATATTTATAATAATTTTGTGTCGTGATACAAAGGGGGAAAGCATCTGTGTTTATAGGCATTCTGAAAATAAACAATGTTTCTGTTTTTCTCCTCAAAAACCCAAACTTTTGCTACTTGTGAAAACATTTTAAAATAAAGGACGAAAACCCAGCAGGCTGAATCTTCTTTGTGGACATTGAAGAATAAAACTGTGTCTCGAAATGAAGTGTAAGTGAAGAATTATATCGGATAGTTCTTTATTTTCTTTTAAAATTTTGTCTTCATAACTTCACCAGAGGGGGTGGTTGGCTGTGCCTGGGAGAGAGAGAAAAAGAGTTATGTGATGCCAGGAGGAAAATTTATCAAGGAATTGTACTTCAGACACGTGGTTCCCCTCCAGGTCTTGTTTATGGGTTTGTGATCCCTGTTGCCATCCTGGATTTCTTCAGCCCTGGTGCCCATGAGGCTGGAGGGGATGGAGCCAGGGCTCTGCTGGGATGCTGCTCCTGTTCCACACCCTTTCTGGAGGCCCCAGCAGGGATTATTACAGCACAGCCATCTGGGGGATTCTGCCAGCTCTATTTCCTTTGGCTCGCAGTCGCTCCAAGCCGGGGAAATAACTTACAAACCCAGCAGCTGTCGGGCCAAGGCCCTGCCACAGGAAAAGACGAAGGATCACTGAATCACGGAAGTGTTGGTTGGAAGGAATTCCTGGAGGTCAAGGCCGAGCTGCTCTTCCCAGTGGGAGGGATCACACACTAAGCCACTTGCAGGGCCACGTTCCCTATAGAGCATATGAAGTCGTGTCTCTGCTATGGCTACTATGAACATATGGACAGTAGTGTGCAAACCATCCCTGCCTAGATTATTCTAGATGGAAACTGCTGGCAAGAGCAGCCTGCCAGAAGCGTTCCATTCCCTGGAAGTGCTGGCATCCCATCACTCCCAGTGCGTCTTTACACACTCATCTGTTCTGTGCTTTGGAGCAGTTAATGATTCTTGCCTGTATTTGAGCCTGAGCTCTGATTCAGGTGGGGTTGAGGGGTCCAGCTGCAGTGGCTCTTTTCCAGCTGTCATTCCCCTTATGCTGAAGAAATATTCCCAGTTTTACTTTGGTGCAAGAATGTTGGTGCCATTTCCTCATGTGCTGGAGGACAGTGTCTACCTGGTGAAACTGCTGCAGAATGTTCTCAGCTTCAGAAAGAGAGGGTGAGAGGTCAAGCTTTGACCTCAATGGATCAAATTCCATCCTTCATTTTCACCAACGTGACAAGAGTTTTCTTACTATGAGGGAGGCATTGCTTGGTCCAGAGGGCACATTTACAGGAATAACATTAGCAAGGGAAGAAAGTGTAATTATGCATAAAAAATAGCTGGAAAAATGTTGCTTGAGCATCCTGGAAACAGATTTTAATAAGGCAAAAAAACCCCAAACCTCACAAGGTTCACACTGCTGGGAAACATGCTCATAAGGCTTATTAAAGAGCACCTCTGTCAGACCATTTGGGGCTTTACAACATGTGCTGTGTACAAATATTTCACTAAAGGTAATTTTCTCTAGGTGTTACAACCATTTTTGTATCCCCACTAGGACTTTGAGATGACTTTGAACCCAATCCAACCTCCTGATCAGCACTATCAAGCCCAGCCCTGGAAAAACTTGTTTATTTTGCAACAAAATCTGCAGTCAGGGGACCGAATAGTGTTGTATTCACTCTGGGGCTGTGCAGCGCTGTGAAAGGTTAATTAATTGAAGCTGTGTTTAAGTCCTAAGCAGTTCCAAAGTCTGACTTACAAACAATGCATTTTCTGTTCTGCAGCAGAACCCAGCTTAGCAGTGCCTTTTCTTCCTCCTGTTCCCACTGATAAAGCTGCTCATGCCATGGCAGAGGTCAGGGCTGTCCTTGCCCACCAGACGGCCTGATCCTTCCATCTCAGCTGGATAGATGGCAGGGGATGCATCCCCGCAGTTCAGAGCATGAAGGTTGTATGAGCTGCACATGGAGTTTCTCCTGCCTCACAGCCAGTGGAGAGGTTTTGATTCCCATTTCCCCAATTCCTAGTCTTACTTAGGCTGGGTTTTGGTGGGGCTGGACTGGAAGGACGGAATGAACGTACCTGTGTTGGCCCTGAAACCCTTAACTATGGCTCTCTACAAAAGGTTGCTTGCAACTTTTTCCTCCTCTTGTTTTCCACACACCTTCCCACCGCCTTGGAGAGTGGGACAATGTGCAGGGTGTCCAGCTGAGCCCAAGGACAGCACAGCTGTTCCACCCTCTGAAAGCTGAGCTTCCAAGCCTCCCCTTCACAGCAAACACGGAGAACCCCCAGTGAGGAGGCAGGTGGCAGATGGCTGGAGCACAGAGGCACTGGGAGGAACATGCCAGCATTTCCTCAACAGCCAAGCATCCAAACCCTTCCCGGACTGGACAGATTTTGCACAGCTCTCAGTCCTTCCATGCATTCCCACAGGGAAAGAGCAAAGCAGTGTCTGGCTGGGTGCCAGCCTCCAGGGAAAGATGCAGTGCGTCCTGCTGGCTCCTAAGGGGAGTGGCTGCTCATTCACCTTTGCCAAAAGAGCAGGAGGGCTCTGCAGAGGAGGCAGTGGGTGACACAACACAGGACCACGAGGAGAACCCTTGCTCCAACCCCAGGGAGAACATGGAGGCTCAATGTTACCAATCTTCTCTGGTTTCTTAATGAAATCAAAGTCATGAGGTGGTAAAATAGGTCTTTATCCACTGTTTAGGATGCTAGTCAGGAACTCACGGGGAATATGTTCAGGCAAATGTGAGGTTACCATGAAGTGAACTTTCACAAAGTTTTTGCAGCATTTTTCCGGCTCTGATCCTCAGCTCTGTCCGCCTTCTGTCTGTGTCAGCAGAAAGAGATGTATGAGCTGCAAGACCTGAGGTGTTTAACTGCTCATGTGCCAGTCTGTGGGCTGTTGCCTCAGAAACAAATACCATTTAGGAGGGGAAAAACTGGGAAAACAAACCTGGAGTTCCACATACTCTTCCCTGTCCCACTGGAGCCATGGCAGACCCTGCAGTCAGCTTTACAGCAATGTTTTTAAAAGTATTCAGAAATCTGGGGGACTGATTTAAAACTACTGAATCATAGAAGATTTAACGTTTGATTTTTGGAAGCACTTGGCAGAGACCCCCCAGTGAAATATGCAGGGAAATGAGATTTCAAGTGCTTTCAGCAGAGGAATAAATTGGACATTGGCCTTAAAATATCACTATCTCAGTATCTCTAAAACCTTGCACAGGTATGTAAAGACCATAATTTTTCAATATCACTAAAGGGCTTCTGACATCTTTAGAAAGGCAAAGAAGAGAAGCATCACATTTTTTACTTTAAATCTATTTAGTCTTAAAAATTAATATTCCCTGGTTTTCCTAACAGTTATTCTCTTGCCTCCTCAGTGCCTTCACCTCTCCTAGCACTGCACCTGGCACTTGCTCAGCTGGGTTGTGTTTTTGAGCATCAGGAGTGGAAGCTTTTCAGGTTCCCTCTCAGAATCTCGCCTCATCAGCATGCTGCTCTTGGCAGACGGGCTTGTCTTCAGCTCCAAGACATGCATATTGATCAGTCATTTCCTTTTGTTACCTTGTATCCTGCCATCGATTTTAATTGTTCCCTACTGAAGAGGAAGCATTCAGTACACGTACTATTACCAACGATGAAATTTTTGCTTTCCACACCTTTTTCCAGGCGGTGCCTGCGCTCTCCAGAGCTGTGGATCTCTCTCCCTCTCAGCCAGCAGCAATCTGCACAAATTATGCAGCAGTCAATTTGTGTCTATTAAATCAATTTCTGATTCTCTGTGACAGCTTTCCCTGCCGCATGATTTCACACTTCAGCAGTTTGTTTCTGAGGTGCCATGTGGGTTTTTTCTTTTTCGAAGGAGTGGTGGTGATAATCCATTTCTTTTGCAGATACCTTACTCGTGTCTTTCCAGATCCTCTTTCCTGCTGCTGTCCTTAAGGGACTTGCACAACTTCAAATGACTCCTGGTGAGTCTCCTCTTGTGGCTCCTCTCTGGCTCCTCATCAGCCCACAGGGCTGTTCCTGGGCTGTTCCCAGGAGCTTCCTGCTGCTCAAGTGGAACAGCTTCTCCAGGACAAAGCTGCAGTTTGGTCCTGTACTTCCCACCCCTATGGCGCAAAATACCAAAGCTGGGAACTGCTGTAATTCATTAATTCCTCTCCTTCTTCTTTCCAAGATACTTTCTTAGATTGTTCCCATCTTTTAAAAACGTTCCTGCACTCTCACAGGGCTTTCATTCCAAATATTTCCTGAAGGCTCTGTGTGGAAGGACCTTGGTCCTCTTCCCACTCTCTCTGATTCTAGGTTTTCCTTTAGATACACAAAAAGGATCCTATTTTTAGCAGCTAGCAGTCAATGGCACAGGAATTCATGAGTAGGGAGGAAAGGATGTGAACTATCCAAATATATTTTTTTTTCAAATGAGATCTCTTTACATTCCTATTGCCACAGTAATAAGCCATGAGTCACTGTTACACTGAACTATTAGACCATTATTGTAAACTTATGTCACTAGAATCTGCTAATGTGAACTATAAACCTTGCCTGCCCTCTGCTTTGCTGGGTTCGAGAAGATATTGGCCATTTATAAGGATAAGAACAGTATTCCCTCACAAATTTTATTCCCAGGTGACAAGAAGTGAATGAAATCTTACTCAATCCTATCTTTCTATTCCTAGGATTTCTCTTAAGAGAACTCCTCTTACTTCACTGTAACATTACAAAAGAAGTTTTATTTGAGTTCTTCAAAGTTTGCCAGCTGTAAATTGGGTCCAAGCTCTCCCAGCTGAGAAAGTATCCATGCTGTACCACCTGAGAGCAGCAGTTTCACCTCCAAAAGCTGCTTTCTGTGCTCAGTCCTGCCATGGCCAACCCTCCCTGCCACTTGCTGTTGCAGCAGAGAAGTCCCAAGTGTCCCTGGATACTTCAGTCTCCTTCCAAGAGTCTGTCAGGGGTTATGTCCAGACTGAGTTTTTTTCTAGAAGAGTTTTGTTGAGTAATAAAATGTCGGAATCATCTTAAATCCACACACAAAGCTTTACATCATGGTACCAACAGTCCTTGGGCACCCTTCATCAGCTGCAGAAGAGTGAGGCCAGGTGTATCCATTTGTCCATCAGGGTCTGGCTGCTTGCAGCAGGCTTATTTTGTACTTTCAAGAACCAGGGAAAATGCTCTGAAACACATTCTCATCCGCTGTCCTCGTCAGCTGCTTAGAAAATGCTTTATGATGGAGATTTACCCTCCACAGAAGAGGCTGGTGGGAAAACCTTTCTGTCCTCAGAAGCTGTGACATTCCCAGGGTGAAAAGAGGTACAGGCATGTGAAGTGTCTTTCACTGGCTCCTGAAAAGACAAAGAGGTATGAAGAAAGCATTATTGTAAACCAGAGCAGAGCAAGAGCTGATAATTAAATGGTTCAGGTATGTGGTAATCAAGATCTTGTTATAATTATTTCTCAAGCCTGGCATTGATTTTATATTAGATTGGAAGGAGGCAGCAAAGCTTTAATTTGTTACAGAGAGGGTTAAATAGCTTTCAATTTACCTACTAAAAAAATCATAAACTTAGCAGAAAAGAGTAAGAAGAAAAAAAAAACTTGTCTAGATCATAACTCCTCGCTTGTTTCCTGGAGCTTAAAATCTGGGGGATGTTTTCAGTGGAGGAAGTAAGAGAGCAGCACAGAGTTTCTGTTGAGAGGCAGAGTGTTGGGATGAGAAGTGTGTTTGAAGAGTGAAAGCTGGTTTCAGTAAACACCCTGTGAGAACCAGAATTCACCTGTTAAAACTGGGCCTTCAGCTACTTGACTTCAAAGTGACCTCAGAGCTCAATTTAAAATGGCTCAGTGACGGGGTGGAGATACAGGGTAGCACACGGGATCACTTAGGAAAACCTGCCGGTGTGGTTTAAACTGGAATTTAGCTTGTGGTTTGAAAACAACTATTATTAAAAGCTTGCTCCAATTGGAAGGTTTGAAATCACTGCTCCTTCCTCCACTGCAGGGTCCTCACCTCATTTCTCCAAACCCAAAGAAAAGTTGCCAGGAGAAACCCCTGGGGATCAAGTGCAGTGCCTGCCTTTGTTTGCTGGAGAGGAAGCTGCCTTGCACTTAGTTAAGTAATCAGCTGCAGTTTGATAGAGTAAGGTCCCTTCAATAAACCTGGAAGTGTTTCCATGAAGAGAGAACAGCGGGCAAATTCTGCAGCGGAACAAGGTCAGGCATTCTGCTCGAGGGCAGGGGCTTGCCCAGCTCTGAAGGCAATAAAACAGGCATTGTTGGGCTTCCCTCAGCCCAGGCGGTACCAGGCAGCTCCACAGGCACATTAACTGCCATTGTTTGCACCAGCCCTGCGAGCCACTGCACTTCCACACAGAGGTTTATGGTGCCTTAAAGAGCCTTAAACCATAAACACGGCAACAAATGCCCTGGCTCTGAACACCACTGAACTGTGGCAGCAAATGTCTCTGCGTGGCTTCGCTGAAAAAGCAAGTTTGGCTTAAACTCTAACAAGAAGTAAATGATATATCTGAGAGGCTACGTGACTAGAAAGATGAAATCTGCAGGGCCTCGATATACAAATGGGAGTTTAAATTAGTTTTCTACGACCCAAGTGTAAATGAAGTTAGTTTATGTTCACAACTGTGATGATGATCATAAAATCATGAAACAGTTTGGGTTGGAAGAGACCTTTAAAGGCCATCTAGTCCACCCTGCAATGAGCAGGGACATTTTCAATGACATGAGGTTGCTCAGAGCCCCATCCAACCTGACCTTGAATCTTTGCAGGAATGGGGCATTACCATTACCTCTCTGGGCAACCTGTGCCAGTGCCTCACCACCCCTATGATAAAAAACTTCTTTCTGATATTTCATCTAAACTGACAATCCTTCAGTTTAAAGTCATTCCCCCTTGTCCTGTTGCAACAGGCCGTGCTAAAAAGTTTGTTCCCATTTTTATTACAGGCCCCCTTCAAGTACTGAAAAACCTCAATAAGGTCTGCCTTGAGCCTCCTCCTCTCCAGGCTGAACAAACCCAACTCTCCACAGCAGAGGTGCTCCAGCATCTTTGTGGCCTCCCCTGCACTTGCTCCAACAGGTCCAAGTCCTTCCTGTGCTGGGACCCTAGAGCTGGATGCAGCACTGCAGGTGGGGTCTCACCAGAGTAGAGGAGAGGGGCAGAATCACTCCCTTGACCTGCTGATAAAATCCATCCACCATCAAGGACCCTTTCCAGGTACTAAAGGTAGCAATGTCTGTGTGCTGAGCATCAGAATCACCAGCGTGTGCATTAAACATCATTTTTACAATATTACATGGATGGAAAAAACCAAGCAAAGAGCTGGATAGTGCCAGTAAGTTTCACTGAAACAATAAGTAGTTGGCCCAGAAAGACAGGAAACCATGTGCCTCATGAGAAAAGGTGCATTTTGTGGGAGAGCATGCATTGTGTGCCTGGTGTACCACGGCTTTGGCAGTGGAACGCCAGCCCCAGGATATCAGTGAAATGCAGGAGTCAGGGTAAAGCCTCCATTCTGCTGCAGAATCGATGGAGGAGGAGGGCCCTGCCTGCCCTGATCCGTGGTGTTTTACTGGAAGTCAAAAAATTCAGGAAACCCAGCTCTGGGATTTTTTTTTTTTTTTCTCAAGTCATTTTTTTTTTTTTCTCAGGCTGCAGCCTTCCCACCTGAAAGACATCCGAAGTTTTTCCACTCTCAGTCTCCCCTAAAGCCTGGTCCAGAGTGGAGGTGGATACACCAGGAAGCTGCTTTTCCACTTCAGATTTCCACTAAAATTCCTTGTTATTACAACAGAGCACTTGATTCAGCAGTACTTCACAGCTCTTTTATAAATAGAGGCATTGCCTCTGCCCTGAGGAGCTCACAGCCTACACGAGACAGGCGAAATACAGCAAATCAGGAAAAAGAGGATGAGCAGAAGTGATGAAAGAGGAGAAGGTGCTGCTTGGAGGTCTGAAGTTGGCTAAGGAATAAAAGCTTTGTGGAATCCAGCTCCATGTTTTCATCCCTCACCAGACTCAGGCTGGAACAACCCACTGAATGAATGCGTGCAACAGCAACCCCTGACTTTTGAGAGACTCAAAATGCTGACTTCATTAAAAAAAAAAAATGCAAAATTTATGAGACCTGGAGTCTATAAGTGAATGAGAGATTTGGGTTTAAAAATATGGAAATGCATTTTTCATTGCAGAGCTGGAAAACTAAAATGTAGCACTCATCTCTCTATGCTCACATGGCCACTAGTGGTCTTGCCAGTGCACATTTTAAATTTTAATTTTGATCAAAGTCTGTGGTTATTCTTAAAGAACAAGGCTCATTGTGGATCTAATCCTGCCCCAGTGGTCTAAAGCAATAAGAGTTTTAGCATTGCCTTCAGGGAGAGGATTTTCAGCCCAGAATAAGAGAATCCAAAAGATGGTTCTGAATTTAAAACTACTGTGGTAAAATTAAGTGTATAAGTCTCTTTTTGTTGTTGGTGCCTGGCTCAGATCCATCTTTAACGTGCTGTTAGCTATCAGAAATACGACACTGGCTACCCCGGTGCCTGCTCTGGGGTAAAACCTGTTTTCAATTGCTATATAAACTCCTTTTATAACATGGTTAAGAGATCACAGAGACGGTTCCGAGCAGTAATTAAGGCATATTTAGCAAATACTAAAAATCGCTCAGCAGGGGAATGTTTAACACAGACGAGCAGGAAAACAAACAGCTTTTCAGTTGGAGGTTCTGCCTCCTGACAGAGTTGTGGAGTGCCTGCGCAGCAGCGAGCGAGAGGGGGCTGTGGGGCTTTATTGCAGGACACAAAAAAGAGCAGAAGGAAGGAGTTGGTGTCCTGCATTAGAGCTCAAGTGAAAGCACTGTGGTCAGACCATGCCTTTGGCAGTGGCCCTCCACAAAGCCCGGTTCACCAGAGGCATCTCAGGAATTTGTCCTAATAAACTAAAAATACATGTAACTGATGTTCTTTGACCCGCAGAAGGGCCTGACATCGAGCCACAAGAAGAACAGTGACCAGCAAAGAAGGATGAAACCTGATACTGAGGTTCCAAGTCGGTTCTCCTGATGGTTACTGTCCTGCATTGTGAGATGCTGTTTTATCTCTTTTCATGTTAGGGGAAAAAAAAAATCCTCAAAATACAAACCATTTAAATGTATATATATATTAAAGAGAAACATCAGCTTTCGTGTGTCCATGGTGTCACTCAGCCTTGTATTCCTCACTCTTTTGAATTTCAATTTGTTTTCCTCAATGACCACCAGATGTACCCGCATGCATCCAGATAAAAAAGAGCTCCGCATGCAGAGCCTTAAACCATAGCATGAGCGTGCAGGACATCTCCATGAGGGTGTTGGACATATCCACGAACGCTAGAACTGCAGCGTGGAGCGGAGAACTGCCCGTCCTCGGGGGCTGCGAGCATAGCAGGCCTGCTGATGGCTCACACCCACACGCTATTTTTACACACGGAATGTGCATCCCGGGAGCGCCGGGGCCGGGCTCCGCTCCCCTCACGGCAGGATCAGGCCCAGCCCCGCGGGCGCAGGGACCCGGGAAACGCCAGCGCCTGATTGGCAGCCGCTCCACCAATAGGAGCAGCGGATCTGGCAGCGGGCAGCCAATCGTGGCCCTCACTGCGCTTAAACCGGCACCCGCTCCCGCCCTGTGTCGGAGGGCGGGGACGATGTTCCTCGCCGCCATCTTGTGTGTGGCATCCCCGCCCTTTCCTTAAGTACTCCTTCTCCTCCCTTTGCTTTGGAATCCCTCCTTACCGGCCCGTCCCCTCGAGGCCAGCGGTGATAACGGAGCAAACCGTGGCGTAGTCGCCGTGTGGCGGCGGGCAGGGAGCTGCCAAGCCACGCTCAAGATGGCGGCGGGCGGCGCCCCGCCGTGGCGGGCGGGGCGCACGCGGGTGACGTGACGCGCTCCGGGCATGGGCAGGTGCAGGAGGTGGCGGCGGCCGGAGTTGGGCCGGCGGTAGCGGCGGGAGAGGAGGAGGCGGAGGAGGAGGGGGCTCGGGCTCGGCCGGGGTTCGGGGACAGCCGGGACACCGCAGCGCCTCCTCTCCGCTCCCTCGCTCCTCGGGGACGCTCCCCCTCGCGGCGCGGAGGGCGGCGGGTGCGGCGCGGCCATGGCCGAGGAGCCCAGCGCGCTGCCCTGGTCCATCAACAAGGATGACTACGAGCTGCAGGAGGTCATTGGTGAGCGGCCATCGGGGTTTGGGGGGGGTGCAGGGTGCCCCTCGGGTGTGGGGGTGTGAGTCCGCTGTGGGAAGGGGGGGTCCGACCCCCCTCAGCTGAGAGGGATCCTGTCACACACCCCGCAAAGGAGTGGGACTGTGTGGCTGCCCCTTCCCTCAGCCATAGGAGGCTGTGAGAGGATCCGCTCCCCCACACTGAGCTGTATGAGGGTCTGGGGTACCCCTCAGCTGAGGGGGGTCTGTCCCCCCGCTCTGGTGGGTGTGAGGGTCTGGGGTACCCCTCTGGGAGGGGTCCCATGGCACACACCCCGGCACGGACTGGGGCTGTGTGACCACCCCCCACCCCTCCTTCCAGCCACGTATGTAGGAAGGATGTGAGAGGATCTGTCCCCCCGCCTTGCGGCGGACTCTGAGGGGCGTGAGGGTCCGTGTGACCCCCCTGCTGAGGCTGCTGCCCCTCCTCATCCGTGTGTGGGGCCCACGGAAGGCGAGGAGGGTCTGCCCCATCCCAGGAGAGGATTGCGGTGGTCGCGGGGACGCCTCCCTGGCAGGGGGCTCGTCCCTGGCCTCTGCCCGCACCTCTGGGCACGGTCTGTGTCTCCTCGTGTCGGGGTGAGTGGGACGGGGTCCGCTTTCGGGGGGGCTTTTCTTCCCATCACGGTGTCGGTGTGGTCTGGGATATGCTGGGCGTGAGGTGGTCAGCGGGAGTGAACTCCAGAGCTTGCGTGGGCTCTCTCATTCTGGGGCACCCCCGTTCGTTTTGGGGCGATCAGACCTCTCCGCAGTTTCGGAGCCCCGCGCTGCTGTGGTCCCTGCACGGAGGGTTTGGTAGAGCCGCCGAACGAGCCTTTTATCCTGGAATTTTGCTGCTGCCGTGCATTTTCATTCATTGTCCTTAGCTCGAGGCCCCAGCCCTTGCTCTCTCCATTAAACGATTTCTTTTTTTTTTTCCTTCTTCCCTTTCTCTTGCCTTTAAACTGCCCAGTTACCAAAGGCCTCCCGCTGTACTGATTTATTGGCTGTCTCGACCATTTTGTTGGGGTGTGTTTGAGGGATATATTGCTCTAGGGTGAGTGTGTGACACATCAGAGGTGGTGCTACAGGTGACTCTAAGGTCAGTACCTCCCGTCTTACCCTCTGGAGGCACGGAATGAAGCAGGAGGTGGCTCCCGGCCAAAGGGTTTTAGGAAGGAGGTTAATTCTTTGAGTAATCTTTGTGGAGTGCTTTCATTTGAAGTTTCTAAATGACGTAGCACTGTCATGCCCAGGCTTTCCATCTCTGCCTCCTCGGGAGGCTTGTTTTCTGTTGAGGGCGGGAGAGTCTGTGAAAATGCTGTTTTAAAAGATTAAATTCTTAGCATTGTTTAAAAGTAGGAAGGAACTAAAGCTGTGGAGTGGGGGAAATCCTTCTGGAAATCCCTGTTGCTCTGTGGGATCAGGCTTTGTCCTCTCCCTCTGCTCATAGGGAGCAGCAGTGCTTTAGGAAGGAGACCAACTGCCTGTAAAGACAGGGAAGATGGAATCCTACAGACCAGCCCTTTAAATCTCATGGAAAATGTGCCCTGGGGAGGAGGATGTTCAGCCTCCCTGAGGAGCAGGAGATACAGGTGTGGGGCGGAACGGGGAGAGCATGCCACCCATTTCCTGGGGGGAGAGAACTGCATTTCTCTGTGTAGGAAATAACTTCCCTTTCTTTTGAGAGCCTGCAAAGGGGTGCTTTGTGGTGGCACAAAGCAAGGATTTGGACCTGAGTAATCAAGGATAGGAGCAAATGCCTCTTTGTAGCTGGGGAGCAGGGTGGGATGGGAACAAAAGGGAATGTAAATACACTTCTGCTCTTGGGAGAACTTGCTGCTGGAGACGCGCATCCCACAGCCTCAGAGTGTGAGGAGGAGCACAGACGTGTTGTCTCATGTTAACTGACAGAACTTGGGGAGAAATCTGGAAAAAGTGTTTAATTTCTTCTGTATCTTTTCCCCTGTCCCTCTGCAAACGGAGTTTCTGGATGTCGCCTGCTCGCTGAAAGGTTGTGTTGGCATTTTGGCATGTGATGGAGTGTACACTGAGATGTGTATATTGCAAACATATGGTTTCTCTTTTTAACTTTCCCGTCCCCCGCCCCCCCTTTACTCATTTCAAACACTGGTGTGTCTGCCAGCGGCCTGGATGGAGATGTGACGCAAGTTTCCTAGCACGTATATGATTTGTGGGACAAAATGTCACTGTGTTAACTGAGCTGGTCTGCCTTGCCTCCTGCTTCATGTCTCCTGTAAACCTCAAGGGGTTTTGGTTGGGTTTTTTTTTTTGTTGTTGTTGGGTTTTGGGTTTTTTTTTGAGCTCTCTTTTTAACTGAAGAGCTGTAAAGGTCCTTCAGCACAGAACAAAGAGATGTTCTGGTGAGGAAATAGATGAACCTTGCCACCGGTGCTTTTAAAGGATTTAACTTGTCTCCTGATGAAAAAAAAAAAATTAGTCTTAAAATTTAGAGTAAATTTTGAGATACCAGCTCAGCTGTTTTTTCACATGGAATGGAAATCCATTTGTAATCGTAATTCTTTAATTTATACAGATTTTGCCTAAAAACAGCCATATATGGCTTTTATTGGATGTGGATGGTTCCATGCCCCTCAAGTGCAGGAATAGAAAAGGCAAGTTTCCTACTTGCAGAGATAACCTGTACTGTAAAACTGCCCCCCTGATTCCGGCTAATACTATATATAAATAAAAAAGGATTACTCAGCACCAGGGATGACTCATTATAAAGGTATGGATTAATATCCATGTTGATTATGCTTGGTTAGTGTTAATAACTGCTGAGTAGCCTCCTTAGGCTTAAATAACTTCCAGTACGCTGAATCAAGGAACTTTGATCAGATGAGAACCTAATTTCATTTTAAAAAAAGGATAAAATGCAGGTGGGGTAGCAGAAGCAATTTAGAAAGCATTTCAGAGAAATGTACCCCCAGAGTAGTGAGAGCTCTGCAGGTGAATAGGGCCTTTGGAGACACTGCAATTTTTATCTAAAAAGCAGAATATAGTCTGTGCTGTGGTGGTGGTTGTGAAGGTGGTTGGTCTTCCGAGCGTGGATTGCATATAAATTACTGCAGTCTTCTTTTTGAAGCCTGAAAAAAATTCGACCTCATGCTGCTTGTGCTGATCAGATACTCATACAGGCGGGTTCCCCTGGATCTCACAATTCCTCTTGGAAATGCTGGTAGCGGGAGTGAAGTTGGTTGGAACTGGGTCATTCTCATTTTGCTACTTTTTTGGAAAGATGAGAGCAGTGCTGACTGTGGCTGTTTGATTTAGGAGCATCCCCTTTGCTGCAAGCAGCCCTTGCCAGAAACAGGAGATAAATTAGTAGTGGGAATGCTCCCATGCTCTGTTCCTGTGCCCTCTCTCCCCTGACAGATTCCTTCGCAGCGATGAGGACAGTGCAGGCTGCATGAACAGATGTGGAGGGAGTTTCTTATCCCATCAGAAATCAAGCCTAAATTGAAAATTGAAGTCACCATTTAAGGAATGATTAGTTTTTTTAATGACTGCGGTTCGAGTAGCTTTGGAGTTGGGCTTTGCCTGTGAATATGCTGATCTTTTGGGGATGAATATTTAGATTTCTATCTGTGTTCATCCCAGCCCTGTGTGGGAGAATTTTTTTTTTTCACAGGTACAGAAGAACTTCTTAAAATTAAGATTTCTGCTCTCCCAAATTTTATCAAAATGTCTGTGGTCATCTGTCTGGTGTTTCTGTAGAAGTCTCATGTGCTGAGAAATCACTGCCATTGAAAAAGAGTAGCCTGGAGGTGCTGACCAGGAGTGGTTGGGGTCTTTGGATGTAAAAACCAGGCTGGAATGGGAGGTTCTTGTCCAATGATAACTTTGGGGGTTGTTTTTTTTTCTTTGGAGTGTGGTGTTCATTGCTAGCTGTGGTATCTGTGTGCTGGCTGCAGCCAGTTTCACACGCCTGATTATTTAAAACCCATTCAAGAAAAATGTTACACTGCACAAAATATAACTGCCTGAGCTCTAAGTGGAGTGTTTAGGATTCAGTCTTGGTGCCATATGTTTTGTTTTAGCATTTCCTTGTGGATTCCCACTCCTCCCCCCACCAGCTTTGCTGAGCAAAATTGATTCCTACACTGTATTCCCAGTATTCAGGCTGGTTAATTCATTTGAAGACT
This sequence comes from Monarcha castaneiventris obscurior, assembly GCA_026261815.1. NCBI lineage: Eukaryota > Metazoa > Chordata > Aves > Passeriformes > Monarchidae > Monarcha > Monarcha castaneiventris. The sequence continues at coordinate 1,832,646 of JAMPIT010000230.1, forward strand.
TGCTTTGTGTGCTCATTTTTTCCACATAAAGTTGGTGGAAAAGCCTTAGTTGTTTTATATTATGTTAAAACTTGTATTAAATTGACTTTGGGCAAATGTAGGTAAGTTAAAAAAACGTGAGCAGTTGTTCCTAGTACTTGGTCTGCTTGGGCGTTGAAGTGGGAGATGCTCAGTACCAGTTTCTCAGCTGCTTGGATGTAGACAAATAGATCTTGTGTGATCCTGAGTGCAACAGAATAGCCAAGCTGCTCCTGCATCCGGGCTACCTTTCCTTTGGACACTTGACACATCTCATTTCTTTAAGACCTTTGATACCATTGCCTTGCTAGAATTAGAGTTGCTTTCACCCCTGGGGAGGTGAAAGCAAAAGGTGTTTGGTTGTGTGTGTGCCTTTGTTTAGTGCTTCTGTTGTCTGTGCCCTGATAGGAAGGAGGATAAAATGCACAGGGCAGCAGAATGAGGACTTACAAAGCCAAGCAGTGGTGAAGGATGCTGGCTGGGTAGAATACATGGCTGTTAGCCTTGCCTGCTGGTTTGAGGGGAGAGCAGAGACAGATCCCGCTGCTTTCAGCTATTCTGGGGTATTAAGGAGAAAACCAGCATGCAGGGTGTTTCATGTGCAAGTACTTCACACTTTCCTGGGGTTGGTTTCTATCTAGCAGTTGCTTCCAGTACTGTTAGGTACTTGGACCGATTAATGTTTAACACTTCCATTTCTCAAGAATCCATTTAAATAGTTTCAGTTTAATGCAAATATCTTGGCTGGTGCTGGGAAGTGTGTCTGTGCTGTGCTCCTGAGCACACCTGAGGGGTGTATATGCTGCCTGACAAATGCATGCCTGGGAGGCTTCTTGCTTCTGCATCTGATGAAATCTTGAAGAGAATCAAGTCTTCCCCAGAACGTTTGTCTATTTAAACTTGGCAGCATCTCTTTTCTTTCTGAGTGTTAGCAGCTTGCCCACTAAGCCGGAGTCTAGAGATGTAATCTTTTATTAAAAGTTGGAGCTCTTTAAAATGATGGCAATAATACTCATTGCTAATAGTATTAGTGCGTAGCAGCAAACTATGTCTTGGTCAAATTTTCTTGGAAGATTTCCCCAAAAATGGACAATACCCATCGTAAATCTCTGCAGCAGTAAATTTAGCTGTGGACATGATAATGGAGTGCTTATAAACTTGGTGTTATTAAACTTTCTTAATAGGGAGAGACAGACTTGAGGGCTTTGTGGGTGTAGAAGAATAGCTGTTGGAGCAGTGGAATTTGGCATTGCAAAATCTTTGAAATATCAGGATGCTGGGGCTTTCCAGACAGGCTGAGCTATTATCCTGAGCTCCCTTTAGAATCAAACAGCTGAGATGCAGATATGAAGGACTTGGCTCTCAAAGTTGCTGCAGTTTCCTGTGACTTCACCTAAGGGAGTTCAGCCTTGACATTTCTAAAAAACACGTGAAACTCCGTCCCTTCCTGGCAGCCACACGGGAAAGTCTTGGAGACAGGGTTAGGTCCCTGGCTGACAGGCAGTCCAGGCTCTTAATCAGAAGGTCTTAGCTCTTGGTGTGTGAGAAGAGATGTGGTACCTCTGGTAGGCAGAATAATGCATATACTAATGAAGGGAGCCAGACTAAGAACAAAATCCAACTTGTCTGGCTTGAGTAAGACAAGATCACTTTAGCAAGTGGTGTAACTACAGCTGAGTGGCAGCAGGGATATGGATGCCTGACTGGGTCCATGGTACTGAGTCAGAATTTCTCATGTCCCTTGTGTGCATGAACATAAATGAAGGGACTGACTTAGTGTGGGATTCTGTCAGTGCTAAGTTTGATCCCTTAACTTGTCTGAGCATGTTGTTTGCCTTGAAACACTGCTCATGAGTGGGGTTTTCATGTTAATCATCACACCCTGCATATTCCTTGGTTTCAACCGTATTAGGTGGTCCTGTCACATTGTACAAGCAGGAAGGGATTTGTGGTGATACAAGTGCACAAACGAAAAATCCAATACTTCTTTTCACAGCTACTCAACAGCTACAACAACCAGCAAAGCTTTTTTCCAAGTCTCTTCTCTCACCACTCCCCAAGGTTCTTAAAGATTGTTGTTTCATGGTGTGCACCGCTGCACATACAATTTTTGCTTAATGCAAATTTTCTTGTAACTAAGAGAAATTCCATCCTGGAAAAAAATACTGTTTATGTGTCAGCCTCCATCAAACTAGAGTCTAATGCGCCTTGCCAGGATTTCTGAGACCTCTTTGGTTCTGCACACTGGGAAGTCTGCAGGGGATGAGTGTCTTCTACTTTTGAAGGCTTCTTAGATCCCATCCCTGAATGAAGTACAGAGTAGATTCAGAGCACTGATTCACTTTCTCACCAAATTGCCATATTAGGCAAATCTTCTTTCCACCTCCCATCCCTTACAGTTTTATACAGTTTGTACTGCATGCTTGTGAAACGACACCTTCAAAGTCTGATAACTCAGTCAAATTAAAATGCATTTGTGAGTGAATACAGAAGAGCTTTTCTGAATGAGGTTTTAATTTTTTGCCAGATTTCAATTTTCTGCTCCAACCACTTTGTCTTGAGAGTTTGGGGCGGGGAAGAGAAAATATTCTTGTTTTCTTTCATTTCACTGTTCCATGCTAAACTGACTTTATAGCATTCTCCCCAGTGGATATTTCCTTCAGGCAGGAAATGAGCCTATGTAAATTCATTCTGTACAGAAAAGGTACAAGCAGCTGTTAAGGAATAGTGTGAATTGAAATACTTCAGTGATCATCTCTTACTGTAGTAAATTCTCCTTGGGTTTTGCCAGAGTTTTACTGTTTTATAGTCATGAATGGTAATTTAAGGACAAACTTTACTTTTATTGCTAGCACCTTGCTATTAATAAAGCTGTGTGGGAGGATGCTGTTCCCATTTCAGCCATCCACAGAGTTGAATTAAGTTAAAACAGCAGAAGGAAAATTTGACCTTGAGTACCCACCTCACTTCTGGTGGGATCTGACTGAGCACGTGGCTTGTCCAGTTGTATCCTCTGGTGGCTTGTTGTGTGGAAGAATTGAAGTTGGCTTTTGTCTTATTGCTGAGTTAACTGACAAATTTTTGCAGTTCATTAGAGGGGAGGGTGTTGTCAAGTAGGAAAAATGTCTAAAAAACTGTCTGTGAATGTGGAATTGTGTTGAGGTACTTGTGGCAGGATGTGAGATTATTGCATGTGGGACAGTTCAGCACATGTTTTGTAAAACTTATGGTTTACTAAACATTGGATGAAAGCTCCATAGTTACTGTTGGACAGGTTGTGCATTTTCAATTTTGGTTCAGTCTGAGTTAGGCCCTTGCTCATTTTCAGTCTTTGGGGGATTTTAAGTCCATTTCCTTGGGTTCTGGGGTTCATTCCAGCTCTTCTGAAAAGGAAGCCATGAAAACAGGGCAGAGGGTATTGGAAAATGATGGTATTTGAAAAGTGAGAGAGCACATTAATGGCTGTGGGATGAGAGCACCTAAAGAATATTTTTCTTAACAAAATTGTGGGCTTGGCTGTGCTCTGAGCTGATACCTGTTGAGGTAAGTGGGGCAGCTGAAACTGCAGTTGGGAATTTCAGGCTGTTTCTAGCTTCAGACAGGCAACACAATATTAAGTTATCTTGATGGCTTGAAAACTCGTCAGTTAAAGACAGGGCTTCTTGTTGTGGAGTAATCCATCCCTGTGGATTTTGCAGGAAAGGTGTTTTAATGATGTAAATTTTCAGGACAAAACCAGAAAGCTCCTGTCGCTTGTTTTGCTCAGACACAGAGCTAGTGAGGACTCCCAGGGTCGTGGAGTTCAGTTCCCTGCTCTGGCTGATGCCAAACTGTATAATCCCTATACCGAATTAATGAATGCTTGTGCTGGAAATGGCACATGGGGGAATTACTGACACACGTTCTATTAAACACTCAAACCTCCCTGTGACCCTGTCATCGCTGGATGAAACAGCTGCTTAATGGATTCCCCACGACAGTGGGAAGTAACAATGCCTTGTCTTTTATAGCACGTGGCTGAGGCTTGGTGGCTTTTTTACACCACTTGCTTTCTGTTCAGGCTGTGTCTGCAAGGACAATTCCCTGTGGAGGCACAGGGAAGCTGAACCTTGACGTTTGTGCTGTCTCCAAACCTTAAAGGTGTTGATACAAATGTCTCCAGTTTGTGATTCCTCAAGATCTACCAATGGAAATGGAGTTATTTGGAAACTTGATGTGTTCTATGTCTTTACTTCCTAGGGCACTTCTTTGTGAACCTTTCTGTCTCTCACCATGTGAGGTAGTTATAAAATCGTGGAGTCGTGGGGTCATTAGGATTGGAAAAGACCTTTAAGATCATCAAGTCCAGTCATTAACCCTGCATCACTGTGTTCACCACTAAACCCTGTCCCCAAGTACCATATCCAGTGTTTTTTGAACACTTTCAGTGGTGATTCCGCCACTTTCCTGGGCAGCGTGTTCCAATGCCTCACCACCCTTTCAGTGAAGGTTTTTCTAATACCAGTATCAGCCTCCCCTGGTGCTGATTGAGGCCATTTCCTCTCATCCTGTCACTTGTTACCTGGGAGAAGAGACTGACTCCCACCTTGCTACAGCCTCCTTTCAGGGAGTTGTTGAGGGCAATAGGGTCCCCCCCCAGGAGCACCAAGCAAGTTGAAAGGTGAAGCCATAAGTTCCATCCTTTCACTGAAGTAAAAATAGTCATTGAGGATGCCAGTTGCTGTCTAATAAATAGCTTGGTATTAACAGCTAATAAATACCTTGGTATTGACTTGCAGCAAACTGTATCTGACTGGAAAAAGCATCTTGAGCATGAAACTTTTCCTGTTGGACAACTCACCAATGCAAATCTTATTTGAACAGTTGGGAGGCCTGATGAACTGGCAACCTCAGCTCAGTTATTTGTCCAGATCCTAAGGCTCAGGATGGTTCTCATTACTTTCGGTTAAAGAATGTAATTTTTAACCAATGGGCTAATCTTGTGTGCTGAACAGACTAATAGATGCAGAAAATATTTACTAGATCAAGATATTTGCTGAAAAGAAAGGATAATAGCCTTTGAGAGAGGATATATCTGATACTTAAAAGCTTATTTACCTAAAATAACCACGGTACTATCAAACATCTGCACTGTAAGCAGACAGATTGTTCTGTTAAGTGGAACCCCGGCCAAACAAAATATCCTCTACAGCTGACAATTACATTTGAGAGACAGAGTTCAGAGATAAAGATTGGGAGGGAAGAAAGGAGAACTCTGGCTTGGCTACTGTACCAATGCTGTGTTTTGAGCCTTGGTAATACCTGATGACAGCCAGCATGATATTTACTTTGCTGCATATACCATAAAGACAACTGACAGTGATTAAAAGGGAAGGATGAACCTTCTCCACTAAAATTGCTGTGTTTGGAGATGTTTGAGCCTGCTTTCCATCGTGTAGAATTAACACCGCATAGCTTCAGTGCCCTTTAAATTAGCCAGAGATGTTGGCACAAAATCAAATAAATATAATTGGTTTCAAACTGAAAATCTAATTTAGGCATGCTAATAGCATCTTAAGTAAATGTGGCAGGTCATGCAGGACTTGTGTAACTGGCCCTTGGAGCTTACTGTAGTTACTGCCATGGGGGAAATGGTCTCAGAGGTGTTCCCCAAATCACCTGGCTACCTTGGACAGCTGGAGGGTGTTTTCTTAAAGCATGATGGGCATGTCTGCTAGTCTGGACTGATTTGGGGTATGTGAGGGCTGCGGGAGGTTAGGCATACAGCCAAGAGCAGCACGCTCTGCCACCCTCTCTTCCATGCTTTTGTGTTTGGAATATCAGATGGGCTGATACTCCTCCCTGGTAATCCTCTCTGCTGATATCTTCTGTGGCCAGTGGCTTTTCCCCTCGTCTTTTTTTTTTTTTTTTTCTTGGATCCCTTGCTCTGGTGTGGAGTCTGATGCTGGGGGGCTGCAGCTCTGTCATGGGGAGGCAGTGGAAAGCTTGCCTTGGCTGCCTGTGCTGTGGGCTGGTGCCTGCAGATGAAATCAAACAGCGAAGTGACCCGGTGACAACTTTGTCACATATCTTGCTGACATGCTTTGCATGGCCAGCCCTATTCCTCGCCCTCTGTTCCAGTCCTGGCCTGTTTTATATTGACAGGCTGACCGTTTTCTCTCCGAGCCTGTCACTTCCCTGCTTAGTCTGTGAGGATTCTCAACCTAAATATTTGCCGAAGGTGGAAAACGGATGACATTTTTCTGTGTTCAGGGCCTATGAGATATTGAAAGATTTTTGAGAGAACAATGCGGTGTGGGGTGGGGTGAAAATTTCCATAAGACTCCCCTTCCTTTCTGCAGAAACCTTGGCTTTGTGCTGTTTAAATTACAGTAGCTAACCTCTCTCCAGCTTAGAAATCAATGTCATTTATTTATTTATAGTGTAGAGTTCAGTGGGGCCATGGGAAGATGTACCTGTTTGTGGATATTGCCCATCAGTTGCTGATGGCTCTGGAAATAATACTGGACTTCTTACAAGTGATTGGATTTGGGTTTATATTACTTCCTCTGAGTCTGAGATGTGAATTAAAGACTTGGACAATAAGTCTGCAGCATTGAGTGTTTCTGTATTGATGAACCATTGGAGGGGAAGCGTGTTTAAACAAGTGCTGGCAGTACTGTGTGATCTTTGCTGGCTTATCATCCCTCTCCACTGTACATGGAGCACTAGGAATCTTGAGAAATACATTGTCTTACATGGGCAGAAACCTCTGAGCTCTGGACACGATGTGTGGTTTTCAGTGGTATTGTCAACTGCGAGAGCTCTTGTCAAGATGGTGAATAACTCGCTGTCAGCAAGTTTATGTGCTGTTCAAATGTTTTGGCTCCATTTCTAATTGGACAGCAGACTTTCAAAATATGCTTCTCCTTATTTTCTGGAATTCTTTGAGCATGCTTGATTAATGCTGGAATATCAGTTGTCTGTTGGACACTGCAGATGCTGACATAAATTGAGCAAAGACTCTTGAGGTTTGGGCAAGACACATAATGCTGTCTTAATAACAGAAATCCCTTGTGTTGTGAGCACTGTTGGAAATCTTTGGCCTCACAACTTGCACAGAATCTCAGACTACTTGAACTCTGGCTGTACTGGAATAAATGATCAGAGAGCATTGCTAAGTGATACACCTGCAGTTTAAATGAAACAAACAGGAATTCATGAGTGAAAATTGTGCTTTTTCCCGTTCCTCCTTCCAATTCTTCAGACTGTAGTCATCAGATGTGCTGGTGTGAAATAGAAGTCACTTGTATTTAAGTCTCTGTTCTCTGCCTGGACTTGTTACCTCCCCATCCTTGCCCTTTCTCGGGGTGTTGTCCAGCACATGCCCTGTGTCTTGCTGTACCTCCAGCCAGCTTTGGCTTGAACCCAGCTGAATGTTCCCAGTGCTGGGCTGTGCTCAAGGTGAGCCTGAACGAGGAATGAACCTGCTGCATGCAGTGATGTGAGTTAGGCTGGACTGAAGGGCGGGGTGACATTTTGACATTGACCACACAGAAATGCAAAGTTTTAAAATTATTTATTTAAACTAGGCTTGAGCTATTGTTCCTAAAGCCTTTTAATCAGAAATACAAGGGGTAGCCACTGTCTTGTAAATGTCAGAGGTCAGCTGTTATGCTGCCTGCAGGACACTGCACTATGTGCAGGTGTCTTCATATGTAGTGGGTACTTGTGCTGTGATTTGTAGTCCGTGGGGATTGCTGGTTTTCCTCCACCCCCCCTCCATTAAATTTGGCTCCCTCACAACTTTCCAGTTAAATCTGCTTTCACTTTCTGCCTTTGCTTATGCTTCTCTGATTTACTTCTTCCCCGCACTGTATTAGCAAGTGTTTCTCTCTCTCTTCTTTACACAGTATCTTCCCATCTCTGCTGGAGATCAAACACTGCGTGATTGGAGTTGGGAGAAGGTGCACCAAGTTAAACCTGGCCTCTTACTACCTCTACCAGGGTTTTAACTAGGTGCTTATGCTGTGGATGTGTCACCCTTCAGCTTGTAAAGAAATACATGTAAAGCCCTGGTTCTTCTCTCAAGAGGAAATACTATCCATAGTAAATTTGTATTGGGAATGAGTGGTGGAAAGGTGTCTGGGAGTGAGTGTGGCTGTGCTGGCGCAGCTCTGGGAGCTTCCTGGGGGTAGGTGCATGTCTGCACTCCCGTGCATGTTGCTGTGGGAGGGGAGCTGTGCTCACTCCTGTGGTTTTGTAACTTTTTTTGTGTCTTGTCTGCGGATTGCTCTGCTGCTGCTTCAGTTTCCCACAGGTCCCCCAACCAGGCACAGAGCAAACCCAACTGAATTCTCCCTGACTTGTTTTGCTGCTGCTTCCAGTGTCTTTTAACAGTAGTACTCAGAGCCAGTGTGCTGGTTGGGCTCACTCTGAGCAGTGCTAGAAGCACCCAAGTGATCTTCCTGCTGATTTGGGGCTCTAATTCCACTTCTAGAATTGTTAGCACTCTTCCTGCAGTCTCATGCTGGGTAGATGATACTTTGCTGTGAAAGCTTTTTCCTCTCCACAGGTGAGAAGACTTTTTGCCCCCTCTGGCAGTACTAGGAATGTCCAAGTGAAAATGAATTCCCTTTTTTACTGATGCTGTTTGTAGCTGTTGTTGTAGATTGCATCTTCCATTTTGTAGTAAGAATGTGACATGTAGCGGGGAGACAGCTTGAAAAACATACTCAAGGACCATTAACATTGCGTTACTTCACTCTTCCTGAGTTGTGGGGCTTATGCCAGCAAGACTTTGACATCCAGTGGACTCTTGTTACCAAGTCCTGCTTGGGGAAAGGAGTATTCCCACCCCATGCTGAGTTGGCTGGAAATTTGAGAGTAGGCTTTTTTTTTTTTTGCTAGCTTGTTTTTAGAAGCAGTTCATTCTTTGCAAGAGGACTCTTCTCATCAGAAGCCTCAAATGAGGTGCAGAAAACAGAGGCATCACTTTGCCTTCATAGCACATGGACCAAACAATGCAAGATCAGTCTGAATTTGCAATTTGGTATTTAATTTCTGGTTGAATTAGATCTGTATTTGCCCTGTGCTCTGTAAGAACGCATAAGAAGTTGTATTCCCAGTCTTGTAGCTTCTTGTTTTATTGCTGTATTGTCCTTGGAATGAGTAATCAGAGCAGGGCTCCCACAGCTCTTTGGCATGAGGCTGTCAAAGAGTTGAGGCATCCGGAGATGGAGCGAGCCTGTAGAGACACAAATACTGAGCCTTGGCTGTAAAGCACTACATGTCTGCTGGGTTTTGGAGTACCTGGAACCTGAAAGTCACTGCTTGGTCCAGAGCAGCCTTGCAGGGAAGTGTTTTGTGTGCATTGTTCATAAGAGGAAAACCCGGGGGCACAATTATAAACAGAGCCTGCGTCACGAGCGGCTTTCTGGCACCGCACTCCAGATAGTGGAGGATGGATTCCAGATCTCGCTTAAAAATAGAGAGGTCGTGTGTATGCAGGGAAGGGTGGAAACACAGGGCAGGGCTGTGCAGAGGTGTTCGGCTGAGCGTGGCCTAATGCAGAACGAGACTTGGGAATGTAACTTAGAGGGGCAAGTGTGGAGCCCTGCATTTCTCCAGCCTTAGCAGAGTTGTTGCTGTCCTCAGCTACCTGGTGGGAAGTTCTAGAGGAGATGAAGCTGGATTCTACAGAGGTGCATGGTGAAAGACCAAGGCTGGGAGAGCAGAGCTGGGAGATCTGATTAGTTATCAAGGGGGGAAAAAAAGCTGTACCACGTGGGTGGTCAAACACAGAAACAGCCAAAAAGGTTGTAGAAATACCTCTTGTTAAAGGAAATTCAAACTAGACTGAATTCAATGCTGAGGAACCTTATCTAAGTTGGGATTTGATCCTGCTTTCAACAGGAGGATGGACTGGAGGTTCCCTCAAATCTAAATGATTTGTAATGTTCATTTGACCCTGGGAAAGAATATTTCCTTTACAGAGGGTATTTGATACTGCAGTAGGATAAGGACTGATGCTCCAAGTCTAGTATGGAACATGTCTCCCGTTGATTGTAACAGCTTTATGAACAGCTGAGTTACAGTGAAGGGAAACTGTCACATCTCCCAGGGTGCCTGAAGTAAATGTAAAGCTCGGGCAACATTGTTTTGTGAATCCTCCTTCCATGTAACTACTTCAAATCGCTATTGCACGTGGTAGGAGAATACTATCCTAGAGCCAGGATTTGATGCTTGTCTTGTGACCATTTGGCATGACTGTTCCATTGCTTAAGCGGATCTCTCTGCCAAGGGGATCTCTGGCTTCAATTGCATTTGCCTGGGAAGAGGCATCCGTGCAATTCATCCCAGTCTTACTGGTAGAGCTGCAATGTCCTGATATGGCTGCAGAGATTCAGTTAAATTGGAGACAAAGTGTATGGGAACATACTGTGTCCTCTGGTCAGTCCCCTGTCTTTCCACCCCTCCAATTAGCCTTGAAATAGTTGATTTCCATTAACTTCAAAAGAGATCTCTGAGGGTTTGTCTTTATTTTCAAAAATGGAAGCTTCATGTAAGCTGTGCAGCTGCAGAAGAGATAGTGTCCAGTGTGCCTTAAAGGCTGATGCTGGGCTTTCATGGGGAGTTTGTCTCAGCTTAAGGAGAAGCTCAGGCTGGAGCTGTGGGTGCTGAAGGTGCAGGGAGCATGGATCTAGGGGTCTAGAGGAGATAACCTGAAAAATCAGGCTTCAGTAACTGAGTGCTTGGGGACTTTTTTATTCGGGTTATTTTAATCCTCTCAGAGGTTGATTTTATTTCAGAAAGAGCCATTTAATCGTAGAAACATGAAAGAAGCAGGGGTTAGAAAGGGTATGTTTTCCTCTTAAGGCGGTGTTTTCTAAAGTAGGTCATGACCCTCTTATGCAGGAATTTTGCAGCTGCTATCCTAGGGGTTGGAACTATATCTGAGAGCCTACAGAGGCAAAAGCAGAGGGTATTAAGCAGATCCTAATACCTATTTGGGGTCACTTTCCTTCCCATCACCCTTCAACAAAATGATCTCCTGCTTTTCAGGAATAAAGCAGCAAGCATTTGGCTGTGCCTGGTTTTCATTGTTTTGCTAAGCCGTTATGTTGGAAGAGATTAAGCAGGGAGCAAATTTTCTCCGAAAGCTGATCTTGGAAGAGACGGGGGGGAAGAGCCTCAGCACTGACCTTGATCAGAGTGTCTTGAGGTGGGGAGTGAGCAGGAACCCAGCACAGGAGCACCATCCCCATGCTGCCCATCTCACCGGGACTGCAGTTGGTCCTGGTGGGAGTGAGCAAATCTGTGGCTGCCGGGAGAATTGGTTTGTCCAAGTTGTGCTACCCTGGCACAAACTGCCCTTGGGGTTTTTCCCTCATTGAAGGCTGTTCACAGCAGCCCAGGAAATCTCTTCCCACTGTTCCCCATATATTTGTTACCCGCTCTTAAACTTTACAAAACTTCCTTAATGAGCTTTTTCTTCTTCTGTCTGTTGGTGCCATCTCTCCCTATGCTTATTTTCACTTAGCAGTGTGTCCAACATCCTCGCTGCAGCTTCTCTCCTTTTTTCCTCTTGCCACCCTGGCATTTAATAAACTGTGTGGCTGCAAAGCCTGAAGTGCCCGTGTTGCCATGTTTTCTGAACTCTCCAAAGAAGCATGGAAACCTGTCTTTGTTTGGTCCCAGAAGCACGGCACGCTGCTGCTGCCACCAAAGAGCAGCTTGCTTGTGGCACATCGTGCTTCAGCTTGGCTTAATCCTCGCTTGATACGCTTTTGAGATTTCATTGTTTCTCTATAATTAGTGCTACAGAGGAGCTGAAAGAAATGACGAATTAGCGGGAGAGGGGGGAGTGGGGAGAGCAGGTGGTGATCGAACTAAAGAGAGCTGCCAGAAAAGTAGGAGCAGCAGGGAATTAAATGGGAGGAGTCTCGAGTTCAGATGATTCCCTGCCATGTGCCCAGAAGGATTTAGTTTGGGATTTCATTACTGTTCAAATAATGCCATCCACTCCTAACAGATCGGGTCCCTGTAGGCTGGGGCATTGTCCAGCACTTAGTGAAAAGCAGTTTTTGCCCTGAAGTCCTAGTGAGCATTGATCCCGCAGACTTGAGGACTGGAAAGGAGCTGTAACGTGAGTGGTCCTGCTTTTAATTGGGCTGTATCTGTTGTTTCTGGTAGTAACATCCTGAAAGAATAAAACACAAAGCTATTCTTTGTGTGGTGACTTCTGTAAGGCCCTGGACTTCATCTTGTGAAGGATTTGTTCACAGTAGTTATGTTGCATCTGGATTGTAAGAAGCACCTCTGCCAGTTGTGCTTACACAAACTGGGATTAACTGGTACAGAAATCCTGGGGTGTCATGCAATGGGAGGAAGCAGGAATATGCTGACACTATGGAGTGTCTGAGATATCCAGAAAGAGTCTTTGAACACAGATACCTGTGCTGATGAGGACAGGTAGCTTTAGAGGTAAAAATACACTCTAAGAAACTAACTGGGTAGTAAAAAGGGTTCTGTGACAAGACAGTCCTCTGAGGTGCACAGTCATATATTCTTCCAGCATCTGGCTCGTGTTTTCAGCCTCTATTGCTATGCACCAAGACATCCAAAGAAATAAATCATAATACTGGTGCTTTGAATGTGTCAGCGGCAACATTTCTTCTGGGATCTAACTCTTTCCAAAGAAATGATACAGTGTTTGTTTTTTGTTCTGATTTCCAAAAGGCTTTTGCTGTAGGGAGACCAGCAGTGCTAGGAAGTGCAAACTCACTTCTGCCTTTTGTCACCACTTCTGTGTGCTCTGCTCTCTGTCTTAAGCCTTTGTGGTTTTACTTTTTTTCCCCCTACCAAAGCAGCAGAAACAAAACAAGGAAGCAGGTACTGGGTGGAGAGAGTAGGTCAGTGCCACTCAGGATTCCCAGGGAATGGGAATTCATTTGTGCTGGGACTGCTGCTTTCATGCTGGATTCTTGCACCTGCTGGGCAGAGTGACTACAGGGAGTGTATGTTGAGGTTTGCTTTTGGGATGTTTGTCCTGTTTTTAGTGGTGTGTATTTCAGCCCTGCTCCTGGCAGTCTGACTAAACTCTGCTGTCAAAACCTCCCTCCCTTGCTCTTTCTGAGCACTTTCTTTTCAATATCTGCATAGACCTCTCCATCATCTTTCATTTGCTCAAGAACCTGCGTACAGCACTCAAACTTTGTTTTCAAAGCCACTTGTAAATTTTCTTGCTGTTGTTGCTGTCCTTTTCCTCATAACTTCATTTTGTCTTGTGCTGTGAATAGTCTCTTAAAAACGTGTGTGCAAGTAATAAATGGCCTGTCTTGAACTTCTTAAAAACCCATTTGCTTTGTGAAATAATAAAGCTTTAGCAACCTTAGCATTTTGTGTTCTGCACGCTTTCACCTTCTGCCATTAAAATATAAACTCCTGAGTACAGGGAGTCCTGGCAAGCTGATGCTGCTGTCCAGGGTGCACTGGCCATGCCATATAAAGTGAAGTCAAAGTCCTGTAGCTCTGCTGTAGCAGGTACTGGTTGAAGATTAGAGGAGCAGAGTCCCACAGTTCAGGGCTTTTCAATTTATTTCAGTGTGACTTGGAATGGAGCAGTTTTCCTCTGTCTTTCAGGGCTGGGTTTCAAGCTCTTTCTCCCACCTGGAACTTTGAGTTGGTACAACTTGGTGTGAGAAGATTCTTGATGGTGGTTGTGTAGCTTTTGTTTAAAGATGAAACTTCTAGCCCCCAGTTTATGTGAATGTACTAGAAAAAAAAAAAATCACAAAGCTTGCAAAATATGCTTTATCTGAATTGCAGAGTCTGGAAGTAGTTTTTATAGTGTTAAAAATAGGAGAATCTGCTAAAGTAGGTGTGTTACTCCAAAATGCAGAATAGTTGTTCTCATTTCTCTCAGCCCAAATGGGCTCAAGAGTTATGCCTGGGATAATAAACAAAATAACTGTGGGTTTATTTTTATTAGCATTTTTTAGGTATTGGCAGTAGGAACTTTTGAGCTATTTTCCACATATCCTACCCCTTTTTTTATTAATTTGGGTTTACTCCTTTCCAGTGAAGTGTGTAAATGTGGGGAACCAAGATGAAGGTAGAAAGTAAAGCAACAAGGTGTCCTATTGATGAGAGGTGAATGTTACAGCAGCTTCTGGAGGCCAACAAAAATGAACTTAGCGTCAAATAGATTTTAAGTCTCAGTATTGCAAAATCCTTCTCATGTCAAAGGATGTGATGTTGCTGAGCACGTTAAATCCAGAACTCCCTACCTGTAGCAGTTTGAAGGACTGTCCGTTAAAATACGATATTTTTTTCCCTACTGGAATTTAAATGTTCTCTGGCTGCGGTTTTCAGCCCAGAAACTGAGGCAGTGTGAGAGCTGGAGCTGAACCTGCTTGAATGAAACCTACCTCGTGTCTTTGCATAAAATGAGGAGAAATGAGAACAGCATTTAGTGCATAAAAATATTTGAAAAATCTCATTAGTGTTGGAAGCAAAGAGTGGCTTGTTTTGACACTTTTGGTGAACACATCAGGTTAAAAGTCTGTGTGACCTCAGTGGCATATCTTTTAAAAATACATGAATAGAATCACTCTTTCATTAGGAAGCTGGAATCTGGAGAGGGTTTTTGGTCTGCAGAGCTGTAATGATCCCTAGAAGGGATCATAAAGATCCACTTGTTTTCCTTCAGTTTGCCCAGCACTTGGATGTGGTGGCTGAGCCAGCCCATGGAGCTGCACAGTGGGGAGTGCCTGCAGGGCTGTCACTGGGGTTTTACCTGGCTCTGCTGTCTTTACTATCTGGCACTCAGAATTTTGTTGTCTGGCCTCCCTTCCTTCCTGCTGAAGTCTGTAAGGTGTTGGTAAATCTCTCTTTTTTCCCCCCAGGGAGTGGAGCGACTGCAGTGGTCCAGGCAGCCTTCTGCACTCCGAAGAAGGAGAAGGTGGCGATTAAACGGATCAACCTTGAGAAGTGTCAGACGAGCATGGATGAACTCCTGGTATGCAATCAGAATTGTCTGGGGAGTTGTATTTCAGTTATTTCTGAGATATCTCTTGGCCAAGTGCCTTAAAACCTTTCTTGAGGTGGGATGAAGGTGAGGGAACTTGACTGACTTTATTAGAGGCAGCTCAGTTGTCCTGGTTGTGGGACATGGTACTTAAAATGTTAAAAAGATCAACTGTTGCAAAACTTCAGACTGTTTGTTTAGAGCTCAGCACTTTGTATAATCCCTTTGTTTTGAACAGAGTTAATGTGCAAGTGTGAAGCTCAGCTGTACCCACAAGAGCTCTGAAGTTTGAGGGGAATCCAGAACTATGTGCTTTCAGAACATTTCAAATTTAAGGGAATGGCTTTGCTTTCTTTTCCTTTCCTTCAGTTCTTTACATTTTTTTCCCTTCACCTCTAAAGAGAAAAACTGAATGAATTAGCTGTTGTTCCTAATCTCTTTCTGGTACTGATGCCAGCTAAAGGGATCACTGACATATTGCAGGCTCCCGAATGGAAATCCCCATAATTCTGAGTTCAGGACAGGAGGCAGAATCCTTTGGAGCTATAGCTCTGTAATTTTCTGTTGCTCTGTGCCTCTTTTCTCAAGGTTATCTCAATGAAAAACAGATTTTTGCAGTAGCTGTGGTAACTGAAATTTCCCTTTTCTCATCTGGCTCCTGTGTTGATGGGCTTGGTTTTCTTCTCTTTGTGTGTGTGTGAGCTGGTGCCTCTGCAGTGCAGTGGTTGTTACATTCACCTCACATCTGGGAGGTCCCTGAATTTAAACCAGGTAGAAACAGACATTCCTGTGAACATGGAGTTGTCTCCAATAAAATGAGAAAGCTCTCGGGCAAAACTTTCCACAGTAAATATTGGCATTACGGAGATGAGGCTTGGTACCATCTTTTCTTCTAAAGCAACTCTCTAGGATTTTTATAATCCTGCCTTGTCTGTCTATCCACTTGCATGTCAACAGCTTCTGTAGTTTACCTCAGGCACTTGTTTTGGTGCTTGCAATTAGAAGGTAGAACGGAGACATAATTTGGGAGTCCTGCTACCTTTACATTTGTACAATCTTCAGCAAATCACCTGAACCACAGTTGCAGTTTCCATCTAATGTCTAATGCTATTTTTGTCATTATAGGCGTCTGCAAATCTGCCCTGGTAAAGAGGTAAAAGCTCCATTCAGTCTGTCACATTTTAGTGCTCCTGTGGAGGGTTGCGTGTAGGACTCAAGATGGTCTGTGTTCAAATCCTCTTATGGTTCATGCTAGTGTAGGAGTTCAAGATCTCTTCTCACAGTTGGTCTTTTTGTCCTTATACCAACCCTTGGTATCCTTTTCAAGCCTTTTATGTGTCTTGCCCATACTACCCTGCATCAGTGGTATTCCTGCCTGCATTGTCAGGATGTAGTAATTGAGACTGAGTCTTTGAGTAATTGCCAATTCTGGCTAAAAAGGGTTAGGTTCAGAAAGAGATGCTGCAGAGGTATGATGTGCAATTTTAGATAAGTATTTCTAATTGCATATTTTGGGTCTCTGGCTGACCTGTTCCTCACAATGATTTTTCCTGTTATGGGTAGGCCTGCAATGTATTGCTTTTGTCAGCTGTCCAGAGCTTCCAGTTTTGTGACCAGATCTGGTGTGGGTCCTTTGCTGGGCTTGGGTATGCAGCTGTAAATATCCTTGAATTTAAAAGTCACAGAGGGGTGGAGGGGCACGAAGATGGTTCTGAGCTGTAGCAGCTTCCTGGGGCAGGGGTTGCTGAGGTAGATGTGTTGTGTGAGCAAGTGTTTTGCCTGGGTTTGTTCTGAATTTGTCAATCTATTGGATCACCAATGTTGTTTCTCAGTGCAAGAGCCAAAAGAATGGAAGTTCCTGATTTCCCAGCTCTGTGTGTTCTTATGTGTTCTTACCTTCACTTCTATCTTGTTTCCATATCTGCTTCTACCCTAAAGTAAATATCCTCAAATTTCTTGTAGTTTCCCTTCATGGCAGTTTTCCCAATTGGTTTAATTAACTTTTTTGAGCAACTATTTCTTATTGCAGGGCTGTGGGGTTCCCTCCCCACCAAAAAATAA
This sequence comes from Monarcha castaneiventris obscurior, assembly GCA_026261815.1. Lineage (NCBI taxonomy): Eukaryota > Metazoa > Chordata > Aves > Passeriformes > Monarchidae > Monarcha > Monarcha castaneiventris. The sequence continues at coordinate 1,849,735 of JAMPIT010000230.1, forward strand.
AAAAAGGTAACTGTAGATGGTTGCAGGTTACAGTTGCTTTAAGAAGCAAATGCAGGCAAATATGATGAATTCACACTGGGATATGTCACGTCCCCTCCTTGCTTTCTCCTCTCCCCCAGTGCAGTTAAAATCACAAACTGGGGCTTTCATGAGCTCCATTATCCTTCTGTTGCTCTGAAGGCATTTGAGCACAGCAGTCAGCTTATGGTGAACTCTGCTTTCCTGCCTGGGGTCAGGAGAGTGCTCTTGGGTTGCAGCACTGCCCGCTCATTGGGCAGTGTGAGAGCAAAGGGGAAATTGTGCTTAAATTATGTTACAATTATTTTTCTGCAGTGCCTCAGACCCGTCAACTTCTCTGTTGAAGCAAGCTTCCTTCATCCCAGAAGCTGCCTAGCTTAGGGGGTAGAACAGTGTCACATTCCTCACGAGAGGACAGGGAGAGCAGCAAACAGTTGTGCCATCTTGAAAAAGATTATTTGATTGTTTTACACCTCTTTCAATGTCTCTGCTGCTTAGCGCCTGGCACTTCTGCTGCTTGGGATGGAGGAGAAGAGAAAGGTTACTTTGGAGTGGGAAATGCAGAGTGAGTGGCTCTATCACCATCTGGATGGATGAGTGGCCTTGAGCTTCCTTTAAGCCTAGCAGGTGTGCAGAGGCCAGGAAATCTGGGACCATGTCCTTGCTTTGGAGATACTCACTCTAAGCACAGTAAGTGCTATGACTTGGCTCATTAAAGGTATTGATCTTGATCCTTTTTAGCTCAATATACATTTGAGCCGTGTGGGTGATCAGGAATAAACTGCACACTTTGCATATACTGTATGACATTCTAGGTTAGTGCACTGGATTTATTTATTGCTGCTGTGGGGTATGGAAAATGCAGGAAGGCCCAGTTTTGTTGAATCATGAGCAAGCCAAGTCAAGGGCATTCAGCTCTTCAGCTGAAGCACTAATTGCTGAAAAGAATGTAGACAGCAGGAGTAATGCTGTGCAGAGATGTACCTCTTTCTAACCCAGCTGATGAATTAGTTGATGTTTGTCAGGAATTTATTTCCATGCTTCATTTTTATCTTTTCCCATGTACATTTTTGGATGCTCCCAGATCTTTCCTAGACTGCCTGTGAGATTCAGCTGAGAGGGAAGTACAGTGTAGCTTATAATGATTCTTGCTCAGGGGTGTGACTGGTGGTGGAGTGTAAGGAGAGGTGGTCAAATACAGTGTTTTCTATAAATGATCTTGGACTTTTTGATTTATTACTGAAGTGGACTTTATTCCATTCCACTTTTTATTTGTCTTGCAACCCATGATAGTTAACAACCACACTGGTGTGGGTTTGCAAACAGTCTGCTTGCTCATGTGTTGTGTATCACAGCTGCACACCATTCAGTGCTGTGTTTTGCTCTTACTCTTTTCCATTGTGGGATGCTGGTTGCTTTGCTGCTGTTGCCAATCCTTGAAACAGTGGTGTAACATCTGCCTCAAAATAACCATGCCTCCAGCCTTTTTTCTTGTATAAGTGTTGTCTTGTTTTAAATAATTACTGATCTAAAAGGCCTTAAATCCCTCCTCTTTCCTACAAACTCTGCTTCATTTTCATGCAATTAAAGCTTGGGTTACAGCTTTACCCAATTCATCCAGATGGAGACTTTTTTCTCCATGAGCAGCAGATGATGTGGGTTGTCAGTTTAGCAGTTACCAGGAATGTTGAACAGCAGAGAGGGAAACATAAGCTATGGGATATTTCACATTGGGCTTTCCCAGCTAGGGCAAAATGCTGCCTGTTTATTCCCTAAGATGATTCAACAGGAGACAGGCTCAGGAAAGAGCATGGGGGATGTGGTGTTGCTGTTCCTAGAAAGAGATTCCAAATTCTTCCCACTCCAGAGACTGATTAGGACTGGGCCTGACAGGTCTGCACTTAAGAAGTGAAGGTACTACTCTTCCACTGCTATGGCCAGAGGGCAGTTAAGGAGGCTGAGGGAACAAGTTGAACTGCAGTTAAACAGAAATGTCCTCTAGAATTTCGTGGAAATAACCTGGGGAGCTTGCTGCCAATAATATGGAGATCAAACATGGCTTGAGATTAAATAAATCAACCTATAGTTGAGAAGGTTAAATTAGATAGGATTTAAAAAAAGGATTATGAACTCCCCTGGTTTAAAGCATAAGCCAACTGTTAACTGCCCAGGCTTAGTCAGAAGTCTACCCTCTGGGCAGATAATTGTGTAACTGCTTTTTATAGGGTTTTTACACCTCCTTTTGAGGACTTGGACAGGATATTGAACTGCCTTTGATCTGACAGAGCACTTCCTACAAGTGGATTAACCAGACTGTAAGGTTGTCAGGAACAAAGCAGCAGATTGCTGTGGAAGTAGTACAGATGTTTCATCCATGCCTGTCATCTGATGGGAATTGCCATTATAATTCAGTTTCCAGGCCTGAGGACCTTTACACTCACTCCAGGGCAAAAAAGTCCCCAGTGTCAGTGCCAGGGAGTCTTGTGTATGATAGGTGGTTTCTGCATGGTTATTTGATCCGCTGTGTTACATGTTGGGATTGCAGCTTAAGACTTAAACCTGTGCTGGGTACAGCTTGGTTGTATTGTTTATCAAAGCAGCAACAGCAGAAGTCTTAATTACTGGACTGGTTTAGGTTTTGGTTTGGTTTTGTTTTGGGTTTGTTTTTGTGTAGCGTTCACTATGAACATCAGGATTAATGGTGGGTGAAATCCTGAACATAGAATGTCTTCCTTCTCTTGGACTGGCTGAGCATGAGATGGTGCATGCAAAGAATTTTAGAGAGTTTGCAGCTGTCTGTGGGCACTAATCACATTGAAAGCATTGTTGAGCTGTTAGCACTGGCTGTTGATCTGAACAGCTGTAAGGGTCAGTAATAGGTTAGTTGGTAATGTGGGTAAAGAGGGCTTGCTTGTACCTGTGAGAGGAGGCAGTCACTTACCCATTTGCTTTTTGGCTGAAACCAATAAAAAATGGCCATGTAGGAATTGCTGCACCACAACAGTTTACAAACACCTGCTTCCTTCCTTTGCACTAATGCTGAAGACTTTGAGAGAGGGAATGACCACTGACTGAGGCTTAAGAGTAGCCATTAAAATGGGCAACTACTGACTGACTTGCCATGGGACTGTTTTGTTCCCTTCACTGAAGATTACTTAGTGGATGAAGTGTGTTTATCCCTTTTGGAATAGTTTCTTTTCCACTGTTGTTCTGGGGCTAATCTAACCCCTCTTTACTCATGCCAATTTAGCTCCTGTAGCCACTCGAGGCAAGGAGTTGAACTGGATAATCCAAGGAGTGGGCGTTGAATCAGAATCTCTGATTTTGTGCTTTTTCCCCACCTTTTTAATGTCTCTTGAGTTAATTTTGGTAGAAGAACGTGTTTGGTTTCGTTTTTTATTTTTAGTTATGTTGCCACCTCAAAAGGCAAATGAATTACATTTTACAACCTTTTAGCTAAATGGTTAAAATTCCACTTGGAGCAAAATATGAATGGTTATGGCTGCCTGTAGGACTGGAGCTCTAAATCCCGCTTTAAAAGGATGAAGAGCAGTTTTAATGCCTTATCTCTCAGCTGAAATCTCATGGTGTAAGATCTTTACCAGCCATATTTGAAGCATTGGTGTTTTCAAGGGGTGATCACATCTGACCTGCTTTGATTTCTGCCCCAGCCATGCTTTCCCTCCCCAGTGCTCATATGGTTGTGGTTGCCTTCAAACAGGGTAGCCACGTTGACAGCTTTCTGGACTCCTCTGAAGTTGCAGGTAGCCACATGAAAGCACTCTGCTGCTGTGCTGTCTCTTGAGTTCATGTCAACATGTAGGAAGTAAAACTAAATAAAGCACAATTTTTATCCGTGTATTTGAGAGCAAGTGCCTCTGAAGCAAGCCTCAGGGGCAGATAAACAGAGTAAAAGGTGATGATGTGAAAAGAAAATGCCATTAAGAAACTTGAGCTGGTAGCTAAAACACAGCCTTACCTGCTCCTACTAATTCAAACTTCAGTTGTGTGTCAGTGGGCAAATAAACCCTCATCCAAAATAGCAGATCTCCTGAAGTATGTCTGACTTACAGGAGACTAATAGGTTGCTTATGATTCTAGATTATACTTTACTGCAGTTTTATTGCTGTTTTGCAAGCCTTGAAATGTTTCTTTTATTGGCTGTAGAAGTACTGAAAACATTTGTCAGAACCCTTAATGGAAGCCATGGAGGCATTTAGAGCTAATCCCAGTCTATTTGCTTTTGGTATTTGACAATACAGATATTTTTAATAACTCGCCCAGGGTGAGCATGTAACCATTTCCAAACCATTGCCTGTGTCTAGACATGTTTTTGTCAGGAATTCATTGTCCATAGCTGAGCAGAAAGCGGAGCAATTTATGGGAATTGGCAGGAAGGCTGTCTCTCATCAGTGAAGCCATGGAGTGTGAGGGGTGTTGGGTGGAAGAGCTGTTTATCACCCACTGCATCTGTGGATGGCATGGAGGTCTGCATCAAATGACCCATGGCTGTTGGCAGAGAGGGAATAAAGCAACCTTTCCACCTTAAAACTTGTATAGAGCAGCCCAAATAAATTATTACAGAGCTGTGGAAATCACTGGGATTTTTATTAGCAGTCTTCTAACATAGTTTTGATGCTGGGGAAAATGTGGGAAGCACAGTTGTAAGTCAGTTATCTGGGGATGGCAGCAAACTCATCCAAAGGTTTTAGGACTGGTGTTAAAGCTGAGTTTACTACACACAGAATGGCTGTTGCTGCATTTTATCCCCTCCTTCTGTAAGTATGCTTTTGAGCAGTGATCCCTGAATGGGATTCCTGCTTTAGCTATAGCCCTTCAGCCCCTGCATTTGTACTGCTGGAGCAGACTCTGGATGTATGACAGAACTGGCTTGGTTTCAGTTATGTCAGGAAGCATTTTAACCACAAAGCCCTGTGATTTGCCACTATCACTTAGAACAATTGTATGGGTTGAGCTTTCAGGGTGTTGGTACCCTTACTGGGGGAGAAGAAGAACCAAGCTTTGATGTAGCCAGTGTGAGATTAGCCTAGAAAACTGCTCAAATTGAAGTGGGGGTTTGTGGGTGGGGGGGAAAGTCTGCCTGGCTGCTGCTCCTTCTGATTGGTAATAATGTAAAAACACTGAAAATCGTGGGCTGTGATGCAATTAATTATTCAGAGCTGTGCTACACTGTGTGAGAAATGGATTAATCTGCCTGTGTCATACATCCACTGGCTGACAGAGGTGTTTAATTGCATAGATCAGGTTTGTGATTATTTATTTTCCCTCTTTATGCTTTGGTGCACATGACAGACTTGAGCTATTTTTTTTAGCTGTGCTTCCCAGCCCAGGGAGCAGACTGTGGCAGTGAATGTGAGAGGAAGTTCTTCAAAAATTATAAAATGGTAACTAAGTGTCACGGAATGCCTGAAAAATTCTGAAGTACAGGGCTGCTTAAATGGCAAAGATCTGATCCAGGTCTAGGCTCTTAAGTAAACTTGGTCCAGGCTTTGTCTCATTGCCTCCTGTACTCCAGTAGGATACACAAATATGTATTAAAAATGCAATGTTTGTATATATTTCTCATACTACTCTCTTAATCTCCCAGGGAACTGCTTCAAAATATTTTGAGCAGTCTAGCTGAGAAAATGTAAAACCAGCTCCTCTAGATAATTTCTGAGAGTGGTGGATTTGGGGCAGGTCTGGCTGAAGAGATGGATTGCCAGTCCTGCTTGCTGCTTTCCACCATGGTTTCCTCTGGTGCCACTTGTGCTCATGTAGTATATTTTAATTGTCAGAGAGAGAACTACAGAGAGCCACAGAAAACTCCAAAGTTGCTGATTTATTTCCTTTTTGAAAAATGACTTGACACAAGTGAAAGTTTGCAAGGAAGGGAGCTGGAGCTGTCAGAGTAAGCAGAATATATTGTTTTAGGCTGTATTTATTTTCACAGAGTGTTTTTTAGTCAGGGTATGCTACATGGAGATGAATAGCCTATTCCCCACTCTTCAAATATGCTTTCCTGTTTAGAAGGATTCTTCTTTAATCTGCTTGTTAAGTTTCCTGGAAAGTTGGTGCCTCTCCTGGGGAAGCAGAAAGAGGAACCAATTGCTTTGGATTCCTCAAATGCACCTACTCCCTGAAAAGCAGTGCTAAGTGGATAAATCAACATAAGCCTGTTCCTTTGGAGCTGTGATTGCCAGCTCAGGCCTTGCCAAGGGGAGGCAGTAGCTTTACTCTGAGCTCGGTCACAAGCAGAGCTTTGTACAGGACTAGGAGGAAAATGTGCTGCATTTGTGGGGTGTGTTAGGCACAAGTGAATTCTTCTCAGAGCTCTCTCTTTCACTTCAGCACCAGGGAAATCTTGTGCTTAGAGGGAGGGAAGGATCAGGGGGTGAAGGGCCCGTGCTCTCCTCTTTCCCTGTGTCCAGAGAAGGAATGTTGTAGCTGAGAGCAGAAGTTCAGGGTATGAGGGGATGAGTGTTTGCGGTGGGTGCTGCTGGAGGGTACAGCTTGACAGGTTGGGGGACTTGGCTGAACACAAAGGCTCAGCTGGGTGCAGTGCAGGGTGCCAGGCTTGGCTCAGTGGATGGCTTTTGCCTCTGGACAGCCAAGAAACTGCAAGTCTTTCTGTCCAAACTGGTGATTTGTGTTTGCATAATGAAATCAGTCAATGTTTTCTGTGGTGTCGCTCCCCCTGTAACCTGGGAAGCCTCAACCCATAACCCGAACCCATCACCAAAACTAAGACTAAGCACAGTCAAAACTCAATTTATATATCTCAACACATTTCATGTTGTCCTCCATCAGTAGTAGCTACTGACTTTCTAATCTCAAAGTGATCTCTCTCTTCTTCCAGTGTGACAAAGGGTACAGCTGTCCTTAGTGCCTTCAACCTGATTGAGCTAAGCCATCTGCTTTCCTGCTGGGAAGAAACATTAGGAAAAAGAGGCCTTTTTTTCCCAGAGGCCAGTATTTCCCTTTCTCATCCAAATGATAGTCTTCAACAGATTAAGCATCTGTTGCATAGTGTCTTACTGAAAGGAGAAGTCGGCATGAACTTCTTAGGTCACAAACTGGAGTGAAATTTTGGGAATATTCTGTTACAGCTGCATGCAGGTTTTTCAGTTGCCACCACTTTGATGGTGTTACCAGGGGTTTTTTGGGTAACTTTTTCTTCCTCTAGACTGGCAGGAATAACACCCTAAAATACCTTTTGGTTCTTGTATGATGCAGCCTGAGTGTTTAGAGTATTTCTTGATTTTCTACATTTACCTTCTAGGTATCCTTTTTCTTTGCACCCTCTTTGTGTCTTGAGGAAGAGAACCTCTGTGCCTGAGGAGTAATAATCACTGTGTGTGTCCAACTGCTAATGCTTTATTTTTCTCTACAGAAAGAAATTCAAGCCATGAGCCAGTGCCATCACCCCAACATTGTATCTTACTACACATCGTTTGTGGTGAAAGATGAGCTTTGGCTGGTGATGAAGTTACTTAGTGGAGGTGAGTGGTCCAATTTCTTTACCCTAAAAGGCAGCATAAAAACCTGTCTTACCTCCTTCCTCTCTCTCTTGTTTACCTCTTAAGCATCCCACCTGTGAACTAAGATATTTCATAGAGTTGTAGAGTTGTTTAGGTTGGAAAAGACCTTTAGGATGAGAAGTTGAACCATTACCCCAGCACTGCCAAGTTCACCACTAAAACCCTGTCCCCAGGTGTCACATCCACACCTCTTTTAAACACCACCACATCCCCAGGCAGCCTGTTCCAATGCTGAACAGCCCTTTTGATGAAGATATGTTTCCTAATGTCCAATCTAAACCTCCCCTAATGCAACTTGAGGCAGCTTCCTCTTGTCCTAGTGCTTGGTCCCTGGGAGCAGAGCCCGACCCCACCTGGCTGCACCCTTCTGTCAGGGAGTTGTGGCAATTGAGAAGGTCCCCATGGAACCTCCTTTTCTCCAGGCTGAGCCCCCACAGCTCCCTCATCTGCACCTGGTGCTCCAGCCCCATTCCCCAGCTCCATTCCCTTCTCTGGACTTGCTCCATCCCCTTAAACTCTTTCGTGTAATGGGGGGCCCAGAAGTGCACAGAGCACTTGAGGTGCCTCAGCAGTGCTGAGTACAGGGGGACAGTCACTGCCCTGATCCTGCTACTGTTGCTGACACAGGCCAGGTGCCACTGGCCTTCTTGCCCATCTGACCACACTTTGGCTCATGTTCTACTGCTGTCAGCCAGCACCCCCAGGTCCTTTCCCACCAAGCATCTTTCCAGCCATTCTGTATGAATAGTAATATTTGATTTCAACCCATTCAGGTCAGAAATAGCTTCTCAAGTTATGTCCATCGGTAGTAACACCTAACTAGCTTTTTAAAATCACTGCCTGGTTAGCACAGAGCCAGGGAAACTTCCCTTTTCTGGATTTATTCTCTCAGGTGCTGGAGAAACAGCTTTTCTTTGAGAGAGTGAGTTTGAAAATTTTGTATCAGTAATGTTTTATTCGATGTCATAATATTTTCCAGGATCCCTGTTTAAGTTACAGTTGAGAAAAGAAATGGAATCAAGTTCTGGATGATAACACAAAGGGCTGTTGCTAAATCCTGGGCCTGTCTTTAGGAAGGCTTCATTTTCCTGGCACTGCAGTGAAAAGGAATTGAAAACTGAAAAAAAAAAAAAAAAATCCCTATTTTCTTGCTTTAAAAAAAAACCCAACTTGGCTTCTCTGTTCTTGGCTTAATTTTGAGGACTGTAAAATGCCAGAAGATGATGTGGAAAAATCTGGCTAAACCTGTTTGCTTTTTACACAAGAGCTCAACAATGACCATAGAACATGTCTCTTTGAAGGTGTTCTTTAGAAAATTTTAGCAGTTCCTCTTGGGGGAAATCAAATTCCATGCCAACCTTAAGTCTTTCTTAAAGAGTTTTTAATGTCTCATGTTCTCATGTGTCATTAAGCAATACCCTCTGTTTTCTTAGAGGGACATGTAACAGGTCATTGAAGATAAGATGACTCTGTGTGTATGGAAAAGAATCCCCTGACAGCTTAGAGCAAGCAGTGTTGCTGTGTGTATAAAAGGTGTATCTATGGGAAAGTTTCCACAACATGAGGAAATGGCATTTCAGGGGTGCTGGAGAGGCAGCAGCAAGGGGGTTTGGCCTTTTCCAGGAGAGGACACAACCTCTTTGAAGAAAATGCACAGCTGCCTCAGTCACTTCACAGCAGTTTTCTGTCAGAATCAAGTCACAATGAGGCTCATCCTTGAACCTCCAAATGTTGTCTCTGTTTGTTCTCAATTTTGTGTGGAGGTTCTTTTTTGGGGGAGGGGGGAGGGAGTTTGTGTAAAGCTGGGAAAAAGTCAGACCATCTCATTATCAAGGCATCACAGATGTAAAGACTACACTGGAAAATTTCTGGAAAAATAATCATTGCTTCAGAACCAGCCTCTTGCTGGTGTGAGTGATGACCTGCTTCTCATTTAATATTCCCTTTGAATGGACTTTTATGTTCTTCAGCCTGATAATTGACCCTTGTGCAGCTCTGGCTTTCAGTGGGGGACTTGCAGTAAAGCAGTGCTAGGAAATCTCACTGCTTCTTACTCTGTTGCATATGGTGAAGAGTAGGGTTATATAGTAAAAGACAGACTAGTAGGGTACCTTGTGAGGTACTTTTCAGCTTTTTTCTCTTACATACTTTTTACTTCATACTTTTTTTTGTATCTGTTCAGGAATCTCATATCTCATAGGCAAATTTGACAGCACAGTCTTAAGGATGGGGGAAGAAACTTTTGATTGGAGCTTTCTGACTGAAGAGCTTTTTCATTCACTTTTAATGAAACTATTTTCAGTTGGTCTTAGGCTGAGCGATTTATGTAACAAGAGACATTTCTAAAACTGCCTCTCATTCCTTTGAGCTTAGTTCTTATCAGTAATAAAGTGGCTCGTTTTGCGGTCATCTGTCATCCAGTGGGAAAAATAATGGTCTGGGTTTCTCAACAGGAAAAACCTTTGAGCTGGTTTTTTAAACCAGAAAACAAAAAAGCAAAGGAAAACACCCCCAAAACAAAACCAAAAACAAACAAGCAAACAAAAACCCCTCCACCAAAGCAGACCCAAAACAGAGTACAGCCTAACACTTTCATTTTGTTTAGATTTTCAAAGAGATTTGTACATCTCAGTAAGTACGTATGAAATACATTCTGATGTCCATTCTGTATCTTGATCATGGCTTTTGTACTTGAGAATTTATTCTGGGTAAAAGTTCAGAATTTTATTGCGTCTTTTCTGTCAGTGTGTGATTTCAGGCTGAAACTGGTTTTAATTTCATTCTTCAAACACTGACCTTATTAATTTGATAAACAGCCCACAATACAGCCCAGTCTGTAATGCAAGCCTTTGTTGTTGTTGTTGTTTTAAGTGCAATTTAATTTATTTTCTGGCTGCAGTCTTTTTATGAAATCCTAACCTGGTCATACATGCAAGAGTTTTAGGAATGTCTCTAAGGGAAAATAAATCCATGAATTGCTGTTGTTTAATAGTACCTTGCTCCTCAACAATCAGAGGGTGCACTCAAAGGTACCTTAATATTACCTGACTGCCATTGTCACTGAAACGGAGCTATTTGTCTCCACAAGTACTCTGCTGATGGGAGATTTCTGTATTTGAAAGTTGTCAGCAGCCAAGAATTGATGTTGGGGAGCTGATGTGCATCAGAGCCCAGCCAGGCTGGTGGGAGTCACTGCTCAGAGCAGTCTGAGCTGGCAGCACTGACCCCAAACAGGTGTGGAGCTGCTGATGGCAGAAACGTGGCTGGGATGAGATGCATCTGGTAGAGATAAGAGGTGCTGCTGTGTCCAGTTACTGACACCCCTCTGCAGGTCTGGTGACGTGTGTCTGTGTCAGGTTTGGGAGGTGTCTGCTGTTTCTGTCCCCTTCAGTAGAAATTGCAGACCCTTTTCGCTAATGATGGAAGTTTTGTAGGGTTCTAAGCTTAGCAAGGTGAACTCGACACCCCAGCCTTTGGGTCCAGTGTTACTCCAAACTAAACTCCAATGGCTATTTCTAGACAACTGCTGACCTGCTCTTTGCCTCCCTGGCATTCTCCTGTCATGAATTGTACTCATGCCTTTTTTAAGCCTGCTGAAGCCCAGTCCTGCTCTCAAGCTCTTGCGGCTTTTTAGTAGGAAGAGGAGCAGCTGTGCTTTTGTTCTTGTGCTTTTACTGACTGTGACCTGTTTGCTCTTCTAAATTCTCCCTGCATTTAACAAGAGCTCTTATTTCACAGGTGACCCAAGGCTGTAGATAACTCTATAAAACAGTTGCTCCTATGAAACAGCTGGCTCTGGTGACTTGCTACATCACACAACAATTTTTCCTGTCCTAGCCTACAGCAGATGAAACCTCCAAAGTATTTTTAAACTGTGCAAATACTTTTAATACTGAAACATTACCAAACAGGGCTCTTGGATATTCTGCCCTCTTGAAGGCTCCTAATGAAATCTGCTAAGGAGATTGCTGTATTGAAATGGTTAAAACTTTTATTTTCCAAAAGTTTTTAAGATTATCTAATCAACTCCTAACTTCAACCTTCGATCTGAAGTTCAGAAAGCCAGACCAAAATGGGTAGGCAAGTCTTAGTTCTCTACCAGGGAGTTAGGACATCTTGTTCTTCTTCTGCTGTGTTAATCTCTGATCTGGCCCCTCCTAATTCCAACAGAGAGTTATGATCAAAGCATAAACCACAGGTTCTTAGAAATCCTCATGTTTATGTTGAATTATTTTCTTAGGAGACAGATATGCTATTTTTAATTCATCTGGAGAAGTTTTGATTTTATTTGTAGAAACACAACTTAATTTCAAACAATTACGGGTGGGATAAGTCAGAAGCAGGAGATGGCAGGGACTGTATATGACTGCAGAATGCAGAGTGTGTAGATACATTGCCACTCCTAACTGTAATAGGAAAAGCATGAAAAATTAGTTTGTCCTTCAGATTTTCTCCTATAAATGTCTTGATCACAACATCATAGGCTGTTTTGCTCCCTTTATTGTATTATCCTGTTTTCTGCCTTAATCTTTTCATATTTCTTACGCATCCATGCACATGCCCTAGAGGGAAGGAGGCAAGAAGTGGAAGTTTCCTTAGCCTTCCCTCTGAGATTTAACCAGGGTTAATGTCTTTTCCTTTGTTTTGTGTAACTTGTTGTTTCCTTTACTTTGCTATTCTCCTGCTGTATCTGTATTCCTCAGTCCCAGAAGTACTGAATCCAAGCAGCTCTTCCTTCTTTTGCATTTTCTTCATCTGTTTGCCAGAGACTGACAAGGTGCAGATTTAATTCTTGGCTCTGATGAGAGTCAGATTCACTGAAACCACAGGCTAATGCTGAGATGTCTTGAAAGAAGCAGCAGTGAATCTGCCAACTCCCCCTTCTCAAAGGTTCAGCCTGTTCAGCATCAGTGTTTGTCAGGTTTGGGGCAGATTTTGGTTCTCACAAAGTCGTGTAGCAATCCCCAGCACTGTTTCCAGCCTATCAATGCAGGTACTGTTACCTGCTTCTTTTTTTTTTTTTTTTCAGGTTGGAAATTAGAGTATTAAATTTTCCTCTTCTGCTTCCCAGATAAAGGAGGAGGTTTTTTTGTGTTTAACTTATAGTGTATCTTGGTTCTGTCACTTAAGTTATAATATAACATGTAAGATACGGTTCCCACAGCAACCAGCTCTGCTGTACATTTTTTCTGCCTCTGGGGGCATGTAGAATTCCAGCTGGAATACTCCTGCATTTATCTGTAATCTTGATCCAAACAAGCTTTCCTTTCTGCTCAGGTTTTCATACCCTCCTCTGCTTCAGTCCCAATGTGCTGAAGCACTAAGCAGTGTCACTGATGACTGTGGATGTTTTCTTCCTGTACTGAGGAGAAACGTCAGAAACAGGCTTTCTAAATGCCATTCCACAGGCTTGCTGGTGTAGGTGAGGTCAAGGAATCGTGCCCTGGATTTGGAACAGGAAGCCTCAGTGTTTGTGGTGGTTTGCTGTTGAAAGTGAATCAATGGAACAATTAGGACTCCTTGCCCCGAGGGTGCGATTACACGGAAGTTTTCCTCAGCAGCAAAGCTGGTTTAAGGAGTTCCTGGCTGTTTGGTCTCCACCCTGCCTGGAAAACTGGATTTCCAGTTACTGCAGTGATCCCATTTACAGTAGGGCTTCGTGAGTGGGTGCAGGGGCACAACAGCGAGGTGGTGAGCCGTGGAACTCTAATCTCATTTTCTTGCCATAGGTAACCCAGTATCTTTGGAGAAATACGTAGTTCACGGTGTTGAAAGAGTCAGTTTTACTGGATATGTGTGTGGGGTGCAAGACAGGACTGCTTCTGCTGGGATCCAAGACTATCTATTGCGAGTGGTCTGCCTGATGTCAATATTCAAAAACTCAGTATCTTTCTCTTACAAGTAGTTACAGGTTGGACTCTCAGCTGAGGATAAGTCTGTGTACAGGTAGTTCCTGCTGACTTGTGCTGTCCTTAGGAGCTACTGCATTATCAGCTTTTGGAGCAGACTGGGAAGCTTGTGAGTTTGAGCAGAAAACCACTTCCCTCTCAAGTGCTGTACTGAGAGATTTGCTCTTTTCTAAGTAGGTGCATTTCCATGGCCATTGGTGTCAGAGTACACTGAGACACTTGGATGATGAATGACAAGTCATGCTAAATGCTTTATCAGATTGCACAGTATCTCGTAGGCTTCCTGTTGATGTGCTGCACAGTGTATATTTGATGGGCAAGAATTTGTTGTAGCTGCATTTTTTCCGTATCAATCACTAAATGTTGTCTCTTTTCCTTTGTCTTCTGTTGGGCTTTGAGATCAGTTGCTCATCACTAGCTTTCTTTAAACATCCTTGTTAATGACAGCATTATTTATATTTATGGTTAGACTCCAGTTCTGAGCCTTTTCTCTGTGTCTTGTTTTGTCTTTTCTTGGTATGTGGCCCCTTCTGGGCTTGGAAGAGCCTTCCAGTCAGCCTCAGCCAAACTTAATTTCTTTTTTTTTTTTTCCTTTCTCTGACTTAGGGCTCACCTTCCTGTACTGTGAGTCTGTACTTGCTACTTGTGCATTTTTAATGAGAAAAATCATGAGGGAATTGTTGTAATCAAGCCTAATGCCATGTATAATACTCACCAGAGTGCTTCATAGCATTATCTAAAATAGAGGTTTTATTTTAGGGAGTAGTCAAATATATTTTTTTTCTTTTCTGGAGATGTTGTAGTGGATTTGTTTTCTCCTTGAAAATCTTGTAACTGTTCTTTAATACAGAGCTCTGTGCCTTATTTCCAGTGTGAACCTCATCCTCTGGCCACTAGATTCTGTCTTACAGTGAGATTGAGCAGTTTGCACATGGAGCACAAATCCATAGTGAAACCGCATTTGAGCAGAGATCCAGCTGTGTTTGGATGTGCTCTCTTTTCCCCAGTTACTCCTAAACTGGTTTGAGGCTGGCTCAGAAGCTGGCAGTATCTGCAGTCATGCTGGTGTTTCCCAGCAGTGTGGTCAGTTGGTAAAGCACATGCTCTGGTGTGGTTTAGGCCCTGGTTCCAGTTCAGCTGAATTAGTTTCCAGTTAATTTTAGCAGTTATTGTATTGCTCGATTGGGAACAGGCTGCTGTGCAGAACAGTCATTTTCCCCTTTAGATTCTGATTCCCTGATCTCTGGGTCCAGTACAGTGGAGTTGGTGTGGGAATTTGGCTGTATCCTGAGGCAGTGGAGGTCCTACCCTAGTGAGTGTGTCACACACTTAACTGAGATCCCTGGGATCAACTTTGCCTTGAATTTATCAGCCTAATGCTGAAATCCAATCCTGGCCTTCTAGCAGGAGGTGTTTTCCTTAATAGTGAAATTCCCATGACTTCTGCTTTCAAAGTAGCTTCTACCTTGGCTGTGGGTTTCTCTCTGGGGATTGGGTTATTCTGTTGCTCCATGCCAGGCTTCCTGAGCCAGAATGCTGGAACACAGCGTGGAGCAATGCTTGGAAATGGAGCTTGGCTTTGTTCTTTGTGTTCCACAGTGCTGTGCTTAATGAAGTTGCAGTTGAGTTGTGAGTCAGAACCAACTCCCAAACGTATTGATTTGTGAGGTGGAAAAATCACAGCTTCATGGTGCTGTGGTGCCAGTAGTCAAACCCTGAGCAGACAAAGGGGGATGATCCTAAGAACACTTTCTCCAGCAGAAAAGTAGCTCTTGGGCTGCTGTTCTGCTGTTACCTGCACTGGGCATTTTGCTGATCCCTTTTTGCTGTTCTCCTTTCTGCAGAGGACTGGCAAATTCCTCCACTTCTACGAACATCTCAATGTGAAAGTGGTTTTAAAATAAATGTGCTTAAAGAGTGGCAGGCAGGACTGGGAGCAGATATAGCCTGGGTGTGAATCAGCCTTTTCACAACCAGGGCTGGCTCTGTGCGTGTGCTCTCGTCTGTCTACCCTCCACCCCCTTTTCAGGGTTAAATGCAACCTCTAACTTGGCTAAATGGAGGAATTTTGACCAAATGAATTTGAGCACCATATGATCTGCCTCCTCATGTTCCCTGAGCCCTTTGCAGGAGAAGGGAAATGTTTGTGAACAAAGTCTGCTAACGGAGTCGTGGGTGGAAAGAGGACAAAATGAGTACGTGAAGAACCACATATTTTCACTGGACTTCTAAAACAAGTGACAGTTTGTTCTCCAGATTAAGGCACATTTGAGAGGAAAGACCTGAACAATGGAAGTGGAGGGGCTTTTTTGGTAGGTTTTTATTTTGATATCACAAAAATTCTTGTCCAGAATAAGAACCCTCAGAGTTTGTAAGCATGTACTCTTCAAATGTGAAAACGTGATAGGCTGAAGGCCAGGTGAGTCCATGTGAAATACAACAGAGGATCCTTTTCTCAGAACATAAAGGTGACATTTCAATGAAGGGGTTCATCTCCAACATCTCAAATTTTAGTTTTCTTCAGTAAAGATGCTCTTGCTCTAATGCAGGAAGTCCACCATATGTCAAAACAACCTGAGTTACCTCTGGGTGAAACCTTTGGCGGAGACCCATGTCAAAATTCACTAAACATGAGTGTGTTTCTCTGCTTGGGTAGAGTAAAGGAAGGCTGAACACTGAGTATTCTTGCATAAAATGTTGGGGGGTGTTATGTAACCTCATTTCTGGGGTTTTTCTTCATTTTCCTCTGGGTTTTTTTCCTCTTTTTGTTAGAGTCTGCTGTGTTAATGCTGTGTCCTCTGCAGATATCTTAAACCAAGCAAAGCTTTTGTTGGTAAGAGGATGCTGAAGTTGCCATTCAGGCCAACCAATTTATTCCTCAATTTATTTCCACTGGGTTTACTGGATGTCTTGGTGTCCAGGTGAGGCTGGTGCCAGTGGGCCAGAGGAGATGGAAAGTCAGAAATAGTGGCTCTGCTGGCTGCAGCAAGCTTTTAGATGAGCTCAGCATATACTGCTTTACACAAACTGAGGGACACGGTGCACCCATGTAATTGTTTCCTGTGCAGTTTGAATTGTGCAAAATGAGCCTTCCCACACGGTGTTTGTATTCAAACCTTGCAGCCTCTGCTTTTGTAGGAGAGTCCAAAAGGAAAATACTTTTCTAAGTGAAAACTGATCTGCACAATTGTTTTGGCCTAGAAGTTCAATTGGGATAGTTAGTAAAATAAATGTTACAGAGGAAAGGGGTTTTTTGTCCACTTGAACCTGCAGGGTGAGAAGAAAATCAAACTAAAAACTTCCATTGTATTTTCCACTTGCTTCAAGAATTTACAAGGTGATACTTCTAATTCTCTCAGGCCAAATTCATGAGAGGAAGTTTCTGTTCTTCAGATCCAAAGATAATTTTCTCTTACTTTTTTGATTGTGAGTTAGGAAGAATGAAGCTCCCTGAGCTTTTCTAAAACTGAACCCAGCTTTTCCAAGCTAGCAGAGTAAATACTGGGATGTTCTTTGCCTGTAAGTTTCCTGTTCAAAGAAAGGCAAAGCTGCAATTTGTGCTGTGCAGTTGTGCCTGCTTTTCTCATTCTTTAAGAACTTCCCAGTACTGCTGACATTGCTTTGTGCCCATAGCTGTAAAAACCCTACTAGTCCCTATCCAGTCATTAAACCATAGAAACCCTAGTTTGAAGGGGCTAAATGGCACAGGCTTTGGAAAAGAGGCTTAGCTGTCCCATGCTGGAGCAATAAAAGTTCTGAGAAGTGTCTTGAGTCCAGATGCAAATACAAAGAGGGCAGTACCCAGTGCCTGTGAAAAGCAGGGCCTTGCACAAGAGGCCTGGTGCGAGTCACTGGTTCTGTTTATTCCTGGGTGCAGTTTGAAGAAGTGGTTTGCTCTGTAAAGCAGGGTTTGTCATGGAAGATGATGTAATTCACACCATGCTTGGGAGAGAGACTAAACATGCTTCTAGGGAAGGATCTCAGCTATTCCAGTTTTGTACACAGTGAAGAAGTGACTTAACTGTCAGAATTCAACCTCATTTGTTCTCTGTTTAATGATTTCCACTTTTTTCCCTGTTAGGGTTGTACCAGCCCTTAACAGATTAGATTTTTCGTGCTATTCTTCTGCACAGGATTTCTAGGAGTTGAAAAAGAGTGCTTAATTTTATCAAGCTTGTTGCCTTCAGCTTGTGAGTCCTGGCAGCCCCCTGCTTTTTCCATTTCCCCCTTCAGCTTCTCCAGTACTCAGCACTAAACCAGCTGTAGCATCAGTATCTACTTAAAAACCTTCCAAGAGTCCTGTGTGTGTATATTTTACATTTTGGCTTGTTCAAATAACTTCTCAGTTACTTGTGATCATAGAGGTTTGACATCCCACCTTGAGGATCTGCACCCAGGGGTGCATTGTTGCCTCTGCTTTCCTGCAGCAAAGGCTTCAACTTCTGACTCTGATCCTGACCATCACCAGTGAATTCCTTGTATATGAAATGATGATAAATTACACTTAACTGTGAATCTTCTAGTTTAAGCTAAGATGTTTAACTCTTCTCTAGGCTCTGTTTTGGATATTATCAAGCACATCGTGGCCAAGGGAGAACACAAGACTGGTGTCCTGGATGAAGCCTGTATAGCCACAATCCTTAAGGAGGTGCTGGAGGGACTGGACTACCTGCATAAAAACGGGCAAATCCACAGGTATTTTATGTTTTTCTCACTTTGTCATGAAATGTTATTGAAACAGAGTAGCTGAGCACACAGTCTCATTCCACAACTTGCTGTGAGGGCATAAAGAGAGGAAAGTGAAGGTGGGAGCTTAATCAAAATGCAGAATTCAAATGTTTATATTCTATATACTATGTCTATATTCTATGACTAGGCCAAAGTTGGGTAAACTTTGGGGTGTTGAAAGTTCTAATATAGAGAATCTCTTTCTAAATGTCAACATTCAGCTGCAAAGTGCAGTTAATGGAAAGCTGGAAAACTTCAACTGGTTTTGTTTCTTGCTGAGCTACAAATTACCAAGAGCACTGCATAGGCAGAGTTGAGCAATTCAATAAAAAGTCCTTCCAGCTCTGATTTTTTTTTTTTTTTTTTTGAAGTTTCACTGCAAGATCAACATCATGAAACTTGAATTTGAGTAATTTCATAAAAAAAAAAAAAAAAAGCAGAAATAAAAATAATGGAAAAACTTCGTCTGTAGGCAAAGCTCAGTTAACTAACTAATGGCCTGTGATTTGACAGATCACTGAAATTCATGGGTTTCTGTGCTGCTGTCTTGTTTGGGATATGTTTTTAAATCATATTTTCCTCTCTCCTCGTGTCAAGGTGTGGTGTAGTTCAGTACGAGAAGATCCTAAGTTGGTCTGTTCTGTGTTAAAAGACTGAGATTTGCAATCCTAAATATGTGCTGAAAATAGAATATACCGCTTGTGGTTAATATACACAATCCCAGCCACAGACTGCTGCTTGAACAGCCTCTTCTTTCTTGGGAAATTTGTGAGCTTGGCTCTCTTTTGGTACAATGCCATTATAAGCATTGCTGCTGCTGTGCTGGAGTAAGTTTCTGTCCTCTTATAGCTGCACAAGAAGAGGTAATTTTTTTGCCAAAACATTATTTTAATTAGAAAATACAGGAGGTATTTATTTCATATTTTCAATCAAACTGACTGGCTTTTGTAGGTTATTTTGGATTAAAAGGAAAGAAACAGTTGGAAATAACTCAGGTGAAATTCTTCTCCCTTAAAGAAGTCTCAAATTTCGGTTTCCAGTCTCAATTAAAATTCTGATTTAACAAGAATCATTGTCTTCATTGGAGACAGTTTTGATTTCATAGCTGGTTGCTTAACTTTGTTTTTTAGAGATAAGACTTGAGGCAGCTCTGGGAATTTAGAGTAAAGTAATAAACCAACTTACTTGCCAATTATGTGGTAACTTTTCACTTGGCCATTAGTAATTGACAGAACTGTGTTCATCTGTGACCTGCAGTTGGTTTGCTTGGCTGATTTAGTTGTCTTCTGGTCTAGTGAAATTGAAATGTCTATGTTAAAGCAACAGAAACCTGTTAAAACTTAGTTTCTCAGAAGATACTGCATAATGTTTTATGCATGGAAGAGAGGTGGTTCTCCATTTGGCTGACTGGAAGACTAGTAAATGTGGTAAAGATTAGAGAGAATATTTATGTGTGTGGTGTGGGGTTTTTTTTACTGCACTCAGCAAAAATACTATGTTCACAAAAATCCAAACTGCTTGGTCTGAAGAAAATATGATTCATATTGAATCCTTTGGAAGTGAACTGGATCAAACCTGCTGTGACTATTCTCATCCTGCTCATTGAAGCATTTTGCCCACACTTCAGCAAAGAAATCAAAGCTGTGTCATTGCTGCAGCTTAAGGTTGTGGTTGTGCATCAGCTCCTTTGCATGTGTTTCATCCCTGCATTTTGGGGCTGCTCCAAAAATTGTGTAAAAATTTTAGCATGGAAAAGGGTTTGGATTATCTCATTGTGTTGGGCACAGTGGTTTGGGAAATCTGGAGAACTGGGATACAGAAAGAAAGTTGTGTGGTTTCTTACCTGTGATGCAAAGCTGTTTTGGCTGTTGGCAGAAGGCAAGCTGACATGCCTTTGAGGGATGAAACATGTTTCCTTAATAGAGTTCCTTTGCTGTGTTCCATTTTATCCAGATGTGTGTGTGCTGCTGAGGAAAACACAGTTTAAAGTTGTAGTGCAGCTGGGACCTTTCCTCATCGGTAGGAATATTTGTATGGTTTTCCCATTTTGCTTAATGCTAGGGGTCATAATATTGGTCATGCCTGATGGGAAAGGCAGGTGGAAATCTTGCAGCCATGCCTGAGATGCTCTGAGAGGAAGTGTTTAAAATAACTGAACTTTGGTCCCATGGGTCAGCTTAAAGTTTCTGGCTCTAAAGGAAAGCACATCAGGTGATGGCTGAACTGCAGATATTGTGTCTGTAGTGTGGGGCAGCTGTGCTTGGGGTGAACTTCAGGCCAGAGCAAGATCAGCTGTGAAGGGTCAAAATTGAAGGGCTTTAGTTAAGACCTGGAACAGGCAGCCTAAAGCAAGTAGCCATCCAGCAGAAAAAAATGTTCAGCTGGTTACACTAAATATCCCAACTCTGCTCGTGTTACACCTTGGAGAAAACAACTTGGTAAAATTAGAGACACAGTATGAGTGAATGACTGTAATTAGCACATCTGAAGTTGGACAGCCAGGCCAGTGGCACAGCCCTAAGGATGAATATTGGGTCCCAAATGTAATTTTGTGGGCACTGTAGACCAGAAGTGGGGCTGTAAATCATTGGTGAGATCAGAGAACGTACTTCTGTCAGCGGAGCTGGTCAATACTTCTAAATTATGCATAATCTTAAATGGGTAAATGAAGTTAACACGTGAAAAACAGGCTTAATGAAATTTTGCTGCTGCTGAATATTGCTCTGCCTATGCCTGCCTTGAACTTAATGCCACTTCCAATTAAGGTTTGGGGAGCTGGCTTGGCGTGGAAGTGTAAATCCTTGCTCTGGACAGGAGAGGAGTTTGACAGTATTCTCTAGAGGAGATTAGAAAGCCAAATATCTAGTGAAGGCTTAAATTATAATTTTTTTTCTTGTTTGTTTTCCTAATTAACAGCCAGAGTGAGTCTGAGACTTGAATAGACATCATTGTTCAGGAACAAATGCTGAAGTCTCCCACATTGCCCAAAGTGATGGTTTTTTTTGCTTTCATCTTGCAAGGGCTGTTGGGAAGTGTCTGAGGCCTTATGGCAAAGACAAAGGACAAGACGAAATGAGTTTTATTTTCATGAAACACTCTATACCACGGTAACAATTGATTACAAATGGGTCCCCATCTCCCTCCAAAATCACCCGTGCCTGTGTTATCTGGGAGTTGGAAGCTCCCTGCCTTCACTGCCCTGTGCCTGTCCCTGGCTGCCTCTCCGTGCCAGCTGCTGCTGTCCCTGTGGTGGTTTCCTGTGTAGCATGGTGATCCCAATGAGGCTTTGAAATCCCAGTGATCCGGCTCATGTTAAGTGAGTTAAGTACCTGGGCACCAGCCAGAGTGCTGGGGACAGAGGGCCAGACTCGGAAGCCTTTGGATGAAGCTGTCCTGCAGGAATCTGCTCGGGCACATTTCTTGATGGAAGTCAGACAAGGCTGACATGCTGTGAGGGGTCGCTGCTGGGCTAATCTGGGCTGGGTGACATTCAGGGTATGTATGTTGTACCTCTTCCCCATTTGGACTCTGATTCCTCTGTGTATTTGGGGATTAGCAGCAGTTTGATGAATGACTTAGAAATAAAACTAAAGCAAAACCAACCAAGAGGTTTT
Organism: Monarcha castaneiventris obscurior; assembly: GCA_026261815.1. Classification (NCBI taxonomy): domain Eukaryota; kingdom Metazoa; phylum Chordata; class Aves; order Passeriformes; family Monarchidae; genus Monarcha; species Monarcha castaneiventris. The sequence goes on from JAMPIT010000230.1 coordinate 1,871,545, forward strand.
ATTGCTTAGAAAGATTTATTGGAGGGAAGTTCGAGGCTTTCTTTTTCAGGTGGTGCTGTGTATGGCAGGCTGACAAATGAATCATGCTGATTAACTGTTACAAGGTCTCTCTGTCTTTCTCCCCTATTTTTATCTCTGAGCTTATCTTCTGTTCATGATTAGCTGTTGTGTAACTGAATATTTTAGTTAGTCCAGGTGAAATAATACACTGCTCAAATATAACCAGATTCTTCTATTGCAGGACAATAAAAGTGATACTGGCCTGTTCTTTTGTAAAAACAAAAAAGCCTGGGAAGTGGTTTAGAGTTGCATGCACTTGAACTATTGGCATGGCAGCTATTAGTTTGTTTGCTGCTCTGCTTCTTACAGGGTGAGAGGAGCAGCAGCATGTTTGATATGCTGAGTTAGATCAGCTTGTGCTTCCATATACAATGTTTGGGGGGGTTTTGGTGTCTTTTCAAAATCACAGTGTGGGCAGCAGGGTGCTGGGACAGCTGTTTGAATGTGGCTTTGAAGAGACCCTGGAAACAATATTCTTGCTGTGCTTTTATGCCAAATAGATTCACTTAATTTTTTTGGACCTTAGTATGATTTTAACAGAGAATCAAAAGTTTAATTCTTTGCCTTTTTACCCGTACTAAGAGTAAATAACTTCTGAAAAAATGGGTATCTATATGTGAGTACATACACACCACCAATGCTTGCAAGTGGGATTTTGGAGGAGCTCACCTCCAGCAGCAAGTTTTGGATTTAAGATGAAGGAGCTGATGGATATATTTTGGCAGAACTTGGCTGTCCTACAGGATTCAAGCTTAATTTTCATGTAGCTGATTAATGCATTGATAGCCATGCTGGCAGGTATTGTGGTTGAACTGGATTCCAGTGTGCCTCTGAAATATTGTACTTTCATGTTTCTGTAGGAATACTGTGGGAGAACTTCAGACTCTCCACAGTGCTGTGATCTTGCTTTGGGGAGCGTGTTTTGGAAGTGGAGTTTGGTAGGGGAGGATTGAGGAATGGATAACAGGATGTGGAGCCTTCCACCTCTAATTGCCAGTTTGATTTTAAGTCAGGACACCAGTAATTTGAAAGTTGGCTATTGCTTAGCTGTGGGAAGTGGAATTTTTTATTCAGAGAGGTACTTTAGTCTCTTCTCTTCTGTAGTGTGGGGTGGGTAGAAATAACCTTTAGAGCTGGTAGTTAATACGAATTTTAGAGCTTTAATTTGTAAACAATTCAGAAGCCAGAAGAATAGAAATGTTACTGTTGTGTGTCTCTGTGGGAAGGAGGACAAGATGCTGCTTTAAACTCTGCTGGGTGATTTGTTCTCCCAAATAAACACCTTGCTGTGCAGTGGCAAGGGCCCAAGGACCACTGAACCCCCACTCTCTGTACAGTCAGACTGGGGTGTTTTGTGGTGGTTTGGCAAACCAGCACGTTTTCCTAGTGGCTGTTTCTTCCACTGCATCATCCAGAAATTCATTGTTTAAAAAAAAAGAAAATTCCCTGTGGTTGCAGAGAGATAATACGAGCCAGATGTAAATCCCAAATCTGCAGACAGCCAGAAACAATAACTCCTGTGGAGACAGTTTTCCTCAGAGTGGATAAAGATAGTCTTCACTCTGAAGTCTAAAAACCTGGGATTTCAACCTCTGATGGTAACTATGGTTGCTGAAATCACAGGGGTGCTGGGGGCCTGCAAGATCTCCAGGTTATGCCCAAGCTCTTGGCAACTCCCTGCAGTACAAGGGTGCAGGTGGCTCCAGGGGGATGCCTGAAGATGTGGCTGCTGCAATCAGGTGTTTGCCCCCCTGTCATTTCCCTCACACCCACCTCTGAACTTAATCACTGGGTGTCTTGTAGTTACTCAAAGTAAGTTTGGTTTAGTCCGAAGGAAAATCAACTGTTTGGTAGAACTACTCTGGCCTTTTATAAAAGGGAGGGGAGTTTTTAGGTTTTTCTCTCTGCTTTGCTACATGGAGATGAGAAGCAGGAAAAATACAATGAAGAGTGGGAAAATAGAGGTTGGGTGATCTCCTAAAGGTTCAACAGCAGTGACAGGTTTTGGTCAGTGATCCATGACTGAGTTGTATACTCAAATAGTGGTGGTTTCTAGCAATTCTCAAATTGTCAGGAGTATTTGAATTTGATGCGTTTCCAGGGGAATAATCGTTCACTGTCTGCAGCATTAAATGTATCAAGTGAAAATGTAACAGACTCTTAGCTTTTACTCTGAAGAAACCAAGTGCCATTCACACGTGTACAACACTGTTTGTCACATCTTTCCTGTCAATGCCTCAATCTGGTGTAGATTGCTGAGACTACCTTGCAGCATCTCTCCAGTAGCAAAGGAATTGTTTAAATTGTCTTGTTCATCTGTTCTACTGTGAATAATAAATGACGTGAATATAACTCACTTCAAAAAGATGGCTTTGGGCAGTGTTCCCTGTTTTGGTGCACCAGGATTTCTGGCCTTCATGGATCCTAAAAGCTGCATATGTGGAGATGCTTTAAACATTTCTTCAGACTGCTGCAGTCTTTTCATTCATGTCTTATGCTAAAGCAGGCAAAAAGGGCCGCTTGATAAATTTGTGTGGTAACATATTAAACACACTTGGAAACTTTGCAAGGCTGCATCAGAAATTATTTTTGTATGTTTACTAAATTGAATTATATCCTGCCTTGCAGAGTTCTAATAAAACTTTAATATTAAAAAGTAAAGTGAATACTTTCAAAAACAAAAGTGAGACAAAATCCACACACATTTAGGACAACAAACAAAGAACTGCCACAGAGAAATCTATCTCTTCATGGTAGCCTGGAAAGCATCACCAAGGGAGACTGGGAGTGCAGAGAGGACTTGTTTCCATTGTACAGATACCTGATTTTATAACTGCTTTCTCCAGTTTATGGGAGTAACTGGATGAAATAGAGATCTTTCTTCCTATGCTGGTTGTGCTTAAAACTGTCATCTTACAGATTTTGGAGAAGGACCTTGCTGACAGGTCTCTTGTGAGCCCTGGCTGTCTTGACTTTCTCCTCCTGTGTCACGTTGCAGACAAGGCTGAGCAGGAGCTGTGGGTGGCTTCATAGATAGGGGCAGCTCTTGGCTGCATGGGGAATGCCTTGGACCTTGTGTGTGCAGAGATATAGAACAGGGTGCTTATTGCCTTTGGGGAATGGAGACCTTCTTGAGCTGCCCTATGTCAATTTTTTGGGGTCTCATTTGATCCAAGTTGGTTCTGTATTTACCAGAATGACCTTTCATCTTTCCATCATGGAGGGGAGATGTGTGAATCACTGACATTCCTGTTTCTTCTTTCACCTGATGCAGCTTGTACTCAAACTAGGGTGATGTACACGTGGTAATTTTTTGGAAATTGCTATTTCTGAGCACGCTAGGAACATGTTATGACATGCAGGACCTACTGCAGTATGGTGGTGTCACTGGTATTGCCACGTGAAACAAACCCACCTCCTTCCACATGAAAGAATTTGACATGAAATACTGAAATAAGACCACGTTATAACTTGACTATTTCCCTCTGTTACCAGTGACTAAGGCCGGGTATCCCAAAAATATCTGGGCCTCCAGGGGTAGGAAGAGACCTTGTGACTCCACAGCTTGCTCTGTGTGTTGCTTTTCAGGCAGCAACTGTTAAAGGGTCTTTGTGCCTTGTCCCCACTGCAGTCCTTAGGAAGTAGGATCAGGAAATGGAAGGGCTGAATAGATGAATTTGTAGAAGAAATCCTGGTACATTTTTAGCTGCTGTTCAGTGTATGAAAGCTTGATTTTAAAGCCTGCTGGGCAGAGTCCTTTCCTTACACAAGAGAGAAAACCTGAAGTTCTGACAGAGTAGGGGGAACTTTAAACATAGTGTATGGAGATGTAGCTTCTCTCTTGCATTAACTGCTGAAGGTTATCAGAACTGTGGGCTGTGTGGCAAATCCTCCTTGCCATGAGCTGATGTTACAGCAGTGATGTGCTTTGGGGTGGGTGGGTGAAGCAAAGGCCTCTTTTGCAGGAGGAAGAAGTGGGGCCTCTTTTGCAGGGCAAGAAGAGGATTGGTGTGATTAGATCATCTCCAGGTTTGGAGGCAGGGCTAGGTCTAGTGCTTGTAGCACTGTTTTCTGGCTGAAAGAGCTGATGTGTCTGAAAACTGGTTTTTATGGGTTTGGATTTATCTGGAGCAACTTGCCCTACGTTGATGTGCAGTTGAGGTTACTTGAGCACTGCTGCTGGGCTGGAGGCTTGGTCATGGATAGGAGGTGTGGTCCAAGGCAGGCAGGATCTGTCCTTGAGCCACACCTCTCTTTAATCCTCTGTTAGTCTTGAACCACGTGGGAAGAGAAGGAATTAATGAGGGCGCCAAACCATCGGAGACAAAGTTGGCACAGGAACGAGAAGTGTGAGCTGGACGTAATTTGCTGAGATAAAGGAAAATTGCAGGCGCTGCAATAATGGTGGCTGTGTGACAGACAGGGACATGGTGAGGGATGTGACACATTGCTGCCTGTCTCACTTCATAATAGAGCCTCTCACCGAGTTAGCCCAAGGTCTGTGACTCTTTCTGTACCGCCTCAGCATCTTCCCAGCCCCCGTAGCTACTCACACAACCAAGATGACAGTGAATTTCAGGCAGATCTCCTGCAGCTTTCTTTAGTGAGTTGTCCCTTGTCTGAGCTGACACAGCGAGTTAACCTAAAGGAAATCAAATTTGAGTCATGGTTTCTTGGGCCCCAAACCCTCTACTTAAAGCAGCAGTCCACTTCTGCAGCACTAAAGGGCATAAAATTGAGAGGGTTTGTACCTAGTAAGCGCATTGTGGAGCCTCTGAAAGATGTTTTATGTTTTTACAATGAAGTGCAATGGGAGATTAGTTTCTCATGCAGCCCTTACTGGGGTTTCTGTTTGCCTATGCCAGGCGACAGGATGGAGTTATCTCTCCCGAGAGGTTTCTTTGCTGCACTCAGAGTGATCTGCCTGGATCTTATGGGTAGGGCAGGGAGAAAACAAGTACTTGCTGTACTCTTTAAAGCTCTCTGTGACAGAAGCTGACAGTGCTTTCCAGTGGGCTTTGTCTATGCATGGCTCTGTTTGCAAAGCCACAGTCTGTCTGTCAGTCACTTCTGCCTTTCAAAGCCTTGCTTCAGACTGCTTAAAAAAAAACCTCCAAAAAATTTCAAAATTCCCAGTAACATTGGATTATTCTTCTAACTTTCTCCAGCCATTAAAATGATAATTCAAAAGCCTTTAATTATTCCCACCTATGTAGCCCCTATGAAGTTGTAGCTTCAAAAACGCTTCTGCCGTTTGAGCCTTGAAGTTAATTATGAGTTTGCCTTGTGCTGCTGGCTCAGCTCCTATGTCGAGGCCCTGGTCTTTTACCACAGCCCAGCAGCTGACAGAGCAGCTCGGAGCAGAGGGAAGAAGCAGTCACTGTGTTTCCCTGATCCTGGGCAATAAAGCATGTCACTGGGCTGGTCCCCTGCTGGAATTTATGGCAGCCTGGCTGCTGCTGCCGGGCCCAGCTGCCAGTGGCCACGAGGACCTGCTGAGAGGGCTGTGGATGAGCAGGGATGAAGCAAGCTGTGGACTTGGCCCTCTCTTCCCTCTACTTATGCCTGGCTCAGCAGGGAGCATGGAAGCTGCTCTGCCAGCTCTCTGCCGTTGGAAAACCTTCAAGCTCTGGGAGATGTTTCTGAGTCCGGCTCTGCAGTTAAGTACAGCATTGTAACAGGCAGTAATTGCACCTCACCCAAGAGTTTGGGACTTTAGGTTCAACACTGTGGCATGAAAATGTTGGTGCACACAGCTTTTCTGAGCAGGAGCAAGGACATGCTCATGTATAGCACTTCCAATACAATTGCCTTGAGTGCCTTCTCCTATGTTGTACTGAACGTGCTGACGTTTGAGGATGTAAAAATACTGATCTGCCTGCACGCTCCAAGCCTAGTTTACATTTTGCAGCTCTAAATGGTAAAGCTCTTGCCTGTCACCAGCTTTTTATATCTTTGTTTATAAGGCAGAGGGAAGAGGTGACACAGGTACAGCATATTATTGAAGGGAGAGGAATGTTTGCTGGTAGAGAGACAATAGCACTCATTTGGTTTAAAATGTCACAGATTGCCTCATATTTAACTGTATGTAGAGAGATTGTCCTGGAAGTATTTTACAAATTACTCAGAACAATGTCAATTCCATCATTTGGTGGCATTCAGCATAAATATTTTGAGTTATTCATTACCATTAACAGAAAATAGTAATTGTTGCATCTTTCACCTTCTGTTTTTTTAAATGAAGCTTGGCAGGACCAACCACTCCTTCCTCATGCCAAATTATGCACTATAGAGTTCAGGCCATGAAAATTTATTGTTGCAGTTGATGTAAATTGCATCTAATGGGCAAATGACTCACGGCTGTGCTTACAGCCAGCTTTGTGTTCTGAAGGCACATGCCAGCAGGTTGGAAGCAGAGGCAGAGTAAACCTTATCTGTTTCCCCTCTCCTGTGACAGTTTTCTTCTCACTGCTGGGCTGCAGAGCTCCTGGGTGACACTCTTTGCTCGGGTCCCTTCTATTGTGTTTGCAGTGGCTGTAATAACCACTGTGGGATGGGGCCAAGGGTTGAGGACTACAGATGAGGGCAGATCTGATCATTTAGCAGGATTTTAAGGACTCTTTTTATAGTGGGAACAAGCCACCAGGATACAGTTCACGTAGTTCCCCTGTGCCCTATTGAAAAATTAATCATGGGGAATGTGGGAACAGGGTGCTTAAAACTGGGGAGCATCATCTCATTGCCTTCCTGTGCTCCCAAGTCTCCTGTAGCTGGAGCTCGGCTGTAATTTTGTTGTTGGGATGAGATTTGGTCATACAGTGCCTCATGCCTATGGCCCAGCCCCAGCCTGGAGGTATGAATGTGATGTAGTTCGTGTCTGGTCAAACTGGGAAGCTAAACCAGTTTGGAATGCAGATGAAGAAGGGTTTGTGCCCTGCTGTGAAACCTTTCAAGGCTGATGTGGAGAATCCAGCTCTGCACTGGAGCGAGTCCAAACCGCTCTTCCCACTCTGGTTGTGGAGTACAAGGTAAATGAAAACATAATCATTATCTTGTGGAAGGGCTCTTGGAGGCTTCAGAGGAGAGGAAGATGACAGCTGTGGAGCAGGAGTGTCCAGAACTACTGTAGCATTTGTTAAGCTATTGACAAGAAAGTTTACTCCAGCCTTCTGTAACTTCATTTAAAGTGTGATATAATTATTGTTTACGCTAAAGCCTAAAGCTGCTTCCTGTTTCCACTATAGGAATTATGCCAGAGGCAGGCCATTTATTCCCAGTGTATCAGCCCAGGATATGGCCATTACCACATTAAGGGGAAGTGCCTTCAAATTGTAACACTTGGCAATAACTGTATCCTGGAGTAACAAACTTCTCGCCATTCACCTCACGAGTTTATAAGCATCTCCTGATGAAAATAAACAGGAAAGCACTGATCCTCTTTCCCCTGCCCCATTGCTTTAAATGCAATTAATTAATCTTAAGTATGATTTTAGAGGGGAACCTACTTCAAAAATGCTGCCACTGCACCAGTATATGCTAAAATAAAGGGATTTGTGCCTTTGTAACCCCCTGTTACACTGGGGTGGGGAATGGGAAAGCTGGAAATTGCTTCTATGGTACAGTGACTCCTCAATGGAGTCAGTGTCCCCAAACATCTTGCTGCCCCATGAGTTTTGCTGCTCTGGGGTGGAGTGTGCCGGGCTGGGGTCAGTAATGGCCTTTGCAGAGGGCTGGTCACTGGGAGGAAGTGCCACATGAAGTGGTGATTTAATTCTGCAGTTTGACTTGGATATTTGGTAGTGGCTATTTTGGCCTCCCGGATTTCATATTGTGGCCATGACTTGTTTTAATTTCTTGAACCAGCTTTAAGCATCATATTTAATGACTTTTGTTTCCAATGAGAAAATATTTAAATTTTAATTAATTCAAGCTGAAATTAAAAAGAAAACAAGCCTCTTGACTTGAGGGGGTTAAGGGCCTGGAGTCCTTGGGCTCGTTTTTCCTATGGGATTCAATTTGAGTGCTTGTTTCACTACTTCTTGCATTCCAAGCCTGTCCAGCTTGCTCTGTTGTGGTGGGATGGTTTGGTGATAGAGAATGCCTGCGGGTTTCTGGCAGCTGTTGCTACACCAGGGAGACCTGCCTGAGTTGTTTTGGACTGTAAAGTGCATGATAGTTGAGACTTCATCCTTAGTTTTGCTTAAAATCTTCCCTGGCACTTCCTTCGTGGCTGAGTGTGGTCTGTTGTGGGGGCTTGGTGAGCCACACATGCAGCTCTGCCAGAGGGGAAGTTTGGAAAGGCTTCACAATGCTGCATGGCCCAGCTTACTGGGGAAATGCTCCAGCATCCTGGGCTGCCTTGGAGTACAGATGGAAGAGGAAATTACTCTTACTCCAGTAAGACAATTAATAACTTCAACAGGCAACCTCGTGCATGCTATTCCTTCCCCCATAACCTGGAACTGGCAGGGCCTCGTGCATCCTGGCTGCCACAGGAGAATCAGCTGTGAGTAAACATTTCCAGTAGGATTGGAGAGTTTCCTGAACTCCCTGTGTTTTCTCTGAGTTAGGACTGGTGTTTGGGGGATTCCTGGAGGTGGCTGTGCCTGTGCCAAGCACATTTCACACTGTGTGGGCCAGCTCCTTGCCTAGGACACAGCAGACTTTGGCGCTGCACTCTCGTGGCTCCATGTGCTCCTGGGGCTGGATCCCAAAGGCATCTTCTACCTAAATATTGGCAGGGAGCTTTTCCATTCCTCCTTGTTATGGACCATGAACACTTTGTGGGAGTGCAGGGCTCAGTCAGGTTTGTGTCTTTCATAACAATTAGCTCAACAGCACCAATTATATTGGATTTGACCAATAGATGCTAAGGGGGTGGTGTAGCCACCTGCTGACTTCTGCATTTAATCCCTTCAGGTCCTTCATGTATTTAAGAGCCTCCATCCACAGATGCTGTGTTGTCTACAACAGCTACAGGTGCTGGTTGCAGGAAGAAAACAAAAATCTTGCTTCTGGAAGGGAAAGTCATCTTCTTGAGGCTATCAGATCTATATGAAACTGTGAAGTTATAGGACACATCTTCATTATTAAAGCAAATTAAAATTTCTCCTGTACTTGCTCTCACACCTGTGCTTCAAACTGGGATTAGGCTCCAGGATGGGCACTGCTAGCAAGAGGTGTACATTTGGCAGGATTTGAAATACCTGTTAGAAGGCTAAAGGTGCTGTCAGCTGCAGTTTGCTGTTCATCTTTAGTGGGACTGTCTTATGGACAGTTTTTGTTCTGCTATGTGCTGGGGAAAAGCCTTGCCATGCCATTGTCCTAGACTGAGTATTGGGAAGAGTCTGATAAATGCTAGTGCTGGAGAGGATGTGTTTAAAATTATCCTGGCCTGGAACTGGCAGTGGCCCAGCCTCCTCTTCAGAATAGCAAAGCCAGGAAGGAGGAGATTTCCAGGGCCTGACTGGGGCTCTTTGGCCAGGCCATCACACCAGTTCTGTTCTCATGATGCACTAGGGAGGAGAGGAAAAAATAGCTTTGGACTCCTTTCTGTATGTGAAAGGATTTGGAATATTTGCCAAAGGCAGTGGAGGGAAAATCTGCTTGTTTTGGGGTTGTTTTCCTCTTTTTGCTCCTGTTTCACGTGGGCTCCTGGGCAGTGCAAGCTTAGCAGCCGTGCTGATGAACAGGAGTGTCAACTATGAAGTGCTTCTCTTGGCTTAGTGTGGGGAGCAGCCTGTGAAAACAAACTGGAAAACTTCAGAGTGTTTGCAGTGAAAGTAGGGTTCCCCTCAAGGATGGAGAAGTGTTGCTGTGAACCTGAAAACCAGAGCTTTTGGCTAGAAAGAGGATAGTACAAAACATTCATAGCACGTACTGGATGTTCTTGTGTGCTTCTCCATTAAAAAAAAGATAACATGGAGACTTTTTTCCACTGGACAGAATAATGTGGTTCTGCTCATTAAACCAGGAGCAAACAACATTTTTCTGCTCTCTGGATTTTCACCAGTGTATGGGGCTAAACTGATTTCCTGAGGAAGCACGGGAACTTCTCCAGGGCTGGAGAGCAGTGAGATGTGGGGCTGAGGGAGAACAGGATGCATTCAGAGGAAATGAGACAAGATCAATTCACTGTCTCTTGAAGTCTCTCCTCTTAAAGGAGTACCTGAGTATCCAGCCAGTGCTAGGTTCACTTTTCACCTTTTTAGCTAACTCTTAACAACCTGGGACAAACCACTTTCCTTGCATTTTTGAAGGTACCTTCTGCAAAGTTTTAATTTTTTTTTCTGTTTGTAGTACCTGAAGTATAAATCATACAAATACTACTTAGTTCCTGTCTACTGAAGTTACAATTGATGTTAACTCCCTACTATTTCTGCATTATTTGAGGCAAGAAGCACTAATGTCAGAAACAAAGTATAAGAAATAATCTTTTAATGTATTTTTGTTGGTTGAAGGAAAGATTTCCTGACTTACACTTAGTGTTGCTTTATCTTTCTGCAGGGATGTGAAAGCAGGAAATATTCTTCTTGGAGAAGATGGCTCAGTGCAAATTGCAGGTAACTTTCCTGGTAGCTTTGAGTAAACTTTAGGCATAACTGCATATCCAGAGAAATAGTTTAATGATCAAGGAGAAACCGACATAAAAATGTTAGCTTCAAAAAGCTCCACAGTTCATAAAACAAACAAAAAACCCCAATAATAAACAAACCACAAAGCAAAATGAAAAACCAGCCCAGAGTTTATTCTGTCTTGTTATCTTAAAATACTATTACTTGGAATAATTACAATCAGCAGATATAAATCATTTGCCTGTGAAGTCCTCAGAATCAATAGATCAGATAAAGTTCTTGGCATAGGCTAGTCAGATTTTTGTATCAGCAAGTTTATAGGCTTGGAAGTGGAGTGCACAGACCTCACCGATTTATCATTGACGTGTGAGGTGGTTTTCCAAAGGCCTCTGGTGAAAGGTGGCCAGATCCATCAGAAGGAAATGGGCATATCTGATGGTAAAAGTAATTTAAGGAAAGATCAGCCGGTCAAACTGCTCCTGTGGATGCTCCCTGCTCCGCTTCAGTTGAGCTGGATGGCAGAGAGGGTGTTTAAGTGGCTGCCCTGGCCCAGCCCAGACTGGGGTGAGCTGGAAGTCTTGGAAGCAGTCATGCAATGAAAAGCTGTTAAGACAGTTGCTTTAGCTAATACAGATCTGCCTGGAGATGTCTGCTGCAGTCACTGCTGACACTGCTGCAGCAACAGAGGTGTGCTGGGAACAGTCCTGTGTGGGGATAGACCATGGGGAAAAGGGTATTGTGTGGTGTGTTTTCCCCGCTGATCCTCTTCGGGTATTTTATTTCATATGCGTTCCTGCAGAGTTCACTCTTCTTTACAGAAATCAAGAACTATGCCCCATCCTTGAAGCCATTCAGGGTTTAATGGGGCTCTGAGCAACCTGTTCTGATTGAAGGTGTCCCTGCCCATGGCAGGGGGTTGGACAAGATGACCATTAAAGGTCCATTCCAACCCAAACTACTCTTGAGTTTTTGATTATTATTATTGCAGATTATTAAGTAAGCCAAGATTTCTGGAGAGTACATTTAGAACCTGTGATATTTGTTTTTCCTTCTTTTCCCAGTGCGCTGTTTTCCTATCCTGAGAACAATTTTTCTCCAATTCTGCTTTCTCTCAGTATTGTGTTCTTCCCGTGGATCTTGTAGTGCCTTTCCAGTCCTTTGTGCCCCCTCCAGCTGAGGGGCAGAGCTTGTGTCCAGTCCTGCCAGCTTGGCAAACATCCCTCTACGTGTGTAACATTTTCAATCCCATATCTAATTGGGAAGAGCCATAGCTGTGTGTGATGAGGTCTCTTCTTCAGTGCCCCATCCTGCTGGCAGAGGCACAGCAGTGGGTCAAAAGTCAGTGTGCTGGGAGTTGAGGGACGAGGCAGTGACTGTTGTGTGAGGGAGAAGTGCCTGTAGCATTGTTTATTCCTTTGGAATATCTATTCATCTTGGAATGAAAGGTGTAGGTTTTCCACCGGGAGGTAGAACATGTTGCAACGCAGTTTTTTATAGGTAACTCTCCTCTCTGCAGAGGACAATAAGTCCTTTTACAGGACATAACACCTATTTCTGTTTGAAACTCGAAGTTGCCTTGTTTTCTTTTTTAAGTCTCCTGGTACCCTTAATGCCTGCTGTTATATTTCAAATGAGGTGTAAATAATTCAGTTGTGTGGCAGCGGATGGAAGGTAGGGAATGGCTCCTAAAACACTCAAAGGAGCAAACTTTATACAGTGAAATCCTACAGTTTTTTCCATAATGGGGCCAAGATAACATTTAGGATTTGTAATTGCATGGAGCTTTTGATGCTGTTCTGGGAGAGGCTGCAAATAGCTGTAACTGCAACTGCTTCTGCCAGCCTAGAGAGAGCTGCTTGTGTTTCTCTGCCACAAGGGTGTCAGGGCTTGCCTTTTTTGTGTTAAGGCTCACTGGCAATAGGTGCCTGTTCGTGTATTTTTTCTGCTGAGCAATTTTTAGTTGATAAATAGATTTAAGGTTGACTGGTCTATGAATTTCAGAGGATTTATTTTGTCTGTGATAGTACACGTTCCCCTAGACTGAACTACTCGTGGTTTAGATGTGCAACATTTAAATGATGAAATCCATCTCTCTGCATATCCTGCAAAAGCAGCGCTGTGAGATGTGCAAAGTTCCCTCTTTACAAATTCTTTCTTCGAACATGCAGGAGGACCGACCCTGCCACCTTTCATCAGCCGCAGCAGGGCCACTAAGCCAAGGTCAGAGGGTTCACTGCAGTGCAGGAAGCACTTTCATTTCTGTGGAGGCAGCTGATGACTTGAAAGAAATGAAAGTAAATGAATGAATAATAGAGAAGAGCCTGACCTGGCCGTAACGTGAGATTTTGTTTCTCTGGGAATTTCTGACACTTAAACTTCGTTGTCTCCTGACCTAGGATGAGGTACCAAAATTTCTTGGGAATTTTTCGAGGAGGAGAAAATGCTGGAAGCAAAACAAGCCCAGTAAAACGAGATTTGTTTCAGCAAGATCAAAGCGCTTGCCTTTGACAATAATATTAATGCATATTATGAATAATTCTGTTGATTGTTGAATGTTTCAATTATGAGCTGGATGACATCACTGTGTTCCCATGAAACAAACGCTCTTAAGTTTCGCTGGAAAGTTACACCACTAGATAAAACACAAAAGATTGATCAGCTGTGGAATGTAGCCTGAGGGTTGGAGTGAATGGGGCACCTCCCAGCAAGGAGCTGGTTTGGTATACATGAAAAATTTAAATCATGTAGCAGGGAAGAAAGACTTCCATTCTTTTATAATGACTCCTTCCTGTCTGCCATTCCTCTATCCAAACTGCCTGTGAACAGTTCTTAAGAAGGTCTTATTCAATCTTTGGCTTTTGTGACCTTATGTTCCTGTGTGTTTCCTACTGCTTGACACAATTCCTGTTTCTTGTCCCAGATGAAATGTAATTCTTAAATGTAAATGAGGAATGTACATCTCAATCTGGAAATCCTTTGAGGAAAAAAAGCAAAGATGCATTGGAGATTGAGTGGTGGAAACCTCACTGCAGGACCATACCTCCACAACGTGTCAGTGAATTTAATTGCTTGAAACTTTCACTGCATGGAATTCATGGCAGTAATTTTGCTGCAGTATTACACCATTCTAACCAGTGAAAATTAAAGCCTCTTTTGTGAATTTTTGGCTGTGCAAATCTGTTAAGGCTGAACAGAAAAAGCAGCTTGATGAAGGTGTGTCAGACTTTTCTCAGGTTCTGTTGGTAACCCTGAATTGGTGGTTGTGCATATGGGGAAAGCCACTGTGGGAGCACTGTGAGCTGAGGCGGCTGCAGGTAAAGAGATGGAGGAGAAATCTGTGAGCTTGGGGGCATCTGCTGGAAGTGGGAATTCTAAAAATTCCTCTAATGGCCTGCACAAATTCCCAGCTTGGAACTCCTCCCCAAGTCTTATTTTTACTCATGACTCTATTTTTAACTCTGTCACTCCTTTGGCTTTCAAAAAGTGCATCCACTGAACCTGGGAGAAAATCGCCTTTAACAGATCCTGCTGACCAGCGAGACCTAAAGTGAGGCAGTTTGCTTCTATCTTAACATTTCTCCTTTTTTCCCCAAGGGCACTGGCTTGGGCTTGTGACTTGGCACCAAGTTTTTGGAGCCTGTTACAATTCAGAGTGTCGCTTTCCCAGTTTGAAGTGTTTTCCTGCACACTGGATTAATCTGTCTTCTGGAGAGAGCAGGACTGTTTCCCAGATACCATTGTTCTGGCCTGTGCTGACAGTGGTTGCAATGTAAATGGAGATAGCCACGTTCTTTTGTGTTCCAGCCTCTCCATGGCAATTACTTCATTTTTTTTAATCAGAGCATAAAACCTCTTTGCCCTGGCATTTATCGGCTCCCTGGAGTCTTAAAAGTGCACGGATAAAAACACTCTGTCAACATAAAACTGCATCGGCACCAATATTGCTGCATAAACCAGGAGATGGCTTCTCACAGTAAGCAAGGCTTTGCATTTGTCAGTTTATTTAATTATGCAGGACCTACAAATTACTGTGAAATGAAGTGAATGTCTTGATAGACTGGGAAAGGATGGGAGAGGTGGAGGGGAATCTCTCCCAGGGTGGATGAGACTTGCTCAGTATGAGCCATGCTCCAGCCATGGCATGATGTGAGCATCCTACTGAGAGTGAATGCAGACTAAATATTTTTTCCCCCCTGATTTTATCCACTGGGATATTAAATAATGCTGTTACCCCACCCCTGTGAGATTGAATGTGACGATAGAAGTGTCTGCTGAAGGCTGAGAGGCATACATCCCTCTGTGTGTGGATTTTTTGGTTGTGGAGACAATAACACGATCTCTTCATGATTTAAAACCAGAGAATTCTTAGGTGCCCGGAGTGTCAGCCATGGCCCGGGCAGGCCGTGTTGCCAAGCAGTTGAAGTAGATTGAGATTTCACTAAGTCGTTCAGGACTTGCTAATTGATCCTGGGCAAATTGCCTAACCCCTCTCTCTTTATCTATTTATAAAACGGGGATAGTTAAGGCCAGGCAAAACTTGTGTAACTGAATTTGTGTAACTTTCCACAAATCCATGCCAGCTTGTCACCGGTTCGCTGTGTTCCTGACTGCTCTTAATTCATTGTACTAAAATAGCGCTCCACATAAACATCGAGCTATGATGCAGGCAGTGTCATTCCCCACTTTCCCTTAGGAAACTCTAACTTTGGGAGATTAAATTGCCTGAACAAGGGGCAAGGCACAAATCTAACTTGGGAGGGGAGTGTCTATTGCAGGGCTCACTCGAGGAGCCTGTGTTGTATCATGAACACCTCAGAGCCTCTTCTCCCTTTCAAAAAAAGGGCCCAAAAGTATTTTTCTCTATGATTGGTGGAGACTTTTAGGGCCTCTCCTGCAGAAGCATGTTGTGAAATAACTTCTTCTTTGTGTCACTTGTACTATCTGTTTTTCCTGAAGAGATGTCACACTATTTGATTGTTGAAACCACTTGTGAATGTCTCAGAAGGCGTCACCCAGCCTGGGCTTTGTCATCCTTAAGTTACTTTGTGAAGTAGGAGGACTAGTGTGCATTTACAAATCCAATACCACTGTGCATCCATCTAGACTTTAAAAGGAAAGAAGCCTTTGATTCTTGTTCTTCACTAATCTTCCTTTTATCTGGTGTCCCACCACCTGCTGCGTTCTCAGCACAAAATTGCTATTTATCACTGCCTTCCTCTTCTTGCTGCCAGTTTTATTCATCTTCAGTGCTCTAAAAGCTTTAAGATTTGCAGGGAAGCACTAAGTACAACTGCAGATATTTTCTGATGGTGTGCAAACTGAACAAGAGGGAAGGTGGCTGGTGAAAAAACCACTTAGCCCTGTCTTCTGAAATACTTTCTGTTTAAAGACAACTCTGAGTGATTTTGAAGTCAAGATTGAATTATTATGTTTTTCTGCCCCTGTTGGTTGAAAACTGCTTTAGGGTCTGATCCAAGCCCCCCAAACTCTGTAAGAGCCCTTCTGATACCAGCAGGCTTTGGTCCTGGCTCTTAATCCACATTCTTCCTTTCTTTCTCTTCTATGTACCTGTTGGTAGCTACGTGCAGTAGCAGATACTTGGGCTTTTTAGGATTAAGGTGATGTTACAATATGAGATGGCCAAGGAGAGCTGATTTTTAGCAGCTGACTTCTAGATTTGGATAAAACAATCTAGAATATGGTAGAAATGTGTCTTCCTGAGAGTCACACCTCCAGTGGTACCTGTTGTGATGTGGTCCTGCCCCACGGCGTTCTTGTGTTGGTGAGTTGTTTGTACTGGGTCTTTCTTTTCATCTTCTACATTTTCTGAGTGGCCAGAGTAGTTCTGGCAACTAGGATCCCATATTATCAGGAACTGTTGCCTCATGCCATGCTTTTTCAAACACTATCTGCAACTTCATTGTCACTGTAGAGTGTCCTGTGGGGTATGTGGTTTGAAACACGTTTCTGCTGGAAGAGACAAAATTTGCCATATTTTGTGCAGAGCCTGCATCAGCAGAGTTGACATTCCCATCCTGGATTGGTTTTGCTGTGATAGGAGAGTCTGGAGATACATCTTTATTGGGTTTTCTTTTTAGCAGTCTTTGGTTTAAATGACTGAAACAGCTCCAACAGATGAATCTTCTCTACACTGCTTCAGAAAAAAAAAAAAAAGATCCTACCACTTCCATCAAGACACCCTGGAGACTGTTATTTGCTGTCAGATTGCTGGAAGTCTGCAATTTTTGGGCTCCTTTAGGATATCTGACAGTCGGTGGATCCCCAGCAGCGGTGGTTACTGGTATTGCAAGCCAGGTCCAATCGTTTTCAATTCCTCCCTGTCTCTGGTGATTCAGTCCTTTCCAGTTATCACTGCAGTGAGCCAATATAAACTAGGAGCTGCCAAGGAAGAGTATGAATGTGTAAACATTTCGGAGCTATCCTGAATTTCATGGATTTTCCCATTTTCTAGAGTTGAATTCATTTGCAATAACCTAGTTCTGTTTTAACCTTTCTGGGGGCAGAGAGACTGAGGCGCAGATGGTGCCAAGTGCTCTGAAGCAGGAATTGAACCTGAACTTGTGGTTGGGCTTGTGTTTTATTGCTTTGCAGATATTTCCTGAGAGCAGGCGCATTCTTATCTGAATAGCTGGGGCTTGGATAAAGTTAGTAAGATGACATTTGAGAAGATGGTCTCAAAGTCATTCCTTACAGTGGAGTAGCACAGGCTGTTTGAGCCTGTTTTAGCCCACTGGAAATGAGGGAAATTAATTGGGAAAACATTAAATAAATCAACCATGTAATGAAATAAACTTTAATTCCGTTTAAGCTTTCCTCAGATGGCAGATGTAGGGGTCTGATTTCCATCTGGAATTTATAAACCCATGTTTGATGTGAGATGTGGTGAATACTGTGTAAAGGACTTGTGTTTTTACTGCTGGAATGCTTTTGCTTTGAATGGCATTTCCTTTCCCCTCAAAATGACTGCATGGAAACTTGAGGTAAGATAATATGTGCAAGTTCAAATACAGCACATCACAATAAAATGCTGATGGCACTTGGACAAGTTTCTATTAGTATTATCTTATTTAAAAGAACTTCTAATTGCTCTTGTGTTTAGAACAATAGATCTTGTGAGACTTCCTGTAATGAGCAGTAAAAGGCAACTTTACTCTGAGTCTTTTAGGAAGCTCCTTCAGTTTCTGAGAAAAGCAAGGATCACGTGGAAGATCTCAAAGCAAAAATCACTGTTGCAAAAAGCGGGTTTCCAGAAAAATACGAATTGCAGTGCTGATGGGGACAGTAATCCCATCTAGGTGTGCTAAAACTTCAAGGGTAGCAGGAAGCCAAGATGCCTTTGGGAACAGGAAAAGAACAGGACAGTACATCTGGAAGAGCTGAATCCTAATGAGAGGCTTTTGTTAGTGCTGGTTCTAATCCTGTGATTTCTGTGCAACTTTCTTTAATGTCACCTTGCAGTTACCTGTGTCTAGTACTAGAGTAAGCACTTAGTTCCTGTCCTGGAAGTCTCTAACTGAAGTGAGCTGGAAGCTTTCAGCATCTTCTTCTGAATGATAACCTCAGAGGTGTTTCTCAAATATTGAAATACTAATGAGAAGTGACTAATTGCACTGCTGGTGCGATGCAGAGGGAAACTTGGGACAGTCCTCATAATAATGCCATGACTTGCAAACTGTATGGAGGTATCTTACATTGCAGGTAATTCTTCAATGTACATCCTTAAGCCATGCAGTTACTCCTCTGGCTACAGAGGCAAAGGCTTTTACATTTACAGTTAACTGGCAGCAGTTTCAAGAATTTTCAAACCAGTTGTGAACAATAATGTTCTGGTTTTATTTTAAGTAGCCCAGGGATTTCAGCGATTTGCTCTCCAAGCTTGTCATCAATCTCAAAAATGGCATTTGAGATTTTGATTGCTTATACTGTGTTTAAAAAAAAAAAAGTGTCTGTGTGGATAAAGTTGAGTTATGGGGAATTGAGTTATATATAGAGTTATATGCCTGTTGCAGGCCTGTAATTCAGCAGTACATAAATAGTGTAGTTTGGAGCAGATTGGGAAGAAATGCTTACACAGTCCTATGTTAACAGTTTCCCTGTCACTTGATTTTTTTTTCCTCCAAAAAAAGTGCCATCCTCTCTTGAATGACTTGGTTGCCAGATCTTTTGTAATGCTCTTCTCTGAACAAACATACTTTATCCCATTGCTGTCCCTGTATGTATGCTGCTGCTGGTGACAGATTCTGTTTTCCATGTCATTTTTAATTGCATAAAACATGAGGTTACGGCATAGTTTTCACATAAAAGAGTGATTTGTTCCAAGAAATGCAATTACCAGTGAGTGCAAAGGACATCCTTGAGCATCCTGGTTTGTGGAAGGTGTTTCAGGTGGGGTGATGCTGTTCAGGGTGTGAATCACTGTCTGTGAGGCTTCCCTGGGATGGTCGGGCTGGATTGTGGAATGTTCAGTATCATCAGGAACCAATCCGAGGTCCTGTTAAAGCACTGAGCATGTGGGCCATGGAGGATTATCAAATAAAGCATATTCTGGTAGTACAACATCCAGAATAAGGGGCTGATGCCTCAGGACAATGAAATGTTCTCAAGGGACTTTCTCTGCACCCAACTTGATTGCTGTGGGCGTTACAGGATGCTGCTTGAGGGTCAGTAGAGTTATGTGTGTGTGCAAATGTAAATAAAGCTCTGGCTGACAGGGCAGGTTTGTACAGCAGCAGGGCTGCTGGGGGAGTGTGGGCAGCCTCTAATGTGCCCAGTGGGCTGTAATGGAAAGTGGAATTTTCCTCTCTGCCGGCCAGGGCTGAAAGCTCTGCTGTCCCCAGGAATTGAATGGCGAACTGCTGAATGGCAGTTCATGTACCAGCACTCTTAGCTAACTGTTGATCATTCCTCCTTTATTAGGAAACCCCTCATGCGTGACTGCATGGTCTGGTACTTAATAGGTGCCTGGGAATATGAGGGGAAAGAAGGGGCAGCCCTTCAGTTTGCTCAGGATGTGTGTTCTTAATAAATTCTGCTTTTGTTTTCTTTTCAGACTTCGGTGTTAGCGCGTTCCTGGCCACCGGTGGTGACATTACCAGGAATAAAGTCAGGAAAACTTTTGTGGGCACACCTTGCTGGATGGCACCAGAAGTTATGGAGCAGGTGAATTGTTTTTCCCCATGTCCTCTGAGATGATCTGCACCTGGAATTCCCTGTTATCAGCAATGACTATATTTATGTCAAACTAAGATGATCATTTGACATCCTGAAAGGTTTTCTAAAACCACAGGATTTTCTTTGACTTGCCTGTTACAGCAGACTGATACTGGGGAATGTTAAGTGTTCAGTAGATTTTTGCCCCATTGCTTCTCTTCAGGCTCCTGGCTAAGGTGAGGATGGGACAGCTCAGCTGTTGCATAAAGAAGATTAACCTGCCCCTCCCTTTTGCATAAATGTGAGATAGAGTATAAATAGTTTCACACGTGGTTAATGTGCACATACACAGCTCAGTAACGTGCTCTTCTGCATCTGCAAACATAAGAATTTGGGGTAGTTAGTTGTGACATGTCAGAGTGGGGAGTTAATTCTGTAAAATAGCATTCATTTGACTTCATTCAGGTTTTTAATCTCTTTTGGCTTGTGAGTATCTAGGCTCTAATGCTAAGGAATGCTTGCATTTCCCCCTTCTTCCTCTGCTCTTTTGGCTCACTAAAAGATGTCATACTTCTTCCCCTTGCATGGAAAAATGTCATTTTGTGTCCTACTGCTTCTAGACTAAACTACAGAAGCTTTATCTGTGCGACTTCTGATGAAGGACACCTGGAAAGTTTGTTTAATGCAAAACTGCTGCCCATTTCTGAGCAAGATCCACAGAGAAAATCACACCACAGTCTTACCAAGACATTTGCAGTAGCTGCCGATGGCATTGATGTTCAGTGCCATGAGCATTTCAAAAATTATCCCTCATGCCCTTCAAGTCAGTTTGACAAAGGGCTGGGTTTCTGACAGGTGTGTTAAGCAGAAATATAACTGGCTCTAAATGGGTTTCCGTTTTTCTTTCCAAATCTTTTTAAACAAAAATATTTAGGGAAAACATTGTTTTGTTGCAGTAAAGCCACCTTGATAACATTTCTCTTTGCTATTGGTCACAGTAAAATATTCTGAAGCTTGGAAGGAACTTGAATAAGACCCCCATGTATATCTTTATTTAAAGTTAAGTGCAGCTAAACACGAGTGCATTAAAGTGCATTTTAATGCATTTTTTCCAATACCTAATACTTCCTGAGGAATGGAGATAATTTTGGAGTAGCTTAAATATATTATTGATGGAGGGCTTGTTCCACGTTTGCCCTTTTCAGTGGCTCCCCGTGGTGGCACCGAGGGGCTGGTGCATTCCAGCGCTGCTGCAGCCTCCTCAGAGTGCAGGTCTAACAGTGCAGAACAAAGCCACACTTCCCAAGTCAGGATTGTCTTTGCAAACTTGATTCTGAACTGCTTTGCTGTCATATTCTTCTGGATTTTTTTATTTAATGCTGATTTAAAATGAATTAAAATAGAGTATTGAATGTTTCCAAAGCTAGATCAGAGCTGCCCCTCGCTTTTCTGTGCTGTGTGTTGTGCCCAGGGCACAGCAGCCTGGCCAGGACCTAATGGTGCTGCTCCAGGCTGCAATCAGCTGCAATCCTCAGGACAAAAGGGAAAAATATCTTGAGGAGGGAGCTAAAAAGGGGAAATAAACGTTTCAGTGACAAAGTGAGGGTTTGTGGTGTGTGGCTCCCCACAAATGTATTTCCAAAGGAGGTAAGTTTTCTAGGGAGGGCAGTACCTCCACCAAGGCTGTGCACATCTAACCAGTTGCAAATAGCTTGTTAAAGTAGTATTTGGGATGCTGTCGATGTTGATGTGAAATCCCTCAATGTCCATTAGGTCATCTTGCTGCCTTCCAGCAGGTGTCACTCTGAGCCACTGGATCCAGCCGGGAAGAGGGACAGAGAGGGCTTGCTCTGTGTTGGCCTTTCACATCTAGATATTATCGACCCAATTCCATCTGGTTTACTTCAGCACCATTAAATTCCTTTAGAATGTTAATATTTCATTGCTCAATGTTGTCTTTTAATGTATGGTCACTTGATTTACGGCAAAAGAAAGAAGTTGATGAGAAAAATAAATGTTGTTGATACAAACTAACTGCAGGGTAGGGACTAATGTACTGGACAGATGTCAAGATGAACTGCTGCAGACAGTTGTGAGCTTTGCAGCTTTCTCTTGCAAGCAGGATTACATGAAATAATTGAAAAAAACCCCACACACTAAGCAGTTAAAATCTTGTCAGGGAATGGAGAGTTGTACAGTGTATTGGTGTGCTGCAAGAGTAACTAAAAGATGGAGCTAAGAAATGCCCAAAAGTTATTCTCAAAACCTAAAAATAGTGTGAGAGGACTAAAAACTACCCTTACAGCATATTTCTTCTTGCCCTGTGCTCTTTTAAATTGTATTAGGTATCTGTGCTTGTTTATTTAACTGACTTGAAATCTGTTCAGAGTCATGACATCCATAAACTGAGGCACTTCAAGAAACAGTTCAGACTTACAGAGCTCATGAAAGTTATGAAAGGGTGAAAGAAATCAGTGCAAGACATGAATTCCTGTTACAGTTCAACTCTAGCATTACATGACAAATAGTGCAGGAGGGGTTTTTGTTAGTTTGCCAAGATTGAAGATCATCTTTAAGGTAGTTGGGGGAATGCTTTTTGGCTTCATCACGATTGTCTTTCTAAAGCTTGTTAGGTTAGCTGAGCACAATAGCCCTGTTAGCTCTGCTCTGATTCAATTTTAATTTTTCCATAGTGTAGTGAGAAGAAACACAAACCATCCTAAGCAACCAAAATGCTTTGATTTTCGGAGCTGCTCTTGAAGTTAGTACATAATGTCTCTCCCCTGCAGCGGAGAAAGCAAGTGCCAAAATATTACCTAATGATAATGAGGAAGTAACTGCTTTGGCATATGAAATATTTTTTCCTGTGCAGGAGGGGAAGTAAATGCTATAAATTTTCCTGAACAAGCCTGTGTTTAATGTCAAGTGCAGAAGCTACTGTTAATTAGTGGAGGGAAATATTAGTCTGCAGGCAGGAATGAGGGGCTTTTACTGGGCTGGTGTGTCGTGAATATCCAGGATGGAGCATGTTTGCAGTCAGATTGATTAAGTGGTTGACTAAAAGTGTAGTGAGGCGGGTGTCCCAAGGGGTGGAAGCCCATCTATTAACTATGAGAGTTTTATTACACTGTGTAATGACTCTCCGTGTCTGTGTGTAGAAGTCAGAGCCTGCGTTAGCCCAGTGCCCCTTTATGTTCTGCAGCAGTTTATGGCAGAGCAGTCCTCGTTGTACAGTGCACAGCCGTGATTTTCATCAGACTGTGACTTCTAAAACACCTCCTTGAAGGTATAAGGAGCTGGGGGAAGAGGAGGGGGAAAGTGTTCTTTCCATCTCTATAGTGCTGGTCTTTCCAAATTCTAGGGGAAGGGTGTGTAAAAGGGAGGGATGGTAGCGTGGGACCGTAAGAGGCAGACAATAACATCCTGTAATGTTTTTCAGGTCAGAGGATATGATTTCAAGGCAGACATCTGGAGCTTTGGGATCACTGCTATTGAACTGGCCACGGGAGCAGCTCCTTACCATAAATACCCGCCGATGAAGGTGAGCAGGGCTCCAGATAGTTGTGCAAGATAAGGGATCAGTGTGTTCTGTGGATGTTTCCAAGAATTTGGCTAGCATGTTGCACAGAAGTGTTTGTCCTCTCAACTTAGCATGTTGCATAGAAGAGTTTGTCCTTTCAACCTGCACTTGTGGATCATGATGTTCTTGGATGTATCTTGAGTCACCCTTTAAAAATACACCACTTCATCAGCATTATCTGAACTGCAGTTTTTATTTAGATCCTGAGTCTCATCGTTCTTAAGGAAAGTGCTGTGTGTTTTAAACCTCTGAAGTCAGCAGATGTTTTTAGGGTTATAAATAATGATCCAGAATGCCTTATGGACATCCAGTGACACTGGGATGGCGAGTCATTCTTTCTCCTGCACTTATAATCCTTCTTGATACGTTTCAGAGATTCTCTTGATTCCTCCCGTGTTACCATTTATCCGAAAGAATGTTTAATTTTGTTTAACACTGACACAGTCCTGTCAATCACTGATCCAGTTCAAAGTACCACATCAATGTGAAACTGTGGTGTTGGCAACAATAGTATTTTATTAAGGATGAAGTGAAAGAAATGTTCTTGTTTAAACCTTGACACTTCAAAATTCTTCTTCAAGTATCTTGAACCTTAGATCACCTTATGTGTTTGGCTAACTTTCCCTGTTTCCTGATGGTTGAACCAGGAGTTGCTTCTAACATGCTGCTCTTTCAGGGGGAGGGTACATTTTAAAGTTAAGAGCTGACACCCATCAGCTGAGGTCTGGAGCATCCTGTCCTTCTGCTGAGCTTTGAGATCTTTTTCGTTATCTCCTTTGTAATATCTGATGCGACCTTATCTCAGTCACAAAACTTTAAGCCCCTTTGGCCCACCCTCTTAAGGTCACTTTGGTTCTCCTCCTGGGGGTTGTGGTTCCTCAGATCAGACACAAGGGCGTGGAGAGCCTGTTCTACCCCCAAAGCTGATGGTTAGAGCAGTGACCTGGGGTACGAGGCCTGTGGGTGTCAAGTCCCTCAGTTTTTAGCATTGGGAGAGCGATGTTTAACACAGGCAGATAGTGATAGGAAAAAGGGGAATGGCTGTAAACTAAAAGAGGAGAGATTTAGATTAGATGTGAATGAGGAATTCTTTACTGTGAGGGAGGTGAGGCCCTGGCACAGGTTACCCAGAGAAGCTGTGGCTGCCCCATCCCTGGAGGTGTTCAAGGCAAAGTTGGATGGGGCATTGAGCAGCCTGGGCTAG
Source organism: Monarcha castaneiventris obscurior (assembly GCA_026261815.1). NCBI lineage: Eukaryota > Metazoa > Chordata > Aves > Passeriformes > Monarchidae > Monarcha > Monarcha castaneiventris. Next base: position 1,896,134 of record JAMPIT010000230.1, read on the forward strand.
TGGAAGGTGTCCCTGCCCATGGCAGGGGGATTGGAATTAAGTGATCTTTAATGTCCCTTCCAACCCAAACCACTCAATGACACTGTGGGTAAACTATTTTCTGAGTCTTAACTGCTGGAGTGCTGTGGGAGTCAGGTGTCACTTCTTCAGGACCTGGATGTGTCCTCTCCCACACAATTACAGTGGCATTTGGGAATCCAGCAACTCCTAACTCAGAACAGGCACATCCATGTATCCCTTTAAATGCCAGGACTTTGCACAGATTTAACTCTTGTAGAACAGAACTACTTTCAAGACTTGTCATCTATGTGCAGGGACTGTTGAGAGGCTGAGTAGTTCAGAAATGCCATTAAATTTCCTGCAATATCAGTGGCTGTGGCAGAGCAAAGAGCAGTTCAGGGGAATGTGTTGCTGATTTAGGTGCTGCTGGTTTCATTGGTATTTTCTTCTGGGCTGTGATTACTGGTAGCATTTTGCAGCAGCTTCTGCAAGTTGTACTTCTGTTTATTGTGGTTTGAATGCATGGGATGAAGCTTTGAATACCAACACCCTCTTTAGTATCAACAGCACCTACTTAGTGCTGTCATATCCTAGATAGAATTGAGTCCCCAGTTCTGTGAGGTTTGGGTTCCAGTCATGCAGCCTGCAAGAAGACTTCTCTATTTTATTTATTGAATGTAATTGTATTGCACTGCAGATTAATTTTGTTATGCAGCAAAATTACTCACGCATTAAGTGACCCTTCAAGGAGTGGGGAAGAAAGCAGGGAATTCTGTCATGGGCTGTATAATTTCAGCTAGATTGATGGGCTTTTGCTGCCCTAAGCAATGTAGCTGTTGAAAGCTATTTAAATGTGCTATGTGCTGTTTCCTTTTCTAAAAATAGATATTCATCTGTATGCAGGTGACAAGTGGAAATGGAAATGAGTAATTTTCTTCCTTTCCTTCAGAATATTTAAGTGATGTGAGGGAAATCAGTTTGGCTTGATGGGTGCTTATGTGAGGAATGTCTTCACCTGCTGTCACATTGGTACATGAAAGTGAACTCTTGTATTTTTTTGTTGCCCTTCTGTCTTTAATTTGATTTCTAGCTGAGAAATACCTCAGGGAGGTGAATTGAATCAAAAGCCTTGCACAACTGCTCATCTCGAATGAGGAAAGCTCATAGAAGCTCTGCTCTGCTTGCACTTTTAATCCCACAAAACAGACCTGAAAACACATTCCAACTTTGTGTTTGGCCCACAGGCTGCAGGGTGGGCCAGGAGATGGGATGGAAAGCAGTAACTGAAATTGTGGGTGTTTGTTGTCAACATATCCTTGTTGACTCAGATGTTTAATGAAAGCGCTTGTTTAAAATACATTTTCCCCAAGATCTGTCTCTAACAAAGGCCAAAGAAAATCTCTTTGTCAATAGAAATAATTATTTCAGGTTTTAATGCTGACGCTACAAAATGATCCTCCATCTTTGGAAACTGGTGTGCAAGATAAGGAGATGCTGAAGAAATATGGGAAATCATTTAGGAAGATGATTTCATCATGCCTACAAAAAGACCCTGAAAAAAGGTAAGAATGGATCACACCAAAATAAATTAAAACAAACAAGCAAACAAAAAAAAAAACCCCAAACTCACAAGCATCATTGTGTTCCCTATTTTTTGAAGCTGGTAAATTCTCTGCCCCTCCAACCTTTCAGTCACAAGGAACACAGCAATCTTGCTGTGTGGCAACAAATTCTCTTGGCTGTCCTTATTTTTACGGATAAATGTGTGGCACTGTGCCTGGCCAGGGCACACATCTTCCATTTGGGTTAATGAGAGTGCATCCCAGTCCACTGCCTGGGTAGGGCCATTCTCCCTTGGCCACCTCCAGCAGGTGACTTCAGTTCATGTTTTGTTCTCAGTCAGTTCTGATTTGTGTTTACAAATCAGAAATTACAGGTTGGGCAATATGTGTTTACTTGCAAAACTACATAAATAAACTTTTTAAAATCTGCCAGTGCAGAGAAGGCTTTCAGTGTAGTTTTGACTTGTTTAATTATATGTAATATTTGGTTTGGATGGGAAATCAGGAAAATAACTGGCAAATTTTACCAACATGTTTTCATCAATGCAGATTGCTTAAGTGACCTGATGACACTTTGAGCCTTCCCTGAACAGTATCTTGACTACTCACTGACGTAGGAAATATTACCAAGGGGATGGTGTGTGTGCTGTGCCATTTTTTAATACCTCTTAGGTTGGGTGGTTTTTTTTTTCCTCCTCAGTAAGCAAACTTAATTCTGGAAAGGAAAAAGTGCTTTCATAAAATAATAATAATAATAATGAAGACATTTTTCAGTTCCCTCTTGTGTCAGATTCAGGAACACAGGCTTCTCACGCACTGTGCAACGGGTCTCTCTCTTCTAACAAGCATTACACTTGAAATGCTTAATGAATCCAGTGGAGTGCTTGATAAAAGTTGATAGCTGGGGTTTTTTTCCAGCATGAATTTTTTTCACCTTTCTAAAGCATATCCTATTCTTGCAGGTTAGGATGTGTGCTGATCAGATTATATGTAATCACCCTGAATCTGGCACACCCCTTCTCTCTCCTCAAGCACTCCTGACAGCCACTGGCATCCTCCTGATTGTGGGAGCAGGAGGCTGGCATATTGCATGGGAAGAGAATTCAGTGCAATTGCTTTTGCATTATTTTAGGGGCTCCTTTGCTATAAGGTGGATGCCTTTTGTTGGAGTAGTCTGTGATAAAATAAACCCTGTGATGAAGGGCCTTTGCAGGTCACTGATTAAGCTCTGTTACAATTTAAGCTGTTTGCAGTGTGGGAGATGCTGAAAGCTTTCTCATTTAGGCTTGAGTCTTTAGGAAACTCCTCCTAAACTGACCAAGGGATATCTCTTAGTTTCCAGTATTTATTCTGAAGTCTGACTTGAAGTGGAAAATAGTTTATACTTGTTCATTTTGTATTAGACCAAGACTGATCATGCCACCTCTGTTTAATGTAACTAATTACACGTATTTAATCAGGTACCCTTGAAATAATGTTACTAGTACAGGGTGAGTACTGGACTCCAGTGATGATTCTGTGATTTCAATTTTGAGCAAATTGTTTCTGTGATCCTGTTGTTATCCAAGAGTCCCAAGTTCAGCATCAAAACAGGAGCAAATTCTCCCCACCAGTCCCCAGTTACTCACTGCTTTTGAACAGAATAGGCCTTGCTCAGAATACACTGAGTAATTTAAAAAATTGCTGGTGTAAAATTTACTTGGAATACATTGATTTTAGGGGAATTATACAGGAGAAGCTGATGCCCTCACGAGATGTCAACAAGCTGCAGCAGCCTGGAAGACCATTGGGTTGAAAGGGAGCATTTATAATTGTCTTTTCTACATCTGTTTTTATTGACAGACCAACAGCAGCAGAACTCCTAAGACACAAATTTTTCACAAAAGCAAAGGTAAGAAAACACTGATTTGTGCAGAGGCTGTGGAAAGAACTTTTCAGAAGCAGGATAGGTGTGGGTGACAGCTTCACTGGCAGGAGTGTGGGCTCTTTCACTTGGAGCCAGCAGAGCTGAGTGAGTTGAATGGGTCATTGTGAAGGAACAGAATAAAATCCCCCTTCTGTACCTCCTGTGTGTGCTGTTGTTAACAGAAATTATCTAGAAATTCTTGAGCATTTAACTGTCTTTCAGTGCCTTTTGGGTTTGTTCCTCCCTTGTAATGGTGCCATTCTGGCTGCCTGTCCAACCATAAAGGTCTCTGCTGCAGCCAGTGGAACTTGTATTTTAGTAAACTCTGTAATCAGTCTGTGTGCAAGGGGCTGAATGGGGCCCACTGTGTACGACCTCCCTAAAGATATTTCACCCTGTGTTGCCTTATGGAAAGTGAAGATCCTGTGATACAAAACAGTAGGGAACTCCCATTTCTAGCCTTGGAGTGAACTGCCAGTGAGCATTATGTAATTACTGCCTGGAGATTAGTGCATACGCAACGTGCAAGGTCTTACTGCGGGAGACAGACAGCAGTAACACGGGGAGGATTTGTATTTCCATGGGCATGAATGTTTTCTCTCTGCTTATTTTTTTTTGTGATCAAAATGCACGGGATTTATAGCAGAATACAGATTAAACTGTCAAAAAGAGACTGCATACTTGGGATAGCACAGCAGCATCACCAATTAATCAGTTTTCAGCTCCCAGATTAAGATGCTTAAGCGGAATTGGCCACATCAGGTATCTGTACAGGAGCTGCATATCCTGTTAAAGCTGACAGGAATCTTACAGGTGCAATGGGGGGAGTTGCACTTCCTCCTTATGAGGAGAAGCAGAGGGGCAAGTGCTGATCTCTGGTGACCAGTGATAGGGCCCGAGGGAATGGCCTATAGCTGTGTCAGGGGATGTTTAGTTGGGATATTAGGGAAAGGTTCTTCCCCCAGAGGGTGCTTGGGCACTGAACAGGCTTCCCAGGAAGGCTGCCAGAGCTCCAGGAGCATTTGGACAACACTCTCAGGTGGGATTGTTGTGGTGTCCTGTGCAGGGCCTGGAGCTGGACTCAGTGATCCATGTAGGTCCCTTCCCACTCAGGGTGTTGTGTGATTTGGTAATTCTATGAACCAGGGAAGTCTGGAGGGTGATCCAGTTGATGCAGTGCAGCAGTTTGCTTTAGGGCAAGTTTAATTGATGTCTGGGCTCTTGACAGTATTAGCTGGGGTTTTACTGTCCATAGTGGGGTTTTAGGCAGCTGATTAGTCTGCATCTGTATGCTGGATGCACACTTGGTGTCCATAGTGACAGGATGGTTTACACATTGCTGACCTTTCTCCGTTTGGTTATGTGAGTTCTGGTTCACGTTACACTCCATTGTGTGTTAAATCTCCTTCGTGCTTTCATTAAGCTGCTGGAGAGTAACATATTAGCATGGGTGGTGATAGAAAATTAACATTATTGTAAATGAGGCAATGCTTAACCCGGCATCTGAAGTGCAAACGTGCCAGTTCACACTCAGGGTTAAATTACTGTCACACATCAGCCACTGCCAAACTGACAGCTGCAACTTGAGGGCTGGCTGAAGAGTGCAGCTTCTATACATCTATATTGAGTCATAAATACCATCTAGGTTATGTAAAAGTGTGGTTTGATAATGCTGGGAGCCACTTACCAGGAATGACAGAGTGTGTCTTGAGACTCTCCATCCTGCCTGCAAGCAGCCATCCTGGGGGAGTTCTGGGAGCTCTGCGTGGGCAGGGACAGCAGAGCTTTCCAATTGCACTGGTGTGGTGTGGAATACCCAGCCAAATGCCAGGGTGCCTGCCTGGGCTGTCCTGCTTCCCCTGCTGCCAGAAGTTTGGCCCCACAGTTCAGCAATCAGAAAATTATATTCTCAGGAGCCCACATTGGCCAGTCTGGAGCAGCTTGCTGAAGGGGAAATTGAATACAATAAAGCATCACAGCAGTTTCCCAGTATTCAATCTGTTGTGATCACTGCATTTGCTTCCTCTCTAAACATAAATGCTGTACGTTTTTTCAGCCACTTTAAATCTTGCTGCCCCAATTTCTGTTTACTCCAGCACGGAGGGATTCCTGCATCCCTGCAACCTGTCTGACATCTGAGGTTTGCCTTTGACAGTTGGACAGGCATAAATTTAGGAGTAAGATAAAGCAAAGGGCTTGGATCCAGGTGGTGTAGTATCTGCAACTGGAAGAATGCCAAATGCCTCAGCAGGGTATCAGATACTGCAGTATAATATGTATATTTCCAAGTAAATCAGCATAATATCCAACTTCTCAGTTGTTAATTCCATGTCACTTTGCATAGGGAGAGTGCCACTGTTAACTGAAAAGGTATTTAGGATGAAACATCATATACTGCAGCCCGAAGTAGGGGAGTGGTTAATATCTTTGGGGGAATAGGGATGAAACATGTAAACAACTTTCTGCTAAAACAGCTTAACAGTTACTTTATCAGAGACACTGAAGGCATCAAAGGGCATTTTCAGCAATGCAAATGTTTGGTATTTTTTCTTTTGCAGAATAAAGAGTTTTTACAAGAGAAGATGTTGCAGAGAGCACCAACAATCACTGAAAGATCCAAAAAGGTACTGAGAACCTCCTGGGCTCTTGCTGTTACAGTTGTACTATTTTTTTTTATGCTTGTATTCACATTTTTAATGATAACTACTGCAGATAGAGCTATTTATTTCAATGAAATAATCAGACACTGTGGTAGATGATGGAACCTAAAGATATTCTGGTGCTATTTCTTCTAAAAAAGTCAACTCTAGAAACTGCCTGAGGTGTAAGTTGTGTCCTTGTGCTGAGCAGGTCCGGAGAGTCCCAGGCTCCAGTGGGCGTCTTCATAAGACTGAAGATGGTGGCTGGGAATGGAGTGATGATGAGCTTGATGAAGAAAGTGAGGAAGGCAGAGCAGCAATTTCACAGCTCAGGGTGGGTCCTCCAACTCCACTGTCTCTGTTTTGTTTTCCAGCTGTGGTACATCTAAATATATTTGGGGAGCACGTGGCCTTAAGCATGATAAACAGCAAGTTATAATCCCTTCCCTCGAGTTTGGAGCTGAAGGAAAGAAAGCAGACTGAAGGTTGAAGAAATTGTATTGATCTTTTCTGTCTCTGTGGTGGGGCACAGCTGGTCTCATTCAGAGATGTTCAGTGTAATTGGAAATGTTAATTCAGACAGGCTGCTCCTAGCTCAGCATACTAATTCACTGCAGCTAGGATTCCCTTCAAGGGTGCTGATTGCTTGAGATGCTTTCTTCTGGAAGTGTCAAGAGAGGTTTTATCCTACTGCCCTCTCCAGGAGGGAGCTGAAATCAATGGGGTCTGTTCTTACAGCTGATAGCTGAAATATGCAGGGTCTGGTTCTGCACCCCAATTACACTGAAATCGATTAATCCTGGTAGAAAACCTCACAGCATCCCTGAAGTCACAGGAGTGATTGGTGTAGTGCTCGAAAATCCTCAAGAAAACCCCACTTTCCCCTCTCCCAACACATACACAAACCCCCCAAGAACTCAGAGGAGTAGTGCATAATGATCAGCTAAAGATTACAATGGATTTTCAGGCTGTCTTCCCCCAGCAGTCACCAGTGTGGGTTTTTTCTGCAATGGTTTGCCTGGTCCCCCTTCACTACAGCAGGTGGCTGGAAGTGGTCTCTGTGTTATAATCATACTGTAATTGAATTAGTGAGACAGTGAAGGATTTTTAGAGGAAGCTTTTCAATATGAAATGGAAAAAAGTAGTGTTGGCTTGAAGCATTTATCCTGTTACAACTTTTCTCATTTCATTTTCATTAGTCTGGCTTTTGTTGCTGTTGTGAATAGACACTTCAATATTAAATGCAAGATTTTGCATCTTTTTAGCATCTTTTGAAATGCTTGGGTTTTTAAAAACCACTTGATACAGTAATTCCATACTTCGTGTCAGCAAAAAGGCTGTCACCTTCTTGAAGGGCTTATTTTGTCCAGCTTTGTATTATACATGATCAAGGAAGATCTCTTGGTACCAAGTGGCTACTGTTCAAATTGTTTGATGCTTTATAAGCTGAATTCTTCTACATTCCTTTTGTTGGTTAAAATATGATCAAATTTTAAGAAGCATTCTTGTAAAAGACCCTAATTCTGTTTCAGAGATTATTTAGAACTTCTTGTATCTTGTCTCCAAGCCCAGGGTACCATGACTTCACACTGTTTACTGTGTTTTGAACAGTACTTACTTGTTTCATTCCTCTTAGGCAGGAAAAAGCAGATCAACACACATGTTTACAGGCTCCTTTTCAAGACAGTTTTTTCTTGGTGCTTTGATATATTTTCCTTGTGCTGCTGCCTATCCTAATTGCTTTCATTTGGGCTGTGCTTGGCCTTTGCTTGTAGATCTCCCATCCAATAAAGCTTTAGGATGGTCACTGGAGCAATAAGTCTTAATTCAGTTACCTCCCTGCAGCTGTAAATGACCATTTTGGAGGCAGCCCATGGGTATGTAACAGCACCTTGAGGCACCTCTGTGTTTCAGGATGTCAGGAGGGGCACCCTGGCATCTCAGACCTCACTACGTGTCTGCCTGGCTACTTGAATTTGATTCATTTTCAAGCAGTCCTAAGACTTGTATCCAAACTGCCTGTTTTTGCCATGAATATGGTGGTGTTACTGAGGGCTAGTGTTTGTCCTGTGTTTTTGGCCATATTTCAAACACTGGGTATAAATTCCACCTGTCTGTAAATCCCTCTGCAATTTTAACCAGGCTGTTGGATAGAATAACTTGTGTTAACTAGGTGGCACCATTTATTCCTGCCCATTGCAGTGGGGGTGGAGTAGAGGATTTTTAAAGGACCTTTCCAACCCAAAATATTTTGTGATTCTGTGATTCTATCTCTACCTGCATTTTACTGCTGTTGGCCACAAAGTAAAAGGAGGCCCTGCAGATTGACTTCATGTGCCAAGACACAGAAGTATTAACCTGCATAAAATCATCTACATAAATGGAAAGTGTTGGGTTTTTTTACTTGTTTCCACTTTAAAAAATAGGGTGAATTTAATATGTGCAAACATGTATTTTAAAAGTCTCTTCCAAGGACTGCATCTGAGAGCAGGTAAATATTTATTATACCCAGAGCCAGAAATATCTCTTCAATTTATTGAATATGGTGACTTCCTGGGTCAACATTACCAGACCTTCTAAACTTCCTTCCTCTCTGCATTTAAAACCTTGAATTCAAATTAAAGCAGTTGTGCTCAGGGGGCTTTTAAATAGTGCACCTTCTGTTACCCAATAAATCTGTGCAGTGGTGAGTTGTGTGGTCACATTTCACTGCTTACTCACATCATCTTTGATTACACAAGCAGAAATTAGCTAGAACTAATCCCCAAAGTCATCCTATTTGTGCCTTAGGTAAATGTTTTTTAATGTTTATGCTGTGTTCTTTCTGTCCATGTTTTTCATAAAATCATAGAATTGTTAAGGTTGGAAAAGACCTTCAGGATTGCTGAATCCAGCTGTTAGCCCAGAACCACTGTGTTCACCACTACACCCTGTTCCCAAGGGCCACCTCTTTATGTTTTCTGAACACCTCCAGACATGGTGACTCTGTCACTTCCCTGGGCACCCTTTCAGTGAAGAAATCTTTCCTAATATCCAATCTAGACCTCCCCTGGTGCAACTTGAAGCCATTTCCTCTTTTTAATTGTTACCTGGGAAAAGAGACTGATCCCCACCTGGCTGCACCATCCTGTCAGGGAGTTGTAGAGAGTGTGAAGGTCTCCTCTGAGTCTCCTTTTCTCCAGGCTGAGCCTCCCCAGCTCTCTCAGCCGCTCCTTGTCAGCCTGGTGCTCCAGACCCATTCCCAGCTCCATTCCATTCTCTAGATTTGCTCCAGCCCCTTCTTGCCATGACGTGTCCAAAACTGCACACAGCACCGAAGGTGCCTCAGCAGTGCTGAAGTACAGGGCAGGAATCACTGCCCTGGTCTTGCTGCCACACTATTCCTGATACAGGCCAGGGGCCATTGGCCTTCTTGGCCACCTGGGCTCTCCTGGCTCATATTCAACTGGCTCTCACCACTTGTGTTTCATTTATCTGGATCAGTTGTCAGCTGAGGGGCAGGGCCAGTGTTTCCATACTTATCTGTACAGTGCTTAGCACGCTGATCTTTCAGGCACGTTCCTTTTACGTAATTCCTTGAGGCATCCAGGTACACTTGGATGTGAGCTTTGTTCCTGGAAGAACACTGCAGCAGCTGTGGCCTGCAGATGTGGAGCAGGGCTGTTTCTCTGGGAGCAATGCCATGTTTTTCATCCCACCTGGTAACTGTCAAGTGAAGGCTGAGCACACTGAGATGGATTTCAGGCTTTACCTTTCTGGCTGTGTGACTTTTTTCCTGACACTGCCTGCACATAGTCATCCGGAGGGAACTGTTCCTTCTCCCCCTGTCCAGAGAGCTTTTTGAAACTTGCTGTTCTGAGAGTAAGACTTCTTAACCTTTTCTCACGAGAAGCCTCTGAGTTATATGTTACAAATTGCTCTGATCTGCCCTTGTTAAGGTGGTGGCATTGGTTAGTGCAGAATCTGGCTCAGAGTAGGGGCATGATGACACTTAATGCTCTGCTGTCCAGCCTGTACTGCCCAAACAGCAGCCTGTTAGACCATCACGTGCAGAAGGAACAGGTATTTTTTTTTTATTCCCAGCATGGACCAAACCAGCCCACCTATCTCCACATAGCAGCTGGACTTGTTGGAAGTCAAAGCTGCAGGCTCTCTTAATTGCAGGGCTTTCCAGGAGTACTTGGCAATTCCTCCCTGCTCATGTGAAACAGCCAGTGCAGTGTTATCTTTGTTTTACTGATAATCAAAGGTTGGTCACGTTGCTTTGCCTGCACTTTCCCCTTTGTTAAGCTGGTCTCTTTGTTTCACTGCTGAGTGCACACCTACCTGTCAGTTCTCTGCTTTCTCTCACAAAGAGCACAGCAGAATGCAGGGTCCAAGGGCAGGGAGAGCAGGCCAGAGATTTCCTTCTGAAAAGCAGCACAAATAAGGCTGATTCCCCCCTCCCACCCTACAAAGGCTCTGTATGTTTTAAGCAAGCTGGTGTGGAAACTACCTCCCATAGTAAATGAAGGGAATTTGTTTTCTAGCAGAATTCTGCCAGGCAGATCTGTGTGTATCTTTTTCTGCCAGATTTGAGTGGCTTAAAATGGATTTTCCCCTCTTGGTGCATAAGTAATTCGATCCAATCTGAGTGATCTTCGAGAGCCCTGGATTTTGCTAATGGGTAACAGTGATAGCATCTTAAACACTGTGTGCCACTGTGGAAATATCAGCTGCAAGTTCTGAAATGTGATGGTATTTCTGGGTGGTACAATATGACAACAAATTGTGTGGTGTCCCTTTCATCATGCATCTTAATACACATACAGAACTCAAAACAATTATGCAGGGTTCTCGTGTTCAGTATGGTTCTGACAAGTCCTCCTAGTCAGTAAGCTTCACTTTGGTCTAGGCAATGACATCTTCTTCTCTGTTTTTCAGTCTCCCAGAGTGAAAGAACCTGTACAGAATTCCGAGGTAAGTTATAATTGCAAATGGCTTCTTGAAAAGATGACTCCTTGTTACTGCTGCTGTTTCAAGGACCATGTTTTATTAGCCTTTGTAGGCAATATTGTGTGAAGTGGAAGCTGGTATCTCGCTGAGCTCTGTTTGAAGAGCTCCCTCTAAAAGGAATCCTTGACTGTGTAATGCCAAGAGCTCTTCTTGAAGTTTGTTGTATGTCTTGTCAGCATGCTATGGCAAAAGTCTGTCTGTTGTAAGGTAATGAATTGGTCACAAGAATAATCTGAGCAAAACAACTGTCTTCTCATTTCCTTCTTAAAAAACCTCCAAACAACGCAAACCCAACAGAACACAACTTTAGGATGTCTGGTTTGCATTGTCTAATTCTCTGCTTTGGAACCTGTGCTCAGAACTGTGAAAGAAATCCCTAGTAGTATTTGATAGCAAACAAAACTTCAGTTGCAATTTATCATCTTTCTTCAGTTCTGAACTGTTTCTTACATTAGGAATATTAGTATATCTTATCTGTCAGTGATAGGGACTGCTTATCTTCCAGAGGCTGTGCTATGTCTGTCTTTTCCCTACCTGTGTTAAAAGATAAACAGAGCTGTCTCCTAGAAATTAGTCTTGAGTTGTGCTGTCCTGCTCTTCCTTCATTTCCAAGAAGTGTTTATAAAGGGAGATCTCGAGAAAGACTACAGTTCTGGCACTGTAATTTGACATAAATTCTAAATTCAAACAAAAAGCTGAAAACCAGAATCCCTTTGGGGTGGATTTTCGCACTGGAAGTCTCCTGTCCAGGTTTCCAACATTGATGAAGGGGATTTATATTTCCTACAACCTGTCAGAGTAAGCTGGAGGGCACACTGAAGTGCCATCAAACTGACAGTTCTTTGGCTCCCATGCCAAAATTGGTTTCTCTGTACTGAATAACAAGAGGTAAAAAAGAGATTAAACTTCCACTTAGCTCTTTTTCCCCACCCTTAAATTAATTTCATATAGGGTTTTTTGGGGGGGTGGCTTTTTTTGTTTGGTTAGTTGGTTTTGTTTTTTGCAAGAGACCAAAGTCCAATCCTAAATCTTCTCTAGTGTGATTTGAAGAACTCTGAATTCACTTTGCATTGGTACCCAAGTTACTCTGACATTTGCCTGGTGAAAGGCTCAGTTGTCGATTGTTATCTCACTGCTCTGCTGGGTGTTGTTCTCTGAAAGGAACTACAAGTCAAAGCAGGGTTGCTCTGCTCTGAGTGCATGGCTACTTGGAAATGTAAGTAGGACTCAGACTCCAGGAAGAGGGAGACTGAAGGATGGGGTGCTCACATCCCAGCTGGATAGGATAGCAAGGCATGCAGCCTTACCACAGCGTGTGATTTTTGCCCAAGATCCACAGCCATGCTGGTATCTTGGTTTACTGATGAGTAAAACTTGCAAATGTCAGGACTGAATGGGTCCCTGGACATAAGGACACATTAAACCCCTGAACACCAACTTGGGATCAGCATTAATGTCCTGGAGGCCTGGGAGTGTCCTTGGCATTAGAACTTCTCTAAGTGATTTATGTGGCAGACAAGCACTTCTGGGAAAGCTGGTGCTTGAATCAGAACTCTTCAGTTGCTTTTCTCAGTAAAACTCCTTTTTGCTTGCAGCTGTTTCCATCAGCTGAGCCTCCAGGTCCTTCACTCAATGCTCCAGCACAGGCACCTACTGAACTACCTCAGGCTGCAGGACAAGCACCTGCACAACCTCCAACTGCTGTACCTCCACCCAGCCAGGCTCCTCCAGCAGCCTCAGCAGCAGCAGCAGCAGCCCCAGCAGCAGCAGCAGCAGCCCCAGCAGCAGCAGCGCCAGCAGCAGCCCAGGTAAGAGCAAACACCCCTCATGCCTTAGCTGTTCTATTCCAGATGTGCTAGAACAATCTGAAACCATGGAAGTTTGACATATTCTTGGCAACATTAAAATGGCTTTAATACTTAAATCGAACCCCTTAAAATCTCTTTAAAAAAGGCCTGTGTTTAATCCCTGAATTTTATGCAGCAGTCGAAACACCGGCAGCAGCGAAGGCTGGAGCAGTGTTGGTGTCAGTGACACTTTGGATTTGCACTAGCAGAGTATCTGCCACTAGTGCCCAATATCTGATTTATTGGTAGCTTGTCCTAAGCTGAGCTTCCTGAACTTGTGTCAGTGTGTTCATCTCTATAGCTCTTAGTCTCAGTAAGTTCTTCCTGAGAGTTCTCTGTGTCAGTCTGTTATTCTTTATGGCTCTCCTCTGGTTCTTGTTGCTCACTGGTTACTGTTTTGCAGAGCTCTGGGCTTCTCCATGAATCCTTGTTTGTTTTCACTGACTTGGTGGTTTTCAGCTTCAGCAGAAACCAGTTTGTGATCAGAAGCCCTGAGCTGCATTGCTGGGCCAAGAGCACCTTGGAGTAAAATGCTAGTCTTAAATGAAAGGCTATTTTTTTTTTCTCTTGTGAAAAAACAAGTGGTCTAGATGCAAAACACTTGGTCAAGACTTCTGTGGTTAAATTATCAGCCTGGTGTTGTGTCTGTCTTGTTCCTGCAGGTATAAAACCCTTGCCTCAGCATGGGCAGTACAAGTAACCGACCCCTCTCTTGTTTTATTTGGGTTTTTTTGGTGGAGATTGACTAACGCGTAGCTCTTCACTGGAAATATCACAAGTGCTGTAACAAGTGCAGGGAAACTCTCGGATCTTCCCTACTGGAAATCTGCTGCTGACCAGTATAAAATGCTTTGATTACATATTCCAATAATTACTCAGAAGTAATTTAGAATTGAAAATAGGCAGCTATAAAACTGCTGATAGATGCTCTTAAAGCCTTTGATTTCATGAAAAAAAAATGGTAACTGAGAGTACATGCTAATCTGCATATTAAAATTTTTCCTGATACAGTTGTATCAGGATTTAAAATCAGATGTTTGGGGTGTGGATTAAAACACAGGAGGTCTTAAAGCTGTCATGAATATCCAAAAGCCTTAAATTTTAATGCAAAGCAAGCAGTCTTTTTACATTCAGCACTTCTGAAGCCTCCTGCCATTTTAGCATTTCTCGAAGCTGTGCAGCTTTTACTCTTTTCAAGGCACTTGCAGAGACCCTCCTGTTTAAGTGTGAAGGTTTCCTGGTTCATTGGTCTGTCGTCTTTCTCACTGTAGTGCCATGATTCCAAGGATGAGTTAAACTTTTACCTGTATCTATAGCTGATCAAGTTTATCTCTAGTTTTAAAGCCAGAGTAAGGAATTGTTAACCTGCTCTAAAATGATGTAATCCCATTGCAGGCCCCACCTGCAGCCCCTGCTGCAGCTCCGGTACAGGAAGATGTGAGAGTCCCCATCAACCTCGTGTTAAGGTTAAGGTAAGGGCACAAAACTGTCCTGTTCTGTCAGCATGAGCCTTTGTAGAGAGGGACACTGGCAGACTTCTGTGTCTCAATTAATAGGGTGGCAGTTAAATGTTGTTTGTCAGGTTGGATTTCATCTGCTCTTCCAGAACTGGGACCTGGGAAAGCAGTTTATCACATCCACTTCAGTTTGGCAAAGCCTGTGTATTGAAAGAGGTTTTGATATTTGTGTAAGCACTGCTAAACTCTAATGGGGTGGGAAGGAAATATTAGCTAGGTTCCCTTAAAGGATTCAGGGATCCAGGGGTTCTGGCGTTGTGCAAGAAGATTAAGATTGTTCAGCACAATTTCAGACTTCAGCCAGTTCTGAGAGTGAAGAGCTTTTACCCAGTTCAGGGAGTGGATTCTGGTCTGTGTCCCTAGAAATAGGCAGAAAAAAGCATCTTTCTACACTCATTGCACAAACTGTTTCTCATTAAAAGAACCTGCCTCTCATCTCTGGAGGCATCCTGGTTGTTGGTAGGTGTTGGAGTGGGGATTCCAAGCATCGCTTCCATGATGTGTTTGCATCTGCAGCCAGGGAGCACTTCACTCCTCTGGAACATGCACTCCAGGGATATCTCTGCTGAGGGATATGAGTTGCTGAGGCAGTGGAACAGCATGGCCTTGTACCAGAGAGGTGGCACTCACCTATCCTGGACTGGTCCAAGCTCTGTCAGGTTGGGAGGCAGGCTGTGCTGCTTCCACATGCACACCCAAGTGATGAGTTTCTGCCTTTGAGGGGGAAGAATGCAGTGAATTCACTTCACAGACTGATTATTCAACAACAGCACTTTCTTTTGGGCACCTGTCAGTGCTATGAAATAGTCTCTTTTATAGAAAATTCTCTTCTTTCCACAGGAATTCAAATAAAGAGCTCCATGATATTCGGTTTGAATTCACCCCTGGGAAAGGTGAGCTGGTGGGAAATTCCAGTGCCTGAAGGGGAACTTTTGTGTTTGGTGTTGTGTGGTTGTGTGAATGTCTGTCCCCAGTTCCTTCCCTAAGGGCTTGTTGTGGTTGGGCTTGGAGCACTGCTGTAAAACTCATGGATATGGCCAAAGTGCAGCCCTTCAGTGAATTCCAGTGAATTCACAGCACCCAGTGTGCACCCTGGTACCTGTCTTTTGTAAAGAACACTTTTGCTGTTGGGTTTGTACAAGCTCCTTCAGGTTTCTGTGTGGTGCCTTCACCAGCTGGACAACTTCTGCTCTGTGGTGATGGTTCTTGGGTTTCTCCCCAACAGATACTGCAGATGGTGTGTCTCAGGAGCTCATTTCAGCAGGTCTTGTTGATGGCAGAGATCTGGTAATAGGTAATTAAAAATTTTTTTTCTGCTCTAACCATTTCAGTTATTTTTTGCATGTTTAAAATGATCTGATTGGTGGGTGATAAGAAAATTTCTTGTGGCCTTGATACTCTACCCCACTGGCTCTGCCCAGCTGCTGTCAGTTCTGGTGACAGTTCTGTGCCAACATGAAGGTAACTTCCAGTTCACAAGATGATGATTTAGTTGGTAACATTGTGAAGCAAATGTTCCTTGTAATGCAGAATGAAGTCTAATTGATGCATTAAGCAAATCATTATCATCTGACAGAGATGCATTACCAAACTGCTGCACAAGCCTGTCCTGCTCACAGGTCCTGTGCAGCAGAGCTCTGGGACTGGAATCAGCCAGGCTTTTTGGGTTTAATTAGGGCTGGGGAAGGAAGTGTGAGGTGCACCAGCCCTGGGGCAGCTGCACGAGTTTATGGGGGGAACAGCTGCCTCAAACAACACTTTGCTAAATAAATGTGTCCTCTTGTGTAGTAGGTGAGACTTAAACTGCCTGTGTATTCCAACTGCAGCAAGCAAAGCTGTTCCTTGTACACAGGACACCTGCTAGTGCAAAATTAACTGGATTTCCAAGAGCAGTTGGGCATTAATTACTATTGATCCCATCACATCCTGGGAAAAATAACTACCTCTGAAAAAGTAGTGTAGTAACAATAATATTGTTTTCACAGTTCAAAGCTTTAGATTTAAGTAGACTGAGTCTAATTGAGACCTAAATCTTTCCTTATCAATGTAAAAATTCAAAGTTTGTTAAGTAATAGAAAGAGGACTAATGAGTTTGGGATGTTTTTATCTGGCCTGTGCTAATATTTGCCCATTTTCTTTGTGTCTGTGTGATTTCAGTTGCAGCTAATTTGCAGAAAATTGTGGAAGAGCCCCAGGCAAACAGATCCATCACTTTCAGACTGGTATTTATTCCTGTTCCCTAATTGATCAAGTTGTCCCTTGCAAGGAGAAGGCATTGCATGTAGATGTCTACTGCAGGCATCTGATGTATGCACTCTAAATCCTCCCTTCTTTGCCAAAGCTTCTTGCTGGTTGTATAACCATAGGCACTGCAGGCTCCCTGCTTGTATCCTCTGAGCAGCACCTGGGATAAATAAGCATGAGATGATGTGCTAATAAACATGTAAAAATGTTGCCAAGGGGTATTTTTGGGGCTTGGGATGTGCACTTGCAGAAATATTTCAGGGCAGGTGGATGGGCTAAGAATTGCCACGGACTCCTTTCGTGGAGGAAGAGAATGAGGGAGGGTCCAGATACATTGTCCCTGAGGAGGAAATGGGGAAGTGAAGAAGGAAAAAGGAAAATAAGAGGGGTGGGCCAAAAAAGAGAGCCAAAACTGAGAGCAGAGCAGGTGAATCTTTCAGAAGTGGTAAAATTCAGGGGGAGTTACAGTGGTAAAGTGAAGGTGTAACCAGGTTATTGGAAGTGAAGCAGTAAGTGCTCTTACTTTTTACTCTTCCTGTAAGGAGTTTTCACTTGTTTTGCCCCAGTTATTGCAGATAAAATGTCTAGTTGGAGCAGACATCAGCAAAACTTCAGTCCCAGCCCTTTGTAGCTTCAAAAAAAAAAAAGGCAAAAATATAAAAGCATTCAATTTTAACTTTGGGTAGTATAAGCTGCTGAATACAGTGCAAAGCTATCCTGTGTCTGCTTCCTCCCCACGCCATGTCTGATACAACTGCTTGTGGTTTGTGCTGAAAGGTAGAGCATGTGTGTTGCTATTTGGATCTCTGTTCCTTGTTTCAGGCATCTGGTGTTGACGGCTCAGAAATTCCGGATGATGGCAAACTTATAGGATTTGCACAGCTCAGCATCAGCTAAACATTGGTCCCAGGAGATGTTTCCCAACAGAGAACCCACATGTGCATATTCGTAATGCTTCTGTTAGCCTAAAAAAAAAACCACTACTGCCAAAGAATTGAACTACAGCCCCCTTCCTAGAAGCTTTAACATTTTCCTTAATAGGATCACAAACCTTCCTGAAATTACCGATGACGTTTACACCTTTTGTAAACAACTCTCATGTTTTTGTATCTGTCATCTCAAACATGCAGACCCAACACGTCATTGCCTGCATGTTCATTTTATTATTGCCTTACTTTAAAGAAAAATACTACTGAGTACGAAGCAGGGGGTTCCACTGCTCTGATGATCTTGCCTAAGTGTTTGCTTACATGTGGTTTCATTTTTTTCACTTGCTATTTTTGCACAAGTTTTAATACTGAACGGATTTTTTTTTTTTTGGTTCCTTACCTGCTTCTCCTTCTATCTGAAACACCAATGTACATGTTGTTTGGGTCACCTGGAGTGCTGAGAAATCTGCTTCTCTTTGGCTGCGTGTTTTAAAACTGCTGATTTGAATGCTTGCACCTGAGAAAGCAAGTGGAGTCTTAACCCACAGGAGGGAGAGCCGCCTTCCCTTGTGTTTGTGTTTTTGAGAAGTTCCCTGACTTTGAGGTGTTAGAAGTCAGCTAGCTTCCCTTTGTAAACTGCCTTAATTTTTTTTTTCTTTATCATTTTGGTTCTCTCCACATGAGTGCCAGGCATGGCATGAGGGCTGAACCTTTTAATTTACATTAAGCAGTCCTTCCTGCTGCTTTCATTCTGCATCTTAGATGTAGTCTGTTCTTGAAGCAGACCAGAGAGGCATTGCTGCCTGGAAACTGGTCTTTCAGATGATGAACACAATATTCATGGTCACAGGGAGAGGAGATCTGTGTCACTCTGCCTTTGGAACAGATGCACTTCCTTCCGAGTGTCCCTGAAACCCAGTTTGGTCATGCCTGGCTGGCCTCCCAACGTGTTCCCCAGTCCTTTGCAAGCTGGTACCCGTGGAACCATCCCTGTCGTGTTTCACAGCAATAAAGAATCGCCAGTAGAGTGGTTGTACTGGGCAAAAGCGGGCGCTGGGCTTGTCCCTCCTGCTCTAAATCCCTTGGGTCGTCGGGCTGTGCGTCAGCCCAAGCCTCGATCTTTGATCACGATGTCACTGCACCCCTGTCACACACGTATTTAGCTTTTCTTTCCATGTGGTGTTGAAGTTGAGTTTCTACATGAATAATATAAATTATGCTCTGAGTTTGATAAGAGACACTTGTAATGCAATATGTGAATAATAAATGGTGTTGACTCTTTTCTTTTTCCTACTGTTTCACAGTTGGCCTTTGTAACTGCTCTTGGCTCTGGAGTGTTTTCTACACAGAAATTGTAAGTCTGTAATTTAACACACAGATGGAAACGTGCTTTGTTTCCATCAGACACAACAATGCAGAAACAGAGCAGAATGACTAGGTTCAATTAGGACTTTTGTTCTGTTGGGTTTTTTTTTTAATTTCCAAGTCTTCAGATGAACAATCTCTATTTATATCTTGTTCTCTATGAGCAGCTGTGGAAGCTTCCTGAATTGTGCATGTTCTTTTTATACTGCCCCTGTTGCTTGTAGCCTCTGGGTGGATATTGGGTGTGTCCCCATGGGCTGTTTGCAGCCCCGTGGCTGATGAGTGTGAAGGGAAGGGAGAGGAGGATGAGAATTTGGGAGCAAGATCATCCCGGGGTGCTGAGCTGTGGCTCTCAAGAGCCCAGGAAGCGAGTGCCCGATAGCAGGGAGCCGGTGGTGGCTGGGTTTGGCCGAGTGTGAGTGGCACCATTCCCTGTTGCCTGTCACAAAGCCCTCCCTACGGCGTCCCCCATTGAGCTTCTTGGCTTGGGAAGAGCAGGCTGGCACCTTGATTTTCCCATCCCCCTGTGCTCGGTGTGGATGTGTTGGGAACCTTTAGGATACAGAGACAAGGTAGTTGTGGTACAGTATTATTTTCCCTCTGCCTGCATGCCCTGGGGACCTCCTCGTTCATTTGTGTACTGGTGCTGAGGAAGGTTAGGACTCAAACTGCTCAAATGGAACAATGCAGCATCTATTTATTGTTATTCCCCATTTTCCCAAAGCCAGGACTTAGGGAGCTTGAGCTCACGCTAACCCAAGGTTCCGTAGTTCTTTAATGGAGAAACTAAGTGAGGAAGAAGCTGATGGGTTTTGCTCTATAGATCTCCAGACCTTTTGGGTAGGGATCCAGAATATTTACTTGGGCTATTACAGTGCTAGACAACTGTCTTTTCTGATGTTGTTCCAGTAAGTGCCAATGCTGTTCATAATTGTTTTCCAGTGTCATTAAGAATTTGGTTTTTGTGCAAATTTCTGATCTGAACCTGGAAGCAGGTGGTAATTTTAAGTTAGTTCCTACTTTTAAGGACAATGCTCTGTTAATGAAAACGGATCCTCTTCACAACTTTGGTGTATTGTAGATTATAAGGAAAGATGTAAAATAGTCAGGCTTTTTTTCCTTTTTTGGACTTTGTATTTTACTGCATGTGTCTAATTTTTAATCAATAAAGAACAAATTGTCCATTGCCAGGTGTTTGATGTGTGCTTTGCTTCTCCTTGGCTTGGATGCTGTGTCTTGGGGAAGGGGTTTGTCTGAGTGGTGTCTGCAACCCCTGGGGGGTTTCTGTTTGGGGTGGTGGGAGGTTTGACAGCCCCCAGGAGGGAGACAGGGAGATCAAGTCCAGGCTGGATGGGGCTCTGAGTGACGTGGTCGGGTGGGAGGTGTCCAGGCCCATGGCAGGCAGGGGCTTGGAACTGGATGAGCTTTCAGGTGCCTTCCAACCCAAACTCTTCTGTGAATCCAACTCTGCAGGAGTTGTGTGCAGAATGGAGCCAGTGGGCACTCGGGATGGTGCCCTGAGAGCTTGTCTCCAGCTGAGAGGTTTTTTCCAAGCTCTGCATGCCCTGTGCAGCTGGGAATGAGCTTCTCCTGTCCAGGAATGCCTCAGGGTGACCCAGGCTGGTGTGAAGGTGGGAGGATTTATACCCTGACAAGCGGTGAGAGCATGAACTGCACTCCCTCCTCTCTACCTCCACAATAATTGTTCTTTGTGGGTGCTCTGGTCAACCCCAGTGGGGCATCAATGGTCTGTTTTCCATCATGCTTTACAGTGCCCTTCTCATGGATCTGTGGCCAGGAGGAGTATCCAAGTGGCTTTCGGGCACTTCATGGACATCTCCAAGGGGGCCCCGGCAAATGCTGTTCCTACATTAGGGATGGAGTCATGTTCTTGATGATCATTTTAGGCATTTGGGCCTCGAGCAGCATTGCCCCATGTCAAAATTTCTCCCATCCCTTTATCCCTTTCCCAAGTCTTCCCTGCATCTAGCCCCCAGCAGCCTGCAGGGTGGCCCAGAACTGGTGGGAAGGGGGGACATCCTCTGCCTGGTTTGCTTGTGTTGCACAGGGAAGGTGCAAAAGATGAAGGAAATGGCAGCTCCCATCACTTGGAATCACAATGAACTGGCTGTCCTTCCTCATCTCTGGCTCTGCCCATGCATTAACATAATTCCCTTTATTCCTCTGGGTTATTCCCAGCTTTGCATCATGCTGGGCTTGTTTTGGCCCCTCTGAACCTTGCTTTCCTGAGTGGTTCAGCAAATGCAGCCGTTGCTGTCACTCTGGAGATGAATCTGTTCCCTGTCAATGCCACCTGGCCCTGGCAGAGGGCGTGGCCCAGGTTCCCTGAAACAGGGGTCCTTCTGCTCCAGCCAGCACTGGATGTTTGTGGGTGGCACAGGGATGATTAATATATTACATGGTGTACTTGTAGTGACTGCCTATGACTGCAGAGCTTATCTGAGGTTTAAACATTAATTCCAGCCCTCTGGGAAGTCTGTCCCAGCACTGTCCTGTCCCAGATACAGCCGCCAAATGTCAGGTGTCGGGGAAATTTTGAAAGCAGTTGGTGATTTTGGGCGATTCCAGAAATGCCTGGTGCTGCTCTCTGTGATTCCCTGCCTCAGCGTGTCTTTCCACCAGTTTTGCCAACTTTTCATGGTCTCATATGTGCCTCACCACTGTGACACCAGCTGGATCCGCGCCGTTGGCCCCAACCTGACTGAGGAAGAGCAGCTGAACCTCACCCTGCCCCGGGGCGCGGACGGGGAGTTCGAGCAGTGCTCCATGTACACCCCAGTGGACTGGGACCTCGATTCCATCGTGGCCTACGGCCTGAATGACACACAGAAGTGCAGCAGTGGCTGGGTGTACCCCTCAGAACAGCCACCGTCCCTGCTGACCGAGGTCAGTATTTGCCTGCTGATGGGCTGGGATGTGGAAGGGATGGGACACCCAAATGGCCACAGTTTCCCCAGAGCTGGTGCCTGACCACGGATCAGCAGGGGTGGGCTGAGGTTTACAGCAGGTGCGTGTTGGGGACTTCGGCTCCCCCCAGGCGTGGTGCTGGAGAGGGTGCAGGCTGTGATAGAGGTGTCAGTGGGGCCATATGCAGAGCCAGTGGGGAGATGAATTGCTCCTGGTGGGACCTCCTGCCCCTGGGTTTCCCACCCCTCTGCATATAGGGGGTAGCCTTCCAATTTAAAATCATGGAATGATCTGGCTTGGAAGGGTCCTTTGAAAGTCATCTAGTCCAACCCTTAACACCACAGTTGTAAAACTGCTGAGAAAGAAGCTAAATTAAGATGGAGAGTAGGTTTAGGTTAGATATTAGCAAGAAATTCTACCCTGTGAGGGTGGGGGGAGGCCCTGGCACAGGTTGCCCAGAGAAGCTGTGGCTGCCCCATCCCTGGAAGTGTCCAAGGCCAGGTTGGATGGGGCTTGGAGCAACCTGGGCTAGTGGGCAGTGTCCCTGCCCATGGCAGGCAGGTTCAAACTAGATGATCTTTAATGTCCCTTCCAGCCCAAACCATTCTATGGTTCTATGATCCTCCCTATGTCATTCTTTCCACTGATGCCCTCTGGATGCTGACAATTGCAGGACATCTCCTTAACAGAAACTGCTTGTCCTAGGAATTAGCATTGCACTCATCCTTTCTCCTCTGGGAGGTCAGGTGGTCTGGGAGGAAGCAAGAGGCTGTTTCTGTCCCCAGGCCCACCTAAAGCAAAATTTGCTGACCAGGAGGCTGCCCTGGGTTGTCTGGGCTGGACAAGGGGGACTCTTGCAGGTCCCAGTGCATGGAAGAGGGACCCCACTGAGTGCCCCAAAGGGCTTGTCTCACCTCTGACTTGTGTGCCCTGTGCATTCTGTGGGGATTCACATCCTTGGAAGGGGGGATCCCAAAGCATCTGTTTCTGCTTTCTCTAGTTTGACCTGGTGTGTGACAGGAAAGACCTGAATGACATTGCCCAGGCCATCTACATGGCAGGGCTGCTCCTGGGATCCATGATCTTTGGGCCTCTGAGTGACAGGTGAGGAGCTGAAACCCCCTGCCCAGGGTCTGTGCAAAGCCAGCACAGCATGGAGTAGGTGATGTGAGCCTGTCTGGACGCTGCACCCTGTGCATTTTGTCACCACTTCTCACTAATAGGGACCCTGACCAAAGTCCTCGGGTCCCATGAGGACATGGCCACACGGGGAGGGGAAGGCAGAGAGACACAGCTTGTGTGTACAGTGCTTCACTTGTCACCCCACAGTTTAGTCTGAGCCTTATCAGGGTGATAAAAATCACTGTATAACCTGCTGGGCTCATTGCCATCTCCATGGGGGTCTCTCCAGACACCAATTGTGTCTTCCCTGTTTCTCCCTAGGATCGGCCGCCGCCCAGTCATTCTGATCTCCGTCTTCCTCCAGGGTTTGTTTGGCCTGGGAATTGCTTTTGTACCCCACTTCTATGTGTACATGGCCTTCAGGTGTGTTGTGGGGGCCTCCGTGTCAGGGATCACCATGACCATACTGGCCTTAGGTGAGTAGGGTGCCCTTGCCCTGGGGCTTCTCAAAATGTAATAGAAAACTCTGCAAAGAAATAAAAATATTCATGTTTGACTAGGAAAACACTGTGGTGAGGACAGGTCTTGCTCTTCACTGTCCTGTGGTACTTTGGCATCTTCTCAGCCCTCAGAGCTTTGGGGAGCATTTCTCCCCAGCCGGTGCTCAGAGGAGGCCAAGGGGACAGTGACCCATCTCAGGAGGTCAGTCTAATCGTCACCTCCAGAATAATTCTTCTCCAGGGAAACACCCTGTTTGCATCAGGGAAAATAATCTGTATGACTGTGAGCCTTCCTTCCTCCTTTCAGCTACAGAATGGATTGGTGTCTCCTCCCGGCCAAAGGCAGTGCTCACTTCTCACTGCTGTTTTGCCATCGGGCAGATGATTTTGGCTGGTTTGAGTTATGGAATTCGCAACTGGAGGCTGCTGCAGATTGCAGGATCTGCTCCTATATTTGCCTTTTTCTTCTGCATTGGGTAAGTGGGATGTGGACAGAGCTCCTGCAGACATGGCAGCAGTGTGAGGGGTGTGAATGAGGCGACAACAGCAGTGCAGGACCAGGCTGGCTCTTTCCCTCTGACATGCAGGTGCTGGAGGAGCTGCTGCAGAGCTCAGCACATCTCCCTGGGGCACTGCACTGCTGAAAGCAGCAGCTGCTTTGCTTCAGGTCTCCAATTTGGAACCTAAATGTAGGGTACTTAGACCCATTGACCCCATGGGCCATTCACTTTAGAGCTGGACTTGATGATCCTTGTGGGTCCCTTCCAACACAGAATATCTGTGGTTCTGTGATCTGATTCTGTGGTGGCCACGGCTTGCTGGACGTGGTCCCAGAGAAAGGGGCTGTGGGGAAGTCAGCAGGCCCCAGCAGCATGTCCTGGCCTCCCCTCCTGGCAGGGTGCTCCCAGAGTCAGCTCGCTGGCTGGTGACCAAAGGCAGAATCGAGGAAGCCAAGAAGGTCCTGCAGAAGGCAGCAGCCACCAACAAGCGCAGCCTCCCGCCAGGGCTCCTGGAGCAGGTACTGGGGGGGTTCTTGTCCTCACACACTGCCCTGGGCCTTGCAGCAGCTCCTGGAGCTCAGCTCACCCCACAAACATCTCTCCATTCCCACTGGGGATGGTTTGGGCATGGACTGTGGGGAACTCCAGCTCCAGCTGAGTTACACGGGGACAAGGTCAGGGAAGAGGCCCAGCTTCTGCTGAGGCTCAGCCTGCAGCTTTCTGGAGTCCACCTGGGGATATGGGAAGGACTGAAATGCTTCCCTGGCTTTTGTCCTCTGAGCATTCCAGGTGTGTGACTGATGAACACAAGGTCTCTGTTTAGTCTGTGGTTTCCATGCAGAAAGGCCTGAAGGGGAGTTCCCTCCTTGCCCACCCCAAAGTTGCTGCACTGGGGAAATGTTCATCCCCAGGAACCTCTCAGCCACCACCCCGCTGTGCTGGGCACCCGGAGCACAGGGGCAGGAGCCCAGCACCACTGGGTTTCCCTCCCTCCCTCCCTCCCTCCCTCCCTCAGCACTGGGTGTCACAGGCCTGTCCCACCAAGGCTTTCCATGGTCTGCAGGTGGAAAAGGAGCTGGCCATGGGTTTCCTTTGCCTGCTTTGACTCTTTGACTTTCTGTGTTTTGAAGTTGAAGCCTGAGCAAGAAGTCAAGTCTGGAAGTTTCCTGGATCTCTTTCGGAAGAAGAACCTGCAGAAGGTGACTTTAATCATGTCATGTGCCTGGTAAGACATTCCCTTGTCCCTTCTTTCCAGGCTTCTAGGTGGAGAAAAGAAGGGATTCATGGTTATTCTCAACTAAATTCACCTTGTGGGTTTTGAAAATCATTGATGGGTGTTTCTGCTTCTGGCTGTTTAAGACACTTTTTGGGAGAGGTTATAGCATTTCCAGCTTTGGCAGGCCTGTGATATTCCTTTGGTTTTACGTCTCCTTGGAAATGCTGTGGCTTGGTCAAAGTGTTGTCATTGGGGATCAGTGCTGCATTTCCTCATGGCTAACAGCTGCTCAGTGCCACCCTGCCTGGCTTTCAGGTTTGTGAACAGCTTTGTCTACTATGGACTGAGTCTGAATGTGACAAATTTTGGCCTGGATATCTACCTGACTCAGCTGGCCTTTGGAGCAGTGGAAATCCCAGCCCGTGTTGGTTGTATCTTCACTCTGCAGAGGTTCGGGAGGAGGAAAACCCAGGCCGTTCTCCTGGTGCTGAGTGGCCTGGTGTGTCTGATCATCACCGGCATCCCTGAAGGTGAACAACCTCATCCCATATGGAGAGGACATCCTCTGAGATAAGGAGGCACAGAGCACTAACCCTTCCCTTGCTGGCCCTGTCCTCTCACCCAGGGTGGCTCACATCCCTCTAGGCCTGAGCCAGGCCACAGGGGCCTGGCTGAACCCCCTGGGCCCATTCCAAAAATACAAACCTTTTCTTGCCAGTCATGATAGAAGAGGGCAGAACTGAGCCCAATGGGGCCCCCTGTCAGCAGAGCTGTGCTCTGGGAAAATTAATACCTGGGGAGGTGAGATGATGGATGTAGAGTGCACTCAAAGTGGCCACCAGGCCAGAGCAGCCTGGTTCATGCTCAGGCACTGAGCATGCAGAGGCAATGGCTCCCTGCAGGCAACACAGCTGTCCCTGCAATCCCCAGTTGCCATCCGTCACTGGTGCTGAGCCCTCCCCCATCCCATAGCAGCCATCTCTCCTCCTCCCCTCAGACCAGCCCATGGCAACCACCATCCTGGCCACCATTGGCAAGTTTGCTGCCTCAGCCTCCTTCTCCACCTCCTTTGTCTACTCCGCTGAGCTCTTCCCCACCATCGTCAGGTGAGCTCTTCCCACCCATTGGGGCTTCCCTCTGCCGTGGCTGGTGGTAGTGATGGGGCAGGAGCCCAGTTGTCCCCATGGCCACGCTCAGCCCCGTGGTGGCCTGGGGGTGCTGCTCCCTGCCCACACCTCCTGCTGTCCCTCACTCCCGCAGGCAGACTGGTGTGGGGCTGTGCTCCATGTCAGCACGGGTGGCCGGGATCCTGGCCCCGCTGGTCCGTCTCCTGGACCAATACCACCGGGCCATCCCCATGGCCATCTTTGGGAGCGGCCCCGTGCTGGGGGGGCTGCTCTGTGTCCTGCTGCCCGAGACCCGCGGCACCGACCTGGCAGATGACACAGGGGATGGCCACCCCCCGGCTGAGGTGGGTCCTGGTGCTCCCTCTGGGGTGGGGATGTGGGGAGCCCCTTTTTGTTGCATGTCCTGGGGGTTTCTTTAGAAGTTACAGGGGTGGGAGGGCATGGAATGGGGCTGTCCCACTGTGGAGGGAGGGGAAGAGACCCCCATAATCCTGCCCATGGTGGTCATCCCTTCATTCCTGTCCATGGGATAGAACAGCCTGTGCTCCTCTTTCCTCCCCCTGCCCGTCTCAGGGAAGGGCTGGTGCCTTGTAGCCACATCCTCTGGCTTTCAGCCTCTCATAGCTCCCAGTCCTCATTCCCCGTGAGACCAGGTGGAATTGCACCCCAACACTTCTGTTGTCTTGCTGGGAGAAGGGTGTCCACAGGAACAGTAGGGAATGGGATCCAGGTTGCTGAAGGCTGCTTGTCTCAGGGATGGCTGTTCTCAGCTCATCGCACACCTTTCCTTGCTTTTACACCCTTTTCCCTTTCGCCAGGTCTGCGAAAATGCCACCAGCAGCTCTCAGAACGGGCAGGTGAAAGGAAAAGATGGTGGTGAAGACAATGAGAGCACGAAGACCACATACTTCTAGCTGAGTCTGCAGGTGGCTGTGGGTAAAGGCAGCCTCAGGGCACTGAGGACAGGCAGGGTCTCCACCACAGGACACCACCATTGCTCAGGCCATCACTGCCAATTCTCGGGTTTCCTTGTCTTTTTTGCCTTCCTGTATCTCCCTCTGTAGCATGTCCTCAGGCACTGCAGGCTGTCACTGGTGTCCTACAGTGCTCTTACGGGAGAAAATTGGGTGCTTTTTATTTGAGGGGAAAAAAGAAATCAAGAATCAGAATGGAGGAACTTTCTCTTCATTTTTCCTGTCATGTCTCCAGGAAGGTGAGACTGTAAACTTTGTCCAGTGAGACACCCACTAGAGCATTGAATAAACTTGCAACAGAGAACTGGGCTCACTAACAGGAGAGCTGGAGCAGATGCAGCACTGAAAATAATCTCACACTTGCAAGGAGTGATTTATCATGACTGTCTAGCGAGATCATCCCGTTCTCTCATAAAAAAACACTCCTTTTTTTTTTTTTTTAATTTGAGATACTCAGCTGAGAAAAAAAAAAGATGTGATGGAAGAAACAGCATGCAGGGAGCAAGGACATTTAACAGACAGCAGAATTTTCTGCTCAGTGCTGGTGGCTTTGAATTGATGCCTGTCATGATGTTTTGGGCATGGAAAATGGTGCTGCTGGGCTGCAGTGTGGGACCAAATTGATTTGTCCATTCCAGAAAACTGAGGGATGTGGCAGTTGGTCTCTTAGAAAAAAGTGCAAATCTTTCTGGGAAATGTCAAGTCTTTTCTACTCTGTTCTAGTCTATTCCTTTTCTGCTGGATCCATTTTGTCTTTAAAACATTTAGGACCAATTTTGTCTCATACTGTGAAGAAAAAAATGTGTTTTTCCTGTGCTTCCCTTCATATTATCTCATATCCCTCAGTCCAACTTTCTTTTCCCACTGGATGGGTACAGATGAAGCCTGGGAGTTGCACATGGTGGTTCTTCATCTTTGACTGTACAGCTCAAAGATTTTTTTTCTGGTAGTGTCAAGAAACTTTTAAATCAGAGTATTTCTTCTCTCCATTGTCATGCCTACATGTTTTTCATGGACCGAAGTACCTCATGGATATTCACTTTGATGAAGACTGAGTTTTGGATAAAATCAGTGCCATGTGACAGTGCCCTGCCAGGACGGACCGACTGTGGTGCCATCTTCTCTCTGGCACTGATTTTCAGAGGATTTTCTGTGGTGCTGCTCTTCAGTACCCTGAGAATAGAGGAGCTCAGTCCTTTGTCCTTTCCTTGGAAAGGCTGCAGAGTGCCTCCTTCAGGCTTTTATGGGAAACAAGGCACTGAGGGTAAAGGCTGAGGGAAGAGCTTGGAGCCAAATGTACAGTTAGTGAAGGAACCACTTTGGAAATTGCGTTCTGAGACTCTGTGCTTTAGCTCATTTCATAAATAAAGACATCCAAGCACAGCTGATGTACTTCTGCTTCCATCTCATTCATGCCTCTAGTGGGCTGAAGATCCATTTCATAGCTTCTTGGAGTGGTTTGGGTTGGAAGGGACCTTAAAGATCATCTCGTTCCAATCCCTCTCTGCCACATGCAGGGACACCCTCTTCTCTGGATCACTGGACCATGTTAGTTTGCATACCCTTGGATTGTACACTTGAAGAGTACCTGAATACCTTGACTCATGATTTGCCCAGCTCAGCACAAGTAGGAGGATGTCCAATGTTTTTGCTGGGCCTTAATGTCACTCCTAGGCAGCCCACACATGGCCTTGCACTGCAATGAGTAGAGCTGACAGCACGAAGTGGAGCCAGGAGTATTGGAACAGTGTGTGGGAATGCAAACGTAAACCTGTGGGAATGCAAACACAGTTTTGCATGCACACCGTGGGGTGCTCTGGGCTCTCATGATTATGAGGCCATGGGCAAAGGGTAAAAAGTGACCTGAGGGATAACTAAGGCAAAGAGGATGACCCCATAATAAAGGGAGGGAGCCAAAAGGCTAAAGAGGTGGTGAGGACAAAAAGGGGTTGAGAGGTTTAGCTGGGAAGAGCAGATGCAGGGGCAAACCAGCTCCTGTTGTCAGAGGAGCCCCACAGGGACCACTGAGATAATCAGCACATTGTCAGTGACACCAACAAACTGTGCTGAAATCCTGGCTGTGGGGCACAGGTGCCAGGATCCTGGACCTTCCCCTTTGCCTAGAGGACAAGGATCCTCTCCTTTCACCTGACCCTGTGCTGGGAAGCCCCAGGTCCATGAGAAGAGCAAAGCTTGCAGAAAGGGACCCAGCAGGGAATGGCTGAGGAGGTGAGCAGATGAGCCTTAAAGCTGATCTCCTGACTGTGTGCAAGAAGCCATAGAATCATTGGTTCATTTAGGGTGGAAAAGACCTCTAAGGCCATTGAGTCCAGCCATCAACCCAGCACTGCCATATCCACCACGGAACCACATCCCTAAATGACACAGCTATGTGCCTTTTCGATACCCCCAGGGATGGTGACTCCACCAGTGGCCTGGGCAGCCTGTTCCAGTGTTGGACAACCCTTGGGGAGAAGAAATTTTCCCTATTATCCAATTGAAACCTCCCGTGGTGCAAGTTGGGGCCAGGTCCACTTGCCCTGTGCTTTGTTACTTGGGAGAAGAGACTGACCCCCAGCTGGCTCCACCTGCCAGTCGGGGAATTGGAGAGAGAAAGAGAGAGACCCCTGAGCCTCCTTTCCTCCAGGCTGAGCTCCCCCAGCTCCCTCAGCTGCTCCAGGTGCACCAGCCCCTTCCCCAGCTCTTGGGGGTTAGGATTTTTCCTTTTGTTTCCTTCTCTCATGGAATTTCATCCCATCTATTGATAAGAAACAATAACTACCTATACTTAAGAGAACAAAAGATGTGGCTGGTAGGAGGAGGGGAAAGGGTGCAGCTAGCTACTCTCTTACCTGGGGGACTTTCTGTTAGGAAGGGCAGAGATACCCTGAGCTTTTGGCCGGGGGTGAGGGGCTGGGCTCGGCTCTTCTCGCTCCCTCGCTGCTGGCAACAGAGGGAAGACGGGCTGTGGGGAGAATTCGCCACCATTGTGAGGCTCTGTCTCCTGCTGTCATCTCCTATCGTGAGTGACGCTCTGCTTGT
Source organism: Monarcha castaneiventris obscurior (assembly GCA_026261815.1). Taxonomy (NCBI): domain Eukaryota; kingdom Metazoa; phylum Chordata; class Aves; order Passeriformes; family Monarchidae; genus Monarcha; species Monarcha castaneiventris. The sequence goes on from JAMPIT010000230.1 coordinate 1,926,547, forward strand.
AAGAGTGGCCATTGCACTGGGACCTTTTTAACACCCGACCTCACTGGAAAGGACCCTCACCATCTACTCGGGTGCCTCAGGGGAAAACCCAGCACCCTGAGCCCCAAGCTCCCCTCCGAGGGAGCCTCTCCTGGCTGCATTCAGGAGCCGGGCTGCCTCTGCCCAGCACCATCATGCCTCTGCCACTATTCTGGGTCTTTTGCTACACTGTAACCCCACAACCCCTGCCTGCAGGGACACCCCGCGGCTCCAGTTACAGCTGCGGAGCTTCTGATACATTTAGTTCATCTCTGCTCCTCCCTGCCCTTCCAGCCGCTGCTCCGAGGTTCCTGCCGCAGCCCATTTCGCCGCCCAGCCCGCCCGCCATGAGCGCGTGAGGGAGACGCGGCCGCGCCACAGCGCCCCCTGCAGGCGCGGGAGCCATGGCAGCGCCCTGCCCGGCCGGGAGCCAGCAGCGCCCCCTGGCGGCCGCGAGCGGAACTGCCCTGAGGGGAACGGGCCTGGGCCCAGAGAGGCCGGCACCGGGCTCTGCTTCTGTTCGTTGTCGCTGCCGGTGCTGCTGTTTGTTTGCCTTGTTACATGTACTAGTAAAGAACTGTTATTTCTTGTCCCACAGCTTTCTCTTAATTTCAAAGTTATAATAATTCAAAGGGACGGGGGTGATATTTTTTCCATTCCAATGGAGGCTCCTGCCTTCCTTGGCAGATGCCTGTCTTTCAGACCAAGACCCCAGCTCCATTCCCTTCAGTGCCAAAGGCCAGATCTTGCAAAGTCCCCACCCCATTTCCAGCCTCCACCAGCTTCCACATGACTCTGGGGTGGTTTTGTGCACCAAAGCCAAAACACAAAATTAATATCGCCTCCAGGCATGGCTGGCCTGGACTTGGGACATCCCAGCCCTCAAAACACCACTTACTAGAGCACAAAGACATTGGAAATCAAAAGATGCAGCAAATCTGAGTAAGCAGCCTCCTCCTTCTTTGAAAGCAGTGATGTGTTTGAGGAGATGGATTCATCAGAGGGCACTAAAATGCGTCCTTTGCATGCAAACGAATGAGCACAGGAGAGGAGTCCACCCTTCTCTTTCTTTTTCATGACACTAGATGACACTAAAATGTCATGACTGAGCTGTCAGCAGCCAACCAAAGGTCACTGTAAAAGGCTCACGGTGAGTGGGGAAAGCTGTCCAAATGCCCACACAGCTTGGCATGGAATTGCAGCATTCCCATGCAATTCACAAAACTTCAACAGCAGCTAGTAGAGAAAATAAACACAGATTGTTCATTGGAAGACTTTAAAAAAAGAAAAAAGTTCCTTTTTGAACTCAGCCACTCTGCTTTAAGACTCTGTTTCTGCATTGTGTCTGATGGAAACAAAGCACGTTTCCATCTGTGTGTTAAATTACAGACTTACAATTTCTGTGTAGAAAACACTCCAGAGCCAAGAGCAGTTACAAAGGCCAACTGTGAAACAGTAGGAAAAAGAAAAGAGTCAACACCATTTATTATTCACATATTGCATTACAAGTGTCTCTTATCAAACTCAGAGCATAATTTATATTATTCATGTAGAAACTCAACTTCAACACCACATGGAAAGAAAAGCTAAATACGTGTGTGACAGGGGTGCAGTGACATCGTGATCAAAGATCGAGGCTTGGGCTGACGCACAGCCCGACGACCCAAGGGATTTAGAGCAGGAGGGACAAGCCCAGCGCCCGCTTTTGCCCAGTACAACCACTCTACTGGCGATTCTTTATTGCTGTGAAACACGACAGGGATGGTTCCACGGGTACCAGCTTGCAAAGGACTGGGGAACACGTTGGGAGGCCAGCCAGGCATGACCAAACTGGGTTTCAGGGACACTCGGAAGGAAGTGCATCTGTTCCAAAGGCAGAGTGACACAGATCTCCTCTCCCTGTGACCATGGATATTGTGTTCATCATCTGAAAGACCAGTTTCCAGGCAGCAATGCCTCTCTGGTCTGCTTCGAGAACAATGGAATCAGACTAGACCGTTAGTAGATGCCTGCCCAGTCAGCGCTTGGCCTCTGAGCATCTGCAGACATCCTTCTCCGAATCTCCTTCACCCTCTGGTGTCTCAGAAAAACTCTCCAGTCTTCTGCTCCTGAAGATAAGGAGGAAAGAGGAAGAGATGAGACTCTTTTCATCCCTGATTCTGACATTTTTTCTTTGCCTTCAATTTGCAGTTTTGGATATTTTTTGCCATATGTACACACCTCATCTGGGAGTTGATCCTCCCCTGTGTCATCTGCCAGGTCAATGCCTCGGGTCTCAGGCAGCAGGATGCAGAATAGGGCCACCACCACGGGGATGCTCCCAAAGATGGCCATGGGAATGGCCCGGTGGTACTGGTCCAGAGGGATGATCAGTGGGGCCAGGATCCCGGCCACTCTCGCCATAGTCGAGCACAGCCCCACGCCTGTCTGCCTGTGGGTGAGAGGGGCAGTGGGAGGTGTAGGCAGGGGGCAGCATCCCTGGATTGAGTGTGGCCGTGGGGACAGCTGGGCTCTTGCCCCATCACCACTGCCAGCCACAGCAGAAGGAAGCCCCAGTGGGTGGGAACAGCTCACCTTACGATGGTGGGGAAGAGCTCAGCAGCGTAGACGTAGGAGGTGGAGAAAGTGGCTGTGGCTGTGAACTTGCCGATGATGGCCAGGACGGTGATTGCCACGGGCTGGTCTGAGGGGAGGAGGAGAGAGCACCACTGTAACCTCCAGGGGGAATGGTTCACCTGGGACCAGAACTCTCTGCGGTGGGATTCCTTGGGACAGCCCTTTCTGGTGGACTTGCTAAGCAAACCTACCACCTCACCCACTGGAAATTATCCCCAGCATAGCCTTACCTGGAAAATACCCTCTGGCAAAGAGAACCCAGATTTCTCCTGAGGCCTTGGGCATTTTCTAGATCTGCAGCTGAAGTGAGCTGCTGAGCCACCACAGGGGTTTGGGGAGTGCCTGGCTGGAAATGCCACAGCCCTGACCTTGAAAGCATTGGGAAACCCCTGTTTTCTTCAGCCTCATTCACAGCATTGGCACAGCAGCAGGGGTGGGGTATGGACTGGGGCACAAACAGATGAGGGAGAGTGGGAATTTGCATTTTCTCTTCATCTATAAATGGGAGACCTGGTGTCTTTTAAAGCACCTCTTCTGCTACACCTTTCTGGTAGGAGGTGGTGGTGTCTAGTGGGTGGTGGTGTCTAATGGACACTGCCTGCCAAGGGCCAGGAGCTGTGGAAGATCCAGGCCCATCCCTGAGGGAGAAGGAATGCAAGGAGAGAGGAAGCCAGCATGGTGGGGATGAAGCACCCTGGGCTGTGGCACTGGAGGCAGCTGAGCCTGTGGGAGTGAGCGTAGGTCTGCTGGCATGGGAGGATGGGTCTGACCAAGGGCAGGGATGACCAGGGCTCTGCTCTGCTCTGCTCTGCTCACAGGTTGGGAAGGTTCACCTTCAGGGATGCCAGTGAGGATGAGACACATCAGGCCAGCCAGCAGCAGGAGAATGCCCTGCACTTTCTTCCTCCCAAACCACTCCAGCAGGAAAATGCAGGAAATTCGAGCTGGAAGCTCCACTGCCCCAAAGGCCAGCTGTGTCAGGTAGATGTCCAGACCAAAATCTGTCACGCTGAGGCTCAGCCCATAGTAGACAATGCTGTCTGCAAACCTGAAATTCAAGTAAAGTAGAATAGAACATGTCCCCAGATGGTTTTATGAGGGTTTATCATCAAAAATTAGAAAAGTTAGAACACACGCAACTTATTTAAACTCCCAACAACCTCTATTTGTGTTCTAGTCACCACCTGTGACAGTTCTGTGGGACACAGTTGCAGGAGATAAAGCAGAATGGATCCCCATATGGGCCGCAACTTCTAGACTGAACCCAAAGCTTCTAGGCACAAAACTGTTCCAAGGCCAAGGGATTGCCAAAAGCTGGAATTACTCAAGGCTTTCTAACAAATCCACGGTGTCATGGATTATCATCCTCTTCCCATGCCCAGACAAGAGAAATCTGGTCTAGTATGGGGAGGTAAAATGGTATCAGATAAACACATACACATCTATATGATGACAAATAAAATCACATGAGGTGAATTTAGAGTTCTTTTCAACAATCAACTTCTCATCTTTCATCTAGAAGTTTTGAAAGGGGGGGCAAGGGAATGTCTTACCAGACGCCTGACATGATTAAAGTCACCTTCCGCAGGTTCTTCTTCCGAAAGAGATCCAGGAAACTTCCAGGCTTGACTTCTTGCTCAGGCTTCAACTTCAAAACACAGAAAGTCAAAGAGTCAAAGCAGGCAAAGGAAACCCATGGCCAGCTCCTTTTCCACCTGCAGACCATGGAAAGCCTTGGTGGGACAGGCCTGTGACACCCAGTGCTGAGGGAGGGAGGGAGGGAGGGAGGGAAACCCAGTGGGGCTGGGCTCCTGCCCCTGTGCTCCGGGTGTCCAGCACAGCGGGGTGGTGACTGAGAGGTTCCTGGGGATGAACATTTCCCCAGTGCAGCAACTTTGGGGTGGGCAAGGAGGGAACTCCCTTTCAGGCCTTTCTGCATGGAAACCACAGACTAAACAGAGACCTTGTGGTCATCAGTCACACTCCTGGAATGCTCAGAGGACAAAAGCCAGGGAAGCATTTCAGTCCTTCCCATATCCCCAGGTGGACTCCAGAAAGCTGCAGGCTGAGCCTCAGCAGAAGCTGGGCCTCTTCCCTGACCTTGTCCCCGTGTAACTCAGCTGGAGCTGGAGTTCCCCACAGTCCATGCCCAAACCATCCCCAGTGGGAATGGAGAGATGTTTGTGGGGTGAGCTGAGCTCCAGGAGCTGCTGCAAGGCCCAGGGCAGTGTGTGAGGACAAGAACCCCCCCAGTACCTGCTCCAGGAGCCCTGGCGGGAGGCTGCGCTTGTTGGTGGCTGCCGCCTTCTGCAGGACCTTCTTGGCTTCCTCGATTCTGCCTTTGGTCACCAGCCAGCGAGCTGACTCTGGGAGCACCCTGCCAGGAGGGGAGGCCAGGACATGCTGCTGGGGCCTGCTGAGTTCCCCACAGCCCCTTTCTCTGGGACCACGTCCAGCAAGCCGTGGCCACCACAGAATCAGACCACAGAACCACAGAATATTCTGTGTTGGAAGGGACCCACAAGGATCATCAAGTCCAGCTCTAAAGTGAATGGCCCATGGGGTCAATGGGTCTAAGTACCCTACATTTAGGTTCCAAATTGGAGACCTGAAGCAAAGCAGCTGCTGCTCTCAGCAGTGCAGTGCCCCAGGGAGATGTGCTGAGCTCTGCAGCAGCTCCTCCAGCACCTGCATGTCAGAGGGAAAGACCCAGCCTGCACTGCTGTTGTCGCCTCATTCACACCCCTCATGTCACTGTTGTGTCTTCCAGAAGCTCTGCCCTGCTCCTGCTTACCAGATGTAGAAGAAAAGAGCAAACATAGGAGCAGATCCTGCGATTTCCAGCAGCCTCCAGTTACGAATTCCATAACTCAAGCCAGCCACCATCATCTGCCCAATGGCAAAAGCCGTGTGAGCAATCAGCACTGCCTTTGGCCGGTAGGAGACACCAACCCATTCTGTAGCTGAGAGCAAAAACAAAGGTTCAGGGTCACCTTTTCCAAAACATGTTGGGCTCTCTGGTTATTTTGTCGTGTGAGGCTAAATGCTGCCTCAGAGCAAGGGCCTCCCACTCACCCAGAGACACAACAGTAATCATAATTCCTGACACAGCTGCTGCCACGACAAACCTGAAGGCCATGTATACATAGAAATGGGGCAAAAAGGCAACTCCCAAGCCAAACACGCTCTGGATGAGGATGCAGATGAGAAGGACTGGCCGCCTGCCTATCCTGTGGAGGAAGAGAGAAGACACAGTCAGTATCTGGAGAGACTCCATGAGGAGAAGGAAGAGCCCAGGAGGGATGCAAAGGGATTTGAGAAGTAGAGGAGATTTGACATCCATGTGAACAAAGCTCCTCTATACACCCAAGAAATAATGTGCAGAAAAAGCAGTGTCTCCACTGTTGACCCATCATGATGCAGGTAAAGCCAGTGACACCAGCATGGGCTAAACTTGTGATTCCCGAAGAACCCCTCCACAAGGCTGTACCTGCCTCTCTTCTCGAATCTCCAAAATTTACAGACCTATCAGGTTGCCCCAGATGCCCTTTCTCAGGCAAGGGGATTCAGTCCTGTGAAGGGAGCAGTTCCTGGTCAGTGCATGGACAGTCTACACCCTCATCTGGGCTGCCCCTGGGTGCTGGGCAGTGTCTCTGGAAAGGAACTGTGTTTCCTCACCTGTCACTTAGCATCCCAAAGACCATGGCTCCTACAAGAAGCCCAGCCATGTAGATGGACTGGGAGACGTCATTCAGGACTGCCCTGTCACACACCAGGTCAAACTGGAGGAAAGAAAACACAGATGCTGTTGCTTTTGACAGAGTCCAGCTGCTGCCTGAGAGTGGGCAGCCCTTCTGGTTCATTGGGTGTCCAGGATCTGGGTGTGTGAGCTCTTGCTCCCGCCCCTGAAAGCAGAGAACCCCTCACAAGGGCTTGAACCCTTCATGGTGAGCATGCAGAACACAAATCAATGGTGGGAAAGGTGTATGAGGTGCTCAGCACGCCTCTGCATTCTGGTGCACATCTCCTGGGTGCTGGGATCTACCGGATTCCCCTCCAGCCCAAACATCCCTGAGGGAGCCCCCTATTTGGCAAGTTTTGTTATGAATGGGACCTGGGGGTGAGAGCTTTTTGCTCTGGCAGAAAAGGCAGGGCAGGGTGGAAAGAAGAGGAGGGCAGTGGTTTTTCTGATAAAGGAGGACCAGCATAGGAATGGGAAGGGATGCTGCTGCTGAAACATCCAGAGAAGGCTTCTCTGAAATGGACTTGGTGCTTCAGGGACAGCAAGGAGCCTTTGCAAATGCCAGAGGCTGGACTTTCTCCTCTGTTCCAGCTCAGAGGAAGGTACTTGTGAGAAAATGCTGGAGCTGGGATGTAGGAAAGGAGGGAGGAGGAAGGGAGGAATGAGGGAAAGTGAGAAAGGAACAAAGGTCCACAGAGGGAGAATCGCAGAATTATTTATGTTGGAAAAGACCTCCAAGATCATGGAGTCCAACCTTTGACTGACCACCACCTTTCCAGCTAGAAGGTGGGAGATAAGGCAGAATGGAGAAACTGAGGATGCTGATAAACAAGGCATTGTTCAACTGCATGGCCCATGGGATGTCCTGTTGCAGCCCTGAAGGTCTCTGGAGATGCCAATGACAGAAATATCAATTAAAAGCACTTGGAAGGTAAACGTGTTTCTCAGAGATGGTGTGAGAAGAACGAGGCTGAAGAACAGGGGAAACTGTGGCAGGGACACCCAAAAGGTCCCTCCAGGCAGACACATCATAAGTTCAAGGGTCTGGATACTGGAAAGGGGACAGATGGCGGGCAGAACATGTGCTGGACTCACACCCCCACAGTCACTGGCTGTGCCCTCCCCAGGTATCTGCATCATGGCCTTCCTGCAGCCACCTCACAAGGATTACAGCTGCCATCTGTGTGATGGAGACAAAATCCTGCAGTAAACCTCAGCCTGACTGCACCACAGCTGGCACTGGCTGACCAAACCACAGGCCAGGATATTCCCATCCCCTCCTTTCCACACCCCTGTCTCATCAAACGGCAATTACAGACCTCGGTCAGCAGGGATGGTGGCTGTTCTGAGGGGTACACCCAGCCACTGCTGCACTTCTGTGTGTCATTCAGGCCGTAGGCCACGATGGAATCGAGGTCCCAGTCCACCGGGGTGTACATGGAGCACTGCTCGAACTCCCCGTCCGCGCCCCGGGGCAGGGTGAGGTTCAGCTGCTCTTCCTCGGTCAGGTTGGGGCCAACGGCACGGATCCAGCTGGTGTCACAGTGGTGAGGCACTTCCACAACCATGAACACTTGGCCAATATTTTGGAAAGGATTGAGAAGTAATGGAAGGGCAAGAAGCAGGATCAGCAGTTTCTGATACAGCCCACACTCCCCCACAGCACTTAAAAGATCTCCAAACTCAGCCATGGTGAGCACCTCTATGGCCAGGCTGCACTGATGCCTATGGCTTAAAGAGGTAAATATTAATGTTTAAACTGTGTAAGCACTAAAGCCCTAATCTGGTGTGATAAAATGAGCACCTGTACTGGTGCACTTGTCCATTATGATGATACAGTGCAGTCCTCCAGGCTGCACTTTGTCACCAGCCATTCCCTCCCTGCTCTTGGGAACAGAACAAAGGTGCCAGAGCATTGCCCCCCTTGGAGATAGTATAGTGATAGCTCATCCTTTTCCAGCTTGGAATGCGTCTCAAGGCCTCCTGAAGGCAGCTGTGCTGCAGCACATGGTTTTTGTCTGAAGAAAGTTGTTTTTTTTTTTTTTTAATTTCCAAGTCTTCAGATGAACAATCTCTATTTATATCTTGTTCTCTATGAGCAGCTGTGGAAGCTTCCTGAATTGTGCATGTTCTTTTTATACTGCCCCTGTTGCTTGTAGCCTCTGGGTGGATATTGGGTGTGTCCCCATGGGCTGTTTGCAGCCCCGTGGCTGGTGAGTGTGAAGGGAAGGGAGAGGAGGATGCGAATTTGGGAGCAAGATCATCCCGGGATGCTGTGGCTCTCAAGAGCCCAGGAAGCGAGTGCCCGATAGCAGGGAGCCGGTGGTGGCTGGGTTTGGCCGAGTGTGAGTGGCACCATTCCCTGTTGCCTGTCACAAAGCCCTCCCTACGGCGTCCCCCATTGAGCTTCTTGGCTTGGGAAGAGCAGGCTGGCACCTTGATTTTCCCATTCCCCTGTGCTCGGTGTGGATGTGTTGGGAACCTTTAGGATACAGAGACAAGGTAGTTGTGGTACAGTATTATTTTCCCTCTGCCTGCATGCCCTGGGGACCTCCTCGTTCATTTGTGTACTGGTGCTGAGGAAGGTTAGGACTCAAACTGCCCAAATGGAACAATGCAGCATCTATTTATTGTTATTCCCCATTTTCCCAAAGCCAGGACTTAGGGAGCTTGAGCTCACGCTAACCCAAGGTTCCGTAGTTCTTTAATGGAGAAACTAAGTGAGGAAGAAGCTGATGGGTTTTGCTCTATAGATCTCCAGACCTTTTGGGTAGGGATCCAGAATATTTACTTGGGCTATTACAGTGCTAGACAACTGTCTTTTCTGATGTTGTTCCAGTAAGTGCCAATGCTGTTCATAATTGTTTTCCAGTGTCATTAAGAATTTGGTTTTTGTGCAAATTTCTGATCTGAACCTGGAAGCAGGTGGTAATTTTAAGTTAGTTCCTACTTTTAAGGACAATGCTCTGTTAATGAAAACGGATCCTCTTCACAACTTTGGTGTATTGTAGATTATAAGGAAAGATGTAAAATAGTCAGGCTTTTTTTCCTTTTTTGGACTTTGTATTTTACTGCATGTGTCTAATTTTTAATCAATAAAGAACAAATTGTCCATTGCCAGGTGTTTGATGTGTGCTTTGCTTCTCCTTGGCTTGGATGCTGTGTCTTGGGGAAGGGGTTTGTCTGAGTGGTGTCTGCAACCCCTGGGGGGTTTCTGTTTGGGGTGGTGGGAGGTTTGACAGCCCCCAGGAGGGAGACAGGGAGATCAAGTCCAGGCTGGATGGGGCTCTGAGTGACGTGGTCGGGTGGGAGGTGTCCAGGCCCATGGCAGGCAGGGGCTTGGAACTGGATGAGCTTTCAGGTGCCTTCCAACCCAAACTCTTCTGTGAATCCAACTCTGCAGGAGTTGTGTGCAGAATGGAGCCAGTGGGCACTAGGGATGGTGCCCTGAGAGCTTGTCTCCAGCTGAGAGGTTTTTTCCAAGCTCTGCATGCCCTGTGCAGCTGGGAATGAGCTTCCCCTGTCCAGGAATGCCTCAGGGTGACCCAGGCTGGTGTGAAGGTGGGAGGATTTATACCCTGACAAGCGGTGAGAGCATGAAATACACTCCCTCCTCTCTACCTCCACAATAATTGTTCTTTGTGGGTTCCCAGATATCTTGGTTTGAAAGACAGGTGACTGCCAAGGAAGGTGGTATCCTCCCTTGGAACTGTAAAAATATCACCCCCTTCCCTTTGAATTATTATAACTTTGAAATTAAATGAAAGCTGTGGGACAAGAAATAACAGTTCTTTACTAGTACATATAACAAGGCAAACAAACAGCAGCACCGGCAGCGACAACGAACAGAAGCAGAGCCCGGTGCCGGCCTCTCTGGGCCCAGGCCCGTTCCCCTCAGGGCAGTTCCGCTGGCGGCCGCCAGGGGGCGCTGCTGGCTCCCGGCCGGGCAGGGCGCTGCCATGGCTCCCGCGCCTGCAGGGGGCGCTGTGGCGCGGCCGCGTCTCCCTCACGCGCTCATGGCGGGCGGGCTGGGCGGCGAAATGGGCTGCGGCAGGAACCTCGGAGCTGCGGCTGGAAGGGCAGGGAGGAGCAGAGCCCGGAGGGATGAACTAAATGTATCAGAAACTCTGCAGCTGTAACTGGAGCCGCGAGGTGTCCTGGCAGGCAGGGGGTGTGGGGTTACAGTGTAGCAAAAAACCCAGAGTAGTGGCAGAGGCATGGTGGTGCTGGGCAGAGGCAGCCCGGCTCCTGAATGCAGCCAGGAGAGGCTCCCTCGGAGGGGAGCTTGGGGCTCAGGGTGCTGGGTTGTCCCCTGAGGCACCCGAGTAGATGGTGAGGGTCCTTTCCAGTGAGGTCGGGTGTTAATAAGGTCCCAGTGCAATGGCTGCTCTTATAAGCCAAGGGTCACTCACAGTAAGGAAGAAGCAGTACAGGGCTTCGGCAGCGACAGTGAATTCTCCCTGCAGTAAGCAAAACCTCAACTGTCCTCTGCTGATGCTGACACCGAGAGAAATCTCGGAGCTATGCCCAGCCCCTTCCCTCCAGCCCAAAATCTCTTGGTGTCTCTGCCCTTCCAAAGAGAAAACCGCCCTGGCAAGAGAGTAGCCAGCTGCACCCTTTCCCCACCATGGCCATTTTGTTTGTCCCTTAAGTATGGGTATTTACTGTGTCTTAGCAAAAAATGGAAGAAAATTCCCTCAGAGAAAGAAGAAAAATTGGAAAAATCCTAACCCCTAACACTCATGCACTTGAAGAGTACCTGAATACCTTGACTCATGATTTGCCCAGCTCAGCACAAGTAGGAGGATGTCCAATGTTTTTGCTGGGCCTTAATGTCACTCCTAGGCAGCCCACACATGGCCTTGCACTGCAATGAGTAGAGCTGACAGCACGAAGTGGAGCCAGGAGTATTGGAACAGCGTGTGGGAATGCAAACGTAAACCTGTGGGAATGCAAACACAGTTTTGCATGCACACCGTGGGGTGCTCTGGGCTCTCATGATTATGAGGCCATGGGCAAAGGGTAAAAAGTGACCTGAGGGATAACTAAGGCAAAGAGGATGACCCCATAATACAGGGAGGGAGCCAAAAGGCTAAAGAGGTGGTGAGGACAAAAAGGGGTTGAGAGGTTTAGCTGGGAAGAGCAGATGCAGGGGCAAACCAGCTCCTGTTGTCAGAGGAACCCCACAGGGACCACTGAGATAATCAGCACATTGTCAGTGTCAGTGACACCAACAAACTGTGCTGAAATCCTGGCTGTGGGGCACAGGTGCCAGGATCCTGGACCTTCCCCTTTGCCTAGAGGACAAGGATCCTCTCCTTTCACCTGACCCTGTGCTGGGAAGCCCCAGGTCCATGAGAAGAGCAAAGCTTGCAGAAAGGGACCCAGCAGGGAATGGCTGAGGAGGTGAGCAGATGAGCCTTAAAGCTGATCTCCTGACTGTGTGCAAGAAGCCATAGAATCATTGGTTCATTTAGGGTGGAAAAGACCTCTAAGGCCATTGAGTCCAGCCATCAACCCAGCACTGCCATATCCACCACGGAACCACATCCCTAAATGACACAGCTATGTGCCTTTTCGATACCCCCAGGGATGGTGACTCCACCAGTGGCCTGGGCAGCCTGTTCCAGTGTTGGACAACCCTTGGGGAGAAGAAATTTTCCCTATTATCCAATTGAAACCTCCCATGGTGCAAGTTGGGGCCATTTCCACTGTTCCTGTGCTTTGTTACTTGGGAGAAGAGACCGACCCCCACCTGGCTCCACCTGCCAGTCAGGGAGTTGTAGAAAGAGAGAGAGAATCCCCTGAGCCTCCTTTCCTCCAGGCTGAGCTCCCCCAGCTCCCTCAGCTGCTCCAGGTGCACCAGCCCCTTCCCCAGCTCCATTCCCTTCAGTGCCAAAGGCCAGATCTTGCAAACTTCCCACCCCATTTCCAGCCTCCACCAGCTTCCACATGACTCTGGGGTGGTTTTGTGCACCAAAGACAAACACAAAATTAATATCACCTCCAGGCATGGCTGGCCTGGACTTGGGACATCCCAGCCCTCAAAACACCACTTACTAGAGCACAAAGACATTGGAAATCAAAAGATGCAGCAAATCTGAGTAAGCAGCCTCCTCCTTCTTTGAGAGCAGTGATGTGTTTGAGGAGATGGATTCATCAGAGGGCACTAAAATGCGTCCTTTGCATGCAAACGAATGAGCACAGGAGAGGAGTCCACCCTTCTCTTTCTTTTTCATGACACTAGATGACACTAAAATGTCATGACTGAGCTGTCAGCAGCCAACCAAAGGTCACTGTAAAAGGCTCACGGTGAGTGGGGAAAGCTGTCCAAATGCCCACACAGCTTGGCATGGAATTGCAGCATTCCCATGCAATTCACAAAACTTCAACAGCAGCTAGTAGAGAAAATAAACACAGATTGTTCATGGGAAGAACCTGAAAAAAGAAAGAAGGCCAGCCAGGCATGACCAAACTGGGTTTCAGGGACACTCGGAAGGAAGTGCATCTGTTCCAAAGGCAGAGTGACACAGATCTCCTCTCCCTGGGACCATGAATATTGTGTTCATCATCTGAAAGACCAGTTTCCAGGCAGCAATGCCTCTCTGGTCTGCTTCGAGAACAATGGAATCAGACTAGACCATTAGTAGATGCCTGTCCAGTCAGCACTTCCCCTCTGAGCATCTGCAGACATCCTTCTCTGAATCTCCTTCACCCTCTCTGGTGTCTCAGAGAAACTCTCCAGTCTTCTGCTCCTGAAGATAAGGAGGAAAGAGGAAGAGATGAGACTCTTTTCATCCCTGATTCTGACATTTTTTCTTTGCCTTCAATTTGCAGTTTTGGATATTTTTTGCCATATGTACACACCTCATCCGGGGGTTGGTCCTTTCCTGTATCATCTGGGGGTTGATCCTCCCCTGTGTCATCTGCCAGGTCAACGCCTCGGGTCTCGGGCAGCAGGATGCAGAACAGGGCCGCCACCACAGGGATGCTCCCAAAGATGGCCATGGGGATGGCCCGGTGGTACTGGTCCAGAGGGATGATCAGTGGGGCCAGGATCCCGGCCACCCGCGCTGACATGGAACACAGCCCTGCACCCGTCTGCCTGTGGGCGAGAGGGGCAGTGGGAGGTGTAGGCAGGGGGCAGCATCCCTGGATTGAGTGTGGCCATGGGGACAGCTGGGCTCTTGCCCCATCACCACTGCCAGCCACAGCAGAAGGAAGCCCCAGTGGGTGGGGACAGCTCACCTTACGATGGTGGGGAAGAGCTCAGCAGCGTAGACGTAGGAGGTGGAGAAGGAGGCTGTGGCTGTGAGCTTGCCAATGGTGGCCAGGACGGTGATTGCCACGGGCTGGTCTGAGGGGAGGAGGAGAGAGCACCACTGTAACCTCCAGGGGGAATGGTTCACCTGGGACCAGAACTCTCTGCGGTGGGATTCCTTGGGACAGCCCTTTCTGGTGGACTTGCTAAGCAAACCTACCACCTCACCCACTGGAAATTATCCCCAGCATAGCCTTACCTGGAAAATACCCTCTGGCAAAGAGAACCCAGGTTTCTCCTGTGGCCTTGGGCATTTTCTAGATCTGCAGCTGAAGTGAGCTGCTGAGCCACCACAGGGGTTTGGGGAGTGCCTGGCTGGAAATGCCACAGCCCTGACCTTGAAAGCATAGGGAAACCCCTGTTTTCTTCAGCCTCATTCACAGCATTGGCACAGCAGCAGGGGTGGGGTATGGACTGGGGCACAAACAGATGAGGGAGAGTGGGAATTTGCATTTTCTCTTCATCTATAAATGGGAGACCTGGTGTCTTTTAAAGCACCTCTTCTGCTACACCTTTCTGGTAGGAGGTGGTGGTGTCTAGTGGGTGGTGGTGTCTAATGGACACTGCCTGCCAAGGGCCAGGAGCTGTGGAAGACCCAGGGCCAGCCCTGAGGGAGAAGGAATGCAAGGAGAGAGGAAGCCAGCATGGTGGGGATGAAGCACCCTGGGCTGTGGCACTGGAGGCAGCTGAGCCCGTGGGAGTGAGCGTGGGTCTGCCAGCATGGGAGGATGGGTCTGAACAAGGGTAGGGATGACCAGGGCTCTGCTCTGCTCTGCTCTGCTCACAGGTTGGGAAGGTTCACCTTCAGGGATGCCAGTGAGGATGAGACACATCAGGCCAGCCAGCAGCAGGAGAATGCCCTGCACTTTCTTCCTCCCAAACCACTCCAGCAGGAAAATGCAGGAAATTCGAGCTGGAAGCTCCACTGCCCCAAAGGCCAGCTGTGTCAGGTAGATGTCCAGGCCAAAATCTGTCACGTTGAGGCTCAGCCCATAGTAGACAATGCTGTCTGCAAACCTGAAATTCAAGTAAAGTAGAATAGAACATGTCACCAGATGGTTTTATGAGGGTTTATCATCAAAAATTAGAAAAGTTAGAACACACGCAACTTATTTAAACTCCCAACAACCTCTATTTGTGTTCTAGTCACCACCTGTGACAGTTCTGTGGGACACAGTTGCAGGAGATAAAGCAGAATGGATCCCCATATGGGCCGCAACTTCTAGACTGAACCCAAAGCTTCTAGGCACAAAACTGTTCCAAGGCCAAGGGATTGCCAAAAGCTGGAATTACTCAAGGCTTTCTAACAAATCCACGGTGTCATGGATTATCATCCTCTTCCCATGCCCAGACAAGACAAATCTGGTCTAGTATGGGGAGGTAAAATGGTAGCAGATAAACACATACGCATATATATGATGACATATAAAATCACATTAGGAGATTTAGAGTTCTTGTCAACAATCAACTTCTCATCTTTCATCTAGAATTTTTGAAAGAGAGGACAAGGGAATGTCTTACCAGACGCCTGACATGATTAAAGTCACCTTCCGCAGGTTCTTCTTCCGAAAGAGATCCAGGAAACTTCCAGACTTGACTTCTTGCTCAGGCTTCAACTTCAAAACACAGAAAGTCAAAGAATCAAAGCAGGCAAAGGAAAGCCATGGCCAGCTCCTTTTCCACCTGCAGACCATGGAAAGCCTTGGTGGGACAGGCCTGTGACACCCAGTGCTGAGGGAGGGAGGGAGGGAGGGAGGGAAACCCAGTGGGGCAGAGCTCCTGCCCCTGTGCTCTGGGTGCCCAGCACAGCGGGGTGGTGACTGAGAGGTTCCTGGGGATGAACATTTCCCCAGTGCAGCAACTTTGGGGTGGGCAAGGAGGGAACTCCCCTTCAGGCCTTTCTGCATGGAAACCACAGACTAAACAGAGACCTTGTGTTCATCAGTCACACACCTGGAATGCTCAGAGGACAAAAGCCAGGGAAGCATTTCAGTCCTTCCCATATCCCCAGGTGGACTCCAGAAAGCTGCAGGCTGAGCCTCAGCAGAAGCTGGGCCTCTTCCCTGACCTTGTCCCCGTGTAACTCAGCTCGAGCTGGAGTTCCCCACAGTCCATGCCCAAACCATCCCCAGTGGGAATGGAGAGATGTTTGTGGGGTAAGCTGAGCTCCAGGAGCTGCTGCAAGGCCCAGGGCAGTGTGTGAGGACAAGAACCCCCCCAGTACCTGCTCCAGGAGCCCTGGCGGGAGGCTGCGCTTGTTGGTGGCTGCCGCCTTCTGCAGGACCTTCTTGGCTTCCTCGATTCTGCCTTTGGTCACCAGCCAGCGAGCTGACTCTGGGAGCACCCTGCCAGGAGGGGAGGCCAGGACATGCTGCTGGGGCCTGCTGAGTTCCCCACAGCCCCTTTCTCTGGGACCACGTCCAGCAAGCCGTGGCCACCACAGAATCAGATCACAGAACCACAGAATATTCTGTGTTGGAAGGGACCCACAAGGATCATCAAGTCCAGCTCTAAAGTGAATGGCCCATGGGGTCAATGGGTCTAAGTACCCTACATTTAGGTTCCAAATTGGAGACCTGAAGCAAAGCAGCTGCTGCTCTCAGCAGTGCAGTGCCCCAGGGAGATGTGCTGAGCTCTGCAGCAGCTCCTCCAGCACCTGCATGTCAGAGGGAAAGACCCAGCCTGCACTGCTGTTGTCGCCTCATTCACACCCCTCATGTCACTGTTGTGTCTTCCAGAAGCTCTGCCCTGCTCCTGCTTACCAGATGTAGAAGAAAAGAGCAAACATAGGAGCAGATCCTGCGATTTCCAGCAGCCTCCAGTTGCGAATTCCATAAATCAAGCCAGCCACCATCATCTGCCCAATGGCCACAGCAACATGGGTAATCAGCACTGCCTTTGGCCGGTAGGAGACACCAACCCATTCGGTAGCTGTAAGCAAAAACAAAGGTTTAGGGTCACCTTTTCCAAAACACTTCGGGCTATCTTTGGTTATCATGTCTTGTGAAGCTAAATCTGCTGCCTCAGAGCAAGGGCCTCCCACTCACCCAGGGACAGGACAGTAATCATAATTCCTGACACAGCTGCTGCCACGACAAACCTGAAGGCCATGTATACATAGAAGTGGGGCACAAAGGCAATTGCCAAGCCAAACACACTCTGGATGAGGATGCAGATGAGAAGGACTGGCCGCCTGCCTATCCTGTGGAGGAAGAGAGAATACACAGTCAGTATCTGGAGAGACTCCATGAGGAGAAGGAAGAGCCCAGGAGGGATGCAAAGGGATTTGAGAAGCAGAGGAGATTTGACATCCATGTGAACAAAGCTCCTCTATACACCCCAAGAAATAATGTGCAGAAAAAGCAGTGTCTCCACTGTTGACCCATCATGATGCAGGTAAAGCCAGTGACACCAGCATGGGCTAAACTTGTGATTCCCGAAGAACCCCTCCACAAGGCTGTACCTGCCTCTCTTCTCGAATCTCCAAAATTTACAGACCTATCAGGTTGCCCCAGATGCCCTTTCTCAGGCAAGGGGATTCAGTCCTGTGAAGGGAGCAGTTCCTGGTCAGTGCATGGACAGTCTGCACCCTCAGCTGGGCTGCCCCTCGGTGCTGGGCAGTGTCTCTGGAAAGGAACTGTGTTTCCTCACCTGTCACTTAGCATCCCAAAGATCAGGGCTCCTACAAGAAGCCCAGCCATGGAGATGGACTGGGAGACATCATTCAGGATTGCTCTATCACACACCAGGTCAAACTGGAGGAAAGAAAACACAGATGCTGTTGCTTTTGACAGAGCCCAGCTGCTGTCTCAGAGTGGGCAGCCCTTCTGGTTCATTGGGTGTCCAGGATCTGGGTGTGTGAGCTCATGCTCCTGCCCCTGAGAGCAGAGATCCCCTCACAAGGGCTTGAACCCTTCATGGTGAGCATGCAGAACACAAATCAATGGTGGGAAAGGTGTATGAGGTGCTCAGCACGCCTCTGCATTCTGGTGCACATCTCCTGGGTGCTGGGATCTACCGGATTCCCCTCCAGCCCAAACATCCCTGAGGGAGCCCCCTATTTGGCAAGTTTTGTTTAGAGTGGGACCTGGGGGTGAGAGCTTTCTGCTCTGGCAGAAAAGGCAGGGCAGGGTGGAAAGAAGAGGAGGGCAGTGGTTTTTCTGGTAAAGGAGGACCAGCATAGGAATGGGAAAGGATGCTGCTGCTGAAACATCCAGAGAAGGCTTCTCTGAAATGGATTTGGTGCTTCAGGGACAGCAAGGAGCCTTTGCAAATGCCAGAGGCTGGACTTTCTCCTCTGTTCCAGCTCAGAGGAAGGTACTTGTGAGAAAATGCTGAAGCTGGGATGTAGGAAAGGAGGGAGGAGGAAGGGAGGAATGAGGGAAAGTGAGAAAGGAACAAAGGTCCACAGAGGGAGAATCGCAGAATTATTTATGTTGGAAAAGACCTCCAAGATCATGGAGTCCAACCTTTGACTGACCACCACCTTTCCAGCTAGAAGGTGGGAGATAAGGCAGAATGGAGAAACTGAGGATGCTGATAAACAAGGCATTGTTCAACTGCATGGCCCATGGGATGTCTTGTTGCAGCCCTGCATGTCTCTGGAGATGCCAATGACAGAAATATCAATTAAAAGCACTTGGAAGGTAAACGTGTTTCTCAGAGATGGTGTGAGAAGAACCTGGCTGAAGAACAGGGGAAACTGTGGCAGGGACACCCAAAAGGTCCCTCCAGGCAGACACATCATAAGTTCAAGGGTCTGGATACTGGAAAGGGGACAGATGGCGGGCAGAACATGTGCTGGACTCACACCCCCACAGTCACTGGCTGTGCCCTCCCCAGGTATCTGCATCATGGCCTTCCTGCAGCCACCTCACAAGGATTACAGCTGCCATCTGTGTGATGGAGACAAAATCCTGCAGTAAACCTCAGCCTGACTGCACCACAGCTGGCACTGGCTGACCAAACCACAGGCCAGGATATTCCCATCCCCTCCTTTCCACACCCCTGTCTCATCAAACAGCAATTACAGACCTCGGTCAGCAGGGATGGTGGCTGTTCTGAGGGGTACACCCAGCCACTGCTGCACTTCTGTGTGTCATTCAGGCCGTAGGCCACGATGGAATCGAGGTCCCAGTCCACCGGGGTGTACATGGAGCACTG
Organism: Monarcha castaneiventris obscurior; assembly: GCA_026261815.1. Lineage (NCBI taxonomy): Eukaryota > Metazoa > Chordata > Aves > Passeriformes > Monarchidae > Monarcha > Monarcha castaneiventris. The sequence goes on from JAMPIT010000230.1 coordinate 1,945,407, forward strand.
CTCGAACTCCCCGTCCGCGCCCCGGGGCAGGGTGAGATTCAGCTGCTCTTCCTCGGTCAGGTTGGGGCCGACGGCGCGGATCCAGCTGGTGTCACAGTGGTGAGGCACTTCCACAACCATGAACACTTGGGCAATCATTTGGAAAGGATTGAGAAGCAGTGGGAGGGAGAGGAGCAGGATCAGTAGTTTCTGATACAGCCCACACTCCCCCACAGCACTTAAAAGGTCTCCAAACTCAGCCATGGTGAGCACCTCTATGGCCAGGCCGCACTGGTGCCTATGGCTTAAAGAGGTAAATATTAATGTTTAAACTGTGTAAGCACTAAAGCCCTAATCCAGTGTGATAAAATGAGCACCTGTACTGGTGCACTTGTTCATTATGATGATACCGTGCAGTCCTCCAGGCTGCACTTTGTCACCAGCCATTCCCTCCCTGCTCTTGGGAACAGAACAAAGGTGCCAGAGCATTGCCCCCCTTGGAGATAGTATAGTGATAGCTCATCCTTTTCCAGCTTGGAATGCGTCTCAAGGCCTCCTGAAGGCAGCTCTGCTGCAGCACAAGGTTTTGTCTAAGGTATGAAGTTGGGATTCTACAAATGAGGGCTAATTTTACCGGGTGTGGTAAAGCAAAAGGAGTACATTTCCTGCTCCCATGAATCGTTTATTAGCTACATAACTCATCCTGGAGACTATATGTAAGTGAAGCAGAAGAACACTTCTCTGGTCCAGGAAATATGGCTGGTAGTCCAGTAGACGTGGTCTTGACTGCTGTGTCCCAAGCTGTCTGTTTTCATTTGTAGAAACCCTGCAAATCTAAATCTAAAGACACTGTAATTTAAATCTAAAACTAGATCTAAGCTACAGTGTCTTGGTGAGAATCCTAAAAGAGAGCTGGCTTAGAGAGTACTCTCAGTGAAAAAAGCACGTTACACACACAGACATACAGAGCACACAGGATTTGGGATACAACAGCAACTTGGCTTTGCCTGAGTTTCTCATGTCACTTGGAAAGCAGATTGAGCTGATTTCTGCTGCACATCTGAGCTGCCTCCTGGGTAGACTCCCTGAGTGGCTTGTGTCTTTATTCCTGGTTAACCGGGTAACTGGATTGCCCTCAGCATGTGAAATTTTGTGTGTAGTTTGGCAAAGGTTGGTTTTACCAGAGCTCCTGGCTGCTTTTACCAGAGCTATGAACACGTCACTAACTTTCTCATTCCAAGTCTCCTCTCAAATTCTTTGTCTTTCACTCTCAATGCCCATAGTACATCTGAGCCTCCAACAAAGTCACTCCTGGGTTCCACAAGCCTGTATTAGTGTTTCATGTGTGGGAATAGCTCTGTTGTGCTTATGGAAGTGAGAAAAGGAGAGGAATATTGGATTTTAAAGCATCACCCCCTAAGCTGGAGTGGGAGAGTGAGATCATACTGGTTAGTGCTATTGGAGTAAAGGAAGGGAGGAGTAAATGTTACTTAGAGTTGTGTAAATTCACACCAGCACTGTTCATTTATCATCTGCACACACCACACAGCCAAACATCACTCAGCTCTGCATCCATATCCTTGGATGGGAGAACTTACTGTTATTCAAAGACATTCCTTGAGCAGGAGGTTGAGCTACACAACCTCCAGAGGTTCCTTTCACCCTAAATCCATCTCCGGCCTTTTTGTGGGATGACTTGTCTGAGGAGATCTGCTCTGGAAGAGATGTTTTTACCCTGTCTTGCCTTCTCTAACAGTGTGCAACAAACTCAAGTCTTCAGTTGTAGCAGAGAGGTTTGATCCTGGTTAGGCACCCAAAGCCAGGACCTTCCTAGAAAGAGCGTCCAGCAAGCAACAGCTCTCCTAGGGGCCAAGGCAGCCTCCCTGGACAGCGGTGATCTCAGCAAGTGTAGCCATTTCTCAGCTACAAGTGATTTCAGCTCTTGTGATTCAGCTCTTTGTGAAATCACCCGAGGCAAACTCGGGGACAGAGAGACAGGAGTCAATGTTTGGCAGTTCCACAGAGGTAGATGTTATTGTCCAGCAGTCCCTGTGAAAGGGAAACCAGGAACATCAGCACCCTTATTCAGGGCACATCCAGAGCCCTTTTTATGGGAAAAGCAGGGGGTGGGGTAGACACCAATTTACCAACTGGATACAAAGTATTGCCATACAGAAACAAGGCATGCTGGGGGTGGTTCAGTCTCTCACCGTAACCTAGAGAGAAGTTTCTTACCTTTGAGTCCTTTTGCCCTCAGGCTTCGTTCCTTCAAGGGAGTGCAGAGAACTCCTGAGTCAAAGGCTCCCATCCCTCCACATTTAGTCTCACTCTGGCTCACGGTCTTCCCTCCCATTCCTCAGACCCCAGCATCTCCTGTGGTGGAGGTCCAATTTCTGACTATAAAACTTCCTTGGGGGTGACCCACACCTGAGTGAGTCTCACATGCTAATGCAGATGTGACTCCTTCCTTAACGCTGTTCTTCCAGCCATGACCAGACAGGCTTTTCTGAAGCCCTGGGGAAGCTTCAGCCCTTTGTCACCCTCAGATGACATTTCTTATGGAAAGATGTTGTTTTAGTAACTGTCTCCATCATCTGGAGCTGAGTGAGTCAATCCTACGTGGTGGAGATCTCTCAGGGACAAAGGCTGGGGCAGCCCTGCAAACCTGTGTTTCCTGGAGCCCGAGTTATAGGGATTCTGGGCTTATTTCTCTCTGTCCGCAGCTCTGCCCAGGTGGATTACTAAGGCTTGGAAAGCCTCTTGAAAATGGGAAAGCTTCTATCAGGGGGCATCAGAAACCAGCAGGTCTCAGGGAAGGCCTGGGATGGACATCTGGAAATCTGTACATCCGTGTCAAGGACAAGGGAGGGGGAGCATCCTAGAGAGAAGTTCAGAAAGAGAAACCACTGCCTGGGAATGAGGCCTAGTGCAGGAAATAGAGCATTGATGCATTAATTCATGGACTTGGCTTTTCTCTGTACATCAGGAGTGACAGTGGCATGAGACTCCTTTGGACACCTCTGTGTTGGGGTGAATTGTGGGGAAATGGATTCATACCCACCAACCGTGGTTCTCCTGCATTTTCGCTCCTCCTCTCAGAGCGGGCAGGGAGACATCAGGTTTATGGGTGTCATCTGGCAGTGACAACTCATCTGGGGCATCACTCTGAGCACCTTTTGCACAGGTGACAGGGCCACCCACTTCCCACTGCTCCAGTGAGAAGTGTTGATCTCTGCAAGCCTCCTCTCTATCTCCAAGCACAGCCTGGCCAGGTTTCAGGCACAGCTCTGTGATGGCAGCTCCTTTACCCTGAGCCCCTTGACCCATCCCAAGGTGAGATTGACTTCAGCATCTGATGAGTCATATAAATTTCAAGGATATCCCTTTTTCCCCTGATTTATGCTGATTGAGCAGTTTCCCTGCACAGAGCACTGATACTGCTTTGCAGCAGATACAGTCCTTAAGCAGCTTTATTCCTCCAACAGATCTGACAGAACCAGGGTTATTTTGGCACTGGTGAGGCAGGGAGGTTGTTGGGCTATTTTATTTTATTTTATTTTATTTTATTTTATTTTATTTTATTTTATTTTATTTTATTTTATTTTATTTTATTTTATTTTATTTTATTTTATTTTATTTTACTTTATTTTATTTTTTCATTTTATTTATTTTCTTTTTCATTTTATTTAATTTTATTTAATTTTATTTCATTTTATTTCATTTTATTTCATTTTGTTCTATTTTAAAAATTAATCATTCTAACACCTTTATCTTTTTTTTTTTTTTACAGACAGCTGATTAAAACATGCGAATTGATATGCTCTGTGACCCTTTTCATAGTGCACGTGTTCATGCTTTCACCCTCTGGGGTTTTTCATGAGCTTGTTTATCATTAGTATAATTGTTAACTCCTATAACATTTATGTTATGTAATATTTATGCAAAGGGCAGTCAGAGAGGAGCAGAGTGCAATGGCACAGGGAGAGCAGATGTAGCAATGTCCCCACACCCCAAGACTTCAAGACACCAGGGTTCATTTCCCTCCTCTGCCCTTCTGACCTTGGCAAAGTCATTTCACTTTTCTTTTCTTATCACTGTACAGCTGATTTCAAGAATCACTTTTGGTTCCGTATCAGCTAACTTGTGCTGCACAGAGGGCTGTGTGTCTTTTTTAACCTGTTTTTTTTTTTTCTTTTTTCACCTATATAAAGAACTCCTTCTCTGAAAGGTCATAATTTAACATCTCCAAGTCTTCGGAAGACAGACTGTCATCATCTTCTTCAGCTCCTGATGTTTTTCCGCTCCTGTTCATTTTTTCAGAAGCCTCCTGGCCTGTTTTGGTTGAATCAACATCAAAATGTTCAAAGACACCCTGATTAGAGGTTTCAGAAGCACAGGTGCCGAACATGTATGTTAAGGGAAATTTGTCATCCTGTGTAGGGAGATGCTTTTTTGTGGAGCTTTCAGCAGTGAGACCCATTCCAAACATTTCTTCTGCTGCCTTTGGAGCCTGGCGCTGTGGATCCAACTGCAGCAGGAGTTCACAGCTCTGAATCCCTTCCAGGTCTCTAATATTAATCTCATCCTGCCCATCGAGAAGTGAGAGGCTGGAGGTGTCCCACAGCTCTAGTGAGGCATTTGTTTCTGATGAGATTTCCTGGAATAAATCTGAAGGATTTGGGTCAAAGAAAGATGGAATTTCTGCCTCTGAGTTTTGCAAATCTGAATTTGGAGTTTTTCTTGCTATGCTGGGGAAATCTTGTCCTCCAGAAAAGAACAAGTTACTGTCCCCCAGAAAATCCATGTTGCCGAACGGAAGTTCAGCCTCCTTGGGTAACTTTTCTGAATTGCCTGGTGAAAAAAATATCCCATCCTGTGCCACTGTGTCCTGGACATCCAAACTCAACAGGTTTTGGGTTTCTGGCAGATGAGCATCATGGTGATTCCCTCCCCTGGTGAGATTTCTACTGTTGTCAGCTACAGGCATAAGCTCTGGAGGAGGCTGTAGAGGGTTTGTTCCACGATTTGAGATTCCTGCAGCTTCTTTCTGATTTTCCTGTGCTGGCACGAGAGGGGGCCACCAGCTGTCCTGTTGCTGCCAAACCTGGCTATCTAAAAACTCTTGGTCATGAATGTCAAATTCAGTTCTCTCACGTTTATCATCATGTGACATATTTGTGCCAGGAGCTAACAACAGGACATCAGTCTCCTTGCCCTCAGCAGAGCCTGAGAATCCTCCAGAGCTCTCCTGGATATGTTTAGGGAGCACCTCTGTCTTTCCCGACTGTGGGAGGTGATCATTCTTGGAAGCCTTTTGCTTTGCTTGGCTGGAGGAGCTGAGGAGGCCCTGTGCCTTTTCTGTCCTGCCATCAATATTTGCTTGTTCTGAGGATCCTGCAGGTTTTTCTCGTGGATTCTGCTTCTTCTCTGAGGAGTGACCAAACAAAGTGGCAAGGGCTGACTGGGGCTTTGTGGGTTTCCTCTGGATTATTGTTTCTTTCTTGGGAGCTCTGCCTTTGTCTTCAGAGCCAAAAAGGGTAATGAAGGGGTTTTTCCCAAGCCTGAAACCTTTACCTGATGTCTCTCTAGAGGCTTGGCTGCTTCTGGCCTCCTTGCTCTGAGCACCAGTCTGTGACATAGGCACGGTGCTTTCCTCTGGGAGTTTCAGATCCACTTTTTCTTCACCTACTGGATGGCCTCTGGATTTGTCCAAGGATGTATTTGGTTTGGAATATTCCGATGTCTTGGCTGGTTGCTCAGAAATGTGCAAGGTGTTTTCACTAAGAACTTCCCTGGAATCCTTTGACTTGGAGTTGTTGTCTTCATCATGTGAGGGGCAAGTGGCACAAGTTTCTTTCAGAGGAGTGTCTGTTGATACTGGAAAACCCTTGCCAGGTGATTTCATATCATGTGTCCAAATACCCTCATAAGTGGTAGTTTTCAGTGGGCCACATGTGTCTGGAGGTTCCATTTCTTGTAAAGAGGGCACATTGTTATCATCTGTCCTGTTTGGAGAACCGGGTGAAGAAACTCTGCTCTTTTCAGCTTCATTTTCTTGAGATGTGTGCTCAGGATTGGGCTCTTCCGGAGACCCTGACACACTTACTGGTTTCTCTTTTTTTGTCTTCTCAAATTCTGCCCCTTTGCTCTCAATTCCAGGCAAATCTCCACTGCTGGATGGCTGCATAGCTTCCCCCAAAGTTACTGGCATCCGTTTCCCAGGGAACTCTCTGGTGTTTGCCTTTGATTTCTCATTCAGCATTTCAGTGATCTCAGGTGACACACCCAGTCCTCCTGGCTCCAGGGACCCAGAAGATACAGAAGAAGTCCTCAACACACCAGAAGGGGAATGGACTTCTTCACCTTCATTTTCAGGGGGATCAACAGCCTCAGCTACACATTTTAGCTCTGTACTTGTGTTTCTGGTTTCGGGCTCTCCTGGCACACAAATGGTCTGTGTGCTGTTCATTCCCTCTCCAAGGTGATGCTTGGCCCCTGCAGTATCTGGGGTGGCTACAGTCAGTTTAGGCTCATCATCTGTCATTGTCCCTCCTTCACTGGGTGTGCTCAGAGACCCACAGACCTTGTTTTGTGTCACTGGGACCTCTGTGTCAGCGAGAATGCAGCCACCCGTGCCCCCCAGGTACATCCACGAGGTGGGTTTAGTGCTTTGGCGTGTGGGGTGGGGAGCAAGTGAGCCACGAGGCAGGGGTTTCACAGGCTCCAGGGGTTTCACAGGCTCCAGGACGGGAGGGAGGGAGGCACAGGCAGGTGCTCTCTTCAGCTGGGCTTGGCCCTGCTGGATTGCAGCCACTCGCTGGGACACCTTCCCCTCTTGCTTCCCTTCAGGCACATCCCCATCCCCAGTCTCTTCATGGCCTCTCTGGCCTCTGTTCTTGGGCCAGGAACATGCTTGCTCTCTTTGCCTGGTGTAGGTGATGCCAGGTAAGAATCTTCCCTCCTCCCCTGCTCCCTCCTGACCCCTGAGCACCATCCTTCCTGCCCTGCTGCCTGCAGCCTGGTAGGTTTGCAGGCTCAGTGCAGGCTTTTTCTGGAAACACACTCCATTACCAGCTTTTCCATTGACAGCCAAGGCTGGTTCTGAAGGTGGCCAGACTGTTCTGAGCTTGTTCCCTAAGAGGACAGACCTCCTGTTCCTGTGCTCAGCCAGCTGCAGATGACACTGTGCATTGAAGGATGTGGGTTTCTCTCTTGTTTCAGTCGTTTTGGCTCTGTTGCACCACTCCCAGGGCTGTGGTCCATGCTGAACATGATGATGCTCCAGCCTTTCCATCTCACTTCTGCTTCCAGCCCCGGCCATCAGCTTGTAGTGGACTTGGCAGTAAAACACCCCGTGGAGGGCAGCATAGTTTTGCAAGCTGGAAAACACACATTGGCACAGCTGTCAGTGGCTATGTGGGAGGGGAGCTGTAGCACTGATGGACAGGCTTTCAGCAAAATCATTTTTCAGTGGGGAAGGGAGGGAGCAGGTTGAAGAATGAAACCTTTCAAAAGTAGTGTTGGCTTTCTCAGAATATGTTTGATTTTTCTTTCAAATGCCAAAACACGTGAAAAATGAAACATTTCCTTGCAATGCCTCTGGGGGCTGTAGCCCAGGTTATGTGCAATCCCTTTCTCATTTACAGGCCAGGCTTCATACCAGTACTTCATCTCTTCCCCTGTATGCGCAGCGTGGACCTTATGGGTAAAAGTGCCCAGGGCTCCCATGATACAACAACTGCAGGATGGGAGGAAGTGTCTGCAGAGCTGAGGGCAACAGGATTTCAAGCAGCCTCACAGGAGGTGGCTGTCTCGGTGACTGACAAGCTGAAAACAAGTCAGCATTGTGCCCTGGTCACAGGGAAGCCGACTACATCCTGAGCTGCATGGCCAAGAGAAGTGAATGTTCCTTTATATTTGACTTTTGTAGGATTCCATGTGGAGTACTTTGTCCAGTTTTGGGCTCCTCACAGCAAGGAATCCAGCAAAAAGCCACCAAAGTGGTGAGGGACCTGTGTCATCTGAGGAGAGGCTGAGAGATGAGTTGGCCAGGTCCTACCAGGAGAAGGTTAAGAGGGAGAAACTCACTGCTGTGTGTGTCTGTTTTATGGGAGGTTATAGAGAAGACAGGGCTGGAGTGCTCTTGAAGGGGGACAGTGACAGGATGAGAGGTGATGGGAGCAAGTTGTAAAACAGGGAATTGTGATGAGATGCAAAAAAACCATTTTCACTGGTGGTCAGATGTTCAAAGGGGGCCCCCAGCTGAAAGGCTGTGTAACCCCCATCCTTGAAGCCATTCACACCTCTCCTGGACATGTTCCTGAGCTCCTGCGCTCCTTGGGCCTGCAGAAAGCTGGGTGGAGACTTCCAGAGGAGACTTCCAACCTGCCTGACTCGATGTGATGCTTGGGGACATGATTTAGTGGTGGAGAGTGTTGGGTAAATGGTTGGACTCAATGACCTTAGAGGCCTTTTCCAACCTTAATGAGTCTATGATTCTATGACCATAGGAGGCACCCAATGGCTCCTCCAATTACATTCCCTATCAGTATTCCCAAACTGTAAATATTTATTGTAGTTTCAGCTCACCCTTGCACCACCATCCATGCAGATTCCTGATCCACAGGGGTCTGCAATCTTGAGGTGGGCAGACTTCAGCCTTCAGTGATGGAGAGGCAGATGGAATCAGGGAAACTGCATGCCCTTTTCCTCATTTCCTAAGTCCTGCTCTGTCAGAATTACCCTTGGGCAATTTTGAAGGAAATTACTTGGGCATCCCTTAGGAATAAATGCACCTGCGTCCTACCACTCACCTCAGCTTCCTCCCGCAGACCTGACAGCAGAAACACGAGCGGTGCACACAGACCTTGTCAGTGACCACACGCTCCATGGGGTAGACAGGCTTCAGGCAGGAGGCACACATTTCTTTCAACATGGGCTGAAGAAGGAGAGACTGAGGTTATACAACTGAATCATGACCACCTGGAAGTGCATCTGCAAGGTAATTTACTGAATTTCCTTCTTGCATTCTGTTTTCTTGGCTTTTTTTTTTTCCTTGTTTTTTGTGGGGTTTTTGTTTGTTTGTTTTGTTTTGTTTTGTTTTGGTTTGGTTTTTTTTGCAGATCTGTTGTGTGAGTTCAGATTCTTGTCTGGCTCAGTTTACCTGTCAGCTTGGATAGGTCAGTGTTAATTGTCATTCAGAACAGAAAGAAACACCCTTGGGTCTCAACTGATGAGAAAAAATATGTTCATTTGATTGACAGTAAATGATTCATTCAGTTGAATCATTTAAAAACCTTGAGTAAGGTGAGAAGTGTTGTTCTGACTCAAAAACTCTGTGCAGCTCCTGGAATCACTGGTATCTCATGGCTGCTCACACAGACACATAGTCCAAACCCTGGAGAGGCAGCTTGTTTCAGTGTAAAGCTTCCACAGCTCCCTGAATCTGGTGGTTTACTCCATGTTTACTGTCTGGATTGTGTTGTGTGCCACGACCTGATTCCTCAAACACCTCTTTATGTGAAAAGCCCAGAGAATCTCTCAGGAAAGCATTGCCAGCACCAGCCTTATTAGTGGAGAGAGAGAGGAGAGAAAGAATCTTGGCTATCGGCCCAGCTGCAAAAATAGCTCCAGGTACTCTGCATGGTCAAGTGACACAGAGGGTGCAGGTGGCAGGAAGGATGCCTCTGTGCACTCCTCACTGTGGTGCAAAGCAGAGGTTCAGCTTAGCTGGCAAGTTAATCTGATAATTCAGGTCTTTCCAAAGCCCCAGAAGGAGCACAGCTGAGCCCAGCCTAACTTTGACAGGTCAGCGCTCTGAGTACTGACACTCCCTCACATCAGGGCAACTCTGCCTCTTTGTAAGGGGTTATTTGCCACAGTTTTGCTGGTGGTCTCTGATCCCTCTGGGTTTTTTTCCATATGTTCTCCCCTGGTTTGCAGCATTGTCAGCTCACAGAAGAGACAAGTTTACTTTCTGTTCTCGTGTCGAGTGGGCTGATGGCCAGATTTTAGCTTTGAGTAGAGTAAACAGTAGTCCAGAGAAGTTGTGCATTCCCCATCCCTGGAAGTCTTCAAGGCCAGGTTGGAAGGGGCTTGGAGCAGCCTGATGTAGTGGAAGGTGTTTCTGCAGGGGGATTGGAATGAAGATGAACTTTAAGGTCCCTTCTGACCCAAACCACTCTATGACTGTGTTTCTGTGAAACAGGAAAGGTGTTTCTGTATCTCAAGAGATGAGCTGACACGAAAAAGAACAAGACAGGGAACAAGAACTCTGTCTTTTACTTGCAACACACACCTGGGGAACCAATTTTTAACTTTTTAACTTTTAATTTCATTGAGTCTGATCATATCGTTAAGGTCAGGTCACCTTTGTTTTCCTGTGACAACACTTTCAAGAAGATGAGTTTAACATTTTAAGTTTTCTTCCTTCCTTCTAGAGGGAAGCATGCAAACAAAATCCCTGTCTTTCTTTCAGTCTGCAATGATCCCAGCACCCCTCTGCTCTTCCAGTCCTCTGCAGAGAGCAGACCACAGGTCTGTAAGTGAGTACAGAAGTAATGGATGTCCTAACTCCCAGTATTCTTGGTGGAGGTCCAGTTAAGGCAATCTAAAGGGTGATACATCTACCCTGAAGCAGGCCCATGTAGTTGTACAAAATCGATCTGTTTGCAAGGTGAATTTCACCAGTGTGACTGTAGAGCTTCCTCTGATGGTGACGAGCTCTCACCCAGCACAAGGGTCTGTGTCCTGGCAGAGAAGAGAGTAACTCAACATGTCTGTGTTGTATAAGAAGAAAATGCTTTCCTTTAATAGTGACCAAAGAAGGAAGCAGAGCTGTTTAGCAAACAGGCAGGATGTCTCTCCTCTGAACTGGGAATGAATGTCTGTACTCCTGGAGTGTGTTTCCAAAGTGGGATAACCTTTTATAGGGGATATTGGTCTCTTTAATGGGGGGATTTATTTTCAATGCTCATTGTCTGATGCATGGCAAACACTCTTGCCTTCAGAGGTGTATTTGGCAGCCCCAGGAACAAGCCTTCCTAATGGCCTGGAAGATAGAGAGGTGCTTAGAAGCAATTGAATGGCACTGTGGGTGAGGAAATTACCCTAAGGCTTCAGTGAAAAGCAGTTACAGGGTGTTCCTGGAAGGCTCTTCCAGCACACTGCTGATTACTGCAGTGCTGAAAGTTGTAGCTGGACTATGGCTTATCAGTTGTCGCCTTTTTTTCCTTGTGTGAATTAAAACCTTTATATAGCAGGAGAAGTCAGCCTGAAAACGCCTGTGTTACTGATAAGTGGAGAATCTGGGGAAGGGTCCGGGACACGAGGCTGATGAGGAGCAGCTGATGGCACTGGGAGGGCTCAGCCTGGAGAAAAGGAGGCTCTGGGGGGACCTTCCAGCTTTCCACAATTCCTTGACAGGAGGGTGCAGCCAGGTGGGGGTCGGTCTTTTCTCCCAAGTAGCAAGTGATAGGACCTGGCCTCAAGCTGTGCCAGGGGAGGTTTAGGCTGGGTGTTAGGAAATATTTCCTCACAGAAAGGCTTGCCAGGCATTGGAACAGGCTGTCCAGGGTAGTGGTGGAGTCACCATCCCTGGGGGGATTTAAAAGATGTGTAGATGTGACCCTCGGGGACAGGGTTGAGTGGTGTGTTGGTAGTGCTGGGGTAATGGTTGGACTCGATCTTTCCAACCTTAATGATTCTGTGATTCCATGGTGAGCACGAATCTTTCAGACTGAAGACTGAGTGTCCGCAGGGAGGCCGGTGACTGACAGAGCTGGGAAGGGCAGTAGTTTTTGTGGACACTTCAAATGAGGCCTATTTCCTGTCCAGTGCTGCAAGAGAACCAGATCTGCAGCTGAACTTGTGCTTTGTCCCCTCAAGGAGATGCAGTTCTGGTAATACCAACTGTCCCCTGTCCTGTGGTGCAGCTAACTCTCCCAGCCTGCTTACTTTTGAAAATATCTACTGTGTGAGAATGCAGAGACCCACCAGGGTAAAGAACAGTGAACAATGTCATGTCTTGTACCTAAAAATCACAGAAAAACTGTGACAGCTCATTTGGGATTTGAAAGTTTGTGTGTGCTCTGCTGGTTTATTATTGCAAAGTCTGAAGCACGGAGAATATGAACTGATCCTTCAGCTTGTGTTTGTTTCGAATCTTTGCATTTGTTTTTTCTCTCCAGCTCTTTCAGTGTCCCAAAGAGCCATGTATGGTGCTGAAATAATGCAGCATCTGTCTCCTCATCGTATTTCAGTTCCTAGATGATGGAAATATCATGAAAGAAACACGTCTTAAATGATCTTAACCTCATAAATGGCTCTTTGAGACATTTAAAAATCCTGTAAAACCAGAATCACAAACAATAAGATTGGTTTTTTTTAAGCAGTGGCATTGCAGGATGTTTGGGTTTATTTGAATTTATACTTTTCATTGCCCGAGCAACCTGTTTGCCACTTACTAAAATTGCTCCACAGTTGTCCTTCAAGAGAAATGAAACAAACGTGTGATGGAAGCTGAGATGGAAACAAACAGGGGTAAGAAAGGAGTGTTGGAAGAATTTTGAAGAGGGTCTCCAGATAACTAACTCTCTCGTATTTCTGCAGTGGGTCCTACTAAAGGAATTGAGAGGGTCTAAGTGGTTATTTTATTCAGATTGCCTGAAAATAGATATGCTCAGTTTATTATGATCTGGTCTTCCAGCTCAGCCTTCAGTGTGCAACTGAAAATTATGTTCCTATTCTTCTTTTGGCACGTCTTTAAAATTTTTGGGTTTCTAGATGTAAATCAATGAGACCTCTTTTCTGGGGAGGAAGCAGAACTCCTGCATGGTCTAGAACACCTTGAACAAGGTCTTTGTGATGCAAGATGACAACTGCTATTTAGAAACCTTGCTATGGGCTCAGGGATGTGGAGTGGTAGACTCTGAACAGTCCCTTCCTCTCCAGTGTCCTGCTCCTAATTCATTAGTGGGGGCTCTTTTTCCTCAGAGGAAAAAAAGGCAAACATTAATCATAGCAAAGTACCGATTTTTTGTTTTTTCACTGAGGTTACTGTCCCATTCTCAGAAAGATAAAATGGTGCACTGAGAGATGAGGTGGCTGGCTATAGTTCAACGAGGAGGTCTACAATCTGAGCCAGGCTGTAGAACGCAGCTCCACAGCCTCACCTCAAGTCCTGTGTGCAGTTCTGGTCACCACAATAAAAGAAGGACATTAAACTATTAGCGAGTGTCCAAAGAAGGGCAACAAAGATGATGAAGGGCCTTGAGGGGAAGCTAAATGGGGAGTGGCTGAGGGCACTTGGTCTGTTCAGCCTGGAGAAGAGGAGAGTGAGGGGAGACCTCATTATGGCCTTCAACTTCCTCATGAGGGGAAGTGGAGGGGCATGTGCCAATCTCTGTGACCAGCGACAGGACCTGAGGGAATGGCCTGAAGCAGTGTCAGGGGAGGTTTAAGTTGGATATTAGAAAACAGCTCTTCACCCAGAGGCTGGTTGGTCACTGAATAGGCTCCCATGGAAGTGGTCACAGCACCAGCCTGAGCTCAAGAAGTGTTTGGCCAATGCTCTCAGCCACATGGAGGGATTTTTGGGGATTTCTTGTGCAGGGCCAGGAGCTGGACTCAATGGTCCTTGAGGGTCCCCTCCAACTCAGGATATTCCGTAATTCTGTGAGAAGCCATCCTGTCCCTCCACAGGGTCCTCACATTCCCCCACACCTGGAGCGAACTCCTTGCTCATTCACCCATCCCTGAGCTGAGTGTGAGGGGAGTTGAGGCACAGCAATGAGTAAGGACTGGGTCATCAGCTGCTCCTCCTCATAAGAGTTGTTGAGGCACAGCACCTCAGCTGCCTTCTCCCATGGGGAAAATGGGTACACACAAGTGTCCAGACCTTTCCTGGTGTACACATCCTACCCAGGCTCCACACTCCTACACAGAGTCCTGGTTCTGTATCATCCTGGACTCATTTTTCAGATAAGAGTATGAACACTCTTTGCTGAAGGGCTGATGATCCACCCACACTCTAAAGAAGATGTAGACCAAACCCCTCCAGTGACACAGAGTGCTCTCAATGTGTGATTCAACTGGTCCATCAAGATATAATTTCTAGGCACTTTGAAAGGAAACAAGCACTGAATAAAAGAAACTCCACCAGACCAAAGTATTTTTAGAGGTAACGTTTACCGTCAGAACGCAGCAATAGAAGTTAAAAAAAAAAAAAAAGCCACAAAATATCTAAAATCTTGAGTTGAGAATGTACAAAACAAAGTCATAATAATAAGAAAAAATGCTTTACAAATTCTCAAAATGAATTTAAACAGTAAACATGTAGGAAAGCATGGAAAATCTAAAATAAGGGGTTTGTGTATACTGAATAATAAATTACAATTCTAGAAATAAAGAAGAGAAAGCAGTAACCATTCTGACTCAAGAATCTTTCATAGCATATTTCTTTGGGGGAATGGCATTGATAGTAGCTGTAGGTCTTGGCTTTACAATTTCCAGTATCATCAAACACTTTCCAGGAACTGAAAAACAAACTGATAAATAACTCCCCCAAGTCCAAGAGTGACAACAATTCAAGATTTTTTTTTTTCCTTTTCTTTTCTTATTGGCTAAGAGAAAATCTATCCAACCCACCCATCAATATGAACTTGTGTATATATATGTATGTGTGTAGGATGCCCTTCTCAGAAAAAGAAGGTACCATAAAGGTGTTTGTTTGCCAATGACCAGACTGATTGGTTCTTTAATTGATCGTATCTATCCTTCCTTCTACAGTGGTTCAGAGAAGCCCGATCCAACACCTCCAACCCCCCCCACCAAACGTTCTAGGGGGAAGTACCCTAAGGTGCCCATGGATGGATTTTTCCCTTGTGCTTCTAACAGTGCCAGGACTCTGGGTTGCGGTGCAGCACCAAGTCTCTCAGGCTGGCCAGGTGAGGGCTGTTCTCCAGAGCCAAGGCAGGCTGCACTTGTCTTGTCTGTATGCAAACACCAAGACGATGACCCTGAGAAGTCCTTAGGGTGTAGGTAAATCCCTGTGTGTAATGTGGATAAAACAGGAGAAATATTTATTGTGGCCTTTCTCTTTTGTCTTATACAGTCCTCTCTTGCTCTCCAGAATCTCCTATTTCTTTGGCTTGGAGTTGCCAAAGGTGACAAAAACCACTCCTGGCTCCTGAAAAGTCCCATTGGTGTGGAAGTCTTCACCTGGGCTCTTCAAGTACCTCTGAAACACAGGTGAGGCAGATACCTCATACTGGGGATGAGAAACCACATCACACGTGGAAGATGTCTGTGTCTCAGATTGCTTGGTGACTGTGGTGGACGAAGTGATGATTTTGTTTCCAAACTGGTCCATTTCCTCATACTGCTCCATGACAGTCCGGGTGGCTCCGTAGAGCTTGGACCCGTCAGGCCCTGTCTGCAGCTCCAAGATGCTTTTCTGCCTCCGCGGATTTTGTGGGCTGGGGACATTCAGGGAGCGGTATTCTGAAAAGCTGCCTTTCATCCCACAGTGGCAGCTGTCTTTGGAGGTGTCCAGAGAGCACTTCTCTTTGTCACTGGTTGGATGGTTGGCGTTGCCAAGCATGTGCTGTTTCATCGAGCTCAGCCCAGCTTTTGTTTGGACAGGGTCTGGCCTCTTCTCTAAGGGTTTTGTGTCATGCCCAGCAGACCCTGCTGAGGGGTGGTTAAAGGAGCTAAAGCTGTTCTGAGCAAAAGCATCTCTCTTTCCTGGAGAGTCAAGACAGTCTGGTGAAGAGCCATCCTGGGGGGAATGTGCTGTCCTGGGTGATTCTGCTGGTTTCCTGGCAGCAGACTCAATGGAGATGTAGGAAGGTGAGGAGGGAGAGCTGACACGAGACTGAATGAGGCGGGGGACCCCTAGCTCTGCCTTGGCTCCCTCAGTTTTTTCTACCACCTTTGCACTTTCCACAGATGCTGCTTCCCCTGTCTCCAGCATGACTTCCTCCTGCTTGGCTTTGCTTGAGACAATGCTGATTTTACGGATATTGCTACTGCTCACAGAGCTTTGGGTGCTCCCCAGAGACTCCTTGAACAACCCGGAGAGCCCAGCAATGTCTGACTCAGACTTGAGATTAGAAACAGAATAAATAGCTTTCTTGATGGCCTCCTCGATGTCCTGGATGCGGGCAAGTGTCTGCTCCTTCAGGTGGAGAATCTCAGCACTTGCTCGCTCCAGGTCCTCAAAAACCAGATCCACTGAGGAGACACTGTCAGCATCCTCCTTTGCCTCAGCCTTGTCCTGTTGCTTGGCCTTCTGGCGCACAACCCACTCGGGGACCTTCTCAAAGAAGCTCTTGAGAGCTTTCACATCCACTTTGCTTGTCTCCTCCTCAAACTCCCTCACTCGGTTCAAGATCTCTTGCAGTTGCTCCTGTCTCCTGAGGTTCTCAAAGATCTCCATAGCCTCCTTGACATTGCCTTTCATGATCTCCTCTTTGTGTACTGACAACCTCTTCCGACGCTCATCTTCAGTTTCTCTCTTTTTTTTTTCTCTCATAACAACCGCTGGCTTCTCCTGGGCAGGTGTCTCTGCCTCCCTATCAGGACATTTCCGTTGCCTGCTATTCCCCTGCTGGTGCTCCTCAAAGGAGTTCATTGACTGCTGATGGAAGGACATTGAATGAGACGTTTGCCTCCTCTCATGCACCTGCTGCGTGACTCTCTGACTATCCCACAATCCATAAGAATTAGATACACTTTCCCTTTCCACCTCGGATAAAGCATTTTGTGCAGTGCCATCTCCTCTCTTCAGAGGCGTGGTGTGGCCCATAGGGGAGGTGCTTGGCTCAGTTTGTCCTGGCACATTCTGTGTCTGTGCTCTGCCAGGACAGGTTGGAGAGGACAGTGAAGAGCACCCGTTCTCCTCTTGGCACAGCTCTATCTGCCTCTGAGCCACCTCACCTGGGCATCTCCTTGGAGCAGCTGCTTTATCACTCATCATTCCCTGCTTGACTTCAAAACCAATGACTCCATTTTTCATTGGCTTTGAGGTCTTAGCACTGTCTGATTCTACCTTTCCTTGTCCTCCTTTGCTGGCCTTGTACCTTTCTTCTGCTATTTGAAGAGGGGTTTTGGCAGTGTATTTTGGCAGCTTTCTCTCAGGGTTTATACCCTGAACTGTGACAGACCTCTTCACAGATGTCTCCAAATTGCAATGTTTTGCCTGAACCTCCTCATAGCCTGTTTGTTCATGAACTTCCATGCAGCTTAATCCCAGCTCTGTGGGGGAAGGCTTTGGCTTGCTAATCTCCCTCAAGCCTAAAGGTTTTGGAGGCAGGGGTGGAGGGATGGGTTTGGTTGACTTGCTTGTGCTGTTATTTGCAGAGGCAGAATGCGCCTCGTGTAAGAGATGCTCAGGTTTTGGAGGAGGAACAGGTTTTTTCCTGGGTGGGGTAGTAGTTTCTGGTTTTGGAGGAGTCCTGGGCTTCTCTGCAGGACTGTGATCATTGGGTTTGCAGGACAGAGAAGGGAGAGCAGGAAGAGGGGTCTGGAGTAGTGCAGAACATCCTGGGGCTTCATCTTTGCTGGTTGGTAATAGAAGGGCACCTTCTCTTGCTGCTTTAGTTGAGGGTGGGCAATGCTCTGCTTTCATCACAGCAACTGAGGGAGGAGGAGGAAAGTCATTATCAGCCTGCGACCCTGAAGCCACTACAGCAGTCTCGTTACTAGTGAGTTGAGTCTCATTTTTCTTTTTACATACAGAATAGGACTGCCCTGCATTTCTGTATATCATAGCGGCTTTAAAATCCCCTCTGGAGACATTAACGTTAGACTTTTCCAGTGACTGAAGTGTGGCTTTTAAATTACCTCGGACAACGTCCTCCTTTTCTACCAGGCGCTGTTCTGTGGCGGCACTTTGCAGTGCTCTGATAGCTGTCTGCACATCCCCTCTGACACCACCATCTCTTTCTTCTTGCACTGATTGCTCTTTGTAATCAGACTCAACACAAGGGTTTATATAGGTTTTCACAGGTGTGGCAGTATAAAGGCCATCCTTAATGCTAAAATCTCTACTGGGCACAACTTGGATTTCCTGGCTCAATAGTTGTCCTCCCTGTACTTCCTCAGAAGCACTGACCTTTTTGTGTGATGCTATGCTCTTCTGAGACACGCTTGTGTGGGTCTTGGATGCCTCCTGGACTCTGGTGGTGGTGGTCCTGGTGGCAGTGCTGCTGCTCTCCTGCTTGGTGGATGAAGTGTCCTGTTGGTGTACGGTCGATTGAAGGGTCATGGTCCCCTGTGAGCTGACTGTCTGCTGCCTGCAGGCTGTGTGGACCTCCTCCCTGTTCCTCTGGAACTTGCTCTGAACGTGGTGCTGAATGTTTTTTGCTTCGGCTGTCGCCAGCCTCAGGCTTTGCATTGCAGCCTGAAGATCACTCCCCAGGGCCTTTTCTTCTGTCTGACTCTGACTGGCTTCCCCAGTCACCACACTCTGCTGTTTCCCATCCACTTCTGCCCTCTGAGCTGTCACTTGGGCTGGAAATGTGCCTTGCATCATAGTTTTTGGTTCCTTCAAATGGGCAGTGGTGGCTTCCTTCTCTGCCTTCTTGCTGGCATCTGCAACCCTTTGGATTGACTTTGTAGTCACCTTAAGCCCTCCGGACAGAATTTCTTCCTTTCCCATCACTGTGGGCAGGGGCTTCCCCAGACATTGCACAGTAGTGCCAGTCACACCTGCTGCATGCACAGCCTCTCTCTCTAACACACCCTCTCTGCCCGTGCCTTCACATACAAATCCCTTTTTTGCTCCCTCCATAGCCCCTGGCTCACCTCCTGCAATTACTTTCTCTATTTTGTCTTTATTTGGCAAGATGTGTATGTTAGCCCCCTGCACAACCCGTGGGCCGCTCTCATCTACTCCCTCCTCTGCTTGGGAAGAGATGAGGGATTGTATCTCTGACTCCTGCTGGAGATTCTTCAGATAGCTGAGGTCTCCCTTCTCAATGCAGCTTGCAAAAAGTTGGACATTTCCCTTCTCATTGTCCTCACGCTTGATGGTGGCTGCTGCTTTCTGCTCCTGAGAAGAAGCCAACAGGTTCCCAATCGTTGACTTCACATCCCCCTTGACAACTTTCTGCTGGACAGAATGGAACAGGAGGGAATAGAGAGTCATCTTCACTGATCCCGACTTTGTCTCTTGTAGGACCATGCCCTTTTTGATGGAAGCATCTTGACTGAGGAGACCCTGTAAGGCCTTGGCTACATCTCCACTCAAGTCCTCTTTGCCTTTAACAGCTTCACTCTGGTCCAACAGCTGCAATGGGCTTACTTTGATCTTGCCCTCTCTGTCCTCCTCTACCAGCACACTCTGTGCTTCCACGTTGGTTCTGTGCAGGAGCTGCAGCATAATCCTTTGCAAGTGGCCTCCCACAATCTCCTCTTTCAGGATTTCTGGAGTTCCTGGGCTGCTGAGCTGGTACTTCACCATCTTCACACTCTCCATATCATTAGCTTCGATGAGGATCCCATCATGCTGGATAGCTTGGCAAGTGCAGAGAGTCTCTAAAGTCTCCTTCATGGTTCTTTCTTTCAGTTCTATTTCTATGCTGCCTTCAGAAGCACTAAATTTATCAAGGGGCGTGCTCTCAAAGAGCCACGTTGTGCTTTTCACATCTGCACGAGGGATCTCTTCTTGTGGCCCAGCAGTGGCTGTCACCTCTGTGTCCTTAAGGGTGTCCATGGGCTGGGTTTCAAACAGCCAAGTGCAGCGTTTTACATCCCCTTTCTGGCTGTCCTCTCTCTGCACTGTGCTCATGGGTGAGCTTCTCTCCGCATCCCCGTACAGGGAGTCCACAGGATGGTTCTCAAAGAGCCAAGTGGACGTCCTCACGTCACCCCGCTGCACGTCACTGACACTGACCATCCTCACATACTTCTTCTGGCCCACTTGCTGGGACTCAAAGAGCTGCTTGTTGGACTGAACATCTCCCTTCTGCACATCATCCACTGTTCTGGGCACAGACAACTTTCCCCCTGAGAAGGAGTCAAGAGGCTCTGTCTCGAACCTCCACCGGGCAGTCTGGACATCTCCTTTCTTGATGTCCTCTTGGGTGACAGCCCTAATCACAAACACCTCTTCTTCCTTCTTGATTTGATCCAGGGGCTTAGTTTCAAACAACCACCGGGCACCTTTCATATCACCTTTCATGATTTCTTCTTTCTGCACTGAGGTGACCTCATGGTATCCCCCCTCTTTGTCCTGAATAGCGTATAAAGGTTGGCTTTCAAATAGCATTGTGCAGGACTTGACATTAGCTTTGCTCATCGTGTCTTTCTGGATCTTCTGGAGCTCTGTCTCGTCCACTTTGTCATGGATTTGGTCAAGGGAATAGGTCTCAAATACAAATCTTTTCCCTCCAATGTCTCCCCTCTTGACATTCTTTTCTGGAGGGATTTCCTGGATACCCTCAGAGTTGTCCTTCAAGGTGTCCATGGGGTAGTTCTCAAAGAGCCACGTGAACTTGTGCACGGACCCGGCTTCAATTGTTCCAGCATCCTTCTGGGACTTCGGCTTGGTGGCTGTGTCCAAGGGCTTGGCTTCAAAGAACTCTTTTACTCTGGACACTTCCCCAGACTGGAACTCCACACGACTGGAGTACCGCATGGTTTTTTTCCGGTCAGCTTCACTGACAGTGCTGCTGCCCAAGGGTTCGGTCTCAAACAGGTGCCGGACGGTTTTGACATCCACTCCCTGTAATTCCTCCTGACTGTAGGCCTTACTGACTTGCAAATACTGCTCCTCCTGGCCTTTCAGGGAGTCCAGGGGCTGAGTCTCAAACATCCATGTGTAGGACTTCACATCAGCTTGGGGCACACTGCCATCCTCCTCCTGCTTCTTCTCAGCCTTCTCGTACAGGGTGTGCATGGGCTGGGTCTCAAACAGCCACCGGCAGGTCTTCACATCCCCCTTCTGGGAGATCTCCCGCTTCACTGAGGGATGCTTCTCCCCTTCCGTGGCTTGGAGATGAATGACATCCATGGGCTGTGTTTCAAAGAGCCACTTGGCTGTCCTGACATCACCAGCCACCACCTCTTGTTTTGTGATCCCCCGTATTATATCCACTTTCTTGATGCTTTCATCAAACTGGTCCAGGGGCCTGGTTTCAAACATCCACTTGTAGTTCTTGACGTCACCACTGATGATCTGCTCTCTGCTTACAGAGGTGACTTCGTGGAAATTGCCAAAGCTATCCTTGATGGCATACAGGGGTGTCGTCTCAAACAGGATTTGATTGGCTTTGACATTGCCAGCTGGAATCTTCTCCTCCTCCTCTTCTTTGGTGACGGGCTCAGCATCAGCCTGCTTAATGCTGTCTAAGGGGAGAGTCTCAAACAGGGTCTTGAAAGATTTCACATCCCCTTTCACTACCTCTTCCGTGCTGGTGGCTGGAATTTCTTCCTCAAATGCCTTAGAGATACTGCCAAGGGGACAGGTCTCAAAGACGTGTTTTCTTTGCTTCACATCTCCCTTCTCCTCTGCTGAAGGCTCTACTTTCTTCAAACGTCCGACCTCAAAATTGTCTTTCAGTGTTTCCATCGGCTGCGTTTCGAAGAGCCAGAGTGTAGATTTCACATCACCTCCAATGACTTGTTCTTTGGTTACAACACTTTCCGGAGCTTCTCCTTTCAGGGAGTCTAGAGTCTGGGTCTCAAAGAGCAGTCGCTGCTTAGTGACATCTGCCCCTGTGACAAAATCTGTCGAAGCCTTGAAGTCCTGTTCTTCAACTGTGATTTCTCTGATGGCATCCAAAGGCTGAGTTTCAAATATCCACCTTGCACCACTGACATCGGGCCTTCCAATTTCTTCCAGTGAAATCCCACGGATTATCTGCACTTTGGAAGTGTCCTTGTTGATGGTATCCAGAGGCTGAGTCTCAAACAGCCAGCGAGCTGTCCTGACCGCATTGGTCTGAATTTCTTCTCGGCAGACAGACTTGATTTCATGGATAGTCCCACTTTTGTCTCTGATGGCACAGAGGGGCTCTGTTTGGAAAAGCCTGACAGTCTTCTTAACATCGCCTTTAAGCTCCTGGATTTCTGACTTGAGTTGTAGGATGCTCTTCTCTTCCACTGAGGAGCAGCGTCCTATGGCATCCAAGGACTGTGCTTCAAAGAGCTGTTTGGCCCCTTTCACGTCACCTCCCTGGACAGGCTCCTTGAGAACTGCCTCCTGCACCTCAGTTTCATCCGAATACAATTTGTTTAATGTGTCCAGTGGTTGGGTTTCAAAGAGCCACCGGGCAGTGCGAACATCCCCTCTGGCAAGGTCCGTTTCTGACACCTTGGCTGATGTTGACAGGTTGTATCCATTTATGGATTGGCTTTCAAACCTCAGGGAAGTGCTTTTCACATCCCCACTAGGAATGATCTCTTCTTCTGTCAGCTTCTTTGTGGCTTGGTGGTCCCCAATGGAGTCAAGTGCCCAGTTCTCAAAAATCCAGCGCATGGACTGAACCTCTCCCGGGAGAACTTTATCCAGGTTCACAGAGGCCTGTGCATTGGGATCCTCGGTGTTAAGCATTTCTGCCAGGTCCTCAGTCACAGCTTCTTCCAGGTTCTTCCTGAGCTCGGGGTGCATGTGCCTGTAGAGCCTCTTCAGCTCGTTCACCTGGCGCTGCTGGTAGAACTTGGAGAAGGCTTGCTTTGGAGGAGGCACAGGGAGTGCATTGAGATCCTGACCCCCTGGAGCGACGACCTGGACTGAGCTAACGGCTGGAGGGGGAGGCAGGTCATCTTCCATTTTCTTGATGGCAACTTTAGATGATTTCTGAGCTTCTGACATCTTTGGGGAAACAGTTTTAAATGTCAGCATCACCTCTCACCCCCCATCCCCATGGCCGTTAATGGAGTGAACGGCAAAGGGAAAAGCCAACGGGGAAATTCATGCACCCAGTAAGCTCCATACCTTTAGTTCAGTAGCACACAGCACTCCAAAGCATCACATCACTGCACACGCTCCGGGCTTGGTGTTAGCCCTGGTTCCACAGCAAAGCAAGGTCTCTAATTCGGGTGAGGTGGTTAGTCTAGAATTCCCTGGATTCAGTCCAGCTAGAGCACAAGAGAGGTGCCCGATTTGGACTATGCCACCAAGAGAGAATGACCACAAGAAGGATAAGGCTGACTTAGAGAAGTCACCTAAAATTAACTTCTCCCTCCTGCTGCCCAGTGTCCAGGACTGATGTTCCCAACTGAGGACCTGCAGAGAGTCTGGGAACAAAGGATCTGGGTACAGGAGAAAGCCAAGGAGCCATTTGTGAAGAGATCTCAAGAAGAAAACGGGGAGAGGGAACCAAAGTGTTAAACTGAGCTGATGAGATTGGATGGTGAGGTAACATGATGAGCTTTTGGTAGCACTATGGGGTGCCCACTGCTCAGGAGGGAGGGCTTGGGGAAGAATGTTCATCTGATTAACGATTTCTTCTGTTGCACTCAGGAGTGTACTCCACGACACCATTTGCACAAGAATAGATGCACATTTACATAGTTGGAGACTTAAAGCTCTTCTGACTTGCAGACTTGTACAGGCATGAGGTTAACTAAGGTTTGCAAACTGCTGGAATCAGCAGGCCAAAATCTGTGCTGCCTTAGAGGGAAAAGCAAGGATGAGGGACCAGAGGTTGGGGTAGCTCCTATAGGTGGGGGCCAGGGTTAGACCAGTTTACACTCAGTCCAACTGAGCTCACCTCAAATTCACAGCAGTGTTGGTACAGAAGTGAACAGAGTGGACTGTGGTTGTCCAGCCTCCCTTTGAACCTCCCTTTCTGCAATTTTTCTCCTCAGTTTGTGCATCCTGGGCATTGAACACTCAACTGAATACCTGCAACCTGCACTGACTGAGCATTTATCCACAGGGAAGGTAGCTGAAGCCTTTAATCATTGTCTAAAAGAGACAGTAATCCTGGTGGCTTTCCTTTTAGTAAACAGATCTGCTGACCCTTGGCATGCCTGTGCAGTTACGTCTGCAGAGTTATGCCCGGAATATTATTAGTTGTTGCTCAAAGCAATGGTGCACGGTGTTATTTCACTCTCTTACACACAGATTGTTCTGGCTAAAAATAAGTTTTGAACATTAGTAAAAGAAACCCACACTCAGAACACCAAAATCAGCATATTTTGCAGCAAGTGAAAAACACAAATCTTTTGCATGAGCCAATGCACTTGGAATGCACTTTTTAAAATAAGCGTTTGTTGTTTGTTTTTTTTTTAATCTGTGAAAAACTTCTGAATGTGGAGAAGGGCAACTGAGCAGCTGATAGCTATATTCAGTATGAAAGTGCTCCTGGCTGCCTTGTGTGGGTATTTAGATCACACTCACAGGCCACAAATATTTGGTTAGATAACAGTGCTTATCTTAAACATTTCCTACCTTGTTTTTTTTCTGTCTGTGGGGAGAGTGAATGGAGTTGTCCTTCACAGTACTCTGGAAAAGATATGAGGAGAAATGCCATTAAACTGCACAGGGAGACACATTATCTGCATATATATTTTTATGTGCTTATATGTAGTAATGTGTAGTAATTACAGAGACCTGAAAACCATGCAGGTGTGGTTTTCTGTTTTGGTTTACTGGCAGTTCTGTACAGTTGAGAAAACAATTTTATTCCAGGTTGATCAAAAATATGTTTTCTAAAGTGTCAGTCAACAAATAAAACTCCAAACCCATTTTTTTAAAGTTAGGGGAAAAACAAAACTAGCACTGATTTTTCCAAAGTTTGATTTAGCCTGTACTTTTCCTTATAATAACTTCAATATTTCAAAATTAAAACTGATCTACATTTTTAATTGTACTATGAATTGTGTATTTATTGCTTTGTAATTTTAAAAAAAAATAATTCTTGGTTTTCTAACCAGCTGTAATTTTCCAAATGCAGTCTCCACTTATTTATTTTCAACTGGGACTGCTTCATCTGGACCTCTCCCTGGTCGAGAGACTGCATCTCTGAACAGGGCCCCATAAAAGTTGAGACTGTGGGGAAACATAAGCCTGCCTGCAGGAAGGGTCTAGGTATAAAATCCCATCCCATGTTACTCCTGGATCACCAGTGGAACTAGAGAAATGGGAAAAAAATGTGCCTCTTAACCCTTATAACCTGAATTATCACGTGGCCTGATGATCAGCCTGGAGTGGGGGATTAAATCCCTGGATCCCAGACTAAGGGATATAAAAACAGAAGCACAGGGAGGTTGCACTGTAAGGTAATGCTTGAGCGTGGCATATATATGTATATATATATATATGTGTATATCTGTGTGTGTGTGTCAGAATGAGGATAGCATGGAGACGTACATGTTACTCTGTACTAAATATTTCCTTCGTGGATGTATGTGAATATAAATGTGGAAATAAAATGGAAATCTTATGTATGAGTAAACTGTATAGTCTAGTGAATGTAGGGGGTGTGTGTGTATGCATGTGTGAATTTAATAAGCATGTGATACATGTGTGTGTTTGTACACATTTATCTTATATTTGCAAGTGACAAGGGGAAAATGGTCACTTTTGGGAAACCAAAGGCTGTTTCTTCAGATTTACCAAGCAGACATGTTCTCTCTCACCCTCTCACAGCCACTTGCCGGGACGGGACATTGCTGGGATGCCGCCGGTGGCTGGGGAGGGGGAGGACGCGGTCCTTACCGGCTGTGCGGGGCTGGCGTCAGCAGCAGCAGCTGTCTGCGAGAGATACAGAGCCGACAGCTCCTTCACGGAGGGCGCAGAGGACCTCCCTCGTCCTTGCTGAAGTATGTGGCTGGTGCTGCCTGATGGGTCTAAAAATGACCGTGCCCGATCATCTGAAACAGGGACAGACGCGTGTGGTGAGCCGCGAGCCGCAGGCGGGAGGGCAGGGCCAGCATCGCTGTCCACGGGCTCTGCCACCACACACAGAGTTCCCCACTCAGCCCCACCCCGGTCCCCCAAAACTTAACATCGCACCCTTCTGGTTCAGGGAGAAAACATGGACATTCTCATCTCCTTCATGGCTGAGGTGGATGTTGAGCCTGCATGAGAGTAACACATCTGGCAGTGACCTGATGCCCCCATTTCTGCATCCCTGGGCAAGGCCATCACCAAACATGAGTGAGTCAGAGGAGATGGAGGAGCTACACAAACTCTACTTGAGCTAATTCCCACTTTTTTTGCTCCGTGGCCAAACCACTCTGCTGTGGGTGTGCCTCACAATCAGTTATATCCATTTATCTTTGCCTCTCCCCTGGGAGCTCATTTCAGGAGAGATGAAAAGGGTGAGACTTGCCCCAGGATGTAGCAGGGAGCCCTTGGTAGAGCCAGAGGACCAAACACTGCTCTGTATTTACAGACCTGATACTTTGAGCTGCACCAGCTCCCATGGGGTCCCCACTGGTGCTTCAGTTTTCAAAGAAAGAGACAACTCCAAAATGTAGCCAAGACCTTTCTTTTTGCGTTAATCTGCCAGGTGTGAGGATGGCCATCTCCACCTCCCATCACAACCATATATATTATATAGAGCTTTACACCTACAGGATGCATCTCAACCCTACAGGATGCATCTCAACCCTACAGGTTACCCAGGGCTGTAATTTCTCTGTTGCCACTGTAAAAACACGAGAAGGTTCTCCCGTTCTCTGCAGGGCTTGCACTGCTGCATTTGGATTTAGTGAGGTATTTGCAATGCTTTCTGTTTGAACAATGGGCTCTCTCTCCACAAATCCAGCTATTGCACAGCCAGGAAAGGGCTGACGTACTTTCTAATACGTGCACACTAGAAGCACTGCAGCCTTTCCAGCATTCTTTGCCGTCAAACCTCAGGCCCCAAATCATGAGAATTAGAAAACAACAAACCTAATGACGCTTCCTTTTTGTGTTCTGCATTTAAGTTTAGATTTTCAAGTTTTTCTTTAAAATACTGAAAGAAACTTAACCCTGGTTTTATTTTAAACTGACAAGAGGCAACTTTGTGCACTAAAGGTGCTTCAAATGAAATACCAGTTTCTATAGGCACAAACAAGCACAGAAGAGCCATGATGATAAGAGCAGAGGGACCTCAGAGAGTTGTCAGACCCTGCCAATTGTGCTGCTGGCAAGCGCCAAACCCCAAGATTTCTGTTGTCCTTCGTTCCAGCTGCTCCTGCAGGTGTGCAGGCATTTTGATGCAGAACCAAGACTGGATACATGGGGAAGCAGTGGGATGCAATACAGATTTAGCTGCCCAGTTCTACTGGAGGTCAGTAGGACATCAGAGGAGGAAACAGAAGAAGATATTTCCTTAAAGCTTTTTTTTTTTTTTCCCCTAAATCTCCATGTAAATACAGCACCTTTCTCCCTGATTTCTGTTGTCCGCAGTTTAAAGATTGAGGCAAAGGGAATTATCTGTCTACAGCCACTGGAGCCAGTGGTAAGGCTGGGGCAGACCTGCTGCATCCTGAGATAGGCTGTGAGGTTGCAACCACCCTCTGGTCGCATCATTTTCGCCCACTTTGCTCAAGACACCCCAAACTTTGACTAGATCCTGGATTTTTGAGATGAACAGCATCCTGGAAATCATAGAATGGTTTGTGTTGGAAGGAACTTTGGAGAACATCTCCTTCCAACCCCCCTGCCATGGGGAGGGATGCCACCCACTATCGCAGGTTGCTCCAAGCCCTGTCCAGCCTTGCCTTGGACACTTCCAGGGATCCAGGGGCAGCCACAGCTTCTCTGGGCATCCTGTGCCAGGGACTCACAACCCTCACAGTAAATAATTTCTTCCTTTTATCTAACCACAATCTCTCCTCTTTCAGTTTAAAACTGTTCCCCTTTGTCCTAAGGACATCAGGAGGGTTCTTGCAGCATGTGCTGAATTAGCTGCAGAAAGCTTTGGGGAATCTGAAAAAATCCCTTTTGAGGAATTTGAAAAATCTTGTCTGGGAATCTCTTTCTTTCCTCCTACATTGCTGAATTACCTACTGGAAAGGCAAGAAGGAGTCCAATCAGTCTGGCAAACAGAGAGTTTCTTCTTTGCATGGTAATGAGATTTAGCTAAGCCCCCCAGTAAGAGCAGTGGGGAACACTGGGCACAGTGAGCCTTGCTAGCTTCAAGGTAGAAAGGAAACCAAGCACAGATTTGCAGCCTTTCTGGCTGGGAAAATGAACACAAGCCCTTGACTGTCTTTAACACCACCTCTAGGAGAGGGGAGCACCTCATGGCAAGGCAGGGACCCTGCCTAGGCTGGTGTGAATTCCTGTGATTACCCAGTTCAGTGTGAAGTGTTTAGCAAAAGCATCCCCGTGTCCATGAGCTGGGCTGGTGATGTTTAATGGCCTCCTCCCACTCCAGACTATGGGCATTACTGCTGAGATGATATAATTTGTACTAACCTATAGGCCTGTAGGTTCACATACTGCACAAAGAAAAGCCACGTGCCCCTCCAGCCATGAACAAATAACGCAGCTGAAGGAAGATTTCCAGTTCAGGCAGTGGAAAATAGCACAATGTCAGTGTTGCCCGTTCCTTCACCCTTTTGCTTGGGTGGATGAAAGGCCACAGGGCTTGTTTTAATGACAGATATAATTAGATACAAGGCTTTCGTTGAAGGCATCCCCTTATCGCTGCCTGTTTTCTTTTCTTTTTTTTTTATTCTTCCCGTCTCATTTTTGACTATTTTTTTTTCAGTGCACAGGCTGTGCACAGCTCTGTTTGCTTATCACTTCTCACAAAGCCTCCTGCCTTGGAGAGGGGCTGCTCCAACCCGCCGAGCTGGCTCTGCGCTTGCACAAAGTCTGGTCTCTGCCTGACGAAACAGGCTGCTGCCACCCTCTAAATCGCTAATTATAGATAAGAGCAGAAGAACAGCAGTTCGTGCCGCTAACGGGAAGGCTGAGTTGTCACGTGTGCCCGGATAGCGACATCCGAGCAGCACCGAGGACATCCCAGGGGCTGGGAGCAAGGTGCGGCTTCGCAGCATCCCCTGGGAGCGAGCGGGGAGCTTCCCAGCTGAAGATGCTGGAGCACAGATAAAGGCCGCTCTAGACACCAGGCTTCGGGTGATATTTGCTGTGTATGAGGTGGAAGCCCAGCCTGAAACCTGTGCCGGGCTCCGCATTTCTGCCTCGCTGAGCAAAAGGGCTCCGCTGGCGCGCTTGGCATCCGCTCCAGCGCTGAGTGATGCATCCCGAGCCGCGCTGATTGACTGCACGGACTGCGGCCCCAGGGGTGTTAAATACGATACTTCAGGCATTAAAGCATCCCCTGCGAGCTAAAATAGGAGGAAACGATCTCCTGAAACCCCCCTCCTCCCGTCCCACCCAGTGGCTGGCACCACGGCCGACGGCGCTGCTGTCCAAATGAAGGATACAGGGAATGCTCCTCCCTGCTGGCGTTTGTCGGCAAAATGTCCTTCGTGCCAGTGTCTGGCGCCGGATGAATCTGCACATTTTGTGTGAGGGGCTGCAATGTTAAGATTGCCCATAAGGAACAGCTGTCGGGTTCCTTGAGCTCTTCCCGTGCCCCAGGTTTGTGCAGGTCGGGCTTGGTTTACAGCCTGTCTGTCCTGTAGGTCACACCCCAGGCAGGCAGGGAGGGCTGCGTGCAAACTTGCAACAGGGGAAAATAATTCCTTGTATTTGTTTGTACTCACTTCGTTTGTACATCTTCCTAATGCTTATCTCACAGAAAGGACATCAGGGAGGTAATGCATAATCTGACCTAAAACCACTATGTAAACATGCGGGGAGAAGACAAGGCAATGGGGGGAAAAGACTCTAAAATATTAATCCAGAAGTTCATTCACTTCCTCTCCAGTTATTACCCATAAATCACTCAACTCTCTGTCTCCTGCTGGAGATAAAATTGCAGGTCTCTTGAACCAGAATCATCTTACACCAGGCGGCCAGCTCTTAACAAGTGGAAAACAAATCACCACCAAAACCTCTGCCCCTTCTCTCCCCTGAGAAAACCCCATCTCACCAGTAGCAGGGCAGCTCTGTCTCACTCTGCTTTCTATTTAAACCACTTTATCCTATGAACAAACAATGCTACCCACCTGTTGGTGTCCACCACCTCTGCTGCTGGCACTGCTTCACAGCCCGGCTCCCACCACCAACCCCAGTGAGCTACCGAGCGCCTGAGTCACCTATTAAAAAAGGAAGCTGCAAGCTCAGCACCAGTCTCCCGGGTCGCCTGGCCAACCACATGTCATCAGCTGTGCTCCCAAAATCAGCTTCCCTGAGCAAACACAGCTGCTAAGCAAAGCCCTTTGTGTCGCCGTGCGTGCCCCACGGCGCTCCGGGAGCTGGGGGTTGTGTAACGGGGCCCGGGATCCATCGGATGGGGGCTTGCACCAGGCAGGGGAAAGGGGTGGCCCTGTGGGGCAAGTTCTGCCAGGGCCCTGTCCCTCTCCATGGCTCGCTGAAGGGAGCAGTGCTGGGAAGAGCATCTCCTCTCCAGTCTGGCACCCTCAATCCCCTGCTCTGGGGCTGAATGACATTGCTGCTCTGCAGGTCGATTTTGGGTTTGCCATGTTGGCTGCTGGGCCTGGCATGTCCTGTGCTGTGGAGCACAGATGTGTTGTGGTCTCATGCCTTGGCTACACCATGGTTCAGGTGCCAGGAGACATTTGGTTCATCCCATGGTGCAGGACCCAAACCCAATACTCAAAGGCCAGGAAGAGCAAAGGGAGCCATGTCCTGGAGCTCCTTGGCACCAGGGAAATCAGGGCAGGAAAACAACTGATTTCTTC
Organism: Monarcha castaneiventris obscurior; assembly: GCA_026261815.1. Classification (NCBI taxonomy): domain Eukaryota; kingdom Metazoa; phylum Chordata; class Aves; order Passeriformes; family Monarchidae; genus Monarcha; species Monarcha castaneiventris. The sequence continues at coordinate 1,976,115 of JAMPIT010000230.1, forward strand.
AGACTGTGAAAGCAACTTTCTTTTCCAAGGGGATGGAGGTAAACTGACAAGGAGATGCTGCTTTGTGGCACTCTGGGCTAGTTGTTTCCTGGAAATTTGGGGCTGGTATTTCTCCCTGTCTGGGATTAGCCATGGGTTACCCCCATCAGATGGTCACTACCAGCTCAGCCTCCTGACCCAGGAGTGTGTGTCACCCCTGTGGGACTGAATGTATCCCAAGTCCCACCTGCTTTTCCCTGCAGTTCATTCCAGTGGAACTTCAGCAGCTCACTGACCTGTCCTGAAGCTGGAAGCACATCCCTGCAGAGGGGGACCCCATTTCCTAAGTGCCTCTGCCCTTGGATGTGGCAGCTGCATATGCAGAATCACATCTGTCCCATCCTCCTCCCATCTCTTCTCCCCAGAGAATCACAAAATTGACTCCTAAGTACCGGCACAGCTCCATGGCTGGGCTGGGGGAATTTGCATGGATGGGTGAGCACCCACAAAAGCTGGCTGGGAAACCAGTGCTGCTGCTTAATCCAGGAGCCAGGCAGCCCATTGGGGTGCTCAGTCAGTGGGGAAAGGTTTAAATCTCTGCCCTAACCCCTCTGCCAGTGGCCCTGGTCCACAGGGAAGCTCTGCCAGAGGGGACACATGCTGAAGGAGGTGTGGGAAGCAGGGCAGGCTCCCTGCCACCCCAGTTTGGAGGCTGCTGAAAAGGTGAGTGGTCCTGGGATGCTTCAGTGAGGGGTGGGCAGGGAAGGGTAGTCTTGGGAGGGCGAGGGTTTGGGCAGGGGAGAGCATCTCTATTTCTCATTGCCCTCACAACCCACTTGTGAGGCTTTAGAGAATGTTAAAATACTCTCTGGTTTTTCCGAAGGAAGTGGAAAAAGAGATGGGACAAAGATGCAACGGGGAGCATTGATGGGATTTTAGGCTCTAGCAAAGACTGAGGACCAGTCATGCTCTGAAACACCCTGCTCACCCTCACAGGTGCTCTCTCCTGATGCCTGGATCACACTTTGTTCTCTTTGCAAACCACAGTACTTTCTCTCATTTTCAGTCCTACAAAGGACTGTGCGTGTTTGAAATTCAAGCTTTTTCTTTCTGCCGTGCATCGGCCCATTCTGTGGCAGAGGGACAGTTGTAAACATGTTATTTTTACACAGATTTCATGCGGTTTTTTACTGTTTTGGTCCAAGAGTACATGTTTGTTATAACTGCATGGGCTAGGAATCGACCTTTAAAAGTGAGAATTGAGATTTTCACATGCTCACCTACCAACTCAGATGTAAGAACAGCACTGATTACAGTTGGATGATTAATGTAAATAATATGACTTAACAAGGCTTTTTTTTTTCTGATTCCAAACTTTCATGAGTACATCTTGTCCTTTCAAATGAGTTTGTCCAGTATCACATACAATAGATCCTTGATTTGGAGGTGGGGAGCACTGCTAGAACATAAATGTAATGACTAACACATATCAAATAAATAGATCATTCCCTTTTGAAAGGGTTTAAGAGAGATTTCCCTGTCTGCAAGCCATATATTGCAATTATTAGAGGGGCTCTGGTACACAGAGTTAATAGGTGAATTCTGGGGTAGGAAATGGGCTGAAAAGAAAACCACCAGAAACAGAGGAAGGTGCTAGACAAAGAAATAAAATAAAATAATGTAACTAAAGACCAGCTGTGTTGAAGGGGAAATAAGATTTGAATTATCATTTCATGCTTTAGGAATTGTGTACTAATTATAGTCAAATAATTAACATTTTGCACATGTATGAAGTTGCATTTGCAAATCTGAGAGGGTGGGAGGAGGTGAAAGAAAAGAAAAAGTGTTGTTTCCTGCCCTTGATTGTCAAAATCAGATCTTTTTGCAATTTCCAGCACATCCCAACTGAAGGTTCACGATCTTTGGTCACTTCTGCAAATGTTTTTGGCTCTTCGGTGTCAGCTGGAATTTCTTTACAGGAGCAGCACCGTGACCCCACAGGTAATTTAAAGAGCTTCTGAGAAGAGTTGGGAAAATTTAGCCTCAGGCAGAGCTGAGTATCTGCCCCAAGGCAGCTCGGAGCTATTTCTGGGCTTTGCAAAAATCCAGGAATGTGGAGGATTCTATTCCGGGCACCAAAAAAATGCCAAGAAGCTCTGCTGAGAGACAGCTGCGAGTGGCATTGCTGTTTGGGGACATGGCCTTCCCGAGTGGGCCAACTGCTGTGGGCTTGTCCTTCCTCAGGGACGGTTCCAGCATCACCCCATCACCCCAGGTTTTGGGTACCAAGGGCCTGGAGGAGGTGGGTGCAGCCCCGACTGTCCCCTCGCTCTCTGTGTTCCTCTGCCGAGTTAATAAAGGGTTAATAAAGAGCGAGTGGATGTTTAGTGACTGTCCCTGGCTGTGTCACTGGGGGTGTCCAGCACTGCCCCCTGACACACCGTGGGTCACGCCCCACTCACCCGGCACCGTTCTCGTACCCTCCAGCGACTTTTTATCTGCTATTCACAGAGGGGTTTTTCACTGCAATGGTGATAAACACCCCTGCTCGACATCCATTCCCCGGTTTCTCATCTCCCCTATCCCACCATCAGCACTACTTTTATCCCTACCCCCTCTCCCAGTATCTTTTCCCTCCTGCAGCGCAGCTTCTCAGGATGACCCCTCATGATAGCAGCTTCCCTCCCTTCTAAAATCCCCTTCCCCAGGCAAAGCAACACCGAGCTCCCCACTGGGACAGCCTCAGCCTGGGGAGAGGGCTTCTTGGCATGCCACAAATACCAGACCTTTTAAGGGAAGCCCTCTTTCACCCCTCTGAAGAGATACCTTGGGAATGTGAGTGCAGACACGAGCCCTGTGAGCATCCCCGGCCTCCCATCCTGCCTGGGATGCAGGGCCCGGCTGGGATCAGGCTGTGGTGTGCATCTCTTGGCATTTCTTTGCCATGCCATGGTGTTTATGTGGGGGCATTGCAGGGATGCCACGTGCCCTGAGGAGCTTCAAGGCCCTGCCTTGGCTTTCTATTCTTGTCTCGGTGTTTCCATGCCACTGTCGGCTCTTTATCACCAGCAGCCAAGAAAACTTAATACTGTTTTCCACGAAAGGGTCACACCCCAAACCAAATTAGCAGTATCCTTTAAAGAGAAAACCCCAAAGCCACTTGTAGCTATCAAGATTCCTGGGAATTTCCATTTGTTTCTGAGTAAGGCAAATTGCCAGCGAGAATATGGGACAGGACAGGAGAGAAATGGTTGGCTTGAAAGAGTGAGGTACCAGTAAGGTACAGTACTTCAAGGAAAGATTCCTATACTCTGTTCAGACCCAGACCTGGGACTTTCACCAGTGCTAAAGAAGGATTTTCTCTCTCCCAGTAACAGGTTTAGGGCATCCTGGCCTGGTTTCCCCCCAAAAAGAAGCGTTTGTATCCCAAAAAGTACTGAGTCTGTTCAAGGGCTGAAAACTGACTTTGTAAAATGTTCCTACAAATTTCCACCCATGCTGAATCCCTTAATTGCCACTAGTGGATCATCTCCCACTTTGCCTGGACAAGAATATGGATTTTTACATTTTGCCTTTTCTCATAAAGTGATATCTGTACCTAAGGCATAAAAAAAGAAAGGCAGCTCCTCTTATTTTTCTCTAAATCCCTTTTTTCTAACAAAAATTTGAAGCTACTTAGGTTATTTTTTAGATACAAAGATTTGGGTGAAAACTAGAGACCTGGAAGGAACTGGGGAAAGCTACAGAATTTCTGTTATTCTCACAGCCATCAGAAGGATGTGAATCTCAGGAGGAAATATCAGCCATTGACAAATGCATGAGTTGAAGAAAAAACTGCTTTCAGCTCAGGTCAGGCCTTTCCCACAGCACTGAGGGGCAGCCCCTGGGCTGGACCTGCAATCCTGGCTCTCCTGGTGACCACAAGACAGCCCTTAGAACCAAAAGGCAAATGGATAATCAGGTGTGAGACACACCCACACACACAGGGGCACATTTCTGCTCCCTCTTAGAGTGACACAGGTTTTTGGGGTGTCCTTCCACACACATGAGCACAAATAGGGAGTGGGGTATGGCCATATTAATGCTGCTGACCCCACAGGCTCCTGAAGCCCCTTGTTTGGCTCAGGGTCACAAACACATTTCTCAACCCATTCTGGAGACAGGGATTGAAGAGACAAGGAAAGAAATTCCCTCCTTAACTAATCCTTCCCTGCCTTTCCCATGGGATGTAAGATCAAGCAAAGACCATTTCCTTCTGAACAGTCCACATTTTCTGTCTACCCATTACCAGTCCTGAGCACAGTTTGGGTCTGGAACGTGCCCCCTCACCCCCAGCATCCCTCTGGCTCAACTGAATCCCATACAGATTCTTTCCCCTTTTTGTGATCAGAGTGACCAGAGTCATGGTAAATAACTGGTTTTTTGGGAGAGAGTAGAAACTGAACCTTGTCCCCATGAATTTCAGCCTCAAAGCTGTGAACTTTGGTATTTCAGGATGGAGGAAAAGCACACAGGTGCAATGCTCTGTTTCTGGCTAGAACATGCCCTGGTACCCTAAACCACGGTCTTGAACCAAACCAAAGCCACCACACATGGAACACACCCTCTTCAGCACAGAGCAGGATTTACCAAGCTCTGGGCCAGCAGAATAAAATCCATGGCTTTTCACGAGCTGCAACACCACTTCCATAACGTGAAGCACTAAGCATCCTCCTCTGCCCTGCATTTTAGGATCAGTCTGAGGTTCATATTCATGCAACACTTCACCCCGCTCTAATCTAACCCAAAATTACTTACAGGGAGGTCTCTGTAGTCTCAACAGGTGAGTCACGTCTCAGACAGCCCCAGTGGAAAATCTGTGTGAAACCCAGGGCCAGGCAGCCCTTTGAATATCCCAAAAGGAGCCCTGCTCCACACCTCACACCCTCGGTCCCGTTCACTGCCTCCCAGTGGTCTCTGGCAGCTGGTTTTATCTCAGAGTGCTGGGCTATGTTGAGAGGATGAACCACTTAGTCTATTTTTAGGGAACAGTGAAATTGCTCTTCCACCAGGCTGAGTCAATCATGAGTCCCAGCAATCCCGCGCAGGAGTTGGGAAAGGCTGGAGCCCTGGCTTATTTTCAGAATTTATTCATTCAAAATACCCCTGGTGTAACCTGGTATGGGATGGGGGATGCATCCAGGCAATGGTGCCATGGGAAAGAGGCACTTCCCTGACTCACTGTCATGCCCTCAGGCTGTGACCCACACAGCCAGGCCCCCCTGTCACCTGTGGCTGCAGCCAATGTTTTAAGAGAAAAGCTGGGAAGGTGACAGGGATTACCTACATTTTCTGGTTCCCTATTTCCTCATCAGTTCCAGTATTTTAGAACCAAGAAGGAAAACAATTACTTTGAGAAAGTGACTGAAAGAAGGACAACAACTCTACCTGCCTTATGGTAAGCTGGGAATTGCTCCCATCCTTGCAGCAATGTGGTGTCACAGGTATCTGCTCTGGGAAGTGTTTGGAGAGGGATAATAATAAAACACTCAACCCTGGAGGACTCTTGACGCCCTCAAAGTCCAGCTGGGCAGTGGTTACTATTTTTAGCATGTTAATGGCGGGTAAAACTGTAGGCCAGAGCTGGGGATGCTGCCTGGCCAAGCTAATTTGCAAATAACAAACATAACCAAGGGCTCTGAGTGTGATTTTAAGAGTCCACCTTTAGCAGGCTGGGATACCAATGTGACTGATGTACCCAGTAATATCGAACTGGTCCCAGCTGCTCTCTCTTTGGTTTGCTTCTCTGACACCTTTAGAGAGTGTGTGTTTGAGAACATCACCCCATGGCAATGAAAGATGCGGGTTGGCTGTGCCAGTGCCCAAAGTCCCCATCACCTGAGATAAAACACTCCACGCTCTTTGTTCCAAACCAAGCAACTGATGCTCATTTTCCAGTTTCACAGAATCCCAGAGTGGTTTGGGTTGGAAGGGACATTAAAGATCACCCAGTTCCCAACCCCCTGCCGTGGACAGGGGCACCTTCCACTATGTCAGGTTGCTCAGGGCCCCATCCAATGTGGCCTTGAGCTCTCCCAGGGATGGGACATCTACAACTTCTCTGGGCAACCCATTTCAATGCCTCACTACCCTCTGAGTAAAGACTTTTTTCCTAACATCTAATCTAAATCTCTCCTCTTTTAGTTTTAAATAATTCCCCCTTGTCCTCTTGCTATGTGCCCATGTAAAAGGTTTTTTTCCCTCTTTGTGTAAGCCTCCTTTAAGTACTGAGATGTTTAAGTTTTGTCATGCATTTCCCCTGAATAGTTTTGCTGGACTTTTACAGGGGCATTTGGAGGGGCTGCTGCCCTTCTCTTTTCCCTGTGGGTCTGCAGGCATCAGTCCCTGGAGAGAAAGCTACACATCACCCAGGCTGCAGTTCAGCATGAGGTGTGGTTTCCTTGCCAACACCACATCCCATCACATCCCATCACATCATGTCCAGCTGCAGATGACCATCTGTTTTCACTGAGGCTCCTGGAAGGGCCCAGCTCCCCTCTGCCACAGCCCAGTTTCTTTAACCATCCTGCAGGGCTATGAGCTGCCATTCCCCTGCTGTCTGTGTTAAGCCTGGCACCTCGGGAGATCATCACCCCTCCCTCTGTTGTGGTCTCTGCGTTCTTTGTTGCCTCCTTCAATAAATGATGGTCAGAAAAAGAGCTGTCAGGAGGGTGCTGGGGAGGTCCTTGGTGGCCAGCCAGGCAGAGGGCTGGGGATGGCAGGGGCTGTCAGCGAACACACGCCCGCTCAGGTAGCACTGAGTGGGTGGCAGCGGTGTCTGCAAACACAGCAGCACACTGGGGACTGAGACATCTTATTTATTCCATGTGGGTGGAGGGACAGAAATGCAGGAGGTGAAGGGCAGAGCAAATCAGCTCAGTCAGCAGCTCACAGTGGGTATATTTGTGTGTCGTGGCCTGCCTGTGCCTGGCAGGAACACACAGGCTGAGTGTGTATATTTGTGTGGAGTTCTCATCTGCGACACACACGTGTTGTGTCTGCACACATGGCTGGCTGTTCACACTCCTGCTGTCTCTCTCCACCCCTAGGTGAAGGACCTGCTCTGCTGTGGGCTGTGACTCCCATGTGTGTCCCCATCAGTGCCCCTGCAAGCAGCCCCTGCAGCCCTGAGAAACCCGAGCTACCTGACAGCTCTGCACAGCTCCTGGGGAAAGGGTTTTGTCCTCCTGTCTGGCAGACAGCAGCTAATTAGATGGCAGGAAATAAGAGAGAAAAAAAAAAAAGATTATTGAGGCACTGGGATTTTCTGAGAGGCGCTGAGGGTGTGGCGGGAGGGATCAGCACCCTGGGGGTCTGGAGCAGAGGGCAGACCTGAGCCCCTGACTAAGATGGGGTGGCTCTTGCTGGAAGCCCAGTGACGAGGGCAGGAGGATCTTAGCAAGGGAAAGGCTCTTTGAGTTAGACTGAGTGAAAGCAGAGACTGGGGCTTGCAGGAAAGCCAATTAGGACGGACAAGCTTGTCTGCTTTGATTGTTGGCAGAGCTCGGCCAGACTCAGCAGAGGCTGATCCCTCCCCTGCTCTCCACGGCTGCCTGGGAACTGCAGCACGCTCCCGTGGCAGCCTCACCCAAAAATGCCTGTGATCCCAGCTTCCCTAATCAGCTGTCACAGGGGCTGGGAGATGTGACAGGGAATGCGTGGCACGTCCTGCTACCCCTTGTTTCTGTGATGTGAGGTGTTTGAGTCGGGGGACAAGGTGGATCTCCTGCTCAAACACCCCAAGTTTCCCTCCTGCCCGAGCTGCAGAGGCACAACGCAGTGAGAGCTGCAGGTTGGCCACTTACAGGAGTCCTGACGTTCAACTCCTGCTTGTCATGTCCAAGAAAAGCAAAACTGCTGAAAGGGAAATGAGCTTTTAAGGATTACTACGACTGCAGGAGCCTCTATCACGGCAAGTGCCAGAGCTTCCTTGAACTCGGAGCCGTCTGTAGCATGAGCACAGCCTTTTATCTTAAATCAGCATTTTCCCCCCGCCTTTCAGACCTTTCCAGTTCACTAGCGATGTTCTCCCGAGCCCGTCTGCTGAACAGCGTGCTGCAGACGGCGGGATGACGGCTGCTAAGCCCCGGGTCATGGCGAGAGGGAGGGTGGCAGCCTCCCCCCGCCGCTGGGGCTGGGACACGGTGTCCGGAGCATCCTTGCGGAGCCCGATTTTGGGTTGGCAGCGAGGCAGTTCCGCGGTCGCTAGATGGCACCGCACCCCCTCGCAGCAGAACGCGCGGCTGCCGCAGCCAGCAGGGGATGAAGCCTCCCCTGTCCAGAAAACCCTTGAACCAAACCTGGGTCTCCCTGCGTGCAGGATGGGGGAATCCCACTGTTTCCTGCCCTTTCCTTCGCCTCCGCTCCTTGCTTTGAAAATTCCCCTTGTGTAGAGGTTGAAATGAACATTAGAATAGAATGGAATGGAATGGAAGGGAATGGAACAGAATAGAATAGAATGGAATAGAATGGAATAGAATAGAATAGAATAGAATAGAATAGAATAGAATAGAATAGAATAGAATAGAATAGAATAGAATGGAATGGAATAGAATAGAATGGGGGAGGAGGGGTTTGCAGGTGGTTTTGAGGCTGCCTGGATGCTCTGTAATTTACAGTCACCTCAGGCTCTTGTTTCATCTTTGCTCTGCACCGAGGTAACGTCCCCATGTGCCCTTCAGCTGGAAGCCCTGGATAATGGAGCAGTGTCAATACACACACGCACAAACCTGTGTGCATGTCCTTCTTCTCTCTTCCTTGGCCACAATTCCCTCTCTCTGATTGCCAAAATTCATCTAGAAGTTGTTGACTTTTAATTCCTGAGTACTCAGGAGACTTTACCTGAAGTAAATTAGCTGGTGCCTTCTCCTTTTGAATATTAAAGGACTCAAGCTTTCAACTATTTCCCTTTGGGAAAAATGGTTCCTTGATTTGCTGTCTTCCTTCCTAGGAAGAATTTTGTTCTGCCGTGTAAATCTTCCAGTGCTCAGTTTAATCTCATTACTGCAGACTAGAGCTGCTTGGACCTCTTTAATTAGTGACTTGGTGACGTCTTTGGTGGCAGCTTCCTCTGGATCATCTGATATCGCCAGCGTGACCAGGGGCACAGCCCAGCTGGTTTGGCTGCCTGGGAATGTTCTTTTCTCAGGGGTGTAGCAGCCATCCCCTCTGAGCAATGCCCAGGCCTGCAGCAGTGTCTCAGGTGTGACTGTGCTGTGCCTGGAAAGAGATGCAGCCACTGGTGCTTTGGCTTTTTGTGCCATTATTCAGCTCCAAACTGACGTGTTTGCTGATAAACCCAACTCCAGTCAGCAGAGCTGTCTTGAACACTGCCATGCTCTTGTCTTCCATATCAGACATCCCAACCCCTGAGAGCTGTGGTCTGTCCTTAAAATACATTAATGTGTGGCTTCAAAGCACTCGACACTGCTTTCCCCATCCCAAGTCTGGGATGGCCCCTCCTCATCCCTCAGGAAGGGCTGTCCCTGTGGGGTGGTGAGGAGGCTGGGGCTCGTGGAGCACCGACATCTCTCTCACTCCATGGGAATGATGGAACACAGCACAGGTACAGCCTCGGACGTGTCTGGTCCCTGAGAAATTTTGGACAGCTGGTTCTTGGACTTTTTTAGGAAGCATTACAACTCCTGTCTCTGAGCAAATCCAGCACCTACCCCAGCGGTAGCTGTCGTGTTCCCAGCTCCCTGGATGGAATTGCCTCCCCAGAAGGACCTCACACAAAGCCCTTCCAATGAAGCACACCCTCATGAAGCCATGGCTATTACAAGGCCTTTGAGTCAGGGGCTGGGGAGTGGTGTAAGGCTCCAAGATAGGCCATGATTCAGCCCTCGCCAGCCAGAGGAAAAGACATTCCTGGCGCTGGAAAAGGCGCACAGCACTGTGACAGTGTTGAGCTAGACAGCGCAGTGACATCATGTGCTCTGATACTAAGGAAAAAAAATCCCAGCAATGCTGTGGAAACCTCAGCTCCATCATTTGTGTGCTCATGTAAGAGACTTCTTTTCCCATGCAGCTGGGTAATTAAATACAAGGTCTCAAATCCAGGCAGTGTGTGATCCTTTTTCCCTTTCTTGTGTGACAGGCAAGAAAGAAATGGAAAGGAAAAAGAACAAATCCTAAACACACAATTTAAGAAGACCCTGGATTCTTGATCCAGGGACAAAAATCGTGGGATGGTCCAGTGGTCTCTAATCCAGTCATTATGGGATTTTTGGAGACCTGCTTTTTTTCTGCCCCAATTCAAACAGCAAAGTTTGGCAAAATTCAACTCTTTCCCATTCAAAGCTTGGATTTCTCACTCTTGACAGATGCCCCATGCCTTGAAATATTCCTGACCTGCTTTAGTCCCGATGATATCATAACATTAGGGATCACTTACATGCTCTATCTTAAGCCAAGGATGACTCTCTCTGATACACCACTGCTGCCAAGTTAAAAAAGGAGCCCAGCCAAGGCTCCTTAGTTAGGTACAAAGGAACCTCTCCCTCTTCCTCTCCTCAAGGCTGAGGTGCAGGAAGGTATTAGTAGTCCCAAACTAAACATGGATGTATTTCTGCCTTGGTATTTAAGAGCAGCTATTTTTAACTGCTGGGATAAGAGCACAGGGAGAGCCAGCATGGCTCTGTGGACTCATCACTGGCCCAGGTCCCGGCTGTGCTGGGATTTGCCAGCTCTGTGTAGTGGGACTGCTCAGGGCTGCAGTCAAGGGGTCATCTGCTCTCTGTGCTCCCTATCCTTGGCCACATTCCTGAAGGTCCAGTCCTGGCAGGACCCACATGTCCCCAGCCAGCATCCCCTGATCAGTGTCTGCTGTGGGGTTCTGTGGGTGTAAGGACCGAGCAGACCCTTCCCAGCTGCAGCTATAGAGGTGGAAGGAGGGTAGCAATGACGCCTGGTAACCAAAATAAATCCAACTCACAGCTTCTGCCCGTGGCTGAGTCATGGGCTGTATCTGGCACCGAGGAGATGATCCCCTGCCTGTCCCGGGACTGCTTCCCTTCCTGTGTGGGAACAACAGCAGGGAAACAGGTAAGTTCCCACAAATAGAGGAGAGGAACTGTGCAAAGGCCTGGTGTGGGGAAAGTGATAGCACCAAAGGTTTTCCAGAGGCAAAGGTGGCTTTTTTTTCCTGCAGGACTCAGCCTTGGCTTTGCTCTGTTCTGTCCAAGGGCTGTGCTTCACAGTTTTTGATGCTGCACCTCATTTCTAGGGCTAAATGGTATTTCCCCTACCCATCTTTGATTTTGAGGCCACCTTTCAGAGTCAGGATTATCCATCCATTACCAACTCCCGCAATGATTTTTGTGTCTCAAACCCACTAGTGATTTGTGTTGCCCTTTGCTGCGCTCCCAGTGAAGGACCAGTCCCTCATGTGGGCTGATATCAACAGCAAAGAGATGAACATGATAATTTCTGATAGGCTCTTATCCATAATTAATATTCCAGATTATATCAACATGGTTGGTATAATTTCCCATGCTTCCTTGATGTAGGTCTTTCTCTAGGCTGCCCATTCCTACCAAGTCCTTCCCTCCAGGAAGAGGATCACCACAAGGAATGGTTTGTGGAGCACCTGCCCTCTGCCTCTGGTGCCATTAAATCACCCAGAGCTGGACATAAACATCCACAGGGAAACCTGTTCCCTGTGCCTAGGGATTGGCATCAGCGGGTGATGAAGCACCACCACGAAGTCCAGGAATTTATAAGGATAAAATGTATTTCCAGGGCCTTTTGAAGAAGAGTGCCTACTGACCTTTGCAGCAGCCTCCTTCCATGGGGTGGTGGCAGGACTCCATCGTGCCTTCCTCTGGATGCTCTGGAGAGGGGAAAGGAAGGCTGGGTCTCTGTGGGGTTTGCTCTCCATGCTCAGGGGCTGGATCGTTGTCAGGATGCTGGCATGATCAGCCTCCCTCCTCCTCAAAGGGCCTTCCAGTGGGGCACAGTGGGAACTCCTACAGTGTGGGGTGATTTTAGGGGTGTCAGAGCTGGTTGGGAGTCCTCTGAAATTCCTTGATGGAATGCCAGTCTTAGGGATGGGAGCAGCCTCCGTGGGCTTGCTTGAGCACATGTCACAGGGATGACTTCGAGGCAAGGCAAGGTTTTTCCCCACTGGAATGACATTGTTTTGGGATGGATATCTTGCTTCCATGAGCTAAAAAACCCCAAAAAACCAACAAAACATCAAAATAGGTTCTTACATAATTTCAATAATGAATCATGTGAAATTTTCATTTCCTGCTCTTCCACTTCAAGCATCACATCTGTTATTTTCTAACTTTGTGGAATGGAAGAGTACCCCACCGCTTTCTGTGTTCTCCGAAATAAATGTCAAGGACACAATTTAAACTTTAGCTTGTTTTTTAAGTGTTGAAGTTTCTGTCTTTCCTGTTTCCAGTGAACCCTCCTGACTTGTCCATGAACATGCAAAGAAGCCTTGGAGTAGGCTTCCCTCTTGGATCATTGCTTTATTCCCATCTCCATCCTCCACTCTGTGAAAATGTGTTTCCAAACAGCTGGAAACTTCCCCCCCCGACCCATCACGTCATAGGAAACCTGCAGTTTCTTCTTAGAAACCTAGACTGAAAATAAAAATGTTCAGATTCTGCCTTTTGTTTAATTAGGTGGAATTCATCTTTCTGTGGTCAGTGGGAATCAACCCCTTCTTTAGCAGAAAAGCTGGATAAAGTCCAGAGTATCTGGCTTCTGCCGTGTTATCTTATCTTTTTTATTCCAGATTCCAAGAGGCCCCTTATCACAAAGCAGGATCAAATGAGCAAACACAGAGCTGAGAACTACACATTATGTCAATAAGTTTGTAATCAAAAGATGAGGGACACTGGCAGGTAGGAGGTGCCCCTTTGCCATGATGTGAGAACAGCAGTCACAGCTTCTGGCTGGGGGGAATTCCATTTAAGATGCTGAAATGCAGACAAGTAAATGCAGCTGTGAGCAAAATCTACTAATGAACTTCATGTCCAAGTCCCATTATAGTCAAAAGCACCAAGCCAGTGCTAGAATGGTGGGGTAGGATGACAGAAGTGACACAAGCACCTAATTTTAGACACACAGGGCAAAAAAGCCTCAAGCTGGTAGTGCAGGAGGGCAGAGTGTCATCCCTGCCAGCCCAGTGTGGCTCTCTGGGTGCCTTAATGGCACCTTTTACCTCAGGCTGGATCCTTCCCTCACTTTTGAGCCAGTACTAAATCCTCTGCCAAGTCCTCCATTTTTGATGGTCTTCCATTAGTTTCTACCTCCACAATTTTTTTCACTCCACAGCAATCTGAATATTTTACATGAAATTTCCATCCTGGAGCATCTTACGTATGTCAGTGATGGATATCTGTATGCATCTGTACACACTAAGAGGCAATTGGGTCTGAGCTGTCCTGGGGTGTCCTCAGAACAGCACCGGTTATTGCAGAAAATTCTGGGTTTTTGTTTTTTGTTTTGTTTTATGTTGTGAAAACAACCCACACCAACAGCTCTGAGCCTTTGGCTCTCACCTTGGGATGCTCTTGCTTGGCCATGTTTCTTTCACCATTCAGGATGCGCTGGTACCTGCAGGGAAGACAGGAGATGGCACCTCAGGCCCTTTTCAGCCTGAATATATTTTTGCATATTGTGAACAGGCTCGTTCTGCCTTCCCCTACCCTCTGGAAAATACCAAAGTCAAGAGACTCCAAAGGCAATCTTGAAGAGTGACAGAGATGTGAGAAATCTCTCAAAGAGGACTGGTTTTAGCTCAGGGCAGTACTGCCAGATGCAGTGTGAGCCCTCTCCTCCCGAGCTCCATGCAGATGTGTCCCTGGAGCATCCATGTCCCCATTGGTGGGGGATGTGTTGGGGGTTTACATTGCCTGAACGAGGTGTATTATTGCACTTTGCTGATTTATAGCTTGGAGCTGAAGTCAGGCTTTCCAGAAGCTCAATTCATTCAGCTTTAACCTAATGTAAAGGGATTTACCAAGTCAGTACCTGACCTAATGTAACACCAGTGATGAGTGAGACCTTTGCAGAAGGAACCACCTTCCTTCTGTTCCGTGCTCTGGGGAGTGCACTCTCAGCTTTCTCCAGAGACCCTGCCAGAGAGATGGCTATTTACAGTGGAAACGAACCAATTTTGGGGTATTTGGAGCTAAACTGTCCCACGGGGAAGTTCAAGAGACAGACTTGACAGCTGCTCTGTCACTCTTACATGGAGGGAGACGCACTTTGGGTTCTGTTCCTAATCTTATTCGTCTCACACTTGGCAGTGTTTTGGTCTGACCTCAGTTATGGGTTGTAACAAGAAGAGAAATCAGCCCTTAAGACGCTTGGGCTGAAATGTGACTCTCCCTGGAGCCTTTTGGTGAGAGACAGTTGAGAGAAACCAGGAGGGGATGCAGTGCCCATATCCCTCTTTCTTTCCCATCAGCTCATCTCTCCAGCATTTGCTCTTTTCCCTTGTGGCACCTTACAAACTACCAAGATTAAAAGCTTTGATTGTCCACCTGGGAATGCTCCAGTTTGGGGGTCAAGGGCAAATTCCTCTGTGTCATTTTATTTAGTGAAGATTGTCGAGTGTGTCTGGATTTTAAATCAAGACTTGTCTTCCAAGACATAATCATGCACTGGAAATCTGTAACAGATAGGAGCACTGGTGGCAGAAAATACCCACCTCTCACTTGAGACCTGGCAATTTGGGATGCTGTGTTTGGGAAAGACCTGATCTGAGTGAGATCTGTTTGTTACAGAGGTGGGAGAGGGAGAGCTCTCCCTGGAACCCCTCGGATCTGAGGTGAACTGCAGCCACAGACTGAACACCCACCTGGCAACCAGCTCCGAGACAGACACAGCTTTCCTCAGAAGAACTGCCCTGAGCTCTGGATTGCTCCTTGGAGAATGGCACAGAGCAGGGAAGGACTGAGCTGGCCTCAGCTTCTCAGCTTTTTCCATGTTTTCTGTCTGCTGGCACTGAAACAAGAGAGCAAAGGTTATGGTGCTGGATGTGAAGACTCAGGGAAAAGAGGCCAAAAATCCATGTGTCCATCTTCCCTCAGGGGACTGGTGCATCAGTAAAGGGCTGTGGAACAAATGCTGCTTCCGCTGATACATCTGCAAACCTCATCACTGAAATTCACTTCTGAAAAACAGAATGGGGTTAAAGCAGACACAAGTTGAATTAAATCACATTTAATGCAGGGAATTGGTCTTTTCTACTCTGCCTACCACTTATCTCATTCTCTTAGATCCCCAAGTTCATCTCTATGACAGTGAGAGGGAAAAGATGTGAAGAAAATTAGCTTTAAATAATTTAAAAGTTATTTAATGGAATTTGTATATGCATCATTAGTTAAAATTTTCTGATGTTTCCAGTGTCACATAGACCTGAACCAGCTCTGGATTCAGACAGTTACTGGAGATTTAAGCACCCCTTGGCCTCTTCTGCCAAAAATGTTCTCGTTTTCCAGACTTCAGCAATGTGCAGCAGAAGTCTCAGGCATTGTATTTGCAGTGACTGGTCTGACACTTGGAAGTACATTAGGTCATCTGGGGTTCATTTTCTGAGTGTAGACAGAGCTCTGGGGACCTACAAGTTATATGTAATTGCTTTTTAATTACTGACACAGACATTTGAACTACGGGATTATTAAATACTTGTATTTACATTTTGAAAGTATTTGTTCTAAAAGCCACATTACTTGTAAAAAAATGTTTCATCAGCGGTTTCTGCGGCTCTGGCCTGAGTATTATTCAGTGTCCAGAGTCACTGTCCACCCGTGTTTGGGTGTCCACTTCCAGATGCACTCAAGAGGGACAGATTTTCGGGGGGATGGGAATGTCATTCAGCAGCTTGTGAGACTCTGCCTCTTTTCTCATGCCTGTTAAGACATCTGAAATCAAGACCAGAGGGAGGGAAATATATTTCTCACTAGTTGCTTTAAAAATTTCCATTTTTTTCTTGTTTTCCAGGTCATTTCCCATGGTGTTAGAGAAGAGACAGATTTGTCAGATCACAGGCTCCCACCTCCCACAGTTCAGGGATTGTTTCCCGTTTTTGCGGTGGTGTCTAACATTAAACAATTCCAGGTTAAGGGCCCTCCAGGGATTCACTTTGAGGCAAAATGAGCCTGTTAGGAGGGAAGTATTCCCTATCCCTCCTTTCCCTTAAACACAGGCAGTCGATGAAAATACCCTTCTCAGCCCACCCTGAACAGTTCCCACAGCCAGCACAGCATCCCCCCATTGCTGAGGGTTTACAGGATTTTTCTGATATTAATTCATTCCATCTCCGGTGATCGGGGAGGGGTTTTTGTGTAAAATCACTTACATGCTAGAGCGCTTCCCTCTGCCCGAGATCTGCCATTTGATAGTCTCCTTGGGGCTCTCCAGCACCACGCTGCTGACTCCTTCCTCTCCCCCTCCTGTGCAAGAGAGGAGGCAAAGTCCCTTGGCAGAGCTGCAATTAAATATTAAAAGCTGATGTGCAAACAGGGATGGTGTGAATTGGAGAACTGGCACTGAAGAGTGGAGGAGATGAAGCCTCCTCCCTCCTCCTGTCAGCTTTTTGCCAATTATTGAGGTCTCATTTCTCCCCATAAAATCACTAGATAAGTTCAGATCCTGGCTGGGGCACCCACAGCCATCTAGACCCAAAGCTGGATTTCGATTTAGGTGGGAAGCTGCAGGAATCCCCCTTGTCTCAGAATGACCTCCACTGTAAGGGGATTTTTAAATGGATGCTTCTGGCACAGGTCGTACACCCATGCTCCAAACCAGAGAGTGTTTTCAGCTCAATTTGTGTTCCCCTGGGCTTCTGGCTTTGCTGAGGATGTTCTGCATGAGCTGCAGGAGAGGGATTCTCTGGAGTGTTAACAGCTCCAGGGAATACACTGCTCCTCCTGGCAAAAATGAAAGGCAGGCCAGGGCCCAGACGAAATCAATTGAAATAATTCACCATTATGAGAAACAGAGGGCAGGACTGTCAGTGGAGATTTGATTTAGCCAAAATCTAAGTTTGACTGAAGTCAGAGTATGGCAAAAGTGGCACCCTCACCCTTTCAAAAAGCACCATGGCCACTTAAAGAGCTGCTTTACACCTAACAATAACTGGGTTATTGGAAAGCTCTCCCTGGGATTTGTTCTGCTCACGCTGGAGAGTTGACCAAGCAGCAAAGCCAGTGCACAAATAAGAGCAGATCACTATGTTGGTTTATAATGAACAAGAAAAGCTACAATTGACATAAAAAGCTGGAAAATAATTTACCCAGAAATGACTAAGCTAAGCAAGAAACCTTTGAGATGAGAAGCCAGTGAGTCAGGGCAAGGCAGAGATCTGGATAAACAAACGGAGTGTCCGTGTCATTGCTGTATGAAATAATAGCTTGCACTTCTCCATCTGCTCTGATTCAGCTCTTACTGGAACAAACCTCCTTACTGAGCTTTTATTTCAGCATCTAAAACAACTGACAGGCACTAATGATTTTAATTCTCCGTCCTGTGGATAGATACAAGTTTGGTTCCACATGGTGGGCTCTTGTCTTGATGTCAGTCGAGTTCCTTGCAGCAGTGCCTAAGAACCAGCCTGGAGTTCAGCCCTGGCTTTGTACATGTTCAGATTTGTGACAGATGTTCTCCCAGGGTCTCCCTGAACTGATGGACAGTTCAGTTCTTGGAGGGCTGAGCAGGATGCCCTGCATGGTAATGGGAAAATACCTGTAGCAGCTGTTGGGCTCTCAAGAGACAAACCTGATGGAGGATAGAAGGGTTTTAATTGCATGGGCAAACCAAAGCTCTGAAGCTGGGATGCATCCTTGTCAGTTATTTATTTTAGTGGAGGAGTATTTGGCTGCCAGAATGAAACAATGAGCGCTGCAGCCCTTCCAATAGTGAGTAATAGAGGCTGCTAAAAGCCCCGTGAATTATTTCGGGGACTACTGCTCTCCAGCTCCTCTCTCCATAAAAGGGCTGCATGAAACAATTCCCTGCACAGCTCCGAGGCACCCCCACCAGATAAAGTGTGTTTTGAAACTGTTTTTGCCAGGATTACAGAGCCTGAGGCTGATTCCTCAGCTACTGTCTCTGCTGGGGGCCTTGCTCATCTCAGAGTGATTTCAGCCTTTGCTATTAGCACTGCTCTGGATTTGCTCTGTTGGCGAGGATCTGTGGGAAGATGGAAGGGAATCCTTCAGGCTGAGCTGTTACGAAGAAGAGGGGCCCGAATCACATTGATTTGCCTCCAGGCAGCAAATCAAGGCATTTGGGGGCTAGTTAGAGGATGGAGGGACTGGAGGTACCAGTCCCCAGAACAACTTTTCTTCCAACGACCAAGGAAGGGAAATAATCACTCTTGAAGACTCCTGGGGTTTGTGTCTTGCCCTGGGAGAAACTGGAAGAGATAACTTGTAGAAACTGGAAGCTTTGATGGGATGGGATTTTTGAGCTTCAGCAGTTCTCCCTAGGTGGAGGACAAGGGGTAAAGAAGTGCTCTGAGGATCATTCAGCACCCATGTGGTCCCCAAATGCTCTTTCCAGCAACCCTTGACATATTTAGGACACAGATTGTGTTCTGGCTGCTCTGCTCCTGTTCTCCAAGGGAAGCAAACAGTTCAGCACTGACTGCACCTCTGGAAGGGCCTTTCCAGATGTCCTTAACTCTAATTAAAAACTGGTGACCAAGATAGAAAGAGCAGCCAGCCTCAAATACCTCCTCTCTTTCCTACAGAAAGGTGGGAACAGCCACGTTACCTGTGTGTGCCTCCATCCTGATGACACCTGGGGAGAAAAGGCAGCTGAGGGGTTTTATCAATCCAAACTTCCTTTTCTCTCCTTTAGTGACAAACAGCCAAATCACACTCTTTTCCTTCAAGCAGGGGAATTTCCCTTCAGAGTTTGAGAAGGGAGGTAGAAAGTCCTCCAGATGCTTCCACAGGCAGCAAATGATGCCACTGCTCCTCCTTAGGGTCAGACCTTTCCCTGTTAGAACCACCTGCCCTTCCTTGTCCTCTGATTGCATCCCAGGACTTTTCCAGGGTGGGGGCTGGAGTTTTATTCCAGGCACTCTGAGGCCTCACTGCCTGCCCAGGACATCTCCTGACCACTGCTCTAGGAACAAAAAGCTCTGCTTTCTGGCTTTTGTTTGCTGTGGTCAGACATTCCGTGGGGAGCATCCAGGCTGGGTGCTGAGGTTTGGTGTCTCATTCCCTGCTGAAGAGCTGAACTCTCCAGCATGAACACGGACAGGGGTGGGCAGTGCTGCCTGCATCTCACCTGAGGCAGTCACAGGGAATACTGGCAGGGATGGGAGCTCACTGGGAACTTTGGACTGGGAGCTGCTAATGGTTAACACAGACATTTATTTCTAGCTGTGTCGAATGGACTGGCCTAAGCCCACATGAGATTTGTGCTGACCAGACAGGGACAGCAGTTTACATAATCACCTCTACCTTTTTTATTTTTTTTAGCTTTTTTCCCCCCCAATTGTGTAATGTTGTTTTGATAGCTGTATTCCCACTAAAAACCTGTGAGCTCCTCTTTCTTTCCTCCTCATGTGCCCAGCTTTGCTGCACACAGACTTGTGCTCTGTTTGTCAGATGAGTGTGAGCGGGGATGGTGGGGTGTCAGCAAGCATGAGAGAGAATAAATCAGTTTGGGTGTGAGCAGAGATCTGCTATTTGTTATAAACAGATTGATGCATAAATGGTTTTCTGAAAAATACTGTTTGAGATGTTTGTTTCCTCCAGATTCTATCCCCAACCAAGGAATTTACAGCAAACTAGCTGCAAGCAGTTGAGGGAAGAACCAGATTTTGCACTCTTTCCAGCACATTCTCCACATTTTTTGGGGGTGAGGAGAGCCATTTGCTTGTGTGGCCTCAGGGCTGGGTATGTGACTGCACAGCCAGCTTTTTATCCTGCAGCTGAAGGCCCTGTGCAGCTCCAGGGAGCTGCTGCTCCCGGAGCCAATTCCCTTCCTTTGCTCTGCTGGGTAGGGCTCTGCACAAGCAGTTTGCTAAGGATGGGTGCATCAGGAGAGGAAAAATCCCTGCAAAGTCTCTGGAATTGTTTGCTCTCTGCCTTCTTCTTGTGGAGACTATCTGGATCCTCACAGTCATTTCCACAATTATTGGTTTCATGTTATGTAACCAATAAAAAAAAGGAAAAAAATTATCTATCAAACACACATGTGGAACTAATGGGGCTTATTTGAAAAGACCTGTCTGTGCATTTGCAGCTGGCACATTTCTTGGTCCATTTTAATGAGTTTCCACAGCCCTGGCACGTGCTGGGGAGGGACCTCACGTGTGCTCACCCCATGCCCTCTGGGACTGTGGGGCTCCAGTTTCACCCCAACATGTAAGAACACAAATGCCTGGGTTGTGGGAAGCACGGGAAAACTGCTGCATGAGCCTTCACGAATGCATCTCCCCTTTGAACACTCCCTGATTGCCAAGTCTTTTCTCTGATTTTTGATTTTTTGTTCAGGGTGGAAAGCTTGGGTTTTTTGAGGGGGGGAATTCTGTAGTTGCTGGGTTTTGTGGTGGCAATTTCCACTTCAAGAAACCCCTGGCTTCCCCAGGGAAATTAAAAGATACAAATTTTGAAGTTTTTTGGACTCCATGCTCTCAAGTTCAGGTGGTGGTTGAGTTGCAGAGATGGCCAAGGATGTAGGGCTCAGGGCTTGGGGAGATCCCAGGCCAACTCCAGCTCCTCTTTGGCCTCAGCATGTGAAATGCAGCAAATCTTGGACTTCAGTGGAGCCAAAATGTGGCTCTCAGAACATCAGTGTTAGCATAGATTCACCCACCACCTCAGGGTGTGTGAAGATGAAGTTCATTCTGGACTGTAAGAAATTAAACACTGGTCCAAATACACTGAAAAAGGAGAGAAGGCTTCTGGTGGCCTTCGTTTAGAGTTTTGGGTTCTGATTTTGAGAACAGCACTGGCACAGCCTGTAGGACCTGATGGGGTTTGTGAGTAGAAAACACCCTGAAATGCTGCCCAAACGTGACTGTCTCGTGGTGCACAGGACCAAGCTGAGGGACAGCAGCAAGTCGGTTTGGTGTTTGCTGGGTTTTGGTGTTTGGTGGTTTGGGGTTGCACTCAGATACAGCACCACCTCCCTGAGGAGCAGAACCGGCCTCGAGCAATACCTGATGATGTCTCTCCTTGCCACACCGGAACTTCCCCCTCTGCATGAAAGAGAATTAGAGAATCATTTAGGCTGGAAAAGACCTTCAAGAGCATCAAATCCAGTCGTTAACCCAGAACTGCCAGGTCCACCACTAAAACATGCCCCCAAGGGCCACATTTACACATCTTTTAAATCCCTCCAGGGATGGTGACCCCACCACTTCCCAGGGCAGCCTGTTCCAGTGCCTGATAATCCTTTTGGTGAAGCAACTGCTCCAACCACAACCTCCCCTAGTGCAACTGGAGGCCAATTCCTCTCATCCTACCCCTTGTTACCTGGGAGAAGAGGCCAACCCCCACCTCTCTGCATCCTCCTTCCATGTCATCAGTCATCTCCACCACTTCCAGATGCTGCACCTCGATGGGCTCCTCTCAGTGCTCACAGCCCCTTGTGGTGCATCTTAATCCCAGGGGTGTGAGCTCCCCTTCATAGAACACGACTCATCTCCCCAAAATTCTGCTGCTTGAACCTTGCTTTGCCCTGCTCCCAGGTGGATTCTGTGCCCATCCCCATGGCCATCTCCATCTGGGGGAATCCTGAGCTGAATCCACCCCTCCTGGATCCAGCCATTTACCGTGGGTCCCCCATGCTGATGCTTGGGAAAGGAACATCACTTTTCCCCCACAGGGCAGGATACACTGCTGCAGCTGTGCCTGTGGATTAACACCCCAGCCTTCCATGGGTTGCTTTCAAAGTCAAATGACCATCCCCCAAATCCCCCGGATTTCTCCCACACCTTTCCATGGTTATAGGTCCCATTCCCTAAGTCTTCACTCATTTATCACAGCAGGGAAACTGCCTGTTTGTGTGGAAGTAAGGAAGAAAAGAAGGAAGAAAAGAAGGAAAGAAAGGAAGAATTAGAGCTACCTTTAATTCTGAATACAATAAGCCCATTCAGCTAAAAGCTGGGTGACTCTGCTTATGCTGAGTGCTCTGCTCATCCCAGGCACTGCTTCTTCTCAAGGGAAAACATCATCTTTTCAATCTTTAGAGTATAAAACATCATCTTCTGACTGTGTGGGGCTGCAGTGTCCCTTAGGGCTGATCATGTTTTTATTTCACAGGCTTTTCCCTGTGAAAAGGGGCGATTGCCTGTGATGGTTTTGTGAAAGTGTTCGGAGGTGGATGTGCCTTCCACCCTCTTTCCACCCAGCAAAACGCGAAACCGCAGATTGTTTAGGCTTCAGTTTCTCATTGAAAAGTATCTTTTTTTATTTCCCCCCTGGGAAGCTCTGAAAATTAAAACCAGCAAAAATACATATCTTGTGAGGAGGAAATATTTCCTGGCTGCCTCTAAGACACCGCGGGGGCTCTGTGTCTGCAACACTGCACAGTGTGCATACCCTGTGCTCTTGTACTCTGTGGGCAAATATGGGGCAAAAGCCACAATATAAGGCTTCTCCCTGTTTTCTTTAAGGGCCTGGAGCATACACACTGCCCTGATTGATGCTAAAAGAAGGGGAAAGGCAACAGCAGCCTCTCAGCACCTCTGGTAAACACGCTCTTGTGCACAGTTTGCAGTGGATTTTTGGGTTGTTTGAAAAGTGTGCAAAGGTTTGGTGACCACGAGTGTGTCTTTTACTCTTTTTTTTTTTGTTTGTTTTTCTCCCTGTGCCTGCACGAGAAACTCTGGGCAGCACAAACTCTCGTACCTGAAAATGTAGACTCAGAGGAAAGGGAGCAGCTCAGGGGGATCTGGCTGAACCGCTGCTCCCTGCCGGCCCTGACCATGAGCCTTGCAGCAAAGAGGTGGGAAATCTGTCAAGATCTGCCTGGGGAATGTGAGTGAGGGTGTATCTGGGTGAGAGGGAGATGCTCCCCACGCCAGGCTCAGCCGAGTGGGCGAGGAGCCAAGGAGCAGCTCAAGTCCTGCATCACTGCACTGCTCCCAAAGCCCCGGCAGCAATCCCAGCTTCCCTTGTCTCACGAGGAGGAAAATGTGTGTTGCTCCATCGCTCTCAGCTGGGGTCTGGCCCTGAGTGCATCTGGAGCACAGTGGCTGCATCAGGATCCAGGGATGCTGGGAGGTGCTGGGGCAGCTCCCCGGGGCCCGGCTCACACAGCCCTGCTCCATCCTCAGCCTCTCTCCAGCTGGCTGGGGCACTTGGCAGCTGTCACTGCCTCCCTCCTCTTGGTCCTCAGGCTCAGTTCCCTCCTGGTGCGTGGTTAGGAGCAGGGAAAAGGGCTTGGGCCAGGGGATGGGGTGGAATTGCATCAGTCTTCCATGTGCCAGGACTCCAAACTGCTCATGTTAGCCTAATAAACAGCTTTTTGTTTTCTTTTCTTCCATCAAGCCCAGTTTGACCTTCAAGATCAGACATCAGATGGAACTATAAGGTTGAAAGGTGCAGATGGTTTTTTTCTGCAGTGGTCTGCAAGGGCTTGCAGACTATAGATGAACTGGTTGGGTATCTGTTTTATTCCACTTTAATGCCTGCAAGTCCTCACTGAGGAGCTCTGTTCCCGAATCCCATGTGACTATCTTGAAGGTCTTCACATGCCAACCTTATGCAACTGTTAAGAAATAGATCTGGTTTCATATCTGCATGCATCTTTGGAAAGATGCAAATAAGGAGGGAGCATTTGCATACCAAAGTAGGCTCCGAATGAGATTTATTCAGCATTATTATTATTGTTATTATTAACAGTGCCGTGCTTCTGCGAGTGTCTGGAAGGCAGAAAAGGTAAAAATGAGAGATTGCTTCCAGCTCTTCTTTTTTTCTGCAAATAGATTTGTGAAGCCTGAAACCACCCAGCCTGTGGTGCCACCATTTACTCAAAATACAGAAAGTGCTCTCTGGCCACAGGAAATGGTGCATTTAGGGATTCGGGGCTGCCTGTGGGGATCCTACCCCTGCCAAACACACGGAGCCCCGGGGGTGTCCCCACCAGGAGAGAGGGTGTTTGTCTGCAGCCTCGGGGGGACATCGGCAGTGTGTGCAGCCTGTGCAGTGTGTGCCCTCGGGAGCTTGTCGTGCCTCTGACAGGACAAAACCCTCTGGGACCTGTGGGATGTTGATGCAGAGGAGTCAGCAAGCCCAGAGCACACGTGGCAGGGGGAAGGTTGGGTTTTCTTTCTGCTCAACCAGAAACTTCTGCTGTCGGCACGGCAAACTCAGGGTTACCTGTGGACAGATGCTGTGGATAAACCCCCAACTGCAGAGGCTCAAAGCCCTGATTCATTCTCCCCTCTCCTTGCTTGTGACCTCTGCATTTCTGAGCTTTCTTCCTCTGTTTACAGCCCTGTTCTCTGTCTTGTTTTCACGTCTGCAGAGGCATATTCTCTAAATAGGGTGTTTGGCATGAGATTTGCATGTTTTCTGTAATCAATATTGGGTTGTTGCAGCTTTTTCACCTTGAAGGGCTGCTGTTCAGTGCTGCCCTGACTTCAGAGGGTCTGTTGAATTAGCCAAGGGTACCCCAAAGAGCTTTTGGGAAGTTTGTCCATTTAAAGAAGGCAGACAATGGAAAATGACTGGTTGGGGTTGACACTGTCAAAGTGGCGTTTCCAGACAGGGCTTTTCCAAATCGATTTTTTTACTATGGGGGTTGTCCTGAACCACCTTCTCAGAGTTTGCTTCTGCCTTTTCATGGTGACCTGCATCCACCTGCCCTCCCTGATGCATCTCAGCTCAGTGAGAAAAGCGGGCAGAGTCCAAGACATGGCTCCTCTATTGATGCTCAAGGGTCCTGCTTGCAAAGGTGTCCAGGGCCAAGGCAGAGCCTTGCTCAGAGCCTGTTTCCATGGATGGAGGCCATCAGTGCCACACACTTCCCTGCTGTCCCTGTACTTGAAGAAGCACTATGCCAAGCAGAGAGTGGGGAGTGGGAGGAACCAGAGCAGCTTAGTTTGTTCAGGGCATAAAATCTTCCTTAGAAGATGTCCTGAACCAGTCCCCGAACCACATCTCAATCTGGATAGGATTTAGAAGGCAAAAAAACCACTTAAAATGTAATTGCAGTTTATTTCAACTTTCTGTGCAGTTTATTTCCTCAAACCCCCTCACTGCTGTCCCCCATCTGGCACTTTCCTGCCCACAGTTCTCTGCCTGAGTGTGGTGGGCTCTGTGCTGGGTATGTTGTTGTGACAGAATCCATTTCCATTCTCCCTCGGCACGGTCTTTTCCACTGCGTTTACAGTAAGAGATGGAGCTTCGGTGTCACACTGTGAGCACTCCCTGCCCTCCACCTTCTATCCTTTAGGTAGCCAAGGTGGTTCCTACTTCTGCAAAACGATCTGCAGACAGCCTGCATCCGCCTATTTTTGGATAACCATCCCACGCGGCCTCCTCCAAGGACACAAGAGGGCGCTTCCACCTCACTTTTGGGGAGCATTTCTTGAGCAGGATTTTCTCCCGCCTTCACCCCATCAGCTGTGGAAGGTTGGGCGAAGGTCCTTAGAGCAGGGAATTTGTCCCTGTATGTGTTTTCAGGGCACTCGGATGAGGGGAGCTTCATCCTTGCAGCATTCCCAGAGCCTCACACAGAGCAAATTAAATCATATGTATGTGCATGAAACAGGGATTGTTCCACTTCAGGATCTAGTGGATTTTCAGAGGATGTCTCAGAGGATCTTACCACTGAGATATATCATTGGTTTTGATTATGCACTGTGAGAAACAGACATGTCAAAGCACCATTGCTGGGATCCGCTCTGACTGTAACAGAACTGATGGATGCAGGGGAAATTTGGTTTAAAAACACGAGCTGTGAGCCTTTGAATGGATTTTGTACTCACTGCCCCACTGAGTGCAGCAGCAGAGAGTGAGCACATCACACATCTGACATCCCCCCACCAAGGAGGAGGCAGGACAGGTAAGAAAACTGCCAGAGGTTGGGGAGCCTGTCTGAATCCATTTGATCCAGGAAATTTCCTTCCTAGTGCTCTTTTCCTGAGAAGGTTTGACCTGCTGGTGGCTGTATCCCAGCCATGCTTTAGAGATGGAGAACACAGGACCCCAGACCCCCAGGCTGACCTGCAGTGCACACCCACATCATGGCACTGGCAGTGAAAGGAACTTTTTATTCACTGCTGTATCCAAGAGCTCCATACCTGGAGCCTGAACAACAGCCTCAAAGTCCAGGCTGTACAACAGTGGTAGAATGCAGGCAGTCTCGGAATTCCCTTCCTGTGCTGGCTCACTCCTGGGACTTGGAGTCTGCTTTTCCTCCTTCATCATCCTCCAAGGCTGTTTCCAGACAGGCTGTTCCTAGAGAACCACAGAGTTAAGGGACATCCATGCAATAGGAACACATCTCTCATTGCAGCCACGACTACTGCGGCTACACCTAGATACCTGTTTGTAAATAAAGCCCAATTAGCCAGCACCCAACTTTTCCTCTGCACTCTTGTCCTATCACTTCAGTTCAAACACAGGGAAAGCCATTTTCCCTCCAGCTGTTTGCATAGGAGCTGGCAGAGCTGGCAGAAAGGGACAGAGTATTTACAGCCAGAGCAGGGCTGACCTGGAGAAGGCACAGAGCGTGCTGCCAGACACGTCTTTTCATACAACCTGCAGGAGAAAATCAGAGTGCTTGGGTATTTTTCATCACAACAGTAAGGCTTTAGGTTTTCCTGGGGCTGCACAATCTCCAGGATGTGGAGGTGGTGGGTTTTTGTGCTGGGTGACATTGGATGGGTTACTGCCTGGTATTAGTTTTTTTTAAAGACTATTGAATCCAGCTACTTTTAAGAGGCCTGTCTTTCAACAACTGTTCTATGGGCGGAAAGGTCCTTCCTGCAAATCAGACCATTTTCTGATGTGTAAAGCTGTATTCTGGAACAGGATGTTCCCCAAACACTAGTGACATGTTAAAGGGTTTTTTTTCAAGTGTTCTACTTTTAAAAAAGCAACAAAGGCCGTTAGGAGAAAAAGAAACTGAAAGTGCTCGGCACCTTCAAAAATCAGAGTGCCTCTGTTTCGTTTTGCAAATATGGAGCTTGATACAGGAAGGCTCTGACTTCCAGGGCATCCATAGATCCTTGGGGAGAGGTGCTGAGGGAACTCATGGGCAGCGTTGCTCGGTTCTGAACATGTGTGTGTCCCTTTCAGCCAGCTACCAGTGTCTTAAACAGAACATTCCTCTCTGCTGTCCCATTCCAGGTCGAATCAAAAGTTCATCAGAAGAAAGAAATTTGGGGCAACCAAGATGAAGTTTTGTCTGTTTCCTCCTCTCCAAGCCCAGAAAAACTCTGGTAACCTCTGATCTCATCCTGGTCCTTGGGCCTGGGACATCCTCTGGTAGGACTGGATGTGGGAGGCAGCAAGGAAAACCCAGGAGTCTTTGAGCTCACCTTGCTGCCCTGGTGCCTAAAGGCCTCCTTTCTGCACCATTACCTTGAGGGATTTTGGCTGCAGAGCCAAGACCAAGATAGTAGGAGGGCAGAGCAGGATATGGTGTCCTGGAAAGAGCCTTTCTTGAGACCAGCAGGTCACAGCCAGGCTGGTTTCCATCAGCAGCACACACCTGGCACTGCTCTGGCCTGGGACACAGTGACCCAAGGCACTGCTTGAGTCTGGTTTGGATGTGGCCACACTGCTCTGGGTTCCACTTTATGGATGGCGTGTCATAGATTCAGGACTACAGGCTGGCTTTTTATTAGCCCAGAGGGCTCTCAAACTCTTGGACTGCACTTTAAAACACGTTTAGGTCTCTTTAATGTGCATACAAGGGTCCTGCAGAACCTAAACCCATCTAGCTGATCCTTTCTGAGAGAAGGCTGGACACCTGGATGTGAGTAATTAATGTGGTGAAAAGCTTTGTCAATAATTAGGCAAAAGCTGCCTGGGCAACCCTTCAGATGTGTCTTGTGCATGAGGTATTGGTATTTAAAACTCTAAAATTCTGCATCAGCAGAGAAATGTGGCAACATCTCCCTCTTTATATCCCCAACGCTATCTGTTGGAAGGATCTCCCCAATGGTCTTGTCCATTTTTCCATGAAGAATTTGTCTGAACCCTCCTTCTTCCTCCTGAGCCTCCACAATTTCAAACCTGGACCTTCCTATCAGACAAGAAGATGTTGAAGGATTTCATTAGGGGAACCTGCACCGATTTGTTTTAGCAAGGACCACTTTCCTTCTGGGTCCTTTAGGGATCTACATGCCCCATTTTAGTGGCTTCTCCAGGAGCTGGCCCTGCAGTGTTTTCTTACTGTTGTTTTCACATTTGCAAGTTGCCTTTTCCCACAGGGCTCCAGACTTGCACAGGAAAACATCCCGGATCAGATACCACAGACCCATGGAGCAGCATTGCTTCACGTGACCCATTTTGCCATGTTTCCACCCGAATCTGTTCATCCCCTGTTTCACAGCAGGCTGGAGGCATTTTGCTCCTCAGCTCTTGGCGAATCCGACCTCTGCATTCCCAAGGATGCGCTGCCAGGCTCAGCTGAGCACAGATGTGGGAATGTACTGCAGATATTCCCCACTTCTTCTTCACCATATAAGGGAGCGTTGCCCTTCCTAAAGCTGGGGAGCGGGGGTAGGATGAATAACTTTCAGGATTAGGAATGAAATCTGGAGTCTTTCCCCTCTTCTGCTCACGGGCTTGTGGGCTGGAAAGGATTCTTACCATCTGAAGGGCTGGTGAAATGGGTTGGCTCCTTGCTGCTCAGCTCCCCAGACTTGTTCCTTAAGTCCGTTGGCAGAGCTGAATGGATCTGGAGATCCAGCCGGGATGGAGTCCTCCAAACCAGGGCTGGAGAGTAGTGAAACAGCCTGCACA
Source organism: Monarcha castaneiventris obscurior (assembly GCA_026261815.1). NCBI lineage: Eukaryota > Metazoa > Chordata > Aves > Passeriformes > Monarchidae > Monarcha > Monarcha castaneiventris. The sequence goes on from JAMPIT010000230.1 coordinate 2,005,049, forward strand.
CAAAAACTCACTGCATCCCCACTAAATAGGGCACTCAAGTCTTCAGGGCTGGAGTCCATCTGGCCCTTCACAGTCACTTGAGCAGAGCTTTCAGACGCAGCTGCCAGAGCACCCTCTTCTGAGTTTTGTACGCCGAGAGAGTCCGGACCAACCCTTGTTTGCAAGGGACGCGAGTTCAGCGTCTACTAACCACCCTCAGCTGCTGGTCTTGGCCTGGGAAACCTCGTGGATGTAGGGAAAGTGTGGGGAAGGTGGTCCTGTAGTCCTACCTCTGCTCTGGGAATTAGTGCAAGAGGGATAAGCTGGGAGATAATTTTAACAGCATCTTGGAAGTGGATGATGTTCTGACAGAACGTGCCGAGCTGCTGCGCTGCTGAGAGAGGAACCAGAGCTCTTGGGCACTGTGTTAGGAGGGTACTTTGAAAGGTCCTCCAAGGTGTTCCAGAGGGAGCAAAACTCTTTGGCACTGTGTTGGGATAACTGCTTGAAACAACCTCTGAAGTGTTCCAAAGGGAGTAGAGCTCTCAGGAGCTGTGTTGGGATGACTGAAACAACCTCCAAGGTGGCCCATGGCAAGTGAGAGGCTCAGCTGTGACTTGAGTGTGCTCTTGGTGCCAGGCTTTCAGCAAGGTGAAGGGGCAGCCCAGGGCACCTGAATTCAAACCACTGTGACCCAGATTTACCTCTGGGGTTGGCCATGTGCCTGCTGTGTCCATTCTGCCTGGTGTGGGCAATATTGCCAGCTCCTGGCTGAAGCTGGGCCACCCTCTTCTGGTTGTATTTTGGGTCTGATTACTCTCCAGCCTTCTCTCCTTTGTCCTGTCAGTTCACCCCCGCTGGGAGCTGAACCTCTTTCCAGATGCCTGGCTGGTCTCCCAGAAGCAGCACAACACCATTGTAATGTGTAATTAGGCTGGAATTCTCCTCCAACCCCCTTTTTTATTTAAATTACACCAATCCTTGAGTATGCAAGAGGTTATAAACCCAAGGAGAAGAGGGTCCTCACACTTCTTCCCCCAAGATGTAACCTGTTAGCATTTTACCTGAAAACAGGAAAAATATTAAAAATAAACCCTAGCAGGGAAAGAGGACACATCTTGGAAAGATGGAGCAGGGCAATGTTCCTCTTGTGAGTGATATGGGGCAGAAGTGTTGGGTGAGTTTACCACGGCCACCTGGCACAAGAAGAGTAAGAGGGATAAAAAAGTAGCGCTTCCAAGGCCAATCCTAATCCTCCTTCCCCTGGCCAACACCAAAATGACTCCAACACATGATCAGGGCTGCATCTTTCATGGGCGCTTATCCAAAGCAGACTGTAGCCAGACATCAAAACAATACAAAATGCAGTGCAGTAGTGCCAACCTGGATCTTGCCTGTGGTGGCCAAAGTCCAAGGAAAGCACTGAAGGATTTTCAGATGTTGGTTCAGACAAATCCCTGGACTCTTAAAGATGACTATCTCTGATAACCTCTCCCACCAGCTGGGAAGTGGCAGCTTCCTCTGTGAGGCTGCTTACTGCAGTCACCGCTTCTGAAAACAGGAACTGTTTAAATTAATGAGGGGTTTTGACCCAATGTAGGAGAGACAGATCCCCTCAAGGAGCCCAGGACACTTTTAATGCTCCACAGGAATAACTACTCTCCCTCTCTGGTATCCAGTCTGCACGACATAAATGCTCCACACCAACCTCTGCCATTGCAAAGACTCCAAGCTGCATCTGCAATGAAATCACAGAATCATGGAATGGTTTGGGTGGGAAGGGACCTTAAAGATCATCTCATTCCACCCCCTGCCATGGGCAGGGACACCTTCCACCATCCCAGGATGCTCCAAGCCCCATGTCCTTGGACACTTCCAGGGATGTGGCAGCCACAGGATCTCTGGGCAACCTGTGCCAGTGCCTCACTGCCCTCATTGTAAAGAGCATCTAAGTGTAGCTCCAGGTACTCCAGTTGATGATGTGACCCTGGAGATAGAGGATCTTGAAAGGTAAGAGGCATTTCTAGGAATTTCTCACTTTTGCTGCAGATTTTAAGGGCATATAAATGCATGGGGAAAATACAGATACAGGCAAAGATGCCTGGAAACGATCAGGTCCCCCTTATTCCCCTTGTCTTGGATTGGTCCTGTTCTCCACATTAAACCAACCCCCCTAAAAAATGTACTGGTTGGTTTAAACACCATCAGAGCAGCTCTCCAGCTGTCTGACATGGTTAGACTCCATCATGTTCCTTGTCAGTGTTAATCTAATCTGTATCAGCAGGAGGGCAAGTTACTGTGAAGATAAAGCCAAAGTGCTAAAGGGTAGCAGCCACATGAGGGTTTTTTCCTGTGTAGCCGTTTCTGTAGCAGTGACAGATTTTGGATTGCAGCTCCAATTCAGTGTCTGTCAGAAGGATGTCATTCTTGGGCATCACCTGCCAGGAAGCACAGCTGGGATCCTCCTGAGTGCCTGAGCCGACCCCTGGTTTAGATGTTCATACATCTCAGCTCCCTCAGCAGACCCTGGTGTTCCCCAAGGAGGTGGCTGTCACACCAGTGGGGACATTTTGAGGACTTGGTGCCAGCTAACATTTTCACCTTGATGTCTCCTCTGCCAAGGATGTGAGCCTCTTGTGCTCCCTGTCCTAGGATCATGCACAAGAGAGCCCAGATCTTCATCCTGATGAAGTTTGTCATCTCTATCAAACCTCAGAAAGTCCCAGTGCTCAGGAATGTCACCCTTCCCCTCACTTAAATGATGTGCTGTCACTGTAGATCGGTACCAAACCCTGGGAAGGGCCCAGTGAGAGTGGAAGGATAAGGAAGGGAAGTACAAGGTCAGTTCAGTCCTCCAAAAAGTTGGTCCTGATCCAGAAAAGGAAGAAGGAAGGGAGTCTAGGAGGCTTTGTAACTTTTTGTAGCTCCCAGCTTAGCAGCTCACGGCACTCAAACAGTGACTTCCAGGCTCTTCAGAAGGCCTTCACCTGGAGGTCTGGACATCCCACAACACAGCCTGGATCTCTGCTCCACTAATAGAACCTAAAATGGGACCTGATCCAAGTGTCATCTTAGTCTGTGGGTTTCTTCCTGGATTTTAACTTTTTTGCTTTCTTTGAGAAGAGTCTCCCTGAAATGAGAGGGATTGTCTGTCGGTGGTTTTTATTACAGACCTTTGCCAAATGCAGGTTGTGTCTAGGACATCACCAGAGCACGCTGTAGTGTGTTGACCCTGACTGGATGCCAGATACCCATCAAAGCTGCTCTGTCAGTCCCCTTCTCAGCTGAACGAGCTTCTGTGGCTGGGCCTGGCAGAAAGGAGATATGGATGGAAAGCCCTCAGTTGTAATGCACATTTTTGTCCCTTGGTGCAAACCAGACTGGTTTTGCAGCGTGCTTGAGTTATGCATCACCCACAGCCAGCCACAAAATGACACTGGACCTTTCCCAAGAGTAAACGAGGTTTAAACATACTGCTTTTTGTTGGGAAGCAAGTGTTTTTGCCTGAATTCCTCTTCCATTAAGCACGTCTGCAGAGCACTGAAGTCTTGAGCTGAAAAATGGGCCTCACCTCAGAAATCTTCTTCCCCGATGCATAAAACAATTCTGTGTTGGGTCTGATAAGAGCAACGTGGACATATTGGTGTCATGTGTAGCTCAGGGTCATGATACTGCTCCCTAGGTGAGAGCTGGATCTTACTGGGACCTCTCTGTCCAGGCAGTGCCAGCTACACGTCCCCAGATGGAGGATTAAGAGTCAGGACATTGAGCCACATGAAGCTGGCAGAGAAAAAATGTGAAGGTAGAAAGTAAACAAAGTAACCCCAACCCAGTATGTGCTCCAGCTAAGTGAATTTAGGCACCTGTATTTTATTTTTGAGATACTGTAAGTGGTTTTGAAGTTGAAATGCAATTCTTTAGTTCTGGGAAGATGCCTGTGACAACTTCACTTCTTTACAGCCCAAATAATTTTTAGGGCTCTTGCTCAGCAGGTCGAGTATCAGAATATCTCAGAGATGTACCAGGTCTATTGAATTTCCTGGTATCTCCAGGAAAGCAAAGAGAAATGGAAAGCCTTGCCCTGATTATTTTTTTCCAATCCATATCTGGGACTATTTACTCTGTTACAGTTCCTGCTATAACATTTATAATCATGTCATAAATGGGGATGAGGATTTATTGCAGGGTGGCAGCACATCCTGATTTGGCTGGAAATTGTTCCATGACACCGAGGACATTCCCACCATCCTGAAAATAACCCTTGGGGTGCTTGACTTTTATCAGGGTATGAACTTCCTCCTGTATCTCTGGGGCTCACCCCTGGGAACCTTCCCATCACGGCAGAGCTCAGCTGTGGTGTTGGCTCCAGTTCTAGGGACATAATCTGCTAAAGTGTGAGCCCCATGTCCTGGCACCTGGTGTGGCTGTCATGGTCCATGTATCTCCACTTTTTAACACTTTTTCAATCTGTTATAAACCAATCTAAAGAGATCAAACCACTTTGAGGTGCCCATTTTGACTGTCACTGCTTGTAGGCTCTGCTTTGGAGAAACCACCCTTGATAGATGAGGCAATTACTTATTTCTTTTTTATCTACATGGCCCGTGAAGTGGAGCAGAGAAAAGTACTCCAGATAGGAGTAATATTAATTCTTCTATGTTTGATGGCTTCATGACAAAGCCAGCCCTCCCTCGCTGGAGGTGCCAGGAAGAGAAAAGCTCCCTGTGCTGCTCCTGCTGAGGGGTGCAGGGGAACATCCCAGGGGTGTGAGGCTGGGTATGTCCTCACACGTACCTGCCCAAGTGACAGATGTCCTAAAGCCCTGTCAGCCTCAACAGAGCTCAGCCTGCTCACAGCCACAGAGAATCCATCACTGTGCGCTGGGAATTCTGCTGCCATTCATCAAGCGATATCTCAGCTGTGACTACTTGTCAGAGAAATTTTACTGAGGATACTTTATCCCCTAACAACCTCCACTGGACACCTTGATTTACAGCTTCCAGCTCTCAGCCCAGATGGAGCAGGTGATGCAGCCTGAGCGAGCTGGGGAAATGCTGCTGTCACCCACTCGTGGGATGGCAGCAAGAACCATCTGCTTTCCCTTGTCCTGGGGACTATGGTGGCTCAGAAGTGCTGGACTGTGGCAGGAGGAAGGAGGATTAGTGCTGGGGACCAGCTCTCTGCCTGTGCCTCATCCAGCAGGCACCTCCTGCCCATTGATGTCCTGCGTGTGGCGTTACAGCAGTTTTCCCTCCTGTGCTCTGGGAAAAGACTCTGCTGTATTCACTGACCCCGTTCCCTGTTCCACTGTCTTGTTCTTGCTTTGCCCTTTGGCAGAGGGTGAGTGACTGGCTCTGGCTCCTCCTCCTGCCTGTCAAGGCTCGGGCTGCGAGCACAGGGCAGAGCCATCCCAGCTCTGAAGTGGTTTCCCCTCGGGAGTCAGAGGCTGTGTGGATGTGGGCTCTGGCATGCCCACACATCCATGTGCCACAGCGATGGGCTGGGCAGGGCAGCCCCACCACGGGCACCAGGAACCTCTCTGTGGCTTTGCATAGCTGCGAGCCCGACCCAACTCTGTCCCCTCTGGCTCTGGCACAGTCAATCCCACACATGCCTGTCACATTTCCTGGTGGATGTTGGCTTTTGCAGAGGCTGGAGCAGGCTGTGGGGATGTGGCTGGCTAGGGCAGGGAGAGAGGAGAACGCCACTTGTATTCACAGTCCTCTGGGGCAGGTAGGAAAAACATGATTTTCAGCTAAAGGGTAGTAAATATTAATTTCTCATCTGCCAGTATGACTAGCACAGTGTTTGCAATTCTCTGGAACCACGAGGCAGATTCCCTGCTCTCGCTGGAGGCACAGGTCAAGCCCTTGTCAGCACCTCTGGGCACAGCATGGCTCTGTGAGTACTCCTGTATGGCCTGTGGTGTGCCAAAACAAGCCAAAAGAGAGGCAGGATGGGCTAATTCAGCCCCAGGAAGGAATTGCCACTGTGCTGGCTGTCTTTGCACAAACCTGCTCAGTCCACAGCATGGGCTGCACTGGCTGGGAGTTGTTTATGAGACACTGTGACCCTCTGCCTGCAGAATCTGGGCTCTGCTCTACCCGTATCACCCCTGAAGAACTCCTGAGATAGGGGCTAAGTCAGAGGGCAGCTGTGGAGGAGCTACCATGAATGACTGGATGGTATTGGTAATCAGTACAAACCACATCAGGTATGCACGATATGGAGAGCAGGGCATTGATCAGTTTTAGAAATCCCCATTCCTTTATTCCTTACTCAGGTGCGGGGTGTGAGGAGGTTTTCCTTGGCGTGTGTTTGGGCCATCTCATTATTCACGAATGACAGAGTGAGGCAAAGGGAGTGAGTTATGCTGGCCTTTGCCGACAAGTGGCAATAAAATAAGTTTATGGTACCGCCTCTTCTACCATCACATATTTATGTCCCGTATTTATCTTGCTTTTTTAGCCATTTGTGTTTGCTTGTCTTGCAAGGCCACCCCACCTCCACTCCCTGAGACCAGCAAAGGGATAAATTCTGATATTGCAGCTCACCCTGGGCAGCACTGGAACTCCCGGGAGACATCCAGGCAAAAGCTCTGGCATCAGTGAGGAACAACTGAGCTTTATGTTGGATTTCTATAGGTTCAAGCCAAATGGCACTGCAGGCCCCTGCCTGGGGCTGAGCCCAACCTCTCTCAGCAGTTTGAGATAGGACCTGCTCAGCAGCCTGCTGAGATCTTGAACCATGAGTGGTGCAGCCCATGGGTACCTGCTCTGGAAGGAAGGGATTGGCTCAATGTTTGTGTATCACCATGTCCCCGTGACCAAGGACAGTTTGGTTCCTTGGAATCTGGCAGTACCAGTTTTTGCATTGCATGGAAGGTCCAATACCCACGTGTCAAACCTGGGCAGAGGGAAAGGGTCGAAGCACTGAGGGGAGAGGACACGATTCTATCAGCTTTAAAGCCAACAATGAGATTTCGGCTGTGTCCCCAGCCAGAGGGGTCAAATGCATGGTTTTCATTATAGATCCCAACTCTGCTTCCCCCCCATTTCTCTGTTCCCTGGCTGGCCCACCATGTGCAGCCACAACACAAAGACATGAAAGCACAGCCCTTTGTGCCATCTGACAGCAGCACACAGTCCCCCATCTGTCCCCCGGGGTCCCTCTGCCGCGTGACCCTTCCTTTGTGCTCCAGCCCTGTCTGCAGGGCAGTGATTTGGCTTTGCACACATGAATTACCTGTGGAAGGACAGACATCTGTAAGATGCAAAGTAAAGGACACTAAATTATGATAAACAGGGCTTTCGATTTCACTTCATGTGGGTGTAGCAATGACTCCTCTCCAAGTTGTCTCTGCTTCCCTTTCCTGAGTTATTGACATATATTCCCTTTTGCTGCCAGCTTTGACGGCTGCTGCTAAGTCAGCCAGCACTCATCTCTCAACCCTGAATAATCAAGCGACTGGGACAGCTAACAGAAGGACAGTCTCCCTCTAGGACACGATGGTCCTGACGTGCAAATGTGTTCACACACAATGAGGTTGAAAGGAGAGGGCCAGGTGGGCAAAATGTGTGTGCTGGTACGCCGTGATTTTAAACACATGATAGCAGAACTTCTGCTGCAATATTAATCCTTGTGACTGCCTGTTTCAGCCTTGCATGCTCAGTGTGGTTCTGCTCTGCCCAATTCACCTGCATCCCCTCCCCAGCCCTCTGCACACAGGAGCAGGGGAGAGGCTGCAGGAGAGCCAGGTTTGTCCTTTTCATGCCCTACAGTGGGTGTTAAGGTGATAAGTCAAACAAAATAGTGGAGTCCTGGTTCCTCAGCATTCTATCAAGAGGGAAATCCCATCTCACCTGCAAGAATAAGGTCATGGAGAGCAGGAATTTAGTAGCATTTTAGTAGTGACTGCCTCACTCTATCACACCAACCCATCCTAAGCCCTCGGTCCTGCTAATTTTTACCAAAATGCTGAGTGATATCCAGATAATTGGAAATACTGTGGTATTTCCTTGGAGTTGTTACTGTGAAAGACTCAAGGAGTGTCACCAGATGCTTTGGTACAAACTTCCTCCTCCCTTGATGCTGTCTCTCATGCTTGGCACTCCAGCCAGCCAGCTCCAGAAATTCTGCCCTGAAAGACGTCGTGGATGTGCCCAGCAGGACTTGCCTACACACAGCAAGTGTTTATGTGCCTGCAGGAGCCAAGATATTCCCTTTCTCACCGAGCACCCGGAGCACCGAGCGAGGCGGCCGCATCTACCTGGAGCTCTGGAAATTTTTAGCATAAAAATGATGTGATTGATTTGGGTGGTGGGGGGGGGGAGAAAGAAACACAAAAGGCCTTAAGATTTCACTGATTTCTCCTGGGACTCTTTTCTGTACACAAAGTGTTTCCTGCTCTGTTTCTTGGAAGCATTACCCTTGGCTGGGCCTGGCCTTTAAAACATTACCAGCTGTATGCAAAATAGAGTGCAAAGTGCCAAAAAGCCCCGCAGGCTATTTACATTTGGCTGGGGCTTGCTGTGTTGGCCAAGCTACAGAGATACTTTGTTCATCGGCCTTGCGAGGAAAGCAGCTACTTCAAGCTGTTTGGTCCTGTTTATACACAGAGTTACCATGGAAGGCCTCGGGCCCCACAGCTTTGCATACTCACACATCCAGCGGGTATTTTTCTGGGACCTGAGTTGTCTTCCCTCTCGTTTGTCGGTAGGAAGCTCTGGCATGAGGTTCTTGGGTAGATGTTGGGTGCAAATGGATTTATGTTTGTGGTGAAGGGTTGCTTGGGTGCTGTCTGGGTCCTCTCAATGCAAACAGGAGCAGGTGGAGCAATGGGGTACCTGATACATTAGCAAGAACATTTTTCCAGGGTGAATCTGGGGAAAAGTAGCGCTATCAAAAAAACTTGATCACAGACGAACTCTTCGCAGCTGTATGGAAAAAAACCCTTATAATTGTATTGGGTTTTATGTTTGCAATAAACAGATACACATTTCCTAAAGTATGATGATCAGTTGAAGGCAACCCGAATTACAAAAATACATAAAATTGAGGGATCTCTACATTAATTTCTCCAAGATAAATTGTTGTGCCCTTGGATCAGTGCATTTTAAATGTTATATTGTAGGCTCTCTCTCTTGGAGTATTCATTATGTTCTAAATGCTCAGTCTAGATGAAACTTCTATCTCATCAAATTCAAAAACATGAAGCATTTGGCAGATCCTACAACAATGGGCATAAGAATAACTGGGGATTTTTAGGAGACTTTAGGGAGAAGGTAACAACCTTTGCAATATTTTGTGGTTAAGATCATTTGGGTTTTCTTGAATCCTTGAGCTACCACCCCAGCTAATAAGGATGTGGATTTCTTGACTTTTCTTTCTGCTATTATTTGTTACCTTAGCTGTTTTATTAAAAAGACTTCTCATGGCTGAACACTTGTGATTAATCACCTCTTGCCAACATGTCACAGGCTCACTGAATAATGGCATAGCTGGATATGAGGGTCTGGCTGGAGATCCTCTCCTGACTGGCTCTAGGTATCCAGCTTAGGGAATTTTATATCTCTGTGCTGGCAAGCAGTGCTGGGGAAGACTAAAACATTGCTTCCTTGGCCTCATACCAAGGCCCAGGATTACCTCGTGTGCTGGAAGGAGTGGTTTGAGTACGTCCTGCTGTACTGCAAGGAATTGTGCTCTCAGTGGGTGTTTGGGGGGAGTGGGGACACGTGAATCTCACAAGCTGATGGTGAAAAAATCACTCCTCCCTGTGTCTGAGATCTGATCTCAGAGCCTGACTGAGGCCAGTGGGGACTTCTCCCACTCATTTTTGCTGGGCAAGGGCATTTTGAACGCATGGAAGGGAAGAAGGGCTGAGCACTGCAGGCTGGCCAAAATCTCCAAGCCCAGTTGGCTGAGGTGGAACCTGGACAAAGCGGCTACACCTGTGAAATAAAGGTTCTCCTTCTGCTTTGGCTTTCAGACATCCTCACTCAGGAGCAGAAACGCTTGGGAAGCAAACCAGCAATGTGTCTGCTGTCTGTGCACCACTTGTTCTCTACCAAAGAGGGAGGCAGCCAAGCCTGGAGTTCATTCTGTCTTGGCCAATAGTTAATAATAACCCTGCAACAGCTTCTTTTTCTTTTTCTTTTTTTTTTTTTTTCTTTTTTGCAAATTAAGGGTGGATGAATGGCCTGGATAAAATTAGAAATCTCTTCCTGAAAGGCTGAGCTGAGTTTACAAAGTTATAGCTCCACCAAAGTCCCATTGCAGCTGGGGAATCCCAGCTGCTCTTCGAAGGGTGAATAGCTGATAACAAAATGCAAATGTGTGCTCTGGATCAGAGGGTCCCCCTCATTGTGCTGGCTTCACATCACAGCAGCTTTGAGGAGGTGATTCCTGATTTCCCTTCCTTTACTGCCAGGACAGTCAGTAGCTGTAGCAAGCAAGTGCCCTGTGAGGTGTTAAGAGACGGGGGCTAATGGGCTTGCATGTTGGATGTGCATTGGGTGGGCCAAATCACAGGACAGGAAAGGAACTCAGGCTTGGGAAGGAATTCTAGTTCCTTTGAACGTAATGCCCAGGTACCTGTTGGAAAGGGAACTTTCTACATGTGGAGAGTCAGGCAGGAAATTGTTTGGGAAGCTGTCCCTCATCCCATCTAGTACTATGAATCTTCCCAGGGCCTTCTACGTTCACTGATTCTACTACATTCTGGTCATTTATCCTTGAGGCTGCATGATGAAGTGGTGCCCATGTTTTGAGTGACCCTGGCTCTGATGCTCTTTATAAAAAAACTCTTTTTTTCATGACTGTGAGACCCAAAGCTCTCAAGAGTCTCATCCATGAGAGAGGTTAACAGCAAGAGGCTCTTTGTGGCAAACCCCACCTTTATTTCCATGTCTTTTTTGGGTGAGGGGGTGTCAATCACAACTGGGTATGACTGAGCTGCTGTGACAGACCACATGTCCCCTTCAGCTGTGTGCTCCTACATCATTCCCTCCAGTGAGGCTGAACACGTGAGCTCAAACCAGCCTGACACAAGATGGACAACAGCTGGCAGTAGCTGCTTAAACCACTGTGATTCCCGATTGATGATGTCCCCACAGCTTTACTTAATGTGAGCTCTGAGCCACTGACTTACATGCGTTATTAGGATTTTGCTGGTGTCTAAAATGACCCACTGAGGTCAGTAGAGATGATGTGCACCAGCTCAGTATCAAGCCCAGCACTTTCTGCACAGCATTAACATTTATATCCTCTCTGGAAAGGATGGAGAAAGCACAGGCTGCCTTCATAATGAGGTATTAATAAAAAGTTCCCCGAACAAAACAATATATGTTTGATACCTAGAAGGTCTGTCTGTTGGTTTCAGAAGTCATTCTGAACCTTTATATAACAGTGCAATTAGCTGATACTATAAACTTATTATGTACCTGCTGGAATACAACAGCTCCTTTGAAGCAATTCAGATCTATTTTCTAATTATACAATTAGGCCACATGCCATACTTGGGAGATTGTGCAAAGGGGGAAACTTTCCATTTCAAAGTGACTGAGAGCTTCAGTGGCTACAGGCTTTTTCTTTTTTTTTCTTGCTGACCTGCAATTAAAAAATGTAGAAGTCTTCAATATATCACTCGTTGCCTGAGTTAAGCACCCCAGGAAACTCTAAGGGGGTCTGCAATGTATTGACAATAAAGCAGTTTCCTGGGACAGTGCAGACCTTGCTCTGCATGCTGTCAAGCATGATGGGATCCGGCACTTCCAGCTGCAGTGGAAGGAAAGCAGAAATAAAGTGGTTAAGAATGCCTTAAATAATCCAGTTACATTGGTTTCAGGGCAGGTTTTTTGCAGGCATTCCAGAATTACTACAGCTGGATTCCCCCCTTTCCTCCCACTTTTATGTATCTTACTCTTTGGGGGGATGGAATGGTCCTGCCTAGGATGTGAGACAAGGCCAGTTATGACATCTCAGCATTTGGAGTGTCTGGTGGCAGCTCAGAGCTGTTCAGTGTGCAGGGTCATGAAGAGGAATCGCTGGGATGAAAAGCAAGGTTGGTGGGCCCCAGCTGTGGTGAAACACAAGAAGAGAATCAGGGAAATCCAAACAGAGACAAGATTTGGTGGGGGATTTAGACAGGCCTCCAAAATGGGACAAGGACCTCCAGAGCTCAGAGCCTGAGGTGGGATGTGCAGGCATAGTCACCTCTGGGGTAGGGACAAGCTCTGCATTGGAGTTGGTGTCCTCAGCCCTTTTTATGTGGAAGTCCGTCCCAAAGTGTGACTCTTCTCACCTAAAATAGGCACCAAAGCAGAAGAAGGTGGGGGGATCTTTGCAGGGATCCATTTTTCCCCATTGTCTCTAGTGGGAGTCCCATATGAGGTGTTCAGAAAGACAACATCAGCCCACGTCTTTCACTGGGTGACTCCTGTCCCACCCTGCTTTCCAACCCATCAGTGCTGCCACTGAAAGGAAACATGGACACAACAGAGCTCCAACTTTCTCCCTTGTGAAGGATAAACTTGTCCTCATCTCCCAGGCAATGTGGGCTTGGGGAACAATTGTGTTTCCTAGCTGGATCTATATCAAACCACTGCTCTTCTGGATAGGTCAGGCCTGGTGTGAGGACACACAGATTTTGAGCAGGACATGCTGACCCCCAGTGTCTGCCTTCAGGAAGAGTCTTGGTTTGGGTGCAAAGGGACAGTGGTTTGTGGTTTTGGATTTGCCACTGGCAGGACCTGTGACAGCTTGGGACACGCCTGCTTTGGGAGCAGTGAAAAGACACTCAAAGGAGGTAAACTGTGGGATGTCTTTGTGGAAGGGTTTTGAGGCTGTGCTGCAACAGAGCCTGGGACTCCCAGGAAACCAAGCTCTTGCCCTCAGTCCCTGCATTTGAAGTCTGGCCCAAACCCTAAATGGAAGGGATTGTTTCTCTTGACATCAGTGCTCTGGTGGGATGAGTCCTCAGCCTGGATGAAAGCTGAGCTGCCAGCTCAATTGTCATTCATCACACGGCACAGAAATGTCATTTTTTAATGATCAGGCTTCCCTCTAGAGGCTGTGCTGAAGCGATTCCTTGACTGAATGTCTCAGAAGATGTGCTCCAAGGGGGGAGTGTCTCTGGTGGCATAAATCCTCATTTCCTCATTATCTGGGCATTAGTGGAAGCAGGTCACTTTCTGCACAGTACTTTTGAGAGTCTATTTGCATATAGATGCAGTGGGTCAGATTCTGGTGCTGGTTTAAATCCTGAATAGGTGCATTAACAATTGTGCATTAAACCATGCTATTTGTGAAGAATGAACCTTCTGAACACAAAAGGACCATAGGCAGGGTCTTGCAAAACAACAAACAAATGCAAAAGTACATCTGCGACCTTGACAGAATATTTCAGCAAATTGTCCCCATCCAAGATTAATTTTTGCCTATCAAAAGCTATGCATATATTTTTAAAATATATATATTAATATATAATACTAATATACATAATGTATATATATATTTAAGATATCTATTTTTTAGGTTAACGAACTGAACCCGCTACACTTGTGCATAAGAACAATATTTTCTGTTAAGCAAAGCTGTGCAAATTACTCATATGAACTAATCTGACCTGCCTAACAGCCTGGAATATGACATCCATCCATCCATCCATCCATATATATATGTATATATATGTATATACATGCACATCTACATATGTGTGCTTATAGACTCCACACAAAAGATGTTAGCTAGGAGATGATACAGCATTTTTTCCACCCCCCCACATCTTTTTCCCTGCCAGATTTACTGAAGGATTTTCCTTGTTACCTCCTGCTGAACTGCCATGGCAAGAGGACCTTGAAGATGAAGTCAAGCGTGAGGTTTAACTGTACCCATTCTGGCAGCCCTGGAGGAACCTTTAGTGCTTTTCTTGAAGTTGCTCCAAGATTTTCTTCTGCCTCACCAAGGAGAGTCCTGCAAAGGAGTAAGGGAGTTTGCCAGCCTGCTAACCTGGGGTACACCGAGGAAATGAAAAGCACAAATTTCCCAATGTACCTTTCTGCCTGGTGCAGAAAATCTGGCCCACCCTTGAGTCCCTGAAACATGCAGAGCATCTCCAAAAGTCCTGAGGTCTGTGCTGTAGGATATCCCTATGAAGAGGAGCTACCAGAAGTCTAAAAGTGCTGAAATCTGAGTGACCCCACACAGGAAGGGGAAGTAAATGTGAAAAAGGGTTTGGAACAGTTAACACTGATAGTAGCAAAACCCAAAGTTTGTGTTTTTCCCACTTATCATTTTAAATCCCAAAATGATGGCATGGCCATGCATTTCATGGGGCTGTTGCTGTCCTTGAGAGCTCTTCCAGCTCATGTGGGCAAAGAGGACACGAGGGCTCTGGAAAAAGGGATTCTTTATATGGGTATCACTGCAAGCACCCCATTTCCTTGGGAAGCTCTCTGAAAGGGAAGGGGGTTGTTTTGTTTTGTGCTTTCGCCCCCTTTTATGAATCTTTTTTTTTAAAGAAAAGCATCCTGCTCTTACCCCTGAGCCTGGATCTCTGCAAACCAAGGAGCAGAGTCCCTTTGCCATGTGTGTGGTGCCTTTGTGCTCTCCAGTATCACCTGGGTGTTTGGATACTGTCCTTGGGGAGGGATTTTCCATCCAATGATGAGGATCCTCAGTTTCGCACTGGTTTTTTTCCTTGCTCCATTGCCCTGATCAGCTGAGCTGTTTTTGAGACAAGGCTTGGCCCTGCTTGGCTGTGCTCCTCTCATGGTAGGGGTGGCTTGGCAAGGCCTGGCTGGGACCCAGCTGGAGGATCAGAGAGCAACCCTGGGCTCCCTCAGGACCCACCACAGGGATGCGCCAAGCAAATCTCAGCTCAGCAGAGAAAATGGCCCACGTTATGGGCTTTGCAGTGCTCGTGCCAGCTGAAACACAGCCATGAAGCTGCTTGCTTCTTGTTTGCCCAACAGCCCCCGCAAAGCTGGGGGATGCCATAAGAAAAGCTGGAAAATTGCAATACTTCATCTTCTACCCACTTCTGCTGTCAGCCTCTAGCTTGAAGCCTTAGCATTCAAGAAGAGGCAGAAGTGATTGGTTTCTACAGGGCCAGGCAGCAGACACAGGTTTATTTGTGCTTAAACGGCATGGACATTATGGGATGGAGGTTTGTCTCTGGGCTGCTGGGCACTGTGATGCTGGTGGAGCTGCAACAAGCCCAGTGCTGTGCAGAGCTGGTGGGTTGCAGAAGCACATGGATAACGTGCTGCTGCTCCCTCTGAGCAGAGACCAAGCCTGGGGTCCCAGCACCACGTTCCCAGGATGCAGGAGGATGCAGGTACTTGGATGTAATAATCATAAGAAATAATAATTATAGTTATAAATTATTATAACTGGTATATATGACTACTATTTGTATATAAATTAATATCCTAATCTTACTATTTTTTCTAATAATTGTGGGATCACTTCTGGACCTTACCAATACAGGCTGAAGGCAGCCCTTCCCCAAGAAATAATTGCTCTATACTCCAACTGGATGCCAAGAGGTGGAAAAGCAGAGGGTTATAGCAACTTCAGAGATAACTGTGGGATAAGCTTCCATCCAGAGATGGAAAGCTCTTCTCCATTCACAGTCTAGTGCCCCCAGGGGACTTTCCCTGAAGGGCTGTGGCTTAAATCTGTGTTGAGACAGCACAATATTGCATCTATTCCATATTTCTATGCCAGCACTGGTTTTCTTCAGCAACATCTCCATGCTGAATAAGCCCTTGGCTTCTCTCATCTCCTCCTGGGTGACAGTGGCTTGGTTTGGCACTCTGTGTTTCACCAGGGTCGGCTCAGCAGGCCCTGCACTCTTACACCAGCTACGATCTCTCCATCTGTTTGGATCTGTTCTTTCCTGGTGAGAGTTTAGTTTTCCTTGCCTTAAAAGGAGACAGCCTTCACCACTGATATATCTCCTTCCCTTGCTCCTCACTGTAGTTTTCATCAGCTGATGGCACATCTGTATTCCTGGGAAACTGAGCTGGCCTTAACATCTAATTCCTCTCTGTCTCCTGCTCTGCAGGCAGTGATGAATCTTTGCCAATTTACTGAGGAATTAGCTGGGGATAAGGATCTGTGTACACTTTATACTTTGCTTCACAACACCCACCATTAATAATGAGCATGTCCTTTATGACCTGAGCCTTGTTTTAAGTGAATGCAAAGTATTGGCCCTTTCCTTGATGATCCATAGCCCTTGCAGCCCTGCACTGTTGTCTGGAAGGATTCCAAGTGTTTTGGAGCAATGCACTGGAATACATCACAAATGAACCAGTTTTGCTTGTCTAAGTTTTGTCTCTGGGGATGCGGGAGGGACGGCAGGGGAGGAGAGGGATGAATATTTATTAGCTTTTAATCAAAGAAAGTGCTCTCTGTAACCAGACAGGCTACTGTCTGTATCTGATCCAAGAGAGACATCAAGATCCCTGTTCTTTGCTGTGCTGCAGCTCGTGCCCCTCCGAGCTGAGCAAATGGGTTGTAAAGCACTCCAAGAGGTGCCTGTCTCTGTTTGGATTTCTCTGCATCCAGATTTTCCTGGCCACGTCCACCCAGGATTCTCCTGGATAAAACAGTCGCTGGATGAGTGGAGAGGAACAGCAAAATGCATGTGCCATGACCCTGAGAGAGGAGATGCGTTTTGGGTAAGTCTGCACACATTTGAGCAGCCTGGTCTAGAGGAAGGTGCCCCTGCCCACGGCAGGGGTTGGAACTGGATGATCTTTAATGTCCCTTCCAACCCAAACCAGTCCGTGATTCTGTGAGTCAGGCAATTTGTACACTGACAGTACATCCTGGCTGTCCTGGATAATCCCTCCAGATCCCACCTGGATACTCTGAGCAGGGAAAAATAACACCTCTCAAGTAGAAAGGAGAGAAGATACAAAGCAGCAGAGACCTGGAGCTGTGGAGCAGAGCTCTGTACCGTGGGATGGGAGGCAGGGTTTTATGGAAGTGTTTGCCAGACTCAGTCCAGCTCCTGGACTGTGTGTGACCCCTGGTCCTGCAGTTTTAACCTTCTGGGAGTCGGATGCAAAGCCAGTGGGGATACACCATCCCTTGGCACTGCACTCTGTCGGGATAAAAGGTTTGCATCCTGCTGCTCTGTGATGCAGGAATTCTATGGAAACCCACAGAAGGGGTTTAAAGGTGGGACCCCAATGCCTGGTTCATGCTTGGGTGTGCCCACTTCAGGACCTCTGTGTCACGAGAGGACAGGCACCAAATCTCTAGGGCAACACTCATAATTCTGCACTAAGCCAGACACCAGGCGTTCACAATGGTCCATACTGTTAAATTGTCATCAAGTTCCTTGGCATGGCATCCTCCTCTCCCAGAGAGGGCCTGGGGACTCTTCAAGGGCTGGCATGGGGCAGGGACCAGCCCCAGCTGTCAGCATGGCTGAGGCCACCCTGGTTAGGGTTTGGAGAGGAGCAGGGGGTTTGGTTTGCAGGCCTGTGTTGTGCCATCTGGCCACACAACTGCTCTTAGCCCCTTTTATTTACTGGTATAGACATGGTCTCCTTGTTCTGCAAAATCCTGACTGTGAAACCAAGGGACCACATATCCCACCCTCTTGGAAATACAACTTCCCAACTAAAAACATCTGGTGGGAGCCCTGTGTTTGTGTTAGTGAGAGGCCAAACAGAAAATGCCAACAAACCAAGCTGCAGGGATCGGATGAGATCAAGCCAAGGCCAGATCACCTCTGAGCAGTTTGGGGCTGAATTTTTACCTACAAGCCCATTGCAGGACCAAAGTCCTGGCCATGTGCTGTCTCTTTCTGCCAGACTGCTCAGGGTGCCTCTGTGACTGCTGCCTCAGCATCTCACACAGCTCTCCAGGCAGAGAGGGATGGGCACACCAATACCTGTTACAGACCAGGAGCTGAGGGGTTAAGTGACTGGGAGCCTTTGGCACATCAGAGAACAAATCCAGCTCTCCCAAATCCCAGTGCTGGTGTTAGCCAGAGATTTCTCTTACTTCTCAGCTGGAATGTCTACCCCACTGATGTGCCAGCACAGGACCTGGTGCAGGACCACAGCTGCAGCTTTTTAGGCTGCCTCAGATGTGGACTGAGGGCTCTCTCTGCAGCAGGAGGTCCTGGGGGTGGGAAGGGGCTGTGTGTGCCCTGAATACAAAAGAGGCAAATATTTTTATTATATCCCAAAGCACACTTGTGTCAGCACTCGCTCTCCTAGCTAGGAAGTGTCCATGCAGGAGGTCTTCTCCTGAGCAGAACAGACTGGGGACAGTGACAGGGCAAAGCCTGTGAACATCTGGTATAAACAAAGTCAAGCCTCTGCCTCAGAAACAGCCAACAAAAGAATCCAGGCACTTCAGTGACGATTCACGGAGCACAATAACACTGTCCCTGATCACTGACTCCTTTGGGCTTGCATCAGGGCAGTTGCAGATGTCCTGCAAAGACCAGCAGCGTGACAAGAGCATCATTGCAGAGCTGAGAATGGCAGGGTTGGATGTCTTGAGAGTGATCGCAGGACATCAATAAAGCAACCTCCAGATTTGCATCAGAGCAGTGGCAGGATTGTACCCAAGTCCAGGGCAGGAGGAAATCACATCCTTGGCGCTAGGAGTGCAGTGAATGTCAAAGTAAATTCATAATTAATGTTGCACAGTAAAAAATAAAGCAAAACTTTCAGCATTTGTCTTGTGGGTTTGCCTTGTGGTGCTGGTGTTTGGGATAAAGGTTTGGCAGCGGGCAGCGTGGCGGGGTCCTGCTGGGAGATGCTGGAGGACACATCTCCCTTCTCTTCAAACAGCCCAAATGGATCACTGGGACTACCACCAAGGGCCCATCAGCACCTGGCAGGAGATGGGATCAAGATCCTGAGGCACCAAGGGCTGGTCCCATGACCCCTTGGAGCCAAGCTGTCCGCTCAGCCTGAAGATGTCCCAGAGCTCTGCTGTCCTAGTGGCTGTTTGAGCAGCCCCGTGTGCTTGGCTCTTGCACACAGCTGTGCCAGGCAGTCCCTTCCCTGGCATTTCGGTCCTGCCTCAGCCTTCTCCCACTGCCTTTTCCCCAGGCTGCTCCTCAAAGCAGCCTGTCCCCACAGCACCTTCTGCAGAGCCACACCACAGCTCATCCACCTCCTGCCAGCACTGCTGTCTGACAGATCTGACTCAACAGCAGCTTCCAGCCTCCCAACAAAGTCACAGGGGATCAGTTTTCTGGGTAAGGGAAAAAATGTCAGACCCTCCTGCCCTAGCACCAGCCCTTCTCTTATCCCATCCCTCTCCTTTTGCTTTTCCAGGGGGATTCAGGGGCTCTTTGCTATGCTGCCAAGCTGTAGTAGAGAAATGGAAAAAATCTGGGTGTTCCATGAACTGATGCCACTTTTGGAAGTTTCAGAAACAAAACTCCCCAGGGAAGATCTTTAGCCTTTTAAGTTTTGGGATGACTCTCCGTGGGGAAGGTGCAAGGCCAAGGCTGCCAGCTGGGAGTGCTTACCATGGATGGAGCACCAGTCACTCCTGTGACCAGCACAGCTCATGCCCAGTCCAGGTGCACATTCCCAAATGGATTTGCTTCAGCCTAGGGAATCCTGCCTTTGTGCTGGGGTTTCTGGAGCTTGCAAGCAGCGTGTGCACAGTAGCGTTGGTGACACAAGACATGACACCTGCAGGATGCCCATCGGGGCAGAGATGGCTCTGTGGGGAGCCTGTCCCCTGGGAGGCTGGGGGAGGTCTGGATCAAAGCCTGGGGATGTGTGATAATCAGCCTTCTAGGAGCTGTAATCTCACTGAAAGGCTTTTTCCTCCCGTTCAGCTGCAGGGCTCAGGCTCAGGTGTGAAATGTCAGACATGGGTGCTAAGCAATTGAAGAGGGTGTTGTAAAACAGGCTGGGGTTTTGCTTTGCATTTCCTTTGTGCCTCGGTGTGGCTCAGGGGCCTTTTGTGACCTCACAGGCTCTGACTTATTTCCTAAACACATTCTCTGCACCTTCTTGGTAAGGTTCTTTTGACTTCCAAATGTTTCAAAAATAAAAAAAAAGTTTTTATGCATAAATATAGGCTTTCCTTGGAAGTCCCTTGAGGAAAAAAAAAAACAAAAAAAGGAAAAAGAAATAAAGAAGAAGTATATTTTGACGCAGTGTTTTGACCTACCGCTTTTTTCTAAGAGGATAATTTTATAGAATCACAGGATACCAGGTTGCAAGGGACTTAAAGGATGAGCTGGTTCAACCTTTCTTGGCAAAAGATGTCCCAGCTGAATCTTAAATGTGTCCATCATTGGGGAATCCAAGTCTTCCCTGGGGAGATTATTCCAATGGCTGATTGTTCTCATTGGAATGGGATGAACTGGTGATACAAAAACTGAGAATAAACCAAATCAAATGCTGTGAAACACTTCATTCCTCAGGGAACAACAATCCCTCCAAGTGACCCAGAGGCGGCAGCGCATCCTCTGTCTGTGGAGGGCAGAAGGACATTAGAAATGCAGGGCATGTGCAGGCAGCAGGGCATTAATCATCCCCAAGGGATTTACAGACAATCCCCATGGTGAAGAAGAGACATCAGATCAACCAGGGAAGGATTGAGGCAGGACACAGCCGGAGCTGGAGCAGAATGACCCCTCCCTCTCCCATCTGAGACTGCTTTGTGGACAGGCTGACATTAGTCCCACCCAAGCACGCACAGGACAGCACTGGGCAGTCCCAGAAAAGCTTTTCTCTGGCCTGACCAGCCACATTTCATCACTTGTCATCTGCCCCTCTGCGAGCTCTCACGCTGTGTCACTGGCACAGCGGCTGCGGCGGGAGCCTCAGCAGGGAAATGTTAATGAAAATCATCTATCAAAGGCAGGCCCGGACTCAAGGCAGATAAAAGAGGGCACTGAGAGTGAGGTTGTGCTTCCACGTGTGGGAGGTCTTTGCAAGAAGCCTTGTTTGCACTGCAAGAGGAGATGGGGCCTCTGAGCAGTGGGGTTTGGTGGTGGTGGGTTTAGGTTTGGACACTCACCTGTTTCCCAGCTGAAGGTGTGGGAAAAGGCTGTGTCCTCTTCCACAAGGGCACAGCTCATGCAGGAGGGATTTGGCCTCCAGTTCTCTGCATTCTTCATTTTATCCCACAAGAAATTCATCACTTTGGTAGAAATGTCAATGTAGCCCAGGGGTGGGCTGAGATCTCCTCCATGAGGGGTGGTACCAGCAAGAATCCTCAGTCTTCTGCTGGGAAGGGTGGAGATGGCAGAGAAAGAGCCAGGCACTGCAGTCCATGGCTTTTTTTTGTTATGTGATGGGTTGGCACCCAGAATTAGCAGCAAATCCCTTCTGCATCATTGAACTCTCCTTGAAGGGGTCTCAAAACCTTGTGTGGAACACACAGTGCTGCTCAGACACCCTTTATTCCAGAAAATCAAGGTATTTTCGTACCTGGGGGGCCATACCTGCCTTCCTCCCACCAGATCTACACCTGGGCATTTCTTGGTGTCTTTCAGCAGGAGAGAGGTCCTGCAGCCTCTGCATCCCCTGTGAGCTTCTGGATGGACCCTGCTGGCTCTGCAACCTCCCAGACTGAGGTTCAAGCAGTCATGAGGACCCTGACTCTGCCCCAAATCCCCATGTGCTTAATTTGACAAAATGTGGTTGAAATCATAAAGGCTGAGCCTTGCCAGCCCCCGTACAGAAGTCTCACCATGTTTCAGCAGATCTTATCCACAGGGAAAATACTCCTCACCTCCCAGGCTGCACAATCTGCATTCTAAGGCTCCTCACCCACAAATGTCTGTGTTTTCAATGCCACCTCACAATAGCTTTGGGGAGGAAAGTTAAAAATTAGGCTTTTTTATCTTCTTCTTCTTCTTCTTTTTGTTCTGACAAGCAGTTGTACTTTTCTGAATTCAAAGGGGATTTTCAGGTAAAATGAGAATTTCCTTAGAAAATGTCAGCTTTGGTAGAAATGTTTTAATACTTTTGAAAACAACAAGCTTAAACACATAGGGTTTTTCCCTTCTCTTTCCTCCTCATTTTCTCCCAAAAACAGGTGGGCGGAGAGTGGGAAGAAGATAGAACATTTTGTGTTCTCTTTTTCTCAAAAAAAAAAAAAAAAAAAAAAAAAGAGAGAGAGAAAAAATTAACACATTGCCAAGAATTATTTTTTTTTGTTATTCTGTTCAGAGGGTTTGTTTTTTTTTTTCCGTGGAAAAAGACCAACTTTTTTAAACCAGCTTCAGTTGCTGTTTTTCTATAATTATACCCCAAAGTCTGGGAACTAGGGCAGAGGAGGCAGTGAGCAGAGAGAGCACTACAGTGTAGACAACCCATGCAGCAAGCACGTTGTGGGATTTTGCAACTGTCCTGTCTCAGCCATATGGCACAGGGGGCTTGTTCCAGGGTAGCACTGCTTCTTCTCCTTTTAAGCATCCATCAGGTTTTGTGCCATTTTGCTGAAAGTTGTAAAGAAGGAAGGAAAAAGATCATGTAGCTGCCATTAGGATGAACTATCTAATTAGTGTGCAAAAGCACTTGCCTCCTGGAGGGAGGATGAATTAAATGACCTGCGGCGGAGGGTGATTCATTTCTGCTCTGCTCTTGCATTTCTCCTCTTGAGACATGAATCACTTGTCCACCAGCCTGTGCAGGGAGGAGGGCAGAGCTCCTGCATCAGCCTGTGGGGCCAGTCTGAAGGACTCAGACCCAAACCACCACAAGCAGCCTGCCAGGTTCCCTCTTCTTTAACGAGGAAGATGTTCATTCAGGCCTCCTGTAGTCTTCCCATGGCTTTTTGCCTTGTGGAGAGAGTATCACACGTCTCACAGGGTACCAGCTCTGACTGAAACATCCCCAGAGCATTTCTACCTCACTCAAGAGACTTCTCTTTGCTGGTGCCTCTGGTCTTGTGCTGCTTCTTGTGCCTCCCTCCTCTCCCTGCCCACCTGCATTTAAAACCTGGTGGCAATTTCATGTGTTTGTGGACTCGTAGTCAAATGGCCAAAATTGCTCAAGGGTTTTGGAAGTTTTTGGAAAAGCCAGGACTGAGATGTGCACAGACAGGTACTAGAGTCACAAAAGCCTCATTCCCCAAGGGAACTAGACCAAAACTCTTCCAAAGGGTGTAATGAAGCCTCCAGAAAGGTCTTGGAGGTGGTTTTAGTGCAGTGCTACCCTGACACATCTTCCCAAAGCAGAAATTACAAGACAGATTGTTGTCAGTTCCTCCTTCTACCCTATGAGGTTGCTGATAGGAGCGGAGGAATTCCCTGGGATTTTGCAGCATTCAGCCCTTTCTCTGGAGCAGGAAAGGTGTCTGATGTCCATGTAATTCCCTCAAAAACGTAAGTTTGACTTAGAGGAAAACCCCAACCTGCCTTCTCCACAGGACTGGTGTGAGCAGTGGCCACCTTCCTCCACAACCTACATGGAAAAGGGTGCTCAGACACTGCCTGAACCACACCAGGAGTTATAGGGATATTTTAATCTCCTAAATGAGAAATGAATTGTTCACTGGAGTAGTGTAGAGTTTAACAGGGGAAGTCAAGGTCCTTTGCTGTTTGGTGGGGCTGGATCTCGTTTGTACTGCCTCAAACCAGGGATGTTTTGGGTGGGAGTAACTCTGTCTACATGGTAGACTTGGGTAGAAAATCTTGGAAAAACCTTTTAGGAAGGTGAGACAAAACTCACTACCTCAGAAATCTCCCTCTGCCCTCTCCTTCCTGCTCTGGACATGCAGACCCACAATCACTGGCTTGACCAGGTCACGCTTGGAGTCCTGGTCAAACTTGTCTCAGCTCCTCTCCCTTTGCTGAAAATTTTTCTCTGTTTGCAAATATTGCTGTTTTGAGAAGATCCTGTTCCGCTGATCTGTATTGCCTGCAGATTGGGCCACCACGGTAAAACTGGGCTGGTCTTCTGCCTTAATCTGCTGCCTCAGTATCACAGGTGACAAAAAAAGGCATTTAGAAAGCAAGTGGGAATGCAATTAGTAGCTAAAACACACTCTGTCAGGGTACAAATTTGACATATGTCACAACCAGAGATGGACAACAATGTGCTTTTATGTCTTTTGTTAATTTTCCTTTGTTCCTATTGAAAAAATATTTATGGTAGACAAAAATGATGCACTTCTGAAACATCCAGATGGCTGTTTCTACAGCTACTGATCCAAACTTCTGAATGGACTGGATCTTCATGCTCTAAGGAAGCAAAATTCCCCATTGTTTAAAGGAATTTTTCATCTGCCCTCTCATCTCTGGGAAAACTCCCAGACTGCTGGGCAAAACAAGGTTTTTTCTTCATTTTCCCACTGAAGCTGCTCAAGTTGTATAAGAGCCTTAAATCACAGAATCATATCATAGAATCCTACGGGGGTTTGGGTTGGAAGGGGCCGTAAGATCATCTGGTTCCAACCCCCTGCCATGGGCAAGGAGGACACCCATTAGATCAGGTTGCCCAGGGCCCCAGCAAAGCCAGCCTTAAACACTTCCAGGGGTGGGCTGTGTCTGTGGGAGGATGGACACTGACCTAGGCACCTGCATGGGGGGTGCCCAACCACTGGGATATGTGATGCTGTTTCATTTCACTGGACAGAGACGTATTTTGGGACTGCAGGAGGATGAGTGCTTCCCTCAGCATGTCAATGACCCCAGTGAGAGGCTGAGACTGTGGGGTCATTAACTGCAATTCCCAGGTCTTTCTTGAAGAGATTACTTATTTGTTAACAACGTCCCTGATTAAATACCAACCTTTCCATCTCTGCCTGTAAAGCAAGTGTGAGTTCAGCCCCAGGGTACACGGAATGAGAGAGGGCTCCAGGCTTTCACCTGCAGGCAGCAGTGCTGGCATCAGGTGAGTGATGGGGATGGTAACTCGGTGCTGGCACCAGGTGAGTGATGGGGATGGTAACTCGATGCTGGCACCAGGTGAGTGATGGGGTTGGTAACTCGGGGAGGCAGCCAGAGTTTGGTGTGAAACCAACCCCCGTAGCTGCCCACCTCCAACCTGCCTGGCCCCTACCAGACAGCTCTTAAGTGCTCCAGATGGGGCCCCGCCAGCACAACGGGCTCAGCTTGGCCAGCCTCAGCCTGCCCCTTTCTTCTGACTCAACCAACCTTGCCAAACAGCCATCGCTTCCCTTGAACATCAAAGGTCTTCATTAAACCCTGTCAATCACGGGGCCGCGTCCCTTGCGGGGCGTCCATGTGTGACAGGAGCACCGGGGGATCCCCGCCCTGCAGTGGGAGGTCAGCCTGGTTTCAGAGGGGGGGACTACTCATGTCATGCCACTTCCAATTTAGGATGTGCTGTTGGAGGCAGCGAGGTGGAAGGGGAGCTCGTACCAAGCCTGTGAGGCAGGTGCTGCGGCTGTAGGACCCCTGCGCTGTCAAAAGGGAGCTGCTGGGATGAAAGAGCCCCCACGTGTGAAAATGCAGCCTTTCCCCCCCAGCCTGGTGGCATGTCCCCAGATGGGGAAGTGGTCTCCAGCCTCTGTCAGCTCCACTCACATCAGTCATGTCTCGTTGGGTCCTCTGATGGATGGAAACGGGCAGGACCCATCGCAACCTCTCCCCGTCAGCCCGGGGCTGCATCCACAGGGATTTCACTTGAGGAGGTCACATGCTGTGCTCCCTCCTGCACCGAGACACAGGAGGTTTGTCTTCCTCTCAGGAAGGCTCCCTGGATAATGTAGGACATTCCCAGACAGCTGATTGCCGCATCAGCTGGCACAGGGCGCTGCATGAAGGAATGGCTGTAGTGACCCTCCTTCCCTCTTTTTGTGTTTCAGGACTGTGAGATCCAGCCTAGCAGCTTTGCAGCACTGGTGGGCAGCAAAAGCCGTGTCTACTGTAAGCTCCAAAGCAGTTTTTCCTCCCTCAGTTCGTGTCTACAAGCAGTGTGTGGCACAGGGGACCTCTCCAGGTCCCATTCACCAAATTGACTCCTGTAGAAGCTGCTATTTGCAGAGCCCAGGCAGGGCTGTGAGCATGGAGGAGGTTTTGAGCAGGTTGAGGACATCTCCACAGGGATGTATTAAGGACATCTCCACAGGGATGTATCACCCACTTGGCAGTGGGCTGTGGTGGCACAGGGACAGCTGAGTACAGGATCTGAATGCCCGGGTTGTTCTCTGAGACGAAATGGAAGATGGGTTTCCCCACTTGTGTATTTAATTAAGAAAGAGGCACTCTTCCCATAAAATGTCCTTTCCATTCAAACACACTCCTTGCAACAGGTCTGCAGTGCCAGATGCTGATTTAACACATGTGCAGGAGAATCTTGACCTTAATGCAGGACTCTTTTTTCTCCCTTGCTGGAGGAAACGCTTGCAAGTAATGTACCATGTTACAGCAACAATAATGTTTAATGGTTGTGTCCTGTGACTGAGGTTAATGACTAGTTAGGGAAGCTTTTACACTGAGGAATAAAAAAATGTATAAAATAAAGCTGGCGAGGAGCAAGAAAGAGGGTAATGACAGATTCTGGCAGTTGCCTACCCCAACCTTCAGTCCCAAGGAGGGGGGTGTTGTAAAACCAACCCAGCGAGCTCTTTTCAGGACACTGACTTTGTCAAACCTTTGGGACAGTGAACAAGACACGTAGCCCTGTGCAAGGACTCTGCTGCAGATGGGTGAGCATCTTCTGCTGCAAACAAACCTGGATATATTTCTTTGGTACCCCATGGACTCACACAGGTTCCCACATCCCTACCTTGAGCCCGCTGGAGTAACCCAAGCCACTCCAAATGCCTCAGAGTGATGCTGACCCAGCCATCCTCAGTGGGTCACTCTGTCTCCTCCCTACGTGCCTTCAGCAGGGCTTGACAAGCTCAGGGCTCCTTTGGAAGGCCACACAAACTTAATGGAAATGCTCACCTGTGTCTGTGATCGCTGGTGCTGGGCCCCAGGAGGAGACTGAGTCTCTTTGTTGGCTCCAGACCAGCCCCACACCAGGAGGTTTTGTTAAGCCTCACCGTCCCTGTGGTTGCCTTTCCCAGCTGAACTTGCAGTGTTCTGTAACCAGGCTCCATTTATCTGTCTGTGGTTGCATTCTTGCCTCCCCCCGCTCCCTTTTGTTTTACAGTTATTAGTAAAAGATTTTTTTTTTTCCTCCCTCCTTTCTTTTTGATGATTTGCTGCATAAAAAAAGGGCCCTGCTGTGCCTGTACTGGTGATAAATGAGAGCCAAGGGAGAAGCCAGGGCTGCCTGGTGACCCAGGTCTCTCCTTTCCCAAGCTCTGAGCTGTGCCCAATGTGCCAGCTGTGGGGCACTGCTCTCCCAGCTGCTGCCAGATGTGGCAACCCCTCCATCACCGCCTGCTCCCCTGTGGCAGGCACAGGGTTTGTCTCCAGAGTGGGAAGAAAGGGCTGAGAAAGGGAGAAGCCATCTCTGCTCTATTGTGGGCTTGCTGGCTGGCTCCAGAGGCAGGTCCAAATCAAGGTGGTGTTGAGATTTAATTCCAGCTGGCAACTAAATACACACAGCTGCTTGCTCACAATCCCCACCACGGGTGTGGGGAGAAGAATTGGAACAAAAAAAGGTGAAATCCATGAGTTGGTATAAGACTGTTTAATAATTGAAATGAAATAAAATGTAATAACAATAAAATATAATAATCATAGTGAAAAGGGAGACAACAAAAAGAGAGAGAGAAATAAAACCCGAGAAAGACAAGTGTTGCACAGCACAGTTTCCCACCACCCAGTGACTGGTGCCAGCCTGACCCTGAGCAGAAATCAGGGTCCCCCAGCCGACTCCCCCCCGTTTATACACTGAGCAGGATGTTCTGTGGTATGGAATGTCCTTCTGCTCTGTTCAGGAGCTCAGGTCAGTGTCTTGGCCGTGCTCCCTCCCAGCCTCTTGTGCACCTCCTCGCTGGCAGAGCACAAGACTCTGGGAAGTCCATGATTTAGGGTGAGCACAGCTTAGCAACAACCAAAACATCAGTGTGTTATCAACATTATTCTCATCCTAAATCCAAAACACAGCTCTATACCAGCTACCAGGAAGAAAAGTAAAAAACTGTACACAGCATTGTGTGGTCTGACTCCTCTGCAATGCTCCACAGAGCTCTGCTGAAGGCCAGGGATGTGCCTGACCTTGGCATGACACCAAAACCTCGTGGGTTTGAGACAGGAGGACAGACTCTGAGGATGTGGAGTCCTGGCCTGTTGATCAGTGCTCTGTGCCCTGTCCCAGAGGGTCTGAATTCAGTGTCCTTTCCTGCCACAGGCCCAGGTGACCACGTGTAACTCACCAGGTAAGTGCACTCTGTCCTGCTCAGCACTGCCTGTGATGTCCCACAAGGGCAGCCACCCCAGGGTTAGCAGAATAAACATCATCAACCCCAAGAGTGCTATAAACACCACTTCCTGCCTTTGCTTTGGAGCATCCGAGCCTTAGAGCCTCTCCTGAAAGTCACCTGCAAGGTAAAGCCTCTTTCTTCATCTTGAGCATCTCATCCATGTGTGTCAGCACTGGACAGAATGGAAACAGCCCTCGTGCATCCAGCCTGTGATCAAGATGCTTCGATATTTCCAGCGCCCCGTTCAGTTTAAGCTAAAATACAAAACCTGGAGGGAAGAAAAATACATGCAAAGCATGATGTACAACCTCATCTGCTTTCTGTGAGGCTTTTGTGTGATGAGCCTCAAAGGGAGAAATCAGGGTCTAGGTAAGGCTGCCTCACTGGCATTCAGAGAGCAGAGTGGTTTCATTACTGTTCACTGCTCACAGCGGCGTCTTGGCCCTCTTTGGAATATTTTTGTTGCTTCTGGTTGTAACTTGGACACGCATTGTGTGTAGTCTGCAGGACAAAAATAGCTGCAGTGCCTATTTCTGTCAGAGCAGAGCACACCAAACCTTTGTTTACCCGTTGCCTTTGGTTTAAATATAGCAGGAAGCCGAGGGCTCGAAAGCAGAGGGAAGCTGTGTGACATGAAATCCACCCAGCTAATTTTAGATCCCTCTCTGCACAATGCTGTGGTGGAGAGGTGGGTGTAGGTGTGGGACTCCACACAGGTGAAAGGGGAAGGAAGAAAGGGATTGACCCAGTGTGTGCTGTCACTAAACCTGTCACCTTTGGCAGCCTCTGTCTGGATAAAATGAGTGTCCCAAAGCTGCCAGCTGGGTTTAGGGAGAGCCTGCAGCCCCCAGCATCCTCCCCATCCCCAAGATGGGGTGGTGGAAGGGTGTGTTGCAGGGCTGCTTGTTTTGGCAGATGTGGTGGTTACAGGGTGAGCTTTCAGAGAGCAGTGGGAAAGGAGTGTTCCTCTCTTTTTTCAATCCCCACCCCCTGGAGTCTCGAGGTTTTCGAGGACTATCTGTTTCCTTGCTTTGTGCAATATATATTTTAAGAAAACTCACAGCTTTGCTCTCTGTGGGAAAAGCTTTGGACATACAAATCAGAAGGTTTCAAAATCAGAGGCAAATGAAGGAATCAAATACAAATCTCAGTATGTTTTTATCCTATGTTCCCATGAAATCAAGCCCCATGTATCACAACCCCCTGGCCTCTCCCTCAAAATCTGGCTTACAGCAGGGATGACGTTATAAGAAATAACTTTTCCTGGCAAAGGCAGAGGGTCACTGGGAATTGGAAGCAATGGTTTCTGGCAGGTGAACCTGCAAGGCACAGCACATCTCTGCCTCAGTTTCCCAACCTTCAGAGTGGACAGACTGGCTCCTTCCCCAAAAGGTCCTGTAAATACCCTGACATGAGGGAATTGTCTCCAGCTCTGGACATCATGGCCTGATCTCCACCATTTCTTGCTCCACAGAGGAGGTGCTAAGGCTGTCAGAGCCCCTTGGCGAGGGGCTGTGGAAATACAGAGAGAAACCAAAGACTCTGCAGCAATTAAAGCAGCTTTGCTAGGAAGGTGATTTATATCATGGCATTCCCAATGTCACCCACATCCATTTGCTTTTATGAACCCTCCAGGGCTCCCACCCAAGCCCCAGCATGCAGAACACCCCAGCTGATGCCCAGAGCTGTGTCTGACTGTGCCTGTCCCATCAGGTGGGAGCAATGAGCTCTGCAGCACTCTTTGGTTTGTTCTCATCTGCTCAGGTCACTGACAACCCCTTAAAGCCTGCCCCTGGTTGAAGGCAGGCAGCTATTTTCAGCATCTGCCACTCAGATAGAGAAAAGATATTGAAATTAAAGCCAGTTCTCAGCTAAGGTGAACCAGCACAGGCTGGTTTGCTTCAGTGGGCAGACACTTATTTACACCACTGGAAGATCTGGCCCATTTCCTGTAAAAAACTCTTATTTTAGGGGAAGCTTTGATGCACTTGCTGTGTTTGTTTGTTTGTTAATTTATATATTTATTTATAGCAGGACTGTATTTACTTGAATCTGGGATACTCTCATGTCAGAAATAACTCTGCATATCCTCAGAGCTGTTTCAGGGAAGCAAATAAACTTCTAAAGCTGTTTCAGTGAGTCTTTTCAATTTGGCATGATGTTGGCGTCACATCTAGTTCCTGTGTGAAATTCTGTGGACTTTACAAAAATTCCTGTTTGGAAGACCCATAGGAGGATGATGCTCCATGATACAGCACACCTGGGTAAGACTAAGGAGGCCTTTATGGATTTTATTTTTTATATTTTTCGTGCCTGCATCTTCCAGTTTGTTTGTCTGTGTGGGTTTAGCTGCTTGGTTTGCTTTTATTTCCTGGTCTTCACCACCCCCCCCCAAAAGCAGAAGCTCAAAAATCAGAGGTGCAAACGTCTTGAAACTGCAATATCTAAATTTGGGGGTTATTTTCCCGGTTAACCGGTGTTTTTGTGTACTGAAAGGCAAAACACCTCAGCAGCAGCAGCACATCCACTCAGGAGAAGCTATTCCCTGTTTTCTGGCACAAAGAGCCCTCCCTGAGCTCCAGCTGCATCCCTCTGCTCCCTGGAGTACAGCATCACCCCACGGGAAACAGAAAGCGATTCAAGTAACTTCATCTCAGCGAGGGAATCCAAGATGTCCCTTGAACTCCTAAACCTGGCAGGACGGGAGAAAAAACCCGACGGGCTTTTGGCTAAGCAAGGCTTTTGCAGGGCAGCTCCCGGCAGCTGGCCGCGGTTCACCCCCGAGCGCCGTCCATCCATCCATCCATCACATCCGCTGGATGTTATTGATGAGGATGCGAGCGGGCAGCGGCAGCAGGGACAGGCTGGAAGGGGCTCCCCCGTGCCCGGGACGAGGCTGTGGAGAGGCCGTCCGTGTTCCAGCTGCCATCCCCTCGATGCCGCTCCGCTGCCAGCGTCCCCCGCCCGCTCCCCGCGGCGCATCTGCTCCGCTGCTTTAAACAGCGCCTCGAGCTTTGAACGGATTGTTAAAGGACCCAGGAGGTTTTCAAGGGATGGAGGGGGCTCTTCTGGTGGGTTGGGTGGGACCTGGGCAGCAGTCGAGAAAAAGGATGTGCAGGAAATGGGCATGCGGAGTTTGGGAGAGGTTGGAGGCATCCCGCTTGGTGAGGCTGAAGGACCTTGAGAACAAACTCGGAGCAGAATAAACCCTGTAGCAGCACTGCATCAGCCCTTCTGAACCACTGAACACCAGGCAAAGCAGATCTGTACCTCACCACGCAGCCCAGCCCTGGAAAGCAGCATCTCCTCAGCTCTCGCATTGTGGTGGCAGAGGGGGTGTGGTTGGGGTAACGCCTGCAGGTGAAACACGAGGCTTTTGGCTTTCCTGCAGTTGGTGGACTAGGAATTTCTGCACCTTCTGAGTGTTTGGAAGGGAAGCCTCCTGCCTTTCTTCATCAGTGCCAGGAGCAGGCACCCAGAAGGGTATTTTGGGGTGTTGCTGGTGGGTTGGTGGAGCCTCTGCTTCCTTGGAAGCAGAAGACAGGCTCAAAGAAGCATTGTTAAAACCTCCATGGGCAAAGAGTGGTGCTGGGCTGCCACTGGCAGAGCTGCATCTTCTGAGATCATTCCCCAAACAAAGCTGGCAGGTGAGACTGCTGAAGAGGAGGGCAGAGACCTGGAATATCCCCTGTCCTCCTTGAGGAGAGGAAGCTCAGTGACACTGGGTCGAGTGAGGAATAAAAGGAGCTTTTCCCTCCCAAGACAAATTTAATGTAATGAAAATAAAGACTTAAGAGAAATATTGCAGGCAGAACCCAAAGTAAATGACTTCAGAAAGGGTCTAATGAGACTGGCACTCTCTTCCTTGGCACTTCAATAAGATAAGAAGATTTCAGCTCATGATAGGCCAAGGGTCAACTCAGGAGTTAATGCAGATTTTGAAACAGAAGCCAGGAGTCCTGCAAATTGAAATCCATCCACTCTAGTCCCACATTGTAGCAGAGCAATTTACTGGTGGATGCATCTTCAGCAGAACCTACTTGTTAATGAAACTGCTTGGTTCACGGACAAAATATCAGTGGAGAAGAGGAAATGAAAAGCTTTTCTGTCTCTGTCCCCCACGCAGACACCATAAAATTAAACCTCTTTGATTGCACGCCTTAATGGAAATGCAGTAAGTAAAGGGCTGGGCTAGATGGGCTGCCCGTATCCCTCCCCACCTTATTCACTGTCATTCTGAAAAATGCACTGACAAAAAGCTCCTGATGTGGTGAGAAACATTTTTTCATTGTCCTGATCCCCTGAGACTTCCCCACCACCACCAGACACTTGGTCTGTCCTTGGGGACAAGAGGACGGATAATTGTGTGCCAGCTTCCAGTTAAGGCACCCTGCCAGATTACTCTATGGCACATGAACTTGCACACAAATGCATTTGTGAAGCAGCTAAGGACAGGTCACGGCTCTGGGTGATGTTGAGGCTGGCAGGTATCTGACCCCTGCATCTCCACCCCTGACCCTGCTACAGGCCAGCCAGAGAAGAAACATGGCTGCAATCTGTAGGAGCTGTTGAACTGAATTTGGGGAGCTGATGGACGAGTGCCAATTTCCATTCCCAGAAGTTTAATCTGAACTAGTGATCACGCTCACAATTTGGCAGAACAACCATATCTGTAAATGCCCAGCATCTGTAAATCTACTGCTTTTGATGTCAAAGGGTTTTCATGTGTTTTGCAAAGTAAAATATTGACTAAATTATGACCTATTGGAACCTTCTCTGATGACTGCTGAGTGCTGGCAGGCGATAAAAGGGGTGGCTGAGCTTTTTTTTGCTCAAGTTTGGTTCCAGCAGATATTAAAGAAGTGATTGAATTAATTGGCTATAGAATGAGGTTCAGAGGTTGTTTAGAGTGAACTGTGAGATGAACTGCTGCATTAAGGCTTTTTTTTAATGCACCCAGTGCAGATAAACCTACAGTTTTCCACAGGAGTTTAAACCACACCGGGCTGACATAGACATTGCAGAGGTTCTGCCCTTTAACCTCATGCACGTGATCCAAAGATTTCTCACAACTTAGCTCATTCAGCCAGCCTTTTCTTGTTTTTTCAGCTCTTCCTCTTCCTTCATAGCTGTTCAATGTCATGTCTGAAAGGCTCTTAGAAGAAAGACCTTCCCAAACCTCAATAGTGCAGCTTTTTCTGTGCTGAAGGACATGAGAACTGTCCACAATACATCGACCTGTCCCTGCTGCAAAGTGTGAATGCAGGGCTGTCCCTAAGCCAAGTGGCAGCACTTTAGTAGGGTACCAATGGTTTAGTGATGGAAAGGCACCAAGGAATGCTGAATTATCCTGACTGGCTGAGGAAGCAGAGCCTTGAAGGCTGAACTCTCCTCCCTGGTGGATGGAGAAGTTTTCTTTGAAGGACAGGCTTGACCCTTGGGTGTGCTGGTGTTGCCTGCCCCAGTTCAGATGCCTCCAGTAGTGATGGGCAGGAGTCTTCAGAACAATCTTTTTTTTTCATTAGGAAATTATCATTTTCCAACCCAAAGCTTTGGCTCCCAAGTCCAGCTGGCTTTTGCAACAGAGTAGGAGTTAAAGCTGGATGAAAAGGCTCATCCCTTTTCCTTCTTGTGGTGTGATAACAGGGTCTGCTGAAAGCATTCTCCTTTTCAGTTACAGATGCTGGGATCAAACCTCCTCCTTGTCTTGCTCAGAGCAGCGATTTGAAAATCAGCCTTCACTCACCTCAGCAGAGCTTCCTTAGAGTGTAACCGTCTGGGTCATTCTGGGTTTTGCCAAAAAATGCAAAAATCCATGGGTCACTTGAAATGCTGGGTGGGAAAATCTTTCACATCTCTAAACCCTTCTCAGAAGAGGAAAAAACCATCTTAAACATCTGGGATGGGGTTTTTTATTGTTATTATTTCAAGCCAAGATAAGGCATGACATTATATTTAATGCTGATTGACCAGAGAAGAAAATCAGTTGCTTAGAGTGTAATGCAAAAAAATTCTAACAATGCATGAGAAATCCTGTAATAACAGACCTACTTGAGAATTTGAGTGGCATGAAATGTGAAGTGTACTGTTACTTTAATTGTATTTTTATGCAGACATACTCAATTCCTATTAGTGGCAGAGTTGTGTTTGCATTTGGCCAGAGGCAAAGAATTACTAGTGGACAGTTTAATCAGGATGAAAGAAAGAAAATAAAATTAATGTAGCATGTGCTGGGCTCAGACATTTGTGTTGGAAGAATTTTCACATCTTTATTGTGTGAAGCTTGGTCCTGTTTATTTTTAAAACCTGAAAATGAGGGTTGAACGATTTCACACTGCAGTTATGGTTGCCAGTCATTTAGTTCAAGGGTTGAGGTTAGTAAATGAATAATTCCAGTTTGCCAGAAGTCTTTGTTGGTTGTCAGTGCTTAAAAATCAAGGGCTGAAGATGTTGCTGCTTTACTCCTGTGTAAATCCACCCACCCGTTATTTATATAATTACGGCTTGGAAGCCAAATGCAGATGGGGATCCTGCTGGGCTGGGGAGCCCATAAATACCTGCAGCTATTTAGCAAACGCCCTGAAACCTTTCATACCTCCTCAGGACAGAGCAGAAGGCGGAATCAACTTGCCCATGTCCTGCCAGTGGGTGGTCAGTGCCTGATCCAGGTGGGGAGCCCCAAAACAGGGCTGACTGGACCAGATGTTTGCAGCTGTGTGGTCGCAGCTGAGATGATTGAGATGAGCCAGAAGGTGATTCCTCCTGTCCTCAGACACGCTGTGGTGCTATTGCTGGCCAGCAGGCTGGGCACTGGGCAATCTTCCACCTGCCCTGGAGGGGGCACGGAAGCTGATCCTGGCGCAGGAGGACAGGTGAAGCTCTGGCTCGGGTTTGCCTTTCCCACCAATGGCAAGGGTGCCCAAAGGAGACAGGAATGAAGTGGAGGGGCTTCTTCGTGTGGGCAGGGAAAGGTTCATTGGAGAACAGAAAATCCACAGAAAAAGATCAGAAAATGAGGCTGGCATGGGGTTTTATACCCCTACATAAAGGGCGTGGAAAACGCACAATAACCAATGACACATCAGTTAGGGGGTGCTACTAGGGCGGTGTATTGGTTTGAAAACAAACCGGAGGGAGATCCCAAGTCAGGGTTAAAATTTAATAGGGAAAAAAAATTAAAAATAAGTGAAATAATACAAGGGAAAGACAAAGAAAAACACAGACAAAGTCAGATACAACCTGACACCCTGTTAGGGTGGTGGTAGCAGTCCAGATGAAGTAGCTCAGGTGAAGCAATGATCCTGTGGAAGGTCCAGTCTCCAGCTGAAGGTCCAGTGGTAGCTCTTCTCCTCTGGGAATCCATTAGACAGGGCTCCCTTAGGCAGTTCCAAGGCCAGGTTATATCCACGTGGGAATGCTTGGCTCCTCCCTCCTGGGCAGAGCATCTCACAATAGGATAAGTCCGTGAATCCTGCAGTGGTTTCTTGCTGGCCCATTGTCTGTTATCAGGGGTGGGTCAGAGCAGGCGATAACAGCTCATGGCCCACAGTTGATGGTAAGAGAATACATCTATATTGTAACCTAGGACAGGCGGGGAGAAGGGATTACAGAGAATGGGAGAAGGAGTAGGTGGGGAGGAGTAACAGGGGCCAATCAACCACCGAGGAACATAGAACTTTCTGGAAAGGCAACCAAATATGAAAGATAAGGGGAGGGGAGGGGAGGGGAGGCAGCAGCCAATGGTTTGCATATTTAACACAGCCATTTGGGTGCTCACTGTAACTTCAAGGCCCCTGAGCTGTGGAGGCATCAAACCAATGGGCCCTTTGGTCCGGCTGACCATGGCTCACAGCAACACAGACAGACCCCTGAGGTGGAAGTGCCAGATGAGATTCCTCATAGTGGTGTCTGCTTCTCTGTAAACACAGATGACAAAGACTATGAAGACAGGAGGAGATGAAGTCTGAAAATTCTACTTTCCAGGGTTTTGAAGCGGGTAAAGGTGATTCCCACCATGTTTCCTGACGCTCCAGAAAAAAAAAAAATCCCAGCATTTTCAGACCAGCTCTGCCTGTGCTACTCACCCACCCAGACCTCCAGCTGATATCAGCTGCAGTGACATTGACGACACTGTCAGTGCAGTATTTTCTGAAAAAACAAAATTGCCTGAAAGAAAACTATTACCAGAAAAAAGGGAAAACTGGAGAAAGTTATTCTGCCAAGTGGTAGAATTTGTGTTTATATTTCTGTCAGCTCTGGCTTCCCTACAAGAATCTTGCCCTGACATGATCAATCAGAGAAGAGGAATTTTCTTTGCTTGGCCTTCATTTATTTTACCATTTAATGCTGAGTCTGTTTAGTCAGGAAGGACTTGCTTCCAGACTGCACAGTCAATGAACGATTCATCTTGTCCAAGAGCAAATTAAGCAGAGTGAATAATTAAATGGAAGCGCTCAACCAATATTTCTCAGAGCTCTCTTAAACAATTCCCCACAGTCTCCTTGCATCCTCGCCCCCAGACGGCTTCAACCCCTCTATTCAGCAGCACCATGTCCAGCATCCAGGCCAGCCCATGCCAGCACTGGCCAAAGGTTATTTCCATCTGGGTGGTCACTGGGGAAGGCTTGGTGGTCTCGCTCCTGTTCCTACGGGAAAATCTTCTGGACCACAAACCTCCCTCTCTATTCAGCCAGGATTAATAAGGCCTCCTTGCTGGGAATGGGGTTGGGATTGATTGGGCAGAGTGAATAAGGCTGCCAGAGGAGATGGCTCTTCTGGGAGAGAGGGCTCCTCGCGGCAGCGCTGCCCTTCAGTGACCCGCAGGGCTGTCGGTCTGGCAGGCTTCCCACATGAGCAGGAAGGGGAATGCTAAATGAGGGTTTCAAGCCAACTGATTGCATCAGGAGGCTTCAGACAAGGATGCTCAGGCCTTTCCAGGTGAGCGCGGGGAGGGATGGGTTGTGCTGTGCAGGCTGGGATGTGCAGAGGGTGTTGGTGTTCGCTGAGGACAGGCTGAGCATCAATGGGAATCTGAGCTCTCCAAGTGAAATTTCCTTATGGGATTCGCAGGCTAAACAAGCAGCAGAGGTTTCTGCAAACACAAAGAGCCACCTCCCCCCTCACCATTTCCTTCAAACCACCTGTCTTGGCAGGCACGATGAGTTTAATTAAAAAGTCCTCAGTCAAAGAACTCCCAACTGCGGTTACCACGGAGTCAGCAAAAGCCAAAGACCGAACTGGAGTCTGAGATGAAAAGAGCTGTGGCCACCTGGCTTCTGACATCACCTGGCTCCTGAGGCCACCACCATGGAGGCCTAGGGCAGAACACAAGGAGGTGGTTGCTTGGTGACCTTGAAGGTATTTTGAGAGTTGAAGGGAACCCTGACAGTGATTGTTGATTTAGTTTTAGGAAGATTTTGGAAATTAAAGACAGAGGGTAAAAGATGAAAGAGAGGAGGACTTCCTTGCTAATAACCCAACACATGCCCTGCTTCTGTGCTAAACTGTTGCTAGAGTGGGTTGGGAATTTTTTGGGCAAATGTATTTTCAGCAGAAAATAAAGATGGTCAAAAAGCACTTTTCATGAGATTTAGAAACATGTACCCATTGAATCATTTAGGTTGGAAAAGACCTTTAAGAACATTGAGTCCAACTTCAAATTTAGCCAGTCTGGGAAATTATTTTAGTGGCAGGCAGGAGCTTCCTCAGATCTGCACACCACTGACCAGGTTATAATTTTTCCAAAACTTCAGTGCTAAGGGACGTGGAAATCCCAGCATCAAGTCATGGTTTCAAAAGGATGTTTGAACACAAAATGGAGCACCTCCAGTAGGCAGTTTAAAAGGCAGAACCATCCAGGACAGCCAGAAGCCACCCTGGTCCTTTTGTCATTTGGGCTGGACGTATCAGCAACAGGGGATTGAGCTCCAGCATCCCAGATTGGGGCAGAAGCAACCTGTCTCTTGGTCTTGGCCAAGAGGATAATTTCATTTCCACTTTAAGGATGGAAGCTCTGGGCTTTGTCTCACTGAGGAATGGGGAACCTTTGGAAATCAAAAAAAGTTTTAATGGGACCCAGAAACCTTTTCCTGCCAAGCCCAGATTTCCACCATGTTACAACAAGCACATCCGAGAATAGAAAAAGGGGGAAAATCTTGGTTTTCCCATAATGCTGTTGCTGTCAGAGCGGCAATTTTTCACCACTGTGGATGCCACTATCACACAATTCCTGAGCTGAAAGGGGCCCAACAGAGTGAACAATATCCCAATTGGGAAGATAAGAAGCTGCAAGACATCATCCAGAGAGATATAAATTTTAGTAATCTATTTGCTCTCTTGCCCATGGGGTCCTCGTAGTAAACAGGGAGTGCTGGGAAGCGGGTGAGTTCTGACACATCATTTCTCATTGTTCCCAAGGGATGGTGAGCAATCCTAGTGCTGGCAAGCCAGACAGGCAGTAAATGTTTCCTAGAATACAAACAGAGCGGGAGCCAGTACATAAAGGCTGCAGAATCACTGTCAAAATGTAATCAGATGAAAAAAGAAAGCAAAAGCAGAGACCACGACATGGCTGTGACACCCCGGAGAAGGTGAGGGAGGAATGTAATGAGAGCCTGTGAAAAGGTGAAACTTGCTCCTGAAAGGATTTGAGGAACTTCTTTAAGAGGAACATGCAGGGATGGGCAGGAGAACTTTCCAGGGGTCTGTGTCTGATGCAAATCAGGGGTGAATCTCTGCTAATGACTCAGTTTATTAAGTCTGAAGATGCTCTGGACCTTTGTGCCCTTTTGTTATGATCTCCTGCTTCCAGCTGAAGGTTAATCTTCCCAAAGCACCATTAAGAACCAGGGAGGTTAGAACTGGAATGGAGCCATATTCCAGCCTTGCTTCCAAGTTGGTGGACTTGAACATTTCCAAGTGCTGACAGCTTCTCATGGAAAGCACTCTGGAAGCTGGCAGCCCTGGAGCTGACCCCATGGTCACACCACAGTCCTGGGTCCCAGTCCCTGCCTGAGAAAAGCACTGACATCTCACCTCAGTGCCTGGGAGCATCTCAAGCCAGCTTCCAAATGTGCAGAGGGGGACTTTGGACAACTTGTGGAGACAGCGGGATGCCAGCAAGGACACTGACAGCCTGGACAACATCCTTCAAATGGGTTAAAAAATCAGTATATCCCTGCTAAGAGAGAGGTCAGAAGCCACCAGCCTGTGGGGTTCAAGGTGGCAGATGAATCCAGAGTGTGCAGAGGGATGAAAGTGAGAGGAAAGGAGGTACCTGGAGCTGTCGGCCTGCACCCACTCAGCTGGGCCTGTGCTGCTCAGCTCTTTTGCTGCCCTGCTTCCCTTCTGCCCAGCCCATCCCCTGCAGTTCTGCTTCCCTGCCCCGAGCACAGCTCCAAACAGGCATCTGCCAAGTGCAGTTTGCATCTTGATTGACTTTTGCCCGAGCTTGAGATGGGGAAACTTGTTCTCCAGCCCTCTGCTTTGCCTTTCTGCTTCCCCGTGGCAGTCAGCAGCACCACGTTGTGCTGTGACCTTCTGAGGGACAAGCCAGGAAATATCTTCCTGGCTCAAATAACGAATCTAAAAATCAATTTGTGGAGAGGTTGGAAAGCAATGAGCATACAAATTAACCAGTGTATGAGTAATACATTTGCATCTTGTGGATCCAGTTAACTTCAGAGCAGGCAAAATTTATGACCTACTGAACTCAAAGTATGAGGCTTAAAGAAATTACTGGGAGGAGAATTATTGGGTTGGATACTAGATATCATTCCAGCTTTCATTAACATTTTCATGTGTTCTTGAAGGTTTCTCCAGAGCAGTACCCATTACTGAGTTTGGAAAAAAAAATCAGCCACTGAGATCACTTGAAAAACACTTTGCCTCCTCCCTCTCATTTCCCCAAGTTGCATTTTTATTCTCCACAGAAACCCCATGGTCAGACAAATTACTTTACAAGTGAGATTCTGATAACAGAAATCATGTTATAAGCCAAATGCTGATGATGTGCAGATACGATGTCAGGGGAAAAAATCTTTTGTGGGTGTGCGTGCATGCATTTAGAGAGATGGTTTTACTTTATGGGTGCATTTATGGCACTTTATGACACTTTCTCTACAGCTGTGCTGACATAGAGCCCAGGCAGGGCTCTGGGCTGGTTCAGCCTGACTATTGAGCTAATCTGAGTGGTTCTGTGAAAGGAGGGAAGTCACAGGAAGCCATCAGGTCTCCAAGGTTTGGGCTTGTTTGAGGTTTCACAGACCATCGACAAACCCCTGTGAATCATTTTTATGATCCTGTCACTTGAGAATAGACACCTGTGGACACCAGCTCCATGGGTCAAAGAGTCTTATTGATGTCCAGGCCACAGGGGAATGGCCAAGTCACACCAAGTGTCAGGTATCTGGACTGCCCACCTCTCCTTCTCCTGGGGCTGCTCTCATTGAGACAGTGAAGGACCAGCTCCCTTTCTCAGCACCTCTGCATACAGTCCCAGCCTTTGAGGTGCCTCAGGGAGGAGGAGATGGGAAAGGACACTTCTCTGTTCACTTTAATTCTGTGATAAATTAGCTGCTCTCCCCATGACAGCTGTTCCTGCTCCAGGAGGTGCAAAGTGGGGGAAGAAGCAGCTTGAGGCAGGTGTGCATCTCCTGCTGGCTGTCCACAGCTCTGCACCCCAGCCTGGAGGGTCCTGCACACCCCTGCACCCCAGCCTGGAGGGTCCTGCTCACCCCTGCACCCCGGCCTGGAGGGTCCTGCACAGCCCCAGGTGATGCTGAGCCAGGGATAACTGCAGGTGGGATGGGTTCAGGACACACGGCCTGATCTTGGCCTGACTCTTGTGAAGTGCTGTCACAACACCCTCACACCCAGGCTTTTCCTCTCTGGAGAGCACTGGAGATGAAGCTGTTGACACAGATTGTGTCTTGCATATTTTGGAAATGAGCTCAGACCTGTGCTACCCTGCCAGGGTGAAGGATGCTTTTCTCCTGCAAGTGCTGTAATTTCCCTCCTGCTTTCCCATTTGAAGTGGGTTTCCTCCACAGTGGTGGCATCCAGAGTGCAGGGTAAGTGCAGTTGTGGTCCCCATATCATCCAGATGTGAGGACATTGCATCTCACCATCTGGGGAAGGGGACATGCCACCCCTGCCTCCTCCCAGCCACAGCTGGGGTGTGGATGGGGTGCAGAGAGGGACCAGGGCACTGGGAAGCAATGCCAGGCTGCACAGTGCTGTCTCTGATGGCTTTTCATCTGTCCTCAAGAGCAGGGAAAGTCATCAAAGGGAGAAAAGAAAGGGTTTTTAAATACAAAGCCAAACAAAAATAGGTCCCAAGTTGTAAAATTTGTATCTGAACTTCCTGGAAGCTTTGAGACTTTGGGTGGGGTTTTGTTATGCTGCTGCAGAGAAAATGCCATATGTAAATCTCCTACAACATGAAAGATCACGTTCCCTTGTGATCCAAATAGACAGGGACATATTACTGGTGATGGTCCAAGCAGCTGCACCAGGGCAAGGATGCTTATGAAAGAGAGGATTGCTGGATTTACATAACCTTGCCTGACTAACAGATTCCAGTCTTTAGAGTGAAGGGATTTTAGAATGCAAATTTGGAAGAAATACAAGGGAAAGAACCATGAGTTCCAGCAAAGGCCAAAAAAAAAAAAGGGTAGTGCTGCACACTGGCCACAATATGTGATAACACAGGAACACGATCAGTTCTTTGGAAATCCCCTTTCCATAGAATTTCAAAGGAACTGAAAGCGAGAGGGTGAAAACCTGGGAGTTTTTCCTCCTGTGGAAGATGTTGGTGCTGTGGGCTCAGAGCAGGGTCTTGGTAAGGGGTCTCCAAGCTCTGAAAGTGCCCAGCAGTGCCTGGGTGCCTGAGAAGCCTTTCTGGGCTTGCTTTGGTGGAGGCTGCTTCCCACCACGGCCATATTTCACATGGCCCTCTGCTCCTCCCTGCCAGCTCCCTGTGTCCGACACAGTTGTGGCCTTGGGAAGCTGAAGCCTTTGGTCACCAAGCAAATATATGGTACATATGTGAACTCAGAGATGAGAGGTGCCTTTCTGTAAGGAACAATGATGTCCCACCCTGGAAAAGCCACAAAGACATGAGGGACGTCTTTGGGGACAAGCTGCAAATGCACTTCAGCCACAACTCTGCTCCTTCTCATCTGACAGTGAGGGATGGCAGGAGCACATCTGCTCAGGTACAGCTCCTGCCTGGGCAGAAGGCACAGATTTCCCAGCACAGAAATCCACCTGCGCTTTGTTTCTGGTGTGTTGGAGAGGAGAGGATGCGACATCCATCATTTTCATAAACAGCACTGCCACATGGAGTGCATTTGTGTGGCCACATCCTATACACAGGATTACAGCTCAGCCAAGGAATTTCTTCCCTGTTGTGTCTCCGGGCATTTAGACTGGGAGGTCTTTTCAGAATAAATGATCTTGCCATTTGTTTTCCATCCATGCTGTGCCCAGCACTGTGGCACCAGGGCTGGAGGCAGCAGCCCTGCGTGGTTCCTGGTGCTGGGAAGAGTGAGGAGAGTCTCTGCAGCTGGTACCTGTCTTGCCCAAGGCAGAGGTCTCCCTGCCCAGCCTGCTCTGCCAAGGTGACACTGCCAGCTCCCTTATGGTGCTTTGTGTTTTAGCACCTATAGAAATCCATGTAAAAGTCTCTGAATAAGGCGATTTCCCACTATTCTTCATTTTTCCACCCTTTGATTTCAGCCTTTTCATCAATCTCCTGCTTCAAACAGTAGCCTGCAATGTTACAATAATGCAGGAGGGACTCCCAAGGGCTGATTTAGCTTTAAGTTCCCAGTCAATAAAAGGCATGGCTGCACATGCCAGCAAAAATGTCCCAGTATAAAAAGCTGGGGATGGCTGTCTTCTCCCAAATCATGCTGTTCCTGCCCTTCCATTTGCCCTTCCCTGGTTCCAGCTGTGAAAGCTCTCTCTCTCACCCATGTCAGGCGTAGTGAAAGCACCTTTGCCCGAGGTGTGAGCCCCTGAAGTTGATCAGCAGGTATTCATGTGCTGACAGAGCTATGGAGAGCAGGGATCACGGGATCACAGTTCATGTGATAACACGTGCAACACAGCCT
Organism: Monarcha castaneiventris obscurior; assembly: GCA_026261815.1. Classification (NCBI taxonomy): domain Eukaryota; kingdom Metazoa; phylum Chordata; class Aves; order Passeriformes; family Monarchidae; genus Monarcha; species Monarcha castaneiventris. The sequence goes on from JAMPIT010000230.1 coordinate 2,048,449, forward strand.
ATTTTTTATCAATTTTCTCTCTGCATTTTTTGCTCTCCCAGTGAAGAGTTGTGAACGTTGTTCTGTAAATTAAATGAAAGGATTTTTTTTTTTTTTTTTTGTTAATAACGGGAAATTTAAAGTAGAACTAATGCTAATTTTCCCAAATGAGGCAAGGAAAAGGATTCTTCTGAGCCAGCTCTACATTAACTCTTCCATCCTGCGACCCAGAACAATCCTCAGTTGTCCTTGAAGGGAGCTACAGTTTGAGCAGAGCTCACAGCCTGTAACAAGCACATTTATGATGCAACCACTGGAGGAAAGCAAAACCCCTGGATGCATCAGAGTTGCATGTATCATGTGCTGGTCTGCATTCCACACTATGTGTAGCTCAGCATTTTCTACCTGCTCATCCCTGACCACTGCTACTCACAGCATCATTCCTAACTGTGGCAAAATTAGCACTTTGTGGGAGCTTTAAGTGAGGTCTGCTGAGCTCCTGGGACAGCCTCAGGTGTTCAGTATCCACAGGGAGTGCAGAGGACCATCTTCTGGAGGATTCAGCTCTCAGGAAACGACACAAGGATGTGGGGATGCAGTTAAGGGAAGCTCAGCACTGGTTTGTGCTCTCCCTGATAAAGCACACAGCAGAGACAGAAGTGATAGACAGGTTTTTCTCACACCATCTGATACCACTGGGAAAAACAGGTCAGTTTGTGGGCACAAGTCTTCAGTGAAATCTCCTTCTACCAAATAGTTGAAGGAAATTAAATAACACACTCACAAGTGGTGTTTTGTGGTTTACAGCTCCAGTGATCGATGCTTTAAAGGACCCTTTCTCCCCCTGCTCCCTGAGGACTCACCGTTTATAGATTTTGGGAGCACTTGAGATCTATTAAACTTAATGGGCCTTTTCTTGAGAAGGTTGTACAGAGCAAACTGCTCTACACTCACATTTTCAATTAGAGCACACAACAGCCCCTGGGTGCTGGAGATGAGGAATGGGAGCAGTTGCTCCATCACTCTCCTGTTAGATGGCACTTCTGGCACTCAGTCTGCCAGCATTTGTTGCCTATGAATTATGGTTTCTCTAGCATCTTAAATCCTTAGGCTTTTTGAAAGTTTTCTGGAGGTGTATTTCCTTTCTACTCATAAAACACTGCATCGGGGCTCCTGTCTGCACTGCTAGAGAGGGAGGGAGGGTTGCCAGGAGTCCTGGGTGGCAGCAGGGCCAGTGGTTCCAACCATGTGTGATGCCTCCTTAGTCCTGGCCTGCAAGTCACCACAAAAAATGGAGTATTCTCTCAGGAGGTCCCAGAGTGAGGGGGTTTTGAATCTGTTATTGCAGCACTGCTTTCTTGCACAGCCCTAATTCAGAGCAACTGCTCTGGTTCTTAGGGAGATGCCACCCAAATGGGTGAAAAACCTCCTTAGAGTCCTGTCCCCAGCAGGAGGGGGTGACATACAGGAGCCAGAGCGCTGGATGCCTGCAGAAGCTTGTAAACACTTTAAAGCCTATTTGTGTTTCACTCTGAAGTTTATTTGCCTGCTGTAAAAGTGATAACAAGACAGTAGCTTGAAAACAATTATTCACCCATATTTTTACAGAAGAAGCACCTGAACTCTGCTCTGGTGAGTTCTACACAGCCACAGCTGTCGGCAACCCTTGCAACATGCCCAGCTTGAGCAGATAAGGTGGACACAAGGAAGAGAAATGGGCAGGAAAAGTTGGAAGATGGAGTCGGGGTGAGGATGGGAACTGATGTTTAGCCTGATTAAGGCTGATTAGGAAGGACTCTGAGAATGGGCAGGTTTAAGTGATAAGTTTTGAGAGCTGTTGCCAGAAGATGTGGGGAAAGTGATTTTGGATTTGTGACCCTCTTCCAGCAAGGGAGAGGTGCCTGATGCTGCATTTTGTGAGCAGGTGAGAGAGGGACTGAACTCCAGAGCAGAGAGGACAAGGGGAAAAAAGCCACAGGGCTCTGGTCTGTGAGTGGAGCTCTCCAGGGGCAATTACTGGAAAAGAGAACTGAAAGAGTGCAAATGTCAGATGAAGTCTGCTCTCATTTCTGACAGACTGGTGCAGTTTGTGTCTGTGCCTTCTGCCACAGCCCACACTCCGCCTGCTTGCTCTCCAGAAGAGCTCTCTGGGCTTGCTGCAGGCTCACCTGTAGTGGGTCCAGCTGTGGATGCCAAGGGCTTTGGCAGCTGCTGAGTTTAACTTGGCCACAAGAACCTCAAGGCCACCTCTTTGCTCATGAGAGCTCACTTTATGTGACACAACTTTGCAAGGCAGCTGTGGGGCCAGCTCACCACAGGGCCCCAGAGGGGAGAGCTGAGGTCTTAAGTCATGGTTGTTGTAACCACAATATACTTTTTCATGACTTAAAAATCACCCTACTGTGTTCCCTAGTGGAGAATTTTCTGGTGGATGCCAAACTATGAGAAAATGGGCACAGGGGAGCTGTTCTGAGTGCTGTGTTTGATGCTGGTAGCCCCAGGCATGTTGGACAGCCAGCCACAAGAGAAACCCCTCAGCCCTGAGTTTCATGGGGTCACGAGTTTGGGCACTCCACACCCAGTCAATATTAGCATAAGTCCTCAATTTCCTGATTCAGTGTCCTCCTGCCCTTCACTCTCTGCCCCATCTCACACCATCTAGGTCCAAACCTCCAAGCAGTGCTTGTTCTTGTTACTCACTGGCCCGTTTTGCAGTGAGAAAGCAAAGTAATTCCTGACACATGCCCATATTTCTCCACAGGGTCCCTGGGGACTGCCCAGCTTGTCCATGAGAACAGAGGGTCAGCACCAGGCAGGTCTTTGCAACTCTGAGGGTCCAGAACATCTTCCCTGTGCCACCTGGCCAGAGACACCCAATGGTTGGAGCTGTGCCCTGTAGAACTTCCAGGGAGCATTTCCCAGAGGTGCAGTGCAGACAGAAGCTGTGCCAGCCATGGAGCACACGACTTTTATTTAATTGTTGCAGGAGTGGGATGGGTTGGAGGTAAAATCTGCCTTTTTTGTCTCTTTCCTCACTGGTGGTTGCACCGATGCTGTTCAGGTGCCTGTGGCAATGAGGGCAAGTGGTGTTTGGGGAGCTGCAGAGCCTCTTCTGCTGCCAGTATCACCTGAAGGTGCTGAATCCCAGCCTGGCCAGGCTCCTTGGGAAATTCCTGGGGAAGCTCCAGGCCTGAGAGTCTCCAAGAAGCTGACACATTTGGCAGCCCTGAGGAAGGAAAGCTTTGTGTCCCCTGGAAGGCCCTGGCTGGGAATCCTGCTGGTGACTCGGTGCTGTGGGAGGGGGAGTGTTGTTCCAGTCTCCAGAGACTCCCTCCAGCAAAATCCCAGTGATGACAGGCTCAGAGAGAGCTGCTGCACCAAGGATGTGTAGAGAGGCAGGAAACCTTCCTGCCCAGGACTTCTCATCCTCTCTAATTCCCCTCCACCAAGGCCACCAGCACCAAGGCTGAAGGCTTCCTACAGCTGCCTCAGGCTGGAGAGTTTCACACTTATGGCTCCAAAGAGGGAGCACAGGTCCTTGATAAACTTCAGACCAGGGCACTCTGCAGCCTGTCCTGGTGATGGAAGTGGTTGTGTACTCAGGGGGGCTAGGAAGGGAAGGGCCATCCATCAGGAAGGCAATGGTCAGGGGAGAGTAATTCTTTGTCACCAAAAAACGTCCTGAAAAACTTCATCTCTTTTGCTCAGTTCTGTTTTGCTGAATTTTGCTGTTTTGATCCACAGCTGCTGCAGACCCAGGCCTTGTGGTGGCTTTGAAGATGGGTGTCAGCTCTGAAGGGTGTTTGAGGCACATCCAGAGGTGCTGAGCTTCGCAGCAGGATTTCACCACACATTTGCACAGGGCTGGAAGGTTTGGGAGGAAAAGTGCTCCCAGTCTCTCTTGCAGACTCCTTAAGCAGCAGCACAACAGCTTGAAGGCATTGCCACATGGTTTTACTTGGCTGGTATTAAAATACACACGGGAAGGGTTTTTTTGCCTGAGAACATGCATGGATTTTATGCAGATGGGGTGGCAACATGAGAGCCCCAAACACTGAAGGGCAGGAGGGGGGTTGTGCTTCCTTTAGCCTGGCTCTAAGCTGATCTACAGCTGTAGGAAGGCAGTGCTGTAGGAAGGGCCTTTGCCCCTCACACACCGAGTCCAGTGGATGAGGAGGGTGTCAACATTTTGGGAGAGTCTGATGAGGGTCCTGCCTTGGGGACCCTCTAATGAAACCTGCAAGAAAAGCAAATGTTTGACCTTAGCACCCAGGGCTTGAATGAGAAAAGTGATCTCAGTCAAGGAGTGCTGCACCCGCAGGGAGGCCAGGATGTCTGCTTGCAGTTCGGTATTTTTATTTCCCTGGTCCATCAGTCACCAGCTGGAGCCACCCAGACCCAGGTCAGAACAGCCCAGGTCCCTCTCTGGGAGCTGGCAGAGCCCACACGGTGGCACTGCGACCCAGCGTCCTGGGCTGCCACTATTGTTCTCTGCGGGGACAGGTCGTGACCAGCAGCCGCAGGGTGCTGGGAGGTACAAATCCGGCAGCAGGGCTTGTGTGGGACAGTTCACCCTGTCTGCATGAGCCTTGAGATGTGCTGGACAGTGTGCCAGGGAGCAGGAATCCCAGCTCCACCTTTCACCAAGGCACCAGCCGTCTCCAGGGCTTGGATTTGTCTTCACCAGCGCTGCCAGCAAGAGCCACATCTTCCTCATGCTGCAGGTGACACTGGGCACATGCTGGACTCAGCAGCTGACCAGGGCGTGCCCACTGCTCCTTTTGCTGCTGCTAAAAGATTTGAGTCTTAAGGAGGATGAAGATCCTGTCTCCTCCTCTTAACCAAAAGGCCAAGCATGGATAGGGGTGAGGGTCTGTGGGTGACCTTGGCAGCTGCCACCAAACAGCCCCATCCTTCATCCACGTGTCTACCCTGGGGTCTGTGGCCTAACTCTTCCGTCATGTGCAGGAGGAATGAGACCAAACTCGATGATCCCATGAGCCACTGTGTCAAAGCTGTGTCTGGCCCAGGGCTCAGTCTCAGCCAGATGTCCTCACACACCATGTACATGCTGCCAGCTGATTTTTCAGATAAAGTCAGCAGCGTTTCTGAAAAACCATTCACCCTGGAAGGAGCCAGCTGGGGTTAGGCATCCCTAGACTGCAGCCCCTTCCCTGGAGAGGAGCTTGGTGGGGCTCCCCATCCTTCTCTGCCGATGGAGCAGATCCCTGGTTCTTGTCTTGCTCTCAGCCACTCAGAAGCAGCACCAAAACAGCTCTCAGTGTCCTGGGGAGGGGGTGACTGATGCATCACCTGCAGCCAGAGCTGGGCACCTTTTGTGACTTCTGCCAGCAAACAGGACCACAGATCATTCTGGATGAATGGAGCCCTAAGTAGTTACAATTCATATGAATTAATCAAGCTGCTCCCCATCACGTACATGATTTAAGTCACTAAAACTCTCCTACTGGCATCACTCGGTGCCAGGGTATTGGCAGGGCAGGGAGTCTGTTTATAGCAGAGCACAGCTCTCCCCTCCACCCTCGCACCCCAGCACGGCGTGGGGAGAGGGGTGATCAGTCAAGGTGCTGTCCCACTGCCTGCTCCTGCTGCCCCACTGTGCTCACCCTGCAGAGCCGGGAATAAGCTCCTCGTGGAAGCATTCCATTAGCACTGTGTGCAGTAAAGCCCAGGGGAGGCTGATAAACAGGGATTGAGCTGCCCGCAAGGAAAAAACCCTACAAAAACATTCCCCCTGCTTCCCATCAAGCTGTCATAGGAAATGCTGTGGAATGGGCGGTGGAAAGCATAAAGAGTGGTGTGGGGGGTGTGGTTTACTTCTATCTATGCCTTGGGAGGAAGCAGACTGCAGGGGAAGATTTTCCCTTTGCCAGCAACTTCCTCTGGAATGAAGAGAGCTGCAGGGATGCTTCTACACAGAGGGGCAAAATAAACAGCAAGGATGAGCAGACCTATCCTTGCCCAAATCCCTTTTCCTCCTCTTCCCCTTTCCCAGGTTGAGTTAGCTCTGCTCCTAAGGGGAATGCTGTCTCTGCCAAGCACAGAATCCATCCCTGGATTCTCCCCCAGAGCCCACCTTGACAGGCTCTTCAAGCCCAGGTGAGCTGAAAGTCTGCCTGAGGCCAAGTTTGCAGGCTCAAACTCTGCCTGCAGTCCCAGAAAAGCAGAGCTGTGCCACTGTCCTCTCTTCCTGGGCAGCGTCAGCCCAGCTGCATTTCTTCCCATTTGCCTTGGGCTGACCTAGGTAAAGGTTGTTCAGCCAGGACAATCCAGGAGATATTGTTAAAGATGCACGCAGGTCTCAGGGGTGGGGAGCAGTGCCCTTCAGCAGAGGGTGTAACAAACTGCTGAAAAAGTGACAGCACTTTAATGCCTCCTAACTCTATGTGCCCAAAAATATCTGTCTGTTCCTTGCTGCTGAGCTCTAAGTCCTTGGGAAGAGCACTGCATTAACATGGGGAGTTGTTTCATGTCCCCAAGATATTTCTGGTGCCTTTGCTTTGCTCTGCACAGTGCAGAATAAAATGTCAGTGTGGGAGACACTTCCTAATCCCCTGAGAAAGACCTTATCCTAGAACCTAATGGCAAAATCAGAGGAATTCCCAAGAATTCCCACTACCAAGAACCAGCCCGTTCATTCTGCAGGGGAAGTTGCACAGGATGCATCTATATGCAAGGCCCAAGATGTCCTTCAGGGTGACATGTGCTTTGCCACAAAAAGGCTTTAAATCTTTAATGGGAAAGTGCACTTTGTTCCTTTCTACGAACACAGTAAAAGGCTTTAAATAATAGCTGTTCATGTGGCCCTGAAAAAGGTTGCTGTGTGGCTGAACTCTATAAATCTGGACATTTGCTGAATTGATTTTGCCAAGAAACATACTAGAGCTGAAAAATGAGCTGGAGGGATAAGACAGTGGCTGCTTGCAGATGCCATGCTGCTGCTGCTGCTGCTCTGCAGAGCTTTGTTCGTCATTTAAAAAATATATTAAAGCCCTCTGTAGTAGTGGGAAGTTTACTGCTAGCTTGAGGAATTGCTGGGTGAAGCTAAAACATTCTCACTGTGTAGGATCAAGATGAGCTTCAACCCAGTCACTGGGAGAGGAGAGAAGGAGAGTTGAATTAGATGCAAATCCAGGTCGAGTGCCATGATTCATTCCACTCTGGTTATGAGAGCAGAGAGCAGCTGCTGTCTCTTGCTTCCACAGCTGATGAGCATGGTGTGGGGTTTTTTGTTGGTTTTTTTTTTCCCTTTGTTTAGTTTTGTTTAGTTCTTCTGATATGCTGGTTTAATTAGAATGTTCTTGTTTTGCCAGTAGCATTCCCTTATGCAATACTGGTTATACCAGTACAGATTTATTCCAGGAATAAACAAACCACCAAATTGCCTTTATTCCCCCCTTCTTATAATGAGGATATTTACGCACAAAAGGAATCAAGCTGGTAACTGGAAGAGTTTAAATTCATGTGTCTTTTAGAGATACAACTGCAGAAGCAGCTGAGTGCTAAGAGCCTTCCAGTGCATTGGCTCTGCTTGTGATCCAACAGTGACCAGTTTCTCCATCTACCTCTGGAACCAATGTGGTGTTTGTGCCCCTGGACACAAATCTACACGTTGCATGTGAGTGATTTCATTGAGCCCACAGCTGCCCATATTTGATGAGCTGAACAGCTCCCAGGCCTTGTTGACACTATTAACTAGACCTTGGGGGAAGATATTCTGTCCTGCTCTATTTTTTTTCCTGACCCTAAAATGATGCTCAGGGCACAAACCACATGCATCTTCTGAAGGGGATTCCCTTGGTGTGAGAGACTCCAGAATCACCTGGATCTTGTGCTTTCTTCACTCCCAACACAAAGAGATGGATCTGGGCAAGAAACCAAAAGATCTGAGCAGTTTGCCTGTCCAGTCAAATCTGGATAGCAGATTCTACCATCCCATTTTCATTTTAGTAATCTCAGTTAGCATTCGAAGAAAAGGGAGTTCACAGCTGCCTGTTGGAAATGGGTCTTTCCAGGAATTGTTTGGGACAGTGCTTGTTTGCATGAGCATAAACCAGCCAAGGATTGTGCTGATGATCAAAAAGTATGGCTCATCGAGTTCCACTAACAGGGAACATTTCCTGGCACTGCTTAATTTACTATCACAGATGAAGCCAGAAATAGCAAGAACCCTATATTTTGCTCCTCTCCTGCTTACTTGGTAAAAGAGGCATGTTCTCCACTTAATATCTTTGGAGGAGCTCTTTGTATACTTCTGATCACTTTGGTCTCTCACATGACGTAGTAGAGCATTTATCTTTTATTATCTTATACCCTTGTTTCTGTGTAGAACTCCCAAATGCAAACTGTCTGTGCAGTCAGACAAAGCCAAACTGTCCTGAAAGAAGATTCTGAGAAACCACCTTAGAAGAGCCTGCCAGCCAAGGTGTGTAATCAGTGCAGAAAAGATGCAAAGTCACAACCAGGCATTTTAAAAGCTCTCTCTTCCTTGTTAAGGGCTACTTGAACCCCTCTACATGAGGAAAACAGATACATTATGCCCCATCCCTGGAAGTGTTCAAGGCCAGGTTGGATGGGGCTCTGAGCAACCTGGTCTAGTGGGAGGTGTCCCTGCCCATGGCAGAGGGGCTTGGAACAGGGTGATATTTAAGGTCCCTTGACCCAAATCATTTGATGATTCCATGGTATTCAAGGTTTCAGCCAGCTTTTGGGCCTGCTAGTCTTGTCTGAAACCTCCATGGCCATGGGAAAGTCATGCCTTGGAAACCAAGTGATGGACCAGGAAACTGAGAGCAAAGGTGGTGTGGGACTGACTGTTCTTCTTGAATGATCTTTTCCCACTAATATGGAAAAAAGCCTTCCATCCATCTGTCAGTGCTTCAAGCTGTGGAGGACTTGTTTCTAAGTCGCCGTGTCCAGTGACAGATTCACAGCATGTGATCACTTTTAAAAGGCTTTGCGGATGATTTTAGCAGCCAAAATGTGCCCGTTGTTCCAGTAAAATAACCTTCTTCATTTCCAGCCAAAGCCTTTTATTTCTCTACAAATATTGACAGGAAGGGTGACTCAAAAGATAACTGTATCCAGCACTGTTCGCCGCAGCGTTGCTGCTCTGGATCCCACTGTGGTCACTCCTCACCATCATGTTCTTGTTATGCTTGCAAGAAAAATGTGGTGAGCCAAGCACGATTCCTACAGGCAATCCCATTATCTGTAAGCCAGGAGTTGATGCTACACTAAAGGGCCCTCTGAATTTGCTTCATCTGGATATGCTGGGGTTTTGACCTCAGAAAAATACAAATAAACTTGGGAGGAGAGGACAGTTCTGTTGTTAAAGCTGGAGTGTGTGTCAGCTCCTCTTTCCTTCCTGCACAGCGTGGGGCAGATCCCAGTCCTGTCTCCAGTGGGCTTTGAGCCACCGGCACAGCGGAGCAGTTCCAAGAGGAGAGGCTGAAGGGACGGACACCTGTAGGACAAGTCGTGCTGGCAGAGAGGACATGCTTGTTAAATACTTCCTTGAAAGTCAGAGCTGCAATTAACTGGCACTTTTCAAGTAAAAAATTTAGCAGATAATCCCCATCCAGGCACAGTGTGGATGTGATTGCCGCGACAGGACACTCCAGAAATGAGAAGAGCCCTTTGTCTGTGCAAAGAGCATTTCTGCACAATTCTGGCTGTTGGGATGAAGATGGCTGCCCCCTTCCCCTGTGGTTTTGGAGGAGAATTTAAATAGACTACTTTTCAAGATGGGGCTGTACTCTCCTTTCCCCTCCCCCTCTTCCCACTGATGTTTTTAGCTCTAAGTCTCGGGGCTGCAAGAGGTGACAGTTGCATTTTGTGGCCAAACAGCTTCCCTCTTTCAAACAAGGCAACTTTTGAAAACAAAGCCCAGCAGGAAAAAGTTGACAAAACCAAATGCACTTTTCATGGGGGCTCTTATGTGACCACTGCTGCTTTTTTGCTTCACCTTTGACAAGACACAAATAATTTTGACTCTAGCAAAGACCCCAGCCATAGTTATGCAGAGTAGTCCTCTCACTTGCTTGCTTTGCTTTCTTATTTAGAAAAGGAAAAGGAGTGTGTGAGAGGCTGAAAATACTAATTTTCCAAGTGGCCTTGTGCAAGGTGTATTTGAATACCAAACATGATCTGTAGATCTTGAACTGATGAAATATTTAGTAGTTCTTTGTGACATTGATTCAACGTCTTTTTAAGACTGGAAAAGATGGTTCTTGCCAGACCCCCATGCAACACAGGGAAGAGGTTTATGGTCCAGGGCCACTTTGTGTCTGGTTTTTATCGTCTGATTGAACTACAACATTTTCTGTTAGAACATGCTCAGTCTTCATTTAATATCCCTGGATGATGGAGAATCCACTGTATCCATAGATATGTTGTTGCAATGGTTCATTACCTTTGCTATCAGAAGGTGTGTACCTCATTTCTAGCCTGAATTGGTGGGATTCATCTTACCTAAATTTGGGTGTTTACAGTGTAGATATCCACAGCTGAACTGGTTGCCTCAGAGTCCTTTCAGATTCAAAGGGGAAAGAAAGCACTTGGTCATGGTTTCCATCTTCCCCATTTTGTCTGTGTGGGAGAAATCTCACTCTTGGCTGGGGATCTATTGGCAATACCAGGGCCTGGAGTAACTAAACTGAGATGTGGTTGTCTACACTTAGAAAAATGCTGTCTGACACATCTACCTAACGTCTGGCTGCTGCCAGCTCTTTCTCTAGTGTTCACCTGCAGCCCCCACACAGAAGGAGAAGGGACACCCAAGTCACTTTTTACTGTCTTGGATGAATGGAAGGGATTGATATCAATTAGTATTTTCCAGTTTTCTTATCACTGGAGTTTTTCTCTAAGCTCTTGCCAGAAACAGCCTCTGCCAAGAGAAGGTTCCCAGATCAGTGCTGCTCGTGCACAGGTAGGGCCATGCTCACTGCTGTACACCCTGTCAGATCTTTCCCCCTTTTTACGCACCCAGAGTTAATATTTGCTTTCTGAGCAGTGCACAGCCCTGGGAATTCATTCTGCTTCCACATCATCTGGGGAAGTTGTGATCACCTATGTCCCTTTCAGACAAGTCACCCCTGATCTGCCAGCACAGCGTCTACTGACCCTGCACAGAATTGTTCCCGTGAGCCACAGTGGGCCACAAGCTCTTCATTTGTCAATTTAATTACCTGCTCCTCTCTCCCTGTTTCATCTGTTTGTTTAATGTTTTTAACACAGGCTATCTGGAGTGATTTCATTTTCATTTTTTATTGCATTCTTGCTAAAGCCACCAAGAGCATGGACCCAAAGAAGTGTCCCATCTTCTACAATTAGTTCTAGGGGGTGAGAATCCCCCAATTTAAATAAATTACTGTGTTGTATTATAAACTGCTTCCCTAGTTTAACAGGATTATGCTGACTGCATGGGTTTGGGTGACCTGCAGCTCAACTCTGCACAGGTTGAAGAGATTTTTGCTGCTTGTTTTGAAGAGATCTTCTGCTCCCTCCATTTGATGCCCCCTAATTCTTGTATTGGAAAAAAACCCACGATTGTACTTTTATTGACATTTTACTGCTTCTTGGCAAGACAAGGACAGGAGGAAGGACTTGATTGCGAAATGGATTTGATAAGTTCATGCCTTCTGCCAGCTTTGAGGGCTCAAAGAGGAGACCAGCAATGGAAGGATTAGCACACACCCTCCCCTTCCCACCACAGCCTGTACCCCTTGTGCAGATATTTTCACCAGGGTGGGTGCCATATCTAATCACACTTCCACCAGGCCAGGTTGTTTTGACAGAAAGACTCATATGAAGCAACAAAAGCTACTCAGTGAGAAAAGAAAAAAGGCTTTTCATGGTCCCCACACTGAGTATCTGCTGTGCAGCACACACACTCCCTCCTCAACCACAGATCCTATCAGGCTGGGCTGAGAGGTGCCTCGCTGTTCTTCTCTATCAGCAATGCACATGCAGCAGTTTTGGAGTTTATAGACTACTTTATTTTTGGTAAGTCATCTCCAGATCTCTGCACTGCAAAAGGTCACAAATTCCTGACTCTTAATAAGAAACATGGCAGCAAATATTACTGTGCAAAGGAGCAGAAAGCTCCAACAGCTCTGGCGTGCTGTGCCAAATGGGGAAGATGTTCTGGAACCATGGATGTCCTGCTGGCAGTCAAGGTCATTTCCTCTCCAAGGATGGGATATGCAACAAAATCCAGAGAAATTCATTGGCTCCAACCTGGCTGACTACAAGGGCTCATGACTTTCTGCACACAAGAGTCATGACAAGTGATTGGTGTGGTCAATGCTAAGAAATAGCTTCTACAATCAGATTTGAGCCTACTGGAATCTTCTCCATCTCCAGGCATTCCTGCCCAGGCATCGTGGGCATCTACACTTGGCATTCCATCATCCTAAAATTAAAGAAAGAAATGGAGGTCTGGCAACTGGAAAGTTTTGGATCTCAACTCCATCCTCAAAAATTTTGACCTCTGCCTCCATTCTGTGTGGCTGTTTTGTTACATTCAGGCCAAATGAGGAGGAAAAGTGGGTTTATTTCTGCAACATCCTCTTCTCTGCTTTCCATGGTCCCTGTTTGTGTATTCCCTTGCAACCAGGACAGACAAAGCTTGGGGAAAGGAGAACCTCTTCAAAATTTGGCTAGACAGGTGAAACTCAGCATGTAGGTCCTCCCTGTGCCTGCGAGAGGAGAGGAGTGAGGATTTAAACACCTCTGTGCCAAAGCCAGTCCCACGAGTGTCCTGTCTGGAAATACCAGCCCAACATGTGGTCTCCCAGACTGTAGCTCCTGTGGGAATCTCAAAAGCACCAGCAAAAGGAACACGAAAGAAACATCTAAACAGCCTTTTTTTCAAAGCCAGGCAGAATGATGGTCTCCTGTCCTGTTTGATGTGACTTCCCAGCTACTGCTCCCTGCCCCTGCAGTGTGCATTCCCCTGTGGGCTGTCAGATCAGACTAGATGATGCCTAGAGGCAGGAGGGGGAGAAAAGAGAAACAAAGAAAGAATTTCACCGCCCAGCTCATGATATCCTCGCACCAGGGCAGGGGGTTCGTGCCAGGTACTGTGCTGCTCCTGCAGGAACCAAGCTGTGGCCCCAGCCAGCAGCAAACCTTAAACAACGGCACAAGCCCATCACCTCTGAGTCGGTGTTCGAATCAGAGCACGAGTGGGGAGCTGGCAGAGAGCGGGGCGGGCGTCAGATAATTTATGGGCGAGGTCTTCAAAAGAGCTCTGTTCCCACTGGGGACAATGGGAGCTACCGGGGGCTCGGCGTGCACTTACCACTCCGGTCACGTCAGCACCAAGCCCCCGGTTCGGTGTGTGAAGAATACCCTTCAGTGTGACACTGACCCCTAAAACAAATAGAGTATTGCGGCGCGCTGATGGCCCATTCATCACCGGGTGACAATGGAGCCGGGCCCGTGAGCGAACAGCGCTGCATTCAGGGCGGAGCGGAGCGGCTCCGGGGCGCTCGGCGGTACCAGCCCCGTGCCGCTCCTGCCCCCGGCCCGCCGGGAGCCCTCCGGCAGCCTCCGGGTGCCGCAGCACCGCGGCGAAATCCTGCTTTGCAGCGCATGGAGGGGCTGGGCTGCAGGGTGGGATAGCTGGAGACAGCCAGGGAGGGCCAGGGGTGGGAATGGTGGGCAGGTCCAGGATGTATTCTCACCCCGGAGTGTCTCGCTTTGCAAGAGGTGCCTTCTCACTCTGGGCTGGGACAAGGGGCTGCCCCACAGGAGAAAAGATGCCTGAGGGGTCTGGATAGGGTCCTCTTCTGTGAAGTGGTGGAGGAGACCAAGAACCGGGAGCATAATACAGCTGTGGTGATGATGCCTTAGGTTTTAACTTTTATATTTTATAATTTCTGTACTGCTCAGTGTGTAACTCTGAAGTTCCTTGTAGCCTGTAATTTCTGCTCTCTCGTGCTGGGCAGACATAACAAAGGCTCTTCAGGCTTTGTCTTCAAGGACAGCCAGGCTCTTCTAGGCCCAAAATGTGTAAACCGAAGACTCTAAGGGGTGCAAGCTGAGGGGAATTACATCATTGAACTGGGGCTTTAATTGGAGAATTAACCGTGGTATGCAAATGAACCAAACCTATAAAGGTGTGAGGAACTCGTGACCTGGGGTCCATCTTGGGGTCCATTTTTGGAAGCAGCCTCTGGCTCCCCAGGGTGTACCTTGAAGGCCCTTCAAATAAACACCTATCTTTTTTCCCTTACTCTTGTCTAGTCTCTGTTTCTAGGTGGCTGGAGACGGCATCAGTGATGGAGAAGCAGGGTAGGGAGATGGGCATGAAGTCTTGCTGGCTATGCTGTGTCATTGAGGGGTAGGCATCTGCACACAGACCCTAAGAGGGGTGCTAGAACCTCACTAGCTTCTTGTGGCTTCTCTTCTGTGCTCATCAGCTCCAGGATAAATATTCTCCAGCTGTTTCTGCTGCCCCCAGCTCTCTGTTGTTGTTCCCGTGCATAAGGACAGAAGAGATGGCAGGTGGCAGGAGAAAATCACAAGGTCAGGCTTCAGAGCAATGTGCAGGGGCCATTTGATGACCCTCTATGGGACACCAGTCTACAGGAAGGCTTTCTTCCCCATCCCTGAGCCAGGCTGGGCTGATCATTAAAGCATGAAGGTGCTCACTTAGTTGGGTTTTTTTTTCATTCACATCCTCCATCAATGGTTAATTTCTCCTGAATGAGCTTTGGACTGTCTGGTGATTGCATTTGCTGGTCACGTCCCTGGATCACAAAAGCAATCACAGTTCTACATATGTTCCTCACAAGGACGTCTGCAAATGACCAAAGTGAATACATGGGGAGTCATTCCCACGTCCAGATCGCAGCATGAAGAGTGCAATTACAGAGATTCCTCGAAAAAACTGCCTGTGTATGTACAGATGTGTACATTCACACTTTTAACAAGCCTGGTCTTATCTAGGCAGGCATCAGGGCTGAGAGAAACACTCCTACACATTTTCAGAGGGAGTTTCAGGGATTAATTCTGCCAAGGACTTGCCTCTCGGAGAAAGTGGTCTTGTGCCGGTGCCTGAAAGATTGTAATGTGCAACATTATCTTTCAACAGACATCTGTGTTAACAAGTGAAATGAAATGATGGCACATTAAAAACTTTACTGCGCTGTTGCAAAACACTTGCCAAAAACCCTCTGAGCTGCTGCTGTAGGTTACTCTGAATCGTGCCTGAAAATAGCATATCCAGCATTACTTGGAAGCAGGCACACGGTCGCTAGCAAATCTAATTATCTCCTGGGAAATAAAGCACCAGTGCCTGTGTGAAAGGCTCAGAGGTGAGCGTAGGCATTGTCCCACCATTCAGGGGAATGATATGTGGATTTGTGATTCCTGCTGGTCGTGGAATCACAGCGCCCTTGCCAAGTGTGCAGTTGTCTGATCATGTGAAGATCACCCACCTAGCACTGGCTTGGCCTGCGAGGGATCTCAGATAAAGCAAGCAAGGGCGACACTGTGAGAATTCATGTCCTGATTTCCCAGCTCACTGCTCAGAGAGGGACAGCATTAGGAGGGTGAAATGGCTCATCTGGCCGAACGTTGTTGTTTCAACACCTCTGATACCAGGGGGTGCAATTTACATCTTCCTTCTCCTCTGAGTTGTCCCTGGAAGGTGTCTGTCTGTCCCCAGGGTGGCAGAGGGGGGCTGGTGCCGTGCTCAGCCAGCTGGAGGGTAGGACACAGGGTTAAAGGGGGATCTCCTACACAGGTGGAGCAGCATCACTGTGGCTGCTCAGGCACTGCAGCAAAGCCTGGATGGTGAGCATTGAGTTAGGGACCAAAAACATGGCCTCTATTCTGGAAATCTCTCTGGAAATCTCTTTCCCTGGGAATACCACAGGGAAAGCTACAAGGGATGGGAGATGAGAGCCAAGGGTTTACAGGAGACCTGTGATGTTTTGGAGCAGCAGCTGGAGACCAGAGAGGATGTGTAGAGCACCCGAAGGGACAGTGCACCACGATACATAAGAACTGAGTCTGGCCACAGCTATCATAGAAGACACAAGGGGAAATCAGCTCAGAGGTTATGACATTTGCATGAAGATGTCTACCAGGCTGTGGAGAACTAGGAAAGAAGATTCTGGAGACATTGGAAATACTCGATGGCGTCCCACCCGAATGGGATGAAATGACATGGGGTTCTTGTGGCTGGCAGCTGAATCTCACCTCACATCAGGTGACCTCAAAGATGGCTTCACCACAGGCAGGTGTTTACCCCAGGAACCTGAACAGCACCCTGGAGTCTCAGCTGTATTAACTGGCTCTTTCTCCACTGCAAGGGCTGTTTAGACACCAGACACATACCAATAAGTGCTTAAATTGAATCTGCAGTTATCTTAATCTCAGGGAGCTCCTGTTGGTCCCAGCAGCATGAAGAACTGTGAGACAGACCTGCAGAGGTGGTCACAGCACTGGGGAGGACACAGTCTCTGGGAGAAGTGATTTTCATTGGGAGGCTGGTGAACAGCATGTGCTGAACTCTTCACTCCCCTCGCAGGCATATCCCAGAGAGTTACAAACACAAACCACTGGGAAGGTCCCCAGCTTACTTCATCCCTTCAACATCCTGTGTGAGAACCACACATCGTCCAACACTGGCCAAAATGTTATTT
The DNA here is from genome assembly GCA_026261815.1 of Monarcha castaneiventris obscurior. NCBI lineage: Eukaryota > Metazoa > Chordata > Aves > Passeriformes > Monarchidae > Monarcha > Monarcha castaneiventris. The sequence continues at coordinate 2,065,110 of JAMPIT010000230.1, forward strand.
CTCAGGATTATTTATTCTCAGGACTTTTTTTTCCAGGATTGTTTCTTGAGGATTTTTTTTGATAGACCATGCTAAGAATAACTTTAGTGGGAAAGATGTGGTTTGGCTGAGTGAAAAGGCAGCCCCCTGTCTGTCAAAGTTTTGCTATCAATGCCAGAGAGGTTTATTAGCATTTGATCACTTAATACGTGTGAAGCCCCCCAAAAAGTGAGCAAGGCTTGGTAATATGGTGGAGAGCAACACTGTCACTGTGGGCAGTATTCAATATTTTGTACTTTTGTAAAATTCAAAGTACCATCAGAAGCTCTCTGACTTGAGTCTGGGAGTTGCTGCAATCTGAACTATCAGCTGTGAGATTGCCAGTGCTCTGTTTTTTTCCTCTGTGCCATGTTCCAGGCTCATTCTCAGGGAACGTTGTGTCGGGACCATCTCCTGGTCTCTGCTCTATTTCACATTAGCAAAGCCATGCCTTCAAACTTAATCCCTTGACCAAATTTCTTGAGCCCTCCTATTTTTTTTTGCCTGAGCGCCAATGGCTCAGTTTAACCTTTTGCAATAATGCAACACTCCCTGGGATAATGCCTGAAGTCTCTGCCTGGTTAGCAATTATTTAAATACTCTGTTATGAATAGGATCAAAGCCTTCTCTTATTGAAACACTCCATTCCCGATGCCAGAAGTTGTCACCGCATGACAAATGGATTGCCTGCTCTCTTCTCACGAGTGTGCTCTCACCAGACAGGGCTGGGCAGCCTGTGGGATGGGGGAGTTTAATTAATAACAATATTTAATTTCTACAATGGAGCACTTAGGGGAGGATGAATATTGCAGCAGCTGTGATGTGCCTGCCTCCGGTGCCCGGCCAAAAGCACGGGGAGCGAGCGGCTCCATCAGCAGAAAGCTCGGCCGCGTGCCCCGCGTCTGCCGGCTCCCGGAGTTCCAGGGAATATTTCAGCCAGGACAGTTTTTATTTATTTATTTATTCATTTATTTATTTATTTTCCCCTCAGTTACTGAGCAGCACAAGTGTCATCGTTCCTCCAACTGATAGTAGCTATGGAAACCGTGACATCACCGCCGACATAGCGATACATAAAAATTCAAGCGGCTGGGGACCGGTTGCTAGGAGAGCTCCGCTCGGGAAAGTCATCGGGCAGGCAGCCAAGGGACGGGAGTCTGCTGAACATGTTGTACTTCACCCTGGTGATTTTACCCTCCTCCCACTATTTTCTCTTTCACATGCAAAGCTTTTTTTTTTTTCTCCCCCCCCTCTTTTTTTTTTTTTTTTCCCTCACTATATTCACCCTTAAATTATCTCAGAAATTTTTACAACAGGCTAATGAGCTGGTGGTGGAATAGCTGCACGTTGTAACAGTGTGCACGAGGTCAGGAAAGAAAGCCACATACTGTACTTAGCATCAAGTAAAAGCCATCATCAGCCACCTTTGTAGCACCTGAGTAATCAGAAATGTGCACTTAGATCACTTTTGGACAAGGGTATTTCACTAAGCTTTATGTATACATAAATTAGCGTAAAAGCCTGACCAATAATCATCAGAATTAAAGGTGATTTGACCTAAGGATGAGAAGTGACCTCTGTAGTGGGTAAAACCTCCTATTACAGCTGGTCTGAATTCAGTAAGTGGAGGGTTTTCCAGCAATCTGAGTCACACCTGGTTTCTGGAGAGCTGGTGCATCTCGTCTGGTGGTTTTGGACCACTGGTGGTCAAGGGAAACAAGTGAGGCAAGTCTTGTAGGGTGAGATGTTGCTTTTTATTAGACCAAAATTGTTTTATTAGACCAAAACTGTTAGGAAAATCCACAAACTGAGAAAACCCTTCCCTGGGCTGTGAGAGGATTTATTGAGGCAGCTTATTTGCTCATTTCAGCATTTTTGGTTGGCCTCATGAGGGATCTTGCACCCAGATCTGGTCACTTGCTGGTGTGTGCATCTTTCTTGGACATACCTGCGATAAAGGAGAACATGTGTATCTCTGCTTTTATGCAATAGATTCAGGGGTACAGGTTTAAATCTGTTTGACGTACATATAAATAGATATAGACTTTTCTTTCCTCCCTGACTGAAATGCCACTTGCAGAGGAAGCAGTGCAAGTAGATTTTCACATGACCACCCAAGGACTAACAAGTGGCAAGATTTTAATAAAGGCAATATTCAGACTGAGCAGTACTGGTAACTGACCAAACTGTGGTGTTGGGGAGCTTTGTCTAGAAATTACTCACCAAAAGTTTTTTGGTAAAGGGGTTTTGGTTTTTTTTTTCTTCCAGAAACTGCATGTGCAAAATTCTTAGAATGTAACCAGTAACTGAGAAGGAAACAGAAAGGGAAATAAAAAATAGATGTTGATAACTTATTTTCATACAGTCTCTGATTCTGGAGAAATGGGCCCTCAGCACACCCAAGGCAGCCAGACACAACCTCAAAATGCACATGAACATCAAAAGAAAATAAAATTATTTTAATTTTTATGAACCAAGTTGTGACCTATTAAACAGGTAGTGTGTCTCCCTCCAGATATAGCTGAGATTTGACTTTTTCGTGTTTATTAAATGTGCAGGAGAATATGTATTAGGCATTGAGGTCTTCTCAAGCAAGATAGTAGAAGTTTGGGTTGAAAAGGTGTGGTTCATAAAATGATTGGTTCATAAAAATGATTGGTTCATAAAAATGAACTGATAAATCTGAAGGTGTATTCATTTCTATGGGATCAAGCTATTGTTTTCCCAGATGATCTTTAGGGAACATGAAGTACTTTGGACAAGCTGCTGCTTATTTCACTGCCATTTTATCTCAATGAACAAGGATTATTCTTTAGCCATCTTGATGGAAAACAACAAAAATTTAACCAACAGTCTCTTTTAATAACTATGGCCATCGGAGGGTTTGAACTTGCCTTCCCTAAAATAAGGTAGGCATTTCACTATCCATCAGGATACAAGATCTTTGGCTACCTTCCATGGGAATTTAAAGGTGTTAAATTAGCTACAGGAGGGTTTCACTATTGTTCCCTAAATGTAATGGAAGCAAATTTAAATTTACAAGGGGGAAAAGCTAATAATTAAAAATTGAACATAAGGGCTATAAAGTACAAAATGGGCTCCCTTGGACTGGGTTACAAAACTTCAAGAAAAGTGCAACTCCTGCTGTGTTGTGCTTTTCTAGAATGACTTAAAAAAAGAGGTTTCTGAAAGGTGTTTTTTGTTGTAAATTAATTGCTTGTGGCTTCCATGGATCTTACAGCCTATAAAGCTGTCCCCATTATGGTTTCTATTGATTATTTCATGGAGGGTTCCCCCTCTGCTTCTTCTTGTCACACACAAATTCATAGAAATGTTGGTGAGGAAGTTGTGAGAGTTACCAATGCTCCAGATCTGTCGGGCCTAAGGACTTGGGGTACAGATCAGGGCAGTCTCCAGTTCCCTCTCAGATTTCATGCATTCTTCCCTTTTCCACGCAGTATCCCATGGGCCACTGGCAGCCACTCATCCCAGTAGGTGTCACGGTCCTCTTCTGCATGAGCTCCATGATTTATTTGGATTGGGTTGTTTATCTACCTATAAGAGCCCTGACAGAAAAGAAAATAAACACTCCTAGAGCTGGAGGCAGCTGGAAAAAGGTCTGAGGGCACTGCAGGGTCTGCCAGCAACCTGGCAGGTGACAGGGAACTACCAAGGGAACTCATCCTCACTTTCTCCCTCCACCAGGAATTCCAAATATGCAAGTGATGTGAAATCCCAGCAGTCCCAGCTGCCACAAAGTGGAAATGCCACAACGTGGAAATGACACATCTCAGAACTCCCTTACTGGGAAAAAGGGCCAAGGGAGAACCTTGTTCTTGGGGTGTTTCTCCTGCCATAGGATGTTCCTTTCTGAATTTCAGCCTGTTCATCAGATATCTTCCTGCCCAGAAACTTATGCCTCAGACAGATTTTTCATCTATAAAATTCCATTCATCTCCTTATTCCCCTTTTCCTCAAGCCACCAGTTTGTTATTATTATTTTTAATATTTAATCATTGCAAAACCACTTCTACATTTTCTCTGACTCTTGTCACTCTTGTCAAACAAGGAGTTGAATTGTGCTGCCTTCTAGGGCTGTTCCTTTCCTTAGTTCTACTTTTTCACTGAACCTTTTTCACTCTCCTAAACTTTTTTTTCTGCTCAGACTGAATTTCCTCCTGTCTTTTCAGCCCTAGTCTGTTTTCAACCAGAGGATATGAACTCCTTGTCTCTTGGGACAGCTGACCTGATATGAAGAACATCACACTGTTGGTGACAGGGTTCTGAAGTGCCTATGGGGAAAAGAGAGTTATCCAGGCAGCTCCTGCTGTGACTTCAATAGCACGTGGTGCACAGGAAAATGTTTGAAGGGGATGGTCATTTTAAGGCTGTAGGAAAGCAGAAAATGGGACACAAAGCAGGGTGGGGTTGCCAAGGGTAATCCCCGGTGCTTACTTGCATAAGATAAGGGTGTTTATAGAAAGGTTGTGCATTAGAGTTAATCCCTGTGGGTGCAAATGTATTCGCTGATCTGAAGGATGCTGTGAGACATCAGCGTTAGTCAGGTCACTCATGGCTGGAATTGAGCTATGTCAGCTACTGATCCCATAACAAAAGGGGGCTGAGTAAGGAACAGGGAGATTTTTGCTGAGCAAATGTGAAATCTTTGTTCCACTCCTTTGGCAGAGACTCTGTTTCATCTTGTTTAGCACTCCTCTGCAAATGAGCTGCTTAAAAATATGGGTTTCCCTTCTCCTTTTGGAGAAGGATAACAAAAGTTGAAAGATTTTGTGTTTCAGCTTAAATTCCAAGAGGAGGAAAAGCAGGAATGGAAATCTGTTACGCTGCTGCTATATACCAACACATATGACTAAGTGGCACAATCTGGGCTCAAACTTTCATTATCAAGGACTGATCACTTCTGAACATGGAAGAAAGTTTCACCCAGAACTCTTGGTCCCTGGCACAAGGACTCAGTGCTTGCAGAGAGTAAGGACAGTGAAGTTGGTGTAATTGTCAAACAAAGCTGCTGGCAGTCGGCAGGGCTGGAGGTGCGTTGTGCAGCAAACTCTTTGCTCATTGAAGATCAGCTTCTACTTGCTCCCCCAGCACATTAATCATTAGCTGGAGGTGGATGGAGGGGTTCAATCTTTAGCAGAACTTTTATGTGTTCAAACTGCTGATCAGTGATGAGATGACAGCAGATCACAGAATCGCAGGGTGTGCTCAGCTGGAAGGGACCCACAAGAATCATCGAGGTTTAAGGCTGCATTTGAGATGTTTCAGTGTCACTGATGTTCAGAAAAGAGCAATTCAGACTGACTGCTCAAGCAAGCACCCCTATGGCAGCCAGAAGAGATCACTATTTAACTAATCAGCAACTGCTTTTTTCCACTGACTGGGTGGGGATCAAGGATCTGGTGGCCCAGAGGTTGCAGAGAGTCTTGGTTTCTCACTGACTTCTGGAGTTCCGGTTGCATACTCTGGGCTTTAAAGTCTCAAGGTCATCTTCACCTGAGCTGTCAGATGGGCAAGGTGGTAGAATTATCAGTTCTATCCAGAGCAAGACAACTTCAGCCTGGAAAGTGAGTATCCCCAGACACTGTTCTGGTGTCTCCCTTTGGACTGCCATTTCTCCTCCCTGTCTCCAGTTTCCCCACATGCAGTGAAAAAATTCCAAAGGCACTTCCCCACAGAGCAGGGACCCAGAGAAGAAAGTCCCCTGATAGACTTTCTGACATCCCATGGTGCCATGTCCTGCCACCAGCAGCAGATGGGTGGATGCAATGAAGCTGCCAGCCTGTATCCAAACCCTCCCTTCCCAACACATCGGGCATTTCCAAACCCACATTACCTGTGTGAGACTCAGTGGAGGCAGCAGTCCTTGGACAGAAAGCCTGGCATGATTTCAGTTTGCAGAGCGTTTCAGTCAGCAGCCAACCAGACTCTTGTTCAGTATTCAGCATTTTATTTTTTGTACAGAAATAAATGACAAAATTCCCATGATCTTCAAAGGTACAATATATCCCTGAGTCCGTATGCAATACATGAGTACTAGATGGAAATAGATCCACTGGGATCTGATACTGGTGAGATTCAAGTTTTATTCTTTCAGCTGCTGTGCATTATTTTACTTTATTTTATTTTACTTTATTTTATTTTATTTTACTTTATTTTATTTTATTTTATTTTATTTTATTTTATTTTATTTTATTTTATTTTATTTTATTTTTATATTTCATTTTATATTTTATTTTATTCTTTTAGCTGCTGTATGTTATTTAATTTTAGTTTAATTTAATTTAATTTAATTTAATTTCATTTTTTATTTTATCTCATTTTATTTTATTCCATTTTACTTTATTTCATTTTATTTTACTTTTAGCTCTACAAATAAATTCTTCAGTTTATTCAAAGAAAGAAATAACTGATCCAGCATAGTACAGTCTGTGATTCTTTCCATAATATGAAAATCCAGAGATTTGGATCAAACTATATTCCTGAACAGAGATTTGGGAAAAGGCGGGGGGGGTGGTGGTGAACTCAGCTCTACTTTGCAGCGCTGATCCCAATTCCAGGCATAACCGTCTCCAAACGCTGCAGATGGAAACTCCGCTGAAACAGAGAGGTTGGGTGTGTGGGGAAGGAGCAGAAAAAGCGTGGCAGGATCAGGTGAGGCCGTGCTGGCAGGGAGGGGGGCAGTGGCAGCGCTGCTGCCGTGGCTGCAGCTGCCGGGGACGTCGGAAGGGGTTGACTGAGCAGCAAAGTGCACAACTCCCGGCTGAGCCCAGCCCTCGTGAGATCAGCCCACCGTGACTGCCAGGCCAGTCCCACGTGGGAGGGTGGGATCTGTGGATGCCCCCGGAGCCAGCAGCTGCATCCATCCCTGGCTGCCTTCCCCCGGGGCTCTGCTCACCTGCACACGCCTCATCGCCAACGCAAACACGGGCCGGGATCCTCAAAGGGCTGCCAGCCACTGCCGGCTGATTTATGAGTTGCTGTCAGATGCAATGCAATAGAAGGAGGCTTTCGAGCTTCCCAGGGAGACCAGGTGGCTCTGGAGAAACCTCTCTAGGTCAAGGCTGTTGGTGGTAAGTGCCCCCGGCTACTCACAGCTTGGAAAATTGTACTTTCCGCAGCTGAACTTCTGAAGGAACCTGAGAGCGGGAGGAAATGGACGGGCGGTGATTCTGCATGACCCCATCTCCTGCAGACAGGAGCTGGATTGCTGGGGGCAAGTTATCCCCTAATTGAGCATTACAGACATTAGTGCTGTAGCTGACCCAGCAGGCCCAGTTAGGCACCGTGGCCACGTTCAAGCACATGACCCAAAACCAAAGTAGCCGTGTGTGTTTTGAGAGAGGGCGGTGAACACAGCAAGCAGATGTGAGGATGAGGGGGAAAGGCAAAGCTGTGAAAGCCTCTTGCTCTCCCCTCTGGAGCACCTGCTTGTGGTCACAGCTGAAAGGGGAGTTCTTGACCCTGGAACTGCTCCAATATAGTGATTTTGTTGTGCCTGGCTCAAGACCAACCGGGGTTCAGCAGCAGGCTGTGCGGTGCGAGGAGCAGAGGGAGAGGCACAAGCTCCATGTGTTTCCCCACTTGTTTCATTTGAGAGTGGTGTAGATACATCAGGAGAGAGATAAATCCCACCCGTTTGTCCATGGATATATCTCTAGGGGTCAATGCTAGAATTACACTTCCTCAAAATCGTAGAATATCCCGAGCTGGAACGGACCCACAGGAATCATCCAGTCTAACCCCTGGCCCTGCACAGGCACCCCAACAATCCCAACCTGGGCATCCCTGGGAGCGTTGTCCAAATGCTCCTGGAGCTCTGGCAGCCTCGGGGCCGTGCCAACTCCCTGGGGAGCCTGGTCAGTGCCCACCCACCCTTTGAGCGAAGAACCTTTTCCTAAATCTAACCTTTTTAGCATCTCTGCTGAAAAGCTCCAGACCGGCTTTGCAGGCGGGGTGGGCAGATGGCATCCAGCTGAAGGACTCAGTGACACCATTTGTCACAGTAAAGAGCCACCAGACCAGAAGCCACCTTCTTGGCTCATTGCAGCCCTGATACTGCAAGTGGTGAGGCCATATGCTGTCTCCCACAACCTGTGAGTCTGTTCACATCTCATCAGGACCTGTGCTGAGATGCTCTGAGACCTCTCTATTTATATGGCGTGGCTTATAAGCGTCTGCATTTGTCACTCCGTGTGTGAGTCTCATGCCAGGTTTCGAGTCTGGGATAGATCTCTTTGGTGGCCCAGGAGGGTCAGGATCCTTCTTGACCAAAACTGTGTCCCTCAGTTTTGACCATGTTTTCCCATCCTGGTTTTGATGGCAATCCAAATTTCAGACAACCTTTTATAAAAACCATTTTGCTCTTTTTTTTCTTGGTCTCCCTCTCTCCCTCTTTTTTTTTTATATTTTAATTTGAACAGGTCTAAATCTCCCACACACTGACCCAGACACCGATGTGGATCCAGATGGTTGCACTGGGATCTGACATGCAGCCGGTGAACACCAAGCCCAGGACACAGAAACATTCCCAGAGCACAAATCCTAGGACTAAATGCTCTGTGCAGATTGCCCAGAAGTGGGACTTTTCCTCACAGGGAAAGTTTTCCTCCAGGGGCTCAGACTGCTACAAAGAAGAGCAAGTGAATTTGCAAATCCACATCCCTGTATCTGTGCAGAAATGCCACAGAAATAAAATATTCACCCATAGAGGTATTCTCCTACAATCCTTTTCAGCCAAACCTTTGCCAATTTTCACTGCCCAGTTCTGCTTTTTGTAAAGGCTGTGGGGAACTACCAGGATAAGGGAAGGGGCGCTGGCATGGCTCCATCCTCCTGCACTCATTCCAGAGGCGAATAGCTCACATCCACAGGCAACCCCCAGCCCTGGCACTGCCAGGAGAGGAGATGCTGCTCTGCCGGAGCCATCCAGGGCTGCTGTCAGCGATGGATTCTGGCAGGTTCCTCCTCCATGTCCCTCGCAGAGGGCGCAGGGCGCTGCTCTGGCTGATCCATCCCTGCCGGGCTCGCAGGGAGCCAGGGGTGGCCACTGCGGGTCCCCAGCGCTGGCAGGGCCGGCTGCCACCGCCTGTGCCCTCACTAAGAGGATCGGAGAGAGCCCGGGGAGGCAGCCAGGGCGGACACGATGTCAGCCCGTGTCCCTCCGGCTGAGCAAGGCTCTGCTCATTGCAGGGCACGGGAGAGGCAGCCTGAGCCGCGGGGGCACGGAGCGGGGATGCAGCGCAGCAGCAGAGGGCGAGCAGCCAGGCTTTCCCCGGGTCCCAGCCGCCCTTTCCTGCCGGGTTGGCCTCTGGAGCTGCTTCACGCCGTCCTTCAGCAGAAATCCCTCCTGAAGGAGGTTTTCAGGGAGCTGTGAGTTAAGTGTGGCTCCTCCTTGGCCCCCTGCCCGGCGCTGAGTTCAGGCTGTGAGTCAGGGAGCAGGGGAAGGGAGCCAGGGGATGCTGTCATACTGAGAGGGGAAATTTGGGCTCCACAGCCTCCTGTTACGTGGGAGTGGTGCTTGGAGGTGGCTTTTGTAGGTGGGAATGCCCCCTCTGAGTGACGCTTCTGGGCCCTGCTGTACTCCTGGGAGTCACTGCAAAGTGGCGGCTCAAGGAAAAGGACCCCAGCATTGAGCTCAGCTTACATACCACCCCTCTGCGTCTGGGAGCACTCTGCACTCTCTGGAATGCTAAAGATAGCTCGTGTACCCTTACATCAGCTGGCCAGCATCATCTGGTGTCCGAGGGGACACACAGAACCTCTGGACCTGCCAAGCCTTTGGCTCACCTCAGCAACCACACTCCATGTGACAGATTTGGAAAGGAAAAGGAAGTGTTTCAAGCCACTTACACATTTCCAGGGACCAGGTTGTGAAAAACCAGCTCTTGGCTGCTCTGCATGGGACCATCTGGAGATTCTGAGGGAAGCTGGGAGCTGAGGTCGTGCAGGAGATGCTGATCTGTGCCCTTGCTGCTGTGGCTGCTACATAATGGGGAGAGGATTAGGGAGCTGTGTGGGGCAGCGCCCTTCCCAGAGCTAATTAAGTGACTTAATTTTGATGGGGACAGACTTTTTAGTAGGGCCTGTAGCAATAGGACAAGGGGCAATAGTCTTAAACTAGAGGAGGGTAGATTCAGACGAAATGTAAAGTAGAAAATTTTTACAATGAAGGTGGGAGGCACAGGCACAAGTTGGCTGTGAGAGGTGGTGGATGCTCCACCCCTGAAAAATTTCAAGGTTTGGATGGGGCTGAGCAACCTGATCTAGCTGATGGTGACCCTGCTCATTGCAGGGGGGCTGGACTAGATGGCCTTTGAATGCCCCTTCCACCCCAAAGCATTTTATGGCCCCGTGACCCTATGAAGTGCATCTTGGCCCACATTATGTGAACCAGAGCAGAGCACATGAAAGCAAAGTGGGGGACCAAGGGGTGGGACCCCCTGTGGCAGAGTGGGAGGCACTGCAGAGGTGCTCCCAGCACGGGCAGGGACTCAGTTCTGCAGTGGCTTTGGGAGTGACCCACACAGGGAGCTGTGCAGGCACGGGTGGGGTCCTAAGCGGGCTGGACAGCAAGCTGCAAATCAAATCCATGCATCTGGAGCATGGAGTGGCTCTAAGACTCACCAGCTCCGTCTTATTTAAAAACCCCCAAACTGGGACACTCCGCAATCCTGACCCCCTTCGGGATGCTCCATTTAGAGAGAATACAGCATTCCTCTCTCAAAATCACATAAACCCAGGAAACCAGGGATGCTGGCAGCTGCTTGGATAATTTGGCTGACTGAGCATGACTTTGATTCATTTATTTTTTGAGAGGGAAATATCTGGCTCAACTGGAGACTAATTCCCTCCCTCTCCTGAGATTGTCTTTAATAGCTAAATCTCAGCTCTCTCCCTCGCTCTCATACCTCTGGAAACAATTGAATCAATTTCTTGTTTATAAAATGCCTGTGTTTATGTACAGTTGACAAAATAAAAAACCTGTCTTCTATTTTTCTGCCAGATCTCAACAACATTAGTCTTTGAGGAAAATTTTCACTTTATTTTATGTGTTTTTCTCAATCTCTAGTCTCAAGCAAGAGACACCTTTAAAGAAATAGGAAATGAAGTCCAGAGTGAGATACACATTAAGGAATTCAGGTTCTGACCTAAATCTATTTTTCATCCAAACCTGAATCCAAATACACTTTATTTTCAGAAGCTGATAGCTGGAGCTGGACTTGAAACACACCACAGAGATTTCTTTATCACAGACATAGGCCCTGAAGATCTGCTTTAGTAGCTGTTTTTCAGACATCTGCTGAAATTTTCTCTGCCCTTGGTCATCTGAGGGTGAGGGGGGACCACGATATTTCAGGCTGAGCAGCAGGATGGCATGGGGCAACCTCTTCTTGCAGGAAGGGTTCCCCTGATCTATTTTGAACATCTGCTTTGGGTGAGAACAATCACACCAGGACATCACAAACATTTAAGGGGATCAGATGGTAACCTGTTTTCACAAAGATGTTCACATGTGGCCCAAAAATGCCGTGGTTTGGTGCTGGAAAAGCACCTCACAGCTACATCTGACAGGCACAGGTGAGAGTGGGACAGCAGGAGCTCACCATGGACAAACAGGACTTGGGATGCTCCATGTGAAAAGCTCAAAAGCTGTTCCTCTATGGAGCATTCCAGATGTGCTTTCCAGCTCCAGAGAGTTTTAGAGACCAAGAAATGAGAAATGTACTTATATTGGTCCAATGTAAAGTAACACTGGCTCAATTCCCGAGTGGTTTGATCAGTTCATCTCCATGCTCTAATGTCAGGCTGGCAAAACATCCCAGCTTCTCCCAGACCCAGGGCAGTCTCCCTTGGCAAACACAGCTCAGCCCTAACACGCATGAATTTGGGCTCTCCCATTCAACCTTTGGCCCTCAACCTCATCCTGCTGCCAGCAGTGTTCCCAGGGCTCAGGGCAAGTCATTGCCTGTGCTTCACACGTGTGTCCCTGCGGCTGTGATATCACCAGAGACCTGCCTGGCACAGCTCTTCTCTCCCAGTCCCTCCCAGAAAGAAGCAGGGACTTTGAAAGGAAAAATGAGTGCACACACAGAGCCACTCTGGCACAACCACCGTGCCTTTAATTTACATTCTCCATTTGCTTGAAGTAACATCATCATGTAGACAAGCTGTAAATTCATTTGTGCCAAAAAAATCAAGTTAATCCCTGCCTTTCTTAGTGCTCATCAGACAGAGTTTGCTCCTGGCTTTCTGGCTCTGAGAAGGAGCCTCCAACAGGTTTTCTGTACCTTAAGGTACCCACAGCCAGTCATGTCAGGGTACTTCTGGGAAAGTAATTTAAAAAAAAAATACTTCTCATGCCAGAATCTAGGCTGTGGAGAGTAACCTTGGGCAGTTTTTACTAACTTGTGGATTTTGAGTGCCTGGTGAGGTTGTGAAACACTTGCATAGGTGGTTTTGTGTTAGAAGAAACAGTTTTAGCCAGCAGCAACAAGGAACCTCCCACATGGGAATCGAGGCAGACCTTGGCTGGAAAGACGTCACACTATTCAGGGAGCTGCTAAATGTCTTTAATTGCTTTCAGCACTCAGTCCCTGCACCGTGAGTGCATTTTTTACCTCTGCAGCTGGTAACCACCAGCACATCTCACTCCTTGCCCGAAGGGACTGAGCTGCTGCTGTATGGACTGGCTGGAAACTGGTCCCAGCACGAGGCAGTTTGAAAAGTGCCAGTATATTTAAATGAAATGATGTGAAAAGGAGCTTTATCTTCTGTCTGATAGATGTGTGCAGCTATTTTTACCTCGGCATATCTAATTTTTATGTGCAATCTAAGGTAAACACACCGCAGAGGGAAGGTAGAGCAGTTTCAGTCAGCAGTAAACTTTGCAGAGGCAGCTCCAAGGAGGGGATAATCTTTCCCTTGTCTAGTTTGTTTGGAAAGAAAATTAAACTTGCTTTTTCTCATTGTGTGTTTACCCATTGTGTGCACATTGGTTCTCAGTGGTGCAAAGTACAGCTTTTTCTGCCTTACAGATCAGTCTATAAACATGTTCACTTGCTTTTGCTGCTTTTTTGACTTTAAGCGATTAAAAAACCCCCCAAAACCCAAAAAATCCACGCTACGTTTGCCAAAAGAACATTTTCAGCTGACTTTTGCTGTGAGTAAAAGGAGAAGCTGAGCTCTGTATTGCGGTGAAACAGAGATTTTATTCCTATTTCTTGTGAACATTCATGGTACAACCTGTGCAGGAGCAGGAACATTTTCTTCCCCATCTCACTGGGGTTTGTGTCACAGCCAGCAGCGCAGTCCCCTCCCCTCCTTTGAAGGGAGAGATGTTGTTTCTATGAGGCAGGTGGACAAATAATGTTCAGGATTGAGCCAGGTGTGCAGCCCTGTAAAACCCATGGTTTAAAGGTGTTTTTGGCCTGGGGACCAAAAATAAAAGTGAAAAAACTGACCATACCTATGACTGATCCAGTGGTTTGATACAGAGTAAAGTGATATTATAGATACAAATGTTATCTCTGAAAGACGTTAAACCCACTTCTAGGGGAACATTTATTGGTGGCTGTATCTATTGGCTGATTAACCATTTATGAAAACACATAATAATAATAATAATGTCATAATCCTTTAAAACCTATTAAAAGTCCTATGGTGTGAACTATTCCTGGAAAAAGGCATCTCACTTTTCTTTAAAGAATAAGATGATGGGATTTAATTTTTTTTTTTTAATTTCCTTGCAAAGGTTGTCTTTTATTTTTATTTCCTTGCAAAACCTCACTGATGGAGGGAAGAAGACGTGTGAGCTCTCTGCAGGCTGGAGGGACCCAAATGACCCAACCATCACTTTTCCTGCCTTCTTGACCCTTGTTCTCACAAAACATCAGGGAGAGCAAGGCAGTGAGGTTTTGAGGACTGCCCTCTGCAATCACTTAGTTATGATTTTTGAGCTGAATGATCACTGAGTGCACAGGGTGAGATGAAAGCACTGGTGAGGGGACCCTGCCTGGCACCTTTGATGCATCTGCTTAAAGCTGTTCCCTTGGGAAAAGCTCATCAGAGCTGAACCCACTGTGCCAACACATTTCCCTGTGAGAATTGCAGGGGCTCCAGCCCCTGCTGATGCCACCACAAGGCCGCTTTTTTACAGCATTTCCGCTTCTCCCAGTTAAGGGACATCACGGAAAAGAGAGGGCGAAACAACCCCAACCCAGGCAAACATTTCCCTTTGTACTCCGGGGCTGTGTGGAGGTGGAATACGTTTTCCCCTGTCGGTTTTTCCTCATCCCTCACTTCTCAGCATTTCCTCCCTCTCCATGGTGACTCCACACAAACAAGCTCCCCGGAGCGGGGCTGCCGTGAGTGCGCACTGCAGATGCGGTTGTGACTCACGGCCGTGACTCACTGGGGCGAGCTGCGGGCGAGCCACGCCGGGGCCTGGGAGCCAGCGAGCCCGGCTTGTGCTGAGCTCACACCGCCCGCCAGGGGAAGAGCATCCCGGGGACTCCTGTGGAAACCCAGGGAGTCCTGCATGGGTGGCCCCGATGGCTCCCGAAAGGAGAGAGAAGTGGGAATCGGGGGAGGAGAAGTTGCAGGCAGCTTCGCTGTCGCTGCTGGCAGGAGGAGAGAGTTTGGGTAATGAGGGGGTTGCCGCTGGGATCAGAGGTGGGATCCAAGCCTGAGCCCACCCAAGGTGAGAGCCCAGCCCTTGGAAGCTGGAAACCAAGAATTTGGCACCTGAAGGAAAGCAGGGACTGCGGGCTGCAGGTAGCAGAAGGAAAACCACACGGTGGCTTTCCTCTTTTAGGGCAGAAGGCAAGTTTCATACAGTGAATCCATAAACCATGAATTTTCTTAAGGTGCTGACCCTAACACAGCCACAGCCCAATGTGTCCTGAGTCTGTGCAGTCTCAGCATCCTTAGGATGCTCAGAGTTATGAGAAAGGGAAGGGAAGGGAAGGGAAGGGAAGGGAAGGGAAGGGAAGGGAAGGGAAGGGAAGGGAAGGGAAGGGAAGGGAAGGGAAGGGAAGGGAAGGAAAGGAAAGGAAAGGAAAGGAAAGGAAAGGAAAGGAAAGGAAAGGAAAGGAAAGGAAAGGAAAGGAAAGGAAAGGAAAGGAGAAAGAGAATTCTCCTCTGCTTACCTATCTTCCATTGAGTCACGGACATGAGATCATCACTCACAATAATTCAGGCAGCCTGCCCCAAAATGATTAGGCTTTCATGGTGACAGATTAAAGCAAATTTTGCTCAACAATGTAATCAGTTACTACAATGGGCAAACAAAGGATAAAGCAAGGCAGATACAGCATGGGAAAGTTCCTTGTGGAACTGATAGGAGCTGTAGGCAAATGTTAACACAAATGGAAATAAACCCAGTGTAAAACAAGGAAAAGTATAACCTTACAATCAAAAGGGAATTACAGTGTTGTTTTTTCTGGTTTGGTTTTGGTTTTTTTTCTCAAAGGATAATAGGGAAATTGACTACTAGAAATTTGGCATAAGTGTTGTGACTAAATTTCATGCAAGGCTGTGGCATCTGCTGGTGGAGGACATTGTATGAATGCCAGCTTGGGGACAGGAATGCAATTGGGCCATCAGATCCCTCTTTTACTTCTTAAGAAATAATTAAAAATATCCTCATCTAGCTGAAACAGATGGCTACAATCACACCATTTTGTCTTAATCTGAATAAGGAAAAAATTGTTTCCTGGCTGCATGACACTCAAGCTGTTCCTCTTAGCCTTTTCCCCAGGAAAAGCCCCAAACACTTCACACCTTTGACATTCTCAGGCTCTACCTACCGGCCAGACTAGCTCATGCTGCATTTCCCTAAGATGTCCATAAAAGGGTTAGGTTTAAACAGGGTGTCTCAAGCCCTTCCAGGTAATTGTTTGTAGATTGGTCTGGTCATGACAGATCCAACTTGTACTCGCTCCACTCTGTTTGCTGAGCAAAGCTGGGCCAGAGCTGTGATGCCCAGCATGCTTGGGCTGGCTCGCATTCAGAGAGCCCTGCAGCTCAGCTCTACCTTCATTTAGGCTTCTCTGCTGCCAGAGAGGCTGGTTTGCAGAATGATCTTAAGATCCAGGATTTTCTGGGGGCAGATCCCCAACCCCCAGCATCCTGCAGGGAGGTGGCCATGAGGTACCTCTGGTTGTGGTGCCTTGGTGCCTCCAGCTCTTGGCCACATCCTTTGCCTCCTTTTCAGTGAAGAGCTGTTTCCAAATCTCCATTGTCAAGCTCCAAAAGGGGTTGGCTCACAGCCTGGTGTAGTGGGGAGATAAAGTTAGATGATCCCTTATGCGCCATGAAATGCTCCATGAAACTTTGTAGGGGATAGAATATGAACCTCCCTTAAACAGACTCGCTGTGACTGCCTGGGGAATGCATTTCTCATTAAGATTGCGTTTGGTTTTGATGAGCAAGGGATTCTTGGAGAGCATTGCTCCTCTTCTCTCTGGCATTTAAACCCCTTCTTCAGTTCTCCAGTGCGCCTTGTCCTGGGTTTTGTGGTGACATTGTTGTGGTGACACTGTTGTGGTGGCACTCTTGCTGTCCATCACCCTCAGAGCAGCTACTTTAGTTCCCAGACCAACTGTACCTTGCTGGATTCCCTTTTTGTGCCTGTGCTCCTCTCCACATTGGCAGGAGATGGTGCCTTCCCAGAGGAATGGCTCGCTGGATGGAGATGGAGGAGCAGGAAGGCAACTTGCAATGGGGAGGGCAAAACCTACCAGCTGCTGCCAAAGCCGATATGGTGCAGCAGAGCATGGGCTCATTTTTGTGCTTTCCAGAGGGCAATTAGCAAACTGAGAAGATGCTGGGTGGACTTGGGTGGAAAGGGATGGCCTGGTGCATAAAAAGAGCAGGGATGAAAGTGGAAAAGCTCTCTTGGTAAAAGTGGAAGGGTGCAGGCATCCCTCAGACCACTTGTCAGCCTGGGAGTCATGGACTGCTTCCAAGAGGGCCAAGAGTGGTAGCTAAGAAATGTACATTATTAGGCTTTATTTTGCTTTGCGGGAGTCTGCTGCGCAGCTGGAAAATGTAATTAGGTCCTGGTGCTGTAAAATGGGCTGCACACATGCTGCTCCAGGCTGAGATTAGACAGGGAATCTGGGAAAAGGTTAGGCACAGGCTGTGCTGCAGTGGAAATGTGCTCGTTGTGAGTCTAAGAGGATAAGGTTTGTTCCAGAAGCCACTTTCTTTCAACCCCAACCATTTTCTTGGTACATCCAAGGCAGCCAGAATAGTTTTGTTATAAACCTGGAACAGATCTGTGCTCCTCACTTCAGGTGGAGAGCTAAACCATTTCTACAAGCTGAAGATCAAGTTTACAGGATAAATTGGGAGATTGAATGAAGGAGCAGACTTTGAGGAAAGAGAGTAGAGATAAGGAGGAAGAGAATCCCAAGCAACAGGTCCATCCACAGGAGATAAGAAGGGGGCAAGAAACTGAGCTGAAAGAAGACAGTGTAAGGTCCCCTCCCTGGGAGAGATTCCAGCCTTGCATTTTCTGGGTATCCTGTGAGGTCAGCTGCTGCTGCTGCTGCTGCTGCTGGAGAATGCTTCTTCCAGAGCCAGGTGAAGGATTCATAACATTTTGTTTCCAGCATTCTTCTCCCATCCAGCAAGTAAACAGAGCACACAGAGTACTGTGCTCTGGCAGGGCCTCCGAACTGGAGATAATCACCTGTCACTGCCAGCAGTCATTCCTTGGAGCTGCAAAGAGCTGTGCCTTCCTCTGTAGGTTCAGATTTTCCTCTAGACATAAGTGGGCACAGTCTGTACATTTCCATATAAAATAGCTCTTGTTCTTACATCATTGCTTTGATTTTGTTTGTTTTTGTTTTTGTTGTAACCTGGAGAAAATCCAACCAAGAACAATAGTAAGGTTTCAAAGCCAAGCACCCTGGTGCTAGAAGCTGCCAGAAGTCAGGCTGTTCACATCAGTTCAGTTTGATCTCCTATTTTGATTCCTTTTTACAAGACCCTGCATATTTCAGCAGAGGGGCCCAACCTCACTCAGCACACTGGTTGGACAGCGGGTCAGGCCATAAAGCAAACACTTTCTCTGGTGATTAATGCCCTCTGTGGGTATCCTGGAGAGGTGAATTATAGTCTTGGCTTTGCTACCACCTTTTGTTTGATGTTGAGTTGGGTGAGATGGTATCATAATGGAACTGTACAAGGTGGCTGAGTTATGGTGGGGGCTCGCCAGCATGAATGATGGCCTTCTCCACTGTAGCTTGTTTGGTCTGTCTTTTGAAATCTTCGTGTTCTTGCAACTCAGCTTTTTCATAGCACACATTGTCCTGGAGGACTGGGTAGATCCTTGCTTTTTTTAGCGTCCTCAAAAGAAAACAGCCTCTGGGTGATCTCTGGCTGGGGCTGCTCATTGTGATCATTCTCCACTTGAGGGCGATGTGACCTGGTCCAGTGCACACGAGAGGCAATTCGGGGTGAAATTAAGATGAAAAGAATTTGGCATCTGCTCTGTGTGTCCAAACGAGGTCTAGGCAGCTACACCACTGCAGCTGGTGAAGACTAATTCAATAGAGCCAGAGGAGTTTGGAGGGAAAATCAGCTTTCCCTAGAACGGGCAGGCACCAGCTGAGCATGGGAATCCCTCCCCGTGTTCACGGGGCTGGACTGGGGAGGGTCACAACTCCCTTCCCAGCGCCTTTTGTCTTTGAGGTGGTCTCAAGACCCTGGTTTGGGCTCCAACTCTGCCCCAGAAGAGTCTCCCAAAGGTTGCACCTCCCACCTGTGTGCAGGAATGTGACAGTGCTGAGACACACCAAGTGTCCACTGAACAACCAAACCAGGGCCCAGATCTCTGCTCACAGCTCTGGGAACTTGCACATTTAGCTCATGTGCAGGCAGGGGCACTCAGCTGCCGGCATTTAAAGGCCTTGTTGGCAAGGTAAGACCTGCCCAGGGTTATTGATGTCATCAAAGAAGGGAAGATGTCCCGCTGGGTGTGGAAATCCAGGGCATTTTTGCTGAGGGGACTGCACACCCACCTCTCAGTCAGACTGTGACTTGTGGGTCAGGATCTCAGATCAAGAAGAAGCTGATGAATTTGACTGAAAATACGGATGACTCTTCACTGCCAAGTGGCACAGTCAGATTTTGCTGCAAAATATGTGGCAACGGGGCTTTTTAAAGATATAAATCTTTGTTTTGCAAAGGCCTGTAACAATCCCTATGCCAAGAAATGTATTTCAGGTTTCTGCAATCAAGACATGCACTTTATTTTTGTAGTCCAGGAAAGCTACACTCCAGGAATATGGGAATATGCAATGGCTGCCTGATAAATGCCAGTTGATCTAAATAATTCACCTCATTCGTGTCTGGTTTATCTGTCAGGTTGATCAGCATTTATCTTTGTTGTTTGCAGGCGAGCAGGAGAGAAATATTAGAGATGGAAACATTTCAGTCCACTTAAAACTACATGGAACTAAATCAGTGTTACAGTGGCAACTGAAGCAGACATTTCTAATTAGCAGCAGCTTAAAACACAGCAATGGTCTGTAATGAAATAAATAGATCACCATTGTCCCCAGCACCAGGGAAAGTGGTGTAGGACACAAGAAGCCTCGTAGCTCATGCATCTTCCTGGACCCTTCCTCCCACGAGCATGTTCAGAGTCTTCATATGTTCAGTTCCCTTCCTAAAACTATTTTTCATGCAGGCTCCTTGCAATTTTTGAAGCAGAAGGGTGCATATTCTGCCTTGCTGGGTACAAGTGTTGTTCTGATGTGCAGAGAGCTGCACACAAAGTTTTGGGTTGCTGGGGACAGGAAAAGACCTGGTCACAGGTCTGGGAGCAGAGCCCAGAACTACACGTTTGTCTCCTTGAAGCCAGCTGAAGCTTAGGCCTGTAACAAATGTGGGATCCCCCAACACCTCTGTGGGTACCCCTCTAATCTGGTTCCTTGAGTCTGGTCATCTTCTGATGGCTGATTTAATAACACTTGGGTTGAGCTGTGGCAGGAAAGGATTTGGTTTCTTTGAAAAAAAAAATAAAAGAGGAAACTAAAGAGTTTTCATTTATGTGTTAGTGGGTTAAGGAAATGATTCTGGGATCATTTGTTTCACATGTGCCTCTATCTCATTTCTCAGACAGACAAGGTACTGCTGTTCTCTTAGCCTTTGATATGGGACAAAAGTAATAAGAGGAGGGAATTTGTACAGGAAAAACAAATTCCAAGGGGGAAATTTCAAACTGGCCTGCAGAACTCACTCTCTCACAGGACTGCAGAGAGGCCAAGAGCTGGACAGGGCTTGGGACAACTGGAAACTGGGCTGGCTCTGACAGAGGTGACCCTTCCAAACAGACTTTGAGGGGCTCCCCAGTTTTGTCTGTGGTCTTGCCTTTCCTTCCCAAACACACAGCAATAGTTCTGCTCACCTGCATCCCAGGGAAGCCATCCAGAAAGCCCTGGCACTGTGGTGGCTGACCCTCCAACCATCTGCTGGTAACAGCAGGAGCCTTCTGGCTGCCTTGCTGTGGGAAGCACACGGTGACATTCCTGCAGGAGGGACTTCTGCTGAGCAATTGCCCTGCAGAAAGATGATTTTATCAGCTGTGTCTTAAAAACTTCCACTCTAGCGCTGAAGATAATGGGAACACACATTACTGCTGGCCTGCTTGCTGCTGATTTGACATCATGCCACGTGGGGGAGGTGTTGGAAATAGGCAAATACTACAGAATTAAAAAAAAAAAAAACAAAAAAAAATCAAATCACTCTGAGTTGAAAGGGAGGAGAGCCAGGAAAGGAAATACCTCAGGCAGAGAATTACTACTTCTGTATCAAAGCCAGCAACTCCTTACTTTAATATTTAACACCCAAGAGAGCTGAGGGGGAGGATGCTGAGAATGGGTGAAATTTTTCAAAGGAACCCAATTTCTAGTGATTTTCCTTGGGTACATTTTTCTAGTGAATATTCAGTTTGATGAGAAATGTGACTTTTGGTCATCAGAAGCACATTTACACGTTCAAACTGCAAATTGCTGAACAGTTTCAGCTGGAAAGTGAAGTGTGCAGAGTGGCTGGAAGGGGACATTAACCCCTCCCACCAAAATCCAGCACTCATTGCTGCTGCTTTTCTCACTTAAAAGTCAAAGTGTTTAACTCTGGGTCAAAGGGAATGTTTAGCTCAGGAGAAGAGAAGGCAAAAGGGGTAAGGCA
Source organism: Monarcha castaneiventris obscurior (assembly GCA_026261815.1). Classification (NCBI taxonomy): domain Eukaryota; kingdom Metazoa; phylum Chordata; class Aves; order Passeriformes; family Monarchidae; genus Monarcha; species Monarcha castaneiventris. Next base: position 2,086,350 of record JAMPIT010000230.1, read on the forward strand.
GCTTTTTGCTGTGTTTAAAGGAGAGATATTGAGAAGAAATGTTCAACAAAAGATGATGAAATGGGCACGAGCTGCATCAGGGGAAATTCATTTTGGGCTTAAGAAAAAGCATCTTTGTCATGAGAGCACTGAAGCACCAGAAGAGAAGCCCAGGGAGAGTGAGCAGTCTGCGTCTTCAGAGAGAATCAAAACTCAATGGAGCAAGGCCCTGAACAACTGGAGATGACCTTGAACCCAGACCTTCTTTGATCAGGGCACTGAGCTGCAGACTTCCAGAGGTCCCTGACAACCCAAATTATTCTCCAGTTCTGTGAAGCTGAGATTGAATGAAATGAAGAAAAAAAGTTCCCTGTTTTCCTGTCATTCCTCTGCCTTCAGCACAGCTGGAGGCTGGCATTCATGTGCTTTGCCATGCTCTTTGCCTTTCATACTTCTGGCCCATACATGGTCCTAATATCCATTTCAGCTGCTTTGCTTAATCAATTAAGCTGGTTTGAAGTTATTTCAGTCCCCAGTGATGCTGTCTGCATCAGTGACAGCGAAATCAATTGCCCTGCAACAAGAAGCACTCTTACTGCCCTGCCAGCACTTATGGGGATCTTTTGATGCTGCAGGGACAGGGAAACGTGGGATTAGGGCCAGACAAGGTACAAGGTCTACGTTTCACCAAGGAAAGACAGCAGGAGGAAGTTATTGGAAGGGTTGAGGCTGGTTGTCAAAGGGACATAGCACATGCACAGGGATCTGCTCCCTCTCTCTGCTGCCTTAACTTCCCCTGTTGGAAGGAATGGTTTATCCTGAGGGTGCAAGGCTGGATCCAGGCTAAGGGAGGTCAATTCTGTTATCCAAACCTGTACCATGACAGCTCACCTGTATCAGGTAAGGAGCTGCAACCACTTCTTAGAAAGGAACAAATTGTTTTCCCCTATTTTCAAGTGGTGTGCAGTAATCCAAGAGTCGTAGTTCAGTTTTGGGGCAGGGAGATGTGGGGTCTTTTTCTTGCCAGGCCCTTAGGAATTTTGGAAGTTTTGGGTGGAGTTCCGGAATGGGGCTTGGGCTCTGCACGAGAGGTAAGAAAGTGAAATGGTGCATTGCAACTGGTGATAAGAAGAAAAATGCATTTATTGTGCTTGTCACATGTTCGGATACTGTGGAGCTCCAGGCTTGGTCCTACCCACAGAGGGAAAGACCACAGAGTGGCTTTGCTCGGCCTGAGGTCACCTCCCAGCCCTCTCAGTACCTGGAGAGTTAGGAAAGAGCCAGGACACAGAGTTAAACCAAACACTCACTGGCATGTGTGTCTTTTTCTGCAGTGGCAAAAGCCTGGTTTGAGTAGATCCAGAAGGCTTTTGTCCTAAATATTTACAATTAGGCTGCTAAAAGGAACTGTCGGATGTGACCTGGAGGCCTCCTCTCCACCTCTTTGCCTGAGGGAGATCCAAAACAATGCAAGAGAGCTGGAGTTTCTGCCAGGTTGGTCTCTGCCTGGGGGAGGGATGAAAGAAAAAAAACAACAGACAGCAGATGTCCTCGATTATTATCTAATCCAGCCTGCCTTGGGGGCAGGAGAAGAACCTGTAACAAATGGACCAGCTGAAGGTTCTGCTGGGGAACAGCTTCCTAGAGCTCTTGGAAAAGTCTGGGTCATGGAGTAGCCAAGTCAAACCCTGACTTGCTGTCCGTCACTGCTTTGACTTCACTGCAACCAGTGAGGAAAGGGGGAATGCTGGTCCTTTGTCATTTATTGGAGGAGGGTACATTTCCTCTGGAGTCTTGGATTCCCTTGGTGGATCACAGAGAAAACTTTATTCCTGCCCAGTGCTGCTCCTCTGTGCTTTTCAAAAGAAATTGTGCAAAAGCGTTCTTTCTTTTATTTGTAGAGTCTGTCCCAGTAGGACTTCATTGGTGTCTCTCCTCTTAAATTCAGAGACTTTTTCTTGGCTTAAAGGTAGCTCATAATTGACTTACAGCTGCCTCTCCACAGGATATTGCTGTATCGTATTCCCTTTTATGTTGCTGCGCCATGGAAACATTCCTGTGAATTTCGGGGAAAAGGAAGAATGAAAAGGTGAGAGTGGGATAGAAATCTACCTCCATTTGGTCCTTAGTCTTTTGCTGCTTACCTCAAGGATCAGAAGGGATTCAAGCTTTGTCCTGATAGGGACTGTCCTTAATAAGAGCTATGTGGTGATGACAGGTGATGTAAGGGACCTTTGCTTGGGTCTAGATAAGTATTGTTCCTGAAATCTTCTTGAAAAGTCACTCTTGCTTTTGCAAATGTTGTTTGTGTCTCCTTGCCTGTTTCTAGAGGATGGTGAGAGAAAGTTCCTTGCATTCAGCCCTGGCTGCTTTCCCATCCCAACTCACGGTGTTACAAGAGCCAGTCTTGAGTGCCCATGCAGAAAGGTGTGCCTGCACCTCCTCGTGGCTTGCATCTCTCTGTGGATTCACTGACCACTGAACAGTGAAGGAGAAGAGAGTTCCAAGGCTCCAAACTCCCACTGTGAAAGCCAGAAATATGCTAACAAACCCTGAGCAGTGGGAAGCCAATACTAACTGTATTAGCTACAATGACAGGGACTGGCCAGCTTCACTTGTCAGGTCAAAGCTGACCTCTGGGGATGGGCAGGGAGGCTGTTCCCCACATGGAGCTGGGTTATACGAGCAGGTGTATGGAGCAGGTTTTATGTAGTGCAAGAACAGCTGGAGGCCCCAGCACTGATCAGGTTTCTTGGCTTGGCCCTCGATTGCACACCGGGGATTGCCAGAGCTGCTCAGTCTGGTTCAAAGCAGATAAGAACATCTGCCTTCTCCTGCTGCCCTCCACGGATGACACATCAAAACTGGCCCTCAACATAACTCTGGTGCAGCTGAATGCTGTTCAGCTCCATGGAGAGTTTGGTCTGGTGTCTTGTGAAGCGTCAGAGCTTGAATTCCCCCTGCCACAGAGACTCATGCTGGAGCTGGTGGAGGGCATGTCTTCATCACATTCCACATGATCCCACTGTCCCCCCATGGCTTCAGCTTCCACTCAACTATAAAAGGCTTTTTCCTTGCATTCATCTGTGGGCAGATGGAGATTTCTGGGATATAGGTGCACAGGGACCCCAAGGCTGTGGCTGTACCCCGCTGCTTGAGCTTCTCTAGACTGTCAGCAATGCTTATTTGGGGCTGTTCCCTTGGACAGGCTCTCATGCACCTCTTTTTTTCTAATCCACTGATGGCATGGAAGTCCAGCCTGGTAAGTGCTCATGATAGAAATCTAGACAAGAAATGAAAATGCTGAATGTCCTTGCACGTGAAAGCCTTTTGCTCATGTGATCACAAGCAGGAAGACTGGTGACCTGGGCAAGCAGCCTCCACACAATGACCAGTTGAGCATGGCATGTACTCCATGAGCTCCTGTGGAATGTTGCCAAGCAGCATCTGCTGGTGATTCAGAGCTGTCCAAGTCCTCCAAGCCATTTCTGAGTGGGCACAAAGAGTCCTGCAGCATTGTACAAAAAAAGCACAGATGTCCCAGAGACACATCACGAGATGACAGTGAGTACTGCCAGGTTGTGACATGAGAAACCCTGTGTGTGACATGGCCAGCATTATGATGCTCTTGTCTAAATGCACTGATTCAGTCGTGCACTAAATGGCAAAGCTACAGAGAAGCTTCACACCAGCAAACCCTGGTGAACAAGGGGGGCAGTTCCTAAGCAAATTGGAATTCCTTGAGGTTTCTGGCCAAAGTGTCATGACTGTGCAGCCATGAGGCTGGGGAAGCAGAGGATATCAGCATTACATAGCAGTATAATTTAAAGCCATAACTCCAGGGACTGCAGCTGAGTGGTCAGGCAGGGGCTGCTGAAGAGCTGTGATATGAGACGAGCTGACCCAGAGAGCAGCTCAGTGGGGAGGCACGTGGCTCTGGGCCTGGCAGGGTGGGTGAGTGCTTGGGAAGCTGTAGTTTTATCTCCTCTGAGATGCCTTGGCAGCGTGTACAGGACATGGCGTGCTGCCAGGGCTGGAAAAGGAGTTGCCCTGGAGGGAGCAGGGCCGTGGGGGCCGAGCCAAAGCTTTGGCATGTCTGGTGCTGCTCATGGCTGGGCTGGCTGCTCAGAAGCTGCAGAAAATGCAGGTGCTGGTGGTCTGGGGGGAGACCTTTAGGGCTGAGAGCAGCCAGGGAAGGTGGGTGCATCAGCTGCATCTTGACTGGTAAATGATGCAGGTCCTGAGCATGGGCTCCCACAGCAGCACAAGTGTCCCTGCTGTTAGATGGCCCTGGCATGGTCCTACTGGCATTTCCCAGGTAATTCCCAGGCACAGTCTGGGGGTTATCCCAGGCTGGAGCCATCCCCAACAGGCATCAGTGATGTGGCTGTCCTTTAAGAAGGACAAGAACAGCTTAGAGGGATAGATGAGCTGAAAAAGGGTCTGGTGCCCACCGTGTTGCCTGGTGCAGCCAGGATGGTGCCAGGGTGCAGAATGGGGTCTGGCAGCCACAGGACTCCTGGATATCCATTGTGCACTCGAGTCACTCCACATAATGGCCTCCTAGAGATTCCTCTGCTTGTTTATAGTCACCTCTGAACTCTCCCCGACTTCTGTCGGGTTAACACATGCACTCCCCAGCCCTGCAGATGCTCAGGAAAATTCAAACTAGGAGGGATCTGCGCTGGGAAATAGCAGCTGAACCCTCTGCATCACTGATCTCCTGCAAAGTGGGACTTCATTCGAGTACTTCTGGTTTATCCTGATTTAAACATCCTGACAGTGGTGCGGCCCCGTGGCTCTGGAGAAGCTCCACCGTTTGAACAGCACCTTGCAAACATACAAGCTGTGAAATTTCCTGGTGCCACTGGGGTTGCTTGAGAAAAAGCAGCTAAAAACTGCTGCTGGCTACTGTATTACAGCCCAGCAGAGCTGCAGGCAGGCCGGCCCCCCGGCGTTGTCACAGAGCTAAAATTGATGGATAATAGGGCTAACAAAATAAAAGGAGGCTCTTCCTTGCGCTGCCTGGGGAACAGGAAACTCTGCACGGCGAGCGCGTGGAGGTGAACAAAGCGTTAAAGCCTGGCAGAGCAGCTGCTGCTGACCTTCTGGTCCCAGCACCGCTAAACAAAGCTCCTGTTACAGCTGAACTTTAGTACCAACTTCTGCTGCTCCAGGGATCCTCGCAAAAGTGCACTCTGAGCTGCAGCTAGCACTGAGCAGCGGGTGAGGCAGAGAAGCAGAGGGTGGTGATGCCCACAGAGCCCGCCCTGTCCCCTCTCCAGGCTCCCTCAAAAGCCACCCTCTGTTGTCATCAGCAGTGGAGGACCCCTGAAACTGAAGGCTGCTGCCAGACCTAGGTTTTGGTAGCCATTGGTCAATATATCCACCATTTTTCTGAATTTTGAAACAGGCTTTTGGCCTAGCCACCATCCTGCAGTGATGAGTTCTGTGCATGGAGTATGTGCACTGGGAAAATGTGCTTACTTTTGTGCCTAAAATGTGCTTAATTGCAAATTTTCGGCGTGCTCCTGGGTCCTCTGGCATGGGAAATAATGAACAACTGTTTAATATTAATATTTCCCTTCTTATTCATGGTTTTACAACCTCTAATATCATATCCTCAGAGAATTCTTTCCTTTCAGAGGAAGAATTCAAAGCCATTCAGTCTATTCCCACATGGGAGCCTTCCATAACCTAAACTTAATGCTGCACATCCTTGCTGTCCTCCTCCATTACTTCCACAGAAAGCAAAATTTGAGGCACTTCTCAGCAGAGGTTTTACAGGTATGGTCGAGCTCTTAGTGGGACATAAAGATGTGAAAGACATTTTCAACCAATGAAATTTCTCATCCTCTACTGGGGATGATGATGGAATTACACACCACTGGAAAAAAATGCACTTATTTCTGTGTGAGACTTGATAAGAAGGATGAGGCAGACTGAATAAAACACATCTGGGGTCTCCTTGTGCCCACAAACTCTGAGGAGGAATTTGTCCTGTGAAATTAGAAGTGAGACACAGCAGACCTAGATGGGTGTGTAGACTGATTGTGGCACAGAATAAAGAAACAGGGCAAAACCCAACAAGTTTGGGTTAAAACAGTAATAAACATCTTGATGCTTTCTGCATGCGGCTGAGTTCAGTTGTGGTGCCCAGTTTTGAGAATTTGAGCTCGAAATTTGCCCTTTTCCATCTCAGTGCTTTTTGTGCACGTAGCTCCTGGTGTGCCCAGCCCCAGAGCTCTCCACTGTGGACTTTTTGCTGTTCAGGGCAAGAGCTCTTCTGTCCTTGTCCTTATTGTCCCCAGATTGTTGCCATTACACTGACAGGAGGGTGGAGGAGGTGGGTGGTTGCTGAAGGTGGGCATCGCTCCCCAAGTCATCCAGGGCTGTACTTGGGAGGCTGGTGGGTGGGCAGCGGAGATTTTCCTGGTAGTACTCATTGTGTTTGAGGCCAACATTAAAATCAGCTCTTAATTGCTAATTTCTTAATTAATTGCTTAATTTCTTTGGCCTTGGAAAAGCAGGGAGCCTGGAAGGAAAGGAATCTTATTGCTTGAGGAGCTGGGAGACTCTTTGGACTTTCTTATTCCTAGCCTGGTGGTAAGAAGTATCTCAGAGTGGAAGAGCTCTCAAGGCCATGGCACGTGTGCATTTTGAGTTTCTATGTTACCATATAGGACCATTCTTTGTGGGCGTGGAATTCTCTGTTTTGGCATGGATGGTACCTCTGATGCCTTAGGGTTTAGCTTTTATATTTTACAATTTCTGTACTGCTTAGAGTGTAACTCTGAAGTTCTTTGTAGCCTGTAATTTCTGCTCTCTCGTGCTGGGCAGACATAACAAAGCCTCTCCAGGCTTTGCCTTCAAGGACAGCCAGGCTGTTCTAGGCCCAAAATGTGTAACCCAAAGCCTCTAAGGGGGGAGCAAGCTGAGTGGAATTACATCATTGAACTGGGGCTTTAATTGGAGAATTAACTGTGGTGTGCAAATGAACCAAACCTATAAAGGTGTGAAGAACTCGTGACCTGTCGTCCATCTTGGTGTCCATTGTTTGGAGGCAGCCTCTGGGAGTACCTTGAAGGCCCTTCAAATAAACACCTATCTTTATTTCCTTACTCTTGTCTAGTCTCTGTTTCTAGGTGGCTGGAGAAGGCATCACCTCCAAGAAAGCAATGAGAAACAGGGGATGTGCTCACTGCTTCTCCTACCAGGGGTTTATCTGAGATTTTAGCAAGCAGTGTTTGTGGGCTTACTCCACGTGAGCAGAACAATCCCTGAATCCCCTCAGGAGAGGCAGTAAACAGTCACTTTACCACACATTTTTTGGAACCCATGTGTTTTGGCTTGGACCAAACCATAGTTGGTGGAAATTGGTTTCACCAGCCAGCCTCTGCAATATTTATTACTTGGGGTGGCTCCTCACCTTTCCAATGAAGTCCAGGCCTAGCTCCATACTGATGTGTGTCTCAGGATGGCCTTGGGATGGAGCAGGACCATAGCTTGAAAATCACTTTGCTTCAACCCTGGGTGAGAGATGCAGCTTCCACTTTGCAGGAAGAATTTCTGGTTGGGGCCACGAAGTTATGCAAGGAGATGAGTCTTGCAGAGGAGATCACTTTGAGAATCTGGAGACTGTGGGGCAGCTCCTTCCCCTGCCAGGACACCCACAAACCTCCTTTTTCCATCAGGATGCGAGGCAGTGCAGTGTAACATTGCCAGGGCTCCTGGCTGAGTCACACCACCCCGGGGGCTTTGCCCCACTTCCTGGGATTTCATGAATCCTCACCTTCCCCTTTGAAAACTTGTGAACCTGACGGTTGCTGGGGAAGACTTGAAAGCGTGGTGCAGGCATAATTGGAGAGCTTAAAGACTCAAAATTTACACTAAAAGCTGTCAGTTCTTGGATTCAGAAACCGGCTAGGGGTGGGCGCTGGAGGAGGCAGGCAGCGGCACTGATGCTTTTTGCAGGAATGCTGCCAGCATTAATATTAACAGAGCCACCACGGTCCAGGGCTTCATTTGCATCTGCTCTGTGGAAGAACTCGTCCCAGAGCAGTCTCCCACAGCGCTGCAGATGTGAGGCATGAGACAACTCTGCCCCAAGAAGCTCCTGATCCAAGTTCCAAGGGCTCTGATTTGCAGGACCTTCCCCACAGCCACCTCACTCCCACCCTGTCCCTCACATCGCAGGTCCCCCACCTCTGCCCTTGCCCACCTGGGTTAATAAAGCTAATGAGGTATGGGAGCTTTTTTAAGTGGCTGGGATGCAATTAGCTCAGCATCTCACTGGGAATTTGGGGACCCTGTGGTGCTGGTACCCACTCCCATCCCTTCATGAATCACTGTGTTTGGAGTAAGGACACTGTAGCAGAGGTAGAGCAGACATTTAGAGAGGTGCCTGGAGCACATGGAGCTTTTCCTCCATGGGTGCCTGTCAGGAGAAATCGCTGCAGCTGTGTGAGAGATTTCTTGCCTGCCCCTGCTAGATCTGTGTGGAACTGGTGACAGACTGGTATGCTGGGTTCACATGTACCTGGGGTACAGTGAGAGTTGTTCTGGCATATTTGGAGGTCCTCTACATCCTCCCAGGTCAGGAGGATTTGCAAGCTCAGTTGCACCACTGCCAGTATTCATCAGGAGCTGAAATCATGGTATCAGCAGCGGTGGTGGCCAAGTTTCCAATCTGGTCGATGCTGCAGAAGGCTGCCAGAACTGAGTCCTCACCCAGGACCTCTGGGAACGTGCCTGGAAACTGACTCACCCCTGTTTCAAACCACCCACGTGCTCTGGCAGGAGACTCTGTGCAGTGGTGTGAACCGAAGCCTGGGGTCTCCCAGCCTGGGGCTTTTCCCCTGTAAAGCTGGTGAGGAGCCTTGCCAGCTTCCCAGGGCCTTTATTGTAAATTGAAAAATGGTTTTGGAGGCTACCAGAGGTCCGTGTTCAGAGTGTCCCCGTGGTGCTCTGTCCTAAGCACCAGGTTTGGTTTGGTTTTTTTTAATCCCCTAAATCAATAGTCTGGTGCATTGTGCAGTGCAGCCTAAAAGGGATGAAAACATACCCAAAATGCAAACCTCCAACCTCCACAGTTGCTTTGGACACCATGAATTACCAGTAGACACATGACTAGCAGGAGAGAGGATGGGGAGAGCAGAGGTCCATTAGCGACTCCCTACCCCCAGCATATGGCTAATTAAAATTTCTAATTAAGGCACTGTGGGGGTGAAGAAAGGAAGCTCGTGGCCGAAAGTCCCCCTCCTTTTTCTGTATTTCCTTCAATAGCTTTATAAATTTCCCCCCTAAATTAACTAATTAATATCACCTAATCAGTTAATAGAATTAGCTAATTAGATTGCTTAATGGAATTTCTGAAGAGCAGATTTAGAAGCTCTTAAGGAGACTTTAATCACTTTTTATCTGGGAAGCGGGGCACCAGTGTCTGCATTCATTCAGCAACTTAGAGCGATCACTGTTATCAGCAAAACATTTCTGAAAATCACTAATTTGCCTTCATCCTGCTCCAGAGTCGCAGCTGCAGTCACCCAGGATTGAAAGGTCAGGCTCAGCCTGGCTGTTTTGCCCCTCCAAGATGCTGTTGCTTGCACTTGATTGCATCAAAAATCCTCCTTTCTGAGGTGCTCAGCGCAGTATTTAACAGCGCCAGCGGTGGGGCACAGCGCTGTGAAGGTAACCGAGCTCCCTGCAGGATCTGGAGTGGTTTGTTAGCCCCTGGCACTCTCCAGGCTTGTTTGCTGGTGGTGTGCTTGAAGTGGTGAGTGACAGCAAATCACTCCCTCAGCCGCCGCAGCGGCAGCAGCGCTTGTGTTCACAGAGGTCAAAGTTTTCTCCTCAGCGGTGTGCAAACACACACACAGACACACACGCACACACACACACACACAAACACACACAGAGCCAACTGATCCCAGCACTGAGACCACAGCCAGGGAGAAATGTCTGTGCTGAGCAAAACACGGTGCTGGGTGAGCTTATGCTGTGCCGCTCTGCTGTGGGCATGGATGGTTTGCAACCACCGCCAAAGAAAAGGGTCTTCAAGGAGCACAGGGTGGCTCTGGCAAGTTTTTTGTTTACAGCTGGCCAGTTAAGGGGGATGAGAGTGTGGCTGGGTTTGCAATGGTATCCAACTACAGGTAGTCTGGTCATGCTGGGACATCCAGGTTGCCTGGAGAAGTTGTCGATGCACCATGCCTGGAAGTGTCCAAGGCCAGGTTGGATGGGGCTTTGAGCAATCTGGTCTAGAGGAAGGTGTCCCTGCCCATGGCAGGGGGTTGGAACTGGATGAACTTTAAGGTCCCTTCCAACCCAAACCATTCTGTGATTCTATGAGTGTGTGATCCAGAGCTGCTCTGGCTTTGGCCACTGGCCCTAGTTGCTCTTCAGCAGTGAAGACTGGAGGGTTTGTCCCTGCTGTTTTGGAGACACCATGAGAAAAAATGAGACCTTTGTGTTCCAAGACCAAAGCATGATGAGCAGTGGGAAAATCAGCTAGTCTGGGAGATCCCAGTATGCTCATGTTTCCACACCAAGGCATAGATCCTGGATGACCCTCATTGCACCTTGCTGGGTTGATGCCTCCCCACCCACCTGGCTGGGTGCAGTGCTGGGAGGGCAGGCAGGGATCTGGTCTCCACACAGCTTTGAAGCAGTGTCCACTCTGTGTGCAGCTCCCAGCCCTGATGTTCACTGGTTTGTTATCAGTGAGGCTGTCAACAGCCACAGCTGAACACTGGGATGTGCAGCTCCAGAGCCCGGAGTCTGTCTCAGGCAGAAGTTCAACCTGGCCATCTGGGAGGCTCTCAGTTGTGTCCCCCCTGGGCAAACTGTGTCCAGCCTGAAGCAAAAATGGGACTGACACAGCTTTAACAGCAAACTCTGAAGGCAATTTAATCCATCCATGGATTTTGGCATCACAACCTGAGCTGGATGCAGGAGTCAACAGCTGTGCTGTTCCTAGCAGTTGTTGCTGCACTGACTGTGTGATCTCCTGTTCTCACCCTGAGCATGGTGTGAAGCAGAGAAGGACCCAATGTCAGCTCTCACCGTTAAGGTATTGCTCTGCCTCTCTGTCAGCCGTGCCCTCATGATTTAATTAATTACACTTTGTGTTACTTAGACTCTTCATACAATGGCATGCTCTAGGAGCCCCTAAGAGGTCACTACTTTTTCTTCTCCCTCTCCAGATTGCTTTTGTGAGGCCTCCTCTGAAGTCCTGCATCCAGCTCTGGGGTTCCCAACATAGGGATGACATGGACCTGGTCAAACAGGTCCAGAGGAAGCCACAAAGATGCACACAGGGTTAGGGCACGTCTACTATGAAGACAGGCTGAGAGCTGGGATCATTCAGCCTGGAGAAAAAAAGGCGTTGTGGAGACCTTAGAGCCCATTCCAGTGCCTAAAGGGACTACAAGAGAACTGGAGAGGGACCTGGGACAAGAGTTTGGAGTGGCAGAACAAGGGGAAATGGCTTCAGACTGAAAGAGGGCACAGTTAGATGAGATATTAGGGTGAAATTCTTTACTCAGAAGGTGATGAGACAAAGGAAAAGGCTGCCCAGCAAATTGTGGATGCCTGACTTATGGGAGTGTTCAAGGCCAGGCTGGGTGGGGCTCTGAGCAGCCTGGTCTAGTGGAAGGTGTCCCTGCCTGTGGCAGGGGGCTAGAACTGGACGATCTTTAAGGTCCCTTCCAACCCAAAACCTTCTATAGCTCTTCAGTGGTTACCAAGGCAGGCTCCTTCTCCAAAGGTCATAGCATTGTGCCTAGAAGCTGGCATTGATGCCCAGCTGCAGCTCTCATGGTGGCAAAGTGGAGCTGGCAGGTATGAGCTGGACCTGTGCAAATACAGCTGCAGAGTGATGTGGGCTCCTGGAGAGACACCAGCCTCTGCAAGAGAGGAGAATGGAATGGCACTGGACCAGGGCAGTGGGCAACCTTGAGATTTCCAAAAACAAGGATTCTTAAATGTTTCCCTGTGATGTGTAATGCCTCCTTGAGCTGAAAATTGTCAATTCTCTTCCCTGCCTGAATGTTCAGAGAATGGTTTTCTCTCTGATTGCTGCAGAACAGGACTCAAACCACAATCTGGGCAATTCTGAAGGTCTCAGGGTGTCAAGGTGTAGCTCAGGCAGGTCAGCAGCAAGGAGGGAGCCTTTCCAGAGCCTGTTTCAGATTCCTGCTGTGATTCACCATGAGGAAAAGCATGTCTGTGTGTGCTGGCTGAGCAGGACCAGTGCCCAGAGCCTCCCAGCTGAACTGTCTAGCACAGGCACCTGAGTCTTTCTCCTGAGTCCCTCCAGCACCAACAAAATGGTTTTAATGAAGTTCCCATCAAAACCAAGCCCTCTGAAAGAGCTCGCTGTGCTGGGACTAAAGCCAGATACACAACACCATGTTCTCTTAATAAAGAAATCTCAGCAATTTCCTGGGGAATTTGCCCCTCTGTTTCCCCCCTGACTTGTGGATTTCCTGTGGACAAGTTGAGACCTCTAGATTTCCTCAGCAACTGCTTTTTTTTTTTTTTTTTTTGGTATTTTTTTTAATGCTTTTTTTTTTTTTGCTATTATTTGCTATTATTTTTAATGCTATTAACCTTTGCAAGCCATCCCAGCCCAGGGATCATCTTCAACCCAGCCCAGGCAGCTCTTTTGCTGGAGAGGGGATGTGCTGTGCCATGCAGTTGTTCTCTTGGGATGAAGTGGGACTAGAACTAGCCATTTACAGATGATGGGCCTGGCTTCAAGAACTTGATATTTTACATCAATTTTACATCTAACAAACAGTTAGAGGGGTCTTGCAAAGATGTTCATGGATCTCCAGAGGAGACAACTGGATTTGATGTTAACATGATACTCTGTTGAGATAATTAAGCATTTTTAATATGGTGACTTGCCTCTTCCTTGGAAGACATGAAGTGAAGCCAGTGAGTGGAACCTCTGTGATGGTGCTTCAGAGAGCAGCACAGAGATAGTGGAGCAACCAAAATGTCAAGGTTCCTCATCTTTGAGAATCTAGTTACTCACAAACTTCACTTAAAAACACTGAAGGAAATACTTTCCAAGATTCCCTGGTCCCCAAAACCTGGGGATTAGAAGAACAACCCAAGAGCAGGCTAACAAACCTTCCTTAGCACTAACGTTGGCCTGAAGAGTTGCAGTCAGTTTCTGGTGACAGCAACAATTTCCCTGGCGTGGCAATGGGGTGATGGCTGAACATTTATCCCCCTGGATGCCTGGTGCTGTGTTTCCTGACAGGCAGGTAGGCTCAGGTTTGTCCCTGGGCACTTGCAGCAGGAGGGGCTGAGCGTACAGGTGCCTCTGCTGCAGCTGCCTTGGTAACAGGGAGAGGATGAGGACCATATGGCACCAAAACAGCATCGCTGCTCAGTAACAACCCTTAACCCTTTGGGGGGCATCTTCTTCCAGCCTGAGGAGCAGGGCAGGCTTAAATCTCTGATCTGGGGCCTACCAGTGCAGCATCTTCGCTTTCACAGTGGCTCCCTGCAGATGCCCAGGGAAGGGAGGAGGAATAAAGGAATTCTGAAGTAGCTCTTTCACCTCCCTGATGTCTGGCTTTGGGTGGATGAGTACCTTCCTCATCCACAGAGTTGTGTCTGCAGCTTTGTGTTTCAGCTGTCTCGATAGACTTTGAGGAATGTGTCTAGTTTGTAAAATTTCTCCAGCCTTATGCAGCAGCTCGTGCCCCCTGGCATATGAGTTCATGGAGACAATAGGAATATCATTCCTTCTCTTTCTCCATGGAGATTTCTTAGCCTGCTAGGTAGATTTTTGTTCTACTCTCTTGGTGACGGCAAAATTTGTTTCACTAAGAGTACCAAAATCCTGCTGGGAAATTAAATTCAAACAGTAAAACAGGCCAAAACTTCTTAAGGACTGCTTAAGGATTAGCCCATCTAGATGAAAAAAGCTGTAAACAAAACAGGAAAAGAAAGCTGAAAAATAGGAAAAATATGTATAATATTTCCATTGGACACTTGAAGGCTTTAGCAGTATGGTGTATGGAGTCTTTCTGAGGCGGCGTCTTTAGCTCCAGTAGCTGAGGGATTATCTGGGAGAACTTGCCTAATTCCTTTCTGAGGAATTTCTTTTTCCCTTGTGCCTCTCTAACATCCACAGCATCCTGCAGCCAGGAGCTCCAGAGCCCAATCGTGCGTGGGTTAATGAACCACATCCTCGTGTTTGTTTAAGACATCTGCCTGCTAGTTTTGCTTGTTGGTCTCTAATTCCTGTACTGGTGGAGACCATGGACACCTGGTCCTTGTTTATCTTCTTTGAGTCACTGATGAGCTTTTAGACATCATATCCCTGCATTTTCCCCAGTGATTTTCAGACACAGACAAGTCCTAGATTATTGGAATCTTGCACAGTGTGTTGTACAAGGGACGTTCCATAACTCTGCCTAATTTGTCCATTCCAGATGTTTCATATTCAGAAAAATATTTGTGACAGAAGATTTCATGTAAACTTCTGAAAAACATAGTAGGATGTGATCATTCTGGAGAGGTGGAGAATGTTGTGAGTGCAGTGGTGCAGTGAATGCAGTAGGAGGATGGATAGAGGTTTTAATTAACATTCTTATGTCTAAATAATGTCTCATATTTGCACAGGCCTGCTAAGAGAAAAAAAAAAGGAATTTTTTTCTTATTGAAAACTCCCTTGAAGCAGAATACCCCAAGCAGGGTCTGGTTCTTCGCTGAAGTCTTGCTCGGGGATTGTGTTCTGACCCAACATAAAATGGTTAAAACTGGAAAGCTAAAATATCCCCCTCCTGGACATTCTTCCAATGTGTCCATTTTCACAGGCTCTGACTCCTGCACTCCTTGAACATGGGAACATTTTCTGGTTTCCCAAACTGCAGGCTTGTATTAACTTCCCCCTAGTCAGGTCAGCAGCAAAGCTGTGTAAACAAATGACCTGTAGCCATAATCTTCTTCAATTCCCCATATTGATTTCACTCTGCTGTTTGCCTGCCAGATATTAGCAAAGCTTCCTTCGGAACTGGGGAAACTCTGGAATGCCTCTCAGACGGGGTGAGTCAGGGCAGGCTGGGAGCAGCCTGCTGGTGTGTCGTGATCCTCGGCTGGGCTGGAGGAAGTGCGCTGCTTTGGGCTGGGAGAGAGTTAATTTCTTTATGGTCACATGTTTTGGCTTTGTGATGAAAACAGTGTTGATAACACACCAATGTTTTCGTGACTGCTGAGCAGGGCTCTCACAGCCTCGAGGCCTTTTCTGCTCCTTGGCTGCCCCACTGGGGGTGCACGAGGTGTTGGGAGGGGACATGGACAGCACAGCTGAACCCAGCTGACCCAAGGGGTGTTCCAGACCACACCATGCCACCTTCAGCAGATAAACCTGGGGAAGGAGGAGGAGGAGGAGGATATTCTGGGTTATGGCATTCATCCTCCCAAGTCCCATGATGGAGCCCTGCTTTCCTGGGCTTGGCTGAACACCTGCTTGCCAGTGGGAAGTAGTGAATTCATTCCTTATTTTGCTTTTGCTTTACCTATTAAACTGCCTTTGTCTCAACCCATGAGTTTTCTCACTTTTATCCTTCTGATTCTCTCCCCAGTCCCACTGGGAGTGAGGGAATGAGTGGCTGCATGGAGCTGAGCTGCTGGCGAAGGTTAAACCACAGCATACATATGGCTGATAAAAATCCTTCAAGGAATATCACCCATGACAGCCGAGGACATTTTGATTTTGAAAGTGTGCATTTTGCGGTATCAAGGGGTCAACAATTAGGTGGACTAGCTCTCTGCTGCGTTTTGAAAGCCATTAAGGCCGTGGCTCCAAAGAGCAGAGCTATTCTGAGGTGGTTTCCCCAGAGATTGGCCTTGCTCCACCTGTTTAAAGCTTTGTACAGGTCATTTTGCAGTGATATAGAACATATAGGGGTGAGGAACACTTTATGGCGTTACAGATGACACAGAAATTTGCAGGCTAGAGAATGAAGAAGATATGGGTTACTCAGAGATATGGATTGTGTACTTAACTGGTCATGGTTCAGCAGGATGCTTTTAGCCCAGCTAAATTGAAGGGAATCCCTCTGGGAGGGAAGAATGCAAGGCTGTGCTTACAGAAGAGCCAGCTCTGTGTTTGAAAGCAGTGTCTTGAGGAACGACTTCAGGGTCATTGTGATAACCTCTCAAGATGAGCTCTCACCATGGTGATTCCGTGAGGGAAAGGAAAAAAAAAAGGATAATCTTCAGAGCAGCTAAAAAGGTAGGTAATAACAGCTGGGACACGGAAAATACAGTCTTGGGAGAGGGCTGTGCTGAGTCCAGACATGCTGGGAAATCAGGTGGGAAGAAGAGTTCAGAGAGACACCCAGAGATGGATGATCGTATTTGGAAATCAGATAAATTCACCCCCAAACTAGACCTCAGCCCCCTGAGGCTGAAGACAACAGACCATTGAGCTGTCTGCAGAGAGATGGTGGACTGAGCTCTCTCCAGCTGGAGCTCATCTCTGAGATCCTTTTTAAGGGTGGAGCTGGAGCAGTGGTGGCCCCGTGGACCAGTGAGGCTTTGGCTGTGATGCCTGATTTTCCTTACTTCTTTTCACATCTGGCAGCTGTTTCTGGACCACAGTAAGGTAAACCTGATGAGCTTCAGGCTCTCCTAAAAGGTCCCAGAAAGGACTCCTGCATGGGAGTCGTTGGGTTTCTTAAGGCCAAACCACAGAATAATTAAGGTTGGAAAAGACCTCTAAGATCATTGAGTCCAGTTGTTACCCCAGTGCTGCCATGTCCCCCACTAAACCCTGTCCCCAGGTGTCACACCCATGTGCCTTTGGAACATTTTCCAGGACAGTGATTCCACCACTTCTCTTGGCAATCTGTTCCAATGCCTGAACACTCTTTCAGTGAATAAATCATTCCTAATATCCAACCTAAACCTCCCCTGGTGCAACTCAAGTCCGTTTCCTCTGATCCTGTCACTTGTTGCCCTGGGGGAGAGCCAAACCCCACCTGCCTGCACCCTCCTGTAAGGGAGTTGTAGAGAGTGAGAAGGTGCCCCCTGAGCCTCCTTTTCTCCAGGCTGAGCCCCCCCAGCTCCCTCAGCTGCTCCTCATCAGCCTGGTCCTCCAGACCTTTCCCCAGCTCTGTTGCCCCTCTCTGGACTTCCTCCAGCCCCTCAATGTCCTTCTCGTCATGAGGGGCTCAAAAACAACCTCAGCACTTGAGCTGTGGCCTCACCAGTGCCAAGTACAGGGGAAGAATCACTTCCCTGCTGGCCACATTATTTCTGACACAGGCCAGGTGCCATTGGCCTTCTTGGCCACCTAAGCACAGCTGGCTCACACTCAGCTGGCTGCTCACCAGCCCCAGGTCCTTTTCCTCTGGGCAGCTTCCCAGCCACCCTGCCCCAGTTCATGACTCGCTGGGCTGTGATGCAGGAGGCCACTTAGATGAGGCAACACTCCCTTAACGCCAGAGGTTCCTGTTCCTGTGTGGGTACAGGGAGGAAGGCACTCCTGTGCAGGTGAGTGTGCAGCCACATCCCCGGGATGCTCATCACCACTGCTGACGTCCAGGGCAGCACCCTGACTCTCTGCTCACCCAGCCAGGGATTTTGCCTTCCCCCCCCCGTTCATTTGCCCTTCAAATTCTTTGAAGCACACAATTTATACAAGAGGGAGCTGGCTGCCTTTTGCCTCCCCCACAAAACAAAAGGAGAGAGACACACACAGAGAGACAGAGAGAGAGAGAGGGATGTATAGATAAAGAAAAAGCTCCAGAAGAACAACCTCACAGCTGACAGCTCAGCCAGCGTCTCCCCCGGGGACAGGAACGCATTATATTAACTGTGATACACCGAGGAGCCCTGCGCATACATCACTTTCCAAAATGTTTTTAAAAGTTCATTAACTTCCAGTGGAAAGTTGTGGCTGCATCAGTTGCCTCCGAGCCATTTTCGCCGACTCTTGGCCTCCGCTGGGGAATACTTTGTTGATTTAGATGGGTCTATTAGAAAGTGTAAGTCTGCTGGGATATATAAAAGGCAAAGCTTCACTCTCCTGAACATTTCCTTAGTGCAGCACTTTAAAAATTGCACGGGAAGCAGGCTTTGAATGCCTTGCTGCTTTTTAACGGCTGGACTTTCAGCTTGGATGTTTCAACTTGGTTAGTAACCTGTAAATGACACCAATAAAAGGAATTTGAAAGGGGAGGGAAGAGAAAAGAGATGAGATTCATCCAGCATTCCTATGGCTTCTGGGAATTTGTTTCTAACCAGTAATAAAAACACCTGGCACCCAGTGAAGTCCGTGTGCTGGAAAATTGGATGTGACCCACCTTCCCAAGGGAAAAGTTGTGGGTTTGAGGGTTTTTTCGGGGGGAGATGGAGGAGGAAGGATCATGTCTATAATATCAGAGCAGGGAGAATAGTGGGGTGAAATATTATCAGAGTTGTCTCCAATGCTTTTTGGAGAAGGTCTCCCAAAATTGATACGTCTCTCTCCCTCAACAAATAATTAAATTTTGTTTTCATTCCTATCTCTTTCATGACCTCAGGTGCCAAAATTCCCTCACATTCTGTATTTTCCCTTCCTTTTTATTCTCTTTTCCTCCAATTAAACTCATGCAAAATTAGAAAAAGAAAGGGATTAAAAAAAAAAGGAGATATCAAACTGCAATCTTCATTTAAAAGCGAGAAAAATGCCAACTGTTTGCTAAATGTATTTAATACATTTATCCTTCCTTCTTCTCAATCAGACCAGATTTTTCTCAGTGGCCAAAGGGAAACTGCTGTATGTGTCTGGCTCTGACATGCGCTGTACATCGTTAAACCTAATACATATTTATTTAAAATATTAATGCAGATGAATGAGCGCTGCCTGGCTGATAAGCGTGCTCAGAAGAGACTTTTGTGCACATTGTCTTCTGGTGCTCACAGAGCTTCATCCAGGAGCCTTGCTGGAAGGAGAAATATACGGGAGAGTAAAGGTTTGCTTCTGCCCTATAGGAATTTTTTAATTACTGTTTTGACAGAGAACAAGTTTAACTGGCTCTTCAGCCACATAAGGTCATTGCTATCACAGACCATAAAGAAGATACAAAAATGAGGTAATAAAGTATATGGGCTGTGTATGTCTGGCAATTTAACATTATTCTTGTAACCCTGTGAGTCACCTGTGACTAATTTAAAAATGCTGATGCACTTAGATGAAAGCCACAGTAAACCACCTAAATCAGATTCTGAGAGCAGTAAACACTGGGGGTGGGGAGGAGGATGGGGGTGAGGAGGGGACCCAAGCTTTTATCTCAAAAGATGCAGTCAAGATGTGCCCTGGTCACAGATGCCTGCTTTGCACAAGCATCCCGACGTGCTGCTCACCCCCTGCATGCCTGTGTGGTGCCCGAGGGCTTTCCCTCCAGAGTAGGAGCTGAAAAAGGTCAAATCCAGAGGGTTTTGAGTAGGCACTGGCTCCCAGGGGTGAACAACAAGTTCCAGTGAGTGCCAGTGCTGAGCTCCCACTGAATGGGCTCTGGGGGTTACTGGGTATCTGGTCCCAGCATCTCTTTGGGTGTTGCTAAAGGTGTTTTATCCCAAATAAAGGGAGGGCAGAGACAGGAACTGCTGCTTCTGCTGCCCTGTGGCCAAGAGACCCTACCTGTGTCAAATTTGGAGTACTGCTATTTCCATTTCTTTTTCCCTCTGTTCTTCACCAGCAGCTGCTTGTTTGTTTTTCAGCAGTCGGTGTCATGGGGCTGGAGGAAGGTTTTTTTGTAGTTAAACAATATTTTCAGGCAGGTACCCAGAGCAAAGAGGCTCCAGGTTTGGGCTGCTGGCTGCAAAGATGTGCACGTGCCCTCCATGGCCCTTTGCCGTGGGGACTGAGCCCTCAGCAGGGTTACAGAGTCATTTTGTCCTGACGAGACCAATACAAAATCAGCTCCAAAATCCCACTTGTCCCCGTGCCCCCACCTGTGTGTTCTGAGTCCTTGCCTTGCAGGGATCAATGCACAGCTCAGCCTGGGGTGAGTGGGTTCAGGGAAATGAACCAGTGGGAAACTATTTTCTTGTTTGGGATGGTTTTTGCTGCCTTAGCTCTCTGACCCAGCTGCCTGCAGAGGGAGGGCGGGTGCCTACAGGGAAAGGATGGGATGCCCAGCCAGGACTGGGGTGGACGCTGGGATTCCCAGTGATTCCTGCTGAGTTAAGGATTCAGGAAATATCCCACATCTGGAGAGAGCTCTTCCTTCCCCATCTCCCCTACCCCATGTGGGGATGCAATGAGGCCTTTCACATGCTGGTGCTGAGCATTTTGTTTCCATGCAGAACAGCACCAGAGGAGCATTTTTAATGTAATACTTCAGTTATTTTCTACCCACAAAGCCAGGATTTCCACAATAACTGTAAAACAGAGACAAACATTTTCCCTACGACCATTGTTTTGGGCTGTGAATTAGTACTGCCTCTAAGAAACCCAATTTTGGAGCTCTCTTGAGGGGGAATGAGGTGAATTCCTGATGTGGAAAGCAGGCAGGGAAAGGAGAGCAGATACATAATCACAGGGGCTGGGGACACTTGAAGGAAACAGCGATGGTCGATAGGTATTGATCCCCTCTTTGATGTGTTCAGCAGCTGCAGGCTGGGGAAAAAAAGCCTTTTGTTCCTCCTGAGAAGGTGCAGGAGGTGGGTTGTGCTCGCTGGCCCCTGGAGCAGATGGGCCAGAGCTTTTTTTGTGTGCTCTGGGGCACAGGGAAGGCGGGTCTGTGGTGGGAAGGAAGGGATGCTCCCGTGCTGAACAGCCCCAAACCCGGGTTTTCTGCTGAAATTTCATCAGAGTAACCCAAGGCAGCATTACCCAGGGCTCCTGTGGGATTGCACAGCCCCATGGGGCATGTGCCACTTGATTTTGGAAGCCAAGTCATTCCAGCTGGTGGTAATGGGGAAGATCTGCCATGACCTACTATGCCCTGCTGGTAAATCCCAGGTTTCAGAGTGGTTCTGCCCTACCTAGTGCAGGACCCAGGGCTTTGGAGGGCTCCTGCAGAAGGCAGCTGCGAGAAGAGAAAGGCATGATGGACTGCAGGGGGACAGAGATGCAGAAAGGATGCTGCAGGATGAGCCATCAGGGCCCAGAAGGCCCCTCAGGGCAGGGAGGAGGGCAGTGGATCTCTGTTAGAGGCCGGGTTGGTGCTGCCGGTCTCGGGAGACAAGGTGATCACCTGAGTAAAGCATCCTCCCTTTTTCACTCCTCCCCTGATGCAGCCATCAGAGCGATGGTGCCTTCCCTGGGCTGGGAATCTGGACATGCCAGTTTTCCTCCTGTCTCTGACCTGGCCCGTGGTGTGGTTTAGGTTGAGTCACTCCACCTCTCCCTGCTTCCCTTTCTCCTCAGTGCTTTGTCTTGTCAGACGAGCCCGTGAGCTCTCTGCTGCCGGTGCTGCCTCTTGTGTGTGTGCTCATGTGTAGCACAACGAGACACCAAAACCTACCACTGACCTCCAGCCCTCACTGAAATGCAGAAAACAATGATTTGTTTCAGGCAGTTTTAGCAAGAAAGGCCTTGACATTCAACACTCGAATTTTTTACTTCCCCGGTAATGCGATTTCTGCCCCCCAAAAAAGTTGCAGTATTGGCATCACTACGACACAGAGTGAAAAAGGTGACTTGGGAACAAGCTTTACCTGAGTGTTTTCTCTGAATAATGAAGTCTGAGATATGGTGACAGGGTCTTGTGGAAAGATTTCAACATTTTTGACAGAAATGATAGCATTTTTCAGCTAAATCCTAAACATTTACAAATGGTGATTTGAAAGGGAAGAGGGGGAAAAAAAGAACAAGCTGTTTGCTTAGACTTGGTGAAAAATAGGAGAATACCATTGAAAGCCTTGGTTTTGAGTCAAAAGTTAAGTTTTGACAGAATCCTATATTTCATGAAGAAAAACCTCTTAATAGTAAGACATCGATTGAGCGACTCTGTTCCTCCCAGAATCCCAACAAGACACACAGTGCTGCACAAAACCGGGGAGACAGACAGAACCTGTTCCAGGCAGCTTCCAAACACGCAGGCTCTTATCCCTCACTTTAGATTTCTTCACTTTGTAACGTATATTTTGAGAAATGGAGGCAAAGCCTAGGAGCAAAATTGCCCAGTGTGTGACTTTCTGACATATAATCAATTGTCTGCTCACTGACTACGGTCTGGCTGTGTTAATATGTCCGTGAAGTCCTTCAATTTATCAGGCAGGGCAGAAGCATCTCTGATCCTAGAGCTGGCTGGCAATAATAGAGGGGGAGCAAAGTACCCAAATATAGCCACTCTTCCCTGAAGTAACTTATCATCCAGTCTATATTCATGGATTAGCCTGCGCTGGGGTTTTCAGCCTCTGCCAAGCTTGCAAACTGTGCACTGATTTTCACTCAGGATGTGTGAACAACAGTTTGGGTTGGGAAAATGTTAAGCAGTGTATAGTAGTAAGGTGTTTCTTGATAGGATCTTTTGAAAAAAAGAAGTTTTGGAAGGAAAATCTTTTATGGATCAAACATGTTTCTTTTTGGGGGATTTACGATTGCCTTAATCACACTAAACCATTAAATTGTCTTATCCTCTGGGCAACTGTGACACAGGCATCATCCAAGGAAAACCGTGTGGAAATCCTTTTTTATATGATAAAACCACATCAGATATGCTACTGCAGACCTTCCAGGAAAACCCTTCTTAGGGCACAAATGTGGACTTGATTGAGGCTTGGACTATAAAAATATTTGCATTTTGGGTGCTTGGCACCCATATGGGAGGCAAGCAAGGAGCTGAGACACCATGTGACTGTGGCAAGAGAGTGGCAGCAGCCAAGGTGTCCCAAGACACAAACTTACCCCAGTTCCTTTTCATCCAGCTTCCAAACCCGCAGTGATCCATGGGAAGGATGTTTGCCCTTTGCAAACATCCAAGCTTTCCCCTCTGTTCTGCCCTTTAGCAATGGCAATCAGAGCATTTCTCTGCTGAGACCTTTATTCTTTGTTCCTTTGTTTTTTTTCTCTGCTCCCTCTTTTATTTGTGTGCTTCAAGGGGTTCAGCTGGAGAGGGAGTCTCACCGATGGAGGTGAGCTGAGCACCCCTCATCCGTGTAAACTTTGCCAGGCGACAGCCCCCAGTGCAGCTGAAGCTTGGACTAGATTAAAGAAAAATATAATAGGGATTTTTAATTTCCCTGTGTGGAGCTGGGAGATGAAGAGCCACCACGAGAGAGGTTTGCCAGGGGCGGTGAGTAGATGAGAATGTCAAGCCCGGTGAGAAACTACTGAGAAGTACTGGAGCAGCATTTTTATTCGGAAGGAGTTCTCATCTCCAGCACTCGCTGCTCCGGGCGCCAAGCTGGAGCACAAAATGAGATCCCTGGGGTCCTACCGACAGGACAACATCTGAAGAGGCTGCTCAATTCCAATCACATGGCTGTTGTCACTCCCAATCTCCCCACGTTCTCCACGTGAGGGGAATGAAACATGAGCTTGGGGGCTCCACTGCCACCTGTCCCATGCAGGCTGCAAGGTGGGGACAAGGGTTTCTTGGGGTGATGTCAGGTGTTTCTTGAAGCTGCTGCTAATGGGACCCTCCTCCTGCATAGCTTGCTGTGCTATCCACCATCTTTTGGTGGCTACAGCAAGTACCCCGTGTTTTGTCTCCTAAGCCCTGAGTTTGTATCGCTTGGCTTTTCACAGCACCTCTGGTCCTGATGGGAAATAATTTTCAAAAGCACTGGCATAATTCGAGTCATAAATGCCGTCTTCCAGCAGGACTTAGGATCCTGCACACCATTTCAGATGGAATTCAAAGGGAGTTAAACCAGGGCCCTGCACAGAGAGGCTGGACATCCCGTCACTCCCTTCCTGCAGGGATTCCTGTGGTTCCTCCAGACCTTCACAGTGGACAAGCTAACAAGAGTCAGACAGTGCAGTCAGTACCAGCATCTGTGTTTTAAGATTCAGAATAGGGCAAAAGCTGGTATTATATATTTCCTTTTTTTTTTTTCTTTTTTTTTTTGCACTAATAGCATCTTCTTGTTCAAGGTGCTGCAGATTCATTTCTAGTGTGTATCCCAGAAGTACCCAAGCTCAAAGGAGAACAGAAGAAAAGTGTCAGACCATTTTGACATGGCTTTTCAACTCATAGTTTCTCCTAATTGTTTGGTGAAAAAATAGTTTTCAAAATTTAAAAGATACATGTTTTTTAGTTCCCTCTGTTACGTATCTATGAATATAGGCGCTTGCTGATTTCAACCAAATTTGGCAGGATGAGATTTGTGCCAGAGTATCCCAAATTTTCTGAGGAAAAGGAAGGGAAAACAAAAGGACCTATGAGGGTTAAACTCCTAATACATGCCCTGAAGTGGGAACAAGGCTCACCTTTTCAAATACTCATCTTTCAAACTAACCTCCCTCCCCTACACCAAAATCCTGGGACACAGATGCAAAGGAAGCCAGGTTTCCTCAATTTCTGCTTCCTGCCAAACGTTCAGGGAGTGTCTGGCTAACAGTTGGGGTTTTGGAAACTAAAAATGAGCTGGAGGCTCAAACCCCTGTTGCACATCAAGATACCAGAGTGCTTTGGCTTTGCTCGGTCCTTCTCCCTGCAGTGGTTAACTTGAATTAGCTCGTTTGAGAATGATGCCTTTTATCTGGCTGTCACATGCATGTTCAGAGTGAACAACGGCAAGGAGAATAGCACAAGAATAAAGGCCTTTGATGGGGATTTATGGAGGTCACGTGTCTTAATTTTGCAGGGGTGGAAGTGTGCACAGAGGGCCCGTGGAATGTGTGCTTGGCAGGCACCTGGGAGTCTGGAGACCTGGAGGAAATGGAGACAGGGGAGAAGGGAAAATTCCTGGGGGGAGACAAAATAGACCCAGATGCACCTTTACTGACTGATTTTTCCCTTTCAGGATCAGGGGATCAAATGGTCTCTCCTTAAAGCTGCAAACAGGTTGGAAGTGCACACGCAAGCCCATGGGCAAATTGTCCAGTTCTACCTAAATTTGGTGTCACAGGTGCCTTGAGGAGACATTTCAGATGTTTCATCACTGGCTGGCTCCCCAGTGCTGTGTTGACACAAAGCTTTTGCATGGCTGGCAAGAGCTTTTGGAAAAGGTGGGACCGGCTCCACCAGCACTGGGGGGTTCCCAGCAGGCAGTGACCCCCCTGAGCACAGACCTGCTGCACCCTTTCCACCCATCAGGAGAGGCCTCAAACCCAAAAAAAGATCAGCATTTCCCTGCAAAACCCAGTCCTGTAGGGGCTGCTCAGTGGAGTTGGTGCCAACAGTGAGAGCCACAGCCGGTGACCCCAGTCAGAAGTGACCCCTCGACCCCACTGCTAAGGAGATCTGGTGTCTCTTCTCCAAGGTGCTGGGACTGCAGGTGGGACCAGCCAACACTTCTTCAAGGGCTGGAAACAGTGTCCAAGTGCACTTGAGGATTTAGAGACAGACAGAGGGTGGGTGCAGTGGAAGAAGGGATGCATTCAAGGAGAAAATGTCCAGGTTCTGTATTCCTGCAGAGGAGAAGAGGCTGCAGCCAAAGCCTGCTGCTGTCCCCTTTGCTTTATTGGTCCTGTCAGCAGGTTTGTGCTGTGCTGGCTGCTGTTTTCCCTCTCTCTTGAGAAAGCTGTAGCCCCAGGGGAGCAGAAAGTGCACCACTGAAATATTCAGGATGGGAACTGGAACTGGCAGTGTTGGCTGCTTTAAGGAGAGGCTGATGATCTGATCCCTGCCAGTAACATGTGGCTGCAGAACCAAACTCCTTTGGTTCATAGCAGGCAGCTCCTTGGTGGATCCTGAAACTCTTGACAGATGACATGCAAAGAAGTCCCTTCCTCTCCCTCCCAGCCTCTCTCCCTTGGCCCAGCTCCTTGCTTGACTCCTGATGAGGTCACAGAGATATTTCCTCCAGGTCAGTCTCATGAAATCTGGAAAAGCTACAGCAAAGATCATCTCTTTCTGTCACAGGAGGAAAGTGCCAGGGGAGACTGACAGAAAAAAATCGTGTGGAAGACCATGGGGCAACACAGGGTAACAGAGTGATTTTGGGACTCTGTTCTTGCATGCTCCCCTTCCCATCCCTGTATCTCCTTCCCCTTATCTCCTCGGTGGGTTGTGCCCCTTCCCAGCCCCGCAGGATGCTTGAGGTACAACAATGATTTTCCTCTTCCCTCGCACCGAAGGACTGCTGTGCACACGTATTCTCACAGCAAAGAGGGCCCTATTGAGTGCTGCTTGGCTCCAGCCTTGAAGCAATTTAGCAATCTGCCATCTTAAACTGTCTAATGACAGCTCTTCAAGCAATTGGAAGATTGCAGCCTTCAGTAAACTCTCGAGCTGAGTGAGAGCCGGTTTGTGCCTTCTCCACTCCCTCTTGGCACTCGCAGTGGAAGTCAGGCTGCTCCCCATGCTCTTGGCATGGCTTTAATGCAAAGGCAGGATTCTAGGGATGGGTTGAAGAGTGGCCAGGGTTAAGTCTACACTACTAAATAAAATGGGTTAGGTGAAGTAAGTAAGTAAATAAAGAAATAAGTAAATAAATAAATAAAGTAGCTTGCTCATGGGCACAGACAGCAGCTGGCAGAGTTTACAGGTCGATACATGACTCTTCTCCTCCTCAGGACAAGATGGCTGCATCCAAACCACCCATCAAGGACGTGTCCTGGGATCAAGCATCAGCCTGAATCTGGGCTTGTGTCAAGAGTTCAAGGGCCAGAGCTTGGCCAGGACTGTTGTCCTAATGTCCTGGCTGATCTCAGGACCTTTTGGGGATATGCCTCAGCTGACCAAGTTTGGTGACATTTGGGTAGCCCCACACTGGTTGTGGTGTCTGTAGCCTTGGCTCCCCGTTGCTGTACTGGACGAGTGGCAAAGCAGCGTGTGGAGGGTTAGCACATACTCATGTTTGCTGTGCAGCACGTTCAGAGGCTCCAGTGGGATGCCAGGGAGTGCAAAAATGCAGCAGGGATCTACCCAGTCCCATCATAGCTCGGCCATCAAACTGGGTAGAACTGAAAAAAAAAGATCGTAGGTTCTCCATGGTACAAGGGGGAAAATGAGGCCTGGAAGGACCCAGAAACTCCTGGAAATGCTGAGGAGAGTGACCATAAGGAGCTGAGCTGTTGTTTTTCTAATAGCAGGATGCTGGCTGAGGGGAGATGGGGCAGGCAGGGCTGGAGTTCTCTCAGCTCTAATGAAGCTGTCAGGGAAGCAGCAATCAGAGTACACTCGCTTCCCAAAAGTAGGCTAAATCTGGCTGAAGAGATTACATTTTTTGACACATTCAAACCTGCCTGGGAAGCTGACAGCGCTCTTGCCTGAGGAAAGAAAAAATGAATAAAAGACATGGTGTATTACATGTAAGGCCAGAGCAGTATGGAGGTTATGGGAAGAAAGGCTGTGTGAGGGTGATGCTTCACCCCCAGCCATGAGGAAGGCTCCTGCTCTTGCTCAGCTTGTCCACCACACCCTGCATCATTGCACACTTGGGCAGACCCCAATGGATCCCCTTCCTGCACCACCTTGGTCGTGCAGAAATTCACCCTCACTGTGGGCACTGGAAACAAATTTCCAGGCCCCCATGAATGTCCTGAGCTTCCCACAGCTGGAAGGGTAGGAAGTTTCATACCATGACAAGGGAAGTCTGGGATGCAGATCTGCAATGAGAGTTGTGTGAGCAGGGCATGGTGTGACTGTGCTGGCAGCTGGCTTGGCTGGACACAAGGGTGATAAACTCAGCAGAGCTCCATGCAAGGGGAGAAGAGAGGGAATAGCATCATGGATGTGACTGGCAATGGCTTGGCATGCTTACAGAACCCAGACAAAGTACTTTGGCCAAACTGGTGTACATCAGGGCTGGTTTCTTGTTCGTGGAGGTAGAGGACACTCACAGACCCACTTTCACCCTGGTTCTCCAGCTGCAACTCATCCCTGGTACAAACTGTAGGAGTGTTGTCCTCCCAAAGCACATGGGTGCAGCCCCCTGTGTATCTCAGGGCTGTGATAGGGAGGGGTGTGGAAGACAAAGCCAGCATGGGGGGCTCTCTGCCTGCAGCCATGACACTGAGGGGATGCTGTGCCAGAGGATGGCTGTGACTGCAGCTGCACCAAGGCAGATGTGCTCAGTCAGCTGGGGGACCTCACTGGGGGACACACACCACCTCGCTTGCTGACACCACACACCCCCTCCACATCGGGCACAGCAGCCAGAGTCAAAGCCTGAACCCACGGAGGGTTTTTGCCTCCACCTCTTCCCACTGTGCCTTAGATTCCACAAGGCAAACCATGGAATTCCCAAACTGATGCTGGAGCCAAACAATCCTGCAGTTCGTGACGAGATTTGATTGCACAGCCTTACTCGAGTGTTATCGCCCCAGCCAGCTCCAGGGATGAGCAGAAACTGGAGCTGGGCTGAGGCCAGCGCGACCAGCGTTGGGCTGAATGTGCATCTCTGCAACCCTCAGAGCTCTGGCTTTCATCTGTATTTCTTTACAGCTTATCATGTTTGCACTAGGGCTCCGCAGATAACAATCTATTAACAGTAAAGTGAATTAGATCACTGCCTGGTTATTTCCCTCAGCTGAGGCCAAACTGCTCTTGCCCATTCAGGAAATTTGTGTTACTTTATTCTCTCTGAGCACGAAAGCATGTCACTCTAATTACCTCCCGTCTCATTCAGCCCGAGCAGCTCCGAAACACTTGCGAGACAGGAGAGCTATAACCTCATTAGAGCGTGTTATCGTAGGAGATCAGACACTGGCAGGGGTTTGTTGTGACGAGCCGTTCACAGATGTTTTCTTTTGAAACTACAAAAGGGGAAGAGGAATCTGAAGCCGGTGAAGGGGAGCCTTGAAATAACCCCTCCGGTAGCAAAGGACCGCAAGCAAGTGCACGGGGTCACATCCTGCTCTTGGCTTGGCCTGCAAGGAAGCTCGGAGGGGGCTGTGGGGATGCAGCAGGCAATTTAATGCCCTGGAATGGCCCATTCCTCCCCACATCTCAGAATTAGGAGAACATTTATTGAACATACAGGTAAACGTGTGCCAAAGCAAACACACCTTTCTGGCAGCAGATAAGCGAGCTGGTGAGCAGCAGTCGGGGTGGATTTGTGGTGTGGTGGAGCCTGACTTTGTTGCTTCACAATCCCTTTCCCAGACTCTTTGGGGTCTCCAATCCAGAGATGCTTAACAACTGCTCTTTGGGTTTTTTTCCTCATGAACAGAGACTTTACCTTCTCCTCTAACCACAGCAAACTAAAACGTCAAGCAACCAAACTCATTATTGCAATCCATTCTCCAAATTAAAGAAAAGGAAACTATTTTTCCATTTCATGTGGACGTTTTTCATTGGAAAAGTCCATTTTGTTCAAGCTGAGGAGAGAGGCAATTAGAAATAGCTCCAGCCTTTCCAGTGACCACGTGTGGGAGCAGAGCAAGCTGGCTGTGATGGAACAGGCTGTCCCCAAGCCCTGTGTCCACTGCTTGGAGAAGGAGCCTGGTCAGGGCTGGCCATGCTGAGGGAGAGTTGGGACCAGCCCCACCACACCGCCTGCCTTAGAATGTTTTAGCGTTGCAAGTGATGCATTGTCTTGCTGGAAGACAGGACTTAAGCATTTAAGAAACATCACTGAACAGCTTTCCAACGAATCTAAACCTCTTTGCTTGAGTCAGAATAAACTTAAATGGTCCTTTTTATTATTAGCTGTAGGAGAGAGGCTGAGACCATTAATATTTAATAAAGGCGGTGCCCACAAGCAGCTCATGGCTGTGCCAGGCTTATCTGGCAAAGGCACAAATCCTACCTTACCAAGGGAGTCCAGGCAGATTCTGACAACTTATGGATGAAGGCAGCTTAATGGGATGTTAATTTAGGCCATCAGGACAGAAATGGGAAGGTGGCCTTCAGGAGAAAAAGATAGTGCAGAGCCACTGACATCCCAACCTTGGTGCCATAGGATTCATCCATTGGAGCTGGTGGGATTGCAGCATGGGGACATGAGACCCACAGCTTGGAGATGTTTCTTTTGGTGGAATCACCACAGCCAGAGCTGCTGCAAATGGTTCCCTGCTCACTTCACCAGCAGCTTCTTAATTTAATGTTCATTTTGACCCCTTGTTCTCTGGCAACATTGCTGCCCCTAATGCAGGCAGAGCCAGGACAGCCTGGCACAAAACCCTTTCCAAGCCTGTTTGGGTTTGTGGGATGCACTTCCACCCTCAGGGGATTCTGAAGTGAAACAATGAAGGTCCTGATCTAAAGCCCTCTGAAATCAAAGGGAGCATTGGGTTAGTTTGGCCTTTTGTGGTTTTGGGCTTTTTTTTTCTGCCTTTGACTTCTACTGCTCCAGATTCTCAGCAATTTCCATCAGACAAGAGCTGATCAGCACTGGGCAGTAGCCAGGCAGTCAAGCTGAGCACCTCTGCATGCAGACACACTTTAGCAATGCTGTCTGACAGACCTGGCTTCCAGTGGAAGCTCCCATTCTTCTCTTACTGATGGTTCAAGCTGAGGGCCTCACTCTTAACAGCACTAAAAATTGTGGAATTACGTATAGACCAGGATAAATGCCACAATATAAATGTGCACGCACAGACATCTGCAGCAGACACCAGTGCTAAAGCCATGGGCAAATTTCTGCTGAGCTGCAGCACATATTGGTGAAACCACTTCCACCTTTCTCCCTTGGAGAAACCTGGGCCAACTCTGACTTTCTGATGCTGCAGTTCCATTTTGGACCCAGCCACACACAACTGACTCATCAATTAGGCAGTGATCTTGAATGTGGCTTGAGGGGGTTTCCTGCCCCACTGGGTGCCAGGAGCTGAAGGTTTCAGCCCTCCTGCAATGACAGGAGAGACAGAAAGCATAGCTATAGCTTTTCTTTTTCTTCTCTCTTTCCTTTTTCTGAGTCTTCCATTGCAAACTTTTCCTGTGAGGATCTCAGGGACAGCCCAGGTAATGAACCCCTGAGAGGAAGGGCAGTCAGACTTTAGCTGGGCCAAAGACACAAGAGTTGACTCCTGGGACCTGAGAAGGAATTGTTCAACTGCTCCCTGCTGTGGTGTGTGGGAAGCTGAGGAGCTAATTTTCCTCCAGGACAGATGCCACGACTGCTCACATGCCAGTACCTACAACAGATACAGCCCCGGGGGACTCCACGCGTCCCTGACCTCTGCAGGAGGGTGATGTTTGAAGAGAAGAGAAAAGGTTGCACACAGGCACGCAGGCAGACGTTGACTGAGAGTGAGAGGAGGGTGGCTGTAAGATTCAAAAAGGGAAAATCTGCTCTGATGGACACATCAAAGCCCAGAAATGGCTGGGGGAGCATTCCCAGTGGCAGGACAAAAGGTGACTTTTGTGGCACTGGAGTCTCTGAGTCTGTCCCATGGCCCTCAGTCTCCTCTCTGGCTGGCAAAGCTGTTGCAAAACTGTCTCTGCCTCTAAGGCTCTGGCTTCACATCATCCCAGCACATGGACAGGATGCCTTCCAATGTCTGCAAACACAAAGCCTGAAAGGAGCCAGTCTGCTCCCAACCCCTTTGGGCTATTTGGGGAGCAGAGGCCACAGGGTGACAGGGGGTAGAGAATAGATGGCAAAGGGGGCAGAAGGCTGCTTAGCCCAGGGGAACCAAACGAAACACAGGGGCATTGAAGGCACGTACCTCTTACAGTTGTGGAGTGATTTATTGAAAGCTTAAAGAAGGAATTGCCAGGCGCTCTTTGTTTCCATGGCACCATAAAAAACGGATGGGAAGTGACTGGGCTGTCTTGTAGTTTGAATGTTTCATTGGCATGTCGAGGAAACCTCCAGAGGATGCCTGGAGGGCATGAGAACCAGCTGATGGAATGTGCTAGTTTGTTAATTTAATGGGATACAGCGTTTTCCCTTAACACCGCACATGCAAATCAGGGTGGTGAATCAGGTCAGCACATCTCCCCTGCACTGGCACTCGGCTCTCACACGGCATCTCCTCATCTCCTGCAGGATGCCGGGGTGCCCCAGCCCCCCCTGCAGCCCTCGGCAGGATCAGGCTGCGGGAGAGGTTTTGGACTCCACAGTATCTAGTGGGAAATGAGAAACAGTATTTCTGTGGTGTGAAAGCCAGCCTGAGAAACGTGGTGGTATGCAAGGCAATACCAGCTCCGCTGCCTGGAAGGGAAGGGATCGATGTGCACATCGACAGGAGTATTAAAAAATTCAGGTTGCATGTGATTCATTGGGGACTCTATCAATGATTCCTTCGACATGGTTAAGGAAAAGACATACCAGATTTATTTGGGATTAGCAAACTTACTCTAGGATTTTCAAACCAAGGTACTGAATGCCATATTCAGGACATGAATCTCCTAAAGCTCACAAGGTGCTTCAAATCCCACAGAAAGTACATCAAGCTCTAATAAACTGCATATAAAAATGTAGAGTCCTTTCAATGAAGCTGTCATATTTTGATCCCCATTCCAAAAGGAGGCTGGTGAATCTGACATAAATGTTGTGTATGAGTTTCTGTGTGTGAGTGCATCCTAAAACCCAATGCACAAGTCTTGCCTCACCTGTCCCTAGAGGTGAGTCCAATATTTCCATTGAGCTGAACAGCTAAAGCCTTGTTTTGGGATGGGTTCAGTCCTGTCACAGTTACAGACTCTTCAGGGGATCAACATAATCCAAAATTAATTGAATTCAGTGGAGCTCTGCACATTTAAACCAGCCAAAGACATTTGAACTCGATGACTTACCCTGTCCCCTCTCCTCACTGCAGCCAGGAGAGGATCCCAGCTAAAGCTTTGCTCTAAGACACCCTGGACACCTGGAATTGCTGACCTGGAGCAAGCATCATTTCATATTTCCTGAAGCTTGTGCAGCTGTCCTGCAAAGCTGCTGAGTGATGCTGGGCATGGGCTCCATGTCAGCAACCTCCCTGAGTGGTGGCAGGGACCCCGATGCTGGCACTGACATGCTCCAGAGCCCTTTGGGGAGTGACCTAATGGATCCCAGCCTGGCACATCCCTCACCTTGCCACGGGAATGGGAACGGGAATGGGAATGGGAATGGGAATGGGGATGGGAATGGCTGCCATGCGTGGGGGGCTGGGTTGGCCCCACCCCAGCTACGCTGTGCACCCCGACGTTTCCATTTTCTGCTGCCTGTTGGCTTTGTGCTCATCTTCCTCTCTGTGTCTGGTGCATTCCCAGAGCACATGGCTGGGTTTCAGGCTCTTTTCCCCACACTGGAGCTCTGCTGCTCCACCAGCCAGGGAAAAAAAATGGTGAGACATTCCCATCAAGCTGCAGAGGTGGGATCTCATGGTGGTTTTTTTCGCTTTTGGCCTTTTTTTTTTTTAAATTGGGGAGGAAAATTACTAATTTCTATTGAGAACTTGCTGTTATGTGGGAAGCACTCTGTTTGAACTTAAAAGTTTTGTTCTCAACCACAGAGACCTTGAGGGTCGTGGAAAAGAGGTTTTGTGCTTTGAGAGGAACTCCACCAACTTTCCCTGTGTCACCCCAGCTGCTCCCAGTACGAGCCAGGAGGATAAACACAAAGGATAAGCAAGAACCTTTTCTAGAGAAAAGAAAAAAAAAGAACAACTGTCACAAAAATCTGACTGAGGCTCATTCCCAAACAGTTCAGTGCCAGCTGCACAACAGGAAAGTGGATCCAAAGGGACAGTTGCAGCAGTCATGTTTGATCTCTTACACGCAGGAGGCCAGAGGCTGCATCAGTGCCAAGTCCTGCATCGCTACCAGGAGCTGGCAGCTGAACGGGTCTCTGCTCCTGGCAGGACAACTGATCCTAATTTAATGCCTAGGTGGTGAAGAATGGACCACGCCTCTTTCTAATCAGCGGTTAAGTCCTTTTGGTGCTGCATTTACTTTGTCTGGCTCCCATGGTGTTCTTCTCTGTGGCTACATCTATGTTATGGCGGAGAGCTGTGGGCTTGAGTTAGCAGAGCTGAGTGTCTCTGTCATTTCTGGGGCATTTCCAAGCCAGCTAAAACCAGGACGTGTGAGAGCCCAGCCTGACTGCAAGCACACAGCCAGACCACACAACACCCACTCAGACTTGAACCAAGTACCTGAACCTTTTGGAATTCCTCCAAAAGTTGTTCTGCTCAGGGGCAGCATTTTAAATAGACTGTCTATGTGTTAATCTGCTAGGGGACATGAGTTTTAGGTGTGTAGGGAGTGCCTACCCTGGAATAGAGGGTGGGTATAGCTGAAAAAATTTCAATTTGTCCTGATAGCTGCTTTTTCATGACACCTGGACGTATCCTATGGATTGCAAAGCCTGCCTAAAACCAAGATAAATTAGCCCAACACTTTGTTTCAGCTCCTGTTCCCCTGCGTGAAGAATTTTTCGGTCTGTTTGCACTGTGTTCTCATGCACGAGGTGGAGAGGGAAGCGAAAATCTATCAAAGGAGATGTTACGAGAGGTTTTTCAGCAGCGTGACTGTGACA
The DNA here is from genome assembly GCA_026261815.1 of Monarcha castaneiventris obscurior. Lineage (NCBI taxonomy): Eukaryota > Metazoa > Chordata > Aves > Passeriformes > Monarchidae > Monarcha > Monarcha castaneiventris. The sequence goes on from JAMPIT010000230.1 coordinate 2,120,811, forward strand.
AGACTGTGCTGTAGCTCTGTAGCACACTGTCTGTGGGACGCTTCAGTACAGCCGTGGAGACAGATGGCTGGTGCAAAGTGAAAAATCTACTTGCATCAAACAAACTATCCAGCAAGCACTCGTCAGGATCCTATGCAAAGCACGGCCGAGCTGCACCTGCAAGTCCATATGTACTTGTCCCATCAAGCATTCTCAACCATGTCCCTAGAGTGACAGCAAATCCACTTAGGCTTTGCTTTTTTTTTTTTTTTTCCATCACCACTTCTACTCCAGGGGTTTTGAGAGGATGTAGAGCATCCTGTAGCTCCGAATTCCCAACATGTGTCCAGCTTAGCATCCCCTCCAATATGTGACACTGACCTTGCTGTGTGATGGATGCCAGACAACGGGAGTTAACCATTTCTCTGTTCTTATTTAGTTAGGAAGCAGTAACCAGTCAGTGCTCCCTGATGTACCAGATATATCAGAGCATCCCACTCTGACTTCAAAGGAATGTCACAGGAATAGGAAGCACAGAACCAGCAGCAAAGCAATTAGTTATATGATCTGGTAGGGCAGTTCCCCTGCTCCACTTCCTAATGCCACTTAATGTGCTTCTATTAATGTTAAAACATGTGTTCAAAGAGATTGGACACTGAGAAATGAAGTCCCTCCTAGAAAGGACTGGACACCACTTTGATGTGGATTCACAATGAAAAATCTGAAAATCCACAACTGTGGGTTCGCAGGAAAGTGAAGCAGAAGAAAAGAAACCAGCACGGGGAATGGATTTAAAGCCTGCACTGGGGTACACTTTTCTCTTGCATGGATATTTCCCATGCAATTTGGTTTATCTGAGTTTAAATACAAGAGAATCAAACTCTCCACCTGAAATCCTCCTCTCACTAAACAGTGGGACGCCGGCAATTGGCACTAGAAATGTAAGTAGTCTCACAGCAGTGGGAAAAGCAAAGTCTGCCTTCCCTTAACTATACCCTACAATAACTGTATTTCCTCTATGGCAAGAGACAGCCTGTGCACCAATTTATATTGATAAATATAAACTGGTTCATGCTAAATGGCCAGCTGGCCACTGCCAAAGGTTTCTGCTTGCTTTTCCCTTGTCCTTATCCATTTCTCTCTACTAGCCCAGGATGTGTGCAGCCAACACCTGAATCTGGAACACTCTGCTGATAGGGAAAATATAGAGAGGATTTATGCTGCAGGAGTCCTGTTTCTAAGCCCTTCTAATATCCCAGCCCCATCCCTGCAAAGCTGGGCCCCTGCTTTACACCAAGTGCATGTTCCTCTTTCACCACATGTAGGTGCATCTCAGGACAGCTTTCTCTAAGAGGAAATTTCACCTGACACCTCTACAGGTTAAAGAGGGACAAGGAAGAAGACAGGCACCCAGCTCAGCTGTCTTGCTCCTATCCCATTGATCTGACACTGCAGAGAGCCAAGGAAATGACAAGAGCATCAAGAGTGCAGGGCTTGGTGGTCCTGCCTGGTTGTGGAAATCCAGCCCTTACTTGATTTTTGGGAAATGTTTTGGTATTGGTGCACATGCCTCTGGGGATACATTGCTGCCCCCTGAGAGGTGAGGAAGAAGGAGTGATGGGTCTGTTGTGACCAGCAGGTTCACCCTTGTGAGTCTGCACCTGCCCCGAAGGAGGGTGTTCTCCTGCTGCCTGGTGAGGAGTGAGATCTGCTGGCACCAGCCACATCCAGGCAGATTTAGCCCATGAAGGTCTGAACCCACATCTGCATTAGCAACATTAAAAACCTGGAAATACACTTGCACTGTCCACTGCTCTCCATTATTTACTGCTCTGGTGTTCAAAGGCTCCACAGGCTTAAAGCAGGCATGGAAGAATAATAATCTGCCAAACTATAGCACAGGGTGAGTGTAACCAGCCCAATAAAACACATCCATGCTACCCGTGGGCAGAGGGGTGGATGCTGATCTCCTCTACATGAGCCCTCAGATTTCTGTGCAGCAGAACTGCCTAAAGCCTGTGTTTGGAGAAACAAGGAGAAAAGGATTATCACCCTCCCTCCTTTGGCTTTTCAGGCTGGGAGTGCTCCGGGGCAGGACCTGCCTGGTTGTTTGTACAGAGGCTCAGAGGGCTCTGGAGCTTTGCTGTTCCTTGCAGGGGCAGCACCGTGACTGCTGGGTTAGCATGGGCTGGTTTATGTTTTTCTTTGTCCTTTCCATGCCCTGATTTCAACATCGAACAAGGATCAACCCTGTAGCAGGCACAGGGATGTTTTCCTACCATCGCCCTGGGTGATGGGCGGCCCCTGCCGCCAGCACAGCAGGTCGTGGTGGCTCGCCCTGTCCTTGGAGGTGCAGGGGATGCCCAGCACCGTGCCAGAACCAGGGCTGCCCAACTCAGCTCCCTGCTGCAGCGAGGAAGAGGTTGCTGGTGCTGAGAGGGGGCAGAGTCAGTGGGGAAAAGGGGGAAATGCAAGGAAAACACTCACACCAGCACCCCTGCAAAGGAGGGCAGCCAGGGACAGCACCTGCTTGTAGGCAGGAAAAAGAAAGGGAAGATGAAGCAAAGGAAGAAACAGAAGGGTTCTTCCAGGAACAAAACCCGTAAATGTGAAAGGTGTGTTTCCCCCAAAGCCATTATTTTCTGCCAGCATGTGGGAAGCACGAGCTCTCTCCTTCTCGTGCAGGTGTTTAGTGAATCCTACAGCTCACACAACAGATTTAGGCTTGTGGCTCTTCGAGCTCCCCTCCTTTTTCTCCCTAAAGTGCCCTCCATGCTCAGCTTTTCATTCTTTACGTCTCCAGCTCTAATTAGCTTTTCTCTCCTGCTGCTTCTGATGAATTGCTCTGGTTTTTTTTTCATATCTTTGGGGCCCTGCTGCTTCTTGGGGAGCTAGGCTAGAGAGTTATATTTCTCATCCCTCTCAGTCATTATGAAAGAGAATCCTCTCAGATGAGGACATTCATTAAACTGATTTGGGATGCCTGGTCTATCTTCACTCTGTGTGTTTGCATTAGTGTGGGTAAAATAATTAAAATGCACAGGAAGTGTAGGCTGGAATAATCAGAAAGGCTGGCCCTAACCTGAGGAAATTTGGGGGCAGGGTGCCCATTTACTTTTTAATATGTGCCTCTACTATAATTGCAAAACATATTTGAGTGAATTATTCTCTTTATTCCCATATCTTTGCATGTCAGGGTGTGTGGAAGACAAAGGAGATGAAACCACACACTCAGAACTGTGTTCCCCCAAACCCCGAGGTCACTGTAGGACCTTGACATTTAATAAAACCTTAATGCAGATATGGTGGAGAAAGGAAGAATCCTCATTTATGCTATGAATTTGGACCTCTTCAAAGCACCCAGACTCTGACTTCTCCTCACAACCAGACAAACTCAAAAATTATTTCCAACATAAAAGCAGAGATGAACCTATTTAGAGGAGACAGGGTTTTAAGGGAGAAAAATATGGAAAATATTAAACACAAGGAGATGTCGGTGCCAGGAGTGGCTTTTCATTCTGCTGATGGAGTAGACAAGCAATCCCTGAGATACAGCCTGCAGTGGATGAGCACAAGAATAGGGTGGTTTCATTGGGCACAGGCCTGCGAGCCACAAAACCTCACCTTCGCCACAGCACCTCTAAGCCTGGATCAGCCATCTCCTCTCTGTATTGCTCATACCAGTCTGGTAACACTTCTTTTTTTCTTCTTTATGTGTTGGTTCTGAAAAGCCTTGGGGCAGGGGTGGCTTTTGGGGCACAGGGCTCCTGATGCTGCTCAGCCCCAGGTGAGGACTGAACGGTGCTGGTGCCATACCCAGGCTGTGGGAAAGCCTGGCTTGACCAGATGCCACTGAGGTCTCTTCTTGCCCATGGAAGTGAAATGGCCACAGCTTGCCCGAGCCAAAGGGAGGCTCACAGTGCCCAGGGAAAGCAGAGCACAATTAGTCTGGCCTGGCTCCATGCTAATGTGCCTAACTGGCTCTGCGCTGGTGTCCGCGGGTGAGCAGCACTCTGGGCATGTGTTCAGCAGGAGAACCAGGTTCCCTTCAAGCCTTTGCACGTAAATGGGCTGCCTTGGGCTGGGTTACGCTGAGACACCGAGCCAGGACCGTCTCAGAGATTATTTAGAGTCACAAGTGACTGAAGATCAGCCATAGAAAGGACTCTACTGGCCAGGACCTCAGCAGCTCCTACAGCCTCCATCCTGCTGTGGCCTCTGGAGGGGGTTTTGCACCAGACAAGCACTGCTGGTTCCCTCCCTGTGCAGGATCCTGCACCAGGTCCCAGATGGGCCCAGAAAGAAGAATCTCACTGCAGGGAAGAGGCACATGCAGGTCCCAGAGAAGTGGCACAAGTCAGAAAGAGCAAGTTTCATGCCATGTGTGACCCAGAGCACTTTGTGCCAGCCCTCTGGCTGGGTGGCCCTTGCTGAGTCCATCAAATGTCCCTGCGTGCATGTGCTCCAGAGGTATCTCAAATAACAGCAACAGATTTTGAGAGTGGGACTCAGCTGCTTTTAGGAAAACATTTGCATCTCAGGCTGCTGTCCTTGCTCCTCAGTAGACACTTGGCCAGTGGTGTCCAGGGTTCAACTCATCCCAAAGGAGGGATCTCAAGTGAGGGAAATGAATAACATGCTGTAAATGCTTCCCACCTTGCACTGCCTCTCAGGGGAGCAGGAATGGCTGGCTCAGGTGAAGACATCCAAGCTGCAGGAGTCTAAACTTAATATGCCTCACATGACAGGGAACCTGCTGGGGTCCAGGATGGCAAGGCTGGGGGTGCAGAGCACCTGGTTTGGGATACTCAGTGTCAGGAGCCCATCAGCAGGCAGGCAGGAGAGGTTTTGTTTGAAAACAGTGCAAGGTGCCCAAATAGTCCTGTTCCACATGAGAGAGAAAACGTGTGAGAGTGGGTGTGTGTTTGTGCATGTCCCTGTGGGTGTGAAGGAGACAGAGAGACCCAGGGAGAGGAGAGGGACTGTGAGAAGCAGAAAGAGATGATTTAGGACCATTCCCAAGGTATGTCCTGTACTTTCCTCCTCTCCAAGGTCTTGGCACCAACTCGTTTCTGTGCAGAGAAGCCAGAGGTGCGCTCCTCCAAACTGATACTCTATCAAGCAGGAAAGCCATTTACTTTCTGCTGGCTCTGCAGATCTTCAGTGCCTGCAACTGCAGACCTAAAAGTTTATCTTACCAGAGGAATTTATATGGGGCTGTGAGATGGGCTGGTGTTATATGGCTCTAAGTAGTTACATGAAGCCTCTGCGGGCTAATAAAACAGTATTAATTGTATTGCTAAGGTTGCATTTTAAACATTAAATTATGGATGGCTTGATAGCATCGTGAAAGCCAGCATCTTGACATGACCTAACCATTATCTATGGAAATGGCTAAAATGCCTTTTTGCAATGTACTCTGGTTGATTTAACTCTTTGAGGTGACACTTAACACTAAATTATTTCCTCTGGCAGAGGGAGAGCAGAGAGGGCTTCTCCTCCTCCTTCCCCTTCTTCAGCATCTCTATTCTCTTCCTGTGCTGTTTCTGAACTGCTTTTAACGTCCCCAGCTTACTTTAACCTGGAAATGGCAAATGTGGGGGAGGGACACAAGCCCAGATCTCACACCATTCCCCACTTTCCTGTGCATCTCCGAGGGTACATAGCAGAGGACCCTGGGAATGGGGGCAGTAGGAGGTGAGGAATTGCAGGGAAAAGCTCAGAGGAAGCCCTGACACAGTGGTGGTGGGCCCTGGAGGGGTCCCTGCCCAACTCTGCCCCCAGCCCAAGCAAGAAATGAGAGAGGGAATGCACCAGCCCCTGTTAATCTAATTAAAGGGGTCAGCCCTAAAGGCTGATTACAGCCAGTATCAACAGAAATTCTTCCCTCGTGTGCTGGTTTAGGGGCAGGGCTGCAGCAGAAGCTTTCAGGGCTGGGAACAGCGTGTGCTGATGGAAGAAGAGGCAGATGAGAATGTAGTGGTTTTATTTATTATTGCTATTTATTTTAGCCGATTTATGGGCTCATCACTGGAGGTGGCCAGCAGAGGAGCAGACACACATCCCCAGCGTGCCAGGCGAGTCCCACCCGCAGTGCCACTCCCCTGTTACCCATCCCGGGGTTTTTCCCTGTCTCCCGCAGCAGGTGAGGTGCAGTGCCTGCGGTGGGAGCCAGGCTGGGGGCACATTCCCAAGGCAGCAGCGAGGTCCCGGCCGGCAGCCGGGGCTGTGAGAGGCACAGCTGGTCAGTGGGGCGGCCGCAGGGACCCCGCCGTGCCCAGCATCCCACGGCCGGCGTGTCACACTTGGCAGCTCTGTGTTTGCAAAGCTGCAGCTCTGACATGTCCCCGCTGACCCCGGCAGAGCAGCCGGCACGCTGCTCCCACTGCTCCAGCTCCCGAGCTGCTCCGAGACCCAGCTGGAGCTCCCAAAACCCCAAGGGGGTTTTAGGAGAAGCCCTGGGCTCACCCCAAGGCTGATGCACGCAGGCTGAGGGAGACATTAAGCATAAAGGAAAGGAGGATTATATCTTCTGCCACCATCCCTGTGGTCCTTGTGCAACACTGCCCTGGGTGCACTGGGGTCTCTGCCAGGATGGAGATCCCCATCCTGCTTGGATTCATGCCACAAGCCGTGGGACCTCCTGCCCCGTTTCCTCTTCATTCAGGAAAACATCCATGCACTGGTAGACATGGAAATGAAATGCAAATCTCTGCTGCCCACGGCTCACAAAACACACCTGTGCTCTGCTGCAGCCTGAAAACCCCAGATGTGGCCTCTAGGAATCAGACAAAATAGGTAAAGGGCAAAAACTCACACTCTGGTGACCTTGAATTTTTATACTAATAAAGCTACTTGGTGGCTTTTTCAACAAAAGGGAAAAAAAAATCCTTTCATAGGTTGCTGTCTCCTGACAACATTTTGACATCAGAGACCCATCATGCCTCTTGTATTATGGAGCACTCATTTATCTCGGAAGCCAGTAGCAGCTGCTCATGTTACAAATGGGAATTTCTTCCCTTTGTTTTCCTCGATGTTGCTCTCCTGAACTTCAGTTCAAGGGTTGATTTAAGTGGATCTGCGTTACAGACTGATGAGATATTTCCAGTGACTGAGATGACTAAACGTGGCATGTTTAATGTCTTTGGTGGATAAAGCTCACCACTCATATCTGGGTAGTTCAATGAGCTTTGCTTTGTAGAGCTCATCATCTGAGAGCTGGGTTTATGTGGTACAAATGTACCCAAGGGAGGGACACTGGTGCAAAATATATGCAAGAAACTCACCACATTCCCCACAGCCCCCAAAGACCCCTGTTACAAAGCAGCTGCCCTGGGAAGCCAAAGTGTTACACGAATCAGCCCAGGAAAGAAAAGCCCTGAACAGGAGCCTGAGTGCCCAACAAAGCCAATAATAACTGGAATATGAAGAGGAAATAAGGAAACCCTGCCACAAAAACCCAGGGGGATGACTTATGGGGAGTGTTTAGCAGTAATGTTTACATTTGATTTATAAGTTTGAGAGCTGAGATTTCTCTTCTTGGAGGACAGAGGAGCCATCCAGATGCTGGTGGGACAGGAGAAGATGAATGCGTGTGCAAGACTTTTCCCCTATCCCTGTCAGTGTTCAAGGACAGGCTGGATGGGGCATTGAGCATCCTGATCTAGAGGAGGGTGTCCCTGCCCATGGCAGGAGGTTGGAACTGGGTGAGCTTTAGTGTCCCTTCCAACCCAAACCAATCTCTACTCTATGAAACATCAGCTGTGTCCTTAAGGCAGCTCAGCTCTCTTGCATGACTCACAAAACAGTTTGTTGAGCTTGGAGCTGTTCTCCTTGCTGAGGAAGAACCACCAAAACCTTCATTCAGCCTGAAATCCCCCGTTCAGAGTCTTGGACTGGCAGCCCCATGGAGAACAGCTCCAGAGCTGCAGCTGTTGGGGGTTTGGCTGGGGGTCTGGTTGGACTCAGGGAGGATGCCCCATCCAGGATGATGCTCCTGGGGGGACAGATCTGGTGTGACAGGAGTGCTGCATTAGCTGCTCCATCCTGTGGGCAATGCAGAGGCTGCCTGGCTGGGCTGGGATGAGCCAGCTGGCCCTTCTGTCAGGCAAGTGGTGCATGGCTGAAGCCTGGTCCATGCCCAGGCTCTGCTGGTCTGTGCAGTCTGGATACACAGAATACAGCCAGCTGGCTCTGGATCACCACCATGGGCTGAAGTACAGCTCCTAAAGGCAGAGAAATGCAACCCAAAGAGGCTGAATCCCTCCCTGACCTGCACGTTACTTGGGATCAAGGGTCAATTTCTCCAGAGGTAGTGGGAGCTTCCTGCCCTGTTCCTGCTGCTGCATCCCAACGAGATGAAAGGCAAACCTCTGGCAAAAATTATGGCAGAACATGGCCCGAGCTTTTGCAGGAAGTCTTGGAGCCTGTTCCTTGCTGAGAGGGGGTTGCTGCAATCCTACGTGAACCGTAACACCAAGGCAGCGTCTGCACAAAGCTCTGGGAAGTGAAACCAGCACTCCCCACCCAGCTCTTTTCCCCGGTTCCCAGGCTGACGGAGACAGCTTGGCTCATCTTTACAGCTGCAGCCTCCCTCTGTTCCCAAGGTCTGCTCGCCCTCCTGGCTTCTTCTTTGTTCTTCAGACCACCAGGACAGAGACACATGCAAAGCCAGCCCTGCCCCGGCTCTGCAGCGGTGGTCTCCATCTCCCTTCAGCAGACTTAGGAGTTTATAAGCAATCATGATTTCCTGCTGCCACTTGCTTTCACGGCACAGGCCTTCTGTGATTTGCTTGGAACCCCAGCAGATATCCAGCAAGGACATGTCCTTTCCAGCTGGCATTTAGTGGGGGCCTCTGATGGTGGCTGGTGGTCCATTAATCTGCTCACCCCCAGCAGATCCTCAAAGAGATGATTTGTTTCTTGGCCTTTTAGCAACAGTGAGTTCATGCCTTTTTATGACCCTTGGTACCTCCTCTTCAGGTGGTGGCTTGGAATAACTTTATGGAGGGTTGGTACTGACAAGCATCTCTGTGGCTACCTGTGGTGTGTCTTAGTCCACCACTGCCGTGCACAGCCAGTGACAACAAGGGGACACCAGTCCCATCAACGGGTGACCATCGACTGATTTAGGACTTGGGTTTGGAGCAGCTTCTGAGGGCTCAGATGCTTCTCTGAAGCTAAGCCAAACCCCTTTGGCCTGGAAACGGAGCTGGGAAATATAATGAGATTAGGCTGTCAAGTGAGATTTATGGTCCATCCTTCTTCCAGCTGGGTCAAAAACACCACAAGTGCAGCTTCTTCGAGAGAGCACTGGTGCCTCTGCTCTCAGACAGAGCCAGGGAGGGGAGGACAGGTGGGCCTTCCTTTCAAGTCAGTGCTTGATTACTGTTTTGGGGAAGTTCAGCTTGTGCTCCTGGCCTGCCTGCAGCTGGGGACTTCTGCATCTTGACCACACACTCTGGGAACGGGGCTCACCCTGACCCCCCTGATGAAGGTGACACTTTGGGGGTGGCAGCAGATCCTGGGGACACCACCATGGTCCTGCTGCTTGTGCACAAGCTCCTTACAGACACCAGATTTTGCCTCCAGCCTCCAAGGAGCTTCCTCACTGCTCTGCCAGCCGTGCTCCCAGCTCGGATAGCGGCGATACAACGTGTGTGGATCACCCACGGCCGCTGCTGGCAACTTCCACCCTCTTTCTGTTCCTGCTTAAAAATATGGGTTAGCAAGGACCTGATGTTTTAAAAGGGTTTAAGCCAAGCTCCAGCTGCTTCAGAACATGAACTAGGGGTCCATTGCGTGAGCAGCAGAGCTACCAGAGAGATGAAAGCAGCCAGTGACAGGGGACTGGGTAAAGCCATCTCAGCCAGCCCAGCTGGCGCTAGAAAAGGGCACAGATCCATGCCCTGAGCCTTCTCAGGCCACACTATGGGGCACCTTTCAGGACTTTTGCATCAAGTCACAATCTCTGTCACTGTGAATCAAATCAGGCTCTGGGAATTGTGAAGAAGTGGAGAACAGAGCAGAAAATGTCATTGTGCTGCTGCAAATGTCTCTGGCACATCCACATTGACTCAGTGGATGATTCAGGTTCTAAGGGAGCTTAGGATGTTGTTGTCAGTAGTTGGTGACATTTTGGTCCCACAGCACTGGGAGAAAATAAGATGTTTGGGAAAGATTCATGCAAAGTAGCATGGGTGGCTGAAGGCCTGGGAGGAGAGATGCACCAGTTTGGAAAATAAATGGTCAGAGATACAAGAAAAGTCCAGAGAATTCCTGAGGGGTGACTGACGGCTCATTGTCTTGTATAATAGAAGAATTAGGAGCAATGGACAAAACAAGAAGCTGGCAGGTTCAGAAGCTACATCCTCCTGCTGCCCCACTCTGGGGTGTGGGTGCAGCTGGACCCCCAGAGGCATGATATGACCAGATGTGAAATTCATGGGGTGGCACCAAGACGACCTTCAAGCTGACCTCAGCTGAAGAGGATGGCATGGCCTCAGCATGGTTTTCACACACAGTTCATTTTTTTAACCCCTGTGTCGAAAGCTTTTGGATACTGTTATATATTTGTATCAGTGAAACCACTATTTAATTGCAAAAAAAAGCTAATAACCATTGAAATTAGCAAATGGATATCAGTTACCATCAGAGCACATGGGTATACCTAGGAGATTCAACCACATCCCTTCTCAGTGGTCCCAGAACCCCAGTCCTCATCACTTCCCATTTTTTTTATAATTTTGTAGTTCCGTGAGAAGAACTGACACTGAAAACTACTTGTCTGCACTGTCTGTCTTGTAGGGTGAATTTGCTGGTGTCCCATGGACTGTAAACTCCAAAAGCAGCTTCTCCTGGTGGGTGGTGCTGGATTCTCTACTTGGCTAGGAAGAGATGAGCTTGGTATTGCCACCTTTATCCAGGCTTTTATTCTTAGGACTGATGGGGGTCAGACAGGCTCAAACATTTCTCTTAATAGCCATAGCATGGGGGAACTTGAGGGATTGGAGCCCACACATCCCTCCTGGTGCAGGGCAAGATCATGCCAGTGTCATCTCAGTTTTGGCGGCTGGGGCACAAATCACAGAATCACAGAATGGTTTGGGTTGGAAGGGACCTTAAAGATCATCCAGTTCCAACCCTCTGCCACAGGAAGGGACACCTCCCACTAGAGCAGGTTGCTTGCGGCCACATCCAACCTGGCCTTGAACACTTCCAAGGATGGGGCCTTCACAATCTGTAAAAGTTTTTTATGAAGTTTTTTTTACAAAGTTATGTAAATCCCATATCACAGTGGGTTTGCACTAGCTCTCTTTTCAGACTTCAGCAGGGAGACAGAGAGGTGTCAGGCAAAAATGATCTTTTCTTAACCATTCTGGATTCTGTGCATGTTTTGCCCAGCCTCTTTAATTTTGCTTTTCTAACTTTTTCTTTTCTTTCTCTTTCCTTTTTAAATATTTTTTAATTTATTACTTACTAAAGCAAAGCAGTCAAACATCTGTGGAATTCCATTTTTTCTCTTCCTTTTAAGAAGCACCCCAGAAACCCTAACCACCCGGATCTTTACTGCTTTCAAAGAAACATTTTTAATTCTTCATCTCAACACAGCTTTCCACTTCACAATATATTTTGCTTCCCGATTTCTCAATGGGATTTTTTCCAAGCAGTGCTTAAAATCAAGAGTGCTTCCTTTGTCTCCGAACAGCATTTTTAAAATTCTCGATTCATGGAAAATCTCCCAACTTTTGTCTTGCACGGCACAAAGAGAAGAAGCATTTGGAGGTTTTTGCTGCCGGCCGGCAGAGCCGGGTGTGTGAGCAGCTGCAGCTATCGAGAGCCTCTCCAGCAGCTGTGAGCAGGAGCTCAAAGTCAGCTCTGGCCACATCTGCCACCACACACTTGTGTTTTTTGCTGCTTAAAGGAAATTTTAACATCCTTGTGTCCCACAGTTTGTCCTCATCCGGGTGCAGCAGCTCCTGTGGCCAGACCAGGCCTTTTGCAGGTGCCTGACCTCACCTGAGCCTCCTCCTCCGGGGGCAAGGGGATGCTGGTGACCCCAAAAACGTCCCTCGGGCTGAAGGGGCTGTTCATGGCAGATGGTCCCATGCACCTGGGGCCCTCCATGTGCCACGAAGAGCTGCAGCCCCGCAGGACAGAGATGGAAAGCACAGCTGTGGAGGGGTGGCACTGCTGTATCTGAACAGCTGGAAGCATCCACAGCCCCTTCCTGTTTCCTTCCCTCCCTTTTTCAATTATTTTGCTTCCTTTTTCTGCCTTTTTTTCCCTTTCTCTCTTGCTTTCCTTCTTTTGATTTCACTTTTAAATTTATTTTCTCTTTTCCTTGTTCTCTTTTAATTTCTTTCTCTTTTTCTTTCTTTCCCTTTCTATTTTCCTTTATTTTTCTTTCTCTTTCTTTTCTTTCTGTTTATTTTCCTTTTACATTTTTTTAGCCTTTCTTTCTTTCTTTCTCTTTCTTTCTTTCTTTCCTTCCTTCCTTCCTTCCTTCCTTCCTTCCTTCCTTCCTTCCTTCCTTCCTTCCTTCCTTCCTTCCTTCCTTCCTTCCTTTCTATTTTTTCTCTTTATTTTTTTAATCTTTCCCTCTTCCTTTTTCTCCTTCTTTCTTGCCTTTTTAAAATCTTTCTCTCCTTTTCCTCTTTCTTTGTGTGCCAGTCTCTCCTCCTTTTCTCTCTCTCTTCCCCACTCTTATTTAATTTCTTTTCCTTGCCCCTTTTTTCTCATGCCCCAGCCCCCTCTGGCTGCATTCCCCACACTCTCACTGGGATGCCGCTGTCTTTGCAGCCATCCCCGAGGCATCCTGGAGCTGTGGGAAGACCCCTGAGCCAGCAGTGCCTCAGAGGTCATTTGTGAGCAGCAGGGTGCTTTAATCGAGGATTTCCCACCACCAGCACAACTTCCATCCTTGCGGGAGCACAGCGAGAGCTCTGACGTGAGAAGGAGGAAATTATCCTGGGGGTGAACCACCTCTCTGTCACCTTCCTGGTTCACTGGCCTTGTCCCAGGGCAAATCCCCTTTCTACCTCTCCAGAAGTGATGGAATTGCTTGGGATGCTCCCCAGCAGGTCCACTCCACCACCAGCTCCTGCTGTGGCCAGCACATCCAGGGCACAGCCTGCTTTGGACTGGTGAAGAGCATCTGCATCCTTCTGCAATGGCTTGGAAGGTGGCTGGCGGACTAATTTAATATAGCTTGGTCTCAGTTCTTTTAATTATGTCTTTATAGTCTTTTAATTAGCCTGAGTCCTACTAATTTAAACCACTCTTGTTAGGAGAGACTTCTGCTGAGCAGCTGTTCTCGTTCAGAGCTTTCTCTGGGTTAGGAAGAGGAGCCTGGGACATTTGCTTCTCCCCTTCAGGCTGTTTTTCTTATTTTGCTGCATCAGCAAAAGGTTGCAGGATAGAAATGGTTCCTCTGAGATAGAGGAACGTGACTTACAAACCATTATTTGTGTCTGGAACCTGTTTACAAGGTTCAGACAATAAGGAAAACCAACCCACGGTGTTTCCTTTGCATGCGATACTGCTCCAGTTTCCCTTCAAACAAGGCAGGGATTAGGAACTTCAAGGACCAGGATGACAAGCTCATCTGAAAAGCAGGGCTCATCCAAAATAAGAAGTGTCCTGGCAGCCAGGCTAACTTCAAGGGAAAGCAATTGGAAAGAGAGCTCCAGGAATTGCTATTTTATTCCTGCTGCATGCCAGACTGCTGGCTGCAAACCAGGCCCGTCCCAGGGGCTGTGCAGTCCTGAGAAAAAAAGAGGTTCCCTGCTGCACAGCACAAATTAAGATCCCAGCCCAGAAGTTCACATGAGCTTCAGCTCAGGTCTCCTCTGTGAGGTGGCCCTGAATCCCCTTTGTCATTGAGCTCCAGGAGAAAAGAAAAAGGATTTGCAAAAAATGCAGCTTTCTACATCACCATCAGCTGGTGCTTCAAGCGGTGCTGGGAAGTGCAGGGCTTGGGACCTCAGGGCTGCTCCTCAGCTTCCAGCAGCACCCATCACCCTCCCAGGGCTCAGCTCTGCTCTTGGCAAGCACAGGGTGTTGTCCAGTGTCAGATTTTAACAGAAAAAAAAAAAAAGAGAGGAAAGGCTGTGCAACAGCTGTGAGGGATTATCAGTGTGTATCACGCTGTCCTGCTCTGCAAGAATAAAGTATGCTTTAAAGTTCAGGATAGGCATTATTGACTGCATTTAATTGCTTGTGGCCCATCCTGGGCAGGGGCTGCAGCATGCCAGGAGTAATGCAAACACTCACAGGGGACAACCCCTGCTAAGAAATCAAAGTGCAAAGCAAGAGGCAGCAAGTGGGAGCCAGCCTGTTTTCCTCCTTTAATAATTCCTCCAAAACATTAGTCTTCCAAAAACAAATACTGTGGATGGTCCAGGGAATTGAAATCCATCACAGTGAGGCAAGCAGACAGCCTTGCTCTTGCTGCAAGTCAGGAGGGAGGTGGGAAGAAAAGGGAGAGCCGAGGGGAAAAAGCGTCACCGTCGTGTGGCTCATTATCATGCCTGCTCTGGTTGTTGTCTGAGTTTATAATCCGGGCTCCGTGGTACCATAAGAGCTCATTAATTCGGAGTCTGCGCTGGTGAGTCAAACGCAATTAAGAACAATGAAAGAAATGTCACCGCGAAATACACTTCGTGGGTTTCTTTTCAAAGTTGTCGTATCGCTGTGATTATTTGTGGTACGAATTCACAGCGCTTCTCCAAACAGGCTGTGGTCATTCTTGCAGAAAGAGGAGCCCTTTGTAGCAGGAGCGCTGGCTCCGGGCGCTGCCGCCGGCTGCTGCCGGGGTTTTATGATTAGGAGGAGGTTTAGCAAAGTGCAGATAAGGACCAGGCTGGATATTGCACACAAGAAAAATAACTGACCTGTGAAACCCAGTGCCAGCTGTCGTGGAGGTTACACACTGCAGCTGGACCTATGTCTAGATAAAGTTTATGGGTGATAAGAGTGCAGCGGTGGCTTGTGAACACGCTGGCCTGGACACAGAGCTGGCATAGATCTTCTTTAACCTGGTGTGTGTTGATTGTTAACTCCATGGATGAGGCACTTTTATGTGTTATACCTTTCCCTAAGCAGCCCCTACCAGTCATTTATCTACAAAAATTGAGTGTCCGGCCCCAGGTCTGAGGGTGGAGGGGGAGCCGAGCAGCCGGTGCTTTGCTGTGTGGTTACCAGCAACCACACCAGGAGGGGCAGTGGGACCTCCCCTCCCTCAGCCTCCCGTGAGCCCATCCCTGTGTGCACCCGGGAGCAGCCAGGTCATAAACCCAGGGGACAGAGAGGTGGAAAACTGCACTCAAAAAATTTCCACTGAGCCTCTTTTTCAAGGGGTGAGTATTTCTTTGAGTGAGTGTCTGTTCACTTGCCAAAACAGCTGGGAAACCAGATTCTTCATGCTACAGTACAACTAATTCCTGTTTGCTGATGCTTGGGATGCTTTTTGGGAGAACCGTTTTTCAGTTTTCATCTGCTTTCAGACAAAGCATGATTAAATCTAATTTTCCATTGAGGGAGGGGAAAGAATACATTTCTGATCATGCTGAAGAGTTTTAAAGCTGTACAAGGGGATTGTCACTCTGACAAATCCATGCTCTGTGAGGGGAGCTCTACTGGGGGATGCTGAGCTGAAGGAGGGGTGAGCCTTGTCTTGTGGCATGGCTGGGAGTAAAACACATGCAAACCTACGGCTGTGTGCTCTCAGTCCTTTAAGCAACTTGCCCAAACTAAAAGCACAATACATGCTTTGGCGTCAGATAAAACTCAAGAGATTCCCTGCTCATCCAGGATAAAGACTGGTGGAATGCAGTGCCACGAGCAGCCCTGGCTGTTTGCTGCCCACCAAAGCTGGGATTTTTGGGAGAGTGAGATGCCTTGGAGAGCCAGATGCCTGCATCATGTTGACCTCTCTGCTTGCCAAAGGTGCCTCTTTTCCTTGGGTGGGCTGAATTTTGCCAGCTGCTGTCATCAGTCAAGTTTACAGCCTTTGCTGAAGCTTGAGGTGGCAACACAAGCACCCTGCCAAGCACCAGGGCAAAAGATTCACACCTCCGTGATGGTGTTGTGTTTTCTCAGGTCTTTTGCTGGTGCAGCCTTCAAATTCCTCGAGAAAGTGTGAGTCTGCCTGCAGGAGGGAAATATGTGAAAAAGGGATTTAACTGGTTGCCACCCATTAATTGCCCCATGGTGATGGCCAAAAACCTCAGAGGAGATTCCTAACACTATTATTAAAACTATTACCCATAGCAATGATTTTCCGTAATGGTAATACCGGAGCTGTAAGAACCACCAGCATCTGGTCTGATCTATAAAAAATGAGGGATATCACGACCTTAAAACCAAAACTAAATTTTGGTAGGGATTTCTCACAGCCAACACAAAAATTTGTCGAAAAAACCGCCTCCCAGCCAGAATCAAAGCCCCTTCCTCAACTGGCCACTGACGTTTTATTACCCTTATTTGCATTTCTTTCCCACATCAGTCATCCCCAGGGTGCCCGGTGTTTCTTGCTGCGACCTGTAGAGGGAACTGTGCAATGTAGCAAAACAATCCAAAATGGTCTGGTGTGGCCCTTTCCAGGAAAGGGTGTTCCTCACCCATCCCCTCCATCCTTAAGCAGACCTCACATTTTCCACTCACATCATTTGATCTCAGGTGGGCTGGCACCGGCCTGGGTTTCCCAGGCAAGACAAGGTGTCCACACTCCAGCTGTGGGCAGCAGCCAGAAGATGCAAAGCACCCTCCAATCCTCCTTTATTTTTCTTTACTTTTTTAAATTAGAAACAGCTAGTGAGTGGAATTTGTCCATTGCTGTGACTCATGGTGTCTCAGTTTTTGGGGGCTGCCAGTAACAAGTTAGAAAAGGGCTGTTTCAACCCAGGACAGAAGTGTCCAGACTTTCCAGGCCCCCAGCCAAGGGTGAACAGAGCCCAGTGATTCTGGAGAGAGCAGCAGTCTCAGCACTATGGCTGAGGTTTGGGTCCTGTTTTATTGTCACTCACGACACTGAAATAAAATGACCTGGGACACTGTGGAACAACACAAGCTTTCCTTGCCCCGTGGCAAAGCGAGCCCACTCCCACTCCCCCCCATCCAGTGCTGTGGAAATCCTTGCTGGACAGTTCAAGACCACTCTGCAAAAGCCTGGGAAATAAAAAGCCACCCTGTCCATACAGATGTGCCCATCTCACCCAGCACAGAGCTCAGGGTGTTTTGCCCCTGCCCATCAAGGCAAGGGGCCAGGCAGAGCTTCAGAGCCATCACTCTGCAGATATTTTCTGATTGCACGAGGGGTCAATTCTGCCAAACTTCAATGTTGCTGATGTGGCAAAGCACGGCCTGACTCAGAGCCTCTTGAAAGCAGCAGAAAGGTCTGACTGAGGCTGGAAAAACCACTGGTTTGGATCCACTTTTGTACTGATTCTGATGATACCGAGGAAATGATGCCCAAGCTGGAAGTGACTGGTGCTGAGATCTGCAGATGCCCAAACCTTCCCCTGGGATTCCACCCCTGGAGAAGTTCGTGTGTGTCCAGAAAAATGCAAATCTCCTTGGAAAGGGATAGTATCTTGTGATGGTGGATGAGTATCCTCTGGCCTGAATTTCTCTTCAGTCCCCTTGGAAATGTTGGAAAAAACAATCTAACAACTAAAGACAAACAGGGAAACAAACAAAAAAATTCCGCCCCCAAATATTTATTTGGTGACACTTGCGAGATTAAAAATATAATTCAGTTGGGTTTTAAGACCTGCAATTTTTAACATTCCTTGGAGGACTGCAGCCTTGAGCATCCTGGGTTTGCTCTCTGCCCTACAAGATAGAGCAATCAAGAGATCCCCTCATTTTTGATATTTTTTTTTCTTTATTGAGAAATCAATCTGTAAAGGTAAGGAACAAACCACCACTACCTTGCTGAGATTTTGCCTGTGCAGTGGAGAAAGAAGCCTACCCTGTGCCATGATCCCACTCTCTCTTGCAAGGACCTTTTCCAGATTTCCACCCCATCCCATGGGCAGTGATGGTTTTTCAGCCAGGCTGGATGGGGCTTGGAGCAACCTGGTCTAGTGGAAGGTGTCCTTGTCCATGTCAGGGAATGAGATCATCTTTAAGGTCCCTTTCCACCCAAACCACCCTGTGATTCTGTGATTCTCTCCCATTTACGGCCACCGGACCCTCATGGTGGTGGGACACAATTTGACTTTGGCAAGTGAATGGCAGCCAAACACACCCTAATCAGAGGCTTCACAGGCTGTGGTGATGACTTTTATCCAGCCCATTTTCAGAGCAGAATCGGGGGTGAGGTGTCAATCTTTCCTCCTGCTCTTAACCTCTCCGAAGGGAGCGGGAGCCCTCGCTGACATTAAAGACAACTGAGCGAAAGGGCACGAATATAGGCCAGACTTTATGTAATTATATAGGGAGGAAAACTGGGATGTCTCTTTGTAGAGGCTGGGAATGTTCCACTGGAAAACTAGGTTAGACTGAAAAAAAGAAAGAGCCTCTGTAACCCAGAAATAGCTGGGAGGTTTAAGTATAATTTTCCAGCCCTGTGTTATTATGGTGCTAATTCAGGTCTGAGAAATAAATGTAGGTAAAGGTCTCCCAAGGTCAAGAGGAGAAGCAAATCACATTTACAGCTTCCTTTTCATAAAGAGTCTCTTTTCCTGATTGAAAACTCACCATTAACATGACATTGGTCCACCTCAGAGCGTAGAGAAATATTTGTGTTTAATTGATCCAATTATTAATTAATGAATGTAAAGACAAGACCATTCCTTGGAGCTGCCTGGAGCACATCCTTTCACTTGGAAGGTGAATTTTAAGAGCAAGAAGAGCCTGGAGGTCCTTCATGTGCCCTGGGAGCTGAGCTGGAGGTAGCCAGCAGAGAGCTGGGAGCAGGGATGGGTGGGTGCTGCTCCTCCTCACGGCAAGGAGCTGTGATTTCAGCCTCCATCCCTGCAGCCTTTCCTCAGGCAGCGAGTGAGGACACAGCCCAGGCTGAGCCAACTGCCTCAGGAAACCCAGAACAAGCTCACAGCCATGCTTATTGCCCTTTGAATTCACATTTATTTTTAATTTCTGTGAGGCTGATGAAGAAGCTCCCTTCACGGAGCACTGCCCTGCAAAGTGCTGCACGAGAAGGTGTTGCTAAGAGAACAACCTCAAAACTACATCAGCTCTCATCAGTCCCCAAAAACCTGATTTCTGCTTAGAGCAAAGTGACCAGAGCTGCCAACATCTCTGCTCTGTCATGGGAGGAGATTTCCAAGAAATGTCAGCCATGCAAGGAAGGATGAGGAAGTCAGTGCAATGCTTTTTCTGGGAAGGTGGGACATTTCCCTCGTCTGAAATGTCTGTATTTGAACAAGTGCTCGGAAGCTGGGCTGACTAAAATGATCTGGTTGTGCTGGCATCAGAGCCAAAACACAAAGCCTTGTTGCTTTGGCATCTTCCAAGCCTTCACTTCCCATAAGCTCCCAAGCAGAGCATCTCCGTGGGAAGGATACCAGCAACTGGGCCTGTTTCCAAGGAATGACCTCTTGGACAGTGGCTGGATATCTGGTAACAGTTTCGTCACACCCTGAGGCAGAAAAACTGATGTCCAGAGCTGAGACAAGAAGAAAAATTCATGGCTCTAAAGTCAGAGATCAGGGCAGGGAAGTGTAATGCTAGAAATGGCTGAAACAAATTGGAGGAATTGTGGGTTATGACCAGTTTGCTCTGGACCTTCTTCTTTCTTAAAGGTCAGGCTTTCACTGGGGCTTGAATTGTTTTTCACTTGGTTTCTTTCGAACATGGAGCCCTCCAAGGGGCAGACAGTGTCTGGGGCAATGAGGCTGGTGAGGATTTGGGAAGGGAGCAAGGGCAGGAGGGAGGGCCCTGGTGTTGCAGCTCAGCCACGATGCACAGAGCCAGAGGAGAGCAGCCTCCAGCAGCCCTGCACGGGACCACTTGGGATTTAATTGCTTTTCTCCTTGGACTCTTTCTCCTGAGTGTGGTTTCAGCAGCCCTGCCAAGTCCACCGATCTGCCCAGCCAAGGCTGCAGGCTGAAAAAGGGTAAATAATCCTGAGCAGCCCTTCTCACTTTAAATTGCTCCTGGAAGCCAAAACTCTGTCCCTTCTGGTGTTTATCCCTGAAGAGATGACAGGTGGTAACTCTTTCCTTTTTCTGAGATGAGTTTAAATCCAAACCCTGTAGATTTTTAAATAGGAGAGCTCAGGCCTCGCTTTTTACAACTGATCACCTCTAAATACATCAAGATGACATTTCTTTGGCAAACCTGAGCAAGGCTTGAGCTAGATAAGGGGTGGGCAGGAAGGTAAATTCTTAGACATCCAGCACCTGCTTGGAGACTTTGAGCAACCTGGTCTGGTGGAAGGTGTCCCTGCCCATGGCAGGGGCTTGGAACTGGATGATTTTGAAGGTCCCTTCCAACCCAAAGCATTCTATGGTTCTATGATGTACAAAATCTCAGCTTTTGAAGAGAAGCCCCTACACCCCCAGACCTCACAGCAAGATTTTCATTCTGCCATTTGCACTGCAGGTCTTCAAAGGCCAAAAGTGATTTAAAGGACAACCAAGATTGGTCCTGGCTGGTGCAGAATGCGTCAGGTGGCACAACGTGAGATGTGAAATGAAATGAAATGAAATGAAATGAAATGAAATGAAATCAGAAATACCAGCAAGGTCAGCTGTCACGTGGGACAGCAGGTAAAAATCAGAAGTCTTGGAGAATTTCCTTGTGTTTTTCTCTCCTGCATCATTGCACACTGGGACAGGAGACAGGGATGGTGTGTGAACAGTTTAGTGAAGAGTTTTGCTTGAGTTGGAAGGAGGTGAGTGTCTTAGCTTAAGCAAACACACAGGACCTTGAAGCCACAGCTATTTTATCATCTGGGAGCAATACAGCTGCAACCTCAGGCCAGCAGCTGCGCTCTTGTGAGTTTTGGACCCCAAAGAAAATGGGAGATAAAAGTTGCCTTTGATCTGACTGGACAGGGTTTTTATTGCAAAGTCCCTCCATTTATGATTTACTGCAGTTTTAGGTTGGATGAGGATGGGAATTGGGGGAAAAAACCAACACAGCTTGTGGGAGGGACGGGTCATTTGGAAATCTGTGTCTGAGAGCCTGTAGGACTCTCTGCTGGGGCAGACAGGGAAGAGAGGCTGTTACTCTCCCCCTGCCCCCTCCTTCACAAGATATAGCCATGCCTGAAATTGCTCAGTATCAGGGACCCGTCCAGAAACCCTTCCTTATCTCCTGACTAATCATGCCTGGATGAGGCCAAACTGAAGCTTGCTTCATCTCACAAAGGACTAAACAAACATTCTGGCTCCCGGTGATGCAACTCCAAGTTGATTTTTCCAGTTACTCAACTTCTCTCCCCCTACGTATAATGTGCTGAACTTTGAAATAAATGCCTCTGTCAGCGATTTCAGCAATTTGTGTCAAGAAAATCTGGATGCATCAAAGTGAGACATAATATTTTCTGACACGGCACAGGAATAAAGCTGCAGCAGTACATGTAGCTCCCGAGCCTGCATCTCAGCTCTGCCACTGACAAGGTCCATGGCCAAGGGCAAGGTAGTTGAACTGCCTGTTCCTCAGTTTCCCTGCTCATGAAAAGGGGATTCTGGCATTTATGCCAAACAAAGGAAGTGGGATGAGCTCATACAATATACCTGTAACATGGCGGGGAAAGCTGTCTGTGAAGGAAAGGAAATGTGGACTCTGCTGTCTCAGCAGAGAGGATGTTTTATCCTCAATTTGTGCTAAAAAATACAGCATGTAAAGAGGTGCTGCTGATTATTCCTAAGAATCAGCAACATACATTGCATTCAAAGAGCCTTTTCCATATGCTATTCCTGTTCTCTTGGCTGCTTCCCAACATGGGTCACAACCTCCTGTCTCTTACAACTGCACTGATGCTCCTTTCCAACACAGGCTCCTCTTTCCCCACCAAAAAATTCCTGTACAGAGTTACAAGGATCTCGAAGGGCTCAGCCCCCAGAGAGATGGAGCGCCATGATGGGAGCTGAGGGCATTCAGCTATTCAGGAGAGCAGGTCCCAGCTTGAGGAATCAGACCCAAACCCCTACTTTTATGCCAACAGCCTTGCTAATAAAAGACAGCTCTCACTTAAAACCCCTTGGTGAGAATCCCAGGAGCCTACAGGGTCCAAAATCCAGAGCATCCTTTTGAGTTATCTAAAAAAGAGGGAGCTGCAGGAACTTAACAGTGCCTAAAGGTGCCATTTTTCACCCCATGAAGGCTGGGGTTGATGAATTTTTACCTTTAGGCTTGTATAACCTGCCATCGATTCTGTTTACAGCAGGACACAAAAATACCCAGCTTTGGCCATGAAATTCCCAAAGGCAAAGGTGTGGGTTTGTCTCACTGCTGTTCCCCACCTGGGAGGCACCTTGAGAACCAGGGGATTGCCACCCCCTTTGTCCACTGAGCATCACCTCGGGGAGCCTCAGCCCTGGTCTGGGCAGCTGCCATGTTCAAGACAAGAAAGGAGCCTTCAGAAAGGAAGGGAATAGGAGCCCTCAAGAAATAAAGTTTCAGCCTGAGACACCCCAGCTGGACAAACGAGTCTTTGATGAGGTCCTGAGACAGGAATTAATCCCCTCTGCACTTTTCTGCAGCATTTTTAAAGCCTTTTTAAAGACAACTTGCCTTTTCACCCTTTTATCTTCACAGCAACCTAACAGCACAGGGATGAGCGATTTCTTTTCTGATTTACAGACCGGAAGACTGAAGGGTAGAAAACCTAAATAAATGCCTCCACTGCATTCACGCAGGTGTTCTGTGGCAGAGCAGAGACCTCACACAGCCCTCACCAAGCCTTTGGTGACCGTTCTGTGGAGGAAAATATTGTCCTGGAAGGCAAAACAGAGCAATTTTTGGTTTCCATATTCTCTGTCACCCTGTTTGGGTGACATTCCATGTGAACGAGGCCTCTTTTAGTCCCAAGGCAAGGTTCTTGGGGTGTTTTGCTCTCTCCTCTCCTTTCAGAGCCACGAGGAAAACGCTCCCATGGAGTTTTGCTCCCTGGGTCCAGCTCCAGCCGAGCCATCTCTTGCAAGCAGTGCCAGGAGAGTGGCACTTGTGCCTTTGGCTTCTGAAGCTCAGCTGCAGTCAGAGGCACTGATTGGAGCTGAAGTGACCTCAGCCAACCCGAGCTGCACATCCACAGCCTCCTCCAGCATCTGCAGAGCACGGCCATGCTCCCTCCCAGCCCAGATACCTCCATCCCTGGCTGCTCTGAGAGGCTGTGTCCCCTCTGCCTGCTCCTGTAACCATCAAAGGGAATTCTGAGCCTTTGTCCTAACTCACAGAAACTTTTCTTTAACATTTTCACTGAGCACAAGGGCAATATTTAACACAAAACATTTAGTAAGGGGTGCAATGGAAGGGGGTTTGGGCAAGCTTTTTATTTCCCTCTGCTTTTCCCGTGTGTTCTCAGGTTTTGACTGGATTTTGCCCATCTCTGGACCAAAGGTTCCTCTCTCTCCCCCAGTGAATTCATCCTAAGTAAATCCATATATCTGTGTATTAAGATTTAGACTGTGTGGCTGTATGCATGGCATGCAGGCTCTTACTATCAGTGTCAGTACAGTTATCAGAATATTGATAAATATTAGTTATGTATGTGTGTGGGGTTCACATATATATATATATATATATATATATAAAACATACACATATAAAGTGTATCTATACATAAATTATAACCACACCTGAGCTGTTGTGGTGACTGTCAACCTGATGTGGATGAGCACCAAAGCCCAGGGATGTTGATGACTGGCCAGAGACCAGCATGTGGGCCTCAGCTTCCCTTGAATAAGAAAGGAACAAAGGGACTCCTTGAGCTGGTGGTTTATCCACCTTCTGACATGGGAATAACCTGACTGGGATATTACCTGGGCTGCTGTCAGCAGGAGACTTGGGGAAAAGCACCACCAAACAAAATCTCCCCTTCCCAAAAATCCTT
Source organism: Monarcha castaneiventris obscurior (assembly GCA_026261815.1). Classification (NCBI taxonomy): domain Eukaryota; kingdom Metazoa; phylum Chordata; class Aves; order Passeriformes; family Monarchidae; genus Monarcha; species Monarcha castaneiventris. The sequence continues at coordinate 2,144,818 of JAMPIT010000230.1, forward strand.
TAAACATGAATCCTAGAGCCAGCCACAATTTAGAGTCGCACTGAGGCTTGCTGCTGGATGCCAGGAATTATAGGCTCTGGTTTCAAGGTCTGCCAATGAGTCATTTCATGGTTACCATCATCCCAAAATGCCTTTGAGCCCTAGGGTTAAAGTGACTTGTCCACCAGGAATAATCAAAGGAAATTGGGAGAGGATTTTTGTCCGTGAGGGCATTCTGTGGCTATTCCCCTGGATCCAGCCGATGGGTCTGCTTTCCCTGCTGGGGTTACCTTCCTACCACTGCCCAGAGCCTGCCCTGCAGCCAGGGCTCAAATTGCAGCTGCAGCATGGAGACAGCCCTGTGTTCTCTCATGGGCCCAGCCCAGGCTGTTCGTGGAGAGCCCTGGCTCAGGTGACATCCCAGCCTGGCCTCAGCTGAAAGCTGCTGGGTGTCAGAGTCTCTGGGGTCAAGCAGAGCAGGGCTCTGGCCTGCTGTTGTCACTTCTGCCAAGGCGTCAGGGCATCCAGCACCCCCTCCATATTTCCCATCAGTGCCAGAAGGAGCAGTGGGCCACCAAGGAACAGTTAAAATGCAAGGAAAGGAAGGATGGGATTTGGGATTTGGCACAAATATGGTTTTGGGTAACTCCTTTCTTCTTCACCTTGCAGGAAAGGAGTCCCTGCCTCCATCCCCCAGCCCACAGGGACATACCTGGCCTCATCACCTGGCTGCAACCAAATTAACAACACATATTCAAGTTTCAGTATATGGTTTCAGGCAGACATGGGCTCCTGCAGCTCTCCTGGCTGCTGCTCAGAGCTGGTGAGGGACCAGGCACATGTCCAGAGGTGTGATGGGAGCATGCACAGTGCTGCTCTAACCCAGCAGAGGATGAGCACTGCATCCCCCCTGCCCAGCAGCCTGATCCCTGAGACACCAGGCAGGACTCCTGTGGAACACCCAGGAGTTAGCAGGGCGTGAGGAGGGTTTCTAGAGCAGTAGGACACCAACAGGACAAATCCTCAGCCAGTTTAGCCTTGCCAAGCTCTCTAGGTCCAGGCTGCTGAGCTACTTCTCCTCCACCAAGTTGCAGCTCTTCCACAAGATTAAACAACCTGTAAGAAATTCCTCTCTTCTTGTCTCCTGTGCTGGTTTGGGGCTCCCCAGATCCCACATTATAAATTAATCCAGATATAGAGAGTCTTGAGAGGCAAAGTGCAGCTGTAGACCTGGAGTGACCCACAGCTGTGAGTACTTGGACGAGCCCCATCCGAAAGAGAAAGTTCTGCTTGTAAAGACAAAACCGGACCTGAGGCAGGAACACAGAACAGGAATTTGTCCAGAGGTCAAGAGGAGCTGGCTGTTGTGATTTTTACCTCTTCATCTGTCAGTATCATATACTTGGCAGGATTTTTAATAAAGAACCTGAGTGGTTTGAAAGCAGAGTTGGAACAAAATGATGATTTCCCCCCAAATCTTCCCATCATAGCTGCAGAGAAAATTCCTGATCCCCCAGGTCAGACCTGGCTGGTCATCCTAGTGTGCTCCTGATGTGATGTCACTGTCTGGCAGTGCCCACTCCGAGCTGCCTCTGCTTTCAGAGGGAACAGACAGCCCCATTCCATGGCCAGGAGGACAGAGAAAGGACCTGGAGGACAGAGAAGGGACCCGGAGGACAGAGAAGGGACCCGGAGGACAAATGCAGGAGTTGTCTTGGCCCTCTCCTAACTCAGGTATCACATCAGCATCACGGTCTTGGGTTTGTTCAGACCTTAAACACTGGATGTTTCTCAGTTTTAAATATGAGAAGGGAAATTCTGGGGGGCAAATGTGTGATGTGTATCTCACACACAACCTGCGTAATTGGGCTCTGAATTGATGATGAATCAAAGCAGAAAAGCCAGGTAAAGGAACTGCTTTTATTACCCTCTCTGAACCCAGGCCTAACATTTATTGGTGGCTCATTTGGTCCTTGCACTGCCTCAGCCTGGCTTTGCTTTCAGCACATGGGGCCAACACTTTGGCCTCTGCTCCTCTGTGCTGGCAGTGGTTCACATCCCAAGCAGCAGCCTCACGGCTCTGCATGGACACAGGTGAAATACAGAGCCCAGCCAAGAGATTCCAGGCCACACAAAAAAAATCCCAATGCCCTGTAGCATTGCTCAGCTGCTTTGGGCCAGAGCCTCGAGCAGAAGGCTTAGCAAGGAAAGGGGGACATTCCAACAGGAGCATTTCAGGGACTGCTTCCCTTTGGCTTCCTCTCTGCAGAAAGTGAATCTGGTTCCGCTGAGGCACCCCAGCCACACGTGTGGGCAGCTTTACAGCAGCCAGGGAGATTAAACCCAGCCCTTTATCACCCACATGAAACCTGAGTTCCTGCAGCAGACACACTGCAGGGCTTGTGGCACACGGATGAGCCACCTGGAGTCCAGCCAGGTTGTGGCTGGGTTTTGCACACACAAACACATTGGCCACAAGTCACCAAAATCTTCCCACCATCTGATTCCCACTGATTCCCACTGCTCCCTTCCCTTGACTTCAGCATTCCCAAACGGAATCCTGTGAGTCCTTCTATGAACAAATTTATGTGAAGAGCTGTTGCCCAATCCAAAACACAGTCGGGTTAAAGCAGTGGCATCCAATTAGACCCAACAGTATTAATCAGCTTGAGTGTGGCAGGATCTTTAGCAACACTGCCACTGCCATTTCTGCTTATGAAGTTGTTCTTGAGGGATTTTCCTTTGGGTGCCTTTTCATTGTCAGTGCACGTGTTTTGAAACCACAAGTTTGCTCCTGAAAACAGATGGTGACTGGGGGCTCTGTCAAGTCAGCTGTGATGGGGAACCTGGCCAGGGCCTCAGGCCTCTGGGGCAGAGTCTTCTATCTGCAGGATCTGTCCTTTCCCTCAGTAGCTGGTGAAGAAGATCCATGCCTGACAGAAAACAAAGGTAAAATAAAGACCTGCCCTGCAAAGCTCCCACTGGCCTAGTGGAAGGTGTCCTTGCCAGATGAGCTTTAAGATCCCTTACAACCCAAACCATCCTATGATTCTGTAGTGTCAAGGAGAATGCTGTGTAGCTGAAGACTGAAGGGAAAACCTTCCTGTGTGGGAAGTGCTGGGTTTGCCAGGATCCCATGCAGCACACAAGGCCACAGCAAAAAATGCACCTCATGCACACAAACACACTGTCCTCCTAGTCAGGAACTCAACCCAACATTAAATCACTCTTTCTGGGGTTTTTATTAGCCTGGCAGCAAACCTTGTTTAGCTACAGAGCCAGCTCCTGGGTCATGATACCCAGATGCCAAAGTGGGGTTTTGGAATACCAAAGTTTGCAGTGTGGTCTGGTGTGCTGGAATCCTACCTGAAGAGTGGCAAGCAGGCTTCCTGTGAGATGTGAGAGCAGAAGGAAAGTCCCTTGGACAGGAGGAACCAGGTCACCACAGCCCACAGCTCCACCTCACACTCACAGCACGACCTTGATCAATGTCCCTCATCCTCAGCCCCCAGCCCTCACACACACCAGCACCACAGCTCCTCTCTGCCTGGATGCATCCCTGCTGTGAGCATCTCCATGAGGAGTGCAGCATCCAGATCAACACTGATGGCTTTGGAAAGAGACAGGTCCCTGCAGAGAGCGATTAATAGCCTTGAGAGCAGCCTCCTGTGGAGATGTTACTTTGCCTTGCACTTGGTGACTGTGCTTACAGTTGTTTCCCTCAGTTAAGTGCTCATATTACATAGCTAAATGAGGATCTGTGTCTTGTAATGCAGATTTTAAGTCATCTCCTAAACCTTGCCTTTAGGGGAGTGAGGAGACCTCACGAGCAGGCCTCCAGCAACAAAAAACACATTTCCTCCATGCACTAAGACCCTTCCTCCATCAAGCTTCTCTCCCTTAAAGAAGTTTCAGCCAAGCAAAACTTCACCCCAGACAGCTGTGGGGAGGCCAGGAAGTTCTGCAAATACAATCTGCTGGAATTAACAGCCGTGTTCATCAATAACAGGTAATGTGACCTGACAGGTATTGATTGGGCAGCGCGGTGTCGCATTTGCTCTGTATGTAGGTCAGCCAGGCACAGGCTCTTCACATAATTGTGTCCCATCTGAGCACCCTGATCCCTTCTGGGTCACTCCTGTGCCTCCCTTGCCTGCTCTCATCCCAGCCGAGATCAGCTTCATTAGTGCCCAGCTCTAAGGACATCCCTGTTGATGTCTGGGGCAGGGAAGTTGGCATTTTTCAAAGTGCAATCATAAAGCTGTGTGTCTGTTTCTAGCCCAGCTCCATGCCTTCCCCTCCCCTCTTGCTCAAGCCCATTTCACATTTGCTCAGCTTGTGGGAAAAATGCGAAATGAGCTGGGGAGGGAGGGGAGCTGCAACAACTGAGGTGAGTGTGCTTGGATGGGACAGACCTGGGCTGGGGAAGGTATGGGATGGGAAAGGTTTTAGGCCAGTAGGGTTGAGAGAGATGAATTTTAGGGTTAGAGTGGTGAGAAGGGTGGGTGGTGGAACAGGACACTATGGGATGTCCCTGACAGGATGTTCTTTGAGAACAAGGGTCTGTAGCTGCCTTCCACCTCTCCACCCCTCCAAACCTCCATCCCTGCAGTTCTCCACCCCTACATCCCAGCACCCTTCCATCCCTCCATCCCTCCACCCTTCCACATCTCCATGCACACACACGGAGGAATGACCTCCCACTGCCCCACAAGGAGCAGTGAGACCTCCATCTTCCCACTATTTTTAACCTCCAACAAGAGAACAGTACTAGAAACATCCCCTGCTGTGGTTTCACCGTTGGGTGAAGGATCTGCCTGTGCACCCACTCCCACTGCCTGGGCAGATGTCAGGAACGAGCTCTTGGTTTGGCATTTCTATTAAACCACCTTGCTGTGTCATTTTTTCTCCTTTTTCTCTCCAACCACAACAACCTTCAAGCCAGCTTGTGAGGGAAGAGGAACTCATGTTGACATTTTTTTTTTCTTTCTCTTGTGGTTCCTCAAATGATTAATAGAGAATGTGGGACTTGTGCACTTCCCACTTAGGAAAAACCGAAATAGGTCTATGGGGAAATTCTTTGGGTTCCATCTTGCAAAGTTAACCAGATAACCCCAGAAACGGAGAGTCTTGGATCTGTCTCCTGAATAAAGAAAACTAGACATTCACCTCCATTGGAAGAGGCTGTGCTTTGTACAGCAGTAGCAATGAGACAAACAACAATTTTATTCCAGAGGTTTTATAAGCAGCCAGAAAACAGGAAGATTTTTTTCATGACAAGTTTTGCAAAGAAATGTAGTGGTTTAAGGTTTGCTTTTACAATGGCAGGGAGCAGGGGGAGATGGTGGAAAGCAGCTATTTGAAATATTTCAAACCACTCAGACATTGTTTATCTCATATCTAACCTTTCTGAAGCACTGCAGACACCTGTGGAAAGGAGAGGAAAATCAAGCCTGGGCTGCTACACTGAGAAACCTTGTGTTTTACAGTCTGGTTGTCTGTTCCAGGTGCCCAGGATGTAAGTAAGGGATGGTCACGGGTGCTGCTGTAGCTACTGGGCTCTACAGAAATCATCATTAGGCTTAGTGGTAACAGGTCACATTCTCAATATCTGTTATTGATGTTCTGCCTGATCCAAATCTTGTGCCAAAACACAGAACCCAAAAGATCAGAAAGTCACAATTTCTCCTGACATTTCCCTGCTTTAAGTGGTGCAGATGAGAGCTGCTCTCAACTTTCCTTATGGCATTTCATGGCATCATCCTTTGGTGGACTTGGCAGTGCTGGGTTAAAGGCTGGAATCAATGATCTTAGAGATCTTTCCCAACCTTGGTAATTCTGTGTTCATACGGCTGAAGGAAAGACACATTAAAGTTGTGATTTTTGGATTGCAAACAGTGAGCAGCTCATTAACATCCTCGTTAAACTCGCTGTTGGATGGTGATATTAATATGAGTGATTAACAACATTATGGATATTTTAACACTGGAAACTAAAAAAATGAGTCATTGGTCCTTACCCAGACTGCAAGGTTGCTTCAAGTTTAGAAAACTTGCATGTTCAGCCTTTTAACATTTTTCTGCCCAAATGGGAGGCCTCAAAACTTCTCTAAAAAAATCAAAAGAAAAAATTCCAGGATCTGGGCAATGGAAAAAAAACAACCCGAGAGACGACAGCCTGGGAGCCTTGAATCCTGACACGCCAAAGATCAAAACACTGGGTTCCCGTACTGCAATCTTGATTACGGGATGCTCCAGTGGTTTATTTTGCCTTGCAGAATGTTTGTTGAAGGGAGGAGAGTTTCTCATGGATGTGTCCCAGAGCTCTGTGTGTGCGTGGTGTGTGTTGGAGAGGCAGCTCAGTGTTTTTACCCGCTGTGTTTGGCTCGTGTAAAAACAAAGGGAAACCAGCAGCATCGTGTAAGGCTCAGAAGCAAATGGTAAAATTAAAATGCGAGGACTCGTTTTGGGATAAGGCTGTGGGACTGAGCTGAAATCTGCTACACATGTTGCTCCAGTCTTAACGTTTTTTGTAATTTTGGAAGGGCTCAGAGAGCAAAGCTGTTGACTTCCCTAAGTGTTTGCAGGTCAGGCTGTGGGGAAAAATCCCTTCCACACTCCAGTTTTCTTTTGCCAAGGAAAAAGAAAGCAATGTCCAACACTGTGCAGGGGAGATTTCTCTGTTCTGACATGTGGGAGGAACCACTCCCCTCCAATGAATCTCTCAGCAGGGAAATGGGGTAGGGATGAGAACCTGGGCGTAGGGCTGGTGGGATGTGTGGTGGCACTGGGGTCTCACGAGTGGCCCAGAAGCACCACCACAGCTGATGGCAACAGCTGAGCTGCTTGCATCTGGGATGAAAATTTGGGCTCTGAGGGGACACTGGTTGGTGTCTCAGCCTCAGTAACAGACAAATAATGCTTGCAGAACATGCTGAGTGATAAGGAATAAAAAAAACCTGAGGGAGGATTTCAGAGGTGTGTGCAGCCCTGTTCAAAGCACTGCAGAGCCCACTGCTCCTTTTCCTGGTCTACATCATCCCTCAGGGCGCCCAGCCTAAAATTCCAAAATGTGCAGCACAATGCAAGCAGAAAATAAGGGGTGAAGAGAGGGCCATGTCTTATAACCTACCAAACTTAGCATCGGTACCAAGGATAAAGGATTCTGGCATGGATGGATGGATGGATGGATGGATGGATGGATGGATGGATGGATGGATGGATGGATGGATGGATGGATGGATGGATGGATGGATGGATGGATGGATGGATGGATGGATGCATGGATGGCCTAGATTCAAGAGATCCAGCCTTTGAACTGATTTGGGTTTTGATACACATAATGTATGGCCAGGTCCCCAGTAAATTTCAACTGTACCTTTTCTGTCACATGGCTTTGAAAACATCCTGATCCTTCTCATTATAGACACACACACACACATAAATATATATATGTATATATTTATTTATTTTTAAAGCAAATTGTATTTGGGAAAAAACTCTCTACGGCTCCCATTACCCCAGAAATGCCATAGCAGGGCCTGATGATCAGTCCTTTAAGAGTGCTTTTGGAAGATCACGAGGACTGGAACAGCCTTGGCACTTCCTTCAGTGACCTCGTGGTTCTGGGCTCTGCATAAACATCATCTGCCAGAGAACCTCAATGTCCCTCATATAAAGGGAAATTGTACTAACCCAGTTTTTATAGAGAAAGTAAAGGAACAAGAAAATTTGGACTGTTAATGTGTGTCTCTTTGTTGCAAGAGCTTCTGCAAGCACCAGGGTCTTCTGGTACATTTATATTTCATCAAAACACATTGAAGAAAGGATGTCGGCCTTATGTGACCTACTAGAGCTGGGAGCCAGGGCCAGGATTAGGACTCCAGTTCTCAGCTCCCAGTGCTGGATTCTCCTTATTAAATGACACCTCATCATTACAATAATGAGATCATCCCTGTTATTTAATTACATTCTCCTTGTTGCTGCAAATCCTCAGTGTGGCAATCCAAGCACTTGCTTTCTAAGGTTAGCAGGAACACAGAGATGTTTCCTGCCTTGCAAGTGATGGGTATCTCTTGCATCTGGCCTGACATCAGCTGTTTCCTGCTGTGGCCCCGGAAAAGCTGAGCTCACAAGCACGGCCGTGCTCCGAGCAGTGACACTGCCAGCACTCACCTCCTCGTTCAAACATTCAGATGTGAGTTTAAGTTTGTAAACCTGTGGGATTCCTCAAAGGCTGCTCACCCCAGGGAAGTGAAGCAGATGCAGGATCAAGGCTTCTGGGTCTACAACCCATTTGCTTGCTGCAAAGATGTTGCTTTTTAGGGTGCAAACCAGGAGGAGGTTCTCTGCTCCAAAGGGGTTTGGACATGATGTGATCAGGCTTTTTGTCCAGCTCTCCTTGACTTTGTACTAGAGAAGCTTTTTGCCTCCATTATATTAAATCACAGCTTCTAAGTGAGATGTTACCTCTGGGAAGACCTGTTGCTTCTTGTGCTTGTAGTGCTGTGGCAGAGTCAGGGCAGTTTTTATTACATATAATTAACTCCTGATCCATGGGGGTAAACAAGGGGTCAGGGGAGAGCATTTATTAGCAAAAATCTTGTTTGCAGGGCTGGACTCTACCACAACTTCATTTAAGGATCAGGCACAGGGGTGGCAGCAACACCACAGAAGGACCACACGTTAACCACCACCATTAAAAGTTATTCCACGAAATGAAGAGCACTGGAGGAGAAAGGCCTGAGATGACTTCTTGGGTGATGGCTCCAGGCTGCTCCCAGCTCTGCCTGCAATTCCCCAAGTCTCCCAGGGATGGCTGGGGCTGCATTTTTGGCAGCCTCTGTCGCCCTGGGCGAGACTGGAGATGGCTGAGTTTCTGGGTGTGAGGAAAAGGCAGTTGTGCGAGTCACGGCACGGCTCGTGTGTGGATCACTCCCTGCCACGGCTCCTGCCAGCCCCAGCTACCAGGGCTACCAGCACTTCCCAGCATGACTCCTGTTTGTCTTGGCACTGTCCCCTTGGGTCTGCTGGCATTCCCAGTTAGGCAGCCCAGGTTCTGAGGAATGTGTGTGACTGACGTGCTGAACATTTTGGCCAAGGAAGAATTTAATCCCAGCTTGGGAAGATCTACAAGTTTATGTCTCAACTGCACAAAAATTCTTTTATAACTTCTTTCACTTCTCATATCTCAAGAAACTAAGCCCCGTGTCACTTTTACATTCATTTTCAAGATGTGTTTAGCCAGGTTGCCTGAGAGACAAACAAGCAAATCTTCTTCCTCATTCCAGGTGCAAATTTTCCGTCTCTGCCATTCCCAGTCGGACACTGGTGCTTGGTATGCCTGAGCAGATGCCCCAACTTCTCTCTCCCCAACCTTTCACCACTTCATTACAACTTTGCTCCATGCTGTCAGAAAGGAGCCAATAGCTCCCCGGGGCAGGGCTGTGTATCTGGGCAGACTGGGAGGGTCTAGCATACTTTTCAGTGCTGGAATAATTAACAAGTAAGTCTTTAATTAATAGCTCACATGTATTTCCACTGGCATCTGAAGCACTTTTCAATGGTTGGGTGAGTAAAGGTTCCTCTCATATTTAAGGCTAGAGTAATAATGCTAGAAGAAAAAAAAATCAGAGGCAATCCCTCCTGCATCCCTGAGAGATGTGGAGACTTCCTGTTAGACAGACAGATGCTGCCTTTTCTCCAAACATCTGGAGAAGGGACCTTTGATGCTGGTGGTGGGAAATGTTCTTGGCTTGCTCCGGCTGGATGAGAAACCACTGCTATCTGAGACAGCGACTTTGCCATGTCTGTCCTCCCCCCAGTCACTGGGACTGCAAGAAACCATGAACTGGGAGAGAAATGCCACTCAGTAACTGCATTAGGAAGTGCTATGGGGGAAAATACCCCGTTAGTATTCCCAGTAAATCTGCAATTCATCTAATTGCTCAGCTCCTTTGCTTTCTCTCATCAGCACATGAACTCGTGCCCTTAGATGAGTTTGAGCAGTGATGCTAAACACCTATGAAACATGAAATTGAGGATGGAGAATATCTTGCTTCTATTTACTATAACCCAACTCCTGCAGAATTTTGTTTTAACACCCCTTCCCCATTTTCCAGAACAGGGAGAAGGGAAGAGTGAGTTTTACACACAAGCAAGTGCAAAGCTGGTCTTTTACCCATGCCGGATGTTCAGTTTGTATTCCAAAAACCCCTGCTTTGCTAAAAAAATCATCTCCCACTAGAAAGCAAAAGCAAAAAAGTTTGGTGGAAAATTTCCAGCCAGCCCAAGTGTCAGTTCCCAGCCCCGAGTTTAGCTATCCTGTGGGGGACAGATAAACTCATCAGACACTCTGATCCTGAGATAATATGGCCATGTACTGCCTCAGACAAACAGGTTGACTCAAAGTCTGGAGTTTAAAATGTGTTTGACTTCACTGCAATAAAATCAAAAGGGAAACAAGAAACCTGAAGCAACACTGCCATCGTTAACCCATGGTGCTGCTCCATGAATGTCATATTTGTGTGCCTGGAGTGCAACTGAACTCCTCGGGGTGGTCTTTTATGTACCTGTAAAGCAGTGTCTACATGTACAGCACTCTGTAAATAAATAATGCACAGCAATAACCCTTAATAAAATAGGCTGGATGGTGGGGCAATTTGGCTGTTCAGCTGGATTGCTGCTGACAATTCAGAGAGCTGATTTACGGCTTTGAGGTCATTCTGGGAAATATTACACCATGGTTTTGTCATCCTGTTGCCATGTTTTTCTGATTATTTGTATATTTTTATGTTGAGCGAAGCAAGCACCATTCCATTATGCTACAGGCTTGAAGTCAGAAGAGAGCATCACAGTCTTCTTTGTGCTCCAGATGTTCCTTGCCAAACCAGTGGTTTTCCATTTGTGGTCTGTGAGTAATGGTGGGTGGAAAGGCAATTTCAGAAAGGTCTGTGAAAGGATTTATTTTCCCAAAGATCTCCACAAGCTTCTGGCTTTGACAATATCTCAGAAAATACTGAAACCTATTTTGAAGGTGTCAAGGAGCAGAGCCCTCCTTGTGTTCATCACCACCATCTGCTTGCATCTTGCTTGCCACTTGGATCTCTCTCTCTCCAGACCTCTGGATTTCATTTTGGCTTTGTCTGTTCAACAGCAGAGTGCTGTGCTGAGAGCTGCTCTGATGAGGTGGTTTGCAGCCTACAGCACTGGGATGCCCGGTGGGACAGTGATTATTCCTGAGGTTTTCACTATATCTTTACTGTATGTTCCTCTATCAAGAGGGAAATTAAAGGAAATTCCTTGAAGATCTTGGGGTGGACTCCATGAAGGAGGCTTAAGAGCCCAACAGTCCCTGCCGATGTGGTTCCCTTTCCTGTTCCTGCATTTAATGGTTTATTTTTTAGAATCATGGAATAGTTTGGGTTGGAATGGACCTTTATGATCGTCTTTTCCCAACTTCCCTCTCTGGTGAACAGGAACATCTCAGCTAGTCCAGGCTGCTCAGAACACTGTCCAAACTGACCTTGAATGTTTCCAGGGATGGGGCATCCACCACCTCTCTGGGCAACCTGTGCCAGTGTTTCACCACCATAACTGTAAAAGCTTCTTCCTTGTCTCTAGTTTGAGTCTAATCTCCTTAATTTAAAACTATTACCCTTTGTCCTATCACTTCAAGCCCTACTGAAAAGTTTTTACCTATGTTTTTTCTATGCCCCCTTTAAGTCCTGAAAGGCCTCAGTAAGGCCTTCCCAGAGCCTTCACATCTCCACAGGTTGTGAGCAGGCACCTGAGAGAACTGCAAAATCATTGCAACCACCAGCACTTCTGATCACTCCTACCTTTAATAGCACAATTTTATTAAGTAAAGCTCTTGAGTAGATCTGAGGATGGAGAATTTAATCTGGACCTGTGGACTGGGGCCACAGCTGGGCTGTCACAGTGGGGTAGAAGAGCTGGCTGAAGAGGCAGATTGAAAAGCATCACTGGGCACCCATTTAGGCGGCAGTAGCAGAAACCTCAGCACCCTCTGCTCAGGCTGCTGGTAGTGGACACCAAACTGATCAATAGTCAATGGGCTGCAGGGAGTGATTCACTGTGGCCTGAAGAAGATGAATCATGCCCCACACCTCTGCTTCTGCCCACTGCCTGTGAGTGGGACCTTGAGGGACTTATTCAGCTGAGAATATGTCTGGAGTTAGATGGGGCAAATATCCTCACTGACTCTTCTAACCTCAGGTTCATCGTTGTCCCATCACCTGGTCCCCTCCAGAAACTCCATCCTCAGACCCTGAAGACCTCTTGCCTCCACTCCTCTGCTTGAAGGGCTCTGACAGCCAGCCAAAACTTCATTCCTGAGACAATTAGAAAAAGGCTTCTGATTTCCATTTATGTCTCACTTTTGTTTTGCTAGGCAGAGAAAACCAAACAACTTTAGTCTCCTGTCACCAGACACTGCAGCCAGCTTTCCGCTGCACCTGCTCCGGTATAAAGTTGCATAGTGACAATTCCCCATCAGCAGTGATGTTTGGAGATCTCTATCAAGGCAGGTGTTCAGCAAATGGCCTCTTTGTAGGGGGAGTACCCCACTCTGGTAATTGCCAGCACAAGAGCTGTACGACACAGTGACACCAGGCTTTGCAGCCTAAGGCTCTTCTTGGGGTGAATATAATCTTCTCCTGCACCTGTAAATGCGATTTAAGAATGTTATCAGGCAGCTACACAAACTGTGTGCAGTACAAGATATTTCTGCTCACCAAATGGCCTGGGCGGGGGGGGCACTTTGGGTTGCCTTTTCAGTGGTGTGGGTGAGCAAAACCATCCCAAGTAGAGTGATAGCAAACACCAGATAGACCTGTGCTCCTGCAATCTGCTCTATCAGCAAGTATGGAGTTGGAAACTGGAGCTGCACAACAGGCAGAGAGTGTGATTTGTGAAGGAGGTGGAGGTTTGATGTGTTTGGTCTTTCTACTACACCCTGTTCTAAGTGGAGAAGGTGTTGCTCACTGTCCTTCTTTCTGGCATTACTCTGAGACTCCATTTGGCTGAAATTTGCCTTTATCATATGAGTTATAGAGATGTGCAAGTGTCGACTCACGAAGATTATAAAATGTCTTCTAGAAATTAGTTTACCTCATCTCTACTTCTCTGCTGCATTTAACCATTAGGAAGGATCATCATAACAGGCATTAGCAAAATGACAGACAGGCAGAAATCTGCATCCTTAGGCAGAACGACTTTCCCCTTCCTGCCCCCCCTCCCAGACTATTCAGCTACATTAAAAACAAACTAGATCTGAGCTTTGCAGCTCGACTTTCATGTTTGCTCACAGCCAAGGAGCTGAAAGGCCTTGGTTTTGAGAAAGTGAATATGAAAAAGCACCTCCTTGGCCAGGAGGAGATCTGCAGTCTTTGTCATCTCGTGGGTCCCGTTTATTTGTTACTGATGGGAAAAAGCATCCCCTGGATGAGGGAAAGAGATGATCCCCAGCCAGCTTCCATTTGATCGCTCCTGCCGGGCATCTGCAGGAGATGTTTTTTTGCTGGAAGCCAAGTGGGTGCCAGAGATAAGCTTTCTGAAAGGCTTGTCCCTCTCAGATCATGCTCTTCCACCGGTGGCATGCTGTAAAATAAACCCAGCTGTGCGTGGGCCATGTGCACAGAGCCCGGCTCCCGGACGTGGAATTCCCGGTCCTCGCCAACTTTTCCCTAAAGCTTCGTTATTCTAATAAATCACGGAGCTGAGTTATGGGGCTCTGTTTGGTGGGGGCTGCTTTTAATTGCAGTTTTAGGAACTGTGGGAAAGCAGAATTAATGCCATATGTTTTTTAGGCTTTCGGACCAGTCGCGAGGTCTCGCTTTCAGTTTTGGCTGGGATTCAAACATCACAGTGAATTTTCAGGTTCCTCTGTGTCAAGCCACAGCGAGAGGGGGGAAGGGGAGGAGGGGAGATGGTGGCAGGGTGAGGGAGGGTGCTGTTGTGTGGAGCTGTGCTGCTGGGGTGGAGAGGCAGAGAGAAAGGACAGAGTGCTTCCAGAGGTGAGGAGAAGCGCTCCAGGTAAAATCCATCTGCTCCTGGCCCTTAGCATGGACAAACGAGGCTGAAACTTGCGACCAAGGGGAACATGCTGAGAAGGGGAATGGAAGACAGAGGGCTGTGTTTTTTTCCCTGGACACTGCTTCTTTCACTGATTTTCCTTCCCTCCATGCCCTCGGTGCTGAGGCACGTGGTGCTTTCACTCCTCTGCCTGTTGATGTCAGGCTGTGCTGTGGATGTGCATTTGTAAACAATGAGATTGAAGGAAGTTCAAGATAGGGCTTACACACCACAGGACTGATTTTGTGACACAGATAAACCCCACAGGACTGATTTTGTGACACAGGTAAACCCCTGGGATGATGGGACAAACGTCACAAGAGAGCCAGGCCCTCTTTAGCTGTTTGAAGGTTCCTGGTCCCAGCCCCTGTGCCCACTGTCTCCGGTGCTGGTTTCTGGTATTTCTTGTGTGAGTCCAGTTGCTCTCTGTTCAGGGAGGACGTGACCGTGCCCAGCACTCCAGGTCAGCACCTGGCAACTCACCACAGTCGCTATCTGATAAGATTTTGTAGACTCATACACACTTAGCCACAGACATTTGCAGATCCTCACGACACGCTCAAGAGGCTGAAAAGGGGTAATTTTGCCTTTTCTCATGCAAATCAGCTGACCCTGTTGACGGTGATGGAAGTGATGAAGCCTTTAGCTTCTGAAAGCCTGGTCCAGGAGTGCATTGAAACATCTTTCCCCTCCAAATGTCACCAGTGGTGCACAGAGCTGTTGCTTCGCCAGACATAGAAATAAGAGCACCACTGAAAAACAAAAATTACGGCATTTTGAAAGCTCTGGACATCTGGGAACTGAGGCAGGTGAGAGGCTGAATAGTGAACAAGGTCCCAGCTGAGCACAAGAGACACAGAGGCACCTCTCCATTTCCCCCCTGTTGCTGGGACCTTTGATGTTGGGCCACAACCATGAACATGCTTTTCTCTCTGCTCTTCTATTTTGACTTGATTTTCTTTGGGGTTTAAAATATCCTGAAAGCAGCATGAGATGTCCTAGTCAGCAGTGTGGGGTGGGAGGAGACAACCCTTGTCCAGGTGGGAACCCACCCAGCGCGTGTGGCATTGTTTGGAGTGCTAATTAGTCATCAATGGTAAATAACAACAGGATGACTCTGGCCAGTGCCAAAGGTAAATAATTAGTTACCTCGTTTGTTAAATGGTATGAGGAAGGAGGGATGTGTCAGATGACTCAGCGCTGATGAGGGGAAAAAAATGTGTAACGTCACAGTGAATATATGGATTTTCCAGGTCTGAGGATGATGTTGCCCAATATAGACATTGTAGGCAGTGTTAACTAAACAGTACACTCTGAAATTTATCCAGCAACTAAAAAGCATCTGCATGTAATAAGAGAAGGGTTGTGATGTGAATTAAAAAGGGTCTGAGGGATTGCTTCTACCAGCTCTGAGTAGGTGTAAATACCTGATTGCTTCTAGGTCTTGCCAATTATTGGAAGTGATGTAATTTTGCAGAGAAATAAAGACCTCACATCAAAGAGATGCTTAACATTGTTTTTAACAAAATCTCTACCTGCAGACACACGAGGACAAAAAGGTTCATGAAATGCTTTCAGTGAAACATTTTAGCAGATTCCATTTCCTCAGTTTCACTTCAGCAATATTAAAATGTTTTGGCGACAGAGAAAGGTCTCGTTTCAACTTGGTTTGAATCATTTTGCATTGCATTGCAATATTAATAAAAATATTTTCAATGTGTGTTATATTTTATGATGCTGGGATTTGTGCTGCACCTGCCTTTGCTATGTTTAGTTTTGACATTACCAAAGTGAACCATTTCAATCATATCAGACCAAACAGCTTTTACATTCTTGCTCCATCAAACATTTTAAAATTTTATGGTTTTTTGTTCCGATTTGGAACGATAAATTGGAAGCAAAAATAAAAATTCTTATGTCCAGCCAACTGTCTCTGTGTTTAAAAGGAAACCATGTTTTCTGGGCATTATATCTGCAGCTTTGGAGAACTGGTGTGTCTCAGCTTCACCACCACCCTGGACATGTCACTTAGGGCTTGACTACAGGAGGAAAGAGACTGTAACAGGTATCCATGATCACCCAGAGCACATCTGGTCCATAGGAAGGATGAATTCTTCTCTAAAGGAGTTCTCCAACCCGTATCATTCACCCTGAACTCGAGGTTTCGCCCTCTGTGAAATGCCAGTTGAAGTCAGATGAATTTTCTTTCATGCTGACTTCGAGAGAAGCCCAAGGTGAGCACCCAGCTGAAGATGTCCAACTTTGCTGTGATGAATCCCCCTGCTAGTGCCTGGTGCAATGAATTTTGGCCCAGCCTCAGAACAGCTCACACCTGTGCACAGAGACTGTGGCTACCCTGATGCCCCGTGTCTGCAGGGTGGCAGCCTCTGAGGGGCACAGAGGGGCTGCAGGCTGGAGCCCAGGCAGCAGTGAGGGCTTAAAGCAAAGCACCACTTCCATCATTAGGTCTGGACATGGTTTCAAGCCCTACAAGTGGTATAGGGTTTTAAATTCCCACCAAAATTTAACTGCCCAGCCACCTCCCTACACAAAAATCCCTGAATCTACCAGTCCACGCTATTTGTCAGCTGCAGGGTGAGCATTATGCTCAAGCTTCTTGTCTCAGCTTGGTGTATCCAGGTATATCAGGAGCATCTCTTTCCTTGTGTGAGTTCAGGGATGAGTGCAAAGGAGCTTTGATTTTCCTCAGGCCTCATTACCACCCAGTATCACCCACCTCTCGCAATAGTTGTCCTTTGGGCTTCCTGCATCATGGAAACATTTTCCTTCTGAGTGATCAAACACCACTTAAATCCTTAAAACATCTCCATGGCGAAACAGATTCCTTTTTCCTCACCACTTTGCTCAGCCTGACTGTGCATCCAGTTGCAGAGCTGCACTGACAGCATCAAGCCACTCAGGGCTTTAGGCCAGCACTGGACACCTCACGAAGACTCATGCCACTGACACCCAGGACAAACCCCCTATGGGACTTTTGGGAACGAGGTGATGAGCAAGAGGGTGTCCCATCCCTCCTGTGGAGCAGAGGGTGAGAGGTCAGGACAAGAAGGGGCAACCAGGACCACAGCAGACATTTTCCCATCCCATCTGGTCTGAGCAGCAGCCCCAGCTGCCTCTCTGGAGATGGTGAAAAGAGGAAGAGCTGTCAAAGACAGACAACACAGCGGTTTCAGTTGTGCATTTCAGTTCATCTCAAAGACCTCGCTGCTTCATTTTTGCAGCGCCTTTGTCTTGTTTTCCCTCACATGCAAGTGTTCTGAAGCACCTTCTCGCCTGGGGAACCCCTCAGGAGGGTCTGCAGACCTGACTGTCAACTCCCTCCTCCCCTCCACACTCAGGATGGGTTTGTAAATCACTTTACTGGGACAAGGAGTGTGAAGGGCTATTTGCACTGCCCTTTCTAGCAGCCCACCTTGCTATAAAACGGTCAAACCTTGCCCAAGTCTGGGAGACAAACCACAAACCTCTTCTACATCTTCTGGCTTGTTTTTGAAGACTGTGCAACTTGCACCTTTTTTTTTTTTTTTCCCCTGGCTTCTTGGGCTTGTTAAATAACAAAACAAAAGATAAAAGCACAAATAAAGTTGCAGCTGCTCGGCACCAGCCCAGCCCTTTATCACCAAAGGGGTGTGCAGGCAGAGAGGGGCAGCATGTGGGTTCTCTCCTGTGACTCAACAAGGGAAGAAAAGCATCAGAAGGGGCTGATTTTGAAATTGGCATAAAACATTGTTTGACACCTTGTGTTTCTTGTCTTTCAAAGTGCTCTGGGCAGCTATCCCCCTTCCTGCCCTTCCAATTCAGAAAACAGCTCTCAAATGTGAGGTGTTTTCTGCTGCTTGCAGAAATATCTGCTCCATTTCTCAGATTTCTCCTCTTCATAGGGCTCCTTTCATTGGTGCTACAGAAGGGCATTGGAGCTGCTGCTCTGGGTCACATCAAAGGCAGAAAAGCCAATTAAAAGGTATTTCCCAGCAGCCTGGTGATCACCAGGCTCCCTCCCTTCCATCTGTTGGGCACTGGGTGAGGCTTGAGCTGCATCAACAACTCAACAGAGGCTTTGCTTCCCCCAGGCTCAAGGTGCACATGGATTTCACGGAGAAATTGGAGTATGAACATGGTTGGACACACTGCTGTTCTCTGCGTTGGGCTTGAATCCCTTGACAGCTGGGTCTCACAGGTTAAAAGAAGCAAGGAAGTCACACAAAGGCAGCAGACCAGCAAGGGCTGTGGTTGCATGAGACAGCAGCAGGTTTAAGCAGGTTTTTTGCTCTTTTCAACCCAAGCCCGAGTGCTGAGTATGCAGAGCAAAAGGTCACAGCAAAAAGCACCTTTGGGCTGACCAGAGCCATAGCATCACGATGTAAAGCAAGACAAAGAGCAGATTTCTTCCTCCCTCCTTACTCGAGACCAGAGGTAGAAAACTGTGAAATCAATCCAAAAGGAGCTGGGATGGGGATAACTTTGGACAAAACTTCCACAGCAGCCAGTGTGGCCAAGAAACAAAATGAGAAATTTATTACCAAATTACCTCCAAGCCCATCCCATGCCCCAGTGTTTAGCAGGTGTTTAAGTGCTCTTTTCACCTTCCATCCCCCAATCCTCCCCAAATTTTACAAACAGCCTAAGGGACATTAACATTTACTTTGGCACCTTTATTATCAGTGGAGGAATTTATATGAACAAGCCACAAAGAATTTATGTCCCCTTTCTGAAGGATGAGCTTTGTCCAACTTTACTCCGAACAAACCCACCTCTTAAGGCACCCATCTGTGTGGGGACACTAATTTTGAAATAAAAATTACTGAAGTTCATCAAAGATTGACTTTCACCAGCAGGATGAAACTCGGTTTTTCAGACAATGTGCAACACTTGCACTGATGAGACAAACAGTCCAAAAACCAAATGTCTGTATTTTTGTGCAGAATTTACATACAGAAACGTCTCCAGAGCATTTACTGTTTGACTTAGAGAAAACAGCTTATTCTGGGGCTCCCATTTCCTCTTCTACAAAGTGAGGGGGATGCTATTTATGCATTTTTCAGTTTAAATAGCACAGAGCAGGTGCATCAAGCCCACACGTGATGCAGTCCTGGGATTTACTCAGTGGGCATCAGTGGGAAGGAGATCAATAACTTTGGAGGGGACATGAAGCTCTCCATCACTTTGGATGGCTCCAGACATGGAGGTTTGTAATTTAAACTACACCAACAGACCATGGAAAGGAGCAGCCATCTACCTAAACTGCCTCATTTTCATTATCTTAGGGAAAAAATTAATCAGGCTGTTTAATACATGCTGCTCACCCTCATATTTACTATGTGGGGGATTTTTACATGGTTGAAATCCTGACATTGGTCCATTAGCCCTGAATCTCAACACACCACTAACAATATTTTTCAGACCTTTAGAGCCCCAAGCACAGCAGTGGCTTATTGGGGTGTCTGCCACTGCCATGGCAAAAGCTAAATTATTAATGGTAAGTGTGGAGTTAAAAGCAGAGTGAACACTGGCTGGGTTTTACATCCCTGTTGCTGTGAGCAGAGAGGCAGTTTCAGAGGGGAAAACTAAAATAGCACAGCACAAACTAAGAGGAAACCACCTTCCCTGGCCATCAGGAAACCAAAACCAAACAAGGGTTAACTGGGCAGAGCCAGCACTGACTGTAAGTGGGCGGCTTGGGCTTTATTTTATTGTTGTCATTAATTTCCTTCCTTTTACTTTCAGTAGAGGAGCACAGAGTTATTTACATTAGACACAGCTGTGCCCCGCTGAGGTACACCCACCAGAAGAAACTTCAGGAGTAAGAGAAAAAAGCAGCTGAAGGGCCATGGATGATTTCTGATGCTAACACCAAGGGCTTGTGCCATTTTTCCCTTTTGAAGCACACTGTGACAATGCCAATTCCCCAGATCTTCGCTGGTGCATCTGTAGGGTGTCAGAAGGAGGGATGAGCCACTCTCACACTGTGGGACATGAGATGCCATTGATATGCCGGATTATTTTCTTTAATCATGCTTGTATTGCAGAAATAAGTAAGCGAGATGTGGTTTGAGCTGTAGGTTCCAGAGCTAATGAATTGGAGCAGATCGTGCCCCTTGCTGCACATCTCTGCTCAGAAGAAGGCTCTGTGCCCCTTTCCATTTCTGCACATTGGAGGGTGGGTTCCTTTCCCTCGGAGCAGGGGGATGGAGGCAGCAAAGCCTGCGTGACTCTGCCCGAACCACTCCCTTTCTTCATACATTTCCTTTCTTCCTCCTATTTGGCTGTCTCGGCTAATTAGATTGTTAAAACACGTGCCTTTTGTGCCGCTCCGGGGACCTGACCTCACCGGCGGCTCCGCGCACAAGCCCTCGCTCAAAGGAAGGGACGAGCTCCCCACGGCCACCCTGTCCCCCTTCTGCTCCCTGGGACCTTGTTTATCTTCACGCCAGCTGAGTTTCCCAGGGAAACCCAGCACAAGGCATTTGCCAGGCGATCCCTTTGTGCAGCTGAGCCGAATTCGCTGCAAAGCCTTCTTTTTTTTTTTTTTTTCTTTTTTTTTCTTTTTTTTTCTTTTTTTTTTTTTTTCCCCGAAATCACAGTAAATTTCACCAGGGCTCGTGGCTCCTCTCCCGAGGCTGCTCCTCCAGGGCATCCCTGCGTGGCCTTGGTGGACACAGGCTCGTGGAAAAGCTGGGAACCTCAGCGGGAACCAAAGCATTTCACACTCTTGGCACATCCAAAAGTCAACGCCTCATTGCTACACGGCTTCCCTCCCACCCAGGTTTCTGCACAGCCAGCCAGAGGCTTTATTTATGGGCTGGGATGCTCAGCAGTGAAATGGTTAGAGCTCTTGGCATCGGGGGGTCATAATTACCCTTCCAAGTTAACACCCATTGAGATGAATGGGAGCACACCCTTTTCTGCGGGTGTTATTGTTGCAGTCTGCCTGGCTGTGGACTCCGAGAATTTACCTTGGTTTGTAACCAGAAAGGCTGCAAAGCGCCCCTCCCTCTCTCTTTCTCTCTTTTTTATTTTTTTAAATAGGAAAAGGGAAGGTTTGCTTTTGCAGGTTTCTGTGGTGGGGAGCATGGGGGAATGGTGAAGTAATACAATTTGGGTCTGTCATAGGTGCTGAGCACCTGTGAAGTTGCCTGGCTTTGGAGAGCACGAAAGGGCTGGAGTGCTCTTGGAACCGAGCTCCTGGGTTCCTGTCGGCAGCAGGGGAAAGCTGCTGTGTTATCTTTTCCTCATATCTAAGAAAAGGAGCTGGAGCTGCTCAACCCCCAGAACTGCTGGGGTTTCCCACACTTGGCTGCTGCGGGCACACCCTGGGCTACAGCCGCTGTCCTGCAGCAGCACCACTGCTGTGCCCATCGGAGAGATGGAGCTGGGCTGTGCCCAGAGCTGCAGCATGGTTTGGACATCCCTCCAGGGGCACCTCCCTGCCTTTCCCTCCGAACACCTCTGGCAGGTGCAAACCACAAGTGATGGAAAAGGGAGGAACCCTGACCTGGAACAAAACACCTCCAGCCCGTGGCTGCTTCAGCCATCAGGTGTTGTTCTGGGTGCAGCAGAGGAGCTGCCAACCCCATGGTGGAGGAGATGCTCACCCCACCTGCCTGCCAGAAGCTGCTCTCCCCCGAGCAGAAGGAGTTGGCTGGGGAGGCAGAATGTCTGCTCTTTAATCCCCAGTTCCCGTCCTGGCACATCTTACCCATTTCAGCACCCGTTACCGTTCCCTGGGAATCCGCAGTCAGAGCAGCTAAAACCAGCTGGGATCACAAACTGGTGCCTGGAGGCCGTGTTTGCAGGACGAGATGTTTACTGAGCAGCCCAGAGGGACTCCACTAGCTGGTGTTTTGTGTTGGGATAACAAACTCACCTCAGGGGCTTGTGTGCACTTGAAAGGGTTCAGGTGGGAGAAGCAGCAAAACACCTGTCCCCCAGGGAAGATGCAGACTTTGCCACCAGAGGAGAGCTTTGGCGTGGATAGTCTGGAGCAGCTCCTCGAATAAAATAAACTATCCTGGCACGAAGGTTTCCTCTCTTGATTAACAGGAGTTACACATTTATCAGTGGGACTAAGGGCCTGTAATGCTGCCCACCCTACTCACAGCATGACTATCATGAATGTAACCCAGGGAACATAACAAAAAGCAAGCAAAAATACCTTTACCACTCCACCATACCCCCTTGCAGCTGCTTTCCCTCTAAGGTGCAAATGAGAGCTGCAAACACCCATATGCCAGGGGTTATTTGCAGGAAAAATTATGCTGGCTAGGGGATTGAGGGTGTTTTCATCCACACTTTTCAGTGTAGTAAAACAAGGCTGAGGCACAGGCTGCCTGGCGTGCAGCAGGAGCAGCCCTAAGGCCTCGGGTGCTTGGGATTTAAATCCCCTTGGAGCTTCCCTGTACCTGTTTGTGCAGCCAAGGCCCCGTGGGGATAACGGCAGGAGGCTCTGTGTGTGCAGTGCAGACACACACCTGTATGCACAAGCACAACCACGGCTGGACACACAACCCTAGGGCAAACCCTTTCCTATAACCTTCTCCTTCAGCTCCCAAAGGCATCAGAGGCAGGGTGGAGGGGGGATCGGGGCACCCCATGGGGTGGCAGCACCCACTTCTGGGGATTGTGCTCCTCCTGACCCCTCTGCTCCGACCACCTGGCCACAGCCAACCTCTGTACCCTGCAAAATCACACCTCAAGCACAGCTGCCAGCACACACAGGTCCAATTAGTACAAAATCAGGAGGCAAGCCCCCAAATTCCTGAGGTGGGAAAGAAAATCATCTACTACGGTCTCATTTGCTTTTCTAATGGTTACCCTTCATCAAAAAGGCTTCAAACACACTGAAAATTAATTCCAGTTAAAAAAAGTCCCACAAATCTGAAGACTTTCAAGAGGTTTGGTTTTAAGAAAAAAACATTGGCGAAGGACAGGATTGTCCAAGGAGTTGGAAAAATCAGGGTGTCGTTTCTGCAGAAACGAAACTGCTCCTGCTCTGGGTGCAGCCCGTAAACACCTGAGTGGCCCCAAGAGCAAGGGAGTTAAGTGAAATCACATGATCTTCTATAAAAACTTGAGGAATCAGATGTGAACTGGTTCTGTGACCTGAGGATAATGCGGACACGTAATAAATAAGGGAAGAGATACGTGGTTGCAAAGAAATCCACTCCTAAGTAAATCCTTATCTAAACACGCTGCTCACAATTGCTCAGCCTGTGCTGCTGTGACTGTGCTCCCCATTACTTTCCACAGCAGCAGCAGATAAAATATCATTAAAACACCTCTTCCCACTCAGTTACACCAAATAAAGAGGTTTTGCCAGCCTGAGAAATTTGTATGCTTGCAACCAGAGATGCAAATCACAGCCCGCCTGGCAAATCCCTGCATGGCAGTTCTTAGTTTTACGCAGTGATGACTTTGCTGTGTGCTGTTTGTTTTTCCTGGTTCAGCTGGGAGTCAGGCGCTTTATGTAAAAGCAAAAGGTGATGCTTTGCTCAAAAATGAAGGGCTGCTTGAGTGATCATGGGCTGCTTTACATGACAGTCTGAAAACAAGAACCCAAGAGGAACCGGTGCAAATATCCATGTGCAAAACCACATTAGAATCATAGGATCATAAAATGGCTTGGGCTGGAAGGGACCTTAAAGATCATCTCATTCCAGTCTCCTGCTATGGACAGGAACACCTTCCACTAGATCAGGTTGCTCACAGCCCTATCCAGCCTTACCTTGAACATTTCCAGGGATGGAACATCCACAGCTTCTCAGGGGAATCTGTTCCAGTGCCTCACCACCCTCCCAGTAAGAAATTTCCTCTTAATTTATTCTAGATTTCCCCTTCCCCATGCAGAAATTACTGTGGACATGTGCTGATGAGAGCTGTGTGAGCATCACCCTTCAAATTCAAGTTGTTGCAACAAGTTCTGTGTCTCTTGTTCTCAGAGCACTGGCAGTGCAAAATGCCCACAGCAGGGTAACCCAGCCCACGAGCACCCACAGCAGCTCAGCACCAGCAGCTTTTCCTCCTTTTCCCACAGTTCCCTGACCTGTTCCCCATCCCATGAGCTGGGATGGAGTCACCTCAGGTATTTCTGCACGGAGCTGCAGCGATGGAGCAAAGTGCAGGGGCTGCAAAGCCTCGGTGAGCCCCAGCTGCTGGCTCAGCACCGGTGGGCCAGGGCTGAGCAGGGTGCACGGGTGAGTCAGGTTAGCTGATGGGAAAAGTCACTGTGGTTTCGTGGTTGGAGCCCAGGCCAGCACAGCAGAAGAGCTAAGAGCTCTTGCTCCATCTGTCACCAGCTTCCTCTGCGAGCTGGAGTGTTTATTCACACACCCGAGACTTGGAAAAGAGCTTGGAAAGCTGTTTTCTTTCCAACCCAGCTGACTGTGCCTCGGATTAAAACGATACCAGTGAGAGAGAGCAGCAACCTCCCTCTCCATGCCCACGTAACGGAGACGAGCTGTGCTCTGCTAATATTTGCAGGCGATGGATTTGGTCAGACTCTAATGATCACCTTTCTTGCTTCACAGGACTTCCTTCTCGTGCCCATCTGCGGGGCTCGCGTCCTCGGCTGTCAGCTGGGTAAATTTGCTGAAAAGCAGAACTGCACAAATAACTGATAGGGGTGAGGAGTGGCCAGGCTGGAAAAAAAATCAACGTATTTGCCGTGGGGTAACCAGAAAAGGCATTTTAATGAAATAACTGTGTTTTGGGCCAAACAAACACTTTGTCTGACCACAGTGATCTCTTAAGTGTTTTTATAAATTACTCAGATAATTTGTTAATATGAGAGAAGCTTCAAAGAGAAGTGAAATATTTCTGCTAAAAAATAATGTATTTTTTTTTTTTTCACTCAGGAACAATTTCCTGAAATTGCTTTCAGTCGGTGAAACATTGCAGTCAAGCCCATCTGCATATTTTGGAAGAGAAAAAATTGCTTTCTTCCACCTCGCATCTTCCCTGGCTGTTAACTGTATCCTCACCCATTTCATCCCCTTTACTTGCTTCCTCCTTTTCTCCCGTAACAAATGTGAATTTCCTGTCTTTTTTTTTTTTCACCCCGCCTAACCCGTTATCTGATCCGCGCTCTCTCAGTCCTGACCTCGCCTTCCTCCAGCTGACCTCCTGATATCCATTTATCTCCTACTCCCCAAACCCACCTCTTCCCGTTTTCTTTCCCATAGGCACGGATTGCGGAGCAGCCCCAGGGAGGGGTCTGCTGGGCGTTACGGGAATAAGAGCAGGGACAGAGGAATAAATCCAAACCCAAGCTGTACAGGGCTGGGAACAGAGCCCTGTGGCAATATTCCCTGGGCAGCACTTACACTCCAATAACCTGAACTGAAACTCTGAATCCCGCATCCTTCGATTGTAGGTGTGAAGTCAGCATTGTTCGGCGTTAATCCCCAAGGATGTGGATTGAAATTAACGAGGTTCCTTCATGACACTCATTAACCCTGCTCAGTGTTAGGTGCTGTGAATGGGGCGCTGGGACTCTGCCCTCCAGGTTGCTCTCTGCCCTGGTGAGATCCGATAAAGCCTTTCCAGGCTCCGCAGGCTTCCCAGCTGCTGCTCACAGCAAACATCTGAAGGTGGCTGGGAGCCAGCTCCGGGCTGGGATGGAGATGTGGTGTTCATATGGCCGGTATCTGATCACGTACGGCGAGCAGGGATCACTAATGAAAGCCAGGGCTCCTCGGAGGGCAGCTTTGCAAGCCAGCAGGACACAAGAAAGGGAGCTAAATATTCCCTTTCCCCTCTCCACAATTCTTTTGTTCACAGCTTGCGGCCTCGCTCCTTGCTGTAAAACAGCAGAGCAGGGGAACATCTGAGCCCTGCCCCCTGGGATCCACTGACAGGACACGTGGGAATGGTTCAAAGCTACACCCAGGAGGTTTGGACAGAACATTAGGAAGCATTTATTTACTGAAAGGGTGGCCAAGCATTGGAACAGGCTTCCTAAAGGGATGGTCCATGCCCCAGGCCTATCAGCATTTGAGAGGCATTTGGACAATGCTTTAAATTTGATCAGTCCAGAATTGGTCAGGCAGTTGGACCAGATGATCCTTCAAGGTCCCTTCTAACTGAAAACTCCTCTCCTCTCCTCTCCTCTCCTCTCCTCTCCTCTCCTCTCCTCTCCTCTCCTCTCCTCTCCTCTCCTCTCCTCTCCTCTCCTCTCCTCTCCTCTCCTCTCCTCTCCTCTCCTATCCTCTCCTCTCCTCTCCTCTCCTCTCCTCTCCTCTCCTCTCCTCTCCTCTCCTCTCCTCTCCTCTCCTCTCCTCTCCTCTCCTCTCCTCTCCTCTCCTCTCCTCTCCTCTCCTCTCCTCTCTCAAGGACAGGCAGAGATTTGAACACTCACCCCTCACTGATCATGTTAGGACAGGGCTAAATCCTCAAAGGTGCAGTTTTTACTCTGGTGTTTCCCAATCCAAATTCCTGTTAAACCCAAAAATACCCCCAGCCACTTGGCTGCTCAACGAGCACAGCTCCTGACCCTCCTGGAGCCACGAGCAGAACCTCAGAACCCACTGCTGCTTTAACCCACTGTCTTGGACCCTCCCAGTGGGGTTGCCCTAAACTGGGAGCAGCAGCGCACGGGGTTTTTGTGGTGTGGGGGATTTTGTGGTCTTGGGGTTCCCCGAGGCATGGGACATCTCCAGGGTGGGGAGGTGGCAGGGTCATGTGTGCCACCACCCTCCTGGGCAGAAAAGCTCTGGCTAAACACTGTGGCACCAGAGAGGAACCAACAGGTGGCCTGAGGGAAATGGTGGTCACTGAGAAGAGTTTCGGTTTTGTCTAAATTTTCCGTGGAAAAATTCCCCCTTTTCAGAGAAAAGCTACATGCCCTCTTGTTATGGGGAAATACAACTGTGTACATATACACACAGCATTATACACAATGTAAACACTTTCCTGTATGTGCACATCCATATATGTATACATCTCCATGGACATATTTTGATTTGAAGGATTCAGTCTTTTCTCCAGCAACAAGTGTTTCCAAATTATAGTGAGTTCATTTGCAGAAAAAGGATGAATTTAAAATCCCTTTAATGAAAACCCAGCCTTGAAAATAAATTGATTTTAAAAGAAAAGCTTCAGCCACTGCTGCTGATCAGCTTTGACAAACCATCCTCAGAGGAGCATTCACTGGCAGGGATGGGGGGACTGAGGCTTTGCTGCTCATTCTCTAACCAGTTGTCAAAATGGAATAAGTGAGCCAGGAAAAGGAATTTTTTTGAAGAAATGTGTATATGCTAGGGCTTTTACTTATGGTGGCAGAGCTTGGCTGCTCTATCTCCCTGTAAATCATCACCAGGCACAGATCCAATCAGAGTTTCCACTGAATCACCCATCAACAGGTGACTCTGGTCTGTCCTGGCCTGACCTCTTCATTTAAGTAGGTTGCATTTCTCCTGGAATGGTTTTCTGGAGCTCCCCAGATCCTGCCTGGATGTGTTTCCTGCTGCTGTGCCCCAGAAATGTGACTCTGTGGTGCAGATGTGCTGGTCAGCCCCTGTGAGTGTGAGGACACTGCGAGTTTATTGTTCCTCTCTCCTGAGGTTGTCCTGCTGCAGGATTTTGTGCAAGTGCATGTACTTTGCAGGAGCTCGAAGCACAGTCACTCTTCACTGTGGCACAAGGAATAAACAGCTGGAGAGACAGAACAACACAAGATCAGCAGCACTTCCCTGCCTGAGCTGGGTTTTCCCTTATACTCTGCTGACTTTATTCATATACTCCCAAAAATGTCCTATATCTTTCTCCTCCTACACTGGGTTTCTCTTCTGAACCCCTCACTGCTCCCACCTCCTCTAAGGAAGCTTTCTTTTCACTGGGCAGGTTCTTCAATTCAAACGATGCCTGTGTTACATTAAAAAAAAAATCCTGCCTCTTTGTTCTTCCTTCTACACAAGTTTCCTTTTAAGTGGCTGGAGAGACCTTATTTCTCTAAGTGCCAGAACCCTTTGTCAGGTTGGCTCTCTGATCAGGCTCCTCGGTGGAGCTAAATCCCTTGCCAAGCTTTCCCACATTTAGCCAACAGCCCCTTTGAGCTGAGTCTTGAAAAACTGGCTTGTCCTCAGCAGCAGCTCCCTCTTTGTCCAACTGAGCTCCATTTGAATGTGTAATCATCAAAGTTTAATGAGGCTCTTTTGTGAGCCTTATACCAGGTGGAAGCATTTTTAGATTTTATTTTTTTTTTCTTGTGGTTTTTGGCTCAAAAATCTGTAGGCAAGAAGAGAAGAGAGCAAAGAGCTCCATACCCAAAGCAGAGTTTGATGCTTAATACCTGCCTAAAATTCTGCAGGAAAAAATGCACCAATAATTCAGAGAGGGTGCAAGGAAAGACAGGGAGGATGGGTCAGCATCCTTCACCTGGCAGCTGCCTGGGGCTTGAACAGGATGTGGAGAGAGACAGCAACAAACTGTTGAAGTGGGGTTGAGAAAGTTCTTGGCTTGCTTGGAGTTAAGGGTTTCCAGCTATACTTATGAGAAGTAGTTGAAGGAGCTGAGATTGTTTAGCCTGGAGAAAAAGAGGCTCAGGAGAGACATTATTGCTCTCTACAACTAAGAGGAGGTTGTAGAGAGGTGGGGGTCAGTCTCTCCTCCCAGGTAACAAGTGACAGGGCCAGAGGAAATGGCCTCAGATTGTGCCAGGTGTGGTTTAGATTGGATATTAGGGAAAATTTGTTCACTGAAAGGGTGGTCAGGCACTGGAACAGGCTGCCCAGGGCAGTGGTGGAGTCACTGTCCCTGGAGGGATTCAAAAGTCTTGGATGTGGCATTTGTGGACAGGGTTTAGTGGTGAACACAGTGGTGCTGGGTCAACAGTTGGACTTGATGATCCTACAGGTCTTTTCCTTGATGATCCTATGATTCATGTGTACACACTTTGCCTCCAGCCCAGCTCTCAGCTGCTGCATTTGTGCCCTATTTCTGACCCTGCCAGGAGCAGAAGAGTCTTAATTATGAGTCCATGACCAGAGAGAAGGAGCTTTTCAACTCATTGTTTATCTACCTTGGAATAAACCCAACCAATCCTCTCCTGGAGCTCCACAAACGTGAAAAAAAAAAATCACTTTAATGAAACACTGCCTGCTTTTTCAGCTAGCTGGTGCCTCTGGTATGTCTGCTCTGATAATTAGATCACAATTTAATCACAAATTCTCTGTTGCTTCAGGGTTGACCTCTGCATGTGGAGCAGATTTCCCCAGTTGAGCCTCTAGCCCAAGAATCAGGGAGGGGGCTGGAGATTGATAGCTGTGCTGTGAAGATAAGTTATTTGCTCAGAAGAGGTGAATTCTGGGCTGACACATGGTATTAATCTGTATTTCATGTGGGCAGGTGAGTTCCCTGAAGATTTTCTAAGATTTTTCCATCTCCAACCCCTCTGGACCCCTTCAGGCCCTGAAGTGAAGTCCACAGATCTCCAGTGGCCTCCTGAATGGACTCACTTCTCACCATGGTCCCAGAGGAGTGGTAAAGCATCCAAAAAGGGCTCAGGTTGAGGTGGATTTCAAGCAGTTGAGCTGTCAGCAGGTGCCTTGTGGCCAGGGCTGCAGAAAGCACAGGCTGGCTGTGGCACTGTCTGGTGGAACACCAGGACCCAAAGGGGCACCCAGGCTTTAACCCAGCTCAGTGTCTTGAAGACTGAGGTAGAGTGGGAGCAAAATTAACCAGAAGTGAGGCAGGAAAGCCACAACATAACATGCTAAATTCTTGGAAATCAGGCCTTAAAACCAGGTATTATTTCCTCATTTTGCTTTTTTTGTGAGAGTTGAGAAGAAAACAATGAAACAAGGTCCTGTTTCAGCAAAAGGTTTGGGCTGGCTTGTTGGCTGGGAAATGTTGTCTTCAGCAGACCAGCAGCAGGCTGGGGCTGTGGTCTAGCAAAGCCTCCTAAAGTATGTCTGGAGAAAAAGGAAAAGAATAGAGAGATAATCTGGCTGCATTCACACAGCCTGTTTATATCTGCCTGGTAAAAAATGCTGTGACAGATCATTCTGCTGACAGGAATGGCTGTGGAGGCTGACTCCTCCACCTACAAATTCAGCTGCCTGTGGCCTTCAGGTGCTCAGGTTCCAGGTGATGAGGCACTCAGGCTGTCCCCTGGGTAGGACCACAAGCCATTTTCGTGCTCCTGCTGAGGACATCTTGAGTGGGGTTGATGTGTGACACTTGCCCAGAACATGAGTGTGAGTCAGAGACTCCTGCACGAGCTTCCCACACATCCATCCCCGATGTCACCTCACTGTGGACAAACTTTTGTCCCTATTCCTGCTTTCTTTATCACACTGCTCTTCCCGGGCTTCCCATCTAATTTAGGAGTCCCCGTGCAATGAGACATAAAGCAGGGTCTACCTCCAAACCTATCACACAGCCATAAATACGGCTGGCAGGAGGCTCATACTCAGGGATTGTCTTGGTGCTCATCTCTGACCTGAGATGGCAGCTTGACCCCTGCAATAGCTCCCTCCGTGTTCTCCAGCTGAATGGAGGCCCATCTAAATTTAACAAACCCTCTTTGTGAGCCTTATGCCATGCATGAGCGTGACCCTGTCCTTTGGGGGATGGAGGCAGATAAGAATCAGATAACAAAAATGGCCTCGTAGCCAAAACTGTTTTCTCTGACACCAGTGTTGCAACACTGTCAGTGTCCCCATGGGACAAATTATCATCTTATTCCCACAGGGAGAGGGGAATCTATCGATTAGGGTCACCATCTCACCGTCTCCCATACTCCACAGATCACTCCCAGTCACATCAGATAAATTTAAAAGGACCTCTGTGTAGCTTTTGGAGGGGTCAGGAAGAAAAACCTGGATGCTACTTTTATCTGATTATCGTCCAAACAAAGTCAACATGACAGGCTTCAGAATTAAACAGAGCCTTAAAACCAGTTTGGCTGCTTTATTGCCACCACCTGAGTGCATGAAGCACCTGGATGGAGAAGGCAGGTCCCAACAGACCAGAGGCAGACTTTTGGCAGTGATATTGAGGGCATCTCTCAGCAGTGGGGTGGTTAAAACTCACGGGCATTTCCAGAGAAAGTGTTTTAATTGCTGAACACCAGTTAGCAGCGCCTGCTTCAATGGATGCACTGATGTCTCTACTTTCTCTGAGCACTGCTATTTCCAGCTTTCAGGCAAACAGCACTTCACTTTTAGCTAATTACTCCGAGAGAGCAGCAGGGTTTCTAGGGCTGCAGATTTCACACAGTTTCTATTAATATCCCCCAGGGCTCCCAGGTTTGTGTTTCTTGGGGATAACACTGATCTCTCTTTGCCAGGACCACTCAGGTCTTGTGCATCCACTCATTCCCAACCACTTAACATGGCAGCTAGCTAATAATTTCCCTTATCACACAGCCCTCCTGATAAAGCTGCTCTGGCAGAACGATGAAGGCTGGTGTCTGGCTCCCTGAGACCTGCCCTGGCTCCAGTGGAGACTGGAGGCTCCTGGCAGGACAGGAGCAGATGCCTTGGGCTGGAGCTGTGTGGGGCTTGGTGCTGTCTCACCCCTCACTGTGATTCTTATCTTGCTGTCACCAAAACCCCACTGCCTTGAGCTAAAAATCACAGATCTAGAGGCCATGAGGAGGGGCAAGTGCCTAAAATCAGCTCCCTACCTGGCAGCCTCCCGTGTGAGTGCCCAGAGAAAAGCAGGGACAAGAAACACCTCCTCCTGCCCCCAGAGTGGAGGGATATGAGCACTGACACAGCAGAGCCCAAGATATAGTGCTTTAGAAACCAAAGGCAGCTCTAAACCCCCTCATGCCTTTGCAGCCCCCTCCTCCTGCCTGCACACAGCCGTGGCTGCAGTGAGGATTCAGATGGGGCACATTCATTCTGGTTTAAAAAGCTCATCTGGCTTTGCCTTAAATTTATGGGGATCACCGTGAATCAAAGAGTGCACGGCTGGGAGTTTAAGAAGTGTTTTGTTCTTCTGAATTACATGAATCCTAAAAGATCGCTGGCATCAAAAGCACCCATTAACCCCAGCAGCTTTGTTATTGTCATAAGGGACTTGTTTTTACTCTCTGTTGCACTTCCCAAAGCTTAAAGTCAACAGAGACAGGTCTGTTGACTCCGCTGCACTTTATTAGCCTGATAGCAGAACCCGTGACCATCCTCTTTGGAGTGATTACAGAAAACTTGAGATAGAGGGAGAAAATTTAGAACAAGACAAGCACAAGTAAGTACACGTAAAAATGGGAAAAAATTCCCATCAGTCCATGAATCCTGGTAGTCCTTGTGCTCTTGCAGTCACAGCTGCTTTTTGTAAAGAAGTTTTCTTTCCCACTTTCTTGAATGATTAACAGGAATAACTCACAAGTGAGAGACGGGGAAACAAGGTAGCAAAGAACTGTCCTATCCCATGCAAATAGAGAAAGGAAAAATCAATAGTTATAATCCCCTAATTGCTTATAGCCCCAGTCACTGGCTGCCCAACATCTTTAAACCGGTGACAATCCTGAAACTCAGATCAAGACTTCATTGTTCTTCCTGGGGAAAAAAAAAAAAAAATCCAACATTGTGTTAGTGTAAACTAAAGACTTGCAGGCAATAAAAGGCTGTTTTGGGGATGGCTGGCATGGAGGTTACAGGCGACAGCTGGTGGGTGTCTGATGGGGCTGCCCTTTCTAGCTACCATCTGGACTTTGCATAGGACAGGCGAGAATAAGCTACTTATACCTTAATAAGGAAAAAGCCTGTAAAAATGGGGTGGGGGGTGGCGGTTTGGCTGCGAGATCACTTTGTAAATAAACAGGAACGCGAGCTTGGACTTTGCTGCTCCGCCCGGGCTGAGGCAGGGACAGCAGCTGGGGACTGAAAGCACCTAGAAGGCGCAGGGATGTATAAACACTCTGTCCCTGTTGCATTAGTGCGTGTGAAATCTGTTTAACAAATTAATTTGGTTGTTATTATTGCTGTTAATCGCAGCAAGGACAGGAACAGCAATGCACAGGCGGGGTTGATCCTTCCACCCGGGCAAACAAAAGGCAGAGCTGCAGTTGCAGTCCATTGGAAACAGGTGGATGGTGCCAAGGTTGCAAAGTCAGAAGGAAACGATGCAGGAGAGGAACACAAGACCAACACGCACTCCACAGGTTCATGGACTGCTGTCAGCACACAGAGACCCCGATTTACTCCCCCTTTGGGAGGAGAGTTGCATTAGGGCAGACCAAATTTACCCCCTTTTCTTCAAAAAGAGTAATTTTACTGGGCCTGGCATTCCCCCACGGCCGCTTGGCACTGCACAAGTAATGTAAATTAGACATCAATAGGCAGTAAACTCACTTAAGTAGCAGTTTCCCCGCAGGAGGGGTCTAAAAGGTCTATAAGAGCTGTTGACTCCAGCCCTTGGTTCACCTTGGCTTGAAGGTGACCAGGGCAAAGTTATCCCAGCAGCAATGCTGAGAGCTGTCAGCCTAAAAGAGAAGGTTTTGGCAGACCAGCTCTGCCCATTCTGCCTGCAGATGTTTTGCCTTTCCCCTCTGCCCCACCAGCCCCGGGGCACTTGGTCCTGGCACTGGTTCCCAAACTGGTGGTGGGTTGGGTCCAACTCCAAGCAGCTGAGCTGTGGGGGCAGTCGCTTTCCTGACAGCAGAGATGGAAGCTGCCACAGCTCTTCCTGCCAAAGCTCATCTGTCATAGCCTTAATTTGCTCCTCTGCATCGCAGATCTGCTCCCTTCCCCTCCCTGCAGCTGGCCGAGAGGAGGCAAAGCTTGTCACCGTGCCGCGTTGGCACAGCCCCTGCCTGTGGCAGCCCCTTCCCGTGGGAATCCCTGGCTGAGAAATTGTAGGTGGTTTCCAGTCCTTGCAGCACGGCCTCTCTGGGGGCCTGGATGCACAGGATGCCTCTCCTTCAAGCTCCTTCATCCCATCCTGTCCCATTTGCTCTGGGGGAGCAACATCACATGGAAGGCTATTTCTCTGTGTTACACCCATGCAGCCCTTTGTCTGCTCCATTTTTAGCATTTTCGCCCCCAGACCCCTTTCCCATGCTAGTGTGCACATGCTGCCCTGCTGCAATTAACTCACAGCATCATGAAGATATAGAAAAAGCAACACTGGCACAACTTTTGCTCCCTCCAGCAGTGCTTAAGCAACGTTTCAAGCCCTGTCTCAAGCAAGTCGCCTTCATGTCAGCATCCAACGTGACCCAGTATCCAAACGCTCTGGGCCATAACCCGAGCAGGGAGCGGATAACCAGCAACATCAGATGCTACTTAGAAAGCATTTTGCTCCCGATTAAAGCTAAAACATGCTCTGAGAGCTATTGAGGGAAAGTGCAGAGCATCTGATTTCCCTCTTTTGCTAACACACTCCGAGGAAGAGGTGACAAGTTTGTGGAAATGGCTGCAATTTGCAGTCAAACGCGGTGCGTGCATGAATAGGAATTGGAAGGGAGGAGACAAACAAGCAATGTACTGCACGGATTTCCTCCAGTGATGCTGGAGCTTATACAAACCAATTAGCCCCTCATCAAAGAGCAACCCTATCGCTATCACCATAGTTTTTATTTCCTAACATCTAGGTAGCTGGTGTTTCAGTAATTTTTTTTTTTTTATTCTTCTCTTTAATTTTCCTGGGAGAAATGTACCTGAAGAGCCAGGCAATCACTTCTCCGTGCACTCACGTGGTTTTACCATGAGGGAAATTTATGGGTGTCAAATAACTTGCTCCTTATGCCAATGTCACAGAAATACGAGTGTGTGGGAGGGCTGGTGGCTTCTGCTTCGTGGAGTTGCCAAGGATTGTGCTAATTAGCAATTGGAAAGACTTATATTTTGGAGGTGTGGAGTGATCCAGGGAGGCAAGTCTAGGCTTGTCGAGAAACTTGTAAAGGCTGTTCTCCATGGACCAGCTGCAAAGGGACTTTGGGCTTTTTGGGAGACCTCCAAAAATTTGTCTGGCTTAGGTTCAGGGGTGTGCATCACTCAGTGCTGCCATGAGTGAACTGAGCTCCTAAGGGCTCTGACTGCGTCTCCAGCAGCTACCTGAGCTCAGGAGTTGGATAGTGATGGAAGCTGCTCTACGTTGTGCTCCCTTCACAGCTCGGGGCTGCTGCTCACGCCAGTGTCTGGTGGCTGTCTCAGGCTGGGCTGTCCATCACTTTACCCCTTGTGGTTATTTATGGTGGTGAAAAGAGGAAGCAAATCACAGGTGGATGAAGCAGTGGCAGAATGGAAGGTGATGAGAGGGTCCTTGGGTGATGTGAGGGAAGTTTTTCACCAGTCCAGACGCTGTGTCTGTGCCAGTGGTCACTTGAAGGGAATAAGTTGTATGTGCTGTGTGTGAGCTGGAGCTTCACCTGCAGCCTGAGCTGACTCATCCTTTCCTATGCCTCAGACATAACCAAGAAAGAATTGTTTTGCCCTGCTGTAGCCCCCACAGCACCCCATGGGAGTCTCTAAGATGGGAGCATGTCGGGGAATCTTCTCCTTTGTAAAGGCTGGAGATGACAGAAGGAGTTGCTTGCTTCCCTGCATCACTGCAGCATCACTCCCTGCAGTGGCCACATATCCAGAGCTGGAATTGCTGCCTTGTAGCAGCTCTGACTGCTTGACATCTAAATAAACCCATCCCAGGCCCCACAGCATCACCAGCACTGCAGAAGGTGCTTCTCTTTAGGGACAGCAGCTGATCCAGGGTCCAGCAGCTCCAGCACGAGGGCAGCCTCTGGCCATACACATTGTCTGACACGCAGTGCTTCATGTTGAGGGGAAAGCTGCAGACCAGCTGAGACGACAGTGCCTGGGGGAACACTGCGTCATCCAGGACGTCCCCAGCTGCCAGAGCCATGGGAAAGGCCCTTTTCCAGAGGGTTAGCATGCTGCTCTCAGCTCAGGGAGCTCTTCTGAGCTGAACAGGCTGGGGTCTGGGCTCCAGAGAAAAGCAGCAGCAGATTTGAGGTGAGAGGGTCTGCAGGGAAGGTGATGGGGGCAGAAAGAGCAGGTTGGGAACATCTCCATCATCACAGCTGAATCCAGAAGGAGATGCATGCTGACAGCCTCAGTGTCTAGCTTTCGACAACTGATTTGGCAAATTTGGGCCTGTGCAAATAACCAAGAGCAGATGTGTCAAATGGTTTTTATTTCCGAGAATTAACACTAGATATGAGAATACTAAAGGAAGTGGCCTGCCTATCCCTGCTGTGCAAGTCCCCTGACCCTCTCATACCTTTTTTTTACCGTCCCCTGACCAGATACAGCTTTCACTTGCACTAGAATAAATGAGATTGGCTGGAGCCACAGCAGGTATCCGCCAGCACACAGGAGAGCCGAGGAGGAGCGGCTCTTTTCACACCATTTGCTGTGTACATGCAGATAATGTGTTTGCCTGTTACTTGTTTTTAGCTTCCTGCCTCAAGTCCTTCCAACGTGGGGGGATCACCCTGCGACACCACAACTCCTCTGATTTCCTCTGGAACAGAAACGCTTTCGAGATCCCATTTATAACTCTGTTCGCACAAAATGTGACAGTTTTAGCTATATTGGAAGACCAGCCTGACCCTGGCAGCCGCTCGCACTGTGATCAGAATAGTTATCAGTCAAACCCTGGAATGTGATGTCTGGTGGCAGCGAGGATGGATCTGCTCTCGCAGTAATGCGATCCACGCCGTGAGAAGCAGTGAAGCACAGCCCCACAGAAACAGACAGGTGGAGGAGGAATTGTCTCAAAGTCAGGCACGAGTCTGAGCTAGCCATCCTGGACTCCCTGCAAGGTCCACGGGGAAAAACAGGTTCTTTCAGGGAGTGACTCATCTCGGACTAAAATAGGTCAGAGGAACTGCTCTCCAGCAGCATCTGACTCCTCTCCACAGGCTGTAAAGGGAACCCAAGGTGGACTAGGTCAGATTTAAACAACTTCTTTTCACTTGTCCAGAGTTCGTTGGTATGAGTCGCAGCCAGGCTGTACAGACTTTTCCGGAGTGAATGGGAGTCAAAGGGCTTTGGACCTGACACTTCATGGTCTGAGTCAGACTTTGCATTTCCCAGAAAATCCCTGGATTTTAAGAGCTGGGCAGGGCTGAGGCAGAAGAAAAACATGCACCTTAACCCCATTTTCTAGACAATAATGACAGGCAGCACATCCAAACAGGGAAATTCTGTCTTTTATTTTTAAAACCTGAGCAGCAGAAGACACTGCAGAGTTCGGCGCGGCGTCTTTTTTTCCCCTGTTATCTTTCCAGTGAAAATGAGGTCACACTTTTCACTGTCACAATTCCTGGGACTCTCATCATCTTTCAGCCCGATGCATTCTCCTTCCTCCGGATTTTCCCCTTGATCTGAAGTATGTTGAAGTCAATGAAAATCGACGATGCTCGTAAGACGCGCCAGAATCCCTCGCTGGGAGAAGGGCACCAGATTTCTTGCTAACTCCTCCCTTCACCCTCTCTCAGCAGAAGCCGATGACAGGATTATTTTTTATCAAGATGCAGATACTACACACAACCAGCACAAAAGATCAGTGATTAGCCTTTGGATAAGCAGCCAAGATTGCTTTTTCCTGACCTTATCAATCTGGTATTTGTATTTCTAGGGAGTTTTAGTGGGTGGGTTTTCTCGGGAAGCTGAAATCCTTCCTTTTAACCCTCACGCAAAGTTCCTGCTGACTTCCCTGGAATTAGTTTCTCCTTCCGGATAAAAGCAGATAGCTGTCCATGACTCGTCTGTGTTCAGGAAGGCCTTCAGGTTGCCAGGGATTTCCTTTGCCTTCCTTTGCCCCACATTTCGACACAGCCCATAAAATGAGAATGAGTTATTTCCTGTGTAGTGCAACAGGAACAAAAATACCC
Source organism: Monarcha castaneiventris obscurior (assembly GCA_026261815.1). Taxonomy (NCBI): domain Eukaryota; kingdom Metazoa; phylum Chordata; class Aves; order Passeriformes; family Monarchidae; genus Monarcha; species Monarcha castaneiventris. The sequence goes on from JAMPIT010000230.1 coordinate 2,182,711, forward strand.
AAATGCACGTGGCTGTCTACCTACGAGCTACAAGTCTGAGCTTCCATGGGAGATCCAGGGTGAAATTCTGCTGCTTAAAGGCAGACATCTGGTCCTGTCTGAGATGCCTGGGGGCATCTCAAGTGCACAGGGCTGGCAGGTACAACACAGGAACTGCAGGAAATTCTTCTAGAAATCCCCACCGTTTGGTAATCAAGCTCCAGAGCCCAAATAACCCATTTTGTTATGCAGCCTCAGCAAATGATGGTTCATTTAAGCAACCAAAAATGCAGTTTGACTGGGCATCTCCTGGTAGGTCTTGGGTACCCGGTAATCATGTGAAAGTATAGATCTGTGCAAGAGATTTGACTCCCTTTCACACTCTCCTTAAAAGAAATTTTCGAACTTAGCACTGAACTTACCAGACAACAGTTTCTATAAACTGCAAGGGGGAAAGGGATTTTTTCCTCTCCCTGTGTCCCTCCAGTACTGTTTTACTGACTGAGCAGGATACTTTTAAAAACAGCATCTCCTGGGGGCTGAGGAGCTAGAAGCCCAGAGCTTGCTTTGGGTCTGCACACCTCGGACCCTCCTTGCAGTCCCTGTGGCCTTTTAAACACCAAAAACCCATCAAGTCCACATCTGTCAACTTGCAGGGGTTTAGAGGAAGAGCATGGGGCAGTTTGGGAAGACAGGTCCATATAGTGTGCTGTGTTGAAAGCCGAAATCATCCCTGTCCTTGTGACTGGACAGTTGCTGAAGGACTGAGCCAAGGGGTCACTGCAAACAGGAGCAATGAAGCTTGTGAAAGTCGTCCATGTGGCTTTGCACTGCAGTGTGGACCTCGGGGTGAGGCATTTTGGCACACAGAACAACCTTCCACGTGCTCACTGCTCTGCTTCCCACCTTCTGACCTGCAGTGCCCCTGACAGCATCCTTCCTGAGGCTGTTGCTGCTGCAAGGCTGCAGGTCCTTCCTCTGGCAGAGGCAGACACAGGAGCTAAAGTTGGGATGAGCACTTTTAACAGAAAAGCAGTGTTTTTCTCACCTCCTTTAGCCCTAACTCTGCAAGGCAACAGGAGCACCATGTTTAATCTGGCCAAGCTTTGCCCCCTGGTTACTTGGGCAAACCAGGTATTTTGTAGAAGGCCACAAAAGGAGGAAGAGGATCAGGTCTGGGTGAAGCACGTGGATCCCAGTCCCTGCTTGCAGGCAGAGGTGAAGATGAGCAGTTGGCTCTCTGATTTTCTCGAGGGAGAAGCACAGAAGCAGCCGTAGCAGGGTAGTAAAGGGAGCCCTGGCACGTCGTACAAAGAACAGAGTGAAGTAAGCATGAAGAAGTCGTGCTGCGGATATAGAAAACAGCCAGGGGAGGGTTTGCTTTGCCAGTCAACAGGTCTTGTCTGCACATTCTGCTTTGCTTCAGAGTGGAGGAGCTTCCCAGTGAGCCCCTGCTCCCGTCTCCTGTGTGCAGGCAGTTCAGTGGAAAGCAGCACATTTATTTTTAGCTTTGTGCAGCAATTAGGCAATGGTGGGGAGGGGGGGATGTTCTCAGGAAGAAAATTTTTGACAGTTTCCTTGGAAAGATGAGACTTATCCCATTCCAGCAGGGAATAATACTTAGCACAGGAAACCACTGGGGGATTTTCTCTGTGTGTCTTGCTCTTGTGAAAGTTGCCTACTGACACCCTTGGATTTCGGCCAAGTGTCTACCTGAACAACAAGAACCTTCTTCCAAACTGCCTATCCACCCCAGGCAGGTATGTTCCCTCTTTTCCCTAGGGACATGGCAGACAGGTATTTCCTGGGCCTGGCTGTGATTCCCCCAGTTCCATCGCCTGCCACCTGGAATTCTCCACCCCACCCCTCCAGCTGCTGTTGGGGTCCTGTGACCTCCTTGAGCAGCTTCAGACAAAACCAGAGCCTTTGCCAGAGCTGGGAGGTCTCGCACAAAGCACGTGAGTGCTCAGCAGACCCATCTACTCTGTGACCTTGGGGAGGGACTGGTAACACCAGGGAAGGGAGGAAGGCAATTGTCTTGCACTGGCACAGCTGCTTGCTCAGGGAACATCTATTCAGACTGAGGAGCAAACAGATGGTTTTCTCCCACTGGCCAATCCATTCTTTCTTTTTCTTCTGACACTGCCCAAAGGGGTCACAGCAAGAATGGTGATCCTCTGTGTCTCTAATGTATGTACATTGTCCTCCCTGTCCTACACAGAGCAGCAGTGACCAAAGTCAGATGGATAACAAAGCTTCTTGACCTATTGGATGAGTAAAAAGCGCAGCCTTCCCTGGCCAGCCTCAGATCTGCTCGTGCCACGGCCATTCCCGGCTGTTGCCCTGCAAGGCCAGGCACGAGGGGAAAGAGGAGGCTGGCGACAGAGCCAGGGGCTGAATCGTATTTCAGCAGCTTGGGCACATCCGCGTGCTCTAAGCCAAGAGGAATGCAAACTGCTCAGCAAGGAACAACTGCTCCAGCAGCCCACAGCCAAAAGGAGCCACAGAGGGGCACGTCAGGCACTGACCCAGCCCACTGTGGAGGGAGCTGTCAGATTGTGTTATCACAGGGGCAAAGCTGCATCTTCCGCTTGGGAAATAAATGTTGCTGCTTTGGCATAGTGGTTGGAGAGAGGCAAGAGACCATTACCCAGCAATTATGCTCTATCTCACTGACGTTATCACTTAATTGCACATTTGCAAGTGCTTCTACTTGCAGGGTGGTTGCAAGGAGGAAGGTGAAGTGGGGTTGCCTGTCTGGGCGATACCCAAGGGACCTACGGCACTGCTAATTTTTGAGATATAACAGTACAATTGCACTTCTGCACCAGTTAATAGTTTTCCCTACCTTTTCCCTGGAAAGAGCTCCAACTGGCACGATTGGTATAGACCTGCTCATCCAGGACTTTATCAAAACCCTCAGAGTGCCAAGGGTGATCAGATATACCTTGACAACATAACTTTTTATGAAGAAGCACAAGAACAGCCATTCAATACACAGTCTCCTGTGTATTTCTATCTCCTTCCTGTTCTTCAGGATTTTGTACCAATCCATGGCCATCCAGGAACATCTGGTCTGTCATTACGTTGCACAACATGACCAGGCCCAGCTTGATGTCGCCTGCAGAAACAGAACTCGGAACCACCCATCCTAAAAGCCATCTGACACTGCAGCAGGAGAATTGTAACTGGTGGCTGCCAGAACACGGCATATGACACATATTTTCAGGGCTGTCTCTTTCCAATGTACGGCAGCAACACTCACAAACATCTGCCTGTGCATTACAGCATGGCTGATTTTTGAAAACTGGGCCTTGGATCTTGAAAGACAGTTTGGCACATGGATCTGAGGAAATCATCCAGAAATTAGGTTTCTGAGTACTTCGGCTGATGTGTGTGTCTGTTCCTTAATTCCAAGATCTGTGCTCTCTCTACTAGGCTTTGCCACCTCTCCATTTTTTCTGAAGGTATTTTAGGCCTGGAGCCACAGTTTCTTTTTAGGACATTGGAACGCTCTCCAAAGGAATTAATTTTAATTTTTCCGAGTATTGCAATTAGCTGGGTGCCTTCAGCTTTTGTTAACTCCAAATTCTGATGGTTGTTTTTGTCATCGGTGTAGTTACAAACCCATAATGTAGGTGTCTGGCTAAAGGACCTCATTCTTTTGGGACAATCTTTCCAAACACCCCAAGCTTGAGGTCAGTGTTGTTGGGGTGGCAGATGAAAACCCTAGAAACACCAGTCTGAGCACCAGTAATAAAACTGAGATAAGATGGGCTGTCCTTGGCTCTGACAAGAGACCGAAGATGACCTTGGCTCTGGGACTTGAGATACTCTGCTTGGAGACTCCCCTGGTACTGGAGCCACCAAGAGGTGGGGATGTCACACCAGAGGGATGAGGTTGATTGAAACCGCCACTGAATGTGGCAAAGGCTGAGAGCTACAAGATGGGCTGTCACTATCAATGCTACTTGCTTTTGATGGTAACAGCGTTATTTTAATCAAACCTTTGGTGGCTTAGAAGGTTGGTGATCTTCACAACTGCTTTTTGAATTGAAAACTGAGCTGAGAGCTGTGTACAGGCTCAGAGGGAATGATCTGACTTCAGTTCCCTAGTGAGACATTGCCTGATGCTTCTGCCCTGGTGGATAACTGGTGTGGCCACACACCTTTCCAAGTTTCACTGCTGCTTAAAATCTCTCTGAGATGATAATAAGCCTTTTTAGCTTTTTCTTTTTTTTGTATGTTTTTAGCTCAATTCTTTTTCTCTTTTTATGTTTTCCTTCGTACATTTGAAAAGTGATTATGCTCAGCATTTTTTCCACCGTGGTGCTGTTGGAAATCTGGTCACTGCAGAGTCCCTGGGCACACGTCCGCGCCTCGTCACAACCTGGAATGTTTTCTGCCAGGAATGATGAGATGCGACAGTTCCCATTGAAGGGTATTCCTCCCAGATAATTCCAGTTTCCAAGGTCCCGGGCTTTGAAGATAAACTTGTTGCTTGTTTGGTTTCCTAGCAACTTGTGCTCCGCGGCAGAAATGCATTCCTGGGACCCCGAGCTTGACGATGCTTGGAGCCGAGATGTGCTCTGCTCTGGTGAAAGCAGCTGCCTGAAAACACAGGACTGGAGTGAGAAAGCTGGGGCTGGAGCAAACCCTCTGGTTAGATCCACTGGTCTCCATCAGACTTTGTTGTTCAATAGAATTCTCGTTTTAAGTTAAAACAACACATGTGGCCAGCTCTGAGGGTGGAGGTAGCTTGGGTTTGGCTGGTTGTCCAGGTCCTTGCTGGGGAATTTGGCACTGATCCCACGATGTGGCTAAACTGATAATCCTGAGTAAAACATAACAGCCTTTACTGGAGCTTTAATCTTCAGATGAGGAGCCCAAGGATCCATTTTGCCATGGAATATGATGAGGCAAATCATCACCACTCGTGAGACCCCTCAGGTGTGCATCTAGAGAAAAAAGCAGATTTGGTCACCTGTAAGGCACATGTGTCTTAGCCTTGCTGTTTTTATTGAGCTGCTGAAAAGAACAAAGGGCAAAGCCACCTTTATCTGCACATTGCGTGGTGATCAATACTTATTTCATTATTTCTTCTGGTTATTAGAAGCTCAGCCCCACTGCAACTTTTAGCTTAGGTGCTTCAGCTCCAACGTCCCAAGGAACCCTTCAAGCTCAGATTCAGTTTCACAGGTCTGCATCAAGGTGAGTGAAGGGCAGACCTAAAAGTTATTGCATTTGATTCTCTGTATTTCACTCAGTCAGAGCTTTTTGCAGGCATTGCTCACTGGGTGCCTGGTGGGAAAAGGTCTCCCTTCCACTTGTGTCCCAGTCAGGAAGGTAAAAGGTGATCAGTTCTCCAGCTCAAGAGAATAATAGCAAAAAGAGTGATGTGTTGATATCAAAGAGGCTTCTAAGGCTTGAAAGTCTTGGGGTTTCAGCGTGATCAAGAAAGGGGAACAGGACAATCCTGTGCCAAAGCCACTTTCACCTAAGTAGCTACAGCATGGAATGAAAAAGTCTCTTACTTTTTAGACAGGGAGGGCATTGCTAAATACTAATGAGGTCTTGATCTTGGGGCTGAACAAGGTCTTCTGGATCAGAGTATTACACTTCTATATAGCCACCTTTTCTGAATTTGTCTAATAAATTTAATCAGAACTGTCACTGACCATAAGAAGATTTTTGTCCTATTTCAGTTAACTCAGGGCATTCTTTCCTGAGGATAATCTTTACTGAATATAGCACTGCATTGTGGTCCAGGGAACAAACTGAATGTATTGTTCAGTTTGAATTATAGCATATTACTGTCAAGGGTATTCCTTCAAAAAGCTGACACCTTTTAATTACATCTGTGAGACTCTGAGAAAAATGGTATCCCGGGGAAAAAAATTGCTTGGCGCCCACTTTGTTAGTTTTAGCCTGATGTTCATTTCTAGCCATTCATATAGGGCTGAGTCATACAAGAGAAGCCTGTAAGGGAATCACAAACAATCTGTCTGGCTTGAGGAAATCAGGAGCCATTTCAAGTGTGCATTGCCTCATTCCATAGTTAGTGGCAGGGGCTATTAGTGACTCTGGAGACTCTGAAAATAGAGAGGGCATTTTTCTACCTGAATAGTTCTGTAGATAGACTGGAGACAGGACAAAAACAAGTTTTGTGAGGGAAAGACCATCCCAGGCAGGGCCAGAATCAGATGTGCCATCGGAATCGGATTCAATCATCCTTCACCTGCTCAGGGCATCTCTAAATCTCAGCTGACAATCTTTTCCTTCTGTCTTTAGGCAACATTTTTCACCTCCCCTGAGCTAGTTTGAAACCTTTAATTCCATTCTGCCTGTTCTTCCAAGAATGTGGTGCGACAAGTGGAAACTCATCTCCACATGGGGGAAGAAGGGGGCGGAAAGAGGGGGGAGCACTGCGCGAATACTAAAACATTTGCAGTGTGAAATGTTGAGTTATGAAAAACGACAGCACACCTCGGGCTAATAGCACGGTGCCAGGGCTGTGCTGGCGCATGGGGTGTCCCAGGAGGGCTGGCAGCAGTGCTTGGGGGGGATGCATGCTCTGGGCTCAGCAGGAGGTGATCCAGGACTGAAATGCTTTGGCTGAAGATGCACAAAACCCCTGTGTGGTGCAAACCTGCTGGTGCAGGAAGCTGGTACTCCCTGTACTGGTGAGGCTGGTGATTGCCTGGAGGCAGCATTACGATCCCTTTTAAACATTCATCCACTTCACGTGCATGCTCTGATTTACCCCTGTTTGCTAAAGGACCCTCTTACTTCCTGGCCCAAACAGGTCAGTGTGGTGGAGATGGGTTTTTATTCTTCCAGTGCCATTTGGTGGTGGAACTGCAAAGCTCTGGTCCTGCTCTGGTGGGGACCCAGGATGCCTGTCCCCCTTGGCTGAAGAGTGGAAGGGAAGAGGTCAGGTCTGAGCAAAGCACCTTGTTCCTGCTCTTGGTGCTGATAAGGTACCAAAAAGGTTGTGCAAGCCCTATCAGAAGATGAGAATGTGCCTGAGGCCGTAGGCTTGGTAAGCTCAGACTAAAATGGTTACTGGCTGATGAGGACTTGGGGTGTTTAAGCCTTGGAGGTTTCTAAGGTGTTTTGGGCCATCAAAGCTTGAAGGGGGTGAAATGAAGTTGATGTCCAAGGCAGGGAACATCCCTGCTGCATTTGTTTAGAGTGAAAATGGGACACAGAACACATCCAGGGAGCAGGAATGGAGAAAAATGACCCTGGCAAGAGCTAGTGCTGTCATTCCCTGGAACCTGGGTCTCTGCTTCTCACACTGATGCACTTCTCATGGTCTTCAGCTAATTCACAGGAGAGTGGCTTGCTCCAATGTCTGGAGTAATAGTGCATTTCACTGGTAATCTTGGTCTTGGAGACCTTGCAACTCTAACCCTGAATCTATTACCCTAAGCCTAGATAAAAGAGCCTGAGATTTGTGGTATGAGAAACCTGATGTGCTATAGGGAAGCAAGTGGCAAACTTGGGATGCTCAGCTTCAGAGGAATTATGAAGTGGAGTGGGAAAACCAGGAACATGCTCAGAGAGCTCAACCAGGAGAGAGGCCACTGCTGTGGTAAAACCTCTGCTACAGAGATGTCTTTGCCAAATGTGAGATGTTGGGAAGGAGATGTGGGTGACCCAGAAAAGCACATTTCCTGCTGTCTCAACACACATCTCTGTCCAGGAGTTCCTCCAGTGTCATTGCAGATTCCTGCTGAGGGGTACCTAAAGGGACAACCAGACCAGGGTGCCGCAGTTTCCCAAGAGTTCTTGGACCTTTGTGAGGGCCTCAATCCCTGCTCCCAGGCAGTGCCAGGTCAGAGCAGACAGCAACTCTCATTCCCTTGATGGATTTGCCATGTTATTTCACTTCCTGGCCCAATTTCTTGTGCAGTGTCTGGCTGAAAAGACACAATGTCCCTTGAGAGTGTAGTGGCTGAGAACTTGGTTTTAACTTTCCTTTGGCACAGCAGCCCTCATCTGATGGCTGTGTTGGTCCTGCCTGACCATGGAGCTGTGTTTCTCCTGGATGATTTTATGGATGACTTTATCACAGGTGAAGGTGAGAGCTGTCTGCTTTTTGAACACAAGGGGACGATTCAGACCTTTTGTGAGGGATGATCAACCACAGTAAATAAAGCTGCTGCTTGTGGGAGTAACAATTAAAACCCATTATAACCTGCTTAACTAGTCAGGGACTGAAGTGCCTGGAAGAACTTGCTCTGTCCTCCCTGACTGCTGTTTTGCTTGGCCCATTTGCCTGATTTGGGAAAAAGGTTGTGTTCTGAGGGGGTTGGCTTGCAATTCCTGCTCTCGTGACCGGGGCAGTTTCCCAGTTCCTAGGGATGACTGATATCACAGAAAACAGAAGCTTCCCAAGTGATCCTTCAGAATTGAGTATTTTGATTCATGGGACATGCAACACCTCGTGTTCAGGACAGAAAACACATCACAAATTAAACCAAATTATGTTTCAGATCAATCTCTGAATTTACCCAACTGCCACTCCAGTGCTTTCCATGGAGACACTTGGAAGAAGGATGAGTTAGTGTGACACCTCCATGCTTGAACCTGCCTGGAGATGCTTGGGGGAGGTAACTGCGTGGGCTTCTCGCTGGCTCAAGGTTTGGAGAAGGGAAAACAGGGGCAGAGAGCCCATGTCTACATGGAAAAGGCAGGGTCTGAGCTGCTGGGGCCTGTGAGCTGATGACTCATGGGCCAGATTTCTGAGTGTGAGCCACAGAAACTGGCTGGGTGTCTGACTGCCCCCACTGCCAGGCAGGAGCACTCAGGAGCCACCTCAGCCTTATTTTCTCCTTTTTTTTCTAGAAGAGTACACACATGGCAGGGCTTATCTCACCACTGATTGTTGCTCTGCTTTCAAGAGCTATAAGAGAAGAAAAGCCATGCCTTTTCCTCTCCCTCTCTCTCTTTATAGGAGGCCTGCTCATGACCACGTTTTTTGCATGCCTTCCAGATACCGTCAGAAAGGAATGGCTTTTCCCAGGTCTTTTGTGCAGCCCAAGGCATTATTTGGCTTTCATGGCTTCCTTGTGCATTGCAGTGTTTTTATTTGAGGCAACACTGGCACAGGTGGGGTGTCAGCCATAGTTTGGCAAAGCCAAGGGGCCCATTGGGACCATGTGCTTTTGGCATGGCCATGGCATAAAACGAGGAGCTGGGGTTTGATGTGCCCAAATATGTGCCCGTGGGCTGCAGGGTGACCACACCCCATGGCTCCTTGTCTGGGATTTGGGGATGCCTGGAAATTTTGTCCAAATGGGCAAAGTCCTCACATTCCACAAGGATGGGAAGTTAGGAAGGAGAAAGGGGGCACATCATGAAGAGCTTCTCTGCCAAGGACAAACCTGCCCATGATGTCCTGGCTAAGAATGATCCAGGTGTTTTGTACAGCTGGGTCAGTGGGGGAAAAATTGCCTTCAGCACATATCCAAGATGGATGGTGAGGCACTGGAACAGCTTGTCCAGAGAAGTTGTGGGTGTCCCTTTGCTGGAAGTGTTCAAGGCCAGGCTGGATGGGCCTCAAGCTACCTGGTCTAGTCGAAGGAGTTGGAAATACGTGATCTTTATGGTCCCTTCCAACCCAAACCATTCTGTGATTCTCTGACAGGTGCCAGGATGTCCATCCATGTTCCCCTGCCACCACACCCACAGAATGAGGCGTTTAACTTCTCTAACAGAACACCAAGTCAAAAGGGGAGAGGTGTATTGAAATGTTACACCCCATCTGCCACAGTAAGACTGGCAGTTGTTTGCTCCCTGCTCCCAGAAGGGACAGCCTTTTCCAGGGAGGAAAATGCCATCAAACCAAATGCAAAGTACATGTGTTGGAGATAAAATATCTATTCAAGAGTGGATGTTCTTGGCCGAGATGCCATTGTTTCTTTTGCTGTGGGAGGTGTTCACTAGAAGTCTTGTTTGTCTTCCCTCTCCTCTCTGTGCTCTCAGTAGCATCTCTGACGTGCCCTGCATGACAAACCTCTTGTCCTCCTCCCTCTCCATCACATGAGATGTCACCCTGAAAGAAGGACATGTTGCAGGACTAAAGCTGAGGAGTGAGTGGATCTTTCTGCTGGGCTCTTGCCTCCCCTCGCCAAGAGGGAGCTGGCAGCCAACCAGAGAAGTGTGGAGAGAAGATGGAGAGAGGAGAGGCTTGTGTTGCTCTGTGATGTGAGATGGGACATGCCTGGACCAGTAAGTGACTGGTTTTGTCCAGCATGGTGACGTGATCAGAGTCCCACTGGGGACACCACGTGTCCCCTTGGCCATGGGGAAACCACAGAGCTGGTGCCAGGGCCATCCTTGTCCCCACACCGACCCAGGAGCTCACCCACACCAACCTACTCCCTTCTCTCCCTGGTTTTAGCTCTGAGCTCACAAACCCTGAGCCTTCTGTGACTCCAACAAAGGAGATGCTCAGATTTTTCCCAGCTTGGACACAGCAGCCTCATGGCATGAGGGGTGAGCCAGGGACATCCCTGCAGGGCAGGCAAGGCTTCATTCAAGTGGTTTTGGTTTTTGGCCAATTGTGCCGTGTTCATCCCCTACTAAGTACTGTGATGGAGGAAGCCAGCCTTAGGTTAAAAATAAATATTTGTTAATTAACAGGCATGGTTGGGGTACTCCTGAGCACCAGTCATTTCTCAAAGCTTGAATTCTCAAATTCAGGGCAGTTTTGTCCAACTTGCTTTTAGTCACACATCCACTTTGCTTTTCCAGGGGGATTTGCTGCTGTTCACATTGCAGTGACACAGAGGTATTTATGGTCTTAGATTTCTGCTTATCTGATCCACCCCTGCCCTCCACACTCCTGGTATGGTGCCAATCCTGAAACAGTTTTCCTCCCTCTGTTTGCGCCCCCCTCAGAGGAGGTAATATCCAAACACAAAAAAAAAAAAGGTAGCTCTCCCAAAGAGCTTGTGAAGATGAATTTTTTTCAGTTTCAGCAGCCTACAGCAGAGGCAACACAGTGATTATTCTCCTTTGGACATGGTTTTCAAGAATAAAAATCCTTATGGTGTTTAATACAGTGGAATAAAGCCTCACTGTGACCATGCCACCACCGCTAAGGAAATTTCAAGTGGGACTCTGGCTGTTCTCCGACCTGCAGCCAGGATCTGAGTTACTGTCCCACAGGGGGCTGCTGTTGGAAAATAACGTAATTGACTTTGTCCCGTTTCCAGTTTCACAGAGAAACGAGCTGTAAGAGCACACAGGGTACCGGGGCTGGCTGCTCCCGGGGCGTTGGGAGCGTGATAAATGCAGTAATCAGCCCGGGAGCGCACAGAATGTCTCCTTGTGCCTTCCTCCCCTCCTGCCTGGGGACGGCATCATCAGGGGCTGGTGCTGCCCCAGCCCCGCTGGGGACCTGGGGCTGTCACAATGGAGGCACCGCTGCCCTGGGAAGCCACCGGCTCCCTCCCCCCGGGATCCCAGCACGGCTTTTAACCCAAATAGCTGACCTTTCATTAAAGATTACCTATTTTTACTGCTCCTCAGGATGGGAAGAAGAAAAGGCTGAGGCTTGCAGAGGCAGGCCAAGCCAAGATGTTGTTTATAGTGGGGACAGGGAAATTACTCAGGGCAAGTTAAAAAAATTAGTCTTTTATTTTTTGTTAAATTAAAGTAGTCCCCAGTTAAGCCTGGACATTATTCCATTTGATCTGTTACTAACAAGGCAGCAAAGACCCTGGGGCCCGAGGGCTACTGGATAATGCTACATCTGTGCTAGTAAGTTAAAAGTGCTTGAGATGTGGGCCCTCAGACCACAAACACAAAAGGTTCTGTGTCCATTAAACCACTTTAGGCTCTGAATTATGGCAGACACATGAAAATTTTGTCTTGGGAATGACTCCTGGCCTGTGTTGAACTGCAAACTGTCCTGGGGAGCTGTTTGGGACACTGCTGGCTGGCGTGGGGCAGAAGTGCTGGGGGCTGTGCTGCTGAAGCTGCTGCCAGGGCCAGTGCCCAGGAACACAGCCTGGCACCAGGGTACTTGCAGAGACATCACCCCAGCAGATGAGCAGGCTGATGTCCCATCCCTTGGTACCAGGGGCAAATGAGGCATGGAGAGATGGGGTGACTTGACAGAGACTAAAGACAGTCTGTGTCGGAGCAAGGACTGGTTCTTCATCACTCTGTCATTCACATGGAGGACAGGCTTTGAAAGCTGCCTTTGCTTTCTCCAGATTTCCTTTTCAGAGAGGCACTGGATGTTCTTCCAGTTTGGGGATGCTCATCTGGCCATTTTGGACATCCTGGAGTCCACACTTTGGTACCTGCTGGCACAGCACGGAGCAGAGCCACGCACTGAATCCTCCCTTTGCACCAACCCCACATCCCCTTTTGGGGAAGTCTGGGGGCATTTGGGGCCAGCTGGGGGAGAAAGTCCATCCTCAGGCCAACACCCAGGAGATCACAACTTTCCTATCTTGTCAGACTGCCTCACATCTCCATTTGCAAAGCAGAGGTTGTCATCTTGCCTTGAGTGCAGGGCTGTGAGGAGACAGATACAACAGTGATATGCATGATACAGGCCATATCTAGATGAACAGGTAACTGCTACAACTAGATTAGCAAGGCAGCAATAAGAGAGCATAAGGAGAACAAACAGGCTGGTGCTGTGGGCTCAAGATCTTCTCCATGTGCAGTCCACAGTGGTTACTCCAGGTCAGATTTATTCCAGTCACCTACACTGAAAATCCCCACCTGGCACACTGTCTGAGGCTGGCTGAAGGACCAGATACTCATTTATTACCTGACATTCCTAGGAGGGGTTGTGACAGAGCTTCTGGTTCCATTTCCACTGAGGGGAAAAAAAGGAAAAGATAAAAAATATTAACTTGTGTGCATCAGAGCTGCATGCAAACTGGATCACTCTGGAGCGGGGTGGCCAAGCCAGAAGCTGCTATAAAACAGCATTACTGAACCAAATGCTATAAAACAGCATTCTGAACCAAAATGCTAAGGCAGAGGCAGCCAGAAGCACCTCAGGCTTAATCCAGCATTCAGCAGAAAGATTCTCATTTACTGCAGCTCTCCTTGAGTCAGGCCCTGAGGGCTTGTCTGTACACAAAAATTAATCTGGATTAGGATGGGGCAGGAATTTAAAGTAAAGTAGCTCTTCTGGAATAACTTCACTTCATAACAGACAAGCCTCTGGACGGTTTGGTTAGGAAGCGTTGTGTTACATCACATTTGGGATGATGAAATGCACTCTGAAGAGAATGTCCTTGTGGTATTTGGTCACAATTATGCAGAGAACACTTAAAAACACATCCATTTCCTGCAGGAGGAGAAACAGAGCTCCCTGCAGATTTGGAGTTCTCTCCAGGGCTGACTTGCCAGAACAGCTCAGAGGGGTTTCATCGTTCATCTGTTTCCATTCACACTGAAAAAGGGCACGAAATCTCACATGTCCAGCACAGCAGCTCCCCTGGCAGCAGTGAGCAGGGACAGGTGCAGCATCAGCCCAAACATGTCTGTGGCTCTTACCTAAGGCCTGTTCCACACACACTGGCTCACGTAGAGGCACTGCAGAGAATCAGTCCAGAGCTGTGTCTGAAATTATGGCTCCTGCACAAGGCTGGCTCTGCATGGGTACAAATGCTCTCTCCAAGTGAGCCTGAATGACACCTGGAGTGCAGGTGAGTCCCCCTTTCCAATATCTGCACCTCTGCTTGCTCTGAGAATCACACATGAAGTAGAGAAAGACTAAATGATGTAATAAATTTGGACATCATTGAGCATAACCCCTGGAAGGACCACCAGGCCTCCATATCCCACTGCCCAGAGGACAGAAAGGCAGAAAATATCTTGATGGGTGTGAGCCTTCCTCCTGCACCGAAACCATTTTTTCATTCAGGATTTTTTCTCCTACCTGACTGCTCTTGCACAGCTCTATTTCCAATCAGGTTTCAATGGCCTGGTAAATATTTCTACCAATAAACACCCGCTCCCAAAACTCTGTTTGCACTCAGCTCAAGTTAATTGTTCATAAGCAACAGTCCATAGGCATAAAAGTTTCCACATATTATTCTTTTAGCTCTCTTGCTATTTATTCTGTGAGGTGATAACATTGGTTTCTCTCTGGCTTTATCAGCCTTGCACAAGGACAAACGAGGAGCAAAAGGGAACCTCCCTTCTCTCCTGTGGAGTGGAGTCTACAATCGAGCAGCCAAGGCAGAGCAACAAGCCCTTGTCAGTCTCTATGCACAGCCTGGCTGGCAGAGTACATTTTCCTTAACATGCCTAATCCCACAAGTATGTGGTGGCTTGCTCTGCAGAAACCTCAGCTTTTCAGGTGCTAGAAAATATGCATGTTCCATGTTACTTGATAGTTTGCTCACATCCCTGTCTCCTGGAGGCGAGCAATTGCTGACCCTCTCAGCTTTAACCTACTCTGAATAAACCCCCCCACGCAACACTGCAAGGAATAATAATGTACTTCAGATTTCTTTATATTTTTCTGCTGTAAATCCAGGAAATGAGACCTGAATTATTCTTTTCTGTTTGCAGAGACAGACACGCAGTCCTTGCTTCCCAGTGGAGGGACCTGTGCATGCTGAGCTTTCCCACAGCTTCCTTGGAAGACTGGGAAAGGCTGGTGAAGTTGGGGTTTGATAACGGAGCTTATCACAACCACAGAATAAAAAGTTATCATTACTTCCCGGGTCCAACCCCCCTCAGGGGTAGAGGTGCACCTACTGGGCAGCACTGGGAATTGAATGAGGGCCCTCCCAGTAGATGGGAAGGATTTTCCCCTGTTTTAAAAGACTCTCTGGGGTTTTAAAAGAAAGTGTGCTAATTCTGGGATGAGGTGGAAGAAGCAAATTGCCACATTTTTGTAACCTACATGAAAGGGCTCACACAACTTCATCCCACTTTGCACAACAATCACCTGCCCTGTGCGAGACCAGCTCCATCCCCTACACTGTCATTATCTCCCGGGTCTCCCACAGCCAGGCTACAGGACGATCTGCAGTCTCTCTCACCTCCTTTTCTTCTGGAGCTGTTCCACGCTGTATAAACACCACTCATTGGTGCAGCTGTTGGGAGACTTCCCACATCCCAGGGGAGTGCTCCAACCACAAAATTATCCTCACCCTTGCTCTCGTCCAGTGGATATTTAATTATTCTTACAAAGTGAAGTAATTCCAACTGAAGAAAACAAGAGGCACCCGGGTCAGAGTACCCCATCATTATCACAGTAGGGAGCACTCTGCTAGGACATGAGATTTCCCAATCAGACGCCAAAAACACTGGGGGAAGCTGGGAAGAGAAATGTTATTGTTTTCTCCTCCATTTTGTGAATAGCTCCTCGGAATTCATGAGAATAACAGAGTTTGAGGTAGATATTTATCTGTATGTGTATGTTTCTGGAAATGCTGAAATGAAATGCTTCAACATTTCCAAATTTTTTTTTTTTTGCATTTAATCCAAAGACATTTGAGAGTATGCATCATATCTGGCAAATGACCATGGCCACCCTGAAACCACATTTTTAGCAAATAAATGATTCACTGAGTAAATTTAGCTCATCTTAAATGTCTATTTATATCACAGGAACACACCCTGTCACTGTTGGGACTTCACCATGTTGAGTACTATCCAGAGCTCACAGCCAGACGTGCTCTACCACAAACAGCCTGAGAGGGAAAAATAAAGCCCTGCCTATTTGCTTTTTGCAACAGCACAGATGTCAGCCTCCCTGTCTCAGCAGAGCTGTGCCCCATCCTTTAAACCTACCCCAGATACCTCACACCATTTTGGGACTGGCGAGCAGAGCATCATTTTGCCAACCTCCACTCTGCCACCAGCACAACGAAGCCATCCATCTCTTTTTTAATTCCCTTTCTCAGAAAAGAGTCATCTCAGAAAAACCTTTGCCTTCCACTGGCAATATCCTGTGAATGCCGAATGGGTTAATCCCCTTTAACCAGCATCCCAATAATGAAAGGTTTCACTCTTTGTCACCTAATGGTCTTGTGTCTAAAATAGAAGCCGAGCTGCCTTCACTCGAAATGTTTTTAATCATTGTGGAATACAAACCTAGCCTGGCTAGTGCCAACCAAAGAGATGTTTGTCTGCTCAGCAGATTTTATCAAAGCTTCCTTGATGTCTTTGCCTTTGTAATGCTAAGCACTTCACTGTTTGGCATATTTAAAGTAGGATGCGGTACATGTGAAGCATTTCACAGAGTGATGATGTATCGAGTGTGCTTTAGGAAGTAATGAAAGCAGCAGACTCATGATTTTTGAGCTTTTAATTACTTATTAAGTGGCATGACATAAAGGCTACGGGGGAGATTTTTTTTTTCAGCATCCAACTTATTGACTTTGAAGTCGGTGCCTAAATACCCTTTGTGCCTTTGAAACTTTCCGTCTGCTCACAGGGGAGCGTGCTGCTGCTCTGGGCTTTGTTTCACGCTGACCACATTTGTTCGGGGGAGAGGAGCCGAGGGATGGGAGCCTGCTCAGACACAGGTCTCTGCCTTCGCCATGGTGGATAAAGATGAGGGACAGGCTAAATGCGTGTCCTTTGACAAAGGATGTGGAGAGGGCCCTGAGCACAGAGCCTGCAGCAATGAGTTCTGACCTGGCCTCAAAAATGCCAGCACTACAGGGGGCAAATAACCATAGCAGCCCCCAGGGTGCTTTTAATGAGCTGAATCACAGTCCGAGTCCAGCTCTCTATCACTCACAAGCCTCTGCCACAGCTGGTTTTAGCAGATGTCCCCTCGGACAGAAAGAGCCCAGCAAAGCACAGTGGTTGGCCTTGCCACCACCTCCCTCAGGTCTGGTGTCACCGCTGTGACAAGAATGCCAAAGCTTTGGGAGCAATAAAGTCAGGAGAGGCCAGAAAGAAGAAAAGACCCTCGGATTCAGGTTTGGGGATTTGTGGGTACTTTACACTTTTTTCCCCCCATATTCTAAGAGGGAAGGCTTAAACCAGGAGTCTGTGGCCTCATAGAAGGGTTTCTCTGTAAGGATGGAGCCAGAAAAAAGTATTTTTCCTGATACTGAAGATGAAACCAGATCCTTCCTTCGCCACCATCTGTGCCAACACTCACTGTGTCACAGGATGTCCTTGTGAGCAGGGATCTCTTTGCTCAGTCAGCAGGTGACCCAGCAGTGAGAACACCTCTTTTTTACAGGTCCTACTGATTCCAAGAGACCCTCACAGACCATGAACTCAAGATGCTTGCTCTGGCTCCAGAGGCTGCTAAATTCCTGGGGGTCATGTCAAAGCTGGAGCCTCATACATGGGGAGAAACTCACCCTGCATCTGCCCAAGGCACCCTCTCATCCTCTGGTCTATGAAAGAGAGGTGTCATTCTGACATCTTGAATCAGTATCAAATGCTCCTTTCAAAGAGATAGAAAACAGGGGGAGAAAAAAGAAGAAAAAGAAAGGGCTGCTGCTGAAAATATGCTCTCTCCACTGATGGAGAAATGCAGTGCCAAAAGTGAAATATGTATGTTTTTATCCCCACTGAAGGAAAAAGCAAAGCCACAGCTTCCCATGTTCAGTAAGTGACCAACACAAACATACAAGGGCTCAAGTGCATTTCTACCCCCTGGAAAAGTTTTCTTTAATTAGGACAGACACAGTGCTCAGTCAAAGCAACATCAATGTCCAGGCACACAATTTGATTAACCCACTTCTTACAATCTTTGCTGCTTGTTCAGATATTTCAGAGGGAAAAAAAAAAAAAGAGTGGGGAAGGCTAAAATCCACTATGTTTCGAACAGTTGGGGATTTTTTCTTCCTATCATTTTTTCCCCAAAGAATGACAAATACCAGTGAGATGCTTTTTAAATTTTCTGCAAAACATTGTCTCAAACTGGATTTTTCTCAGTGCTGGTCAGATCTGCACAGGGTCGTCTGGGCAGGCAGCTGCAAGAGGATTTGGTTCAGGAGTAGAATGACTCAAGCTGCTTCCCAGTATCACAAGCAGGACATGAAAGGGTTGTGTCCTGGTATTTCCCTGAAGCTTTATTAGGTCATATTATTTAGAAAATGTGCTGCATAAAACAATAATTAGGTTTTTTAAAAAAATTCCTGCAGTCTGCATTGCTCATGATAGATTAATTTGCAGGCCTATTTTGGGTATAATTATTTTGCATTTATTACTGCAAGTCCAATAAGGAGCAGAGGTGAATGCTGTCCAAAAAAAAAAAAAAAAGGAAGGCAAAGGTCTGAATATTAACATCTTAATTTTACTACTGGGAACTAAACATCAAAGGGACTAAGGGCCTTGAAAAAACCCCAACATCTAAGTTCGACATAAAGAGCCTGAAGAGTCCATTTAGCAGAAACCCAAGTCTGAAGGTGCTGTGAGCATTTCACTTTTAATTTTGCAGTATTTTCTGGGACCCAGGGTTGCCCCTGGACACAGTCAGCTGGAAGTGGCCTGGGGTTTAGGTCATGATGAGCACCTCAGCACCCAGAAATGAGCCATTCCTCTGACTAATTCCCCAGTGGGATCCCACCCACTCAGTGCTCCATGCACAAGATCAGCCTGCCCACAAAATGGGGCACTGATATTCCTTAAATCTTCCTGTGGCATAAAGCTGGAAATCCCAGGAGGTGGGAAGTGGGTGGTTGATGTGCTCTACAGCCTGAGGACAACCTCAGCTCTCTCCATCCTATCCATGCCCCTCAACAGCAGGTCAGCAGCCTGGTCTGGGGGGGACACTGCTCACCCACCTTTTGAAACTGGGATATTAAACAAGTCAAGTGCAATTAGGTGCAAAGGAGAAAAGAGGAGGTGGCTCCTTGCCCCTTTCACCAGATTTACCTGGACTTGTGGGAGAGCTTCATTCTAGCAGGAGTTTTGGGCTCTCTCCTGTTGTTCCAGTCTCTAAAGATTAGGTGCCACTATGGTTTATGTTGAAATATGGAAGATCCTTTATCAGACTGAGCCCCAAACAGCTTCATTTCTCTCCGTACGTCAGTGGTACATGAGGGACGTGACCATGAACTCGGAAACTCACAGCTAATGTGGGGGGATTTCCGCAAATTTGAACCAGGAATTTGTACTCCCTCACCTGGAGTCCACTAACATCCCTTTTCTGAGACTCCATCATAGCACTGGGCTTGTGGGGGCCAGTCTCTCACCTGGGGCTTTCTTAATAATATTCATGTAGTGGTTTATTTGTTGTTGAGGGAAGAGAAGTGAGAATCTCCCCCAAAAGGCCTGAAGGAGAAGTTGGCCTCGGCACAGATTGGAGGGGTTGGTGTCATGGTCATGCCTGTCCCACTGCAGGTCACGATGGGTGAGGTGAAAACCACCCAGCATGGTGACACAAGCTGACCTCCACCGGAAGCGAGCAGGGGCAGTGAGAAAAGTTGCAAGTGGTTTTACAACACCCTCTTTTCACCTTTACAAGGAGCAGCTCAAAACCACCCCAGGAAAGCCAGGAGAGGAGCTGAACTTTTATCTCATTCTCAAAATCTGAAGGGTTTATGTTTCCTTTAATCCACTCATGCAGTTCATGCTATGAGGATGTACCATGAAACCCTTTGGGCCCAAATTGTATCTTAGCTGTGTCCAGGTAGCTCATCTGGAGTTGCTCCAGATCAACATCAGTGTAGCTAAAATCAGGATCTGATCTTTCACCTCCTCCAATGAAATAAGAATCAGAGGGTTTAGATGCTGATGGCCTATTTTCTCACTCAGTTCTCTTATACCAATACAGAGGCTGAGGGATGCTGTCCATAAAAGAATTTAATTACGTTTATTAGAACAATGTAGGGTTTAGTGGGTATCAACTGGGAGCAGCTCCTCATTCAGGCCAACTGCCACATGATAAATGAGCATAAACGAGTGAGATTGCTTGGTGTTAGCCATTGCAGGAGCCTGGAGCTCCTCAGCAGCTTTCTCTGCTCCAATCCCCTGCATTAAAACTGGAAAACCAGGAGCGTGCAGCCTGTGTGTGTGGGAGAGCGTGTGCAGGAGGGGAGGTGAACCTGGCATCGCCTGCATGGGTATTTAAAGAGCTGCAGTGACTCCAGAGTTGTTTCCCATGTGGACACACACATATGTTCACACTCCCACTTACTTCAGTGTGCCTGAAACAAGAGTATTTTTTTTCCTTTTTAGCTGGTTTCTCTTTAGCGACATTTGAAATGGAACTGTAAGGAAGTGACTATGATTCCAGAGAAATAGTCTGATGCCCAAACGCTTCCTTTAGATGGCTGTATCCGGGCAGCAGCATCCAAACTAGTCACCTCCACCTGATTAGCTACTGAAGACCAGCCCACTGACCTCAGTCTGGAGCACAGTTCATCTCCTCCTACAACAGATGACTAAAATGTGGCAGAGGAACTGTAGCCCAAAGTGCCCATTCCTCTCCACTGACCACAGGGGTGTGTTTGTGCAGATGATTCATAAAAAAAGTGCCCATGGAGGAAGAGATAATGTACAGATCCACAGGGTCTCTCAGAAGAGCCTAAGGCATGGGCTCTGCCTTCCCTGCCCAGATGGTTTGTGTTGTTACCCACCTTAGAATCATAGAATCACAGACTGGTTTGGGTTGGAAAGACCATCTTATTCCAAACCTCCTGCTGCAGGCAGCCATACCTTCCACTAGACCAGGTTGCTCAGAGCCCTGTCCAACCTGGCCTTGAACATGCCTTGTTGGAACAATAACTTCCATTACTTAGTCCTAAAATATAAGGAAGCCTTTACCCCTATTCCGAGGTTTTGAGTTTTGCATCACTGCTGTGTAACTTCCCAAGCAGACAAGCTTTGCATGGGTCTCAGTACCCTCAAAATCCTCATTTGAGGAATGTTTGTTATTTTTTCTTTGATAAAGACAAAAAAAAAAAAGGTTCAGATGAGTCAGCTCACAGGATCTGGAAGTTCTCTTCAGTCCATGGGCACATGGAGCCGAAGAATTCACAATTCACACGAGCAACACCCGGAGATAAGATTACACAGTGTGGGCGAGCATCTGCAATCCTCCACTCTGACCCACAAAGAGGGTATCTTTTATTATCCCATCTCGAGGCTTTCAGCTTCAATGCGCTGTGGTTTGTACATCCAGAGGTTTCTGCCCTGGTTGTCTTGACTGTAGCCAAGGACTGATGGGGCAGAGGTAAGACTTTGAGGGATTTTTTTATAAGGGCGTGGAGTGATAGGGCAAGTGGGAATGGCTATAAATGGAAAGAGAGTAGATTTAGATTAGATATTACAAAGAAATCCTTTACTGTGAAGGTGTTGAAGCCCTGGCACAGGGTTCCCAGAGAAGCTGTGGCTGCCCCTGGATCCCTGGAAATGTCCAAGGCCAGGTTGGATGGGGCTTGGAGAAACCTGGGATAGTGGAAGGTGTCCTGCCCATGGCAGGGAGTTGGAACTGGATGATTTAGGGTCCCTTCCAACCCAAACCATTCTATGATTCCACATTCTTTTAAGGCTTCTCCCCTCAGGATGCGTGTCTGCAGCTGAGGGGGCACCGTGCAGCTCAGCTTGCATGATCAGGTATTTGCAGAAGAGTAACTCAGTGGCATCTGAGAACTATTAAATCAATATTTAGATGACATCTTCTTTTAAAAGAAGCTTTCTGAGTGCACCACAGACATTCAGGAAACCTCACTCTCTGTGCAGGCTCAGTGAGAGTCCAGAGAGCAGCTCCAGAGCAAGTGACAAGGCAGCAGCCAGGACAGGACCAAGCCTCCTGCCTCCTGCCCCGTGCTGCTCACCACAAAGCATCCCCTCCCCTTTGTCAGGAAGGCTAATCCTGTAATGTGACTCTTGAGCAATGCTTAGGAGCCTAAATAGAACTTCATTCCAAAATAGCGCGTATGAAAATGAAGATAAGGCTCAACAAGTTGTAACAGATGCCTGTTAATTAGTCACTGCAAGGCACTCTCAAATGCGAGCTGTGTTTGGTGCACCAGCCATCCACAAAGGCTGCTGTCCCCTCTCTTCTCCAGGCCTGAGTAAGGGGAAGGGATAAGCCTGGATGCCCTCATGTCCCTCAGACTCCCAGTCTGGCTGCAGCAAGATGATCCCTGCTTGTTTCTGACACTGGGCTCAGCCCAGCATTAAAAAGGCAGGAGTTTGGGTTGCACACTTGCACACAAATCCCAGCATCAGACAGTTCTATTGGGTGCAGGGCAACCTCGGGAAAAATCAGCCAAGACTTATGTGCCCTTATGTAAGCACAGACAACACACACTGGTATCATTTTATTACTTTTGTCTTGATACTTGCATTTTATCTTCATTTATATCTCAAATTTCTGAACCCAGCAATAAACAGTTTCTCCCTCTTTCATAACCCTTAATGATACAGGTTGCTTTTTTCCCAACTCTTTCAGATTACCATTTAAATTAACTATATAAATCAGGCCCTGGCCTCTATTACACGGGAAAACAATTGGGTTCTGTTTAACTTAGGAATCTGCAGTGTTTATGGATAGACAACCCCGAAGGTAAGTTACTAAACTAGTTTCTAGTTGCATTGATCTGTTGCCAGAATACATAAATTATTAACTGAGAAGTAACTCCAGAGAGTGTTGTGTATTTAAGTTCATATTTGGTAGGGCTGGGGATACGTGGCTTGGCCATAAGTAGACACTAGAAATATTAATCACTTTCAAGTAGAATTCTATATTTTAATTGCTGAGAGGAGACTTCTTTCTTTCAGTGTCTGAGTAAGAAACCTTTCCCTTGCTTAATTTAAGTTACTGCAGTGCAATCCTATGGGAAAACTCCTACTGATTTCCCTGAGGACTCTAGCGTTGAGTCCATGGGAGTTCGACCATTTATTTTGGTTGATCAGAGTGTCCAGATCCCTCTGTCACCTAAATCTATCTCCTTTGAACTCCAGCTACTCCAAATTTAGTGTTCTGTCACTGGAGCACTAAGTGGAGAGTGAGATAATAGCGTTTTCCTCCCAAAATGACACCAGGCACTCAAAACACTTGACAGTGCCAAGGTCTGGGTGAAGAACACTCTCTTCTGCTCTTTCATGTTAACCAGGAGGCTGACCCGAGGCTAGCTGTCTTTCAAAGCATGGAGGGTCACAGAAAAATTTGAATTTGTTCCCTGGCTTCCTTTTTGAGGACTGAGACAGTTTTTTCATGAAAATTAGGGGGTGTCACTGGGGCACAGCATGTGCCCCTCGAGAAGCACAAGCTGAGAAAACAGATTTGCTCTTTATCTTCCAATTCTCTTTAATTTCTGAAGTGTGGGACTTTGATCCTCTGGAGGTTCACAGGACAATATGTGGCATCCTGGCTGCTCCGTGGGGCCAGCCTGACTGCAGAGGATGGGGCTGTGAGGAATGCAAGCTGTCTGCATGCCACTTGGTCCCTGGGTGGATTCAGCACTAATTCCAATTTGCCTCTCCCACCTACTTGGAATAAATTCCTTCCCAGCTGAACTGCACTGCATCCAGCAGCTCAGAGAGAAGGGAGGTGACAGCCTGAGCAAGCTTGGTCCCAGCTGGACAGGCATAACTCCACAGTTGGCCTTTTCCTGGAAAATAAGGGGAATTTAACTTTGTCTCCAAAGCATGGGGTCTCAACCCACTTCTCACACAACAGGGAGAAATCCCAGTGCGTTGAGTATCACCAAAAAGAAATTGTCCTGCAGGAACAGCCTGGAGCCATGAGGTGCCCCATCCCTCTGCTTGCAGCAGGTCCATCTCAGAGCAGCTCAGGGAACAGCAGGAGACACATTTGCATGGGCAGCAAGTCAGAATTGAATATCTACATCCAGCCACATCTTGTCCAGGCACCTACGTACAGCATCCCTGCTGTGAAAGAAGGGTGTTCACCTTTCATATAATCTTCACCCACGCCAGAAGAAAAGCACCTTTTTGGCTGTACAGGTGCCACAAATATTTCTGCAAAGCCCTGTGGTTCTTAGCAATTCAGTGTAAGCTTTAAACTCATTAGGAGTTGGGGTTTTTTCTGCTTCAAAACCATGAGGGGCTGAAGGATGAAACCCATTGCCTTTGTTTGCACAGTACCTGAGGTTCTGCCATCCTTGTGTCTGGATCCTTCTGCGCCAGGAGCTGCTGCTGTCACTGAGAAATGCGGAGGTGAGGTGTGGATTTTACGTGGATTTAAGCACTTCAATAACTTTAGGCAACAGCGATGGGCAGATTTGCAGGCTATCACCCAGGAAGTCCACAGAAATTCAAGGAAGGGAGGCCAGTTATCTAAAGATGCGTGACAACTCTCAGGCAAACTTTTCCTCAGCAGTGGCAAGACTGGCAAATTCTGTGGAGCTGAGAGCTGAGGGGATCAATTTTGGATGCCCTGGCCATCTTATGTCCTTCTCTCATATGTCCTTCTCCAGGGAGGCTCAGTCTTCTGAGGCGTAGCATGGGGCTTTGAGATTAAAAAGAGAAATGTCTTTCTTGTATTAGGCATCTGTGGTTGCTAGAAATCAAAATAAATTGACCCTGCACATTTCAGAAATTCAAAGATTTGGCTTTGCAACTCTCAAAGGCCCACAAATTTAGTTTGATCTGGACGTTTTTATGTATGTAATGGTGTGAGTGACATCTGGACTGAAGTACTATGGCAGGGTTTTGTGTTTTAGTTCTATTCCTCAGCAGCAGTACCAGGGTAAAGTGGAAAGGTTGGTGGTTGAAATTCTGAGTATGTTGGTAGACACCCTCTTTGTGACCTTCTGCAATTCACTTTATCCCTCTGCACAAGTTCTCCCCAATAAAACAAGGGGGAAAAAAAACCTTTTCCTGCACCAGGAGCAGCTTGTGAAGACACTGTCAGGATGTGAGAGGTTTGGAGGCCACGGGGATGGGCAACGGTCCAAGAGTTGAGGTCCACTTGCTGTAACTGAGGTGGAGCTGCAAAGGCTGAGGCAGCCGTGAAGCTGTCGTGGTCCTGGCTGGAGACAAAAAACCTGAATATTGTGACAATTTCTGTATTGATCCTCCTGTTTGTGTCCCTGAGGTGCAGCAGCAGAACTGTGGTTAAGCGCCGTATCCGGAGAGCTTTGTGGTAGTGAGTGAGCAGCGATCTCCAGAGATAAGGGGCAAGGCAAACACTCTGCTCTCTGAACTGCCTCTGCAGACAACTATTCTCTGCCTCATAAGCTATTAATTACCAGATGTTAGAATTTATTTATTTTTCCTGAAAAGAATTCTGACAGCATGGAGTCTTTAGAAAGGAAAGAAAGGAAAAAAAAAAAAAGACTGTTCGTTTAAAAATTCCTCTTCTCCCTCCAGTTTTTTAAATGCTGCTGGGTTGCTGAGCTGTGAAATACGATGTCTTTTTAAGAGTTCCAAGATTTTTGCCCAGAAGGAAGAAAATACTGTTCAGGTTTGTCTCTTGAGGATTTAATGATCACATCGTAAATTTCTCTGGAGAAATGAAATAGCAGTCAGTGGGTAATATCCCATCTAACGCTGTTTTCCCCTCTTTTCTTCCTCAAAGGCCCAGCCTCTCTCTTCAGGCCTCTGGGATTTTCTGCATAATGGGAGGATGCAGAGACACAGGGTGATGTGCCCTTCACAAACCAATTCGACACACTCAAATGTTATTTCTGCTCCAGCTTAAATCTTCCTGCTTGATCTAAACCCCTCTGTGCCCTAAAAACAACTCTGTTCAGTGTTCTCAAAAGCCAGGGCAACTAAAATAAGGGAATTTTTCTATATAGCTGGTGCATGGTATTCCAAACATCTGTGTTCCTGCATCCCACCATGTTTCAGACGGATTCATCTTTTACTGGAAGGACTCAGACACCAGAGCATAATGATTTCCATTTTCTCCATCATCTCTGCAAGGCATGTGAAGCCAGCCTGACTCTTTGCTCAGAAAAGCCTACATGGAAACCTGTGAAAGGATGAGACAAGGGGGCAAAAAGCTGTTATTTTTTAAACATCAGCCACCAGCCATGGAATCAGAGACTCACAGAATATCCTGAGCTGGAAGGAACCCACAAGGATTATTGAGTCCAGTTCCTGGCCCTGCATAGGACAAGCCATCATCTGAGTTCATCTGCTCAGCTTCATTCCTGGACACAGGCATGAGGCAACAATCATCCTTTCTGGATGATGTGATTTTTCCCAGAGACACGTGTGGAACAAAGGGAAAGTCCATCTTTGAGTGGGAGTAGAAACACTCATCAGCCTATGGCCAAAATCAATGTAGTAGTGTTGTCCTCCACACTTTCTCCACCTAAACCCTTCTTACCCTCTCTGGGGTAAGAGCTCCTAGTTCTGGTGTTGGCTTTTCTGAGAGCCATGTGTCTTTACCCACCCTGCACCCAATTTTCATCATAAATATTGCAAGATAAGGAGGAAGGATTTATTATTTGACAAATCATTGGTACCCTTGGGCTGAGATCTCTCCCAACCTCAGGATTTATGCATTTTACTATTTCCCAACCACCAGCAGTGTGTGACTCTCAGCCCTTTGTTTCCCAGGCACCTTCAATGAAAAAAAGCCCAAGGCTCCCTTGTTGTCTGGCTCTTGCCTTGCAGCACAAACCAGGTCTCAAGGGAAGCCAAGCTATGCCCTGCTTCACCCAGCAGTGTTTTTAAGTCACATCTTACCCTATTTGCTCATCTTTTTCCTGGACAGGGTTTATTTCCATGTGTGAACAGGCTGACCTGGCTACTCACAGCAGCTGCATTAGAAAACACCATGGAGAAAGTGAAAATGGCCTGAACGTTTGAAACCCTGCCCTGAGATGGATGGGATCCCCTCTTACCCAGATCACCAGCACTGGTGTGTGGTTTGGGGGAGGAAAATGGCTGGATCTAAAGCAGGGGGGACCCCTGCCCCCTCCTCACACCCACATGGCGCTGCAGTTCAGTTTGCAAGGCAGCTGATGAGTGGGTTTGGTATCTTTGGGCAGATCTCCTCTTTGTTCTCCAGGTTTCCTGCTGCCTTGATAGTCACAAATGCCCCAGGCTGTGGGCACAGGCAGGAGAGGTGGTGGGTCCCTACTCCAGCCTTCTCACTGCCTGATGGGGCTCAGGGCAGATCTTCCCTCCTTCAGCCCTTGGGGATTTGGATTCCTTCTCCTTCCCGTGAGTCAACGTGCCCGGTCCCAAAATAGATATTGTACAATATTCCTTTGGAAAACACAGGGCATCAGTGCTGTATCCCAGTCTTACCCCCCTGAACAGCACATTTCTGCACAAGGGCACATGGACCTCGAAGGACCTGTTGAATGTCAGGATGGGACACCAAGCCTTGGATGTTGTCTCCTGACCACTGGCTCTGACCACACCTTAGCACAGAAAAACAAAAGACAAGTTTACATCATGCCTGGAGATGGGCCTAAGCCACAAATTCAAATATGAATGAAGACAGAAGGCGTTTGGCTCCAGGGTTTTGGTTCTAGTCCTTAAATAAAGCAATTCAATTTACAGCGTGCCTGGCCCAGAGGAGCTTGTAAGAAGGAATGGAAATCCTCCACCAGGAGTTACGGGTTTCATATGGAAATCTGTGGAGGAGAGTCCTATAGCCTCTGCTGTGAAGACATTGGGCCAGATCATCAGCATGGAGCCTTGTCATTTAAATCACTGCTGCAACACACTTTCACTTGACATTGGCACACAGCGTCTCCCTACACCTACATAACTGTTTTATAAAATGCTCGGCCTGGCAGGATGCGATCCCAAAGGATAAATAAATAATAAGCCACATATACAGACATGCAACACTCAGAATTGCATAACAGTTCCAGAGATGAACAACCCATATCAAGTTGGGAAAAACTGCTCTGTTTCTGGTCCTCTGGCAATGGGCACATTCCTACTTTGTGCTGCCAATATTTGCTGGATTTAGTGTGGCACGGATCGGATGTGACTCACGGTAAAACAGGCAAATCCTGCCCAAACTAGAAGCATCCCATTTCGTGTGTTGAAAAGGCACCAAATTAGCTATTTCCTCAACATTTGCATAATTTTTTTTTGCATGAAACATGCTTCAGGGTGTATTCGCTCTCTCAATCTTCTAATTTATTAATCTTCATGGCATAGGCATGATTATTTTCATGGATCTGACGTGGTTTCTACAGGCAATAAGCATTACCACTTCTAAACAATTATATCACCTTCTTCTCTTGCTTCCTCTGTAGCCTCCCAAAGCCAGTGCTCTCCTTCTCTTGGCAAAGCCTGCTTTCCTCCTTTCTGCTCCCAGCCCACCTGAAAGGAAAGGGATTAAGATGGAGACAGTTGTGCTGGCTGCAAGTCTGGCTGTGTGCTGAGGAGAGACGGGATGGCTGCGAGGTTACCACAAAGTGGAGGCTCCTTCCAGCCAGGGCTTCTACTTGGCACCCTCCAGATGCAAGGGTGGAAAGGCAGCAACAACCAAAAGCAGCCTCAGTCTCCCCTGTCAGGGCAAGGAAGGAGATTGTAGGAGGCCTGGAGAGAGACAAGGCCTTACCCAAGGGATTCAGAGTCAGTCAGGGCCTTTCTGCAAAGGTTTTTAGGTATTGCCAGTAGAAAAAGCCCCACAGACCCATGGCCTCACATTGTGCACATTTTCCTGAATGCACCCTGTAGCCTTCTTTCTTCAGGTGTCCCTGGCTGAGGTGCTGAGAGCTGAAATGACCTCCCCAGGAACTACCTGAGGAGCAGGGACACAGGATAAGGTCCCCTCACTCTTGGCACCCAACTGACTACATGGACGGGTCCTCCTCCTTCTGCTGAACTGGCCTTTTAGCCTCGACACCACAATGCTGTCAAGGTCTCCAGATGGTCTTTATCATCCAACTTCAGCCCTGTTCTTAATCAATTTTATGACATTTTCTGTCCTGGGGCAGAGGCATGGCTTTGACTCAAGGTGGGTGCCAGGTTCCCTGTGTTTCTCCAGCATGTGGGGATGAGTCTTGTTTGAACATTTCAACCTATCAATGCCTGGCAGGAGAAGCCAGCCCATGCCTGCTGGCAAGCAGATTGTTTCAGAGCCTTGTTTTGTGATGTCTCCTGCCTGGACCTGCTGGACAAGGGAAAACAGGAGACTAAGATCACTTGTGCTACTTGTTCTTGGTCCCAGATAGAAACCAGATTGAGAAACGAATGCACGGTGGTGTCTGTGCCTGGAACACCCCAAAATCACACACTTTTGAGTAATCTCAGTGGTAAAGAGCTCTCTTTGCCATTGAGAAAAAAAATAAATTCACATATTGGCTAAAAGCCGAGTCGCAGTGTTGGCAGCCGGTTGCTGCTGATGCCAAACGAGCCGGTTTCCTGGCTGGCAATAACCGGCTGCATTCCCATCCAGAAAGCCAAACTTGCACCCGAGAATCAGAGCAGGCGTGCAGGCAGCAAAGCAGGGGACTGTGATCCCACTTACAGCACAGCAAACCTCAGTTATTCTAGTGGATTTCTTCCAAACTCCTGCCAATAAAACTAAAATCATGATCTGGCCTCTAGTCATTGCTTGGTTCCAGGGCCATGGAAATATTTTCTGCTTGCTGCTGGGTGAGCTCTCCTCACCGTGCCTGTCATTGGGGTTTTTTTTGCCCCTCACAGCAGCGCTCAGGAGAAGACTGTAGACATAAAAGAGAAAAAGAACCAGAGCCGTTACAAAAAAAAGCCGTCTCTTCTCTGCGATTGTTATCGCAGGCAGACAGCAAACCCACACAGCTGGGTGCTGGTGTCTGCCCAGCCTGGGAAGAGGAGGGAAGGGCTGCTCTGGGCGAGGTGCCTACCTGTGCTGGCTGTCGAGGGGAGCGTGGCAGCCAGCTCAGGAGAGTGTGGGCTGCAGCAGGGCCTGGCAAGTGGCAGCCCCCTGAGAGCTCCCGCCATGGCTGCTAGCACAGCCCTCAGCCAGCTCTGCACAATCCTGTGCCAGCCTTCCTTGGGACCCAGGGGATGGAGCTGTGGCGTCGAGGCTGCTCAGTGGCATGGACAGTGAGAGGTGTGTGGTCCTTGCCCACACACCCGAACCTGTGGACATTTCAGGAAGAGATGAAATACAGCCTCAAGCTGCACCAGGGGACATTCAAGCTGAACATCAGGAAGAATTTCTTCACTGAAAGGGT
This sequence comes from Monarcha castaneiventris obscurior, assembly GCA_026261815.1. Lineage (NCBI taxonomy): Eukaryota > Metazoa > Chordata > Aves > Passeriformes > Monarchidae > Monarcha > Monarcha castaneiventris. The sequence goes on from JAMPIT010000230.1 coordinate 2,212,722, forward strand.
TGTCAAGCATTTGAACAGGCTGCCCAAGGAAGTGATGGGTTCAACACCCCTGGAAGTGTTCAAGAAATGAACAGACGTGGCACTTGGTGCTATGGCTTAGTTTGGCCAAAACTTTGACTCAATGATCACAGAGGTCTTTTACAACCTTAATGATCCTCTGATTCTGCAGTGCTTGGGTGCACAGGGTGCCTGGTCCCAGCATCTTCATGCCTTGAACTGTTCTTCCTATCACCTCTCACCCAGTTCTGTGCCTTCATAGTGCCAAGGCTGGAGCTTTAGGGCTTGTAAAACCTGCCCTGGGGGTTTTCCATCAGCATTCAGCACTAGCCACTCTCAAAGCACACCAAGGCTGGCTGTCACTTGATGTCAGGGGCTCCGAGCCCCTCTTCCTGTCTCTCTGATCTGGAGGGGTCAGGCTCAGACCCAGCGCAGACTCCAGGAGCAAAGCTGGCTCTGCTTCACCTTGAGGCAGGCTGTTCCCTCTCCTCCTGGGACCTGACAACCCCGTTAGTGGCAAATGTCCTTATTGGCATTGGTGCCAGGCAAATCCTCCCTTGGACATCATTTGGGCAAGTGGCGCCAGGGCCACCTACCCCAGAGGCTTTGTCCTGGTGATTTTGCTGGCACAGTGTGTACTGGGACAGGTCAGGTAGCTGTAGGGCTGTCCCCAAAGTCTGTCTAAGTGCAGTGGCTTGCACCTGGGCTTGACAGGGAAATGAGTTTCCATGACATTAGCCAACAAACTTGGAGCAAACAGCATCACCTCGTGCTAGACATCTTCCACTTCAGGCTGAAGGAACCCCCTGAGGACAAACGCAGAGGAGGACACAGAGTGATAGTCAACTCTGCAAGGTCCTGCTCTGGAGAGGGATAAGAAATAATCCCATGTGTGACACCCCTCAGTGCCCCCAATGCTTGCTGTCCCTGCGTGACTTTGCTGAGACAGGAATCGAGGGTTCTTCTGCAGCAGCAGCTCAACAGAGCAGGGAAGCAGTTGCGAAAGAGTTTGGGAAGAATAAAAACCCAGTTGGAAATTTCACTACCAATATTTATGATGCAGAGCCAAAGGCCCTCATCAGGATTTGGTAAGATAAAGTCCTGTAGTCTCCCTCATGAGAGCGCTGGGGACCTCGGCTGGTTTCTCTCCCAAGGCGTGACGCTGGGCATCTTGCGAGATTCCCAATTTCCACGTGTCTTTGAGCATGTTTGCAGACTTTTGAGAGATACAATATTTCCCCTTCCACTGTCATCCTGAGGAGGGTGGACACTAGCACTGTTCCCAGCCCCACGGTCAAATTGCTCAGCCTTTGAAGATATTTCCTTGGAGTCCTTGAGCCTGAGTTTCTTGGCTTCTTTGAAGTTTCCCCTTGATGTTAGTGCATCGCTGGGTGACTCAGTTCCCTCCCTCCCCGAGTGAGATCAGATCTTGTTTGCCAGCTTTGTCTTATGCCCCCTTGCTCAGATAACTCCCAGATATGTGGTCTCAAGACACTGAGTCCAGGAGCTCTGAATTTGTGGGGGACTCTGGAGATACTTCTTGTGGTAGCACATTCTCCTGGTACAGGGGTCTTTGAGGCATCCCTGCTTTCTGGAGGTGAAATCCTACAGCCCAGCTTCATTGTTCCCAGGACTCCCACCAACCATGAAAACCCTCATTTGCTCCCAGTTTTGCTGTATGGGACTGAAATGAGGGTGAGAGAGCCAAAACACCTCCAACAAAAATCCCTCTGACCTTCTTCTTGTTCCTCCTTCAGGAATGACTCCTTTGCTCACACCTTTCCTGGAGAACTTTTCCAGCTGCAGTTGTCTCTGGAGGGCTGTCATGGTCACATTCAACAGCAGGAATCAGCCTTGAGCTCTTCACGCTGCCCAAGGCTGGCACGAGCTGCACATTGGGTTTTGATGTCCATCGTGCAGTCACAGTGAGCATGCAGAGCTCACTGCCACGAAGAGACAGGTTTAAGGGGTGTTGCCCTTATCTGACATCCATCGATTTAGGCCTTTAATCTGGGAAGGAATTTGCTGCAGGTCACAGGAAGCCAATGGATAATTCCACAATCGTCATCGTGTCCCAGTCCTGCAGCATCAGCCTCTTAGGCATGTTTTCCACCAATGCAGATATCCGTCTGCTTCTGGATGAGGAAACCAGTCCCTCAACTCAGTTCCCTTACACCCACTGACCCCTGAAACCTGGAATCTTTTTTGGAAAAAGCAAGGATTTAAATGCTAAAAGACAGAGGGCAGAAAGCAGAGCCCATCCCTAGGTCTGCTGGCACTGCTGGAATCAAGTGCTGTGGAATGAGAAGGATGAGATGGGGAAACCCAGGATAAACAGACTCATGTTAGTGCTGCTATCCCAAGCCAGCAGTAACTCTGCTCCCACATGAGAGTAACCCCCCCAAGCTGGGGAGCTGGACTGCTTGTGGAGCTACAACAAAGGATTCAAACACGTTTCCTCTTGGAACAGGATGAAGTGAACCGTCCGCAACCCCATCCAGTGGGCAGGTTGTCGTCCCCCCTCTCCCTGCCTCCCTCCAGAGCAGCAGCTCTGCTTCTCATCCACATCCACCCTCCCCTTTGAAAGCCAAGCTTCCTGCTCTGGGCTATTTCTGACCTCCAGAGCCAAGCTGCCAAGCACCCAAGGATGAGCTGGCCAAGGGGGGTTGCTGGGGCAGGACAGGGACCAGCAGGGACTGGGGGTGCTGGGGGCACTTTTCTCATTGAAACAAGGCAAGATCACAATTGTAGAATGGTTTGGGTTGGAAGGGACCTTAAAGATCATCTGCTTCCAACACCCAAGGTGCTTCCCTGGTCAGCCATATCCAAATGGACAAAGTTTCTCCCACCCCCGTCCCAAGGCAAAAAAGGAATTGCCATTTTTTGGCCCTCATTTTCAACATTCTGGTGTTTCTGCATGTGCATTTATTCCCTCCTATTCACACGGATGTATAACCAGGCAGCAGCTGTAATGTAATACCAGAGTCCTGTATATAACTCTGAAAACACCACTGGAGCAGCCCTATTATCGTGAGACCAATCTGAGCAGGAAATATTATCATTACCAGGGGGCATTATTTTTTCCAATCACACTTCATATCAGTTGTCATCAAACCCTGTGTTTTATATAGTGTTACAATAGCCACAGTTGCCATGAATTGTCTCTGGATGGACTGTAAGTATTAAAAACAAAATAAGAAGCATATGTTGGAATGTCTGAAACTAGCAGACAAAACTCAAGGCTTTGACAATGTTAAGGGTTTTTTGGAAGGAGCCAGATTTTAGCAATAACATTCCACTTTTGTGAGTCTACCCACCAGCATCTAACCTGCCCTATAACATCTCACTCGAGTTTACAATTTCCTTCACCTCCTGTTCCTCTCTAATGTAAACTCTCTGGCTTTTCTCGAATGTGCGGCTTGGAAGAGGAATAGCTCCAGCCTCCCAGGTGCCAACTGGAAATCCTCCTTTGCAGTGGACAAGCAAGAAAAAAAATCTACAATCTAAGGAAAGTGCTCATCCATAGCTCTTTTTTTCCCTCCCCTCCTGTTCTAGCTGTAGCAAAATGTCAGAGGCATGATGCACGCATTCCTTTGAAGCCATTCCATCGCCTGATGATCCATTTTGCTTACGAAAGGAATGTGCTCTCGGTGCTGTGATTTTTGTTGGAAGGCCTCAGCAGCAGTGGAATAACTGCAAGGAACACTGCCAGGTTTCCCCCCCTTCCCTGCGCATTCCAAAACATCCATCCAGCGAGCAATAAATAGCAAAAAAATATTAATTACCCAAAGGAAGAATTCTCTCCTGAACAAATATTGGCTTTGTGACAAGAAGGAGCTTGTGAAATGTGTGTTTGCCTACCAAGCCCACTCAGTCTATTTCTGATTCCCAAAGAACATAATGACCTGTGTGCCAGATTTTATTTGGGCTCGTTTTTATTTTTTTGCATGGCCAGCAAGAACTGTAACAAACATACAGGAAGGAAAACAGTCCATTGTTGCTTTTGGTCTTACGGTGGTTTTTGTTCTGTGCTTTTAAGTGTGCTTCTCTTCTGGAGCTGCACAGAAACAAAAAACCCAGTTATTCTTTTTTAACTAATTCACCAGTTCTCCCCGCTTTCCCCAAATTAATTTACTGCTTAAAAGTGTTCAGTAAACAAGCTTGGGAGAAATCAGTTTTGAGTTACTGTATACCACACACAAACACAGAAGCACATGCATGCTTTATATATATATATATATATATATATATATATATATTTTCACAGATGCATGAGTAAGGGCTTGATTCTGAGGCCACATGGGTTAAAAAAAGTATAAATATATAAAAGCCTCCAATCCACACTCCAAAACAAAAATTATGGTCTCCATCCTTGTGCTCAAGGGTCAGTCTTTGAAGAACTTGTTGCAAATGAAGGTGAATAACTGTTGTTTTGGATCTGGTGGCAAACACCACCCACCCTCATCCTTGCATCTCGGCCTGCAGGAGCTCAGCTCTTGGAGCTACTGCAAAGCAGGAGCTGTGGTGAGCATGAGAGTGGCTGAACTGGGCCAGAAAAAAGGTCCAGCCCACCTAGAACCCAGCACAGCCAAGCAGAGATGCCATGGGAGGGATGTAGGATGCTGTCCCCAGGGTGTCCCCCAGCCTCAGCCTCTCACAGCTCGAGGACTGCCTGAACTGAATGTGGGGTTTCTGCCTTCAATAACCCTTTGCCACCAACTTGTCCCATCTTCCTTGAACCTGCAAACTGAGAAATTTCCTGTAGACGGGGAGGGAAAGAGGAGAACTGGGGAAAGGGGATGTTTCTGTTCCCACTTGGGTTTCTTTCTGCCAGTGTAGGTCACCCTGCTGCAAAACTCCCAAGGCATTTCCCCAGCAGGTCCCACAATATTCACAGGTTATGTCTCTTTGTAACAGGCTCAAATCTTTTGGTCTAACAGGACCTAAAAAACCATGTTGGCATTTGCTCCTTGCCTGACTTGTTTTGGGGCTATTCTTTTGGGAAAACAAGCAAACAAACATACAAAAAACATCCCTTGGACAGGCACTTGGAGGAAACCAGGAGGGAGTTCAGGTCTGTGTAGCCCCAGGGCTTGGTTACCACAGTCCCAGGACAAGGAATTCCAATCTTCTCCTGCAGAACAGCACGGCAGTGACATTTGGAGTCTAAGTAAAATGATGGCAGCCTTCCTGAAAGCAAAGCCTGCTTCAAAACACTCAGAGGAGACCACCCAGAGAAGACATGCCTGGAGTTCCCCATGAGCAAATCTCTTACATCCTAAGCTATCCCTCATCTAAGTTGCCCAAGGCAGGACAAGATCCATTCATAGGTTGTGCCCTTCCCTGCTGCGGGGAGCCGGTTGTATTGTAAAGGCAGTCAGCAGTTAGGAGCAGTTACATAGAATTATTTATCCACATAGAGATCTTTTCATGAACAGAATAGTAAATCTTTTCATTCAACAATTTTTTAGACAAAAGCTATTTGTTAATGTGACATTTTTCAGCTGTATCAGTGCAAACATCCATCCATTTAGTTTTTCACACACAGAAAACTTCTTTCTTGCTGTTTGCAAAACAAAAAAGAGAGTGAGGGTGAATGAAAACTGCACGTATTTTTGTTGTTGCTGTTGTTGTTTGGGGTCTGTTTTGCTGGAAAGTAAAAAAAGGTCAAAATAAGATGATGCTATGAGTCTTAAATTTAGGGGAAAGGTTATTTTTAACCATCTAAAATCACTTGATTCAGTAAGTGTGCCCAGATCCAGTGTCATGCTTTGCTAATCAGATTTCAGGAGACACTCAGCACAGCAGATCACGCTGCCATGTCTTATCAGCCAAACTAAACGTTGTGGTTCCACCATGAGGAATATCACAACAGGAATACTCTTCACAGAATACTCTTGTAGTACCCTGAGCAGCACTGCTGGTTTTTGGGGATGTGCAGAAAAGAGGAGCAAAAAGACAGGGAGACCAGGAAAGGGATTGCAAAGGTCAGTAGCATCCATTGGGAGGCTTTGGGGCTGAGATCCACCCAGTTTTACCTCCCCTTCCTCACCTTCCCCACCGTGGTGACTGTAAAACAGGGCAGGGATGCCATCCTCTCTGCTTGTCATGTTTGCTCTGAATTTGTGCTGTGGAGCTACAATTTCTGATCATTGTCTATTTTTTCCCCCTGTGCTTGTCTACCCTTTCAACAGGATTCCTTTCCCCTCCACCAGTGGATGTGAGAGGGGATTACAAAGCAATTCAGCTGGGAAAAACTGCCAGGAAATGAAACAAACAATTTATTAAATTGTTTTCTGCACAAAATATCCAAATTCTGGCTAGAATTTCTAGAGCTGGAATACCACCCGGGGGATTATGTGCAGTTATCTCCAGCCGCTGGGTATTCATCTTTCCTCCTGGTGTGTTTCTCTGATCATCAGTGGGTTGTAGCAGAAGATAAATTTCTTTCAGTTTGATGCTATTCCTGGGGCTTCTGTGGCGTTCCCACACAAAACTTTAATTGTCATAAACACCTTGAAATTTACCCCGCATAGAGAAATGAACTGATTTGATAAACAACACTCATTGCACCAAAGTAAGCACAGACTTGATTTCTATCATGCAAAATCAGATGTGGTGTCAGAGTTGGAATAGCAAACAGGAGGTTTCATGGGAAAGGCTGCTTGTTTGCAGCAGGTAGGATGCCTTTGAATATTTCGGGTGTGACTCATTTGACAAGAGCAGACACCCAAATTGCCCATCTGAGCAAGTCTCCCTGGTCTCCCTTTGCAGTCACTGGAGATCTCATCAAGGCAGACTGTGACTCCTCCACAAGCAGGCAGCCAAACCTGGCCTGATGTCCCGTGCTCTCAGGCCTGACCATGGCAGTGTCCCTGACCATGGCAGTGTCCCTGTGGTTGGCAGCGGTGCTGGGTTGTGATGTGTGATGAGGTGAATGGGTTTTTTTTTTCATGTTGGAGCAAATTCTGGAGTTCTGGCATGCTGGAGGGCATGTTAACAGCAGAAATGATAAACCCAGTGCCTCTGCAGGAACAAACCTCTTGGTTCTGTGTCAGGTTTAACCCCGCCCAGATCTGTGCTCAGTGTGAGCTTTCTCATTTGGTGCAATGCACACATAAACACCTGGTGGTTTGTCACATTCCCACCTTAGAGAAGTTGCACCCTCAGCTTGCTCGGGTTGTGTGCAAAGCCTTGACTCTGCCAGGAAGATTGGGCCAAAATCTCATTATCCTTGGTCAAACCTTGAGTTGGCAGCTGGGTGTCTTTGAGGTAAGATATTCCCCTCCCTGATCCTGGTGTCCAGCTGAGTGGGGTCAGAGACTGTCTGCTCACCACACTTTGGGCACTAGGGGAAGGACAGACCTCCTAAACGACAGAATTATGAAACCATACAATTGTTTAGGTTGGAAAAGACTTTTAAGATCATGAATTCCAGCAGTGCCAAGTCCACCCTGACCCTCAGCACCACAGCTGTACATCTTTTATGTACCTTCAGGGATGGTGACTCCACCACTGCCCTGGGCAGCCTCTTATGATACCTGACAACACTTTCAGTGAAGAATTTTTCCCTATATCCAATCCAAACCTCCCCTGCTGTGACTTGAGGCCATTTCCTTCTCCTATTAGACAACCATGGCCATGGGGAAGGCGAGGACATGGAGCTAAGGCCAGAGGGATCTCTACCAAGGGATTCATTCCTCTGCTCCCCAAGCTTCAGTGGGAGTAACCTCCTGTCTTGCCCGCAGGAAAACATCTCTTTTTGGCCAAGACAGTCTTATGAACCACTTGGAGTGGTCAGGAATTTCAAGGAGGAGCAGGTCTGGTTTAGCTGAAAGATAAATCACTGTTCCCAACTGGCCCCTGGAGCTGTCCATACCCTGACCACACTTGGGCATTTCTGACAAAAAATCCAGTTTTCACCCATGCACTGCTTTGAAATCCACCAAAATGCATCCACCACAATTTCCATCTCCTGCTCTTCTCGTGTGGTGATTATCTGTATTTCAGTAGCACAAAGACCTCAAATGTGGCATGTATTTTCTCCTGCAAAGAGAGAGACAGCCTGTCTCATCCCTGTGTCCTGCATCCTCTAACACAATGTGGTGTCACTACAAATGAACCTGAAATTCATGTAGCATCAGACTTTCTAAAATCCGATCTTGACCCAGCCTTGTATTCTGAATCGATTAAGGGTTATTTTGCTGGGTTGTTTTTTTTTTTTTTTTTTGACAAAAGAAACCCTAACCCATTGAAAAATGTTAGAGGGAAATTGCAAATGTTATGCTTGTCTGAACAGGAGTCACTCTGGGAAACACACTACAGACATACTAATTTCTGAGAGGTTCCCCCCACATTCCCCCGTCCTGTGTGTAACTCAGATGAGGAATGTTCTGGTTTAGCTTATTCCCATCTTCTACTGCACACACACTGCTTATCAGAGATGCACTAGTTAAGGTGGAGGAAATTAAGGTGACCTCTACTAGTTCAGGTCTTTATGCAATTTGAGATGGTCATTAGTCACATATCTTGGCATGCAGTGAATTAAGGGCCCTGACTTACAGAGTATCTCAGACCTTTTGTTTTGTATTTTGCTCTCCTTTGTGTGACTGAACACCCAAGAAGGTTGTTTTATTCCTCTGACTCTTAAAACTGATTACGTTATACAATTTAAAACAATAATATACACTTTAAAGATCTGTATGTCTTCTCTGGCTCTTTTAGCTAATTACGTGTGAAAAGTCCTTCCAGACTTGGTGGGAAAAATCTCAGCTATTAATCAAGCCATTGATTTAGGAATTTTGCTCAGGGAAAGAACTTAGCCCTCACGCAGGGAAAGGACCATAAATCTGCGAGAGGAAGAACTTCTTGGGCTCTGTTACTCATCCTCTTCCTGCCTGTGTGAATAGAGTGACTTTTGCAGACCAGATGCAGCAGTCAGCACTGCAAGAGTGGCAGGGAATTCCCTGCTTCCCTCTCGGCATGAAGGAGACATAATTTGGAGACATGTGTGGCTGCAGCCAAGGAGGAAAAGGCAGAAAACAAGATAAAAATCACCCCTGGGCTCTGCAGTGGTGCTGACACACACTCACTGATGGACAACAGAAAATTGCTCTCCATAAAATATCCTGGGCTGGAGGGGACCCACAAGGATCGTCGAGTCCAATTCCTGGCCCAGCACAGGACACCTCCAAGAGTCACACCATGTGCCTGAGAGCATTTTCCAAATAATTCTTGAGTTTATCAGGCTTGGTGCTGTGATCACTGCCCTGGAGAGTCTGTTCCAGTGCCCAGCCACCCTCTGGGTGAAGAAGCTTTCCCTAATAAAGTTTTGGGACACCCACACTTTTCCCACGCATGGGTCTAAACCCTGCACAAGGAGATGTGGCCACACTTCCCTTTGCAACACACCTGGACCCACAGCACCTTCCTAATCCCAAGGCTTCACAGACCACCTCCTCTTCCTCCACCCCCTCACCCCACCCTGGCCAGTGCTTTCACCGAGGCTGAGGTGCCCCTGGGGGCAAAAACCCAACAGGAAAGCTTGGTAACTGCAAAAAGGAGCAGCCAGGGGTTGTGGGGAAGGCCCTGAGTTTGTGCCTTTATGGCTAAAAAGGGCTGTGCACAGCTGATTTGGGTGAGTTATCTCACTGTTAAACAAATCTTCCTGTTTGGGAAAACATTGCTCAAGAGCAAAAGGGCCAGTAATTGCTTTTAGGAGCTGATTTTTTTGTGTGGGCCTACGCACTTTTTGCCTCTGTCCTAAGAAGCACAACTCCCACTCACTTACTAGAAATATTAAGAACTAGTGACTCAATTTCTAAGAATAATTTTGGGTGTTTCTATTTATAGGCACCAGTCCTAAGCTCAAAAGCACTGGCAACACCCAATCATCTATTTTTCCATCATGCTTTAATATCACACTGAAATAGCCTGGAAATCAACACTTTCCACTGTTCCTTGTTTCTGGATATCTGCACTTTCCAACCCAGATAGCTCACAGCACTTGATTGCTCAGGAAGGGACATGAGCCATCAACTATTTTCAGGAAGTGCCTGGAAGCCCAGTTTAAAATAAAAGTGGAGATGCTGGTGGACAGATGCAAAGCCATCCTTCTGTGGCGGATTAAAGACATTAAAGAGCATTTCTGAGGGGCAGCTGGTGGGCTGGAAGTGTCACTGGTGGAAAGGGTGTGGGTAAAGGAAGTTCTGCTGTGGGGCTGAGGATGGAGAGGCAGAGGGTGGAGAAGGAGAAGGAAAGGATGGAGGCAAAAGGCAGGGCACGGACAGGCAACCTTGAAATTATTTCAACTTATGGCAACCAAAGTACCTTCAAAAATGTCCCCATAGGTGAATAATCAGACCCGCTCCAATCACTTTTGACTGCACTTTTCAAATGTAACCCATGATTTTTAGAGGACAGACAGAATCATAGAATCACTAAGGTTGGAAAAGCTCTCTGAGATCATTGAGCCCAATCATTCCCCCAGCATTGCCACGGCCACCACTAAACCCTGTCCCCAAGTGCCACATCTACATGTCCTTTAAATCTCTCCAGAGATGGTGACTCCACCACTGGCAGCATCAATACTCACCAGACACCAGAAAATTGAGGCTAGAAAGTCACTCTTCAGCATTTAGACCAAAGAAATCAGTAACGCATATCTGCAACCAAATAATGAAAATAGACACCTACATGATTTAAAACCTCTGCAGAAAGCAGAGATATCTACTTGTTACAGGACTCTCCCAAGCCATTTAGTGCCCTTTTTTTTAGGATTATAACCCACCTGTTGCTCTAGGGCAAAAAACCCCTGCTTGCTCATGTTTATTATTTAGAGGGGTGATCCCACTGGGAAGGTGCTGGGGGAGGGATGGGCTGCACTTCCCCCTCCAGGGTGCTCAGCACGGCGTCCCCACACCCCCGGCCATTGCCAGCACACCGAGGTGAGGTTACACAAGAAGCTCTGAAGGTTCTCTGGCCCTTCCTCCGCGCTGCCCTGGCTCGGGTGAGAGGCAGGATGCCGGACGTCAGCGCGTGACTCAGCCTTGGGAAACTGAGCGTGGTGTGGCTTTCTGAGGAAAGAACCCATGAGTAAGGGCCTTTTTTTTTTCCTTCTCACGTTTCTCTTTTTTTTTTTTTTCCTCATTTTTTTTTTCCCTCACTTTTTTTTTTTTTTTTTTTTTTTTTTTGGTTTGTTTTTCAAAGGGAATTGGGCAATGCAGAACAGTGGCACACTGATGAAGGTTAGGTCAGGTTGGCAGAGAAGAAGGGCACTGCAAGAGCCCCATTGCTTCCCCCTTGCTCAGAAGCCACAGAGTTTAATGCTGTGGTGGGGGATGTTGCTTTCACGGGTTATAAAAGCTCATTTAGAGCAAAAAGAAATAATGTGAAATAAAACACAACTGTTTCTCAGAAGTTGTTGTCTCTCCTGAAAGGGTGGATTTGAACAATATTATTTTAATCAAGTGTTTGGCTGCTGCAGGATGTTGTAAGTAGGCTGGGATACACATGGATCAAAACAAGTTCGAACCACCTTTGCAAAACCAATAATGTGCATTTCCTTATAGGGCTTCAATTTATTTTTCTTTACCAGTTCTGCTAAATAACTGGTTTAGATGGCAAACCAGTCCATCTCTGATTTTTAGGAGAGATGAAACAAGCTTTTCAGCAACAGCACCTCCCTGCCACACCAGGTGCTGTGAACCTGCTGCTATTAGGAATTATTAGTCATGTAGAGGCCGTCAGTGCGCTGAGGTGCCTGCGTGGGTTATGCTTTTTGTGGGATATCTTCTGCTCAACATCCTCTCTGAACATCCTCTGCCATCAGCCAGCCAACTGACCCAGGGACTGCTGGCTGACTGCTCCTGGGCATGGGGCCATGAGTTAGCACTGTCCAACTGAAGCTCATTTTGGGTAGCACAGATGAGACAACAACCCCAAAGCAGGGAGGAAAGTGGACTCCAAGAGGGCCTGCACTCGGTGTCATGGGGAAGGCTGGTGGGACCTGGCATCTTCTGCCAGCAGGAAGGGTCTCAGAGGTGATGTGAGCACACAGCCCCGTCCACAGTGAGCTGGGGTCCTGCCAAAGAGCCCTCCCAGCAGTATTTCCCAGAAACAAAGCAGAAAAACAAGGAAAACTCAACCAAGTTTTCTAATTGGTGCAGGAAGGCTGGAGCAGCTATTCCACCTACTCACATTATGCCCAAAGAAGGGGTTAAAAACAAAAGGGAAGGAGTCAGGGCTGGGGACACATCCCTGTGACAGGACAGCTTCAATTAATGGGTCTGGGGAGGGGGATTGTGACAATATCCCCCCAAATAAGTACCCAGCTTTTGCAGGAGAGGTCACCCCACTGGCAGGGCTGGCACAGAGGTGGTTAAAGTTCGTGCAGGTGTTTGCCTGTAATAGGCACTGTCAGGTACCTTTGCAGCCTTGATGACCATCTGGTTACTATAAAGAACGGTTTATGGGATCTCATCCTGGGTTTTGATGACTATAACATAAGTATTGAGGGCCCGTGAGGTACAGCTTCGTAAAAATAACAGCTTAATAATGAGAACGACTTTCCCCTTCCAGAACAGGGCAAATTCAGGTGTGTTTTTTCCTTCCATTAGGATTGTAAAATGAGACAAAAGGGACCCAGTCATCTAGGAGGGAAAAAAACCCCACAGTCTCACAAACTTCTTGGGACTTACAGCAAGGTGCAAGCACAGCTCGAAGCTTCTGCAGGGCAGGACTGAATCCCAGCATCCAACTTGAAGAAGGGGAAACTGAGGCACAGAGGTGGGAAACAGCTGTAACAGCATCGTCCAGGCAGCCAGTGGTCAGCACAGGAACCTCAGCTCTCACTCCCTCCTGCACTCCTGTAATTAAAGACATCAGCACAGCTACCCAAGGGTTGTCACCCTTTATCATGGCTCTGTCTTGATCTTTCAAACTCTTCCTTGTATTTCCAAAAAGCATTAATTCTCTTCAGTTCCAGTTTCTCAGTGGTTTATAGAATATCAGGGCAGTTTGTAAACATTTGAGTTTCTCCTTTCAAGAAATGCTTGCTAGGTCTGGCCCAAAATAGTTTTATTTCCTCGCAAAGGTATGGGGGACCTTCTGCTACGCATTTCTTTGGGACAATGAACTCCTGGATGTGTAAAATCAATGTTTTTGAGGTTTTCCTTGGGCATTCCTCTCAAAAATATTTTCTGAATTTGCTCTTGCAAAAAAAACCCAAACCAGACCAGACCAGAAAACAAACAAGCAAAACCAAACCAAACAAACAAAAAACCCAGAAGTTTTTCATGCAAGTGTTTTGAAGGAAAGATTGAAATTCAGGTAGCTGAATATTTACAGGTAACAGAGACAGTAATTTCACCTGAGAACAGGGGACCAGGACCATCCTTTGGAGGCACCTGTTTCTACAGAGCAGTGGGCTGGGCACACAAGCCCAAGGCTGAGCCTTGGAGATGTGAGATCAGCTGGGACTGCAGCCTCCCAGGGAGCAGGGACATCCAAACACCTCGTCCTCCCCTACCTCTTCTTTTGCAAACCAATCAGCCAAGAGTGGAGCCAGCATGAAAATGACACCTGGCCAAGAGCCAGGGTGGGCTGGGGACTCCAGCCTGATCCTCACAGCTCTCAAACCTTGCTTGGATAGCACAGAGAATAGCCCCTTGCATGGGGGGCCTGGTGGTCCCAGAGGCAGGGAGGGCATCACTCCCATCCTTTGTCTGCCAGGGAAAACTCCCTCTGTTTTTCCTTTTTAGAGCCAAGGCAGCTCCTGATGTCCTGAGATGGGCTAGGGGAGCTCTGGATTGGGCCAGGGCACTGGAGACCATTGGCTGCACGTCTGGGAAGAGGTAGGGGTGGGATTATCTTTCTTATGCCTCCAGTTTGACCTCTTTGCCAGCAGATTGTTCTGATTTTCCACATGGAGGAATCCAGGGACCCTCTCGAAAGTTCAAACTCCCGGCGTCTTCCCTGCCGGCAGCAGCAGAGCTCTGGGCTCCTGCAAAGCCCTCACAGGGAGCTGGGCTGCACAGCAGCGTCACTGACCCAGATTGCTTCATGCACAAATTTGGACATTTCGTGTCTTTTTTACCATGTGGTCTTTCTGCTAGTCAAAAATTTCCATGGAAAAGTAGGAATTTGTGTTTGCGTTTTTTTTTTTGTTGTTGTTTTTTACCACCTCGCCAAAAGACCTGAGGGAAATTGCTGAGATGATTTCAAGTCGAAGCAATTCCATTTTTCTTATTGCAACAGAATTTTCTTGCAAAATTTGCAAGCAGTTAACAACTAAAAAGCTTAACAAGTGAAAAACACGAAACAGGGTTGTTTCTTTCCGATTTTTCCTTAGCTCAGAAAAGCAAAACATTTCCATCTTTAGTCAACCTGAATTCACACAATTTTTTTTTTAACTTGCTTGGGTCAGTCAGCAAACCTGAAAGATCAGCTCTTTGCACAGCTTCATCTGACAACCTCCTTGACTTCCTCTGTGCTGGTGCAAAACCCTGGGCTTAGCTTAGCCAAGTATTGTCCATCAGTGCAGCACAACACAAAGCTATAAAACACATGGGAATATCAAGCACTGTCCTTCTGCCCTTTCCAGCTCAAAGCAAGCACTGGGGCATCTAAAACCAGAATTTCCCAGCCCGTGGCTGGAGCACAAGAGTCTCCACAATCACGTATCTTAATAACAGGTCTGACCCAGCACAGGAGTGCTCTGTGGCATGCACGTTATTGCTCCATCTGCCCTGGCTGCAAACATTTATTATTCTCTGTGACACACGTTGTAAAATTGCACTGAGGGAACCACATCTAGTTAGTAATTTCCATTCAGATGAGCTGAAGGAATTAATGAATTTGGAAGATCTCAGATCTTTGGAGATAGGGACAGGCGATGGCACGCTTGAAAATAACCACCCTCGAATGTGCACAAGCTTGAAACCACCCTACTAATCACAGGCAGCCTGGAGTGCTTATCGGGGCAGAGGGAGAGCTCAAGCACCATTCAAACTCTCTAATAATGGTAAATGATTCCGCAAACGCACGTGTTCAGGGCTCGGACTGCTTCCAAAGCTAAGTGCTTATGAAAACTTGAAGTGCTCCACTGGTTTTAAATCATGGTGCAGGGGTGACTGATTTAAACTACCAGAGCACTTCTCTTTTCCTTGCATTTTCTTCTCTCCCCCCCAGCCTCCCCTTTCCTTTCCTTTTTTTTTTTATGAACGCTTCGATTTGGAAGCAAGTCAAACACTTCAGTTTAGCGGTTCGAGACCATATTGAACCGATTTAGAAATATGTCAAAAAAAGAAACAGTAAATTACGGTTTAAAACCCTTTTGTTTCAGAGCATTTAAGAAGCAGAGGCTGCAGCTAGAGCTGGGATGTATTAGCAGGGGCTGGAAGACAGCGCTGGCTGAAGGCATGGACGCTTATCTGTTTGATCACATACCTACTGCAGGACAGATCTGCCCATGTGCTGCTCCCTGCCCTGCACCTTTGATGTGCTGACTTTCTTCTCTGATCCTCAGTGGCCTCTTGCTGCAACTGGTAAAAATTCCTCCGTTGTAGGTGCAGTGCTAAAAAGAACCTGAAATTTAAGTGCTGTGCATGGAAGTGGGGAAGGGTGCAGCCCTCATACGGGGTTTTTGGATGAGCAGTGTTGGAGTCTTGGCAGCCTTCAACACCGACAGCATCACAACCTGAAAGTGAAACTTTCTGGTGGATTCATAACTCTCAAAAGACAGAATAAAACTGAAGCAGACAGCATAAATAATGGAAAAGTGAATTAGACTTTAAAAATTCTGTCCTGTTTAATAATTCAGAATGATTATAACATGCTGAAAGGAACTTTTTTTTTTAATTACTTCTAGCCTGGCAATCTCCCATTAGTGCACACACATCTCCATCAAAAATCATCAGCTAACAAGAGCTGCATTAGTGTGAGACAAGTGGCAAAGTACATCCCTTTGGATGTTTACTCACACCAAGGACATGCCCTGTGCAACCTTCCCACACCTACAGACGTGTTCAGGATGGAGGAGATGCCACGGCCCCCAGGACCACAGCCCTGCCCTGGCTGCATAAAACATTCAAAATTAAGCTCCCTGGGAGCCAGTAAATCGAGGCTGCTCATCACCCTGCCTGGGACAGAGTGCAGTGGGAAGGAAGCCGAGCACACGGTCGCAGGCAGGAGCTGAGGTTTCCCTCTCATGCCATGTGGCGAGGTTGAAGCACTGATACAGCCACATCCAGTGGGGGAATCGAGGACATGGGAGCACACCAGGCTAGTGCTGAAGGCAATATCAGCAGAGCCTGAACGATGAATCCTCCCTCCCTGAAATGATGGCAGTCCTTGTTTAGTCACTCAGGCTGTGCACCCTGCCTTAGGATGCTGTAGGTGGAGAGAGGTGTTGGCTGCTGCTGGCATTGACTTGACAGCGGAGGCTGAAACACAGGCAGACCATCAGCATTCCCATCACCAAGAGCCACCTTTTCCTCCTAGCAGAGCAAGGAGCTCCGGTGGTGAGAGCAGGGAAGCATCACCCGGGCAATGCTTTCCGCAAGGCATGGAACCAAATGGCATGTGGGTGAGGAGCAAAGCTCTGGAGATGTCAGAAGGGAGGAGAGCAGATGGCAGGAGAGGGGTGGTAGGTGTCATGATTGATAGCTAAGAGCTCTAGGTGGCTGAGTCCAGCTGAGTCACAAGCCCTGGCACGGCTGGAGGCAACGGGACAGCGGAGTAGCCGAGGAGTGCACGCCTGAGGAGCAGGAGAATGTGCACAAAGGACTCTTTTGTACTGGGAGGTGAGCGTGGCTCCGCTTGCATGGCTCAAACCTGTGGTCACAGGAGCCAGGCTGTGCTCTGAGGCTGCAGCCAGACTCATTTAGCATTTGGAGGGCCGTAATTTACAAGCAAATATAAATACTGGCCACCCACAGAATATACCCGGCTCCCGCGGCAAAGCTGGTGGGTGGGGAGGCACGGCCACCCCTCAGCCACTGCCTTCCCCGTGCCATCTGGCTTGCTGTTGCCAGGCCTGTGATGGCCATCTGCCTTGGGGCTGCCATGGAAAAAGTTAATGATATTTTTTTGTAGAGTCGCCACGGCAGCTGGAGATGCCAACCCAGCATACATGAATAAATCACACCCAAATTCCATTGCCAGAACGCAAAGGGAAGTTGTTTTCTGCGTTAGCCATGCTTCAGCCCCACCACACCAGCAAGGACAAGGCTTTCCAAGTGTTTAGGAGCTGCTGCTGCTGCTGTGTCATGCTTAGGCTTTGCCATGATGCCTCAGTGTGAGGGAAGCTCTCCTCTATCAGAGGATGCGTGGTACGGCAGCCTGCTTCAAATCCTGCCTGGACTTGCTGGGGGACAGGAGGAAACACCCCTTCACCTGATCTCTGAGTTCCCACATCCATCAAGAGAACACAGCCATTCCCACTTCCTTTGAAAAACGCCTCAAGCAGGAAAAAATAGTGTAAGGACAAAGTACAAGAAAAGCAGAGCTTTCTTTGGCTCTGTTAAGGCGCCTGTGAGACAACGGAGCTGTGCAGGGGCACTGAACAAATTATTTTCTTTGCAAAACCTCGACGTTTTGTACCAACGAATATTCATTAGCTACCTTCAGCTAATCTCAACTCACAGACATCCTCACTGCCACCACTGGTACATTAGCACAGTCCTGAGCCCTAACCAAGCATCTTCCCTTTGGCTCCTGGTGGGTACAGAGGCATTGCCACACTCTTGCACTGAGGCCATTCCAGGCTGGCATCCCTGCACTCACCATCCTGTGCTGTGCTGACATAACTCTGCATCTTTTCGCTTTGCTTCATAGGTGAACCCCCCAGGGATCAGACCTTTCCTCCCCTGTGATTTTCAGGGCACCAAACATATTCTGACAGACACTCAAGGGTCCTGTTTTCATTTAGGTCTGGAGGAAGCTGCGTTGTCCTCACACAAAAGAAGCACCAGGGCATGGATTAAACCCTCTCAAGAGACAGGAGTTTTCCAAACTGCCTCATAAAGGGAGCAGCACGTTGTGAGAGAGAAAGCTCCTTTGTTTTGGATAGCAGCTGTAATCTCCACATCAAGCACATGTTGGAATTCGTAAGTGGCCATTTAGCCATATTCTGACAGCAGAACAAGCAACCTCGGGGCGGCAGCCAGGCCTATTTATAGAGAGGAGGTTTGAGGTAATACCCTTACCTTGGATGCACTGTCTCCACTTAAGAGCCCAGCTTATGAGGGAAAGTGATGCCAGACAGGCAGCCAGCAAGGAAGGAAAAGAGTCACAGCTCACTCTGCCTGGCTTGCTCTGCAGCAGAGCAAATTATGTTTTACAGCAACAATAGAATTCTCTGAAAACTCAGTTTCTTCCCAGGTCTAACAAGAAAAGGAATGGCAGAAGATAAACAGCTGGAGAGCTTCCTCAGGCCAAACCTGCACAAGCTTATCAAGTTAATGTATCACTCTTGTCGCAGCACAGGAGCGTTGGGAAATCAAGAGCTGCCCAGGAGGTCAGAGATCTGCCCACAAAATGTGCTGACCTTTTTCTTGTTGACGTTACTGATGACACCTGACGGCTTAGGAAAGCTCTTGGGACGCTCACTGAGTGTCATCACGAATCGGGGCTGTCCCCCCATGTTGCGTCAAATATCGACGCTTCGAGTCCTCTAAGGCCAAGGTATGTGCTGAAGCTCAAGCAGTGCCAGCTCTGGTGTCCTGTACAGATGGGGTAGGATCCAAGCCCAGCTGAAATCACAGGGCTGGTCTGGGGCACCTGAGAAACATGGAATTTCCCAAAACAAACGGGAATTGGGAACCCATGGAAAGCACGAGAAGGGGAGAGGACACCAAGGTGAGACACCTTTGGTTAGCAGAGGTCTTTGAAGGGCTGTACTCAGAATAACAGGGTGGAGATGTGATAACTCAAGGGTAAATGGGGCTTGAAATAAGGCATGGTGGGATGAGATTCAGCTCACAAACAAAAAAATTATCTAAATATGGCCATTTCATTTAAATTTATTATTGCACCAACTGTAGGTCAGCTAGAGGTGCTGCCTGGAGAGGGATCCCACTGGCCCCAGTGGGTGGTTACCCTCAGGTATGTTGCCCAGATGAGGTCTTTATTCCAACGCTGGCCAGCCCAGCACTGATTTTTCCAAAGGAAGGATGTTCCTTTACACTGACTGTTGAACCTTGAACCTTCAGGTCATACCTGTAATTAACCTGGTCTACTTCTGAAGCTCCTCCTCCATGGAAGCAAGATGCTTTCCCATTCAGGGGACAAATGTTTTATTCGTCCGGTAAGGAAAAGAGGAATGTACACAGGAATTTATATTTATATGAATATCAATTAGTTGCTCTAAAAAGTTTTAAGAAGTTCCCAGCAGCACATGGGAATGGGGGGAAACACCCCTCCGAGACACCTCTGAGTCCTTGCTCTCTTCTGCAAGTTAAAGTTGCTGCTGCTGCTGCTGCAGGGACAGCTGACAAAACCCTGGTGTGGGAAAGCAGGAGAAGCTGGCAGGTATCCAGCACCAGCTTCTGCCATGGGGGGAGTGTCCTGCTTTCCAGCAGATGTTTGGCTTTTATGGCTCCTGAACCCAGCTCCTTTATCTTCCTAGGACATCTCCAGCTACTCCTTTACTGCCTGAATTAAACAGAAGCAGGGATTGAACTGGGAGTATGCAGATTTTCTGATGTGCACACAGAAAGCAGCAGACTGAGGAGAAAATCCATATGCATGTACACACACACACACGTGGGCACAATACACGCATGTTGAACTGCTAAAAATGGCCAGATTCCTAACGCCAATATCATTTACAAGCAAAAAAAATTAAAAGAATTTGAGGAAAAACACAACTGATAATTACAAATTCAGTGAAGCATGTTTTGCCTTTTCCCCAAAATGCATGCTCCCTACCTATGGGGTAATGTCTGTGTGCCCACTCACAGAGTCAAACTTGGCACATGCAGAGGAAAGGAAAGCTTATTTTAACAATAAATAAAAAGGAGCAGTCAGAAATCGTAGGTAATTGAAATATTGGTAAGGGAGGCAAAAGGACAGAGGGAAGAATTGTTCGGTGAGAACCTCTGTGCTGAAACAGCCCAGTGACAGAGTCTTATTGTGTGTTGAAAATTAAATACCTCCGCTCCACCAATACTTGTTGTGGTCATTAAGCAGCAAGTGACTCAAGCTAAATGGATAACTTGAACCCCAGGATTTTCACCGAGCTGCCCGAGGGCTATTAGTATTGGATTTCATTATTTCCAGAGTGTCTGCGAGTTACAATTGGAGACTGTATCAATTCTAGCACAATAATAAACCGCTGATAAGTACATCAGTTCGAATGTACCAGATTAATAAAGACACTAATGTAGTCAATACCAATCAGCACCGGTCCATGGAAAGGAGATCCTGTCAAAGTAAACTTACCTTTTCCCTGTTGATAGGGACAACAGTGCTAATAGAGTTGGCACTTTATAAAGGTATCAGTAGCACAAGGTATTTTAAGCTGATTAAATCCACTTGGCATAGGTAAAATCTGCTAAGAACAGGACATTTGATAGATCTCAAACTCTAATTGCAACAGGAGACAGTTCATTGAGCTCCTGTGCTTCTAGTGGTGCTTTGCAGAGTTGTTTTGGCCTTACACTTCAACCTCTTTTACTGATATTCTGCAGAAAAAATGTTACTACTGTCTGCAAGTGATGGGGAAACCTGGGAACTGCCAAAGAAAGAAGAGATTGGGGTAGTGGGACCCTTGACTGGTTGCTGTGCTCATAGCAGGCAATCAATATTTAATATATATTGTACATCTATCGTTTGAGGAATGAAGATTTTCTGTTCACATTTACTGTGCAGCACAGCGTCCTGGGAAGCAAAAATTTTGGAGAATATCTTCCAGGGGTTTAGAGGGCAAATGGAAGAAGTGTTAATAAATTGGAGGGAGTCACAGGACTGGTGAAAGGATTTAAATATATGTAGTTTGCACTGAAAGGCTTAAAGGGCCCTCAAGATGTATAGAATAGCAAGGAAATAGCTTAGGGGTGACTCTGGTAGGGCATCAAAAGATGACAGAAGGATGTTCTGCTTAGCTGACATGGGCATAATAAGATTGGACATTAAAAAAAATTGAGATTGACAAATTTTTATTAGAAACAATATTTATTTATTTATTTGTTTGTTTATTTTTCCAACAATAAGAACTGGCAATCCCAGGAACCAATTTCTAAGGTTTGTATTCGATTTTCCATCTATAGAATTTTTTTTAATCACACTTTTCTTTTTTCCCTAAATTATATACATTTAAGTGATAAACCCAAAAATTATTTCCTTCAGGCCTTACAATGAATAAACCTAAAAAACACATAAGTCTATTAGGTTTATATGTGCCCAGAATCCATGAGATACCTAAAGGACCATGAAGTTGCCTACTCTGCCTCTTAGACCTGGGATGCACAGGCAGGATCAAAGAGCTGATCTGATGGAAAATTCTCAGCTAAATCAGTTCTTCTGCAGGTCAGTCTTTATCTGCCAGGTCATGGACATTGTCTCCACCGTGTTTTGTCATTCTGTCTTTCAGGTTCTGCAGGATTTACCCGGATTCTGTGGTGTGCCTGAACCCCTGGATGTGTTCATCCAGATGGAAGAATAGAGGAAATAAATCTGGAGTATTTCTGCGGTGTCCTCTAGTCTGGCTCTTCTGAGTCATCACTTAATGACATATTTAATCACATTAATGTTTTCCCTAGTCCTGGTGAGACTTACTTGTGTGCTTAACTTTATACTTTACCAGGTTGACCTACTATTTAATGTAAACCAGGTACAACTTGGAACTTCCTCCCTCGGAGCTCAGATAAATTTATCTCCTAATGCCTTAATGGTTACTGTGTCACATGCAGGAGCAGAACATGATAGCTGGATTTTTTTAATTAATTAGTTTGTCAAGCTTATTTTAAAAAGGAGAAACCCGAGCCTAAGTTTGCCTGTCAAGCAAAAAATACTATGGCTAGGTAGATTTTCCAAAGCATGAAATTCAAGAGGAGTTAGGTTTCCTTTTGTGCCTTTGAAGAGCTCTCCTTCGTGTCCAAGAGCTTTGCCTTGGCTAAAATGCTCCAGGCACTTCCCCACAGCCATTCCTGGAATGTTTGGCTGTTTCCAGGAGGCCCCATGACCAAAGGACTCCCGTGCTGCCAAAATGTCACGGCGCTTATTGCAGCATCCCTAAGGTTCATCTCCATTTTTTTTCCCCCCCATATTTAAAGACTCAGTCACAGAAATGCCTTTGGCTACACACTGGGAATCAGACCACGACATGATGACTCTGACCTATTTTTCTGTCTCAGCACATGTCTGGTTGACAGCACTGCCTCAAGAGCCCTGGAGTTTTCCAGCCAGCTGGGCTCAGAGCAAGGACAGTGGATATTTGACAGTGGGCATTGAGAGCAGCCTTCCCAGCCTCTTCAGTCAGTCCCAAACAAGATTTGAATACAAGCTGCTGTGGTTTTGATTAGGTAAGCAGGGTCTGGGTACCTTGCACGTGATACCCATATAAAATATTTTCTCATTCTCGGCAGTGATTCCAACAAAGGGAAATTCTCCATGTCACCAGAGCATCCCAGGATGTAAAGATGAGGGGGAACCTGTTGCAGCACCAGCTCAGATGTTTTTGGAGTGAAGTTCAGCTGATTGGTAGAAAAATTAGATATTTGTATTTACTGGTTAAATTAATTGTATTAAATAGGTGACTCGTTATGGGCAAATGATGCAAACAAACTTACATGAAAATATTAAAACCAAGTCTGGAAACGGGTTATGAGAGACTTATAATAAAATCATAGAATGGTTTGGGTTGGAAGAGACCTTAAAGATCAGGCAAGGACACCTTCCACCATCCCAGGTTGCTCCAAGCCCTGTCCAACCTGGCCTTGGGCACTTCCAGGGATCCAGGGGCAGCCACAGCTTCTCTGGGCAACCTGTGCCAGGGTCTCACCACCTTACAGGGAAGAATTTATTCCAAATAGCCAATCTAAACCTACTTTCTTAGTTTTAATTTCTTCTTCTTCTGTTGCTGGGGAGTACTCTTTTTTGCTTTGCAATCTCAATGAGCCTTGCCTGGAATATGTGTCTTAAAACCATCTATTGTCCTTCTTAGAGGGCATTTTCAATGTCAATGCTCCTTAAAACATGAAAATTAACCTCCAAAATAACCCTTCAGGATGAATCCAGATGCTCCTCATGCAGCACATCCTCCCTTTTTTTCCATTTATGTTCTTTCTCCCTTTTTCCTTGCATCCTTTGCCCTTATGGAAATTGAAGTGCAAAATCCAGCCTGGAAGCACAGGAGCCACATTTTGCCATCTTGCTTAAATTAAATCTCCAATCCCTCTAGAGAGAGCCCAACCAGCTTCGCTGGAGCCATGTGACAACCAAGACACAGCCACAAGCTGGGATTTCCAGAGCACCCTTCAAACTTTAAGGACTCAGGAGCACACTCTGTCCTAAGGAGTTCCCAGCCAGGACAGAGGAAGAGCAAGAAGTGAGATGAAGTGCAGCAAAGGCTAATTCGTTCAGAGAACACTGATGTATCATGTATATTTTATTATTCCCGCTTTGTAGGATTCTCACAGGATTTCCTGGGAAAAAATTATGCAGCACATGAATATCCCGGGCTTGTCAGGCTGCTGAAAATGCTCTGTATGGATGGGCTGAGCACACAGAACATCTGTGGCTGGGGCAGGCTGAAATCCCAGGCAAGTGTCTGACATCCCAAACACACAGAGCCTTGATCTCCGCTCAGAGACACACGGGCTGGCTGAGAAAACCTGGGGAAATATTAACCTCCCCCATTCCTCTCTCCTTTTTATTTCCTTACTTTGATGTTTTATAAGGAACCAAGGCATCAGTTTTTAAGGATTGTTAGTGGGGGAAGGGAGTTCATTGTGACTGGCCATAGCTCCAGCAAGGCTTCAGGCACTGGGAGCTGTAGCTGAACTGATGTTTGCCTCAATGTGATGCTGATTTAGCTGCCTATTCTCCTTTTAATACGTTTTTTTTTAGTTTTTAGGGGCCATCTTTAACTCCAGTCAGAGGGTTTGGCTGTGGCTGCAGCAGCAAACCAACCAGGGCCAGATTGACCCAGACCCACCTGGCCCTAGAGATAAATACAAGAACATGGCTCATATCCACAGAGTTACCTCCTCCCTGACCCTTCAAAACATCCCACAGAGCAGTCTTGCCCTTGAGGTCACAGCCCCTGGCCCTTGCCCTGAACTCTGCCCACATGGGAGCCTGAGCATGGGCCAAAAGCGATGCCAGGGAACAAGAAACTTCTTGGTGCTCTTGGGAGGGTGTTTGATACCGTGCCCAGGCTCTGGGGAGGTACCAGAGCATTCAGACCACCTACTGCCAAGCCTCATTCAAGTGCTGCCATCACCTCCCTCCACGAGGCCTGGGAGGAAGCAGGAGCCAGTCTGCCAGCCCGGGGTAGCAGGAGCCCCTTTGATGTCTGCAGGGAAGGTGCCCCAGTGACGACACGTGTAGGCAGCCTGGATGTGACCTGAGTTCATCTATCATCAGCCTCTCCTGATAAGCCGTATCTGGGACAGGGAAGTGTTATTGCCCTGTTTATACCTGATGGAGATCACCTGGGGAGGCAGACGAAGCCATCCTACACGTCTCTCCAGCTCCCTGCCTCCCCTGGGCTGCACCAGGTGGGCTCAGCCCCATTCTGCTCCCCTTTGCAGCTTAATCTGGGGGTGCACATCAGTGACTTTGCCCTGCCAAGATGATGGAAACATTCTGCCCTGAGGCTCACCCTACTATTTCTTCATGGTATTTTTTGTTGAGAATATTTATTAATATGCCACCACTGCCTCTATTGTATTTTGGAGTGGGGAGACAGATGTTGTGTTTTCCTTTTCAGTTAGACATGAAGACTCAGCATTAAAACTTCAAACTTTTCATCTCTGATGCCAGAGGAGCACAGAGGGGTGTTTTTCAGAGCCAGGCTGGCTAGGAAGCCTTGGGAATGCATGAAGCTATTTCAATACTTAGTGAAGCAACTTCCAGATAATAAGGAGAATTTCTTTACCAGACGCTAAGCTATGTTTTCCATCTGACCTCTAAGAAAACAGAACCTTTTATATTTAGGTCTTAATTTTTGACATTTTAAGGGTTCTGTCTAGTAGGATGTGCAGTGTAGAAATAGCTTGCATGGCTCCTAATGATGAGTGTTATATGTTAGGTTTTAGGGCCCCTTATTTAATGACAAAATAGGGGTTCAATCTGCAGCTGTAGCCCCATTTACCCTGCCCATTTGCACCCTGGTGCAGCTGCAGAGTGTGGTTGTCAATGTGTTAACGAGGTACTGGCAATTTGGATGATATCTGTTCTTTTACTGCTTTTTTTTTTGTGCTTCACAAGAACTTGGGAACTTTATGTTTTATTGATGATTTTTTGGCCTTTCTGAATGCAGAGGAAAGCTCCTTAACCTACCAGGGAGTTGTCTGCAGACTCAAAAACCAGGAGGCAAAAAGAGAACTTAAAAGTTGGAGATTTTCCTTGAACACCTTGTGATTCTGAAGTCAGTCTTTTCCTTTCAGAGGGGCTCATGAGGCTGAGATCTGACACAGCCACAGGTGGATTTTGCTTTCAGTGAAGCAGATATAAGGCATAAACTGAGTACCTGCAAGGGGATGATCTGCTCCCAGCTCTCAGCCTCACTGCTGAGGAGAGGGACAGGAAAACTCAGTTCTGGCTCATTATGGACTTGATGGTATCTGCCTTGTAAGTTACTAAACCCATTTTGTTCGTTTTGCAACACATCAATTTTATGGCTGAGGTTGAAGTATTTACTTGTCCTTGGGGTTTGCAGTTGTTGAGATACAGGATGGAAAAGCAGCCTGTATGTAAAATGTGGCTGAACTCTGCTATCCATTCAACAGAGAGTCAATAGTTCAGGAGTTAATTCATGAGAAGAAGGGAGTAAAAACACACCAAGGTCAGGATCTCATGACCCACAGGCTGTCTATAGCTCCATCTGAAAGACCTTGTAATAGATAGGTATGTGGCTTGGAAAATGCATAATATTGTGGTTAAGTGAGGCATTTCACAAGTTTTGTAACATCACACTGCTGGCAGACCTGCTCGAGTGCATATCATATTCATATCAGAGCTCTCTGCGGGATGGGAAACGTTAGGGTGATGAAGGTTTTAAATCTCGTGACACACAAATTGATATGCCAGAAAAATATTTACAAGCTGCTGAGTGTCCTGTAAGCTCACGCCAAAGGTTTTTCTCTTCAGGAGCTGTGCTGATTTACACATGAGCTCTGGTCCTTTCTGTCCCATATCCCAGGAGCCAGGGAGTGCCAAGCCCAGGTAGTTTCTCCCCATTACCCACTTGCTGCTCCTCCTCACAGTGCCGTGAGATTTGTGTAGTGTCAGCACTGACAGCCAATTTCCTGCCTTTCCCTCAGCTCATCGCTGGTGTGGGGCAGATAAGGTTCAGGTTTCCAGCTCTGCAGATCCCAGAGTGCAAGAGGCCCACCTCCAAGTATGATTTCAAGGCATCCTCCTTCCCACCTTGCCTTTAAAACACCAACCTGCCCTAGCCCAGGAGCGAAGACAGTAGAGAGCAACCACCTCTATAGTGAAACGTGGCCCTGGTGAGGCACGAGAGCAGAGCCAAGCTCAGCAGGGCTCATGGGCTATGTGCTTCCTGCCTGTCCAGCTGGCCTTTAGCCTGGAGGTCTTGGGATTCCAGGCACCAGCCTTGCTCCAGCCCATCACTTGCAAGCTGGAAGGGGCTGGACATGGTCTAAGAGCTGGAACACCTTTGCAGTGTGGACAATGGGTTTGATCCTTAAAGGCTGCAGTGGTGGCAACCAAGGGGCTCATGGTGTTGTCATACCTGGCCAGACCCTCTCTGCCATCTCTGAACTGGATCCACTCTCCTAACTGGCCCCAGGAGATGACCTAGCTTCAAAAAAGAAAGGGAAGGCAATGGAAGACCGATTTTCCAAAATCTGGGTTCTTGAACAAGAAGGGAGCTGGGGCTGCCGTGGCAGGGGAGGTGTCAGGCAGCAGGCACAATAGGAAGGAGGGAGCAGGGAGGATGGGGAGGAAGGCTGCTCTCAGCCACCACTGCCTCAAGCACTTGTTCCATGATTCCTGAAGCTGCCACCAGCATCTTGTGTTTTCTGGGGGAAAATCCCTGACTTTCTGTTCCTCTTGTGCAGGATGAGGCTTTTTAACTTCCCTTCAGACCTGCCCTTTGTTTGCAATGTGAGACAGATGTGGCAGAGAGTGTCTCTTGCTGCGTGCAAGTGCACAGCTCCCAGCACCTCAAGCTCCCTTTGGGGCCCGGAGGTGTTGCTGGAGAATTAATCCAGAGGAATATCTGCACCCCAGCCCTCAGTGCAGCCTGTGCCCATGCAGGGCCCCTCCTCCTCCACTTGCAGGTTTTCCTTGCAGCAATTTGAAAAGCGAGGGGTAGGAGGAGGGAGGGAGGGAGCATTAATGGAACAAATGCTCCAAAAGCAGTTCCAAAAACATTTCCATCTTCCGGCAGAATAGCAGCTGTGGCATGTCCTACGCTGTGTTCGGTGTAATGGTCACCAGCTGTGAGGAACTGCTTTTTTATTGACCAGAGCATTTCCTTGGGGCTGCAATGGATACCAAACACCTCCAGCTCCAAGTCTGGCAGGTGCCCGGAGCTGGCTGTGCCTCCCTTGCGCTTTGCCAAGGAACTCCTGGAGCTGAATTTTCCCCATGCCACCCCTCTGCCCACGCTGCCCTCCAGCCTCCAAGCAGCAGCAATCTCACTCAGGATGGGAGAACTGGTGCTGAGCTCTCCTTGCCCAATGCTCCCCGAAGCCAAACGCACACCAGCCCTAAAGCCGCAGTAATTAAAGGACATTTAATGAGGTAATACCCAAGATAAATCATATGGCAATAATAATTTAAAAATAATAAAAGCTAAGGCTTTTAGTTCAGGAAGATCTTTTGAGGAGGGGGGCTGGATATAATCTTTTTGAGTGCTCTATTATAGGCTCCGAGTTATAAATAAATCCATATTTTAACATCTGGGATTCATAACATCTTGCTGACAGTCAAATCTCATAAAAGATGTGGTGACTTCTACAGATGTGGGAAACCTCATTCAATGAGCTGCATAACAAAGGAAATCTAGTTCTTTTTCATTATTTACTGTTAAATCTGTGTCTCTCTGGCTCCAGAGAGGGAGCAAAGCTGTGGGGTCACCCATTCTCAAACTCACCCTTGCTAGGAAACTGAAGAGCAGCAGCATTGCCTGAAAGCCGGGGGTGAAACCAGCACCCCGTGCATCGTGGGCTGCCTGCAAAGGACAGGATTTTGATCCCTCCCTGGTGCTCCAGGCTGGATGTTCATGCAATAACAAGCAGTCCCTGGGAAGCTGGCAAATGGTGGGGGATGAGAAGGTAAGCACTGCCTGGGCATCAAAGACACCAAGATTGGCATGAATCCCCTCACTCTCAGCGTGGGATTTTAACAACATGGAACAGGGGAAAGGAAGGGAAAAGGCAGGACACCCCACCTCCCCATGTCCAAACTCTCCTGAGCAACCCACCCCTCAGTGAGGATGTAACTAACCAAGGCTACAGCTCCAACGCTTTACAATTATCTACAATTCCAAAGGGAGGAGGGGAAAATGCTGAAGTATTTCCCAGCAAAACTTACTAACAGCAACCATATCCCCACAAACTACACCCAACACTTGCACTGTCACAGGCGTTATGGCAAACTGGAATCTCCTTTTCTACTGGGTAA
The DNA here is from genome assembly GCA_026261815.1 of Monarcha castaneiventris obscurior. NCBI lineage: Eukaryota > Metazoa > Chordata > Aves > Passeriformes > Monarchidae > Monarcha > Monarcha castaneiventris. Next base: position 2,241,540 of record JAMPIT010000230.1, read on the forward strand.
ACCCAAAGAAAGTAAACAGTTTATTATGGTCACGTTTAATTTGGGCTTACACAAAGCTGGAGCACTGCAGCCTATGTTTAATGCATTTGCGGTGGTGGGGATTTGTTTCTTTCCCTCCCCAAATAGCTCACTATTGATTTTCCTCTTAACAAGTGCTCTTGTTCTGACAGCCTGTCTCACTCTCTGTGTTCAGACTAAGAGGTTGTAATCTCCACGTCGGCGATACCTGAATCCTCTGGCCATGGGCATGGTTAAGTTTTCACTAAAATAGGATTATGGCCTATTAATCAATAAAGATGAAGTGGGTTAGCCGAGCTGTGACAAAGATGTGATTATTTTGCACGGCCCTGGAGAAGAAGGCAGGTGCCAGGAATGAAAGAAAACAGCATCTCAGCAGCCTCATCCTGGGTTTTCTGTGCCCAAGAGAAATGGGTGGTGTACAAAAAAAAAAGTCACCCAAAGAGTTGCTGTTTGCCTTTGAGTGATCAGGCTGCTCCTTCGTCAGGACCCACACAGGAGGAGAGGCTTCTCTGCTCTTCTCAGTGCCAAATCTCAAAGCACTTTAGAGCAGAGAATAGAAATCTCTGTATTTGACAGAGGGGGAAATTGAGGCAGGAAAAGGTGGTGGGATTTTGATGAGCCTATAGGAAATGGGAGCCAGGGCTGAATAACAGAAAATGGGCTTTGTGAGTTTAGTGAGTCCAGCCCAGCTGGCTGCATTGTGTGACTTGCACTAAGGGGCTGGCAGGACTCTAGTACTGAGCTAAAGCACTGGAACGATGAACTTCCAAATTTTCAAATATTTGGATAGCCTATAAAAATAATTTTAAGCTCCTAATCCCTCCCTGTCAAATGGTATAATTTCTTTTTCTTCTTTTTGGTTTCAACCTTCCTTCTCTTTTGGTTTTGCTAAAGCAGCCTAGCTCTGACATCATCTGAGAATTTCATTTAACAAAATGTTTTGAATCATTTGTGCTGGTTCTGGCAACTCTGCCAATGGAAACATCCCCTGCAGCAAGTGATTTTAAACCTTGAATATGATTTTTTTTTCCCTCCTGTAGTTACATTTGGAGCAAGACTGTTCCCTTGACTTCTGGCCAAATGACCCAGAGGAAAGGGTCACTCTGGGATGTCAGGAGAACATGGTTTGCACAGGCTGGGAGAGCCCATCTGGTGACAGGGCAGCTTCCACCCATGTCCCTGCTCCCTCTGAGTCCTCCTGGGTGGGTAAGAGGAGGATGAGGATGGGCTGAGGGAATGCTTGGGCGTTTTTGGGGCTGCATCACAAAGTGATAGAGAGACTCACAACTGGTAAAGGGAGAGGGCACAGCTGGGAATGAAAGCTGTGACCAAACCACACTCTGTACCCACCAATATTATGTTTTATTATCATGGCTAATTGTTCTGCTAACCAACACTGCTCCAGAAACTGATGTTCTTGTATTGGGGTCTCCTTTATCCCCTTTTTAATTGTCATGGAAGTAGGAGCATCATGTCCAGGAACCAAACAAAGCAGTGATGCAGCTCCCATCCTGAAGGCCACATTTAATGCTCAACAGCCTTCAGATATCAAAAACAAGCAAAAAAACCCCATTGTGGCCCTCAGATATCCCTGATGCACAACTGCCAGATGTCCTCCTTGTCATGAGGCACAAATACTCGGTGCTTGAGGTTGCCTTTAGGAAGCAGGAATATCCTTTGCAGACCCATGACCCTTCACAATGTGTCTCTGACCTACCAAACAAAAAAGGCACACATTAGAAGCCTCTTCTTAAAGATCAGGACTGGGGGAATGAAGTTATAGGTTATTTCCAGACAAAATGCTCCCTGAGTCCTTCTGCGCCCCAGAACCACCCCACGAAAGATTTGGGTGAGGCACCTCTGCTGCAACAGCAAGAGAGACTGCAAAAAGTGAGATGGGGGAGATTTTATGGCACCATTGTGGCTCTAGTGATATTATTTGAAGCAAATGCAAACACACTCAGGCTTATAATAAGAGGGTGTAATAGATAGTAAGTGCAAATGACTCATTCACTGAGATTTTCCAGGATTAGACAGCAGCAGAAGGACAACAGCTGTGTAAAACAGACTTTAAAAAAATAATCTTCTAATAAGATTTTAATAAACCTGTTAGTAAATTATAATGCTTGACTTCAAGAACTATTTCTCCCCTGCAGTGTTTCTCTGTGGAGTTGAAGCTGTGGTGTTCTCCAGCGTGCATGATACAACCTTGACTGCACCCTGGGCAGGGCAGGGATTCCTCAGGTCCATGGATGAACAGAAAAGCACACCTGTGGGGAGAAGCTGAGCCCCGAAAAGCCACTTCAGGCCCCCTGCAACATTAACTTTCTGAAGTAAACTCGTCCTCCATTTTTATACTACTCTTGCCATCTTTTTCTCTCTGTTGCCTTGAATGGATTAATTTCAAAAATTAAACAAATAGTGTTTTATGAAAGAAAAAGCCTGTTCATTTCATTGCACTGCAGCCTGCATGCAGCCAATGCTGACTTACCAAAGCCTTCCCCTAAATCCCATGTCTGGACACGCATGTGCACATTGCCCACGCAGGGAAACTGCCACAGTTTTCGTCCTTTTCTCAGCAGTCTGTCTCCTGGGGTCAGGTCATTACGTGGCAATCTTGGCTTTTGCTTGGAGGAGAGAACTCGTTTTTGCAGCTGCCACAGTTTAGAAGAAAATCCCGTATTTGCAAATGTTTAGGAACTCAAAAACCAGAATGGAAACCAAATGGACTCCGGTTTATTTCCCCTCCTTAATCCCCTCTGAGTTGCAGCACAGTTGGGTTTAAGCTGGACTGGCCAAGCTGCTCCTATTTCCTATGAGTTTGTGGGTATTTCGGCCTCCAAAGAGCAGTGTTCATCTCCATTTCTCCCTCTGCCTCTTGTGAAGTGAGGTGTCAGTCATTTATCCTGTTGTCTTGCAGAGGTTTCTACCAACCACGGATGTCACCACAATGTACCCATTATGTTAATAAGTGTACCTGTGAGTGTGTATAACTGACATCTTCATTCCTACTCTTTGGGGAAAGTTAAGGGTCAAGAAGCATAAATGCAGCTTCTCAGTTTCACAGGATGATTGGGGAAAACAACCTCCATGTGGGGTGAGATGCATCAAACCCCAAATCCCCCATCCTGCTGCACTGGGGGCAGGTTACATTGTGGGGCTGTCTGGCTCCCTAAGACCTTTGCAGCGTTATTGGGGTGCTGTGTGAGCCTGAAGGTTTTGTCCTCCAGGACTGTTAGCACCGCAGATTTAAGAGATTTACATACCCCTGATGGAGCATCCCAAAAAGTGAGATGCCCCTTCATGCAGGGGCACAAGGCCAGCTCAGCCCAGCACTGCCCCCCAGACTTGAGTCACACTGCCACCACCCCCATGATGTCTGCCACCCCTTTTAAAACCCTTTAGTGGGTTTTCATTTACAGCAAGGAGTGCAGTGGCTCTGACAGAGCAGCCCCAGCGAGGCAGGAGGCCTCCCTGTGCCCCATTTTCTGCCCTTCGCACCCCACAGGAGGTCGGGGGGTGCTGGGATGGCGGGGGCACAGCAGGAATCTCCTCCTGCAGGCTCAGCAGCAGGCACTGAGGGCTGTGTAACCTTTCAGAGCACAGCAGCCGCTGCTCCGTGAAGAGGAGCCAGGGCTGAACAGCATCTCGAGGCAAGTGCAGCGTGCCAGGGGGGCAGCGCTTGCAGGGAAGCTGAAGAGGAAAAACCCAGATCAGTCACAAATTACTTAAGCAAAACTGACGCAAGTGGCTCCTGGATGCAGATGGGAGGACAGGTGGAGGCTCCCAGGTCCCCTGAGGTCAGGCCTCCAGGTTTTGAAGGTCATCTGTTTTGGCTGGCAATGAAATTACCAAAGGCTCAATATTTTGCCATAAACTATTCAGTGGGGGTTTTCCCTTGCAGCTTCCACCTTGCAGGGGGAGTCCCTGTATTCAGTAGGTGCCTGCAGAGAGGGTTTAGGATTCCTACAGAAACCCCTGAGCTGCTGCATGGGGTAATCCAGAGTCCCTGTTTCTGGAGCTTTTCCCCTGCACTGATATCAGAGCAGCTCGGCAAGAGCTGGTTTAGGCTCAGCCTCAAAACCTCGGGGCTGTGCCCACCCTTCTGCCTCAGTTTCCCACTGGTAAAACTGGGGGGTAAGAACCAGGATCTTCTTCCCAGGGAACAATGAGGCTCAGTTACACTGGGAACACCAATACCCTTGGACATGGCAGCTCTGTCAGTGGCCTTGTTGGGAGTTAAAGAGCTTTACAGTAGATGAGAATTTGGCTCAGAATCCCAACATTGACCACAAGGCCTTTGGGAGCATGACCTGCCACCAAACCCATACAGAACGTGCAAAGACAAATAATAATTAGCTCTCTGTACCTAATTCCACACAGTTGCCCTTTTCAGGGCGAGTTTTTCATGCCACCAGGATCTGACTCTAAAACCCAGTGACCCTGAGTGTCCTGCAAGTGTCAGAAGGATAATGACAGCTCACAGATAAAACCAGCACACAAATATGGGCCTGGTGCCCTTTTGGTAGCTTCCATTTCTAAACAAGCACCATCATCTAGAGCTCGGCACTGAGGAGAAAGCACTGAAGCATCACCTGTAGCCACTGTGGCCACCACATGCTGCTCCAGCTCTTGGTGGCACAGGAGAAGCACTTTTTTAGCTGGGAGATTGGCTGTGATTTCTGTCAATCAAATAAAATATAAAGAGATGCACACACACCTACCTGTATATATATAATTTTCCCATGTATTTTACTGCTGTTTCAGTCCAGCTCAAGTATCCTAAGAGCTCCTCAGGGGAAGCAATGCCCCATACTCTGGGCTTGTGAAAACCTTTGTTAGAGGAGAAAATTGAGCTTTAGTCATACTGTTACTTTTAATGGATTTGGACCCTGACTTCTCTGCTCTGAAACTCTTAAGGAGCCTCTGCAGCCCTCTCCTGTGCTGGAGGTTTCACCCCAGCACTCATGGGGGCAGGTGTGCAGCACCCCCGATGCTCCCATTCACAGTCCAGCCCATTTGCTCCGACTTTGCATCAAAATAGGATCATGCTGAGATCCCGGATTCAACTCATCAGCCTTTGCTGGAGGCAGGGGGGTAGTAACTTTTTCAGACAGCTCAGGTATTTCCTCCAGAGCTCGTCTGTCACATCACTGCAAATATGTCTGCTCTGGATGGTTTTTGCTGGTTAAGAACGGGGTGTGATGAAGGTTTAGGGTGCTTCTTGCAAGGAGGGCAGTGGCTGGTGGGGCCCTGCAGCCAAAAGCCAGACACAGCGAGACTGGAGTTGTGATGTTGCCACTGTGAGCCACCAAAGTGACAAGGCAGGGGTTTACCAAAGCTCACAGGGAGACACTGGCAAGGGTAGGAAATAAATGCCCAGCAGTGTCTGGCCAATCCCATCATCCAACCCAGCTCGGGGTCTGGAGCAGCTTCACTGCAGAGTGACAAAAAGACAACAAAAACCGCTTTTTCTCTCTAAATGCTGTCACCAGCCAGTCCAGCAGAAGTGAAATAATCCCCTCGGCCAGTCTCCCCCATAGTTTACGATAAAGAGCCTTTTGTTGCAATTTAATTTGCAAACTTTCTTTTCTCTGCCATTCTCATGTGCCACGGTTCCGGAGACTCATATAAGTATTTTTACAAGAAACGCTTTCAGACAAATAAGTCTGGGGAGGTTTGTAATTTCTATTACCTCATGGCGACTCCATTGATAGACAGCAGCACACCTTGGGAGAATTAGAGAGCATAAAGTAATGGAGGTTTTTGTCCTCTCAAGACAGAGCTGCGAGCGCTGCCTGGCTCACGGCCAACAGCACCAATTACCAACCTGGAGCAGGAGACGGGTCCTAGTGCTGAAAAATTGCAGTTTTCCAACAGGCCTGGTAATGATGGAGTTGTGCTGTGAGTTACCATTTCCTCCTGGGCCTGTTCAGCATCCAGGATTGTGCAGGGTTTTGGACACCTCCATGTTTAGGGACAGTTGTTGTCCTTTGGGGGGAAAAGGATGGAGTTTGTGTTGCTTCCTCTTGCCTTTGCTGCCACTCACAACTCTTCCCTGGCTTATTTTTACAGAAGCCCTTTCTGCCAGGAGACAGAACAGTCGAGCATAAAGAAGCAATTTCGGAGGCACTGTCATTGGCAATTATGCTTGAAAGCCAGAGATTTAATTATTGTGTGAGAGCGATACCCTTGAAAGAGAAATTGCAGCGGTCCCATCACTTGAGACGTTTCAGCGCTAAAACAGACGACTCACGAAATGTCAAGGAGCGAACAACGCAGCACTCCTGTGCTTCCCACCTCCAGACCCTGGCGTGAGGCTTTCTGATGGCACTGAAGTTAACTGGGAGTTGGGTTAATTGAGGACACAGGTGCCCCACTTGAATCCAGCTGTCTGCAGAACGTGGGGTTTTGTCATACTTATGCTGAAGCGACGCGGCGCTTTCACAATTCCCATTTCATGCCTGCGTTTTAAATTAACACTTATTCGCTCAGGGTGATGGTTTTTGTGTGTTTGTTGGAAATCTAACAATTATATCAGCGCTCACCAGCAAACAGGTCACATTCTGCCACTCCCTCAAGCTCACAGGGTGCCTGTGGATGTAGGAGAGCACTGAATTACGCTGTCCCCATCTCTACCAAGGACTGGCAGCATGAAGAAAGCACATTTTGGTAAATGCATAAATAATTACCCAGCAGGTCCATAACAGCATGGCACACAGGGCTTTAAATCCTATAGATGTGACTGTCTTAGAGCACCAGCTCGAAACAGGAGCAACTTTGCAGAAGATGGAGTTGTGTTGGTCTGAAATCAATGAGGACCAGGGTCAGACAGCGAGCTGGAGACAAAGGGGGTGATGCTGGACATCTGACTGCTCAAGCTGGGTTGGTTTAGCCATGGTTTCTTTTCCCACGTCCCTGAGTTGTCAGTCTGAGATGGGTTGTTACAGTACCCAGCAACACAACCAGATACAGCTGACAAGCCTTTTTAGAACTGCAGCAGGGATGTGACATAAAACTAGGGAAAAAATTCCTATCTCCAAGCCCAGATATTCCTGATTTATCCATCCTTAAGCACCAAGAGGCTTTTAACCCCAGGGAAAGCGCTTCTCCTGCTGCAGGGCGAGCATGAAACTGGCAGCGAGGAGCTTGGCATCCCGAGCTTGTCCAACTCACACCTCTTATCTCACTGCTCGTGGATCACACTGAATCCTCCCCCGGTCGTTTCCCGCTGGGCTCCCCGCTCCCTGCGCTTGCTCTGCGGCCTCTGCTCCGTGCCAGGGCACTGATCCCTGCCACGGCCGGTCAGCAGGGAATTTCCTCCCGCCGGAGCAGCGCCCGCGTGGCGCCCAGCCAGGGAAACCAGCTCCAGGCTGCTGCTGCCAGCAGCCTCTGCCAAAGCAGAGAGGGCTTTCCTGGGAGCAGGGGCTGCGAGCTGCTCCGGCTGCACAGGGAAAGGAGGATGCTCCTCGAGAGGTGAAAAAGCTGCTTTAAAAACCTCGCCAACCTGGCTCAGGGTAGAGAGAAACAGATTTTTTTTTTCCTCTTGGTTTTTTTTCTTCCCCTCTCTCTTTCTCATGAATTAATTTGTTGGAGGAATGAGGCTCAGAGAAGAAACAACAAAATACGTGTTGAGTCAAACTGAGACATTTCTTTAAACCTACACAGGAAAACATCTTAGATTGGTTGAGAGCTATTTATCCTCCTGTGTAAGCTTCCAGTTATTGAGGTAGTAGTGCTTCTAGGCTGATTTTTAAAAAAAAAAAAATTTAAAATTGCCACTTTAAAAGTAAGTTTTGTTTCAACTCCCCCTTCTCTTTCACACACACACAACTACGGGCAGTGTGGAGGCAGAATTGTTCATCACCTGACTGAATCACTAAATAATTTCTGCCCTGTGTGGGACTCTTATCTCATAGTGGCTTAACTTCCATTAAAACTATTAGAAGCAAAAGAGAAAATGCGTAACCTGGGGGTTGCTGGCAGCCTTTCCGGCTGTTTTCCAGGATATCCCCTTTCCCCCATACCCTGGGTTTCATTGCCAAACTCAGCTTGGGGAGGGCAGCAAGTGACCCCCCCTGCATCCCACAGACAGTGTAGGGGCAGGTGATATTATAGCCTGGCCTAGTCCCATCAAAGCTCTCCAGACCCCCAGGGGCTGTGTGGTGACACCTCCCTGGCGCCAGGACCCGTTTTGGGCTCAGCCCAGGGGGACTGCGGGGCTGGCGAGGAGGGTGTAGCCTGTGAGGCAGAGGAAGTGAGGAGCCAGTGTACAACCTGAACTTGGTCACCCTCGACCCAAACCCCGAAGAGGAAAGCCTGAACGCATGACATCTTCCTGTTAGGAAATATTAATCATGGCCATGTCCAAACATGGTAAGTGAAACCTCAGGGAAACCGCTCCTTCGGTGATCGAGGGCTGCGTGCTGGGATATTCAGGAAGGCCCTTGTGCCTCAAAGACAGGACCCACCCGTCATCAAGGCACCACCCTGAGTTACTGATTACCTCCCTGACATTTGCATATTTGAAGAAAAATCTGAGCTCATCCCTCCCGTGCCTCTGTAGCCAGCTGTTGTTTCATAGGCTCAGGAGAGAGACACAGGGTGAGCCAGGTAGAGGGGTGAAGCACCTGGAGAGGAGAAGAATCAACCACGGACAGCAGGAAAATCAGCTTGAGGATGTCCTCAGCTCACCCTCACCCTTGCAGTGGTGTTGTTGGGGGTGACCAGGAGGGATGTCACGCCCACAGGAATCACTGACACACACCGGGGCAAGACCAGGAGCGAAAATCCTGATGGCACCACTTCCCATGAGACACCTGTGTTACAAAAAAATAATGGAAAAGACCATAAGAAGCATCCCAAGAGGTTTACAAGTAACATAATGTTCCTGGAAAGAAGTGTCAGCACTCTGGCTTGCAGCACTGTGTGGGCAGCCTCTGGGAGCTAAGGAGCCCACAATGGAGCACGGGAATAATCTCACACACCCCAATCCAGCCTCATCCACCTTCTTAGGCAAGGCAAATCCAACCTGACTCCCAGGTCTGGATCCCAACCACCAGGGGCCAAAACCCTTTTTGGGGCCAATTCTTGCTTGTGGGCAAAGCCCTGCTTTTGGACCTCAACCCATAGTGGAGGCCAAGCTTCTCCGATGGAACCCAAACACATTATAGTGCTCAAATTCCTTGTGGGGGCCACATCCTGCTTGTGGAACCCCTAATCCCTGTGGGACCAACCATCCTGTGAGGCTCGAATTTGTTCCAGGCTCCAAACCTTGCTCATGGGTCGTGAGCCAATTACCTGTGGTGTCCAAATCTGTTCTGGGATCCAAGCCTTGCCTGTGGGTCCCTGTCCATCTGTGGGGTCCAGACATTTTCCAGGGGCCAAGTCTGCTTGTGGGTCCCAAACCACTGTGGGGTGCAATGCCCCTGTGATGCCCAAAATCTGTTTTGGGGTCTGAGCTTTGCCTGTGAGTCCCCAGCCCCTTGTGGGCTTTGAGCCCCTTGAAAAAGCTGCACCCATGCTGGGGTCCAAGTTGTGCCTGTGGGTCCCAAATCTCAGGCAGAGATCCAAGCCATTTGTGGGGTCCAAATAAATCCCTTTTGGATCCCAAGCCTACTTGTGGGTCCCAAGCTCCCCGTGGGACTCCAATCTTTTTGGAGTCCAACCCTCGCTGTGGGTTGCCAAACCTTTGCATGGCTCAAACCCCCCGTGGGACCCAAATGTGTGTCAGGGCCCAGGTTTTGCCTGTGGGTACCCAGCCCTTTGTGGTCTCCAAACCCCTTGAAGCACCCAGCCCCCTTTCGGGGTTCACACTTACTTCAGGTTCCCAAGCCCCCCGTGGTATTTAAATACGTTCTGGAGTCCAAGTTGTGCCCACGGGTCCCAAATCCCAAACTTTTGCAGGGACCCTAACCCTTTGAAAAGTCCGAATCCCTTTCAGGTTCCAAGCCTGCTTGGGGGTCCCCAGTCCCCTGTGGTGCCTGAATCCATTTTGGGGTCCAACCTTTGCCATGTAGGTGTACAACCCGTTGTAAGACCCAAAGCTCCTGTGGTGCCCAAATCTGTTTTGGGGTCCAAATTTTCCCTGTGGATTCAAAACCCCTTGTGGGCTCTGAAGTCCTTGGAGCAGCCAATACCCTCCTGCTTCAGGGTCCCCAGACTCCCGTATGCCCAAAAGTATTTTGGGGTCCATGCTATGCCTGTGGTTCTCCAGCTCCTTGTGAGGCACAGCTTCCCCGTGGGACTCAAATCCATTTTGGGGTTCCCAGCACCCCGTGGCCACTTTGGGGTCCAAGCAGTACCTGTGGCTCCCCAATCCCTCATAGTACAGACACCCCTCTCTGGGATCTAAATCCATGTGGGGTCCCCAGCCCCCAGTGGTTCTCAGACCCAGTCTGGGGTCCACACTATGGCTCCCCAACCCTTTGTGGGACGCAGCTCCCCCGTGGGACCCAAATCCATTCTGGGGTCCTCAGCTCCCAAATCTACCTTGTGGTCCAACTTGTCCCTGTAGCTCCTCAACCTTTTGTGGGACACAGCTCCCCCGTGGGACCCGCGGCGGTGCGGGGAGATGCGGGGCGATGCGGGAAGACGCGGGGCAGTGCGGGGCGGTGGGGGGAGATGTGGGGCGGTGGGGGGAGATGCAGGGCGATGCGGGGCGGTGTGGGGCGATGCGGGGCGGTGTGGGGCAATGGGGGGCGGTGTGGGGCAATGAGGGGCGGTGCGGGGAGACGCGGGGCAGTGCGGGGGGGTGCGGGGAGGTGAGGGGCGACGCGGGGCGGTGCGGGGAGATGTGGGGCGGTGCGGAGCGGTGCGGGGCAGTGCAGGGAGATGCGGGGCGGTGCGGAGCACTGCGGGGCGGTCCGGGACGATGCGGGGCGGGGCGGAGCGGAGAGATGCGGGGCGGTGCGGGGCGGTGCCTCCCCCCGCTCCTGACTCAGCGCCCCGCCCGGCGGGGGCAGGAAGCCGGGCGGGCCGGCCGGCCCCGCTCCTGTCACCGCCTGCGTCAGAGCCCGGAGTTTTCCACTGACGGAAAAGGGCAGCGCGGGGCGGCGCAGCCCGGCCCGGCCCCGGCAGCGGAGCGGGAGGCGCCGCGCCAGGCACCGCCGCTGCAGCCGGAGCCGCCGCGCCGACACCGCCGCCGCCGCAGGTAGGGACCGCCGCGGGCAGCCGGCGCCGGGATGGGGATGGCGAGAGGCGGCGTGGGGGGCGAGCGGGGGGCTCGCGTTTCGCCACCGGGGGCTGCGACCGCGGGGTCGGGTCGGTGCCTGCCCGGCGCGGGGCTCGGCTGTCCGAAGCCGGCTCGGGGCCGTCCCGCCGGCCGGGGGTCGCTGCCGGTGCCCGCCGCCGCTTCCCGGCGGCCGCGCCGCCCCGGCGCCGTCTGGCCGCGCTGCTGCTGCCCGCGGGCGAGCGGAGCCCGGCGGGGCTCGAGCTCCGGGAGCCACCGGGACGGCGTTCTCGGGGGAACGGGGGGGGGTTTGCTGCGCCCCCGACCCGCTCCCCCCGCACTTTCCCATCGGCTGTGCTGTACCGACCCCCGAGCACCTTTATAATATTTATTAGGAGTAGGCGCAGAGTTCCCCTCTCACCCCCGCCCCGGTGAGTCCAGGCTCCGCTCCATCCCCACCGCCGCGGCTCCAATTTTTTGATGTTGAGAGAAAGGTTGTGGGGGGGCGGGGGGAGCCTTGCCGGCTCGCTCTTCCCCAAATCCGCCGGGCTGGGGATGCTTTCCCGTCGCTACAGCAACACCTACCGACGGGCGCACGGAGGGACCGACGGGCGGACAGACGGAGCGGGGCACCCCCCACATCCCCCGCCTCCCGAAATAAAACATCGCGGCTTTTACAGCCCACCTGAAAAAAAGGAGAGGGGAAAAAAAAAAAAAGGATACCCCCCACCCCGCCCCCAACTACTAAGTTCTCTCCGGTTTTGTATAATTTTTTTTTGCCTGCGGCCCCCACTCCCTCCTCTACCCCCGGCATCCTCAAAAGTGTCTGTCACCTCCGAGTTACATAATGTCGCTGTGGGAAGAGGCTGACACACAGGGACAGCCCTTTCCTAAAGCAGCTCAGCCTTATTAACGCCCGGAATGCCAGCGCTTGGGTGGGATGGATGGATGGAGAGAAAACCCTCACGGCCGTTTGCAAACCTCGAAGTCACAGAATGAGGAAATCCTTAAGGTTGGAAAAGCCCTCTAAGATCCCCGAGTCCAGCCCTTAGCCCAGCGCTGCCAGGTTAAGTCTTGTCATTTTTTACCAGGAACTGATGTCCAATTATTATTATTTCATGACTTTATTTTTTAATGAAAATTATTTTAATTTTCCTCTGCTGAGCAGTTTGCAGATATAGCCCTTCAAGGTGTGTGTGGGGTGGGGGGGGCGGGGTTATTTTCAGGATGGTTGGGTTTGTTCTCCTCCCGGAGAGACTCCGCAGCTCCCGGCAAAGCCTTTAATAATTCAGCGCAGGAAATGCGTGCGTATATATAGCAGGGAAGGTAACGCACAGCGTGTACCTACAGGAGGACAAATATGGAAACCTGGTGTGAATTATTCATGAGGTGTGATCAAATAGAGGATTTTCCTAGACAAAGCACACTTCGCTGTTTTCCTGTTCGTTACAGCACAATCTGCGCTGAGTACATCCGAACCTCCTTTCATTTTGGGCTGTGTCAGATAACCTTTAATGCGTTTACTAAAATTTCTTATTTACCTTTCAAGCTGTCAGCAAGAAGTGAGGGCTTGGTAGAAAAACCTGACAAGCCTTTTTTTTTGTTTGGTTTGGTTTTTGGTTTTTTGGTTTTTTTTTTTTCCTTTGTGGCCTTCCAAAAATTAGGAGATGGAGTAAACACTTCTGCTGCTGTTTCCGGGGAAGGTGTTTTGCCTGTTCAGTCTCTGACAGGAGAATAAACTCGTGGTGCTACGGACTGATTCATGCTCCCACTCCGCAGCACGACGTACTTTGGGTTTTGCTGTTGCATAGTAGGCAGAGGCTATTTTTAACCGGAGCAAGGTTATGAAACCTTAGACCCAGCTGGGTGAAAATAATCTGGTCTGAACTGGAAAGCACAGCTTTATGTGGCTGGGAACACGCGTGGGACTGTCCCCTGGAGGGTCCTGGTGGGATGATCCTGCTCCCCTTGGCTCCAGTCAGCCCCGAAATTGGGAAGTGTTGTCATCGGGAGGCTGTCACGGAGGCACAGGGGAAACCACTTAAGCAAATATGCAAAGAATTAAAATAGTTAAATGATCGAGCAATGAATCAGTGCTGATAGTGTGGTGATTATTAAATAACGCTGAGGTGTTACTGGGATCACCACTGCTGTTAAGACATCAGATTTCTGGGATAGCTGAGCGGGAAGCTCAGCTCCGCAGCACTTCTTGGTGATTCTCACAGCGAGGTCTCTTTACCTACAATAAACGGCAGCGTGCAAACAAACACCAACCCCGGCAGCTCCCCCAGCTCTCCTCCACGAGCTGCCTTCGGAGCCGTACCTGGCTAAAATATGCGGTGGTGTTTTTTAAACTAATATTTACTCCTGCTAGACCTGCACAGCCACTGCGGCTCTGGGGGAGGGAGCGGGAGCCGCTCTGACTCACAGCCCTTAACTCGCTCCCAGCACCCGAGCCCTCGTCCCGGTGTGCTGGGAAGAGTCCACCTTGTGTCCTGGGATGAGGTCACTTTGTCTTCCTGCAGGCAGCGACTGAGCTTTAAAGTCAGCAAACCAGCTCAAAAAGTCACTGGAAGACAAATACTTTTAGTGCACTGTGCTGAGTTTTGGGGGGTCAGAGGTATTGTTGTTTTCTTGGTGTTCCCCAAATCACTTGGCAAAAGAAGCTTTCAATAACTCATGCACAGATTCGAGATCCTTCCATTCTTTAGGATGCTCCACTGACAGAACCCCCAAAATGTGAAATATTCTTGCTCCTGGGTGTTCTGCTGCGACACCATGGGAATTGTGGCACAAGCAAAGGCAGCTGCTGGACTCGCCGTGAGGAGTTTCCTTTGCTTTGCTTGCACTGCTGCGATCGCCTGACGCTTCAAAGCTCGTCTACAGCCCCAAAATACAGCACTGAAACATCTTCTCCTCGTAATTCTGCCCAAAGCCGCGATGCCTCTTTGTGCAGTCTCCTGGAGACTGGACACTGGTAGGGACTTTTAGTTGCCTTCCTCTGCACTTGGCTAAACAAATGCCAAACCTTCTTAAATCTAAATTACTCGAAATATTTACTGTTGAGACGTCGTCCAAGAGGAGGATAGTTAAAACATTAATTCCTTGCATTCCAGTGTGTTAGGGCTTTGCCCTGCGACTTGCTGGGTGCCAGAAATGGGACTTTGCAGATTTGATTCCCTTCCCCCCAACTAGACTGCCCCCCCCTTGCCCCCCCCACCCAAACTTTAATGCTTTAAAAAAAAAAAAAGAGGGAGAGAGAAAGAAAGGAATGCACATCTGGGCTAAATATTTGTTAGAAAGTATTCCCAGGATAGTGGGAGTTCTGGTGCCAGAGAGGAATTCCTGCGGGTTTGATCCATTGCATTATGTACTTGTTCCAAAAGCTGTTTTCAGTAAAATAGATGAGTAAGAAGTCTTAGCCAAGAACAGAATGTCTTTTTTGGCAACTGAAAGGAAGATAGGATTATTTTATTTCAGGTTATGTAAAAAAAAAAGAAAAAGAGAAGGAGAAGGTGTTAAAGTCCTGCACTCAGTGGTACCTGCAGAGATTTGCATTGGCAAGCTCAGATGTAGATATTTATTTTTTCCACGCTGCTGTGGACATTTTTGGGACTTGCTTGTAAGATACCACTGTGGGTTTAAGGTTCCTTGCAAAATTACTGCAATTAAAATACCCTCATTGTGTCTGAATGGGCCTCTGGGCTTTTTTGGCTGAGTGGCTAGTGGCCTCGGTGACATGGCTTTAAAGGCAGCATCCAAACTGGTGGTGTCAATTCTGTCTCCATGTGCCAGGGCAAGGAGGGGAGCAGAGGATCATCCAGGCTTTGACAGTACCATGCACATCTGGAGGATTTTTTGGAGTAGGATAGAAGCAGACATCGATGGGTGCAGCTCCACTGCATCACTCCTGAGAAGGATTTGAAAACTTGACTTGGAAAATGTCACAGCCATAAATCAGCAATGAGGGGGAAGGTGTAGCGGTGGAAAATTAATATATTTTGGCTGGTGGGCAGCAGGTTCACCAGCTTTTTCCCATTAGCTGGGATTCCTGTTTGCACAACACCTACTTTGCATCAACAAAACAATAGGTGTCTGGAAGAAGACAGCATGCCAAAAGTGGGGTTTTTCCCTATCCATTTGGCTCTTTCTCCTAGATGGGGAGCTGCACACACCTCCCTTCATCCTCCTGGCTGATGACAGTATTTAAAAAATAAATAAATAGAGTTGCACCATCTTATGCACAGCTTGCCTTGGCTCCGGCTTGGTGTTTGTGTAGCTCGGCTCTCTGGCTGGAGGAGGGCACTCTGGT
The DNA here is from genome assembly GCA_026261815.1 of Monarcha castaneiventris obscurior. Taxonomy (NCBI): domain Eukaryota; kingdom Metazoa; phylum Chordata; class Aves; order Passeriformes; family Monarchidae; genus Monarcha; species Monarcha castaneiventris. The sequence goes on from JAMPIT010000230.1 coordinate 2,257,043, forward strand.
TTTCCCTGTGGCGTGGTTTGGGGAGTGTTTTGTGGCCCTTGATGGGCTGTTGGGTTGGCAGGTGCCCTGAGCATCAGGGCTGCTGCATCTTTGGTCCAGGCCTGGGAGTTATCCCTGTGTCAGCAGCGTGACCTTGGCTGCTCCAGCACCCTCGGGTGTCTCACTTGGATGTGGTCAGCATCACATCTCTGAGGGTGTTTGCTGTTGGACATGTGTCCTACAGGCATTTTGGGGAGCTGCTTCCTCCCTCCCTTGGCTGTAGTGGCATCCCTCACTGTCATCCCTCACTGTGCTTTGGAGCATTCTCCCTGCAGCAGGAACTGATGCTCTTTCCAGCCACACGTGGGATTTTTTTTTTTGCGAAGTTTTTGCCTGTTCCAGGTGGACAGTGGGGTCTGCAAACCTCTGGCTGCAGCCCAGGCTTTGATTCAGACCCCTGCCATGGATTTGGAGAGATTCTTTGCTCCTGGTTGTGTCTTAAAGTAAATTTGAGACAGAGCAGGAGGCACATGCACAAAAATAATACAAACTAAAGGTTTGTTGTTCGCTGTTTTGTGGCTGCCTGTGAGCTCAGCTTTGCCGTGGGGCAGGCAGGAAAGGGGTTAATCCAGGTGTCAGGTAGGACATGTGCTGCTGGGGCTGGACAGTGGCCAAATCCACCTTCTCTGCATCTGTTTTGGATTAAGGCCAAAAAAACAACAACCCCTCTGTGGCAAAACCACCTGCAGCTCCAGGTCTGCTGAGGAGGAGGAGGAGGGATGGAGGGATCACTTCTCCCCAGCTTCAGGGGGCCATGGGGGACGTACTGGCTCCGTAAGAGAGCCTTGCAGCGAATGATTAACTTCTCCAGGCCAGGGAAGTGCTTCATCCAGGGACTTTTTTGACCTTCTGGGTGACTATTGTCTCCTGGGAAGCTGGTGGTAAACATAATTAAGGGAGGGTTGGTGCAGGGCTTGGAAGGAACTGTGTGTGCTCCTGTCCTGCAACGTGATACTGCTCGGTGCTGTTGGGACACTGAAAATCCCATTGTGGGGAGGTTCTGAAGCTGGTGTGGTGCTGTGCTGCCTCCTCAGGGCTGTTAGAAGGGCAGGATTAGTCGTTTTTTTGTTTTGTTTTGTTTTCTTTTCTTTTCCAGAGACTTAAATTACCTTCAGACATGCAAAGTGGAGTGAGAAAGTGGGTTGCAAGAATGAATTTGGCCGGTGGAGAAGTTTCATGTGGTGGGAGGGGACGTGGACTGGGTGTCTGGCACCCGTGTGTCTGCACTGTCACCATCCCAGGGCTGTCTACTGTCCCAGCACTATCCAAATTCTAGGGATGCTTTAGCTTTTGTGTATTATGGGGTGGCTCGGGCTCTCCCCTCCTTGCTGGGAGGAATTCCTGGGCTGGAGCTGAATCTCTCCCGTCGTGGTTGTGCCTTACAGCCTGGTGGGATGGGGTCAGAGCAAGCCACCCCTCTGGCTGCAGCCTGGCTCTCAGCTCTGGGGGTGGCTAACTGGCTCCAAAATAAGCTGGCAGTGGCTTCTGCAGGAGCAGGGGCAGCTGGGTGGTGCTGCCAGGGTCTAAAAGGTGGAATGATCTGTCATCAGTGCAGGAGCATCTCAGGCTGGGTGGGTGCTGATACCCATTAGAATCCTAGAATATCTTGAGTTGAAGGGAGCCACAAAGATCATCAGGTCCCAGCTCCTGGCCCTGCACAGGACCACCCCAATAATCCCACCCTGTGCCTGAGACCGTTGTCCAAACCTATTGTGGGCGAAGTCTGTAGCTTTTGTGGGGTTTTTTTTTGTCTCCCGAATTTGCACAAACGTTTTAAAAGCAAAGTTTAAAAGATGCAACGCGGTTATTTTTGGCTTTTCTTTTATTTTTTTTCCCTTTAAGATGAGCAGGGGCAAAGCATGCAGGAAATTTAGGAATCTAGGCAAGTACAGAGCTCCTTTGTTTTTAATTAGCTGCGTTGTTTTTAATTGCTACTATGCTTGATACATAACCCAGCCTAAACAAGAATAGCTTATTGAATGGGGGACTGACTATGAAAGGCACCGTGAGGAGAAGGGCTGTTCTTCACAGTTGATATATTTGTATTTCAGTGCTTCATTTAATAAGTCTGTTTCCCCGGGGGGCTGTAGCAAGTAAATCATGCCAACAGATTGTTTTCTGCAAACTGGCTTATTTTTGTAATTAGGAAGACGTTAAGGCTGTAACTGCATAGAAAGCGATCTGGGTGAGGAGTGAGCATAAAAGAATTAGTAAGCAAAATGTAATACTTACTGTTTGATAACATTTGTGTTGATTGAATTGGTTTCTGGACAGTTTGTTGTCTGGGATGGTCGGGTTTTTTTTGCAGTGTTGTCAAATGGGAGAGAAATTCACAGGTTTGCACAGTGAGTGTAGTAAGGGGAGGTGTTTTAGGGGGAGCACCTTTTGGGAATCACATCTGCATGGCCAGGTGGATCTGATGGGGAAGCCTTGCTGGGGGTTACAGCTGTCCTGCTCATCACTGGGAACTGCCAGTATTTCCCTGGCTTCATTTTGCTTTTCTCCTTTGTTTTCCAGTTATATGACAAAAACGGCGTCACCATGAGCGGGGTATTGAAAAGGAAGTATGAAGAGCTGGGGGATGACAGCACCTACTGCTCCTCCTCCTCCTGCTCCCCCCTCTCCTCCTCAGCATCCTCAGGCTGGGACACTGATGAGGAGAATTCCCGTGGAGAGCCCAAGCTCAGCTCTGCCTTAACGCCCAGCTTCACCCGTGAGTACCTCTGGCTTTCCCAGGATCAGCCATGCCTCTGCATGGGTTTTTTGTAGGGTGGTGGTGGGTCATGGCCACACAGAGACCCCCTTGGAGCACACCCTTATGGGTAGAAGTGGCTGTGACGCCAGCTACCTGTCATGACACCAATTTATAATCATCCAGCCTCCCCACAGTGGTCTTCCTCAGCCCTTCCTTCCAGTATTTATTATTCCTTTAGAATATTTTTGGTGAAGTCCAGGTTTCCAGGCATAGAAACCCAAGGACCTGGGTGTGCAGAGGCATGTGGGTGGCATGCAGGACCATCCTACCAGCCCTCAATTCCCTGTCAAGCTGTTTCACAGGCAAAAACTAATCAGACAGCGAAGGCCCGTAATGCTGGTTTTTAAAAATGATTAACCAGTAGCGTAATTACCATTTCAGAACTTGTTTCCTACGTAAATTGGGTACTTTGCCAAAGAACATGACACGTTTGACATTGCCTCCGCTGCTAGTACAGATAAAAGCTATTTTGTTTTCCCAGCAATATAAGTTTTGAGAGGTTTTAGGAAAACACACAGAAGGCAGTGTTGTAAAGCCCTTTATCTGCCATGTGAAGGGAAAAATAAAAAGTACAATAGAGGAACATCTTCGTGGAGGAGGAATAGTCCAACCTAGTAAATTATACTGAACACCCACTGTATATAGCAGTTAAGGTCCACTTAGCAGACATACACAAACACGCAGTGGTCTGAAAAGGCTTTAGAAGTCTTGTAATAATAAAGAGTCTCATTCTTGCTTGTCTTCCCAGGTTTTGTGACAAAACAATGAACTTTTTGTATTCTCTGGCTCAATTGGAAAAGGGTCAGGAATGGGAAAACAATTTTGGAGGAGGGGTGCAGGGAGAGAGAAGCAAATGCCAAAGTGCAGCAGCTTGGCTGATAGATGATCGTGGTGGTTAACTTGCCTACTGATAAAGAGCTCGTGTTTTAGGAGATTGAGTCAAGGTTATTGTGAAAATGCAACGCACAGTGCAAAGATATGATCAGAGTGACTGCAGGGCCCAGTGTGAACCCCCAGCTATTGAGCAGAAGCTGCTGACACAGCTGGGTGAACACTTCTTTTTTCTTACTTTTTTTTTTCACATGAAACTGAAACACTGTATTTTGGCAAGTGAGACCTGTGAAATGTGGGTGCAGTTAACTGTCCAGTCTTGCACTTTCACAGCCCTTGGGGCCCACCAAATTAGCTGAGCACCTCGGGTTCTTGCAGTCCTTTCCTTGGATCCCACTGCAGGGCTGCCTGTGGCTCTGCCACCAGAGGAGCGGGGCTTGATCCCAGCTCTGCAGCAGTCATCCATCCTTTCTGGGTTGTTTTTTTCCATGGAGGCAACCGAAGCACCCATGCACCAGCAGAGAATGGGACCAGAAATACCTCCCCACCACAAATTTGGGTGTAGATGGCTCTCGTTCCTGCCTCACACAGCTCTGTAACCCAGGGCTGCTGTGCCTCGCTTTCCTTTCTTGGCCAGGCACACTCGTGGAAACTCACTGACTCTGAACCTGCCCTGACTAATTAATCCCCCTCCATCTGCTGCATTTGCACGTGCAGATGTGCAGGGCCAGGTATCTCTGGAGAGGCTCTGCTGCAAATGGTGTGTAGCATGTTTCAGCAGTTTAAGATAAACCAGAGTCATGTATTGCCATGTTTACCCGGGAATCACCTGCACAAAGATTAACATCTTTGCAGCTGCTCTCAAATGAGTCTCTGGAGAATAAACCATAGATTCAGAGTTCCTCCCAGTGGATGGTGAAAGGAAGTACCAGAAAAAGCAGCCGTTGGGGCTGTTTTGTGCCCTGCCACAAAAGCTGGAGCCACGCAGCCCTGGAAATGCCAATGCCCCGGCATCCCGGGAGCAGACCAGGGGCTCCTGAGCGTGGGGCAGAGTGGATTTAGAGACAGACGTGTAGGATGGCTGGTTGCTTGTTCCTCATGCTCTGCCACACGTGAAGAATAAGCAAATGGATGTTCCCTGGGGGAAGTCAAGCGGGAAGGAGAAGCAGCAGCCACCTCGTAGGGGGAATCTCATCGGTGACTCCTATGCAGCGGGGCTTGGCTTCGCTTCCTCTCCATCCTCATCCCACCTTTGAAGTGTTAGTTCCTAAAACACCACCAAGCAATGTTGTAGCCCTGTCCCATCATGTCCCTGTTGAGAGACTAATTGCAAGTCTCGCCTGTTTGTAGAATTTCTATTCCATCTGCAGCATGGCAGCACTGACTTAATGCCTTTTTTTATTTTTTTTTCAATTCTCCCCTTTTTAGCCACGTCTATCCTGAAGAAATCCAAGCGACTAAAGAAGAACAATGTGGAGTTTGACCGGGTCACTGTGTTTTACTTCCCACGCTGCCAGGGCTTCACGAGCGTGCCTAGCCGTGGGGGCTGTACCCTGGGGATGGTGAGCAAACACAGCTCCTCCCGGCAGTTCACGCTGGCAGAGTTTTCAAAGGAGCAGGAAAACGTCCGTCGGGGCAAACTCGAAGAGAAATTAAAAGAGGAGAAGTTGGAAGCGTTGAAATGGAAAGTGAGTAGGAGCGTGGGGCTGGGTTGATGAGGAGCTGGTGGATGTTGTTAATTGGCCAGTTTTTAGTAAGAGCCTCTGAAACCTTGGGGCATTGATCCTTAGCTCTCAGTTTGGGTCTCCAAGAAACATAGGCTCTGGTGGGGGATTTTCATTTAGTTCTCCACCTTTGAAAGGTGATGGAAAAGATGCTGAAGATGTTTTTGCTCTTTTGGTAGTAACTCTCCATTCTGGGATCCACTTAAGAATCCTCTTGGCATCTCCCAAAGTCTTTTCATTTCTGATTTAGATACTTGATATCCCAGGGCACAGCCCCAGTCAGGTGTCAGACCTTTGTGGGCTCTGACTTAGATATTGATCCTGAGGCTGGCCACCATGGGGTCATTCATTTCTTGTTTCCCGTGAGCTGGGGGTTCCAATGGCTCTGAGTCCCAGACAAGCCCTTAATGCCTTGTCCATTTTTTGCCCTCAGCTAACCATGAACGGCACGAAGGAGTCTGAAGAGGCCAACCAGCTCACCATTGAGGACATCTCCGACGACGACATCGACGTCAGCAACGTGGACCTGGAGGATGGCTTCTTCCTGCAGCCCTACCCTGCCAAGAAGAGGCGCGCGCTGCTGAAGGCCGTGGGGGTGAAGAAGATCGACAAGGAGGAGAAGCGGGAGCTGCACAACATCCGCCTGTCCCGGGAGGACTGCGGCTGCGACTGCCGCGAGGTCTGCGACCCCGAGACCTGCAGCTGCAGCTTGGCAGGCATTAAATGCCAGGTACTGCCCTCGCCCCCGGGCGCGGGGGGATGCCGCGGCTCCAGCTGTGCGTTAGAGCAGGGGGGTGTGAGCAAGCTGGGCAAAGTTGGGGCAGCCTGTGAATCCATCTGCTCCCACCTGCGCTTGGAGGCGAGGAAAGATCTTGGAGCAGGCTGCAAGGCAGACTCTGCTCAAAAGTGTCCTCTTCCCAAATCACAGCCATTCCCACACTGCCAGAGCCTGCGGTGAGAATGTCCCCGCGCTGCATCCCCACGAGACCCATACCTGCTCGATCTCTTGTTGGAGATGGGCCACGTGGGAATGTCTGCAAGGAAGAGCTCCTTGCTCCTCGCACGAGGCTGCGCTTTCTCCCCCTCCCCCAAGGTTTTATTTTTAATTCTTTTTTTCTTTTGGTGTGTGTCACAAATCCCAGCGCGCTCAGGCGAACGTGGGAGTGTCAGCTGAGCGTCAGCCCACAGCGAGCTGTGCAGGCCACCTGCACTGTGGGATAATCCCTCTGTATTCAATTAGTGAGTTACATTTTCCAGGGTATTTTTTGCGGGTGCCTGCCCAGCTGTATTTGGGGAGTCTCATTCCCTATTCTGGGTGCCGCTCGCTGCCTCGGTGCCGTGTTTGGAGGCTGGGGGTGGCGGAGGTGGGTGCACACGGGTGCTCCGTGTGTGTCACAGCCCCCCTCTAGTGGCTGCTGCAGATCAGATAGTGAGATCATTAAACAGCAATAAAGAAAAAACTCACTTCTGCCCCTTTATGTCTCCTTTTGGACCATTGTATTTTGCCTTTTTTTTGGAATCTTTTAATTTTCTTCACTTGTACTGAAATCCAACTTTTTATGACACCTCTTCAAAAGAGCAGGGTGTCCTTTTTTTTTTTTTTTTTTTTCTGCTTTTAAACCCCTCAGCTGTGACTTGGTTTCTCAGGGCAGATGAGTCCATGGGCAGTTTTGGTTTTGTGCCAGCGGGTTCAATCCTAATCCTCCCCCTCTGCTTCTCCCTGTGCCAGATGGATCACACCTCCTTCCCCTGCGGCTGCACCAAGGACGGCTGTGGCAACACCGAGGGCAGGATCGAGTTCAACCAGGCCCGCGTGCAGACACATTTCATCCACACCATCATGAAGCTGGAGCTGGAGAAGCAGCAGCAGAGCAGTGAGAAGGTGGCAGAAGCTGAGCCCCCATTCCGGGAGCGGCTCCCACCGCTGGGATGCGCGGCAGGGAAGGGCTCCTTGGAGGAGCGTGCGGTGCCGCTGGCCCCTGCCTTCCAGTTCAGCCCTGAGCTGGAGGCCCTGGGGGAGAACAGCTGCAGCAGCGACATGACAGACTCCTCCATCTCCTCCCACCCCAGCGAGGACCTGGAGGAGCCCTACGAGAGCCTCCCCTCCGACAAATCCCAATCAGACGTGGACGACGACGGCTTGGCGCGCATCCTCCACTTCAACGACTCGGATGCCGAGGAGGAGAGCGGGCGTGGCCAGGATGACTTGGGCTGCTTCCACCCCACCGACTTCTTCATCGAGGACCATGGCAGTGAGGCCAAACCTGTCCCTGGCCACTTGTCCCACCTGTCGGAGTGCCTGGATGAGAATGCCAACCAGGACAGTGGGGGTTTGCTGGAGGATGCGGCCCACGTGAGGTGCGATGGGCTGTCCTGCTGCGCCTCGTCCTCCTCTGAGCCCTGCTCCAAGAGCTATGCTGACCTCAGCCTTTCCTCAGATTCCTTGGATTTCTTCCAGTCCTTCTCGGACTATAACTTGGGACCCCTTTACAACTCCTTAAAGGAGTATGAGAACCTGGATAACTTCTCAGCATTACAGTTTCAGTTGCCTAATTTCCCTGGCTTCCCACAAGCCGGAGATCAGGGCTCCTGTTTCTTGGAGTCCCTCATTGGTTTGTCTGAATCCGTCCCTGAAACCCCAGCCCCTTTCACAGACAATCAACTTTTGGAGGATGCCATCAAGTCATCGCTGATGGAGACAGTGAAAGTGTGAAACACCCACGTGGCTCGGGCAAGGACTGGTTCTGAAAGGAAAACAGAGGAACAGTTGGATAGGCAAACTTTCACTGAAAGGATGATGTGCTACTCAAATATAAGGAGGAAAAAACAGCAACAGCAGAAGACTTTCTAAGCAAATGAACTATTTTTGGTCTTTATAGAACGTGGACGTTTTGACATACTGCAGCTACAATCAGTTCTCTCGCTGTTTGTGCAAGAATTTCTAAACTTTCATGATGGGGTGGGGAGGGGAGGGAGGGAGGGAGAAAGACTTTCACCTAAGAATTTCCTTGTGTTTTGTATGAAAAGACCTGTTGAGAAATACTCCTCGCTAACGTTGCCAGTCGTCCATACAGCCCCTTCTAGAAACGTTTCAGTGTTGCAGGAACTTTTTAAGGCAACTTTTTGAAGCTGTATTTATTGTGAAAATTTGTGGTTTGCGTAAGAGTTGACCCAACACACTCTTACGTTTAAATCTGACGAGGTTTACAGAAGAGATCCATACACTATATACATAATCATTCTTCATCTATTTATTGCGAGTTCCAGAATTTAACTAGCCACTGAAGCTTGAACTAGCATGAAACCTTATTTAAATTGGTAATACCTCAGATGTATTATGTGTACAATCATATTTTTTTGCATAATATATCTGTATTTATTTATTTTCTACCTGTAGTACGTGAATAGCACTGTGGTTTGTCGATGACCTGGAAGGGCAATAAGGTCTTCAAGAGGAAGATGACCCTGGTTTTTCTGAGTCTGAATGATGTTGGCTGTTTGGTTTTCACTTTGCATTTCTAAAAACACTGAACAGAAGTGGGTGGGAGGGGAGGGACAAGGGAAGAGTTCATGGAACATCCCTTGGTTTCTCCCAGCCTTGTAGCAGACATGAGAGTGGTGTCTGGTCTCCATAATACCACTGTGGAGAGCAAAACAAGCAAAACCTTCAACTATTTAAGAAATAACATGAACTAGCTCGAAACAAAACCCAACCCCCTTTTTTTGTAAATTATTTTATAATTTATTTAATTTCCTAAGGATTTGGCCATGAGATCTTTCCCCATCAGTTATGGTGCCTGAATATGCAGAGGAACTGTCAGCAGCAGTGGGGAGGTGTAACCATAAGGACCTGTGTAGCCCTCATGGGGGGCTTTGGGAGAGCAAAGCCAAAACAGCAACGCTGTGCTCCAGCTCCTCAGCAAGTGCTCCTTAGGACTCCCCAGCACTGAGGATGTCGCAGCTCCAAAATCCAGTGGGTCACGCTGATTGTACTGTTTTTTTACATAGGTGAATCGGGTAATTCAAGCAAAACAGATGGATATGAATTTTATTGGGTTATTTATCCTGTGAGTAGAGTTTTTGAGGGAAGAAAGAACAACACCTGAAGACCAAGCTGAAAAACTGAAGGTTTTTGGATTTTAAAATGAGATAAATCATTGTGTTTAGGAAGGATACTGAAGGCTGCCTTGGCCTTTTGCTATTTAAGTCAGTCTGAGAACATGACACTATTTGGCCACGAGATGTAACTGGACAAAAAATCTGAGCATCAGTGATACACTAAGTGCCTACACCAGTGGTATGGAAAAAGCAAAACGGATTTAAAACCTACTGGCTTTAAATTCCCCCTTGGAAAATTTGGTGATGGGAGCGATTCCTGGCATTACCAGCACAGGAGGAGGAGACAGTTCTGGTGTCCCAGCCTTGCTGCCCTGGGAGCAGCTGGAGGGAGCTTCTGGGGGTGCAGAGACACACAGACAAGGGAAACAACCCCAAAACACACAGATCTGAGGATTTTCCTATTGGCTGAACTGTTTCTATCCCCGACCACAGGGATGGTGCTCTTGGATACCTGCTCGTCGGCAGGTGCCTCACTGCAAACCTGCCGGCAATTTAGGAAACTTCTGGCGTACGAAACATAGGTTGCTTGGGGTTTTTTTTTTTAAATCCTTATTGTTGCTATTTAATTGTACATCTTCTCTGGTATTGAGCCAGTCAACTCAGAAGAGGAGCTGACCCCCACGGCCACGAGTGGGTCCCGAGCCCACGCTTGCTGCCGCTTCCTCCCACAAGGCATCGCCCCTGGGGCAGGAGGGCGACTGTAGGAATACTACTGGCAGATGGAGGATTTCCTGGATATATCTATTATTATTATTATTATTATTATTGTTGTTATTGCTATTATTTTTATTATTATTATTATTGTTATTTTTCGTTGTCGTCATTGTTTCTTCAGACTGAAAAATCCCCCTTTCAGTTATCTCCTAGGTGGCAGTTCCTTATCCTTCAGACTGCATCAAAAATACTGACAGTTGAAAGTCTGGTACCGTTCTGTATTTATTGGCACTAATATATTTTGTAACATTCCTAAGTTTCTCTGCATATGTGTATTTATATATATAAAATATATGCCTATATTTTTTATATATATATACACACACACTTTTTTTTAATGAATGATTGGGATTGACTCCTGCCTTTGTGGATTTTTTTTTCAATAATTTATTCTTTTTATTTGTGTTGGTGCCAAAAAGAAAAAAAAAAGATTTTTTTTCTCTTTTTTTTTTTTCCCCCCAGGGCACTGAATTGTAAATATATAATTTTTTTTCTTCTTGGTATATGTGTAAAAAGTTGCCTGTTAAACAGTTTAAAAACTGGGTATTTATTGACACAATCTGTAATTATCTAATGTATTGGTTGAAACGCTTTGGTTTCAACATAGCTTTATTTTAGCTTTCTTTGTGTATATATTGTGATTACGTTGCTTAAAGGTACAAGTTAAAAAAAATGCTTTATTTTTACCTTATCCATTTGCATTTGTTTATAAAAAAAAGCATATTTGTCTACAGCTGCTGTCTCTCATTTCATCAAAGCAATATGAAGAAATTTCCATTACACTTTCAATAAAAGAATTTTGTTTGAATACGGCAGTGTCTTCTCCCATGTCCTTTATGTGACACAACAACCTTTTCTCTTTTCCCTAAATAAAGTGAAAATCAGTGCATGGCATGCGGTGTTCCCAAACTTTTTGGGCTTGTGGATGGTAGCTGCTTGTCTCTAAGGGATGATGGAATAGACAACAGCCACGGCAGCATCCACATCACCAAGGAGAAATCTTGGGAAACCCTGGAAACCACATTGCCTCATGGGTTACAAACCATTTCTCATTGCCCCATGGCACCCCTGGGACCTGGAAGGATGCAGCTGGATAGAAGCATCACCGGGGTCCTGTGACCCTGGGGAAAAACAGAGAAAATACTCTTGGTCATGGCAACAGCATGGAAAGACGAGGGGAGGATGTGAAGCAGCCCATGGTACAAAGGAAAAAAAGATTAATAAATCCCAGGAATCTAGAAGGGGAAAATCGTACCTCTCCCATGGGTTTGTGGCTGTCAGCACAGGCATAAATCATAACCACTACCATTGACCTGAAAACAAGGGAAATTGGCCAAAGAATGCCATTGTCTAGTTTTCCATTGGGAATCCATTTTTAAAGGTTGCCATCTGCCCCCAGAGCAGAGAAGCTCAATTAATTGAATAAACTATTTGTTACAAATTATTTGCTGAGCTGTAAGAGCAGAAATACTGAAAAGAGGCCCATCCATGGAGGTTCTGCAACACGCAGTGAAGCCCAGCCTGTTTACCCACCCAGAAGGATGTTTGGTTATGGGTTGTTGGGTTTTTTTTTTGTTTTGTTTTATGGGGTTTGTGTCTATAATTCTTTCTTACATTAACTATTTTCTGATTGGGAGAGGAATAGTCCCCAGCATACAGCTCCAGCTGCAGCACTGGTGGGTTTCTGGCTCACAGTGGTGACTTTGTGTCATGCCCTGGCACAAGGCATCATCACTGGGGGATCCATCACCCCCAAAGGACAGTGCTGGAACAGCCCCAAGGTGCTGCATCCCACCAACCAGCCTCTGGCATGGGCATCCCCACAGGGAATCACAGAATCATGGAATTCTTTGGGTTGGAAGGGATTATTTTAAGACCACCTAGTTCAACCCCTCTCCCGATGCCTTTCACTACGCCAGGTTGCTCTGAGCCTCATCCAGTGTGGCTGTGAACACTTCCAGGGATGGGGCGTTCACAGCTGTTCTGGGAAACCTATGCCAGGGCCTCACCACCCTCACAGTAAAGAATTTCCTCCTAACATCTAATGGAAACCTGCCCTCTCTCAGTTTAAAGCCAGCCTCCCTGTCCTATCACCCCATGACCTTGTCCAAAGTCCCTCACCAGCTCCTTTAGGCACACTCCTTTGGATGCAGCCCAGGAGGTGGTTGGGGCTTTCTGGGCTGCCAGTGCACGTTGCCAGATTGTGTCCAGCCTGTCATCAATCAACACCCCCAAGTTCTACTCCCCAGGGCTGCTCTAAATCCATTCTCCACCAAACCTGTGGAGATTGGGATTGCCCTGACCCAGGTGCAGGACCTTGGGTTTTTTTTCCCATCCCATACCAGTGACAGACTAAAACTCACACGGGAACTTGCCAATAATGGACAATTCTGCAGTGCCCTTTCCCTGGGAAAGGCACGCTGACCTCCAGGTCTGAGTTAAAACCTCAGCTCTGGCCAGTTTCTGCTGAATTCCATGGAAAATGCACGGGCATGGGCAGAGGAAGTGCCTGTTAGAATGACACGGGTCTCCAAGCCAGCAGGGATGCACCACCGGCGATGCTTTTATTGGAAGGTTGGTCCCTTCCAACCCAGACCATGAGATGATTCTATGAGTCTCCTTCACAGCTACAACCATTAGGAATTTCCAGGGTGCTTAATCCACGCGTTTCCATGAGCGGAAATTAATTTTATTATTTCATTAAGCATTTCAATAAATAAATATGCTATTTATTGCCTCTGCAGAAGACCTGAGACACCCTTACCCACTGCGGGGTCCCGCTGCTCAGACACGCATTACAAACCTGCCCTTTTCCTTCTATTTTTGTCGCCAGACAAGCGACAAAAAAAAAAAAAAACCAAAAAAACCCCAAAAAACCCCCCCAGAAAACCCACCAAAAACCAACAAAACAAACAAACAAACAAACAAACAAAAAACAAACAAAAAAAAAAAAGAGAGAGAGAGGGATTTTCCCTCAAATCTCCTGCCTCCAAGGCAAGCACAAGCCCTCGGCATGCAGGATCTGGCCCTATGGAAATGCCCTCAGTGCTGCAGAGCCAACACCCCTGCCCTCACATTGCCCTGCGGCTCCTGCGTTGCTCGGTTTGGTTTGGGTTGTTTGTTTTGGGTTTTTTTTTTTCCTCTGACGGAGTTAAAGTCCACCCTATCCGTCATTTTATAGCCGTCCCTGATGAGAAGAGTCCTCGGGACTCTCATTCCCGCACGGCGCCAGGTCTGGAGTCACCGAGCCTGGCGTCACAGCCTGTTCCCGTCGCGGCGGCCCCGGCTCGCCAAATGACTCATCCCTGTTCCCGAGGCGGATCCGCACTCGGGGACAAAATCCTCTGGGGTCTGGGGCTGCGCGCACAGCCCGGCCCGTGCCGGCACCTCGGAACCGAGCGAAACCGGGCCATGAGTAATGCTGCGCCTGCGGGGGCTGCCGGCAGGGAAAGGGAAAGGAAATAAACGGAAATAAAGAGGGTTGGCGGAGCCCTAAGCGAGGTGGGGAGCGCACGGACGGGTTTATCTGGGGTCAGTGAACCGGCGATTGCCGGGGATGGGAAGGAGCAGCGCTGCCTGGTGCCAAGCGGGGCCGGAGTGCCCGGGGTGTCACCGGGCTGGGGCGGGTCTGTGTGCTGCTTTCAGCCCTGCCAAGCACGGAGAAACTGTGGCTTGCAGCTGGTTTAACCCCTTCCGAGGTGCAGCCCTGTAAAAGCAGGGTGGGCACGGCTTTAACAGCAGCACCTTGCAGAGGGACCGTCGCCAAGCAGCCCAGAAACTCCTCTAGGGCTTCTCTGGCCTCACCCTTCAAGGAAAATCAAGCTGCTCTTGGCACAGAGGCTGGGATAAACTGCTGCTTCCTGGACATGGAGCTGCTATAGCATGTCCAGAGCAGGCCATGAGGATGCTCTGAGGGCTGGAGCCCCTCTGCTCTGGAGCCAGGCTGGGAGAGCTGGGGGTGTTCACCTGGAGAAGAGAAGGCTCCAGGGAAGCCTCAGAGACCTTCCAGTGCCTAAAGGTGTTACAGGAGAGCTGGAGAGGGACTTGGGACAACGGCATGGAGTGATGGGACAAGGGGCAATGGCTTTAAAATTAAAAGGGAGAATGGCTTTAAACTGAAAGAGAGAAGGTTTGGATTAGATATCGGAAAGAAATTCTTCCCTGTGAGGGTGGTGAGGTACTGCCCAGAGCAGTTCTGGATTCCCCATCCCTGGAAGTGTCCAGGGCCAGATTGGACAGGTTTTGGAGCAACCTGGGACAGTGGAAAGTGGAAAGTGTCCCTGCACATGGCAGGGGATGGGAACTGGATAATCTTTAAAGTCTCTTCCAATCCAGACCAGATGATTCTATGAGTCTCCTTCACAGCTACGACCATTAGGAATTTCCAGGGTGCTTAATCCACACGCTTCCATGAGCTTGTTTTACCCCTCCCAGCCTGCTGCTGAGTAAATGGCAGTATTGCCATCTACTGGGCAGCTGCCTCCTTCTCCCAGCCTCTCAGCTGGCCAAATTGCTCCTGGGCAACGCTTGTCCTCCTCTGTGGGACCAGAGGCACCACGTATCTCACTAAGATACCACAGTAAAAGAAAACAAAATAAGGCTTAAATGGCCCGCTGGGGTTTGGAGGAGAATGGGGATGTCCTGGGGCTTCACTGGCCTGTCACACACATCCTCAGCTGGATGAAACCATCTCCAGAAGGTAAATGCTCAAAACCCCCCCATGGATGCACCTCTATTTTGATTGGGGAAGCTGAGTGAGGACAAAATGCCTGTGCTGGACACGCCTGACTCCATTACATCAGTAGGTGCATGAAACCCACCAAAATTGGAATATCTGCAGCCAGCAGAGCTGAAATATTCTGTCACAAGCTCAGAGGCTGTGAAGACTTTAAGGTCAGCCCAGCTGAGGAGGCTGAAAGACTTGAGATGATCTGGGCAGCTGATTCCTTGGGGACCATATGAGCCACACACCAGGTGTAAAATATTACAGGATGAATAACATAGAAGGATCTCCCTCCAAAATAAACCTCCTCCCCTGAGATCCCCGGCAAAGGAAACTATTATCCATTACATTTCCCTGGAAATAAATACTTGGCTACTACTTTGGAGTAAATAGAGATGAAAACCTAATGGTACCTAAGTGCTTTTCATAATCAAAGCATCCCAAAGTGCTTTCTGGCAATTAAGGCTGAACGGCTGTCAGGAGGCAACAGAGCCCCTTGTAGGCACACTCCCAAATATCCATCTTCTGCCTGCGAGTGAGCAAGGAATGATTGGTGAAGGAGTGGTACAATTCCAACTACAGAGATTTTGGGGGTTATTCTGATAAAGGACAGCAGTGCCAGGGTAGGATCTGGGTGAGGAGATAGCTGTAACCAGAATATCTCTATGCAGCCACGGTGTGGCTGAGGGCCCTATTGCTGAGTTTAGCTCTATGTGACTTGAAAGCTCCTGAGCTCTGTTGTATTTTGGGCCAGCTCAGGTGCTCAAGGCTATGAAGACATCCCCATGAGGGTGGTGAGATGACAAAGGACTTCAGGAGAGCTGTGCCCCTTTGACACAGAAGGATGGGATGGGATATGATGGGATGGGATATAATGGGATGGAATGTTCTCAGACATCCCTAATGGCACTGATCCCTAGATTTGATCCGTGCACCCCCTGTTTCACAGCATCTGCAGCCTTACCTCCCAAAATATCTCAAAGTGTTGCAGCCAGGCCTACACCTCACCAGAGCACCCTACCCCTGGCAGAGCCAGCCCCCAGGAGCTATTTCTCCTGCTGCCATGGTTGTCTCCATTTTCTGCTCTCCATAAGGATGCAGAAAGCACCAGTTTTCCAAAATCTAGTTCATTCCCTGGTTCAGCTGCATCCTCACCATGCATTTTTGGGGAAAAAGATGTGGACATTCCCTATGAGCATTATAACACTGTGCCCAGCCGTGTTTTCCCTGGATATTACACTGCTGTTAAACCTATCATCTCCACACAGTAAATCCTGTGGAGCACTGCATTTTCCACAGGCTTTCCAAGGTGGGCTCCTGGGATCAGAGCTTTGCCCAGCAGTGCTGAGGAGCAAGCAGCTCTGGCCAGGCACTTGGATAGTGGCAGGGAAATGAGGCACAGGAGAGGCACACATGCCCTGCCCGTGTGCTGCCAGCTCCCTCCTCCCTCTTATCCTCCTCAATAAATCATGGCTGAGCAGCACAAGCTGTTCCTGTCAGCAAAACGCGGAAAGAAAACGCTGCTCTTGGCACCAGGGACGTGATAATGACCCTGAATTAGAGCTGTACGTCTCCAGCACCTGATTCTCCTGCTCCTGTGGGTACAGCCTGAGGTTTCTCCTCCTGGCTGCCATAGGAACAGGTCCAGGGTTTGCTTATGTGGAGGAAGGATTTAAAGGAGCAATGTCCAGCCTGGTTTTCAGGGCAGCTTGCGACCGGAGGTTTCAAGCACCTGATGCCCTGTGGAGAAAACTGTGGGCAGAAGCAGGGACAGCCCATCACTGCTGTCACATCAGGGGACAAACAGGGCATGGCTGTGGGGTTTTGGGTTGTGGCAAGGCATGTGCATACTCAGAAAATTCCTGGCATGGTCCCAGTGGCAGCAACATCTCCAGTGATTCCCAGCTTTTCTCAGCCCTGGCCAGGGACAGAGGCTGATGAGAAATTGGGACCCCCTGGGACATCCCCAAATCCTCCCATACACCAAGCACACAAGGTTAGGCTGCCCCAGGCATCAGGCACAGCAACACTTCACTTCTCAGCAGCTGAGTAATTTTTGGAAGTCGTTCGAGAGGCTGCCTTTAAAAACTGCCATTTCTCAAAGCCTTTGATCGATGTCATTTTAACTCCTCCTGAAACTCGAAGGAAAAACTTGAATACAGTCAGGCCAAGACCTCGGGTGCCCGTGTGCTCCTGACACAGGGCTGCTTAGTGCTCTCAGAATGGACATTCCTGGGCCAGAGCACACCCAGGCTCTTTCAGAAGTGTTCCTGTCCCTGGCAGGGGGGCTGGAACTAGATGATAACTTTCAGATCCCCTCTGATCCAAACCGTTCTGTGATTCTGTGATGTAGCAGCAGAAGTCACACATGCTCTTAAAAGGAGCAAGAACCGTCCAGTAAGGGGTAGAAAAACTGAGATTCAAGGGTTTTTAATTTGTCAGAAGAGGAGAACTGCCAAACTGCTGAGCACCCAGGAGACGCTGCCAAGTACAGCCTAATAAAGTTGAGAGCCAAAAATACAGCCAGGACTTTGCTCCCTCACAAGCCTTACAGAAAATACTGCTGGTTTCATTTTCGTTTGCCATAATAAGGAAGATTTAACCGTTTGCAGAGCAAAGCTCGGGGAAACAGAGGTGAAAAGCAGCTCCTGTGTGTGTCATTGCTTATCTGTGGGTCTGCAAGCAAACACGGAGGGCAGAGTGCAAGGCTGAGACATGGCTCGTTATCAGTCTTGGCCCACAAAACTCCTTTAGGAGTCGGTGATAACCGTGTGGGACATTCCCTTGGTTGGCCAATGCCCTCTAGTGGCTTCTGGAGAGGAGAATTGTGCATTCCCCCAAAGAGAGAGGATTTTGCTGAAATAGTGCTATGCCCTCGGTGTGTGCAGGTTTTAGGTGAGATAGGACATAGGTGCTTTAAAATTATTAAAGAGCTAAGTCGAAATCCTTCATCCATAAATGTGCATGTCATACACAGAAAAAGGGAGAGAGGAGAGGTTGTGGGATTCCCTGTGTTTTCCAAGAGGATGGTTTTGTAGTTCCCAGAATCACAAAATGGTTTGGGTTGGAAGAGACCTTAAGGGTCACCTCGTTTCGTTCCCCCTTGTCATTAGCAGGGACACCTTCCACTAGACCAGAGTGCTCCAAGCCCCGTCCAACCTGGCCTTGAACTCTTCCAGGGAAGGGGAAAGGATGGTTTTGAAACTGATCAGAAGATAAATCTCGCTTTATTGTGCACATACACCTCCTCCTCTTCCTTCTTCCCTCCATTTACCAGCCCTGCTGTGTCTCTAGTAGGGAGTGGGCAATATTTGGAAATATTACTCACTGCAGACAGGCTTGCTCAGCTGGCTGAGTAAGGGCCCCTGCACACCTCACAGCACAGGGGATTGTTTTACATGGAATTTATTGCTTCCTGCCTGGAAAAGCACCCTCCAGAAGTGCCTTTTTCTATGTGTTCTCAGTCTTAAAAAATGAATTTAAAAAAAATCATCCTGTACGGAGTGAATTTAAGAGTAAGTTGGATGGATTGTGCTTTCTATGGATTGAGTTTGCCAATACACTTGGGGCAAATGCTCTCTCTGTGAGCAGCGATGGATTGAAGCTGTTTGTTTGGGAATATGAAGAGAACCCAGTTCGGAGAGCAAAACCTCTGCTGGTTGCTGTGAGAGTCGATCAGGAAAGGAGCATTTATACCTGTGCCCAGCAGCATCACACATTGCTCTGCTCCCACCCACCTGGAAGCACCGAGCTGACCACCTCTGCCTCTGGTGGGGCTATCCCTAAGGAGCCCCTCAACAAGGAAAGCCCATCATGAGCATTTTCTGCAGGCTCAGTGCCAAAATGACAGCCTTGCCCAGCCCCAGGTTAGGGGCACTGTCCCAGACTGGGGCATTCCCTGAGCCTCCCTCCCTGCTGACAGGGTTCTGACCCAGAGCCTAAGGCTGAGCAAACACACCAACAGGTCACTGGCTGCATTCACTGGCACTTTATTACACCAGTATTGGCCAAATCTTGCTGTTAATAGCCCAGAGGGGTGCAGAAGGGATGAGAGGAGGGTTAATGAGCACGGATACTCTATTTTCTCTTAAATATTCATGCACCAGGCGATCCTTCCCTAGAAACCTCTATTATTCTCTAGAGTCTGGAAAGCAAAAAACAGATGAATTCAGCAGAAAGGCAGAACAAGGCAAGTCTCCATGCCAGGGAATGCTCTGAAGAAGGCCTTGTTCCCAGCTGGGCCAGGGGACGGATCTAACAACCTATTCCCACCCAGAAAGGTTTACGGACCACAGTGGCCTCCCTCTACCCCACACTGATTTAAAATACCTCTCCCCACCTTTCTTTCCAGCAGGACCCACAATTCACAGAGGCTTTTCCACAAAACCATCCCCTGTGCCTGGGACAAGGCAGTGCCAGTCATTATCTCAGGAGCAAAGAACTCATTGTCCATTCCCGAATGTAAAGCTGAGGGTGGATAGTGCAGCATTGCAGGATTTGCACTTTTAGAGGTGCTTTATGTTTGCTGCATTTCCCATCCAGCTAATTCCTCCTGTGGTTTCCTTCAGCAAGGTTCTGTCTGGGTGAATGATGATGATAATTTTTTGGACACGGAGCCCAGTTCCTGCCTGGCTTGAATTTTGTCTGTGATCCTCAGCAGAGCATTTCAGCTACAAGGCAGCAGCTCCTTCCTTACAATTGTTTGACTACACCAAAAGTAGCATCAAACATCCTGACCTTAGACCTCTCCAGACTTCCCAGTTCCACGCCTAATGGTTTAATAAACAAAAAAACTCCTCTGAATGAAAAATGAATGAAACATTCCTCTGGCAATCCCTTGCTTTCAGGGGAGATGCACCAGGTTACCTCACAGGCATGAAGGAACTTAGGCTGTAGATCCAGTCCAAGTAGGCTGGCACAGGCATTGGGGTTATGGAAGGTGTTACAGTAGGGAACTAACCCAAAACTGGCAATCCCGTGGATTTCCCAGCAGCCATCCCTGTAGCAGTTGAGAGGGACCCCAGAGTCCCCCTGGACTGGAGGAAGGAAAGGAAATATTCTGCCAAATTTTCTGAGCAATGACTGGGGTAAGGAGCACTAGAGAGTTAAAATATATGAGGCACTTCCTTGTCTCAAAACCTGGTTTGTGATGAGGTTCTGATGTAATTAAACCACATAAAAATATACACTAAATATCTACAGACCTAAAATTATCCCATACCTATAACTGTACCATGTATAATTGTACAACCTGTTTTATTTCTATATATTTCCATATATTTCTATATATTTCTATATATTTCTATATATTTCTATATATTTCTATATATTTCTATATTACATTTCTGTATTTACATCATCACACATTATGTATTTTTCCACAGTATTTTAAGGGCTCTGCATGGCTGCTTTTATCAGAATCCACCTCTACAGTGAAAGGAATACAGGGAGAGGCAGCAAGTATTTCTTGACTTCACATGCCACACCTCCTTGCCTTGATGCTGAGGCCACCTGGAGCCCCTGGGATAATGGGAATCTCACAACATCTTCTTTTTCCACCTACCCTGGGCCAGAGGGAGCTGTTGGACATAGCCCAAACTTGCAGCAACCTCAGCTGTAAACAGAGTGGATGGGAAGGAGAAGGGTTACAAGCAGGGGGTAGCACTGCCTGGCCCAGGGTGCAACAACTCAGCAGCATTGGAAGAGTGGACAAACTTCCCTGCAGCTTTGTCCTTTGGGTCGGGGCAGAGGTGACTGCCTTGTCCCCAGGATCACTCGGGACATGCTGCTGAAAGACAGGGCCAATCTACTCTCCAGAATCAGAGGGGAGAAGCACACCCTGAGGACCTGGATGTTTTTCTCTCTGTTCTCTGATCTCTGGGGAGATGGAGGAATGTTGAGAAGGCCTGGCTCAGAAGATAACTCACCAGAAAGCAGCCAAGGGGCCTGGGTTTGCAGGAGAGCTATTGCAGGTGGAGAAATGGCAAAACCAGAACTGCAGGCACAGCAAGGTGAAAGAGAAAGAAAAAAGAAAGAGGGCAGCTTGAAAACCCTCTAATTCTAAGAGCTTTCACACTGCATCCTGCCCTCACACTATCTCCACCTGCACAGATCAGGGTGTCCTTTGCCTGGGATCCCCACCAGTCCTGCTGGGAGCAGATCTTGTGGTCCACCACGGGCACCATCACCTCCTGCAGCCTGTCCATGCTGTCACCACCCACTGCACAGAAAAGGGGACACGAGAAAGGGTGACACCTTAGCCCAGCAGCTCCAGGGGTTGAAGAAAGAAGTTTTACCTGTGTGGTGGCCCCCTGGACACTCCTCCTTCCCTGTTACTCACCACTGACCCCTCCCCAGCTGGTAATATAGCAGGGAAGGTCATTTGGCACAATTTCTCCCTTAGGTGGAAGCGTTCCCACCTCAACAAATCCATTGGTATAGGAGGAGATTTGAGGCACAGCAGGGCAATGTTGTAGCTGAAACAGCCCCAGGTGAAAGATTCCTTACTGAAAATCCTGGATGAGGCAGGAATCAGACATCCTCAATCCCATTTCAGCACTCACACCGGGCTCCAGCCTCTGCACGATAGACAAGCACCTTGCAAATATAATTAATTATTCCTTACAGCTATCACAGGTGACAGGAAAATAAGAGCAATTAAGAAAGAACAGGCCATGGTACAGGCTGATAAGGGGATAACAGTCCCCAAAAGCCTCCTACAGGTTTGAGATGAATTTTGGTGGGCCCTGGGTGGACAGGCATGTCTCTGAGAGGGGTTTCAGACAGTCCTTCAGCATTTTCTTGTTGGCTTTCCTTCATCAGATGCACACAGTGCTGTGATTGTGGGCAAGTCCGTTAATCTTCTGTACATCCTGGATTAATCTGTTTTTTTTCCATAGATGGGGAAAACAGGCCCGTGTTTTCCCCATCTTGGGCAAAACAGGACTGAGATCATCCATGTGGACACCATGGAACACCTCCAAGAGAGGAAGCCATTTGGGAAATCTCCTTTACAGCATCTCCCAGTGCTTCCCACAAACCCAGCCTCACTGGGAGTTGGACTGAACATGCATATAAACCCTGGTGAGACTGATGCCTTAGGTTTTAACTTTTATATTTTCAAATCCTGTACTGCTTAGAGTGCAACTCTGAAGTTCCTTGTAGCCTGGAATTTCTGCTCTCTCGTGCTGGGCAGACATAACAAAGCCTCTCCAGGCTTTGCCTTCAAGCACAGCCAGGCTCTTCTAGGCCCAAAATGTGTAAACCAAAGACTCTAAGGGGAGGGAGGGCAAGCTAAGGGGAATTACATCATTAAACTGAGGCTTTAATTGGAGAATTAACCCTGATATGCAAATGAACCAAACCTATAAAGGTGTGAAGAACTCGTGACCTGGGGTCCATCTTGGGGTCCATTTTTGGAGGCAGCCTCTGGCTCCCCAGGGTGTGCCTTGAAGGCCTTCAAATAAACACCTATCTTTATTCCCTTACTCTTGTCTAGTCTCTGTTTCTAGGTGGCTGGAGAAGGCATCAGGACAGGATGCTCAGTGTCATTCAACCATTAAAAATAATCACCCATTGGCAATGGCATTGGGATTCCAGCCCTCGTGAGTGCAGTTTGCATCCACACCAACGTAGTACTCGGTGCTGTCCACCTCCAGGAGGTTGTGCTCGCCCAGAGCCACCCACTAGGATACATCTGGGGGCCTGGAAAGGAATTGCAGAGCAATTGATGCAAAATCTACTCCCCACTGAGTGCTGTGCAGTGCAATTCCTGCACCAGCCAGACTTTCCACCAGTGTCATCACTTCCCAAGCACCTTTCATCAGAGGATTTTCAATAGACCATAGCCAAATCTACTGTGAGTGGGTCTGGAGAAGGTCAGGGAAGCTGGTGAAGGAGCACAAGTCTGATGAGGAGCGGCTGAGGGAGCTGGGGGTGTTTAGCCTGGAAAAAAGGAGGCTCAGAGGGGACCTGTTGCTCCCTGCAACCACCTGAAAAGAGGGTTCTAGCAAGGTGGGAGTTGGTCTCTTCTCCCAGGTAACAAGTACAAAATGAGAGGAAATGGCCAACAGATATTGGGAAAAATTTCTTCACTGAAAGGGTGGTCAGGCATTGGAACAGGCTCCCCAGGGCAGTGGGGGAGTGGTTTTAAATCCCTGGAGGGATGTGTAGGTGTGGCACCTGGGGACGAGGTTTAATGATGGGCTTGGCAGAGTTGGGTTAAGGGCTGGACTCAATGATTTTAGTGGCCTTTTCTAACCTAAATTATGATCCTAAGTGGTTTTACAAACCAGGCACATGCTGGCTGCAGTTTGCTGATGAAGAAACTGAAGGTGAAGCATCAGCTACCACAGTGCTGAGCTTGAACAAGAAGGTTCATTTTGCATCTCTGCACCTTTCTGGAGCAGAGTGTGAAGGACCAGCTGGTTACACTTTGTAAGTGCAATCACTAAAGGCAGGAGCAATTCAAGGGCAGTGTTGGCTTGCTGGTGTCCCATGGCATTGTTGGGGGGTTCATGTCAGACACTACAGCAAGAGCAAGCAAACAACCCTTTTGTTCCATCTTCCCATCTCTGTGCAGGCCCTCGGCATGCAAACCCACGAGGAATGCTCACACTCATGCAAATGCACCTCCTGTTATGCAAATCAGCAATCAGCTTGATTTCCGCTCCCAGGAAGTCAGCGATTAATATGTAAAATCAAGGCTAAAGCAGAGTTCTCCAGGGCCCCTGATTAAGCGAGCAGGGAGATGTCCAGCTGTGCAAGGCACGGCACCAGTGGGGAGCTCTGAGGAGGAAAAGGGTCTGGCTCCCATCTGCAGCAAGAATGAGGAGCAGAACAGGAGTTTTAACACTTTTTATCCTACTCACATGCTGAGGCAGTGGGCTGCAGTCGTGACCCATTTGCTGCTCATAAGGGTTTCACCACCAGTGTGGCCATAGTACCCCATGTCCTCGGGGTAGGAAATCTGAAGTGACACCTGGATCAAACAACAACATGTTTGACACCCAAGCCATGCCTCTGCACAAACAGCGTGTGTGGTTTTGGACAGTGGAAGCTGTTATTTTCTCACTGATTTTTTTTTTTGTTTTGTTTTCAAATTTAAGGCTTTTTGTTCAAATATAACACACCAGCTTTACCTGCCACTTCCAGCTGTTTGGTTGGGTTCTGTGGCCTCCAATTACTCGCCCTGCCAGTGCATCTTTCTGAAGAGCATCCCTCAGGGGAGTCCCAGAGATTGCCCCTAACACAAATAAGGAAGGAGAGCAGTTTGTCATGTGGATTCCTAAAGAGAAATAGTCACCACAGCCAGCCAGGTCTGAAAGATGGAGTGGTGATGTTTGCACGTGGTGACACTGTGGTCACTCTCCATCCTGGAGGCTTCTTTAAGCCTCCATGAGTGAAAAAGACCATAAACAGGCTTCAAGATACAGAGCTCTGATATAAATTGAGTTGTTTCCCATTCTCCAGCCCCACTCTGATGCACCAGCCTACATCCTCTTTCTTTCAGGTTGCAGGTTTTTGCTCTCTCAGAGAACTCCCAAACCCTTCCCATGGAGATAATGGTCCCATAATAGAGGAAAACCCTTCCACATTAGGTTTTGCCCTAGCACAGAACCTGCAGAGAAAAAATAATTGATATGCTCTAATCTTCACCACTTAGAGGCTGAGAGGTTCACCCTTCCCCAGCTCAAATAAATTGCTACTTACCCAGGCAGCCGAGAAGAACCAGAAGCTGAAACATCTTTAGTGAAATTGTTGCATTGTTCCAAGAAAATGTCTTTTTATACTAAAATATCTGCTAAGCAGCTGGGTCTAAATTTGGGATCAATACAGCTTATCTATACCCATAACTTATTAAACTGATCAAAAATGTTCTCTTAGGAAAAAAAACCCAACTGCTCAATGTGGAGCAACCACACTGCATGGTTCCCCCAGAGCCACGAGGCAGAAAAATCCTGAGAAATTTGGAGTTCTCTCAGATCAAGTCAGAAACAAGGCAGGGCAGACCCAGGCTGGAGAGGCCAACGCTTCAGGCCAGCAATTGTGGGTGCACATTATATTAGTCCCTTGTAAGAGATTTATGTGTCAGTCCAGCTTTGTGCTGTTCATGTGACCTGAACTGATCTTTGTCAAATAGATAAACACAACCACAGCTTTTTTCATATCCCCATTAACTGCAGTCCCTTGTATTTTGTGCTGGTGGAACGTCATGATTTATATCTGTGTAATGGTTAAAGGTGCAATCAAGAAGAATAGTAGGTGCGTAAGTTCTAAATATAAATATAAATATAAATATAAATATAAATATAAATATAAATATAAATATAAATATAAATAATATAAATATACAGCCCTGCTTTTTGTGCCCAGACAGGAAGAAAACATGAAATGCTTGCAGCTGATGGAAACCTGGATATTTGGGTCCGTGGTCAGGGGAAATCCCCTTCGGATACACACAGGTCATCAATGGGTGGGAAGTAAAGCTCACCTTGAACTGCAGTCAGAAAGTAGCTGTCAAGTGAAAAAAAGGGAGAGTTAAGGAAATGAACTGGAGAAGACAGCAAGGAACACCAACCCAGTTGTGCCACTGGGATCCACTCTCCATGGAATGCACGAGCCAGGACCTTTCCCATATAATCCCTACAGACCTCTTCCAGAAATAATTTTTATTTTAGTGGGAGCAATAAAAAGTTCCATGTGATATTTCAGCACCGAGACCCTCCTTTAGTCACTGAGCACATTTTCCCCCTCACATCACAGATAATTTTTAGCTTCCAGTTAGTTTTGGCAGGAGGTCAGAAAGTGGCCTCCTACCCAAGCAGCCTCTTCCCTCACCTTCACTGCACTCATCATCCCAGCTAGGCCTGGCCAACTCACGCATTTTCCACCTCTAAGTTGTTTTTCCAAAGGCTTTATGTGTTCCCTACATACAACCATGTTTAAGAATGCAGTGGTTTATTCTCCTTTTGGACATCAGGCATTTATCCCGAGCAGTTGTTTGTCTGTAATCTGTCCTCCACAGCCATGCACACGTTATCATCACTGTGGCTTTGATGCTGGGCTGTGTTGTAATGCCCAGGGGAGAAATAAATTACACTGGGGATGATGAATTACAGCTGTTTTGAGAATTCCTCCACTCCAGGCATTGTTTCAGTGCAGAGCTCTTGAGGGATGTCTGCGTTTCCCCTTGGGACCCACAAGGATTATTGTGCCCAACTCCAACACCACAAAACCAACTCAAATGGCCCCTTTTTGTGTCCATACGGTGAAACTCTTCTGTCTCTGAAACAGAAAGGTCTCATCCCTGTTGCTTATGTGTCCTTATCCACACTGGCTTTCCAAACCATGTGTAAAAGTTGCTATGAGGAGCACAGGCTGGTGCAAACCAGTGTTATGCCAGAGTGTGCTAACAGTTTTCTGTCCAAAAAAAAGCAGAACATCTGAGTTGATGCTCTAGCACTGTTCAGTTAATTGGACTTCTGGCATTGTTTCATTCATTAGTGATCTAGCACTCTTTAATTAGTACACAGCCTTTTGTCCTTGTTCGCACAGGATCAGAATTAAATATTTGGATGACAGAAGAATTTTCTGGGTGAGTAGAGTATTTCAGGAGTGATGGGGAGCATAAGGGGTGGCAGCATGTGGGATAGGATGGATGATGGGGCAAGATTCTGAGACTGTACAAGCAAATAAGGATATTTGGGTGGACTTGATGTGATCCAGTGTGAGTTACTGAGCACAGAAAGAAAGTCATCTTTTAGGGAGCCCTTAAAGTACAAGCTGAATTCCAGACATACAAATATATATATACTCACTTTAATGATAAAAATGTTTGTCAGATTTAAAGTTGGTCTCATGAAATACAGACACTAAATCCACATTTACTGATGTTTCTCGTGGTAATGTTTGATGGAAAGGGCAATGGGCTGAACAGCAGCCAGTTCAGCACACACTGGGACGTACACATTCATGAGAAATGCTGCCTGATAAATTTATAGGGCAGCTGAGGTGCAGGGAAGTTCTAATGCACGCAGAAACTCTAGTCTGAGAGCAATTTTTTAAACAAGTTTGATATACAGACTGTGGGAGGCACATGGAACACGACAGCGTCTGACTCGTTAAAGTTACAAGATCAAGGGCTTTTTTAGTTGCCAGAGGATAACAAGTAAAAGGGAAAGGGATAAACAAAACACAGGGACACAAGTCTGGTAGACAAGGGATAAACAAGGGGGGGATAAAGAACAAAATCTCCAGACCAGAGCTGAGCTTTGGAGGGAGCTAATTGGGAAGGTGCTACTGATAAAAAGGGAAAAAGAAGGTGAACTTGAGGATTTGGGGTATTCAAGGGGCATGTGCAGGACAAGTGGTTGGACTCAATGATCTTAAAGGTCTTTTCCAACCTTAATGATTCCATGATTCTCTGACTAGGAGGTAAGTAGGAGATCCCACAGCAGGTTCCCACTGAGGGCATGCCAGGCTGGATTCCAGCAGCTGGGCAGGAGAAATCCCAGGTCCTGGGGGTTGCTGGAGGTGTCAGGCCTTATATAAGGTTCCTAACACAGACTGCTGCATATGGCAGAGCTCCTGGTTTCATTTCAAACCTCTCTGCACCATCTGGGGAGATGATGGATCCAGGACTGCTTTGGCACATGTTCTGCTCAGAGAGTAAACCAGGGCGTAAGGCTCAGTGAATGGGGAGACGAGCAACAACAACCAACACCCCGCTGTTTTCATCAGCAGCAGCATCTGACAACACCCAGTTTACTTTTGCTAATGGTTTGACTTGGAATTCTGGCCTTGGCATTCTGTTTTAAGTCTTATGTGGACTTGGGTCACTGTCAAAATAATTTGAATGCTTTCCTTCCAAGGAAATAGCAGCTTAGAGCACCTTCCAGCACCTAAAGGAGCTACAGGAGAGCTGGAGAGGGAAATCTCACAAGGACATGGAGTGCTGGGACAAGAGGAAATGGCTTCAAACTCACAGAGGGCAGGTTTGGATTAGATATTTAGGAAGAAATTCCTCCCTGTGAGGGTGGTGAGGCAGTGGCAGAGCTGCGCACCTGAATTCCTACCGACAGAATGTCATAATATAAATGAATTTATGTATTAAATATTAAAGCCATATATTAAATCTTTATATCAGGGCAACATATTGACAAACATAGGCAACACTGACAAACTAGGTGGAATAGATGAATCAAAAGTTCTTGTCATTAATCCCCCTGTAAAACTTTTCAGCTTGTCTGAGGACAGGCGATACAAAACCAAAACCATCTCCCCTGGTAGAGGCAGTGATACAACTTTCAGGAATAACATTTTACAGCTGGGTGCTGTCAGTGTGACAAAGTTTCCTCAGTGCAGTAGGAAGAATTTGGATGGTTAGACTTTTAATTATCCAAAACGCTGCTCATCAAACCAAGGTCAA
Source organism: Monarcha castaneiventris obscurior (assembly GCA_026261815.1). Taxonomy (NCBI): domain Eukaryota; kingdom Metazoa; phylum Chordata; class Aves; order Passeriformes; family Monarchidae; genus Monarcha; species Monarcha castaneiventris. The sequence goes on from JAMPIT010000230.1 coordinate 2,285,377, forward strand.
AGGGCTCCTTTAAGCAGCAAAACTTGCTACCTGCTTTAATATGTTTAATGATTGATGATTAATTTTGAGCATTCATAAAGCTCCATTAAAATCATTAAGTGTTCATTTGCAGCTCATAATGAAATGTTTTGTTGAGTCAGACCACAGTGCTCAGTTAGCTGTAATTTCACACTGTTATTTCAAAATATTGATTTGATTACATGGAAAAATCTAAAAAGAGGAGCAAAACATCAGTAATTCATATTATTTAAACACCACACAGAACTGACAGAAAAGTTTTGAGAAATAATGTCTTATTTATTTATTTCTAACAGCAGAGTAACTTGACTGTGCTCCAAATTCTGCAGAACCTTCAGTCCATAACTCAATCTCCCGTTTCAGTATTTAAGTAACCATTGCACTAGAAAGAAGTTTACTGAAATCCATAGATTTCAGTCCCATAACTCTTCAGAGTGAGGGGTGTGATTTTTCTACAAGAAAATTAATTGTATGCTTTAGAAAAATTACTCCGTGGAACATTATAAACACTCCTAACTCCACTGAAATGAAAGGAAAACTTTAGTATTAATGACATCAGAATCTTGCCCACTGTGCTTACTGGAAAAGTTCACTTTGACTTTAAGTAAAGAGGAAAAAGTACAAGATAAACAGTTTACATTCTGTCTCAGAGTCCTTACTCAAGGACTGGAAAAATGGTAAAAAATATGGAAAAAATAGTAAAAACATTCATATATAGTATTTTAATATGCTTCTTAATTTAATGTCAGTGCTTTTCACTTAAAGTCAAAAAGAAAATGCTATTCGCTGTGAAGGAAAAAGGTGGAAAAGCAAATCAGGAGCTTATGAGTAATTTGTAACAGGAAGAAATGTGCATGAAAAGATCTAAAGACTATTTTAACTATTTTTTTTTTTTTTTCAATTTCTGCAAGCAGACTGAGAGCTTTTTCTACATCTTTTCTGTCTGTCGCAGCCATTACATAGTATTCCTGTAATGTCTTTAGATGATTTGGGCCCTCTTGCAAACAAGGACAAAACTCCTTTAATAACTTTTCTGCTGCTCTTACACCCTGTTGCCCCTCTTCATTCTATTTATCTCAATTACCACAGTGCTAAATTCTCTATGGCATTTCCCAGTTTCTCAAATGGTGACTAATATAAAGCAAAATGCAGTTTTTGTCTATAAATCCTGACTGCCACACGTGTAAACAGGGTGGTTACGCATTTGGTTTTCTAATTATCTCATAAATCACACCGTGCCCCAGACTGGAAATTCATCACCTTAAACTGCTACAATCTGCACACCTGCTCTGTAGCTGATGCCATCCTACTCTTGCAGCATGCAGGTTTTCAGAAGTGCTGAATTTTCCTTTATTTTTTAAAATGAAAAGATGTTAAAATAAGAATGGCTGGAAATTAATATTCTGTATCTAAGTGGGTTGTCAGTATGTACATTTGTGCTTTTCCTGCATGTATATTCATGCACTCAAGACTTTTTTATCTCAGTTGTATGCTCAGGGAATAACATCAAGCCACCTTTCTCTTATCTTCCCTCCTCTCTTCTTTCTGACATCACTCATGCTGGTGTAAAAAGAAAGGCACACACCCTGCCATACCTGTTTTTCTCAACATCAGAATTTCTGGAATAAAAAGCCCAACTCGTGGCCTCAAAGCAATGGATGTAGGAATAAACACACAAAAACATATCTGAAAGAACAAATTTTCTGCCAGTTTCAGGAAGTCCAACACAAAGAGCAGAAAAAGGCTGAGTGCCTCCACGTGTGGATGTGGCTCAGCTTTCTCTGGCTGGTGTAGTTTAGCTGCAGCTGAACTGTGTTTGCAGTGCCCCACGTTCCAGCCAAACCAACAAGAGCCCCTGAGAAGAGGGCAGCTGAAGAACACGGGCACCTGGATGCACGGGGAGGTTGTTTTTGGCTCAGGATCAGGATTTCCCTTGCTGCTAAGCTGCAGGTGTGATCTCATCCAGCAGAAAAACCAACACCAGCACACTGAACAGGGATGGCAGGGCCAGGGATGGCAAGCCTGGCCTGAAATGAGTGCAAGAAGGGCTGGAAGGAAGGACAGGGCTCTTGGACTCACTGGGTACCCCCAAACCAGAAGGAGGTCCTCGGCCAGACTAGGACCAGATGAATCCCTGCTGGCAAACCCCATTTGGCAAAGGTTGTGAGTGCATCAGCAGGTGCTGCAGCCCTGCCCTCCCAGCCCTGGGTGCTCAGCTGTCTGTGGAAACTGCTCCGTTGGAGGAAATGCTAAATGAGAAGGAAAAGCACCTGAGAAGCCTCATCTGGGGCTGTACCCCGGGAGAGCTGCTCAGGTCCTTGCACTTGGTCCTGCTTGAGCTGTGTTGTTTAGGATGTAGTTCCCCACCCCTTCTTCCCCCACTCCCCATTTCATGGCCAGCACTTTAAATCAGCACTTTGTGTGTTTGGAGCTCTTGGAAAATGAGTTCCTTGCTGTTAAACGTGATGGTAAGTGCTTGCTGGCAAAGGAGATGGGAACCTTTGCAGTATCTTACCTGTTGATGTCACAGCAGTGGGATTGCCTGTTACTGTGTGGGGTTGATGGATTTTCTCCTTGTGAAACCTGAAAAACTTTGAGCTTTCAGATCACTGGGATGAACCTTCCAACAGGCAAAGAGGCAAACGTGACTGTTAACAGAGTAGCAAAGACAAGATGAAAGGCATTCTGACACATCCTTTCTCCACGTTTGCCATGGAGAGATAAAACCCCAGGACTTTGTACAAAGAGGGATACTCAGGCTGAGGAACTGATGCAGTGCTCAGGAGAGCTGCTACACTGATCATCTCCATGTTCTGCATCTTCAACGTCACCAATCCCAAACCAAGGGTTTAATCCACAGGTTTAGTTGGATCAAAGGGAACTTTTCCACACATATCTTCAGACCCAGATCTCCTTCTACGCCAAGAACTAAACTTTACCAGAGCCAAGGGCTTGGCATTTCTTTTTGCTGCCTATGTTGTGAAACTGTTTGCACAATTCCTGGTGTGGTTTTGCCCCACGTCAGCCACCACAGTCCCAGACAATACTTGGTCACATTTTAGTGCATAATATGGGCCAGGAATGATTCCAGTGGGCAACTGGCTTGCACAGGCTCTTGTTTAGCGATAAAAGAATGGATGTGAGATGTGTCTTGCCAGCCGGACTCAGGAATAAATAATGAGTGGCGCCCATTTTGTTACTAATAGAGTCAGAATGATTTTTTTCATCAGCTGAAACCCTGTTCAGATTCCTCCTTTGTAAGGCTGATGCTGATGCAAAGTGTTGTAATTAGTCTTTTCACCCTCCAAGTGTGTGATGAGCAATATCACCTTTTAAAAAGTCTGGATGCTGCAAAGCAGTTGAGCAACAAAGCTCTCTACTCATGGTCATGGTTCTGATCCATGGTAAACAACATCAACAACCTGACTGAGACCAGAAGACAGTAAACCAATATCCTAATGGGGATTTCCAATGGCAAACTTTACCAGCAGTTTTTGAATCACTGTGTCCAAGTTCTTCAAATCATCAGTGGTTTCCCAGCCTCCTCTATTCTTTAATAGAAGCAAAAAGATGTTAGGAACTGTGCACTTTAAATATTTTTAGATGGGTTTTGATATTTTAGGGTAAGATGTTCACCTGCAGCCGTGGCAGGCCCTGATTGGAATCTCCTTCCTTCCCTGATAAATCCAAGGCAAAGGACTGCAGGAGAACTGAATTGTGCAGCTCCAGGGTAGGATGCTGAACAGTTCTGGGTCTGGGGGGACAGAGCTGACAGCTTTGCACTGAACATGTGCTGATGCAGAAAGGTGGAGGAAAGAGAAGATTGCTCTGACACCTGGAAAAAGAACTAAAAATGCCTGTTTTGGTGCTAAAGGCCATGGCAAGGTCCTCAAGGACAAAGCACAGGGTACTGCCAGTACTGCCAGCTTCTAAAAGGTTCATGCTGTTCTTGAACGGCTCATGGTGACTGAAGCAAAGAGAACACTGTGAGCTTTAAAGGAGTTGAGGACATGGTGGCACATTGTGTTCTCCCTGGAGATTAACAGGATAACTCCTTGGAAGTGGTGAATCAAATTAGGCCTTTTCAAAGTGTCAGAACTTGGTTCAAGCACTGAAAAAGGACAGCACAAATGAGTTCTGTACTTCACAGTTAAATGAAAATGCACAGGAAAAGCTCAGGATAGCAGCCAATGTTCCTTATAGACAGCCCTGCATGTACAAGTCTTGGATTTGATAGAGACAAAGCTTGGGAATGTGGTCTTATCCCAAACAATGGAAGGAGTGGTTGAGTTCACCAGAGCAGAAAAATCACTTCCAGAAGTTATAAACAATCTGTCAGAGAAGCTGTGGTCCTGTGCCACATGGAGAGCCAAAGCCCCAGAGGATCTGGACAAATCTGAATCATTCTGTTCATAGCTCTCTGTCCTTTCCAGCTTTCCCAAATTATCCCAGAGCTTGAGTAGATTGTCCATGTGCCTATTTGGAAAAAGCAGAGGCTGACCAATCTTCTCAATGTGAAGTCTCCATATTTATCTATATAAAGCACCATGAAATAGAAAAGTTGTTTTACAAAAGAGAGAATTTTGAAATATTTGCAGTAAGCATAGATCTGCATGTAAATTTATAAACAGTAAGTGGATGGTTTTCTTTCAGATAGATGTCTAACTTTTCATAATATATTGATGAATGTACAGGTTTTCTCATATATTTGCTATTCTTCATATGCCATTTATAGCTTCACAGTCCTTACAGTTTTACAGATCACGTGTTTGCCAGTTCTGATGCACAGATTAATGCAAAATCAACCACTTTAAAAAGAGACAAATCAGGCACCAAGCACATAAACTCTGCCAAGGAAGAAGTCAGCCTCGGAGGAAAATGAGTTTGTTTACTTTTCCCCAAATACCACAACTCTTGCATTGAATCATGACAGCTTAAGTGCCTTGTTTCTGATTATATGCTTAGACAAGGAGTGCTGCTGCAATTAATGAAGTACTTCTGTCAGGCACTAAATAAATTTAAACTCTGTCAATGGCATGTGTTGCTGGAAAGCTGCCAGTTCAAATCTCTCCCTGGGACACAAATGCCTGCATTTCTCTAAACTTCTCCCTTAAATCTCCAAGCTGATGCTCCCACTCTCACCCTGAAATCGCGGCAAACCCCTGAGTTCTGCTAAGGGCACAAAGCTCCCTTTGTTGAGCAAGAGAATCGATGGGTCAGGTGTTAACCGAGTTGCTTGACACCACTCACAAAGAGACACCTGCACTACGGTGGAGATGACAAATAAAATCAAGAGCAGCGTTGATAAAGAGCAGCATTTCCTTTAACAACCGTGCTCCGGACGGAACAATCCCTCCGAGCAGCTGGGGAGGATAATTTATCTGCCAGAGGAGCACTGGGGCAGTGACTCGTGGCTCTCCAGTTCCAGGTACCCCCACAGCTCAGAAGTGATGATCAGCTGTGCCAGGGGTAATGTTACAGGCACGGCCGGGCTGCTCTAACAGCTTGTTGCTGCAAAAAGGAGTGACTTGTTATCACCCTGTTCCTGGCAACAGATCCCTCACTTGCCTTGAGCTCTGGAACCTTTCCTCCAACGGGGTGAAATGGTTTGGTTCACTAAGCCAGGGAAAATGTATTCCTATTTCTGCTGGTCGTTTCCCTGTTGTTTCAGAAAGCTGAATCAGGTGCAGAATTAAAGAGGCAGGTGAGACCCTGCGGCAAGAATTGGGGCTGGAGGAGGAGCAGCACCTTTCCCATCTCAGTGCAGCAAGTTCTTGAGGGGTAGCTGAGTTTGTAGCTGGACATCAATGCTCAGAATTAGAAAAAACTGCACATCTAAATAATGAACATTTTACTGTGCTTTTCACCCAGTGCTGCAGGCACAGTCCTGTGCAAGGTGGAAGATCTGTGCCGTTGTCTTGGGGTGACATTTGGGGTTTTTTTTTTTCCTTTTTTCCTCTTCTGGACTGTTTCAACAACATCAGAACACATCAGGAGAACTTCTCTTCAGGCCCGGAGGGGGCCTTAAGGCCACCTCCCACGGCAGCTCCGAGAGGACTCCAATTTCTTCCCAGGTTTTCTCGCTATAGCGAGGGGTTTTACTATTCAGCATTATTATCCTTTTCCTGCATGTTTGTTAATAAAGAGGTTTTACCTCCTTCACTTTCCTTTGAGGATTTTTTTCCCGAACCTGGTGAGGGGAAGGGCAGCTGTAACCCGACTTTCTCCCAGAGGATATATTGCTGGATTTTGGCCCCGTCCACTCTCACACATCCCAGGCCTGTAGAGAAACCCACCCCGAGCCAATATCCCCAAAGATGGGAACAGATTCCAGCCACAAACAATCTGGGTTACAAACAGAGCCTTAGAGCAGTCACACAAACTGCACAGAGGTGTTGCTCTGAAAATCCCAACTCCACAAACATTCCCTTGCATGCCTCACCAGCAGTAGAGTCCTTTGAAGTAGTTATAGCCAGATTCCAAAATTTATCTTTTCTTCAACATTCCAAAGAATTTCCTTCACAATTTTAATTTTTTTTCTAGTTTTGTTAAGGTTACTACTTCTCAGCAATTTTAATATTTCCAGGGCTGAAAAGTTACCTAAAAATTATAAAGCACTAAAGTGCATTTTATCTCTACCTTACAATAACTCAGAAGATATCAGATATGGAAAAAATTAAATATTGACTTAAATAATGCAGATTTAATTTTGTTTTGTTTTGTGCCTGTAATTAATCAGATACAGCAATGCTGTTCATCCCTTGGGAAAAGGGTAAGGTTTTTTAAAGAAATAATGGCAAAGTCACAGAGTCAAGAGGAATTCAGATGCTGCTGACATCTCCAGGTTCCAGAAGCAGAAAACTCTTCCAAACCTGTCAGATCTATTAATTCTTCATGTCACGCTACAGACACTCCTGTGAAATCCTGGATTTTACCCAGATGGGGAAAATTTTGTAGGTGAAATTAAGAAAACAGAGTTTTCATATTTTCATGAGTTGTTTTTTTAAAACTTGGAGTGGAAATCTGAATAAAGTCAAAATTTTTAAGCTTATTTAACGTTATTTACCTTTGATTTTTCTGCAACATTCTGGTAAAGGTTTATTGTCTGTTCCTATTTCTGTTTCCTGAACATGAGATCTCTCCTCACCTAGAAGACAAAAACTTGTGAAAATAGAAGGAGATGCACAAATAAAAAGCCCTACACCTGAACTGGCATTAAACAATATTCCAAATTTGCTTTAAATACTACCAGAATATATACGAAAAGAACTAATATTACCATCCCAAAGAGCATGTAGAACATTTCCCCTGTTTAGGAAGAGTTCCAAACCCATCACTAGATGTCACACAAGAAAGGACGGATGTATCAGTGTCACCACTTTGGTGACAATTACCCACAAACCCCAAACATTTCTTCTGTTTTCAGGTGTGTGTACTGAGTAAATACTTTTTCTGTCCTACAGAGACAGTATTTAGGGGATACAGATCTCTCATTCTCATAATTTCATTCCTTTATTCCTTTTCTCTGACATTCTCTGGAAAAAAATTTAGTGATGCCAACTTATCTCATGGAGCAATTTCCTGCTTAGTGCTTTTATGTAAAAACAATGTGCTGGTGTGTAGACTGGAGAAACAGTTATTGCATCTTGACAATCAATCACCCAAATTAAAATAAGCCAACTTCATTATTGTCTGAGAAAATAAGAAGTAATTAAAAATGAAGTATTTGGATAACAATTGTAATAAGTATCAAGAGCTTCTTATTTTCCTTCTACTGAGTTCTATTATAAAAGAAACAGAGCAGATCAATTTTTTTTCCCAAAACAATTTCAATCTAGTTTTATAATTAAATCAAAGATAGATTTCCCCATTAGCACAACTATTGCAGTATCTGAGTAATTATGAATAATCAGCCAAGGGTATTCTTTACTGATTTTTCTTGTGCATCATTAATTATCTGAAGTGACAGGCCTAACATAATTTCTATCATGAATAAACAAGTAGAGGAAACACGGAGGAAGTCAAGTACAAATAACAAGGAGATGGCCTCTCTTTGAAAATCAGAGCAATCCTGCAAAATGTTAATGACTGTTCTATTTAAATGAAGCTGCAAGACATTAAAGCTTGTGATATGTTGCATATCATTAATTCTTGGTAAAAGTGTAGATGGAACTCATCCTTAATTCAATGCAATTTTCTGCCAGTTAATGGCCCTGAGAATCAAACATTCACAAATGTAAATGGGAGTTTTTCCAAACCAATTCTTCATGGGCTTTAAAAACTGGCTTTTACTGTGAGTAGAAAACTATACCTGAGTAATTTTCCTTTTTGTTGAGTGTGACCTTATTTTTATATTTGTAATATGATGCTCTTTTCTGATGATTTACTGTACTACATATGAATTTTAAAATATTTTTCAATTTGATACATTTTTTTTAATGGATAAATAAGTACAAAAATTGCTAACGTGGATGGATTTCCTTTTTATGTTCATGTTCCTTTTTGGTTGTTATTCCATTTCAACGTCAGAAATATGATTTAAAAATTCCACCATGATAATTCCGTGGTCTTGAAAAATTACTCAGTATTTCCTTTTCTATATTTTTGAGAATGTGACACCAAAAAACCAATTTCTCTCACCTCGTATAGTGAGATGCCGATGGAGATTTTAAAAAATACTTTCTTTACGATCTGTTGGAGTAGAGGTTAATGCATCTTTATAGCTTTCAGCAGCTTGTACATGGTCCTGGTGCTGATGGTGCTGGACATTAATCACTGCTGCCAAATTCTGCTGGGAAGAAATCGGTCCTGGCTCCTTCAAAGGGTAAGGGTTCTGTGTCCTCTGCTGCGTTTCAAAAACCTGCAGCAATGATGAAGAGTGCAAGAAAATGAAGTAACAATCACAACTGATGCCTTCTCCAGCCACCTAGAAACAGAGACTAGACAAGAGTAAGGGAATAAAGGTCGGTGTTTATTTGAAGGGCCTTCAAGGTACACCCTGGGGAGCCAGAGGCTGCTTCCAAAAATGGACCCCAAGATGGACCCCAGGTCATGAGTTCCTCACACCTTTATAGGTTTGGTTCATTTGCATATCAGGGTTAATTCTCCAATTAAAGCCCCAGGTCAATGAGGTAATTCCCCTCAGCTTGCTCCCCCCTTAGAGGCTTTGGTTTACACATTTTGGGCCTAGAAGAGCCTGGCTGTCCTTGAAGGCAAAGCCTGGAGAGGATTTGTTATGTCTGCCCAGCACGAGAGAGCAGAAATTACAGGCTACAAGGAACTTCAGAGTTACACTCTAAGCAGTACAGAAATTGTAAAATACAAAAGTTAAAACCTAAGGCATCACAACAACTTCTGAAAGTTTTCCAGAGCAGTTTCATTTGAGTCTGTGTGTCCTCTGGAAGGGAAGGGAACCTTGAGATCACATTTTTTCTGGTCCAAACCAGAGGACTGAAGTCAACGACTGGCTGGAAAGCAGCTCTGCAGAAGAGGATCTGGGGGACCTGGTGAACAACAAATTGGACATGAGTCAGTGAGCCCCTGTAGCAAATAAAGCCAACCATGTGCTGGGCTGGATCAGCTGGAGCGTGGCCAGCAGGTCAAGGGAAGGAATTCCCACTCCGTGTTCAGCAGCTGTTGGACAGAATTCCTGCAGAGCTGCTCCCAGTTCTGGGCTCCCCAGTGCCAGGGAAAACATTCATCTGCTGGAACACGTCCAGCAAAGCTACAATCATCATAAAGGGGCTGCAGCCTGAAGAGTTAATCAGCTCAGACTCCTCAGAGTCCCCCGGGAGTGGCCCAGCCACTCGAGCATTGTCTCACACAGCCTTTGAGGTGCCCTTCTAAGGAAGAGTGCCCGGCACATCCTCCCCGGGCTGGCAGGCTGGCTCTGCCCTGCAGAGCTGCCTCTCGGCAGGGTGGGCCTGGTGACCTCCCAGGTCTCTTCCAACCTCAGTATTGTGGAACTGTTTGCACAATTCCTGGTGTGGTTTTGCCCCACGTCAGCCACCACAGTCCCAGACAATACTTGGTCACATTTTAGTGCATAACATGGGCCAGGAATGATTCCAGTGGGCACAGACTCTTGTTTAGAGATAAAAGAATGGATGTGAGATGTGTCTTGCCAGCCGGACTCAGGAATAAATAATGAGTGGCGCCCATTTTGTTACTAATAGAATCAGAATGATTTTTTTCATCAGCTGAAACCCTGTTCAGATTCCTCCTTTGTAAGGCTGATGCTGATGCAAAGTGTTGTGATTAGTCTTTTCACCCTCCAAGTGTGTGATGAGCAATATCACCTTTTAAAAAGTCTGGATGCTGCAAAGCAGTTGAGCAACAAAGCTCTCTACTCATGGTCATGGTTCTGATCCATGGTAAACAACATCAACAACCTGACTGAGACCAGAAGACAGTAAACCAATACCCTAATGGGGATTTCCAATGGCAAACTTGACCAATCCACCCATTCCATGGGAGACCCCTTCACTCCCGAAGCTCTGAGGTGATTTATCCCAAACCCCAGTTTAATGCTGCTGGCTGCATTACTGACTGCTCCCACCCCAGCCGAGCTGTTCCTGCATCCAGCAGCGCTCCTTAAATGCTGGAACGTTTCCAAGAGCTCTGTTTGCACGGGAAATACCTTTGCCTACCAACCCGAGCAGCTCTGATAGCACTGGAACAGTGCTGCAGTAAAGGAGACTAAAGGATGAGCTGTGTGGTCTCTGCAAGGCTTAATCATAAGAAAAATCAGACTGTTAAAACTCATATTATGCTCCATACAACTGTACTGAATGTAGCTGCACTCTAGAGATTTGGAAGCACCACAACTTCCTTTACCATCAATATCTTATTTATATGAAATGGAAATTCTCTTTTGTGAATACAAGAGGGAGGTTTGAAACACACCAGTACAACAAAATCCACAAAACTGGATACAGCTGAATCTTTGCTCCCGCCTGGCAACTCTTAAATGCAGAATTATCTTTCTTTATGCTTCTCCAAGGTTAAAAGATTCAATGATTTACAAGTTCTGAAGGGTGATACTGTTAACAAGGTGATGATCATTTAAATTGTTTATGTATGATGCAAATATGAAAATGTTGTCTAATCACTGTTAGAATTCCCATTCATGAGCATCCTGTGCCTGCCTTCCAAGAGGTATAAATAAATTTGACTGAAGATTGTGACAGATTTATTAACATTTGCCAGTGAAGTGGATAATCCTGTCGGATACATAATGGTTCAGGATTAAATTCAATTGTTCACAGGATAAACGTCCTGCACATCATCTGCACAAGTGGAAGATGAAATGAATCTCCTTAAGAAAATGTAATTTAAACTGGTTTGATCTACAAGATGCTCTTCCTTTTGATTTTGAATAATGACTTTCTGTAAACATTATTGCCCTCAGTAATGTTTAGTTCCTACTCCCAGTTTTTTTGACCAAAACATTGTTTAGGGTCAGCTTCTTTGATAAGCTTGAAATTTATTATAGGCCTATTACTACACAAATATTTTGCATTGATAATGAAGGAAGAACTAATGTTCTATTAATATTTTTCATCATACTTAACTAATTAAACTCGTTCACAGAATTTCCTCTGTATTGCAAGCTTACTTCTGAAGCTTGCTGATTTTAGACAGTCAATATTTGAAAACATTAATCCTTTGAAATTTTGAAAGGTTATTCCTTTATTCCTTAATTTCTGGTGAGTTCTACAGTAAAACAGTTCTGAAAGAGGCCAAAGATCTTTATTCACACTACACAGTCCTTCTGCTATACTAAAATATTACTTGTACAACAGCCTTGAGAAATCTTTAATAACAGCTACAGCCAAGAATTGCCTGAAATTTTCTCCACCGACTGAAAAAAGAAACCTACAACTAACTCAGCTGCAGCTTTTTATACTGTATCTACATATCTAAATGTAGAGCAGTCAGCACACATTTCACATTTACATAGGAACATTTAGAAAAGACTGATATTTTAGAAAAGAATGGTACAGGCAAGCTGTAATTGCTAAGCACACAAAGAGCTTTGAAAAATAAGCATTTAAAGTGTTCAGTTCTCTGCAGGATCTGCCAGTTCTGGATTACATTGTTTTAGTTCCATTGCCATGAATGATAAATGACATTTCCTTCAAAATTCGGTGTTTGCAAAAGCAAAGACCTGATGCAGATATCATTGTGTGGAAATGCTGTAACACTGCAGTGTTTGTAGTGGCTTAAAGCCCTGTAACAACCACAGTATATTTCTGATGACCTGCCAGTTGTTATGGTTTTAACCTTGCATTACCAATTAGCTGTTTTTTATCATGGACTGACTTTACCATAATAGGAAAATCCTCTGTTGACAAACTGTTTGGGAGAATACCTAAAATATTAATCCTAGCTATTTATTAACAGTAACACAATCCCATTTCCACTGTCTAATACACAATTAACAGAATAAATATTTTAAAAAGTAAAATTTCAAAAAGCGTTTGCAAGGAAATTTGACAACGTTTTTCATCCACCATTTATGGATTTACCAGCTTTGATGACATGAAGGTGCCACCTTTGTTTAGTGTCACATGGCACCAAAAAGTCTCCTTTGGCTGTTTTCAGAAACTCTTCTAAATGCAGAAACTTAAACTTTTAAATGCAGACTGTTTCCTGCACAACACAAGTAATGAGGAAAGAATAACCACAGGAAAAAAAAAAAAAAAAAAAAAACCACGGGGAGAAGAGGCTGGAAAATCTTCCTAAAGTCCTTGTATATTTTTGTGACTAGGTCAGGATTTGCCTCTTAGTGGAACAGTCAGTAAGACCTGTTCAGAAAGCTCTTTGATTCCAGCCTCCTTGCCTCTGGCATATAATTACATCAAAGCAATTCCAAAGTTACAACCAAATGAAAGTAGACACAATAAACCCGTGCTAATGCCAAAGATTATTTTATTTTCCCTCCATAGAAACAAATAAACATTCCTCCTCATCTGAAAAAGTTTTTGAATAGTATGGAAATATTCACAAAAAAAAAAAAAAAATCAATGAATTATCCCAGATTTTATAGTAAACAAGAAATGTAATCTAGATAATTATAAATTTAGGTACAGTATACATTAGTTTTTACATATTTATACTTATTCATATTTGACTAAAAGTCTAATGATCTCATTTTACTTTTTAAATAGTGAGGCCTTCTGCCTTGCTGTGGATGAAATACCATTGATACACTCCCTCTAAGATCCAGGAGACATTTCCAGCCTTCTGTTGAGTCCTTCATAATTTTTGTCAATTAGCTATAAAAACATTATTGCGTAATACAATTAATTATCCCTGCATTCTTCTTGTTTCTTTGATTTTCCAGCTCTAAGCCAGATTCACAATCTAAAAACTAAAATATTCATATTCTAAAGATTAAACCAAAAATGTGCTAAATGTAAAATCTTGAGAAGTGATGTAACAGCAACAACACTGGAACAAAATAAAACCCTTCCTAATGCTGGAAACACACATGCAGGGCTCCTCAGATCATGGTGCTGAAACCAAAAATACTCAACATTTGCCAGATTGGAAAGCAGAGCAGTAAGCTTTCTCTTTTAGAAAGTGTATTTTTAAAAAATTAAATATTTTTGAAAAAAGTCACATTGAATATATGACATATATATTCTTATACACATTATATACATAATTCTCCACTGACAGACCTTTGTTTTCCTAAAATTTATCGCCTCTAATAGAATAAATAACTTCCTTCTCTAGTGTCTGAAACAGTTTTGTGCTGATGTTCCAGAAGCACCCATGCAACCACTTAAAGCAAATCTTTAGTGCAGCACAGAATCATCCTCAAGGGAGCTACATGAAAATAAAGCTTGATTTCTCTCCGTGAGAAGACACAAAGTGTCACTACAAATCCTGCTATGCAATGCTGCTCTTTAATAATTTATTGGAGTCTCTGGGCTCCGGGTAAGCTGACAAATTTAATATGGAAGTGCTGCTCAAGTGTTGAATAAATATGAGCTAAAGTATTTTTCCAAACAAACAAAACTGCTGCAAAAGAGTGGCCCAGGGCAGATTAGGTTTATTTTTCAGTAATTTATTGACAGCAGCACTATTTTTGGTACCAGTTTCTTTAGTAAATTAGATAAAATAATAATTAAAACATGCTTACATTTACCAAATCACCCCTAGGTTACTTTGGTTCTACAACTCCTAATTTAACCTGCAGAGGTGGATGAAACACTGGACTGATGGATCACCAAGTTTCAGACTGTTGACACTTGTGACAAGCAAAATGTGAAAGCATGAGCTAAAAAAAGGACCACTTTATCTATATTTTTACACCTTTTTTCATCTCACTGCATATCTCTCTTTCCAGGCTTTTAGATTATGAGGAAAACCAATGTTTGGGGGTTTTTTTTTGACAACTCTTTGGATGATCTTTCAGTGATCATTCACTCCCATTATCTATTTCTTATATTTTAGCCACTCATTGAAAGAAATATAACTCAAAGCATTGCTGCTTAGTTTCCTTAAAAAAACCTTGATAACGCTTTGGTGAGGGAGTCTGTGAAATCCAAGCAAGCAGATCGCTCTTTTCTGTGTATTTCCAGAGGTGTGAGACAGGACAGCCCTTGCCACAGCCATGCTGGCTCTTCCCAAGGATGTACTACTCAGGTACCCACTAAAACTGTTATTTTTTGTAGTTTCTATTATATTAAGGCTTACAGACCTCCCCTTCAGATCTGTGCTAGAATCCCTTTGTAAAAATCTTGTGTTTGGCACTTCCCAGTCCCCTGCAGCCAAAGTGCTTTGAGCAAAGGGTACAAAACTTGTGCTTGTGGTGTGCCAGCTCATCCCCCTGCTCCTCCAGAAAGATGGGGCAGGTGCCACCTATCCCTGCAAGTTTACTCTTGGTTTTCTCTGTTCTTGGGCTCTTTCACCTCCTCCTCGACACAAGAGGATGCATGTTGGAATCCAAGGCACGCCTCTGGCTGCCCTGGGAGCTCAGGGCACACCTTTGGCTGCCCTGGGAGCTCAGGGCACACCTCGGGCTGCCCTGGGAGCTCAGGGCACACCTCGGGCTGCCCTGGGGGGTCAGGAGCCCCAGCAAGGGGGTCCCAGACCCTGGCAAGAAGCCCAGAATGGCACCGGCTTTGACCTCAGCCCATGGGAAAAGTTACCAACACTGCCAGAATCATTGCAAGCCACCAGAGTGTGAAAATGAGTAGTGGTTTAGTATTTTACAAGGTAAAAAAGTAGATTTTAGGGTTTTTAATATGAGCACGAAGGGTCTAAGATGGAGGATTTTGGGCGTTGCCCTGTTCTTCCTCTTCTTCTCCTTCTCCTCCATCTTCTCTGGTGGTGGTGGCACAAAATGATTGGTAGAATGGAAAAGAGGTAGAAATTCCGTGTCTAGAACAGGTGCAAATGAATTGGTACAGAACAGTAACTGATAAATGCATTGTGAAGAATGGTTGGATGATGGAAAGGGCACAGAAAGGCCGGGACAGCCCAGGGCTGGGCAGTGCCCGCTCGGACTCGGCTGCATCAGATGTGCGGCCGGAGCTGAGAGCTGGCAGAGAGAAGGAGAAATCAACAACCTGAAACAACATCTGCAGCCGTTTCTCATCCGTTGGGGCTCGAGGTAAAGCTCCCCAGAGGTGAAGATGAAGAACCTGGATTTGTGCAGAGTACCCAACTCTCACAGAAGCAAAGAAAGGTTTGGGAGTGGAAACCTCTTCACTGCCTTCTAGGATAAACACAAATGCGAAGAATTCCTCTAGATTTTCCTTTATTTTTTTGTTACAGTCTTGTATTTCCTAATTCAGCACTGGGATCAGGCTCTCTTCTCTGGCACCTACTTTTGGTAGGTCTGAAGAAAGGTTTCTCATTCCTATTGTTGGCAGAAATACAATTACAGAGCCAGCACTGCAGCTCCTCTGTGGCTCACCTGTTACAAAAAACATTCTGAAGAAAAGCAGTTTAATACAAAATACAACTATGAGATCAGGTTCTCAAATATACACAGGAAAAAAACCCCCACAGATGAACGTTAGGCATAATTTTATTTTTTTTTTTCTGAATACTTTTATTTCCCATCTGCTCAATGAACATGATGCACGGATCTGCAGTCACAGCTTAGAGACAACTCCAGGGAAAAGTTACTTAAAATGCTTCTGAGAATATCCTGTGCTTTCTTTGGATAAATATGAACCAATGTCTGTGGATTTTCAAGCATAAATAGCTCCTGAAGTGACAGGGAATGCAAGAATTTCACTTGGAAGCAAAGGCAGAGGATGAAAAAAGCAGCTTTTTTTTTTCTCTTCTGTTTTTATGCCTCACACTTGAACCACAGAGATTATGTGGATGCATCCTTTGGAAAAATGAGATCTTGGAGGTGAGAGCAGTACTGCCACAGAGTTTTAATGAAACCAATACTTTTATACGGAAATGAAAATGCTCATGCAGAAAATATAACTAGCACATTAACTATATTAATATAATAACACTTCGAATTAATTCTGCTACTTTTAAAACTTTCAGAACTTTTCCATTCATGAATTAAGGCAGAATCAGAAAGACCCATCCTGAGTAGAACACAGTGGAGCAGACATGAAATTTCAGGGGGGTGGAAATACCCCAACTTCTTAGCGATCACCTACACCTTGGAAAATTGGGCTATTGATTTGCTTCTTCAGCTATTAATGCTAAAAGTTATCTTGGCTGGTAGAAATACTGTTCTTGAGCACAATTCTGTACCTATGGAGAGGAAAAGAAACACAACATTGGTAAAATATAGCAATAATCTCTTTCTGGATTATACCAATAGGGGAATCATTTTTAAAGGCTGTTCAAATGAGAACAGCAGTGGACAGGTTTTGGGTTTTTTTCCATAGTCTTAAGCAGTGGCAGGGGAGTTTTAGGTTGAGCGTTAGGAGGAATTTCTTCCCGGAGAGGGTGATTAGATGTTGGAATGGGCCGCCCAGGGAGGCGTTTGAGGGAAGACAGGGTGTGGCACTCAGTGCCATGCTGGTGTTCGTTGACAGGTTGGATCCAGCGCTCCCGGAGCTCTTTTCCAACCCAAACAATTCCTTGTGTAGGCGATTTTGTGACTCTGGAATTCAGCGCTGGCCCCGCCCCATGGCTCTGGCCCCGCCCCCTCAGCGCTGACCCCGCCCCCTGCCTTGGCCCCGCCCCCCGCAGCAACGCCTGGCTTCTCCCGCCCCGCCCCCGTCGCTAGGGGGCGTTCCCCGCCGGTCACGCGCCAGGGCGCGGAGCCGAGCCGCGCTCCCGCATCGCTCCGCCGTGTCCCGGCGCTGCGCTCGGCGCTCCGCTGCTCGGGGCTGCGGGAGCGGCGTGAGGGCGATGCTGGGGGCCGGTGCCGCCTGAGGGCCGGGTCCGCTCGGCTCCCGGCGGAGCGGCCGCCATGGGGCTGGGATCCAGCTCCGAGGGCCCCGGCGGCGGCGCCGAGGGCTTCCACGTGCACGGGGTGAGGCGGCCGGGCCCGCGGGGAGAGGGGGAGAGGGGGAGAGGGAGGCGGGAGGGCGGCGAGGGGCGGCGGGCGCTGAGGCGGGGCCGGCGGGGTCGTGTCCCGCATCCCGCCCGTGCTGGCCCCGCTCCCACCTGCCGGCTCCTTCCCGCAGCTGCCACGCCGGCAGGGGCGGGGCGGGGCGGCCGCGCCGCTCCCGGTGCCAGCGGTGCCCGTCCCGGCACGGCGGCTGCAGCGGGCAGGGACTTGGTGCCGAACAGCCCGGGGGAGCCTGTAGGGCTGCTCCTGGGGAGCTTGAAGTAGTTTAAGAGTAGAACAGCCTTTCCCTCCCTGCTCCCCTCCTTTTCTCCCTTCTCTTTACGCTCCCCTCCATCTCTTCCTGTTCTCTCTCTCTGCCCTTCTCCTTCTCTCCTGTGCTTCTCTCTGCCTATTTCCGTTCTTCCCTCCCTTCTCCCCTCCTTTCCCTGCTCTCTCCTCTGTGGATCCTCACAGCGTCTTGTTAGGGTGTTAATTCCCGCTCCAGCGGTGTTTTCCTCCGCGGCTGCCTCTCCCAGATGTAGATGCAAGTTTGTTGTCTCTGCTCTCTTTAGCAGATTCTCTGCACGCACAGTGGTGTAAGTGCATATCTGGGAGTTTAAGGATGGACAGAGGTGTTGCTGATAACAGCTGTTGCATGAGTTAGCGTTTCTTTTCGTGGGTGTTTTCCCTCCCTGGAATAAGGATGGGAGCTTTGCTGCCACGGGCTGCTTTCCACTTCATTCTGTGTTTCTCAGCATCAGTCTAAAGCTGCCTGTTTGCTTTTGATGCAGTTCAGGATTGTGATGAAAGTTAACACTTCTACTCCGGCTGTGGTTACAGTGCTCAGTCTTGACTGTTTAATAACAAAGCATGATTTTTTATTCTTATTTTTGCTTTAGAAGCTTTTGCTGAAGTAACTATGCTATTAAATATATTTTATAACTTTTATAGACAGTTCTGCCAGCAAAAGCCCCAGTAGCAATACAACTTTATCTATTAAAAAAAAAAGTAAAAGTACATATCTAGTATTTTGGTAACACCAGACCAAATGGAAGATGTAGCAATGAACTTCCTTTAGATGATGCATGGGTTGTAATTTTGCGCTTAAATTGTGAAGTGGCCCTCAGAAGTCAAATATATCCGAGGTTAAGGGCTTCTGAGTTAAAAAAATGTGAAGTTAAGAGCAAACTGTCAGTAGGTTTGCAGTGATTCCTTAACACCATCTTGCTTTGTCAGTTTACCTTGAAGTGGGTGGACTCTCATGTAATCTGTGAACTTTTTGGTGGGGTTTTTCCTGCTATGAGTGTGTTTTAATGAGTATTCTCTATATTTATGCCATCTCTCCTATGACAACTTTGGTTATAATGAAATTGAGATGTCCCAGCTCTGATTTCTAAGGAATCTTTTGTAAGTGGTGGCATTTTTCTTGACTAGAACTTGAGGGCAGGTGTGCGTTTGTTGTGTAAGTGTTCCTGTTCCAATGGGCTGGAAATGTGGGAAGCCATCTGTTAGTTGTGTTCATGGAAAAATGGCTCTGGTGCAAGTGGGGACTCTCACTGTGCTCAGGTTGTTAGAATCATGGAAGAAAATCTTGAAGCAGCACGTTGAAAACCAAGCTTTTCTCCAAAGCATTCAGTATTTAATAATTCCAGGCTGTGAACTCTGAATCACAACATTTGTGTTTGATATGGGATTCAAAACCTGCTTTTTACAGCTTGATTTGGACATCTGTTGTTCATAGTTTTATAAAAGTGAGGCCCTAATTATGGACTGCTTCTTGAGGGCGGTCATTTGGTGCCTTATCTCTGGCTCAACTCAAAAGCAAATATTGAATCAAGTGGGAAGATTAACACTTTCACTTACGTAACTGGAGATCAGTGCAGAATAATGATAACATGTATGTTCTGCAGGTCCAAGAAAACTCCCCAGCCCAACAAGGAGGACTGGAGCCTTTCTTTGATTTCATCATTGCCATAGGACACACAAGGCTTGTAAGTCTCAAACAATTTAAGTGTTGTTTTTTTCCACCCTACATGAAATGTGGAAAGGTAAAACCCAAAACTGTCACAAGTAGAGAAACTTTTCACATTGGACATTAAATGTAGAGTAAAACTGGCAGGTGTTCAAAGGCTCTTTGGCTAGATCCAAGTTTGAGGAAAAGATTTTGTTTATGCCTTCACTCACCTTAACTTCTTAACAGGTTAACACAATGTTTATGTTATTGCTCATTCATAGATATTTGCTACCACAAGGTGAATACTGAACTGGTGAGTCAATGATCAGAGCTCAACATTTGTTTAAACAAACTTGTTTCAACATTTGATAAAACATGAAAAAGAATCATAGCCTGTCTACTTACACTTTTGAGACCAAGAACACAGTT
Organism: Monarcha castaneiventris obscurior; assembly: GCA_026261815.1. Taxonomy (NCBI): domain Eukaryota; kingdom Metazoa; phylum Chordata; class Aves; order Passeriformes; family Monarchidae; genus Monarcha; species Monarcha castaneiventris. Next base: position 2,305,269 of record JAMPIT010000230.1, read on the forward strand.
CCTGTGTGTTATGAGAGAAGAGTTGAGTTTTGGTTTGATGGGGGTTTTTTGGATTTAGGTTGGGGTTTTCTTACTTTATTTAAAAGGCTCAGAGCTTTGCCTGGTATGCTCCACCCTAACCACATACAAGCTGAATTCATTAAGTTTGTCTTGGTTTTATGAGTGGAGGTATCTTTTTTGGAAGTGATCATTATAAGGGCAGATTTGGGGCAAGATCATTTAATCTTCTAACATGACAGAAATGAAGATACTATTTCACAGTCAGTTTGCAGAGACTTTGAAGGGCTGTTGAAGAGGGATGGGGCTCAGTGACATGAAGTGAAATGTTGCTGCTCATTGTTAGACTACACAGTTGGCATCTGATCCTGCTGGTGTTATTTAATAGCAGTTGTGAAGGACAGGAATGCCAGTGATGAAATGGAATAATAGGAAGCATTTATGGAAAGGGACATGTGTTGACAGAACTGACTGCTTTCTAGTAAAAGAAAATGGAACTGTGTTTGTGAACCACAGAGCCTAAACTTTGATGGTTTTGGTTCTTTGTATTCAAATTCTGCCACAGATGTGATGTGTTACAGGTGCAACTGGCAATAATGCTAATCCTGTATCTCTGCTCTACAGAACAAGGAAAACAATATGCTGAAAGACCTGCTGAAGGCAAATGCTGAGAAAGCAGTGAAGCTGGAGGTGTATAACATCAAAACAATGAAAATACGAGAGGTGGAGGTGATCCCCAGTAACATGTGGGGAGGACAAGGCCTCCTTGGAGCCAGCGTGAGGTTCTGCAGCTTCCAGGGAGCCAATGAACACGTCTGGCACGTTCTGGTGAGGAGGAGTTCTTGAGTGGCTCTTTGTTCATGTAACCTTGTTTTACAGTGTGATGTTTAGCAGTAACTGTTATGTAAAGTACAGTGCTGCAGTCACACAGAGGAAGGGAACTCAGTCCTGAAGGTTTGTCTGAGCTGTTTGAGTAGGGACCAGGAGTGGGTGGTGTTAGTGTTGCCAGTGACAGTAACAAAAATAACTCCATCCCAACTGGGCCAAACCGTGTAAGTGGGAAGGGTTTTTTCGTTTTATGTTGAAGAATCAATGGCAAAAGCAAAAAGATTCCGGCCTGATTGGTGTCTCTGTATTGGTTAAACTTCATTAAATTAATATTAATGTTACAAAAAGCACCACAAAATAGCTGAAGGAGTAGCTCTGAATAGGAAAAAATGTTTATGTTTCAGGTTGTTTAAGTAAATGCAATTTCTCAACATCTTCAGAGAATGTTATTTTAAATTGGTAGCATCCTCATAGATGTAGACTATTCAAGAACTTTTTTATCCCATTAACAAATTGTTCTTTCCTTCTTTGCTCTGGAAGTTAGCTTTTCTTTTGGATGTTGGTAGTTTATCGTGCTGTGGGTGCAGATGACTCGTGTCATTCTTTCACAGGACGTTGAGCCTTCATCTCCTGCAGCTCTGGCTGGTCTCCAGCCATACACTGACTACGTTGTTGGATCTGATCAGATTCTCCAGGAGGTAGGCTGCATGTTCCTTCCAGTGGGGAGTGATTACCTTTGTGCCTGCCACGTGTATGTTGTAGGATTTGTTTTTTTATAAATCTAATCAGATGTATGGGGACGGTGTTGGGGGATTTTTGGAAAGTTGATTTTATGACAGAAGCTTTATTGTTAAGGTAAACATTACCTTTTCTTTTTAGTGTGACAATAAAAAGAAGTTGCCACTAAAGATCAAACTACATTGGTGATTTTTCTCTCTGTGGGTGTTTAATATCTCACACTGAGTAAATAACTATGTAAAATACTGACTTGCACACTTGGGTTTATTAACTACTACTTTCTTTTATTTTTTCATAGTCAGAGGATTTCTTTTCCCTGATTGAATCCCACGAGGGGAAGCCGCTGAAGCTGATGGTTTATAACACTGAAGCAGATTCCATCCGGGAGGTAGTTGTGACTCCCAATGGAGCTTGGGGTGGAGAAGGAAGGTACTGATCTCTGTTGGTGACAGGTTATACACTTGCTGTAAATGAGCTCCTGTTAGGAGTATTACTGCTAATTAATTAATTATTGGTGTTTCTGATTTAAGCCTTGTTTCCTCACACTTATCACACAAAACTGTTAATCTTTCCATAAAAAAAATCGCTTAGAACTAGGAATTTGGCATATTCTGGATCTAATCCTTTTTGAGTTGAATCAAATGGCAAAACCCCGGTGTTGAGTTCCCCATTAGCAGATTCATTATCTGCCTTCTCATAGTCAAAACATTCAGCTAAAGCAAGAACAAAACCCACATCAGGTCAGGTTAAATATTTTATAAAGATATAAAAGAATTCACTGAAAGCATGTCTAAAAATTGATTGCAGAGTGTTCCTTGAGTGCTTTAAGTGGAAATGCTTGCAGGTAGGTATTTCCTGCTATAGATAAAAGACACAAACTTTTCTTGTTTAAAAGAGTCGAAATTTATAATATTAGCTTTGTTAAGAGCACCTTTTTAATGTCTTGATTTACTTCTCTTGTACAGTTTAGGATGTGGTATTGGATATGGCTATTTGCACAGAATTCCAACACAGTCCATAACATCAAAGAAAAAGCCTGAAAGCAAATCACCTTCACCCTCGCCAGAAGCTGGAACTCCTGTGCCATCCACTAATGGTTACACGGAGGTAGGAAAGAAAGAAATTCCAATCTCTGCCATGTTCTCTGGCATTTCAAAATTTTCTGCTTTTTGGGACATTGGTAATAGTTTATTTTAATACAGCATTAAATTTTGCTTGAATGGAGTGGAGCTGGGTAAAGGGAAAATGAGAGCTGATGCTGCTGAGCAGGTGCCAGATCACCAGTGGTGGCTGATACAAGTTTTTGCCAGATACTCTCTCCCTATTTTCAAGTCTTGCATCCTACAGCTGTGCCAGTCAATGAGGATCATGTTAGAACACCTACCTCACTAGGAGAAAGATGCACCTCCAAGAACCAAGTTCTAAGAACAGACTGGCTTTAAAAGGCTGAACTGGAACATGTCCTAACGGGTGTTTGACTTTCAGCATCGCAGCTTCTCTCTGAACTGGTTTATGTGGAGACAGGCAGGATGCTTTCTTGGGACTGGCTTCAGGTGAAGCTTCTGATATAAAAACATGTTCTTCCTTCTTACTGTCTTATTCCAGACTCCATTATTGGCACCTACCTCTCAGAATGACAGCTCTGAAACAGTTATGAACTTGGATCATTCCACAGATCGAGAAATAAGTGGTTATTCACCAGAAAGCTCCCTTTCTCCTCCTCCCCCTCTGCAGAGAGTTATGGATCCAGGTATGTTTTCTCAGGTGCTTTTTTCACCAGTTCTTTATAGGACATCTAAATAAACTAATATGGTCTTAAACAAGCTGGAGATTTAAATTCAGAACTGTGAGTGCTGGTGGTAGTTTTCCTGGAAGTTTTTGACTTCCCTGGATTTCAGAGCTGGAGAATTTGGGTACCACAAGTTAAATTTATTTGCATTTAGTAGGAAGGGGACTTCAGTCCAGATGTAACATGTCCTTTTGAATCTAGAATTTTGGGTTGTATCTAACTGTTATTTGCTTTCTCTTCCAGGATTTCTAGACATGTCTGGAATTTCAGTTTCTGAGCTCACAAGCTTAACAGAAGTGTCCAGCCTGTCCCCATCAGCCTCCTTCAATGTGCCAGCAGCAGGTGCTTCTGTAGGCCCTGAAACATTAATGTCAAATACTGAAGCCTCTGCTTATTTTGGTAAGTGCACTCAAGATTTCCTTTAGATCTTATTTCTGGAATGGCACCAACTAATGCTTGCTTAACATCATCACACTTCTTGGAAATAGGCAAATTTTAATAAAACTTAGAAAGAATGGCAAAAATGAGATGGAAAAAGTAGCAGAAATCAGGTTTAGAAATGGAAAAATCTAATGCGTTTTTCCTTAAGTTTATAGAATGTGGGACTCTTTAAATGAAAATGCTGATTGATCCAGGTTAAACTGACCCTAAAAGGAGGTATTTCTAAATCAGTGCAAATTCACAGTTGTAAAATGAAAACAAAATTGCAGTCATCTCAACAGTGCCTTTTTGTGGTGGGCTGACCCTGGCTGGACACCAGATGCTTTGCAAGTCACTCTGTCACTCCCCTCCTCAGCTGGGCAGGGAAGAGAAAATCCAACAAAGGCTCATGGGTCAGGATAAGGGCAGTTACTGTCACAGGCAGAACAAACTCAACTTGGGGAAATTTAATTTATTACCACGCAAACTAGAGCAGGATAATGAGAAATAATCTGAAATCTTAAAAACACCTTCTGCTCCACCCCTCCCTTCTTCCCAGGCTCCGCTTTACTCAGTTTTCCATTTTCTCCTGCCAGAGGCGCAGGGTTATTGGGCATGGGAGCTGCAGTCAGTTCATCCCACATCTCTGCTGCTCCTTCCTCCTCAGGAAGGGCACTCCTCACACTCTCCCCCTGCTGCAGCACAGGTGCCTTCCACCAGCTCAGTCCTTCAGGAGCAGACTGGGTCCCACATGAGGCCACAGGTCCTGCCAGGAGCCTGCTCCAGAACAGGCTTCCCGTGAAGTCACAGCCTCCTTTGGGCATCCCCCTGGGGTGCAGGGGAATCTGCTCTGAGGCCTGGTGTGCTTCCTGCCCCTCCTTCTGCACTGACCATGGGCTATGCAGGGTTTTTCCTCTTGCATATCCTCATTCCTCTCTCTGCCTGCTGTTTTGCAGTCCAATTTCCCCTCCTTCTTAAATACATTCCCCCATTATTTATATAATCATTTATACATTAAATACAGAGGTGCTGCCACAGACACTGATGGGCTCAGTCACAGAGCTCCCCAGCCTTAGCTCCATTGGGGGAAGCTTCTGGCAGCTCCTCACTGCAGCCACCCCTGGAGCCCCCCACTACCAAAACCTGCCCATGCAAACCCAATACACTCTTCTATTTAAAAAAAGTAAAAAATACTTTCACATGATGTACACCTTTCCCTTCTAAAGGTGGGGTGACTGTAAAGTTGCAACACAGAGTAACAAAAGGTGCAAGAACACAGCAAAGCAAATGGCTTGTGTTCTTTTAAAACCTCTGTGCACCATCAGATTTTCTGGATTTGGGGAGAGCTGAGTGAACAGCCCAGGTGCTTGACAGTTGTGAATCTGTTTATGTCCTGTATGAGGAGTCTCCATCATGCTGATTTTTCTAGATGTAGGGAAAACCAGAGGCACTGTCTGTTAGCCTGATATTTTTTTTTTTACAAACTTATCTCCATTATCCAGAAAATGCCTCAGCTTTGGACGTTGATGGTGTAACCCCGTATCCTGAAGGATCAGGCAAGCAGCCCACACTGGATGACCTCCTGCCTTCAACTTCATCTTTACCTTCTCTTGATCTTCCTCACGACATTTCTTCAAAAACAACACTAGGAACTGATGCTGATAACCAGGAATCCAAACTGCTTGTGAACAGCACTGAGAGCTCATTGACCACTGCTCCAGAGACACCAGAGGATGAAGCAGCAAGTGAGCAGAAAGGAGAAGCAGCTGCACAAGATGCCGAGTAAAATGGACCCTGCTGCTGTTCACAGACTGCTGAATGCTGCAGTGCTACAGCTTGGAGTATTTTTCTGATCTTGAAAGAATTACAGCTACTCTATTTTGTTAGTGTAGACAATATTAGAAAAGAAATCACATGAAGTACATATCCTGTTGTCTTTTCCAATCACTGTTTAATGGATCTATGTTCAGAATTTTGAATGCTGTCCAAAATTACCAGATCAAGGGAGACATTGATGCAGAAACAAGGTGGACACTGGCAGAACACCACGTTCTGGAATTCACATTTGCCTACAAGTGCTCCTGAATGTATTGACGAAGTCACTGTGCCTGAACAGTGACACTTAGTGATGATTTTTATCAGCGTGTTTGATGGCATTAAGAAAAAGTATTTATAGTTTGGATTTGTTAGAAAGCTTTTCTAATGGTACACCTTGGTTAGACTCTCCTTGTGACTTGCAAGGCATTTCTTAACACTAACATACTTTTATTCTTCCTTACTACTCTGCAGACTGTTACTGTTCTTGGTTTAAGTCCCTTCTCTGTAACAGTTCCTCCTGTACCTCCTCCACACCTATTTCAGCAGGGGGTGGAAGCTGCAGCCCCAAATGGGACAAAGCCATGGTGGTGGGGTCCTGTCACTCACTTCTGCTCTTGAGTGGACCAGGTGGTGGCCTTGCAGTTAAATAAACAATGAGGGGGGAGGGAATGATGATAGTTACTTGAAACAAATTGAAGATGATTTTAACATAGGGGTGATGAACCATCTTGGTAAAGATTGAATGTCTTGGCTGCTGTAGTGACTAAGAAGTAGCTTTCCTCTGCTTGTGCTTTTCTATTTACTCATTACTATTTTTATACAAATCACTAAGACATGGGGCTGTTGTGCAGCACCAGAAATTGGTTGTTGTAGCTTTTTTTGTTTGCACTTGTCTCCAAATTGCTTCTGAATGTAACACCAAACATGAACAGTGGAAGACGGTGGTTTTCTAACCCTCAGGGCAGTGATTTATCATGGAACTTCAAAGCTGATGATAGGGAATAATTCAGCTGCTGTGGTGAAAATCCTTTGTAAATTAAGAGATTGAGGTGCAAGGCTGGTGTGTGTTTAGGCTCTAAACTAAAGTACACTTATTTAGCACAAATAGCCTGATTTCCTTTTCCCTGCCCTGGCTCCTGCTGTGTTTCTGCTCTGTGCAGATCAGTGCCAGCTGCCTGGGCTGAAATCTGGTACTGAGGCAGGGCTGGGACTCTGGATCCCACAGATTTGCCTGTGACAGCTCAGCTTCAGCCGAAGGGTGCAGGCAGAGTCACAGCACACAAAGGCTTCAGATGAGTCCACCCTGACAAAAAATATGTCCTTGATCTGTTGTTAGTCTGAAATACTGCAAGTACAGTAGTTCAACAGGTACTTTGACAATCCTGTTCAGCTTTAGAGAATGTATTAATTATAAAGGCAGTAGAATTGACAGTGGATTCTAGTCTGCTAAATTGTGAGCCAATTTTATTTCCTGTATTGCTAAAATAAATTTCCTATTTTGTTCCCCCAGCTGACTGTTACAATGGTGAACAGCCAAACATTAAAAATAAATGTAATTTAAACTATTCCTATGTTTGTTTGATCTTGGAGCCTGATGCCTGAAGAGACCAAGGTGGTGTTTTATTCATGTTGTTTATTTAGGACTGTTTCTAGTCTTACACCTTACTCAAAAATGGCTCTGAGAGGGTAATAGCTCATTTAAGTGACTCTGTACCATAAACAGCCTTTAGAAATCCAAGAGCAGGGAATGTCACCATAATAAATGGCTTAAACTTACTTCAGTCTGTGCCCAGCCTCTGTGTGTTATGTTAAAACTGGCTCTGGGAAGGGGTTTGGAAAACCAAGGAGTTAAACCCTGAGCAGGAGGATGTTTTGCTCTCCAAAGCTGAAACATGATCATTCAAATGCTAAATGAGGTGAAGAGTTGGACCTCCTGGTCAAATTTCTTTTCTCTTGCCAATTTGGATGCTCCCTCACAGCTGCAGCCCAGAAAGCCAACTCTTAATTGTGAGTGACTGGAATTTTAGTTTCAAAACCTAAAAGGAGGAGAAGCACCTGAGGGTGGCTGGATTCAGAGCCAAAACCAAACACACTCAGCCCAGTGCTGTCCCAAACAGGGTTCCAGGTAAGCAGGAGCCTGATGTGACCTTTCTCCCACTCTCTAAACTTTGAGGCCATCTCTAAACCTGACAGCAGCAGCTCTTCTGCAGACACAAGAAGGATTATCTGGGCACCATCAGGAGAAGGGTAAAACAAAGGGAGGGGGAGGAGGAGGAGGAAAAGGAGGAGGTCACCTTGGACATTACAGCACCAGGGTGGTTTGTATGGCCAGACACAACAGGATGAGCTTCCAGACCTGAGCTGCTCCCTAAAATTAACAGTTGAGCCTGAGGACACGGGTCTGGCAGACGTTAAACCCACAGAGGCTCCCAGCAGCTCAAGTATTAGAGTGAGGATTAGGCAAAGCCCATCTCTGCTGAGCTGTGCTCCTGCCAGTGCCACAGCACCCAGGGCTGCTGGGGCTGAGCCAGGAGGGGCCCTCGGAGCCACGGGCCCTCCTCCCACCCGGGTAATCAAACCTCTGCTCAACAAAGGCCACAGAAACCTGGCCAAGCCCTGCCCCAAGTGAGGCTAACTTCATCCATGGGAATTTTTCACACAGCGTAACCCTGTACTGGGAATGATTGTAAAGCCCCAAGATCGTGATGAGGAAATAACCAGCCTAGAGATAAACATGCAAATCTCATTATTAACAGCAATATGGATGCTGAACTAATTCTGGCTGAACTTATGAGTGAATGGATGTATTTATTGTCTTTAAGTTGAACACCTACTGGTAAGAACTATTAAAACACCAAATTCAGGCCTTGATGACTCAATTTTCCCTCTTAAACTTTCACAGCAGGCTTGACAATCTACTGAACCTCCTGCTGTACTGCTCTGTGCTCTGTGCAGAGGCTGCTCATCCACACTGTCACTCTTGGCTGAGCTTCTCTGAGCTGCAACTCAGAAATGTTGCAGGAAAATGGATCTCCGCAATGCTGAGCAGAGATCACACCACTCATGTACTGGTGGGCTTGTGTACTTCCACATGCACTCTCCATCTTCCCCCAAAACTGGGTTAGTATTTTCATCTCCAAGCAGTTACACAAGAACAGGCTCTTTAAAGGAAGCAGCTACAGGTTACTCATTGCATTGATTTGACTGTGTTAATATGTTCCATTTCCTGAGCACTGCCACTGCTGCCCACACAACCTCCTTCGTGGCTTTTGCCTTAAGCAAACACTAACTGGCATTGCTTCTGCTGTAACAGAATTTCAGCTGTTTGCTTTAAGTTCTATTTCTAAGCTACAGTATGTAACTAAGCATTCGGAATCCCCTGAAAAAGATGGTTAGAGTAGTGTGTCAGGGTATCTTTGGAGAGAGAGAACAGGCATGTCCCACCCAGTCTCTAATCAGCACCTCTGCTCTGCATGGGGTTTGCACAGCTCTGTACAGAAAAACCTCCACAATAGTACAGGAAGCTATTTCAGTCAACCACTTTCTTGATATTTAAGTGTGTGTGTGTGTGTGTGCTCCCAACAGCTCTGTTAGCCAGCTGGGAGGTGACTCTACCTGGCTCTGTTCAGGAGTCAGCAGCACATCCACAGTGCAAGATCATGTGCTTAAAGATTGTTTCTGAATATCAAGTTAAACAAATTTCTAGGGATAAAGTTAGAAACAAACAGGACCTCTGTGAAAGGAAAAATAATACCTTGGTGTAATGTCTCTATAACAGTAAATGCCCTGCCAGTCTCTGGCTGCCCCTCTCCTGGGGAATACCTGGACAATCCAACTAATAAATCCCAAGACCAAGAGGTAGAACTACATTAAGGTCCCTTCCAACCCAAACCATTTATCATTCCACAATAAAGCTCATCCAGTTCCAACCCCCTGCCATGGACAGGGACACTTCACACTGGACCAGGTTGCTCAGAGCCCCATCCAGCCTGGCCTTGAACATCTCCAGAGATGGGGAGTCCACAATCTCTCTGCCTGGGGCTTATTCTGAATATTTTGTCAGTGTTTCTTAAAGTTACTACTAAATCCTTCAAGCAGTTCTTCTCATCCTAAAATGATACTTGCAGTTCAGCTACAAGTACTGAGCCAAGCTATCTTGTTCTCAGCCCCACCCCACCCAGAGAGAATAAAAATTACCTGTCATACACAATTTAAATGCTTTTCTGGGAGACAGGCTGCATTACTAAACACTAGATTCACAACTCCTTCCCATTATGACCTTTGAAATTAAATAACTTCTACAAATCCTCAGCCTTTTCTATGATTCTGGCAACCCAACTCTGTCCCAGGAGATGTGCCTCTCATTAACTCAATGCCCTCCACCTGCCTTCAGGACTCTCACAGACAGTACAACTCCAGAAAAGGTGACAGAATTTAAAAGGTAGTAGCAAAAAAACCCTTCTCTCACTTTATAGTCCATCTAAGTCAGAGCTGGGAATCTCTGGGAGCACATCTGGGCACTAAATTACTGTGTCCTCAGAGAGCAGCTCAGCTGACAATTCCCACAGCAAAACCTCTGAGCATTCTGCTCTGGCATTTCCAGCCTCAGGAAACCCAGCCTGGTTTCCCACGTGCCTCTTACAACCTTTCCACACCCAGACAGCTCAGCAGCAACTGGCACAAGCCACTTGCTAGCACAAAATACCTTCAATGTTCAAAAGCAGCAGTGCCCATGTGACATTCTCCCCTCAACAGGACTCAGAGCTCACACCTGAAAGTCTGCTCACCTCCAAAATTCTTATATTCAACCCCATTACAAGATTATCTTCACAGGATTCTGCTAAGGCACTGCCATTTCTTCAGCCATTGCATTACTTGAGGCTTCAAAACACTTGAAGCCCTTTGTTACATTCAATAGCAGCTACCCAAGCTCCAAAACAGCACAATTGATCTAGTACACAAAACAACTTGAAAACATTTTAACTAAAGCCTTTTATTCTATACAACTGTGAAACATCATTTACCCTTCTGGCATTGCAGACTCTTCTATTAAACTTTCCTGTTACTGTGTTTTGGGATGGTTAGAAACAAAAAAGCAGAAGGAAAATTACAACCTTGGCTGATTTCAAACAAAAAATTACTGTGAGCAACTCCAATGTATACAATAGGACAGGAAGACAACCAGGAAACAAAACATAACCCAAACAGTGCCTATTGGAACAGACAAAGACCCTTGCTATTAATAAATACAAGTCAGGACAATTTACCAATAAAAGTTACAGTTCTGTTTAACCATTTAATTCACATATAGCACTAAAAAATGTGCAGTTAAAGCACAAGTGTGTCAAACTAAGCATACACAGAAATGAGGATAAAAAACTGAAACTGACTCTCAAAAGACAGGGGAAAAGACATGCTAGCTTAATTCTGAACCATGGTTTTGTCTAAGCAATGAGCTTGTTTTGCTGGGTTAAAAGTGCAGAAGGGAATGACTACTTTGACTATTTGACTATTTTTTCAAATAAAACATGATGAAAAATATTTTACTTTTTGTCTGACCAATACAATCCCAGTAATATAATTTATTGGGACTTTCCCTAGGCCTCAACCTAAATCTTGATCACAAGATACAGGAAGGGCAAGAGCATGTGTCTCCTGAAGAAACTCCAATAATATACTGCCCCTTGAAGGCACTTGTGCTTCTGCTTCAGACAAGAGTCATTTCTACACCACTTCTCTACGAGGATTTGTAATTTGCTCTGGCTACAAATGGTTTTCTGGGATATCCCCACATTTTCTCACAAAAAGCTGAAAGGCCCTTACCCTCCCTCCCCCCAATAAGTTAAACTTCTATAAAAGATTACCATGAGCCTATGACAGTCACAGATTTTTAGAAACAGCAGTGAAAACAAGATCTGCATAAATCTCTAACAAAAGAACAACTGCATATAAAACCTCGGAAAAGAAGAATCAGTATTTTTATCTCATGAATATGAAATCTGCTGAGAAGTTTCTAAAGTTTAACATTAAACGTATGAAGTTATATTCAGAATGGTTTGAAGTTTTAACAAAAAGTCACATACTTTTGGAGCACAGTTACTAAAAATTAGACTAGTGTGTCTTTAGAACACCTAGGACAGTGCAGGAAGTATTTATATATATTTAGAAAAAAAATATTTAAGTTGCTGCAAAGCACGTTCACTCTATTATGATGCACAGCATCACTGGACTCACCCTGCTCTGATATTTTTCTAGTGTTCTTATCTTGCATGTCAACAGCTCTCTAAAGCAATTAAAGCAACTCTCATGTTAACCCTTGGCTTGCAATTAAATGGGCCCATTCATTCAAGTATGCAATACCTATTTTCTGGTGTTTTCTTTCCCAAATTTCTTTTAGTGGTAGAAATGCTTAAGTAAACCATGAGGAATCATTGCTGGAACTTTATGAATGGAATGTACTAAAAATACCTTGTGTGCAGTTCTTAATTACATTGTGAACAGTGACTAACATGGCCAAACCAGTTTGATACCAAGCATGAGCAAGATGAGGGGATTATGTTCTGGAAAAAAAACCAAAAACAAAAAGGAGGAAGCAAAAGTCTGCACTGGGTTATCATCCACTCTCTGTACACCTCACACAACACGAACCACTCAGGGACCTCCCATCTCATTGACTGAGACTAGGACAGACTTTAGTTTAAGTCATATAGATTTTTTTTTTTTCCTCTATATTACAGGTCTATTAGTCACTTCAATTAAATGTTTACTTCCCGTCCATACTGAGGCATTAGAAGTCTCATCTACCTTAGGGGTTCAGTGGGTTTCTCTAGAACTACTCTGGAACCAGCACAGTATGGCCAAGTAAATGATGACCCCTCTGGGTCTGCGCTGCCCTCACGTTGATTTCTGGCGGTAGTGAAGTGTCAGGTCCCCACCACTCTTCCAGATGAAGTGCTTTACAGTCCGAAGGTCCATGTTGGGGTCCAAAACCTGCACAGCAAACAGTCATCTTTTACTCCACAAGTGTGCTACACTGGCAGAAATTCTAAAAAATCCCAACCCAAACACTCCACTTTTCACAATCCTATGGGTGAACTGATACCAAGATGAACCACGCAAAGGCTCAGATTTTTCAATTAGCAGCTGAACCAGATGCATTACTGAAGGATTTTAGCAGTGTAACATGTAACTTCAGATTACAACCACCTCCTCAGTGCTTCATCTTCATGCACTTATCAGGCAATTAGTGGTTTTGGACCAATTTTGAAAACTGCTAAAAATGCAGAATTCAAACCATTCCAGAAACACTAAAAATACAACGCTATGCAATTGTATTAAGTCCATTTGTTGAGTATGAGTAAGTAACCCTGTAAAAGTCACAAGTCAGACCAAATTAAACAGGTTTACTATGGAAAATCCTTTACCTGCCTGTCTGCAGCTGTCTGAACCTTGTGTCAGCACTAAATTAACATGATGTCGAAACATCATCTGTAACCTTTAAAACTAAGTAAATCTATAGTATATTTTAAACTCAGTATTCAAAAATCCACAACTGATTCACTGCCACCCCCTGGTTTTGATCACATGGAACTCACCTGGTCCTGGCACAGAAGTTCAATCTTCTCCTCTGCTAGCACAGCAATGTCCTCCTCCTTTTCTTGCTCTCCTGCTTTCTCATTGTTGGAGGAGCTCGTTGTCTGAGACTCGTTATCCAGGTTGATGATTTTCTCATACACGTGTTCCATCACTTTTCTCACCTGAAGCATGTCACTGGCTGACAGGCGGTCTCTGCAGGAGTTAGAGAAGTTTGTCAGGAAAAAACTTGAGAAACTCCATTTCTTACCATTATAATACCTTAGCGTAGCAAACTATGCAGCTGCACAGAGATCTTTATATTGTCTAATAGTAATTATCAGGATCATCCAGAACACCATGACCATAACAGCAATTTATCCAAAGAGTCACGCAGCAAAAAACTCAGTAAAGTGGTTAAGATATTCAAAAGACCAGATAAAAATCTGCATTGATTTCTAACCTACACAGCTCCCAGTTCCAGCTCATGTGACTGGCAGACTAGTTAGCATTTCCTACTGTCAGCTTTTGTCCCTTTTCCTTTCAAAAAGCAATTATTCATCTCTGTTGGCAACAGGAAACAAAGCTGTGGTTTTGAACAGAGTAACAATCTATAAATTCATCTGTTTTCTGATTAAATACCACAAAAGACAGAAAGGCTCATTTCAGTAGTTAGTTCTTAGACATTTCTTAGCATAAACTTGAACAACTGTCTGTTGAACCCAAAAGAAATCTACAGTTCTTCCAAGTATTCTGATATAACTTAGTGCTTTAGAGCAATGCTGTTAAATGACTACAAACTTCTGGAAATTCATCAAGCACAAAACAATTCTCTGGGAAATCAGTGAATTGGTTTGGTGGTTTTTTTTCTTGAGCTTGCAGGTTTTTTTCTGCAATTTCAATATTCAATGTTGATGATCATATTTGCATTACTTACTTTTTGAGAGTTTTTGCCCCTGATGATGAATGAGGTTGGAGGTAGAAGGGAATCTTATTGAACTTAGGCATATTTTTCTAGAAGGAAACAAGTTTCAGAAATGTTAATTTAGGATGAACTGTTATCAGCTCCTATTTGCAGCAGCTGCTTTGTGAAGTATATTCAGCTCCTAATTATCAAAACCCATGAGAGATTCTTAATCAACATCCCCACCACAGCCAAATTACTCATACTCCTGAGACACTTCAATTTAGATGATGCACAGATCATCTAGCTTTTGAATATAAATTATCATTTATTTCAAAGGCAATTAGACAGTATCAAAAGACAGCAGCAATATGAACTGTATTCTCTGTTCCTGAGCTCCTCACTTGAAAAGGATACCAATTATAAACAGGAGTTTCAATTCTTTATCTAAGACAGTGTGTCAAAAGAAATTGAACAAAAATACCTTAACTGGACACATCAAAAATGGTGCATCTTGAAGGGTCTCGATCACAGACCTTGAGACCACTTATTTTAAATACCAACAGAGCAAAAATTTAAAATGTCATTTCAGGTACCACAAAGTTAATTGTAGTACATCTTAAGAAACTAAAAAAAAACCAAACTTAGGCACCCAATACTTACATCCACAGTGATGTCAATTACCCATTGTGGCACCGTTTCATTAAGAAGCATGGATTCGGTTTCACCTCCTGAATCCCGACATAACAACCTGAGACACACAGAAACCACCTTTATTGTAACAACAATTATTGTCAGTTGCATTAAAAAGCTTTCAGGAGAGGTCCTGCCCTTTTAATGGGCAGGGAGCTTGAACTCTGTTAGCATCGTGAACTTACTGGGGAAGAGTTCACTTATTTTCTGTAAAGACCAGAAGGAGCTGTAGGAAGACAAATCCCAGAGCAGAAACAGGGAGTAGGATCTCAGGAGACTATGGCTATGACAGAAAATTTGTAAAAGTTCTTTGCTCTGGATTGTGTTATGTTTGTGTGTTGAAGTACAGAACTGTCAGGAGAAGGGGAAAGGCACCTGGCATGAAGCCATTCTTTTCTCCCTGGGAAAAATGAGCTTTGCATGTAAAGCATCTGCTAAGCCCTCACTAAAAGGAAAGAATAAATCCAATTTTAGGAAATGTGCACATGACATGATGCAAAAAAGCCACATTTCATTTTACAAATTGCAATAAGGTATTTTGTCACAGAGTCCTGCAAGCCACCTTTTAGGTCCCATAAGCATGGCTTGTTCCCTCCAATGGGGTCTTTGCAGTGGTCTCTTGAGGAGCAGTTGTGTAACAGGCAAGATCCAGTGCAGAATGGAGGCAGATACTAAGCCCCAGGTACAATGTAAATACATTGATACTGCAGGTAAAAAAGTCAGTTTTCCAAGCTGAAAATGGTTTCCCTGTGTTACTGACCAGTTTATGGACTGAAAGTTACATCATTCTGGGACCTGTTCAGCCTGGGAAACAAAACCAGCAAATCAAACATTCCCCACCCCTTAAATTTAAAATACACTATCTCAGTAAATATCAAACAATTCCCAGTGTTTGCAAGCTCAGCACTTGTTTTGCAGCACTATTAAACTGTCTCTGATGTATCACATATCACAGCTAGGTTTCTCAGTATAGAATGAAAAGAAACAGAAATATAATTAGTACACACCCGTTGCAATACAGAACCTGTACTCCTTCCTGCCAGAGATTGGGACTTTCTGGATCATCAAATATAATTTTGGGAGCAGAAGCCAACTGTCTATTGAATAGCAGCTCCTGAGTAATTAATACTCAAAGACCAGCACAACACACTCATAGGAAAAGTTCCATAAGAATCTAAATTAGTAAGATTTCATTATAAAACACATTCTAGTTTATCAGTTTACAGAAAGAAGGCACTGAAAAATATCACACACAACTAAGGACTATACACACAGTTCTCACTGCTTTAAAACCCCACACCTTGTTGATGTTCATACTCACAGGCTCAGTTGAATAATGCCAAATTATCATCAACAGCTGCTTATTTTGCCTGTTGAGGGCATGTCTTGAATGTACAGAACAGATCCAAGTAACATTTTTGATAGAATTCTTGCTTCTACTAAGAAAGAGATGGTTCAGCCACTGGATTTATATTTGTAAGTTTTCATACCTGAACAAAGTGCGTCCTCCAGCCTCACCAAAAATAACTGGTGTATGTGGTGGCACTTGGAAGTATCCATTTCCTTTCTGGACTCTGTTCTCCTGCTCCCCATTCACTGTAGGGAAAAAACCCACAGAAAACAGCAGTGAGACTGCACCAGGCCTTAAAATTGGGCACACATTCCACCTAGACCAAATCTATCTAGTAAATTAAGATCATAAGCTTCATAAAAAACAAGAAAATCCCCATTTCCAAGACACAGCCAGTATATAAAAAGAAACACTAGAGAGTAACAAGATCAATACAGGTTTGTGAAAGGCCTATTTCAAAAGCCTTTGAGAAGAGGAGAATAGAGCTCAGGAGCCCAAAACCTGATTATGAGTTTTTTTCCATTTCTTTTGTCAAACTGAACAATACTAATACTAGAAATCAACTAAAGAGACTCTGCTGAGACAAGACTATTCTTCCCTCTACAGTGACAGTACAGAACTCTGAAGGGTGTTTGCACTGCTCTTCTCCCTGGATTTGCCAGATGTCAAAACTGTACCAGGAATGCTCAGACTCACAGTGCCTTCAAATTCCAGTGTTATAAACTCCATTTATTATAGCTAGTTACAGCAGCATGGTCTTCAAACACTGAAGAACCTGATTCCACATCAGGTCGACAGGACGAGATTAAAGAAAAAAATCAGCATTATTTATGCACCTCTAGGGATCTTGAAACAATGTAGAAGAATTTGCACACCTGACTTGCACTTGGGAAAAATCACCTTCATTACACTGTAGCATCTCATTACTGTACTTGAAGAGATGTTGAATTCAAGCAACATTAAGAAATTTAAATGGCACAGACTCGTGAGATGAATGGTTCCTCAGCTGTCTAACCAGAAACATATGCAGTCAAAGAAAGGTCAGAAATTGTAATAAGCAAAGAAACCAAAACTGAAAATCTATATTGGAAAGGGTAAACATGATACTAAAGTTACAGCAAGTGAAAAATCCTATAGTTTGAAAGATTTCTTCATAACACTTCTCTGAACAATTGAGAGGAACAACACTACACATACTTCGTGTTTACTTAAATTTGTACCTCTACAAAAATGCCAGTGTCCAACAGATACACTTCACCTTCCTAAGTCACTGCTTAGTGCCAGTTCTCTAATTTTTTTTCTTTTGGAAGGGCAATGAAAGCTGATTCTGTTGTGAGTACTCCAAACATTCCACTAATCCACAGCTCTACAGGAATAAGCAGTGCAGCATCAATAATCCAACACCACAAAAGCCTGTGAGTGACACTTCTCATACCCTGTCTGGCTCTAAGCTGCAAACTGCCAATACTCAACAGTCTGAGAATCAGCAACTGCATCCAGAAGAATCTGCCAAGTGCTCTAACCCTCCATGGGGACCAGTTTTGAAAGAAGAAAATGTCTAATTCTTGGCACAGTCTTGCCACAAAACAGCAAGATATGCTGAATGTACAGTTTTCTTAATTGCATCATCTATCTATAGGAAGTAATTTCTTAATCACCAAATATGAGACTTTTCAGTCAACTCTGACCTGGGTTGAATGGATTTCCAACTCAAGAGTTACACAGTCTCTTATTTTGCCAAATTCAGCCACTTTCTTACATTTCCATGGCTGTGGTTTTCATCCAATGCCTGATGAGACTCAGCATTCTTCCCTTAAAACATCACTCAAAGATGTTTTCTACAGAGCTACTCCATGTATTGGAACACTGAATGTATTTTTTACAATAAAGCTTTTGTTTTATTTTGTTCACAATACCTAGAAGAAAACTGGAATTATGTCAAGAGAACTGGCTAATGTTGGATAATTGAATTATTGTTCTTTACTGTCATTATATAGAGTTTCTTTTCCAAGTCAAGCCTCAGTTTGCCAGTATTTGTTTTTCATCAATGTTTTTCATCATGTTTCTGTAACTTCAGAATAATTTTTTTTACCTTTTTTTTTTTTTACAGGCAGACTTAAGACTTTTGCTGATACTTTCAGAAGTACAACACACTTCCTGGTGTAAAGCAAATTTAGAAGTGCTAAGAAACATTGTCTATAATGCATAGAGAGATAGGTGTAAGCAAATCACGTTGTACTTGTTTAAGAAACAGATATATAAACAGTGTGCAGACAAATACTAAGAAAGGAAAATATTAAAATACTAACCATGGTTTATCTCATTTTCTTCTTCATCCATTGGATTGATATGTGTTCTAGGCCAATATTCCAGAAGTGCTTGCAGCAGGAGCCCTCCAAGGTTTACTGCCAAGACACAGTGAGGCAGAACTTCAGTTACACAAAAAATATGGGCAACACCATAATCTCCATTTGATCCACAGCTGAAAATTCCCGAGGAGTTTGAGCACTTCTGTTCCCAAAGCAAACTATTTATGGGCACAGAAATCTGCTTGTCACAATCTGAGAGCTGCATGTTACAATCTTTCAGGAAAGCTGATTTTAGAATCCCTGCTGTTGGAGCACTCACGTGCTTTAACATTCTCTACATTAGGTTATAATTACTTTTTCCCTTTTGCTCCTTGAAAGTTTAAAGCAAAATTAAATGTAAAACCCGAACATGAATGTTTCAGGAAAAAAAAGGGAATACTGCCTTTGGAGAATTTGCTACAAAATTTAGTATTAACAAAATAAGCCCCAAAATCGAACCAGATACTGATGTATGTGGCACTGGAATACTTCAAAACATACATACTGCAATTTATTCTGCTTTTTTTGTTAAAACAAAACACTAATATTAGTTAAAACTTACATTTTGGATCAGAACCATCTGGGCTGCTAAATCCAGCATCCTTTGCTGAAACCCAGGCTGCAAAGCAGTCACTTTCATCCAAAGTAATTGTCAACATCTGTTGGCAAAAGACCATAAGGAATGTAATAGTTGTTTTGGATTAAACAAATCTATACATTTCTAATTTTTTTCATACTTAGCTGGGAATACAAACCAAAGAATTTCTAAATGCATGATAGCACATTTTGTTTAGCAAACTGTATTAATTCATAATTGGAATTGGTGGACTATACCACAAGGAAAAAAATAATATAAAACCTGTTATTCAGATTATTAAGAACAGAGGTAAAGTTTGCTGTTTTACTTGAAAATAAATTTAACCCATCAGACAAGTAGTGAGTGTTCTTCTAAAGTTAACAAACTAAAGCCTTTGTGAAGAAACAATATATGAAAAAATATAAAATATGACATTAAAAGAACAGATTTAGGAGTTGTCTCTCACCCCGGTTTTCAAGTCCACTGAGAACCAGTTTGGCACATAGACCATTTTAAATCTCTTCTTAATTTCTTCTTCAAAATCTACTTTCCCAAGGTCTTCAACTTTACATGCCTGTACATCAGAAGAAATGTACAAGTACCAAGACATATCAACACCTCAAGTCTTTTACTTGATTTTCATACACACTTGGAATGATTGTGACTTATGATCTCTCCCTGAGCAGTGCAGTCCAAAACCATACAAGTTAAAGGTTAAATCTTTCTCAAAAAATGGAACAATAGTTTATATGGTAAGCAATTTTTTTTCTTTTTTTATCTCTGAAGTAGTGGCATCAAGCCAGTAGAGAGGTCTGGAAATATTACTTCAGATTACTCGAAAATATTTTCCCTGTCACAGAGTAGACTCCTGTCTCCTAATACCCTCTGTCATTCCTCTCCCCATCAGTACCAGTATTTCAGTTTTCTCCATCAAACACCAGAATTTGCTGCACATCAAGCACCCAATTCAGCACAAATACTGCAAGGGGAACAGCAGTGAGTGAATTTTCATGCAGATGCTTAATTTCTGTTTTATTTCATATAAAATTTTAAATAAAATTTTTAATATAATTTTCATATTTTATTTCAAATGTTCCTGAAGTAATTCTGTTAAAATCCAAATTATTATAATCCACTTGCAGAGTCATCCTGAAACACCTGTTTTAAGCAAACACTAAGGATTGCAGCCTTGGAATTTATTCCCTCAAAATCCAGGAAAAGTTACAGGAAGCAAAGACTGAAGGTTGTAGCTACAGGTAGGAAAACCTCCCTCTCTTCTTCCATCATCCTCAATAAAGAGTCTCAGCTTCCAAGTGCAGGGATCCTACATGGAAGGCAGCACTGTGAACTGGCCAATAATCCCATCTCTACAGTGATTATGTATTTAAACACATATTAAGTGACATTTCTCACAGCCTTGCTAAGAAAAAAAACCTGAATGAAAGTAAAAATTAACATTAGCATTTGACTTTGGTCCCAAGATCTAACACTGCACACTTACATACACACTGAAATAAAGAAAATTATTTTCTATTATTATTAATATTTCTATTATTAACTTTTACAAAAATAATCTAGATAATTTTTAGTATAAATCTTTATCCTCCAACCTAATTTCTTTTCTGCTTCAGTCAACAGCTCAGTAAGTTGGCTGAGCGTGCTTTACCTCATAACTGATCTTGGCTGGTGCACTGCATAGTTCAAGATGAAGAAAATATTTAGAATTTAAACAGGCTTTTGCCAGAGAAGAAATCCCACTGGTGTGGGATTTGAGTCCTTTCTCTCTGCACTCTTTCCCCTCTCCTCTGACCAATCATTGGGTAAAGCAACATAAAATATTGCACCAATTCTCCCTAGGCAGCACCAGGCAGGAGCCAGGCTCCCTTCCGTTCACCTTCCTGCCTTCCCAGAGGACACGAGCCCTCTTTGAAACAAACCCCCACCAAAACAGAAACGTGTCAGTGCTGGATTGGATTCAGGTGAATGCAGGTATCAGCCTCACATGAGGGAAAGCTACAAAAAAGCTCAGAAATGCCCCCTCCTTCTTCAAAAGGCAAACTGCACAATGTCCTGAGACAGAAAGATGATTGACTTTCTAC
Source organism: Monarcha castaneiventris obscurior (assembly GCA_026261815.1). NCBI lineage: Eukaryota > Metazoa > Chordata > Aves > Passeriformes > Monarchidae > Monarcha > Monarcha castaneiventris. The sequence goes on from JAMPIT010000230.1 coordinate 2,326,403, forward strand.
CAAAGAAATCTCAAACACTAAAAATATATACATAAAAAAAGTGGCACAAAATAATTAATCATCCAACAGTAGAAAATCTGAAATTACATCCTTACCTTCAAGACATCCCAGTATGCCACATTATTATTTGTGTCTTTGGTTAATATGTGTCTCTTGTCATTAAGAATGTGGCACTGAATAATACTAGCACCCCCTGGCAAAAAACCAAGAATTAAGGTTAGTACTGTCATTATTTTTTTTCTAATACCACATTAGATTAAATTACATAACATGACATATGCTGTTCCTTGGTTTCAGTTTTTTTGTGTAAGGCTTGGATGTCAGCAAGGTTTAAACACAATGTTAACTGTAACCAACACTTGTGGACAATAACCACATCATTCTGGTTGAAATCACAGTATCAAGTTTTTAAAAATCTGAGTCAATCTTAAAGCTCTATCACGTGTCCTAATGATAACAGATTTTACAAGGTCCTTGGAAAAACAGCTGTTTACCTTTTATAACTTGGTCAGGCTGTGTACAAAGGGGTGGTATGGGATTGGTACAATCATTATCATAATCTCCTGATGCTCTAAAATTATGGATTCCCTTCAAAGTCTAAAGAAAGAAAGAAAATAATGACATTCATAATCATCTATAAACTCTGCTTTTATCTGTGAGTAACAACTGCCAGTTCATGCTGCTATTTACATGTTAACTATCCAGTTCCAAGAAAGATAATTTATTCCTAAAAGTACCATAAATAGAGAGCAAAGAAAGTAATTCAAAGCTTAATACCTTTTGATCAATTTCAATATTAGTATTTTATGATTTATTTTAAAGAAAGCTTACAGATCACAGCACATCCCAGTCAAATTGAAAGCAACAGCCCAACAGTTCCCAAACCAAGATTTCAAACTCCATGACTACTCAACTGAATTCACAAATTATGGAATATATTACTTACCCATTTATTCACAGAGGATTTAGTTGTTGCAACCCAAAGTGCTGGAGGAGGATCAGCTGATCTATCAAGTTCCATCTAAATAATGAAACAAACTTTCAGTCATGCTTAACCTATTTTCCCTTTGATAATGGTCTTGTGAAGACCTGCTCCCATAATTGAAACTGTCTTAGGAACAGCACTACTTTCAGTTTACTGCAGAAATACAAAGTTTAAATGAAAAGCAGCTAAGATGAAACTCCTGAAAATCCAGAGGAATTCTTACAAATATTCAACAAGTGAATTGTAGACATAGGCAATAGTAGATGCAATGTGTATTAACACACAGTAGTTGAAGTTGTTTCCAGCATGATGCAATCTTGTCTAATGGACAGATTGATAAGTACAGTATTTTCTCAATGACTTTGTATTCATATGGTTAAAATGAGAATGTGAGAAGTTCTGTAGTAATGGAAAAAATAGCAGAACTTTATATATTTGGGTCTGCCATTACATTTCTCAGATTAATGAATCACTGTAGCCAAGATTAGAGGCCCCTTCTGGCCTCTGTACAGCTGACCAGCACTTTCACTTTCCATTTTGAACTGAAACTTCTCATATTCTGACTTTTCCAGAACTAAATGAACATATCCAGGATTTTATCTTAACACACTAAGCTGGAGCTCACTCTCAAGGAAAGCCAGGCTGTTTATATCTACTGGCACTGGTTTCAATTGCACACTCCTTATACACCTGCAGCTTCCAAGGTCATGTCACTAAACTTAAAGACAGCAAAAAATTCCAAAAACAGTCTCTTTGAAACATTCAGATTTGTGCATGCAAACATCATGTTTAGGTGCTCAAAAAACCCACAATCAACTTTACTCCTGGTTCCTATGAGTATGTAACAGATTCTGACACAGTCCTGTGCACATATGCTGCTGCTAAGAAAAATCAATTCTTGTACAAAACCTTGGCAATGCCAGCTCAGCTTCTTAAAACTATACTAACGCCTGGTAAACCCAACTTCTCGTGTCTGAAGCATATTTGCTTTCAGTAATATTTCAATTTGCATATTTTAAGTAGCTGCCAGGCATCCATCTTCTTCAGACAATTCAACTTTAGGTGTAATTCAGGAGACAAAGCCAATCTGCTGAAGATGTGGCATAATAAACACTTGTTAGCCAACGTGAATTCTTTAATCAATTTATACTTCAAGCCACTGTTTCATGAGACAACATACAAGTACCCTTTTATACTCTGAGGGTGATAGAACACTGGCACAGGATGCCCAGAAAGGTTGTGAATTCTCCATTCTTGGAGATACTCAAAAGCCATCTTGATGTAGCTCCAGGCAACTGGCTCTTGGGCAGGGGAGAGGAGCAGACCAGATGATCTTCAGACATCACTTCTAACCCCAAACACTCTGCAATTCTCTGAATTAAACTCCATTACCTTAAGAACCGGTGCCTTTTCTTCACAGATCAGCACACGGATATCAGGATTTCGTAGATCTGTACAATAAATCTTCCTGTCTCTTCCTCCTGAATAAACATGAGTGAAGGCTTCATTGACCTGCAGAGCCCAAACACCTTCATCATGGACTCTGTATGTGGCTATGCACCTCTGCTGCCCAAGGGACCACAGGCGGATGGTCCCGTCAGAGCTGCCTGAAAGACACTGAGCAACAACGAGCACATTTCAATTAAGCAGGTATTTAAGTCTTTGAAAATATTTTTCCCCCCCCCATAAAAAGCTTTGATAGTTCATATGGTTTTATTTTTCTATTAAGATGGTGTTAAATATGTAACAACTCTAGTCACAATTTCCAGTATTTTAGGTAAACAACCCACTCCATACCTAGGTGAATCTGTAATAAAAACAACTTTCACCCATCAAGTCTCACTGCCTTAACCACTAAATATCTGTAATACTTGCTAAGCTACCTTCTGTAACCTATGACATTAAATAATTACATTGAAATGGACTAATGACATTTCTGCTCTCTGTAAAATGCCTTAGGTTAAAGCACATACCTGGGTGCCATCTCTGTTCAACAACAAAGCTTTGACATTGTCCGTGTGCCCTTTGAGTTTCATTAGTTTTGCACAAGTCCTTGGATCCCACACTCTTAGAACCTATGGAAATAGACATTGGATAAGTGGCATTAACACCATTCTTCCCACCAATGTGTTACCTCTGCAGAAATGAAGCCTTTCCAAATGAATCAACCCTCATTCTGAACACGTGGACATCCATCACAGAAAATACATGCCAGAACAAGACAGACATAACTATATCTTATGCAGCTCTAATAATCAGATTCTCTTGATTTTAATTTAATTTATTCTGGCTTCTTCTGTCTAAAAGAAATGAAAGAATGGAAGTGAGTGGAAACAGGACAGTGTTTCCAGATGTGGGCAAAAAAAGCGATTCTGAGAATCCTCTGAGATGCTTCACTGGTGTATCCTATTTTCATTTTTATATTGTCTTGGAAATAAAACTCTCTCAAGGTTATATTACGTAAAAGAAAACAACACATAGAGACTTAAGCCTGTTTCACCTTCCTTTACAACAAAGAGCAAGGGCTGCCTTTTGGGAACACTTGAGCTTCATTAGCTCACTTCATTTCCCACCTCCTGCAGGGATCTCACAAATTGCTGGCACCTTCTCTCCTACCTGCAGCAACTGCTTCAGACTTGATAATCATCTGAGTCATGTGCCCTCAAAATCAGAGCTCTTGTGGGGAAATGTAATGATCTCTGACAAAGAGGGTTACACAAGATGATCTGATTGTCTACCCTATGTATTAAAGCTCTATGGATACATCACATCCTCAGCCTGAGGCAGGATTTGTATCCCACACTCGCACTCCCACTTAAGAGAAGTGTCTGCCCTCACTATTGAAAACACAAAAGCTGCTACAGACATGACATTGAAAATGAATCAAATTGTCTCTTTATGCTGAAATCAAACTGAAGTGAAATGAACCTTACTGAATTTTGCTTACCTTTTCAGTGGACCCTGATACAATAACTGTTCCCATTTGATTCATTGCAAGGCTGTAGATTGAGTCTTTGTTCCCACTCAGGGAAGAAGCTATTTCAAAATAAAATTCACATTTTCAATTTTAATGTTGTCATTTGAAAAACATACTTATTCACTCAAAACAGGTATTTTAATACCCTTTGACCCATGAAAATAGTGCTACTCTGCCCCATATATACAGTTGCTTTAAGAAAGACAATGTCAGACTAATGCTAGAAAAACCCCATTCCAATTCTTAATCTACTACTGCATAAAAACAAAATAACCCCTCAGATTTATGGTCATTACAATCTTGGCACCCTTTTGACACCACAATTCTGTGCCAGGGCCATCAAGCTACTCTTGCTCAATTATTTTATTGGAGTACGACACTTTGTGATCTTGTAACACGCAGCATTTGGATTTAAATGCAGAGATTTTTTTCCAAGCCAAGTATCAGTAAAATTCTACATTTTGTATTAAAGGCTCTTGTCCTAGTTCAGCAGAGATGCAGAGCAGCTACACTGCAGCACTGAAATGTGATGAGTATGGATGCTACCTCTGCATTTGTGAAAACCATATGGCAGCTCCTAAGCATCACACCTACCATCAGAGCTGAGGAATTCTAAACCATCCAGCCTAACCCACTTCTGGAGATTAAAGTACCAGTTCCTCAACTGGGAAAAGCACAGACACAGCAAATGAAAACCATCTATTTAGAGAGCACAATCAGGCATTTCATCAAGCCTCAAATCCATACCATCAGTATGCCAAGAAGGCTGAGAATAGCAACAAACTGCATGGCCAGCAAAAACGTGAAACTTCACACAATGGTTTATTTATATGATGGAGCTAAGTTTCCAACACAGGCTTTGTAACCTAATATCATAATGTAGTATCACATTTTGTTACAGCAGAGGAACCTGTGTCAGGGGAGGTTTAGGCTGGATATTATGAAGAGGTTTTCCCCCAGAGGGTGGTGGGGCACTGAAAAGGCTCCCCAGGGAATGGTCATTGCCCCAAGGCTGCCAGTGCCCCAGGAGCATTTGCACAACGCTCTCAGGCACAGGGTGGGATTTTTGGGATTGTCCCATGCAGGGTCAGGTATTGAACTCAATGATCCTTGAGGGTCCCTTACAATTGAGGATATTCTATGACTCTATGAAGAATGATGCAGCTTTACTTCAGGGTCCTCCTAGCCACTGGTTATAGCATCCAAATGCAAACTGTCAAATAAAATCTGTTATTTGGAGCTAAAATAAAGTGAGAGTCTTCCACTGTCCCCAGAGAACAGCTAAAAGCAAAACACAGAACTGAAAACTCTTGAAGGTTAGCACACTGTTCAACAATCATAATAATTTAGGAAAGGATAATATGCAGAGTTATCAAAAGCTGGATAGTAGGAATAGGAAAACCTCAAATGTACAGAAACAAAATTTATGCCAGAACAAAAGCAAAGCTAAACTCCACCCCCTTCTGGAAAGGACTACCTCTCAAAAGCTAAATCTCTCCACTTAATTTGAATTATATCTCTGCTGACTGAGAGACTCTTTAAAAATAGGCTTCCTCTTAATGCTGGCTTGTGTACACTGCTTCCAGGTAATCAGACAGAAAACTAATGCACAAGAACAATTTTCATTTGTACTCCGAAAAAATCCATACTGCTTGAAAGGACTCAGGAAAGGAGGTTCTGTGAGGACACATACTGTGTTCTTTCCAACAGAAACACTGTTACTGGGGAGCACTAAAATGAAAGAAAAAACCTTCTCTGCTTCCTCCTCCTGCCCCTCATGAAATATTTGTGTTCCTACCCTAGAAATGCAAATTTCTCCCCATCACCTTAGAGGTAATGTCTCCACTTCCATTTGATCTTGGGTTCAAAACAAGCACCAGCTCCTCAGTACTCCCCATCTCCCATTTCTGAATCACTTGAATCATTTAGGTTCTGTATCACTGTTACAGCATACAACAAATGTTTTTATGTTTTTACTATCCCACAACTGAGTTTTCCTGTGAGCTCACAAATAAGTTCTTCCTTCAAAAACTCTTTGTTCAAGTAGAAGACAGCAAAGCTGACAGTTATCAGCAAAGTTTGGCTATAAAATAATTTTACTTCCAGTGAAAAAAAGAAAGAAATAGAAGGATTTTATATTTCTGGGAAATATAAGGTAAATCACTTCAGTCACATGCCATCCCAATAGCATTCTGCAGTGCAACACAGCTTACTAAAGCCATCTCTTCCACAGGCTACTCAGACATGTCAGCACAAGGCTATACTTGAATTAAAAAGTTCTTCAGACAACAAATGCAAAACTGACAGCTCTGCCCAGCAGATGCACCTTTGGTTTTAGAAGCTACCAAATCTTTAAAATTAAACACACCTTTCAAAATGAGCCAAATACAGTAAATAAAAAAACCCATACCAACACAACCACGTGTCTGCCTCTTATTTATAGAATCACATATTCTTGAAATGTCTTAGGAATATGTTGTGCCAATTCCAAATTTTAGTTTTGCAGATTTTCCTTGACTCATTCCTAACCTATGACTGAGGAAGCAACTAGTCTTACTTAAATTAACATGTGGTAGTGTGCAAGATAGTTCTGTTCTTTCCCAATGCATATGAGACTCTGCTATTGTTTAAACATCTATCAAAGTGTGAAATGAAAGAGGTCAGTCACTGTGAATACAATTTTTCCAACCTACCTAACAAGCAGCAAAGTACACTGTGGTCACACTAGACCCTCTTTCTCAAAAAAAAAATACTGTAAAATAGCAAATACAAACCAGAATGCCATGACCCAGATCTATGTTAGTCACTTAAATCCAACTGTACCTAAAGGCTAGTGACACTTCCCAGAAGAGAAACTTAACCAGCTCTACTCTGATCATGCTAAAAAATGCAGTGTTGGATTTGCTGTATAAGGAAAGACCTCACAATTTATAGAATGCCTTTCTGACAGACAGAAGCAGGAGAGGTGACTTCCTAAAAGATGATGGTGACACTGAGAATTAACCCTGATGAGTAGAATCTAGTTTTCCCTTGCCTTTTAATCTCTAGTGAGTTAGATCATACCAGTATGTTATCCTTATAGGTAATCAGTGCTTTGTGTTACTCTATGGTTTCTCTAGTAACTATTCTGACAGATTTGATATATGTATCAAGTCCTCCTTTAGGAGCTGTACTGCCTGTTTTTTCAGCATCTACACAAGCAAAAAAAAATATCCCAAATTATAATACATGGAAAAATGTAGGAGCAAAAAAAGCTAAGAGAACATTTCTATAAAAGGTTGGTTGAGAAGCTAAAAGCTTCTCAAGTTAAAGCTCTATCAAGTTACAGAGAAATCAGCATGTCACAGTTCAGGAGAAACAGTTCAAAGAGACTTGTCCTCTATTCTAAATGCCATGACTGTTGGCTGCTCTAGATTTCCAGCTATTACATAACACAACAAATGGACTGATTGCATACAAAACCCACCTTCAAATTTCTTGCCCATTTTTTACATACAGATAGAAACAGCACCCATAGTTTTGAATTCATCTCAAAGATCATCCTACTCAAAAAAATGCATTGCATTTGCCTCTCCTGCCCAGGTACCTACTTGTGACGGTGTTATTTGAGGCAGTCAGTGCTGTGAGAGTATTTACATCCCAGAGGAATATCTGTCTGTCCAGCCCAGCAGAAGCTACCAGCTCCTTATCTTTTGCATATGCTAAGGCTTTCACATAGTCCTACAACAAAATAAATGTAACAATATGAATCAACAATGTTATCCTTTTGAAGTCTACATCTCAATAATTGTAAGAATGGCAGTGATCACACACAGTATTTACAGATAATGTTTTTCACCTTATGCGTCCTTAGTGTTGACATGCAAAATCCCTTATGTGCATTCCACACTTTAACAGTAGTATCTGAAGAAGCAGATATCACTAAATTGGAAAGAATAAAGACTAAATTTTAATGGCTTATATATTACTTTAGAGCATATTCGTACTACTCTAATTTGTTTTTTAAAAAAAATTGAAACAATCATTTATATACAATTTTCATTAAAACAGCTGCTGACACGATTTTAAAAAAATTACAATATACATCACAAATTAATTTTACATGCTAAGATGGAAAATAGTTAAAGCAGCAGATAATTTACTTGTATACAGTTTCTGAATACTGTAGTTCTGAAACTTTTAAGTACTTACACGTTTTGCCATTGCAGCAGAGCACAATGTCATTTACCCAATCTGTGTGATGTTCCATAGATGCTATATAAGGGTCTTGCTGCAAATTAAGAAAAAAATAAGCTCATCACCAATGGAGAAGATTGTGACTATCAGATATTATCTTCAACCTGCATATGGATCCAAAGTTTGCTGATTGTTTCAAATCACTATTTCAGAACCTTATTGAGATAGAACTACACAGTTACGTAAGATACCACAGTATGAGCAATATCAAAAGGATTTTGTGATCACAGTAACTGGCAGCTGTTAAAAACCATCATGTAGAGCCCTGGAGGCAGCTTACCAGCAGGATAACTTGGGGAAAGTAGGGTTAGACACAGGTACCCCCTCCTGACTGACCTTGTGCTGATTGACACTCCATATCCGTATGATGGAGTCCCGGCCTGCCGTGAAGAGTCTGTTCAATGCTGGGTCCAGCTGAAGCGCGTTCACCCCGTTGCGGTTGTACTTCTCCACCTCGTCCCTAATCACATAGGAGACCTAAAACACATTTGCACAAATCCAATTATGGTATTAAGGTACCGACCTGGTCATAAAGTTTGAACATCTAATTTCATCTTTGTGAGGTTCTTGAGTAGAAAATATGAAGAGTCTTAGAAGCATTGTCTGTCAGTTTGAGAGTTACCAGCACCACTGAAGTAATCTGGCCCCAAAACTGGGGAAGAGTCATAGAGAAGATCCAGCAGTGATAGAACTGGAGCCCAAAAGAGTCTTTTAATTGTTACAACTTAAGCTAAGTTAGATCCAGAGAGTCCTCGGTTCAGTTCCCTGCTGTGTGTGTACATTCTGGGTGATCTTAGACAACACTCTGAGTCTGTGTCTCACTTCCTAAGTGGGTTCCACAGTTTCTATAGCTGGGATGCCAGTATTTCCCAACAAAGGACAGGATATGGTCACTATGGCTTACAAAGCACTGAAAGACTGCAGATACAAATTCAAGCTATTTCAGGTGTCACTATTATTTTTAAACCAATTTTTAAAGAACTACCTACCTGCCAAGATAGTAAGAAACTCAAACTCGTACTGCTCTTTCAGATAAATTATTCCATTAGTTTCTTCCCTCCATGTTTGACAGTACTGTGTGTAAAGGTTATTTCATGGATTTGTTCAGAAAAAATAAAAGGAAATTTCAGGAGATCCTGAAAGGCCACAGCAGCCTCCATTATTAGTGTTCAGTAAATACAATTCTAAGACACTGCAGTTCCTTCAGAGCTACTGCACTCATTTTCCTGATCCCTGGGTTTACACACTACTCTGAGGAAAGCCCTCACACTAAGGAAAATGGAAAGGAAGATGCCAGTTATGCATCTTCCCAGATTCTGTAAAATATAATCAGAACAAGGTAAAATTTCATGCTTGGGATAATCAAATCTGCTCAAAGCAAGAATCATTTGGATACACAAATACCAGTGTTTTGAAAATGCTTATAAGGAGTATTCTTGGACTAGAGATCTGAAAGCAATTTGTCACTTGAGTAACTGTGTTAGAGTAGTACAAAGAAAACGTTTTCCAGATCAGATCTCAGTGACACAAAATAAAACCAACAAAGTAAGATGTTCAGTGGTCCTTATCACTGGAGAAATGTTTTACAGCAGCTTGGATTCCATACCATGAGAACTGACAGGTCCATTCAGTGAATGTGGGCAACACCTCCACTGAATCACCCCACCCCCTGGCAGCACAGCTAGAGAATTAATGCTTCCAGAAAACACGTGTCCAGTGCTATTCTTTGTTTGACAAACAGCTGCAGCAGCTCTATAGACCAACACTGCACAATCAGTTAAGAGCTTTCTGAATCCTTTTGCCTCAACACTCTCCATTTACCATTCCACAAGTCCTTCACTACATTTATTAATGTTATGTCCCAATGCTCTTAAAGACCCTCTCAGCCCTTTTAGTATCACAGCTCTTCCTCGCAGTTTTAGATCATGTCCTCATTTCTGATACTTTCAGCTTCTCTCACCCATTCCAGACTCATCCATAACATTCTTGCTATCCATGCTCAACTTTCCACCTACACACAGCTCCAGAGATGCTGCTGAAAGAAGACACCATCAACCACGCAGAAATGTTATGTTAAAACATCTCAAGTACTTGAGGTATTATTTCTTTGTGAGACGTAGGGAGCAAGATTTATGTACCACTCCTTACCTGGGCTTAATCACATCATGTCTCTATTGCTAAAAGACCCACACAGAATATATGCACGAAATAATGTTAGAGTCAAAGCCAAGGTTTAACATGATACAAGCACAAGGCAAAGGGATGGCCATCGAATTCATGCTGCTGTCAAACTCTTTGAATAAAGCCAATGAAAACACTCATTTAAAAATATTAAACGTGACCAGCTGAGACACAAACCCAGAGGTCAGTAGATCAAATTTGATGGTACTTATTATAGAGAACAATATCCTCCTGATACAGGATCAGGCTCAAGATCAGCACAGCCCTTCACCTCTCGTTTTCCCAACTGCTAGCAGGACGTTCTTTGAGAAATCTGCAATTTTTGGATTTGTTCCCCCTCTGCCAGTCACCTCCCAAATTTGTTATATTTTCAGGTATAATTTAAGAGCTCTTCATTCCACTCATAAGTTAGATTGTCAAACTATGTTAGTCACCTAAGCACGGTATGCTTTTCACACATAATAATGTTACTCTTTATAATTTAACAGAGCTCAAGAAAAACACAGCCATAAATATTTAAAAATGCAAAAGAACCCCAAATGATGCCTTACTTTAGTAAATAAGGTACTTTTCATATATGATTAAAACTTTCACAGGACTTTGGAAATTGAGTCATAGTTCTACATTAATCTCGATGGAATTAAAATCAACTCAACCAAATGTTGCTTTTCCCTCACACAAAGACATGATCAGGGAGACTGACAACCACTTCTCACTACCACCAGTATTGAAATATTCAATGTTAATTTGGCCTTTACTCCCTTTAATGACTTCCACATATTAATTTAGTCAAACATCTCTTGGCAAGTATTGTTTTTATTTCAAAAGAACTGGGACAAAGAGAGAAGTTATATTGTTTCAGGGTTATTGTTCCATGGTAGATCTGAGCTGGATCTCAGCAGCACTTGAGCAGGAAACCCAGCATTATCCTTCTTTCTCCCTGTGAGAAACCTGAGAAAATAACTTTGCTGTAACAACTGAATTAAACAAGATTAAAATCTTGGGAGTAAATACAAGAGATATTTGATGGAAAAAAAATATGGCAAAACAATGAAAAGAGCTTGACACAAAATTCCCCAGCAGTGACTGCTACTGACCACAGAATTCAACCAGTTACTTTTGTTTCTCCTCAGACTTGCAATTTTACAAAGTATTATTTACTGTCCACAGAAGGAATAGTACACTTGTCCTGATAAACTGTCTTAAAAACTGAAGGAGAAACAGTAAGAAGAAAAAGAAATCCTTATTTTATTAGGTAATGATAACTTCTTCCATGTCATGGCAAGAAACAATGACAGATATTTTTCAATCATAAAAGTAATTCTAATCCAAATTAAGCATGGTCTCTTTTTTTTTTTTGTTTTAATTTCTAATCTATAAGGACAAAAAGAGAAAATTAAAATGAGAGAAAATTATTCTGTGGTCAGGAAGTTCATGGAACACAACACCAACATTTCAAATGAACACTGCAATTTGAGCAGCTGGCTAAGGACAAGGCAAACCATTTCTCCTGAAAACAGTAGGAACTGAAAAGGACTACAGCAAAAAATGTACTCTCTAGCTCACTTTGGAGACCTATGGATATCCAAGTAACTGCCAGTTGCTTACCCTGAAAATACTTAATAAATGTATTTTCTCATCCAAAATAAAGTGTTAAATGGTCCACTCCTGCTAACCAGTCATTGAGGCTGAAATAAATCTCTTGTATATTAACAAAACTAGAACAAGACACAGAGCACACGTGGCTGAACTAAAAATAACCCCATGAGACATTTGCTGCACACCACATGGAACCCTTTGGAACGGGAGGTGTAACACCAGAAGCATCCAGGCTTGTACTTAAATGCATTAATTCAATACTAACATAGAGGGAAAAATTAAGGGCTCCACCAAATCTGTTGAAAGGCCGTTGAAATGCACAGGGAAGTTAAAACGCATCAATAAAAGCAATAGCAACTTGACTAAAAGAGCTGACACTTGTGTAAGAGTGGTGGACATGCAGCCAAGTCCACAAAATCAGAACATTCACTAATAAGAACAGAAAACTGCTGATAATCCATATGTGGTTCTCCATTATGTTCTTATTTGGGGGGAAAAAAGGTGAGAAAGTGCTTTTTTTTTTTGGTTGGTTGGGTTTTTGAGTGTCACTCAGCATAGCATTAAGAAATATTAGTAGATTTAGTAAGTATACAAAACAAATACAAAAACATAAAGTATATATTCAAGGGTGTTTGTACAAGAACTTACCTAAATAATACAAATGCAGTAATGTTTTGGTTGAGGAGAAACTGCTGTGATAAAATTCACCTCTGCTCCTGAAGCACACAGATTTTCTCACTGCAGATAAAGTACCAGATTCTGCCAGGAAAGGGTGTAGAGATTCCCCAGGAAGTGAGAGCCCTGGGTTCTCAGTGGCCTTTGCTCCACGCAGGACAGGCTGGAGCTCACCCCTGCTGTGCCCTTTCCATCAGTGCACAGAGCCAGGGGCAAAGCCCAGACACGATAAAGGCTGGGATATAGATCAGCATGGCTTTACTGCCACCACGGTCTGGGAGGGGCAGGGTTTGTGGGATAGGGAATATTTCACTAACAACCAAAGGCTTTGACATCGACACTGCCCCATAATGAGTAAGAATCTTCCACAGCAGCTGTGCACAAACATCCCAAACATCCACTCATTATAAAGAGTTTATGGGATTCAGTTCACTAAATGGATCAGGATTAACCATTTTAATGACTACCTAAGAGCTCCAGAGATAAAGCTGCTGCCAACAGATACATTTTGGCACACAAAGCCAAGTGAATTTCGTGCAGGACTTACAATGTGTTTCCTGCATGGATGAGTGTATCAGATGATGTGAGATCATGTTACCCTTGCTACATTACATGCCTTATAACAGATTTTATCTTCATAGATGGGTAAAATCCGCTTTTAAAACATTCCACCAAACCATGTGTAGGAAACAGGAACAAGCTAAGCTCTGAGAACACTTGTTCCTTGTTTCTAAGTGAGCAATTAAAAAAGATATTTCTCAAAATCATGGGAGGGTTCCATGAGATCTTAATTGCATCAAGAATGAGATAAGCAGCAGTGCAGCACCAAGAAAAAAAAACAAAACAAATTGCTTTACCATATTGGTGGTGCATATGTATCCCTAAAAATATGCCTTTTAATTAAGGAGACTATTTGAATTTTTATCCAGGTCTCCAGGTTCTAGAATAAAAGTAATGGAAGGCAATAAGAAGCTCATTTTATCCTTTTACAATGGAATCAACATACTGGCTATTTGTTTGCTTAAGCACTATATAATAAAGAAATATATTTGTAATTATAATTTTTATATTTATCATATATAAAATATAAAAATAACATAGATATAAAATCTAGTAAGCTGCAGTATTAGTGCACAAATAAGACAAATTCAGTTCAAGAACACCCCAATGGATTGGGTTGGAAGGGACTTTAAAGACCATCTCATTCCAAGGGGACAGGCAGGGACACCTTCCACTAGGCCAGGTTGCTCAAGCCTCCATCCAGCCTGTCCTTGAACACTTCCAGGGATAGAGAATAAGATTTTCTTATTCTATACAAGACTTAAAGACAAAAACTCCTTAAAATTCATGCAGTCATAAGGGTGCTGATCCTTATATGGCAAAATTCTCATGTGTTGTCAACAGGCTTTGAGTGCAGGGGTAAATTTATTCTGGTCAGGGAGCAAGTTTGGGAGAGCAGTTACAACGCAACCCCTCCAGGGCAGCTACTTCAAGGCACCTGCTGAGAAGTGGCTTCACCTTGGTTTAATTCCCCGGACAACATCTGAAAGCTACAGCACATGGCCAACAGCAGTGTCTGCCACACCCCTGCATCCTCCTTCCCTTCCCAAATCAGTGTCTGCCACACCCCTGCATCCTCCTTCCCTTCCCAAATCAGTGTCTGCCACACCCCTGCATCCTCCTTCCCTTCCCAAATCAGTGTCTGCCACACCCCTGCATCCTCCTTCCCTTCCCAAATCAGTGTCTGCCACACCCCTGCATCCTCCTTCCCTTCCCAAATCAGTGTCTGCCACACCCCTGCATCCTCCTTCCCTTCCCTTCCCAAATCAGTGTCTGCCACACCCCTGCATCCTCCTTCCCTTCCCAAATCAGTGTCTGCCACACCCCTGCATCCTCCTTCCCTTCCCAAATCAGTGCCTGCCACACCTCTGCATCCTCCTTCCCTTCCCAAATCAGTGTCTGCCACACCCCTGCATCCTCCTTCCCTTCCCAAATCAGTGTCTGCCACACCCCTGCATCCTCCTTCACTTCCCTTCCCAAATCAGTGTCTGCCACACCCCTGCATCCTCCTTCCCTTCCCTTCCCAAATCAGTGTCTGCCACACCCCTGCATCCTCCTTCCCTTCCCAAATCAGTGTCTGCCACACCCCTGCATCCTCCTTCCCTTCCCTTCCCAAATCAGTGCCTGCCACACCTCTGCATCCTCCTTCCCTTCCCTTATCAGTGCCTGCCACACCCCTGCATCCTCCTTCCCTTCCCAAATCAGTGCCTGCCACACCCCTGCATCCTCCTTCCCTTCCCTTATCAGTGCCTGCCACACCCCTGCATCCTCCTTCCCTTCCCAAATCACACAACTCACTCCTGCAGCCTTCAGAAAGGCAGGGCTAAGCTTAACAAATGCCTGACACCCATTCAGGGAGTTAAAACTTCTTTCCTTTTTCTATGCATGGAATTTATTTTGAGGCCTAAAACAACCACTCTGATTAAACCCTTAGAAACTACAACTATATGCAGAAGCACCCTAAACTTGCCTATTTTGGATGGCTTTGCTTACCAGTTAAACAGGTGCATCCAAGCTAATAATAGTTCTGATTTCCATAAATTTCAACCAGCTCTCCTATCATGTAAGGAACCAAGTTCTAACATGCCTGAGAGGTGTCTTCTGTAAAAGCCTCTTTCTCCAGCCTCATAGGTTGGGAACAAATTTCTCCAGCTCTGTCTCTCTCTCAAAAACTTTATGTAGAAGCACCCTAATGCTCAGCCATTGGGGAGTAAAATAAATCATGAGTGGTTTTATCTTTCCATTAGCAGCTGATGGATAAAACAGCCACTTAAAATTCATTTACTTGAACAAAGTCCTGTCCCTAACCAAGCAAGTGAAATAATAAGAGTCAAGAAAATAATCCAGCTTCTAGCCAAGCTTTATAAACGTTTATCATGGAATTGTTTGGGTTGGAAGGCACCTTACAGATCATCTCATTCCACCCATTGCCACAGGCAGGGACACCTTCTACTATCCCAGGTTGCTCCTAGCTCTGTCCAAATCAGTCTTGACCACTTTCAGGGATGGGAAGCTTCTCTGGGAAACACAACCCATGTGGAGCTAAACTTACAGTGCACTGCTGAGACACAGATCAGTGTCACGTACATCAAGTATCATTAGTACACGAAGTGCAAAAATACCATGTAGCACAATGAGAGTGGACAGAACACCACAAACCAGCACAAAACCACCTGTGAAAACAAGCTTTTGAGCTAAGCAATGCCTGGAGAACAAATACAGTAGTAAAAAAAGGAAACAATGAGTTCTTTGATGCATGCTGCTCTCAGGGAAATATTACGTTATAAATAGGAACACATCAAACAAATATCAAGACATAATAAAATCGCCCTCCTTAGGGGTGTAACCTGCAAAAACTCATTTATAGCACAGGCAATTAAGTTAATAAAAGGATATTATACTCTGGATTCTTTGTATTTGAAAGCATGTCCAGTTTTTTACTGGCAAGGTAAGGGAATTCTTTATATAGAAATGACAGAGTGCTTCCCTTAACCACAGAAAACACTAAGGGCTCTAAAGAGATGTACATTCCCTCAGTGTGATAAATGATGTGTCCAAAACCCAAACCCACCTCTGTTTTGAAAGCTCCTACTGCTATTTCAAGTCTAATCAATGTGTCATTTGATCACACTGGACAGGTACAGCTGAAACTTGCACTTGCCACTAGGCAGCTTTGCACATTGACAAAGCATTAAGTCTCTTCCATAGTGAAAGCTGTAAAAAACATCTAAAGGACTAGTAGTATCACAAACAAGAAGAGTAGTGTTGGGGACTATAAAATAAAACCATTTTCATGACTTTTACTGTTAAAGAGTCTTGACTTTTTATACACATCTTCATAATTCCAGTCTCCACCAAGGCTACAACAATCTACTTGTAGCTATATGTGAGCCCGAACCACAGGGTTTAATTCTTCCTCAAGTGTGCTGAGAATGTCTACACCCACCTCACTGCCTGTGCCATGGGTTTCCTTCAACAAACGCTGCCTGGAGCAGGGAAGGAATACTTCAGAAATTTGAGAAGAAAAAACCCTGCTCATGTGTGCAAAGGGCCGGAGTGTTTTACACAGCCTATGCAAAAACAGGATGTGAAGCAGATCACAGAGTGATGGAATGGTTCGGGTTGGAAGAGACCTTCAAGATCACCCAGTTCCAACGCCCTGCCATGGGCAGGGACACCTTCCTCTAGACCAGGTTGCTCAGAGCCCCATCCAATCTAGCCTTGAAAAATTCCACGGAAGGGGCATCCACAGCTTCACCGGACAAACTATTTCAGCGTCTCACCACGCTCGCAGTAAAGAATTTCTTCCTAATATCTAATCTAAACCTACTCTGGCACCGGACACTGCCGAGACAGCGGCGGCAGGAACCCGCAGCTCTGTCGCTGCTGGGAACTCACATTACACCAAAGCAGGTCCGGGGGCACAGTTCCTTTGGTCTCGACTTACCTCCCCCCGTGCTCTGCCGCTTTTGCTCTGAGCTGCTTCAGCTCTGCCTCCCGCGGGCTGCAGAACCCGACCCCGCTCGGCAGCGAGCAGCAGCTCATCCCCCGCGGTGCCTCAGGCGGCCGCTCGCCCCCGCCACAGCGCCCAGCGGAGGCGGGGGAGAGACGCTGGGGGCGTGCGGCGCTGCCTCCCCTCACCGCAACGCTCCTGTGGGAGAGCGGGCGACCGCGCTGCCGTACAAACCCCCAAGACCTGACACCCCGCAGCCGCTGGCGTGGCCTACGAAGCTCCGGGCCCGCCTTGAGCCGTCCTGGGCCCCGCCGCGCCCTCACCTGCACTTTCCGCCGCCCCGCCGTGTTCTGCCGGTGATGCGCCGCCATCTTGCATGTTGACACTGTGGCGTCATGTCCGACCGGAAGTGCCGGCCCCCTCACCGGCCCCGCGCCAGCCTTTTATACCCGAGCGGCGGCAGGGGGCGTGGCCAAGAGGGCGTTGCCAAGGGGGCGTGGCCGGCGTGCCCGCCCTGACGCCATGTTGCCGCCTCATGAGGCGCCGCCTCAGCCCTGCCCCGGGGCGGGTTGGGTTTGCTCCTTTCCAGGTTTTGCTGCTCCTGCCTTGTCCCTGTCCGGCTCCTGGTGCTGCTGCGGTGTGTTCGTCCCGCTCTGCTTCGTCCCGAGTGGCAGCGAAAAGCTTATGTTGAAATAATAAAGGGCCCACTCGAATAAACAAAATCAGCGGTTTCTGCTGCCAGTAATAATCAGACAGTCTTTTATCAGTACTCTTGTGCTTCATTAATAATAACTACAAGTTCTTCTGTGTGGGACGGACGGTGTGGCTCTCTTGTCAAATAAGAAGTAGGGATGTTGGTTAGAGTGTGGTGCTGGTTACTCTAAGGTTGTTGGTTCAGTCGCTGTATGATGCATTTTCTTAAAAGTTGGACTTAATCATCCTTGAGGATCCCTTCCAACTCAGAATATTTTGTATCTCCTCCTGTATCTTCTGGGTGAAGAGCTGTATGAAGTTGTGTGCAGGACTCTGTTCTTAGCCCACATTTTAGTTACACTGGTTACTTCCTTGGGGTAGAACAGTAAAGGTGCTAGAAGTTATTTTGAGAAAAAAGAATACTGTGAGAGATAACATGTAAAGGGTTAAGGATGAAACAATGCATTCAGGTATTCCTATTCTTCTTCAGTGCTGGCTTCAAGGCTAAGTAGAAGATAAGGATATTTATTCTGCTGATTTAAACTTTGTTTGTTTTGATCCAGATCACTTTTTCTCGCAGCGTAGAATGCAGAGTGTCCTTGTTGCAATTGCAAATGGAGGGTAAGGTTGTGAAATGAGATCTGCCTTGGCTGAAGTCCCTCCTTAACTGCAGTGTTTCACAGAATCATGGAATGGTTTGGGTTGGAAAAGACCTTAAAGTTCATTCAGTTTCAGTCTCCTGCCATGGGCAGGGACACCTTCCACTATCCCAGGTTGCTCCAAGCTCCATCCAGCCTGGCCTTGGCACTTCCAAGGATGGGGCAGCCACAGCTTCTCTGGACAACTGCCAGTGCATCACCATCGTCACAGTGAAGAATTTCTTACTAATAACTGAACTAGAATCCAGTATTTACTGCTTAGATTAAGCAAAGTTAAGACAAAGTTAATGCTGCAATAATAATTTCTTTCCTTTAACCCAGCAGTGAGAGTTGCAGTTGCAGACACACCACTTCCACAGAACCACTGCAAAGACTGGGCTCTTTGTACATTGATCTGTGAATGTATTTTTGTGGCTTTTACAGGAGATTTTGGACGTGATGGAGTCTGAAACAGTGGGTTGTATTACGTGCATGGCTTGCTTATGCAGACGTAGAATATGATATCTCAGGAGACTTTGGTCACACAAAACATTTAAATTGGATTTCAGATCACCAAGTTTCACATCCCATAAAGCACAGCCTAAATACAGTAATTTCAAACAGTTGCATCTGAGTCATGCCCATAAATTATATATAGCCTACAACGCTTTTGGTTTCAAGCTTTGTAGAATCTCCCATATCCTTTGGGAATTTTTTCAGTGATTATCTAATCTTAAAATGCACATCTTTATATCTTGAATTTATGTAGTTCTTATCCCAAGTAGAGAGCCTATTACAGCTTTTCTCGGAGGATCAGAGAGGCCTTTGCTTATGTAAAACATTTTCTTCTTGTAGTTGTATAATTATATCTTTAAAGAATGGGGTTGGAAGTGATGTCCTAAAGCCAATTAGTTCATTTATCCCAAAACAGCGTCAACTCCACTGATGTAATTCCTGGAGATATCTGTTTTGTCCCTAGCTGCAACAGATGGTGATTCCAAAACCTTCATCTGCAAAATATTCTACTGCTTCACTGTTCTCACTGCCAAAAAAGGTTTCTCTTGTGCTTCATCTGAATTTTCTGAGCTGTGGTGTCAGCCTGTAACTTCTTGTTTCACTCCTCGTGGACATGAAGATGAATTTGTTCCACATTTCTTCTTAACTATTTGTCGTGCTGTTGTGTTTCCTTCCATCTTCTCTCCACTGGACAAAATCATACTTCTAAGCCTCCAAATCATTCTTACAGTGTATTTCTAACATCTTTTAACATTTTATATTAATTCTGTGACTGCTAAGCCTCATGAGAGAGAATGCAGCAGCACACAGAGGAAGCTGGGAAACCCCTCAGCATTCTAGAAGTTACTATTATTAAGGAAATACAATCTTTACGGTTTTACTCATTGCAATGTTTATTCACTCAATGCTTACATTCTGGGCATTTCCATTCTTCCTTCTCTCCTTATCTCCACATCCTGGCTTCACTCCTGAGACCTGTTTGGTTCTCCACCACTTCCTTTTTGGCTCAGCAGCAGTTTGCTCACTGCAGCGTTCTCAGAAATTCACAATCTAGCCTAAGAAGATCTGATTTTCATGGAAATTGAAAAATAATCCCTAGACTCATATAAACATCATATTCGTTCTCTTCCAAAACCTAAAGCAAACAGCTAATATTATAGGCTAGCTCATCTTACCACTTTCCTACTAGGAAATGGCACAAACATGATGAAAGGCTGGAACGTTTCCTGCATAACAAAGAAAACTTCACCTACCACGTTTCTTTTCTCTAATATTGCCTTTAGTTCAGGCTTGATAAACGTACACACAGAAACCAGAAAATTATCCCTATTATGGTACTCATGTTTTTAGCAGCCCTCAGTAAATGTGATCTTTGTTGGACCAGGCAATCTCCAGAGATCTCTTCTGACCACAATGGTTCTGTGATATAAAGGGATCACTGTACTTTTTTTTCACCTTAAATTAATGACCTGTTGATCTGACAGGTTGAACAAACACTGTGTTATATACATTAATATCAGCATTAATGCACTAAAAGTTCTTCAGTGCATAACAGAAAAAAAAAGAGGAAACCACATTTTAAATGGCATAGAAATGTAAAAAGCAAAGGTTCTCTGTTTATAAGCAAAGTCAATTTCAAATCAAATGTGCAAAAGATGCTGACTGCTCTTAAAAGACACAATATTGTCTTTATTAAATGAATAATCCATTGCTGATTATGGATAATGAAGTGATGGTTAGGGTTTAAGAATAAAATTATTATTTCATTTTATCAAAGACTAATACAAAACTAATATCAGAATTTCAATACCTCTAAGACAAGACAATAAATCACTTAAGGGTATGCATGAAAATGACTCTGTTATGAGAAGTCATCAACTTCTTAATGGACTAATGCATACTGAAATGTAGTCAGGCACTTTGCTCAGTATTTACAGAGAAAACTTCTCACTGTCTCGTTCTTCTCCAACGCAGAATCCAATAAAATTCCATACTTTGTGCATGACAGCATCTGAATCACTTCAACAATTACCATTCGCCGGAAGCCAGCACATGACTACACTGAACAAAACAAGCCTTCATCTTATATTTGAAAATAAAAAATAATTAAACAATAAACACGTTTCACATTTGTCTTAAATCACACACTTCCCACTGCTGTAACAAAAATGCTTCCCAGTCTAAGTAACAATCAGGTTCATGATGCCTGGCAAATCTGTGGGACCTGATGAGATGCACCCCAAAGCCCTGAGGGATTTGTCTCATGTAGCTGCCAAGCCTCTCTCCATGGTATTTTAGAAGTCCTAGCAGGCAGGTGAAGTCCCAGCTAACTGGGAAAAGGGAAACATTTTGTGCCCATCTTTAAAGAGGGTACAAAGGGGGCCCCTGGAAGCTCCCACCCTGTCAGACTCCTCTCTGTGTCAGGGAAGTTCACAGAACAGATCCTCCTGGAAGCTGTGCCGGGGCACACGGATGACAGGGAAAGTCAGCACAGCTTCACCAGGGGCAAGTCCTGCCTGACCCTCCCAGTGGCTTTCTGTGATGGAGTGACCACATCAGTGGACAAGGGAAGGGCTCTGGATGTCATTTCTGTAAAGCCCTTAACATGGTGTCCCACAACATCCTTCTCTCTGGACAGGAGAGGGATGGGTTCAGGAGTGCATTGTTTGGTGAATAAGGAATTGTTGTGGTTTCACCCCAGCCCACAGCCAAGCCCCTCAGAGCCACTCGTTCACTCTCCCTCCAGTGGGAGAGCCTACAAGGAAGATGGAGAGAGTAATTATCAGTACAGAAATTCCTGTCACATGTAGTGACAGGAAAAGGGATGACAAGGGGGAATGGCTTCAGACTGAAAGAGGCCAAATTTAGATTAGATACTAGGAATAAATTGTTCCCTGTGAAGGTGGTGAGGCCCTGGCACAGGTTGCTCAGAGGAGCTGTGGATGCCTCATCCCTGGAAGTGCTCAAGGCCAGGTTAGATGGGGCCCTGGATGACCTGCCCATAGGAGGGGACTGAAACTAGATGTTTTTTAAGGTCCCTTCCAGCCCAAACCGTTCTATAATTCTATGGTTTCTTTGTTTTTAATTTAAGCTGTTTGCTCTTACATCGTTTTTTATGAGTTGCATTCTTGACACATTGAAGTTTAGACTTTAATTTTACCAAAAGGTACAGTAAGAAATAGGTGTGAAACCAAATATCTCAACCTTTGCTAGGGCTCTTGCATTTTTATTTCATGGTTGTGTTTGGGGCCATGCAGCAAGAGGTGAGACTTCATAAACTGGGTTAATGAGACTGCATCAGAAGTGCTGGAAATCTTTGGGAGATTGTAACAGTAGTATTTTGCTCTTAGCATCTTACTCTGGAGAAATTTAAAATGCTTCAAAAAAACACTAATACTGTTTTTCAGAACACTAAGAAGAAACAGATGGAATAACTTGAACTTAAGGCACTGAGATCATTTTCAGACTTCTTCAGTGTACATTAGGTCATTAGGCAGAAAGCTACTTTGTGTAACAATGTCTTTAATGTGAACTTACCATAAAAGCTATTTCCTGTTGTTCTGTAAAGTCAATTAGCTATTTACCAAATACCAAATTTCATGTCTGTTGATTTCTTATTTCATTGTGCAGCATGAAAAAAAGGAAATGGCAATCATGCAAATTACTGTCTTGATTAATACAGCATGTACTTTACACTGTTAGATTCTTTTCTAAAAGAGATTGAGTTGCTCCTTTTGTTTATCTCACAGATAATTTGCCAAAGCCCCTCATTTCTTCTGGGCTCTTGCCTTTGGAGATTTTGTATATTACTTTCTTTGTGTGTTGCTTTTGGTTTTACTGTATATGTAATATTTAGTTAATCTGTGTTCCAAGTGTAACAAAACAGATGTATTTCTGTATTTTCCTTTTTTTTTTTTCCCCTGATTTCCGTAATTACTTTTGTTCTTGTTCCAGGGTTATGGTATTTAATAAGACATTCCTGGAATCTCATCTAGGTCTTGATATTAGTCACCTTCAAAATTAAGGGGAATCTTGAAGCTTCTGGCCAGCAGCCGAATTAGTTCAGCCCACGAAGGATGCATTTGAGTTTGCATTGTAATAAATGTGTGTGCATTACTTAGAGATCACTCTTAATGTGATATTCCAGAGGTTATAGTGCTTCCCAAATTGTGGGCACTGCACTCCCTGTATGCCAGCTTAGGTTACAGGCAGGAAGGAGGATTGCAAATTCTCTGGAGTTGCAGCCTCAGTAAACAGAAATCTCTGCAAATAGGCTTCATTGCAAGTGTCTCCAGTGCAAATCCTTGAATTACAAGGAGTATGAAATTTTATTGCTGAGCCGCAAAGTACCTTTTTAACATAAATTTGTAAGAAATACCATTCATGAGCTGTTAGCATCAGAGTTAGCAGCTGTTACGCAGCTCCAGATCTGTTATAACAAATTATTGCCCTATGAAAATCCGCTCTGAATTCCTTGTGTACATCTGCATATAAAGCAAGGTGGGGATGCAAAATCAAAGGTCTGCTGTGATCAGACACTAATTATTTTGAGTATTCGAGAAGGCCACAGGTGGTCGCAAGTTTTTTCGGTACAAAATTGTCCATCCTGTTAAATACTTGTGCCATTTTATTGGTCTACATTTGACTAGTTTTTACTTCAGCTTGAAGAGCCACCCAGTATTAAACGTCTCATTCATCTGCAAGTCTTTATGATTTTCTGCTGAAAAATTCTGTCTGTCATGCCATCACTTGTGCAGGTTTACAACATTTAAGCAGTTCCTCCTCATCAATGGAATTTTCTGATTTTAAAGTTACTTGGAAAACTTTTTTCATTGCATGTTGTAAGGAAGCAAAAATAACAGCTGATTCCTGTTAATAAGAGCTTTTTGCTATGATTATGATTTGTGTTTATTTTTATTATGTCCAAAAGAGATGACCTCTGTTTCTGTGGTGCAGCTATCTTTAACAAAACTCAAAATTCCCCTGTGCTCCCTCTGCCATGATTTCAATTCCTTGCTCTCCAGAGTTTGAGATTTTGTTTCAGGAGAGTATTTTGGTGTCTGCATTCACACCTCTTTGCTGTTATGTGCAGAGCTGAATTTTCTGTTTTGTGGGGTTTTCTGTGTGAACAGTGGTTTGCATTTGCTGATTCTAATGGAGGATCATTGGCCTCACCGTGTTTGTCTCAGACTCACTTGTGGTTGGTGCTGGCTAATGGACAGTAAACGGTAACCATAAACCCTGTAATTAACAGTCGTGATTTGTCTCTGTGAGAATCTTGACCTAAATTAAAACACTCAAAAAGATACTTCATGTCAAATTCAATAGCATTCTTTGTCAGTGGATGGCACGATCTAGTTATGGATTGCATGATCTTGTTTTGCAGGATCCATTTCTTGAAAATATGAAATATCTTTCTCAGGCTCAAGTAATTTTCTTTCCAACTGTTATGGTCAAAGTTACTGGGTGTTTGTACCCTGTAAGTAAGGTGACGCTGATGTTTTCCATTAAATTTCTGATAAATATATTTATTTAGTTTCTGTACAACACTTCTTAACTCAAGCTTTCTGTGCTTGCATGAATCATACATAAAGAGACTCTTGAAGAGGTCAGCGTGCAAATTGCAGGATTAGATTTACAGATCCATCAGCTGGTGACAATGACTTATTTGCTTGAAATTCTTGTTCCATTCCGTCTTATATCCATCTGGGATCTTTTGTCCTGTTTGTAATTTTGGCCAGTTTGAGACACAGTATCTTGATAATACAGATGCATCTTGAAGGGGAATGTAGTGAGAAGGAGATTTTTGATGATCTTAATTTCAGATGTCTCACTTACAGCAGGGGTTCCATGGTCAATGAGTAATTGAGGGGAAGTCTCAGTGAGACAGGAAAAGGAGGTAAATCATGCTGGATTTGTTATATATATATATATATATATATGTGAAATAGCTGTCTCATTCCTACAAATGGGAAAAATCAGGGGAGAGACCTTGCATGAACCCTTCTCCCTCTGAGACAGAGGCATGGGTGGTGTGGCTGTTATCCCACTGAGCAGGAGATTTCTGGGATTGTACCACAGAGCATTTCTCAGTAGGTGGAAGCTAGTGGAGGAGGTGGCTGGGTAGAATCTGAGGATAAAAAGGTCGTGCAGTGTGCATGAATTGTCAGGTGCCTTGATATCTATAATGACTGCATTTCTGATCTGTAATTTAAAGCAGTAACTAATGTTTAGAGTTATGGCACAGTTACAAGATACATTGAATTATGCAAAAATCTGGTTTTTTCAGCTCTTGACATCTGTACCCTCTTAGTCATTAAACTAATGGTGGTGTGCTAATGCTACCAAAAAGAAATATTTGTCTTGTGCTCTGGCAATAAAAAGGAAAAAGAAAAGTGCTGTACTTTTCAGTTAATGGAGGAAACAGAGCCATGTCAAGAGCGTGATGAATAAATTAACAGTAATTTCTATAATGAATTTAATTTTAGTAATTTGTATGATGAACATTATCTTTTTGTTGTTAAACTTCAGCTTTTTTATTTCCTCAATTTTCCTCCTCCTATTTCGACAGGAATAATGAATGAAAATGGGAAGAAAACTGCGTCATTACTCTGAGGCTGGTTTTCTGCCCTCTCCCCGCTGTAAGAAACTGCCTTCCTAATGGCAGAAAGGAAATTTTCCACCGTTGCACGAGAAAAGTAACTTGTCTAAGTGTTTTGTGGTTAGCTGCAAATCCTAAACTGCTGGAGATAAAAAATCTTGTTCTCTGAGCTCTTGCTTTTTGGATTTTAAATATTACAGTGTATGGAAGGAGTGCAATTCTTTTTGCCGTGCTGTGTGCCCCATTTTTCACAGGGAGAGATGGACAGAGAAGATACAGCAGAATAAATACGTGCAGGTAGGGATCTTTATTGCATTTAGTGGTATTAGCTGGTACAGGACTGTAAATGTAGCAGTTACAGTGCCTTTATAGAGTGATGGTTGAGTGATCTTTAAAATTCTGCTCTCTTAATTGAACTTGTCTTGAGAACATAATCTTGCTTTCTAGCAAAATAGCTTACACTGGAACTTAAAATGTCTTGTTGCTGCTTGCACCACAGAACACTTAAAGTTTTATTTCTTTTAAAACCATCTTCGGTTGGACCTGTCCAGAAAAATGTTTAATCATCATTTGTTTCTTTGTGTGCATTAGTGCTGCCTGGCTTTTAAGGACAGCGTAGTTGCTTTGGTAGAATTCTTCCAGCAAAACCCAGAGTAACTCTCTTATCATCAAGAAAGATGATAGGAAAGATTTATGTTCTACTTAATAAAGAAGAAAAGTATTTTAGACAGTAATGGGTTCTGTTGATGTAATTAAGAGGAAGAACTGTACTTAGCATTAGGGCTTACCATGAATGTGTGTGTTACTGTCCAATACCTGTTACTAGCAGGCTCTATGCATCATTTAAAAAAAAATAAATATCAGTAATTTCAGGTATGGATAAATGCTGTGATTTTCATTTTGCTCAAACAAGATGTGTATGTTTTAATGGAAGTTATGGCATAGTGTGCTATTGGATGTATTTTGGGCTCTGATCTTGTCTATAACAGATAGCATATTTGAGTTTCAGATTTTGTCTGTATGAGATATAATGACCATACATCAGAGCCTGGGAATCATAAAAAGTAGAAATGAGGAATGAAAAATAGTAATATATACTCTAATTTCTAACCAAAAGCTTTTAATGAAAGGCAAATTTTGTGCCAATATTTAATGCATACCTGCATGGTTTAGAGCTTGGAATGAAATGTGAAACAGGAGACCTTTTGCTTTCTTACCATTTCACACATATATTTCCAAATGAACAAAAATCTATCTTTGCTTTTAATAAATGTAGCTATGATATCAGCAGAAAGAAAATAATTGATTAATATTTAGGTGATTATTCTTCTTAACCTTTCTTAAAGTGTTGTCAGTGAGAGCACAAAATTTCATTTACTGTTTTCAGAAAAGCATCCAAGCTCCTCCCTCCATCCCTCCCTCAGGCATCCCAATACAAGAGAAAACTTTCTGCATGGGAGCTGGCTAGTGAGAAATGATGTTGTTGGGAATGGAAAGGTGAAGGTGAGAAAACCAAGACTTTCTGTCTCCTTGGATATAAAAGCCAGCCAACATTACCGTCAGAAATCATTGTGAAGGCTTTTTTTGTTTTGAAGGGGATATTGTAAGTATTTTGGTTTTGCTAAGTATTTGTATACTATGAGAAAATTCAATTGCTGATTATTTTCATTTAATTCTATGTCTATTTGATCAAAATATTTGGGAACATATATATACAAGTGTGTGTGTCTATATATATAAAATATGTGCTCACTTGTATTTAAGTATTAGGTGTGAGCTTATTTTAGGTACAGGGAGCATCTCCTTAAGAAATTCTGTCATTAATGTGGAACCACTCTATTGCTGTGAACATGTAGCTCTTCCTATAATTTACATGTGTCAGTAAAACATTTTCCTGCACATTGATATATTTGTCATGTTAATTACTGTTAATTATTGCCATATTAATTATTATCATATTAATTACTGACTGCTCTGTTATATCACCTCATGCGTAGTATTCATCAAATTGGCTGTAGTACTATCTAATCTTAGTTACACTGAATTTGACATACTGAAATTTCTTTAGCAACACACATCTGGAATATTTTTCTCACAACAAAGCTGGTGAGTGATTTTTTTTCAGGATGCTTAAGTAATGCACATTGCATAGATTTCTGCTTTTGGAAGTAACGAGTGAGGATATGATATGATATGCTATGATATGATATGATATTGATGTTGTGAATAACTTTGTCTATTAGATGTGTTAAAAAATCAAACAACACAAAAAAAAAAAACCCCACAACAACCCACAAAACAAAAAAAAAAAAAAAAACAACCCAAGAAACTGCACTGGTAGGTGTTTATCCAGCCCATCCAAACACAAAACTTTTCCTTGGAATGGGGTGATGAGTGAGAAGTGGAGAGTGGGGGACAAAGTGCTGGCCTTGTACTTAAGAAACAGCAGTAGTCCTCTAAAATGTCCAAGTTGGATTTTCCTAAGGACTTAAATCTGTTAGATCTGTTCACCATCACTGGCAGTTAAATAGAAGGAAATGGTGATCAGAAACAGAGCATTTTTTTCTGCTTATTGAAGCTGAGTAGGTGACAGCAGAAGCTTTTGGCAAGGTACAGAACAGAAAAGAGGGAATTCCTGTACTATTTCATAACGTGTTGCTGTGAGCTGCTTTCTCATTTTTTTTCTTATTTCAGGTGAAGAGGTGAACACATTCTTTATTCCCATGTTAAAGAATATACTAAATGCACATTAAACAAAGTTAGTTTACCCTTTATTTTTTCCAGGTCCAGGTGCTCACAGGAAATATCAGTGAGTGGCCCTTGACAAGGATGTTGATAGAAGTAATTTGGGACTCAGAATTGGTTATAATCCATGCTAAAACTAGATTGAAACACAAATAAGGATGTTTTATATATTTATGCTCCTACTAATTTTTCTATTTTGAGAAACTTCTCATAAATGCCCGTTATTGACTTTGATAGTATTTTACTGAGCAGTTTCATCAGTTTCAATTCTACTTTTGTGGATTGTTGGATATGTTATGGTCAATAGCTCGATGGCTGTTACCTCGCTGCATTTAAAAGGAACTCTGTGCTTTTAGGGTGCTGAAAAGAGTTCTGAAATTCACAAAAATGGAGCCAAATGGTACACATACATACACATACCAATTATACACAATGAGTTGTGTATAAGGCTTGAATTGGTATTTTGTTTTTCAATCTAAAAGTCTAAATTTGTTAGTTATCATCCCTAGTGGTTAGTCAGTACCCCAGCAAGCATTTTGTAATCCATGACTCTGAAACATTGCATTAATAGACTCATTTTTGGCAGTACTTTGCTATTCTAGAAAATGGTCTGAAAACGCTTTACCGTAAGAAATTGTAGTAGCAAATTGTACTTTAGAAGTTTCCAGTGTCTGTTTCACTCGTTGTTCATCCCTTTCTAGTACTTTGCAGGACACTTGTTCAATAAATTTCATCAGTATATCTGGAATTCCTTGGGTTTTGACATAAAAATATTCTGTGGCATTTTTGTAGTACCCTTAAGCCAGCAAGACTAACCTCAAACAATGCCTAGCTTTGTACACTGAATGCAGTTCTCACGATGGGAAAACGAAGTAATTTCCACTTAAATTTAAAATAGAAAGTTGAATTTTAATGTGTTTATGTATCCTTGGTCCTGTAGAAAGTGGTACTTTAGTAACTGAAGGTACCAGGGCATTTGTATCTGATATTGACGGACTGCTCTCTACTACAGGACCAGAGATATCAAAACCTGTCCAACTCTTAATTTAATTTAAATGCAAGTTTCTTTGATATGCTGTACTGGAAATTAACAGATCAGAACTGTAGCCTTGCGTCTGTCTCAGCAGCATATTGACATAGTACATATTGACATACAATTTCTTTGCACTAACTTGTAGTTACACAGCCAAGTTTGTTCTGTCAGGTTCTAGAAAAAATGTCGTGCTTAGGCTACTTCTAAGAAAACTTGTTCTGTATCTTCCCTCCCAGATTCGGTTACTGGGGAAACTTTTGTGTCCCATGCAAAAATTGAAATTATTTCTAAGGATAACACTTTACCTCAGTGTCTTGCCTTGAAAATTCAGCTAATTCAGCAGTATATGAAGCCGTGGCTGAGTTCAGCTGAGCTTCAGGAATTCCAGGTAGTCACTGTCTTTTTCATGTAACTTTAGTCCTTTGTATCAGAAGAATTTTTCAGTCACATCTTCTTAGCTTCCATTTTCCTAACCTGAGTCACAATCTATAAATACTTGGCAGTTGATCAAAGGCCAAAAAATCTGGTGTTCCATGTGAGCACAGGTATGTTTCTGGTACAGAATTCATATTCATGAACGTCCATGAATATTTGTCCTGTTATGACTTCTGGTCACAGTTGCTGGAGTGAGTGTGTTGCATCTTTTTGCTCTTGATCACTGCTTTTGTCAGATTCTTTCTTTTTTTTTTACATTCAGCTCTGAAACCCTTAATACTAAAATGACATTTGTATTTGCTAAAACCATTTTCTTTGCTTCATTTATTTCACTTGACGTAGTTCCCTAAATGCTGAGTTTCTCTGTCGTCCTTAAAACTGCTTTGAAGATAAAATTGATCTTCTTAGAATTATTAAAAATTGAAAATAAAAAAAGAACATCTTGATTTTCAATTTGTCCTTTGAGCTTTTGATTGGAAATGGGTCTATGTGGTTTGGCTGAGTAACAGTTCTTTGGTTATATATTTCCATTTTGTTACCATGGTAAATTCTGATCTCTGAGCTGCGGTTCCTGATCTGATCTGAACATGCTTGGGAAGTCCCAGAGGAGGAAAAAAAAATCCTCCCAAGTCCCATAAACCCCAACAAAATCATTGCACAATCATTCTTGCTTGCATATTCTTTTTAAATAAATATATCTGCATCTAAAGAAGAGAGCTGTAATTGCAAGAGAGTATTGATTCTCTACCATGGTCCACATGTGAGCTCACAAAAAGGAGTAGCACAGCTGGACTTCTGCAATCAAAATTCAGACTGTCTTAAAGACTTGGCAGTGACTAAAAGCGTTTATTAAATGGGAGTAATCAGTTTTGACACGAATCACAAAGGACAAATCCTCCTGTAATGCGTCAAAGTTTTCTTCATCTTCTGTGGATGAGAACTGATGTCATGTAAATTGCTGTCACCTACAGTATGGTGGGAAATTCAGGCATTAGTAACTGAATACTTACAGTGATTTGCCTTCAGTCACCTCAGTGCTTCTCATTGCCACCCTTCCCCTTTGGCAGGGTTTTAAGCCTCAAGCAGAGTAGTTGAAAATACAACTGGACAAAGCATTGAGCCAGATTCAGTATTGGCCTTGCTCAGTGGAGAGAGGGTGGATCTGATGAGCCTTAGAGGTGGGACATGTGGAACTAAATTCTGTTTTCAGGAAGTACAGAGGAGCAGTAACTGAGGTGCAAGGCTGCTGATGCTTTAATCTACAGTGAGAAACAATTAGATGATTGCCAGAGTTGTGACAGAGATGTGATTTTGACTCTTCCAAGCTGGAAAGGCAAAGGAAGAAAGTACCTCTTCTGTAACCTGAATTGCAGAGGGTAGATCCAGATTCAGTAGTTGATCTTTATTGTGTTTGTTTTCCATTACTCTTTTTGTAAATCAGTGTGCTTCTAGTTGGTTTTGCCTTATATCCTGGGTGCCTCAAACACAGCAGGACCAGCTGGTCAGAAGAGATGATTGTCCTGCTGTGTTCAGTGTTGGTGTGGCCTCACCTGGAGCACTGTGGGCAGTTGTGGGACCTGCAGTTTAGGAAGGATGAGAAGGTCCTTGGGTGTGTCCAGAGGAGGGCAACAAAGCTGGTGAAAGGGCTGCAAGGAAAGCCCTGAGAGGAGCTGCTGAGGGCTTTGGGCTTGTCTGTTTTGGGGAAAATGAGGCTGAGGGGAGACCTCATTGCTCTCTACAGCTTCCTGAGAAGGAGAAGTGGAGAGTGAGGTACTGAGCTCTTCTCCCTGGGATCCAGTGGCAGGATATGTGGGAATGGTCCAAAGCCATACTGCAGGGGTTTAATGGGACATTAGGATGCATTTCTTTGCGAAAAGGGTGCTCAAACACTGGAAGAGGCTTCCTGGAGGGATGGTTGATGCCCCAGGCTTGTCAGTGCTCAAGAGGCATTTGGGCAGTGCCCAAGGCCTTACAATGGTCAACCCTGATCGGGCAGTTGGGCTGGATGGTCACTGTAGATTCTTTTCAATTGAAATATTCTAGTCCTATTCTACTCTATTTTATTCTGTTTTGATACGGAGTTTCAAAGAAGTAAAAAATCATTTATCTAATAGATATTAAAGCTGTGTGTTATTTCTGGTATTTTCTAATCGTCAAGAGCTTTCTTTCTTAAGTTACCTCTAGCACTGGAAACAAACACTCAGAAGGAAAAATGGATCCCTTGTTTTGGCCATCAGAAACTAACAGCTTCCGACGTTTCACCCCCGAGTCCTTGGCAGCAATTGAGGAAAGGATAGCCAACAAAAGAAAAGAGCAAGTCGAAGTGAAAGGGAAGAATAAGGACCAAGGAGTTGAAGAAGATAAACTTACTCCTCAGCTTGATCTGAAAATCTGCAAAAAGCTGCCTTCTCTGTATGGGGACATTCCTGCAGATCTTGTTGGGGAACCCCTGGAGGATTTTGATCCATACTACAGTGATCACAAGGTTAAAGCTTCCCAATTTTTTTATTTTTGCCTGCTGAACCTCTTAAGGGATAGTAAAAGCTCTGTTTAGGAGATGCTGGTGTTTAATGGTTCTGTAGATAGACCTTTGAACTTTACTGACAGCTTTTGGGGGGAGGAGTGCTAAGGTATTATGGACTCTGTAGGTGCTCTGTATTATGGAATGAAGATGTATTTTAAGTTCCAGTCAAGAATCAAAATTAATTACGAAAACATGATATGTGATTGGTACACTTTAATAGTGAATATATTCTGGGATAAGTGATGCTTTGTTTTCCAGAGCAGTTTCTCTGGTGCCTGTGGGGCTGAACTCCCTGTTGTACAAACAGTTCCTGTTCAACAGTAGATCATGCTGGAATGGCAGATGCTTTCACTGAATTACAAATATTATACAAATTAAGGGAGGCACATTT
The DNA here is from genome assembly GCA_026261815.1 of Monarcha castaneiventris obscurior. Taxonomy (NCBI): domain Eukaryota; kingdom Metazoa; phylum Chordata; class Aves; order Passeriformes; family Monarchidae; genus Monarcha; species Monarcha castaneiventris. The sequence continues at coordinate 2,359,145 of JAMPIT010000230.1, forward strand.
GAGACTATTTCCAGTACTCTGTGTAGCAAACCCATGTATTTTCATTGCCTTAAATTAATTTTCTGTAACTTTATGTCTCACTGGCTTAGTTTATTGTGCCATATTTATATTGCACATACTCCGTGCTATTCCAAAGTGGTTGGTGATGCTGACTATAGCAGTATAAAGTACATAGTCTAGGAATCCCTTCTAAATTAAATACTTAAGTCAAATGATTACTACTGTCAAGGAGGACTTGCTCTGAAGAGCAGAAGGTTCCATCCAGTCCCAGTTCCTGTTTTAATGTATACCAGCAAGGTGCTGGACTGTAATAATTTTATCAGAAAACATGCTTTAGGCTTTGATCTTCCAGATACTTTTTTTTCAAAGTAATCAGAGTGATACTTTTGATGAAGAGAAACTAAGGTTGATTGAGTTGAAGAAATTTATATTAAAGTTAGGAAACTGTGTTTTTCCTTCAAGTGATTTCATTTTTGCTGTATGGAAAAAGTGCTGAGCTGCATGGACCTTAAGGTAGCTTAGTGGGAATTTACAGTGTTACTTGACAATGTAGACTTATTTCGAAATTAAAATTTGTGCATTGACTGTCCAGGATACAATGTGTATTTTGTAAATAATCTCTTGTAGCCTAGAAAACTGTCCACGAGTAAGGTATTAAGACCATTTTTACAGTCCCAGAGTAGTAATTTAATTACTTTGACCAAGTGAATATGATTACTTGCTCTTCATACTAATTCCCATTACGGCTTCTTCCTCTCAGGCAATAAAGAACTCCTACAGAGCTGCTGTCCTTCCTTCAAAATGTCTATAATCAGGTCACAGGTCCAAGTAAGAAGAAAGGAAAGCTGTACTCCTAACTGTAGTTACATATAGCTCTAGATGCAGACTTGAAAAACTGAACATTAACTTTTTGCAGAAATTTGTAATTCGTTTAAATGTTTCATATACTATGAATCTTTTGTTTTATAGACTTTTATGGTGATAAATAAAAGGAGGACTATTTTCCGGTTTACTGCCACACCTGCCTTGTTTATATTTGGTCCTTTTAATCCAGTCAGAAAAGCAGCAATTAAAATTCTGGTCCATTCATATCCTTTCATTGGTTTCCCTGATTTGAATCTTAAAATATTCTGTGCCATTTTCTGTCATTCTGGTCCTCTGTTTCTGCTTTTTCTGATTTTATTTGGAATTATTGATTAGTGGGAATAGGCCTTTTTAGGTGAACATATCTGAACATGTTAAACATATTATGTCCCACTAATGTTCTAACTTCCAAAATTGTCTGCACATGCAGATAATTCATTTTTATATTCAGAATATGAATTTTACCCATCTGAGAAAGTTTGATCTTGGTGGGATTCTTGGGATGGTCCTGTGCAGGGATGCGAATTGGGTTTCAGTGATCCTTGTGGGTCCCTTCCAGCTCAGGATATTTTGTGATTCTGCTGTAGGTTTCTTTGGAAAACACATGAAAAGTTCTGAGCATATGCAAATGAAAAGTAATTATTTGAATGCTTGTGTGGTTTTTGTGTGTGGAAATCAGCAGCTTTTATGAACTTCATTTTTTATAATGTAGCTTTTTTCCTTAACTTACTGTTCACATTTTTTGTTGGCATTATTATATGTACTGTGTTACTCAATTGCATGGCTATGACTGTCCCTAAGCTTCTTGAACAAGCCTACTGGACTGAGTGAGTACCTCAGTGGCCACATATTCACTATTTTTCCAAGGATATTAACATGCAGGCCTGAAAAATTTAAATAATGTGTTGATCTAATTCTGGGGCTTGCAAATTCTCAGATCGACCTCTGAGGAAGACTGAGGATTGTTATTATATCACACAGTCTTTTGTGGAGCTTCAGTGCCTTTTCTTAGAGACTCTCACCATATGCCCTTTTTTCTGTGTTGCCTAATTTTGCCATCTGGTGTAACATAGGAGGTTGGCCCATTTTTCCTTTTGAGGATTAAATCTTTTAGAGAGACTTTACAGTAGGATTTTAACTTAATATCTATTCTACAGCAATAACCTGAATGTCTGTTACAGTTGCCTCGTGCAAAAGCTTTAAAGGAATAAATACTCAGTCTATTCTTTCCTCCTGTTTCCTGGTGACTCTCCTAAGTCAGTTGTTTCCACTAGGAAGTCATTTATTTGTAATGTCTTGCTTCCTTTTGTACTTGTGCACTGTCTCCAGTGTAACTTGAGTTAATGTTCCAGAATTAAATCTGGAAAATGTGCCTGGAGCCTCAGAAGTTCTGTAATTTTAATTACTTTTATTTTGGGGTAAGCATGGTGATAACTTAATTTTCTGTAGGGTTTCTTTCAGATACACTGTATTTGTCAGAATAAATACATAAAATGTGCAGACTTTACTGGCTGAAATAAATCTTTGCTGTTATCGTTCTGCCAGAATGGTGAGGCTTTGAAATTTTCCAGCCTGCTTTAGAACATAAACACAGTCTTAAAAATGTTTCCTAAGGAAATGTGAGCTATCCTTCATCCAGAAATAGCATCATATGCTCATGTGAATGTTTGTGTTTGTAGATTTACATGGAAAATTTACTAAACTTCAGGAAGACATCTTGTCCCCACAGTGCTTCTGAAAGTAATGCAACCTGTCCTATTTTGCTTCACATTTTTTGCCTTTATCTCCATGCAGGGACTAAATCAGAGAAAATATAGAAATGTGCCTGAATGTGTATCAGTCTCATTAATATTTTTATTTCTGTAACTTTAATACACACTTTCCTCCTCAGATATGTTTTCAATGCCATATATACTACTGAAATATTGATAAAAATAGTAGCGAGAGGATTTGTTTGGAATGAATTTACCTTTCTTCGAGATCCATGGAACTGCTTGGATTTTTCTATTACTATTGTAATGTAAGTAAAACTCAGTTGTTCTTTTACACTCAGGGGACAAAACCACAGAGAAAATACTGTTTGGTGTTGCTGAAATTCCTTGCAGTTGTTGGCATCCTCCTGCTAAATGTGCTTGAATCCCAATTTGCATGTGTGCAATGAGAAAAACAGACTTTAAAGTAAGACCTAAATGAAAAGCTCTCTTAGAATTGTGTGATTGTTCTCAATTTAGTCCATATTTAAGCTTTGTCAAGAGGCAATTGCATAGACAGCCCAAACCAAGCCTACCTCTTTATGCTGTCTTAGTTGTACTCTGGATCAGATGAAACTCATTCAAGAAGGGTCCAAACTGGGTCACAAGGTGTTGAATGACTTGGTGATAAATAACAGATGAAATCCCAGTGTCAAGTGATGCTCAAGGAAGAACAGACCTTGCTTTACATGCAAATTCACGGGCTCTGAAATAGCTTTCCCTTGTTGGGAAGATGATGGTGGAGTTTAAACAGCTTTGTAAAAACACCGCTCCAGCCTGGAGTCATGGTCAGAGAGGGAGGTAGAAAATAGACATGGTGGGTAAGAAGTAAAGAAGCAGAACACACATTATTTCACTGTGTGGCCTGTATTTTAATTCAGGGTTTTGTGTAGTTTTGCTCCTCACATGTCAAAAGATGTCAGAAGTAAAAAAGATGCATGAAAATGTATATCTGTAATTCCACATAACAAAAAACTAAACAGAGTAAAACTCATATGAAAAAGCAATCACAGACCAGGAACACAGTTGAAGTGTATGGCACAGAGCCAGAAAGAGGATAAATAATATTTTTTTTCCTACAGTGAGAGCTAAAGGCACCAAATGAAGTTGTCAGGTGGCAGAATAACAAAAAGGGAGCAGTTTGTAACACTACATGTAGGTTTTTCCTCATTTGTAAATAATAGGTTATGTACACAGGTGTCAGCACACACATCTATGTGTAGATGAACAATTATTCTTATGGGTAATGATGAACTGCTTAGGAGTTTGAATATTGTTGATCTTCAGCACCTATCACTAGATAGTTACTGGTAGTTACAACTATCACAAGACAGTCCAACAGGTGCATGAAAAATTTCATTTAGGGTCCTTCTTCACTAGCTGCACCCCTAATTAATTTGTGTTCAACTTTACAATATAGTATCTCCACCTGTTTTTTTCCATGTCTTACAGTACAACAAAGAAAACTATTTGGAAATTAGCTCGACTGCTTACTCAAGTGTAATTATTGAGTTATTATGGAGTTATAATTAAGGTACTTGAGAATTATTCAGTCTTACAAACGAGGCAAAGCCAATGTACTCTAATCTGCTGCTGACCAAGTCATGCTATGAGGGGGAGGTTGCCTTTCCAACCATTGCTGTCTCAGATTTTGTTATTGAGACTTTTTATTTTAAGGAATTCTGTTACCAGTTATGACCTTGTCATGAGATGGGTCACAATTCATGTCCTTTCTGACATGAAAGAAGTCTTAGAAAATACCAGGTAACCTGTTAAAGTGCTGTATAGAACATGCAATGCTTTAAAATACTGATTTTCTGAAATTTTCTAATTGTTTAAATGTTAAAATTGAAACTAGTTGCAATACTGAAGTTCTCATTGGCTGTTGAATGTTAGAAAGACTCATGTGGTACAGAACAAACATACTATAAATCTGCTGTTGCTCAACTTCCTTCTCCTGAAGCGTGTGTTTTGTTTTGAGATAGCTGCAACATACATTTTCATGAAAGAAGCCTCAGTGTGAGAGTGTGGTTATGACATTGAAGGTTTTAAATTTATTTGACATTTTGATGGATAAACTCTTCCAAAGTTAAAGCATCCAAATCCACACTAAGTAGGAGCTTACTGTATTTCTTTTCAGAGGCACTGCTCCAAAGCCCCATTCCTTTATATCCATACCTAGAAATGGACTTAGATTCCTAATTTTAGGCATATATCTTAGGACATATTTGACCTATTTATTTTCTGCAGTGTATTCACTACTGCCTGCTCCATAAGGAAATGCTTTGAAAAGCTCCATCTTTGTCATTCATTTCAGTGTGGGTTAATTTCACAGGTACATTACAGCATTTCAGAGAGTTGGCAACGTTTCAGTTCTTCGAACTTTCAGAGTACTGAGGACTTTGAAAGCTATTTCAGTAATACCAGGTAAGGAACAACACATCTCTAGAGGGCTGGAACATAGTTGATGGATAGGCCAGCTTAAACCACGACAACACCTTACTGATAATTGCTCTGCTTCACCAGGATGCAAATTCTAATTCCACTCCTGTTCTTTTCTTCCAGTTCTTTGGTCACTTTTTGTGACCCCAAGGAATCCCAAGGTGTGACTGTTTTGCACCCTCAGCAGCATCCTAACACAATTTTTTAAATCACCTTTCCTTCAAATGGTTTTGACAAAGGCAGATTTATTTTCTTCATTTTTTTAATACCATCACTGCTGTTCATTTTTATTTAGCCCAGTGCCTTTGTCTCTTTAGTTTGTCTCCCTGGAGCAGCCCACTGTATGTGATATTTTCTCTTAACATAAAATATCTGAAGTAACATATTTCTGGTTTCATGTTCTACCTCATTAGCTTAACCTTCTCTGGTTTATTTCCCAGAATGCTGATTTCACAATTTGAGATTTTCACTTGTTTCTTTACTGACCACAGCCACTGTCTGGATTGTGTGTAATACTTTCAACAGTATGTTGCATATGCCATCCAGATAGTCAATATTTTTGTAAGTCGGGTCCTTAATTAGGATACCAAAGTATGATTTCAGAGTCCAGCTGCAAAAATTCACTTTCAAATCTATTAATTACTATATATCTCATGGTCATAGTATATATTAACTTTACCATTTCCATGTAATTGCAAATATATTTTTGATTTTGATGTGGAATTATAGCAGGAAATAAACATTGAAGTTGTTTAATTTTAGTATCAAAGCTACCCATCAATGCTTTTCCTTTGTCATTAACAAACTTGCAACTGTCGTGTCTTGTCATGCAGGAAAATCATTGCATTCCTTTTCTCACTTTCCATGTTATTGGATCTGATTTTCCTAGGTCTGAAAGTCATCGTAAATTCACTTGTTGAGTCTGTTAAGAAACTCGGGGATGTGTTGATCCTGACTGTATTTTGCTTGAGTATATTTGCACTAATTGGCCTCCAGCTTTTTATGGGAAATTTAAAATCCAAATGTGTCCTCAATAAAACTCTGTACAATGATTCATTATGTAAGGATCCCAAGATATATGTACCCAATGATGAAGGTAAATGTTTTTCTTTTTTCCCTTTACAAAATCTGTGTATCTTCCTATGTATGTCTTGATTTTTCACAGAGATGTTAAATACAGTTTGCATGTATTCCTGCCAAGAAGGTTTGTCCTTCCATTTGCACAAATAGTAGTATGAAGTCTGTGGGACAACTGAATTTGAAATTAGTGCATCCTGAAGTTGGAGAAAGATCAGCAATCTGTGGGATAGAAGAGACTTGAGTTTTCTATAAGCACTTTCTTCTTTATCTGTGCATTGCACAGGAATCCTGATTTTAGGGGTACTGCACAGAGAATTATTTTTTCCATCACTTATTCTGTATTTCATGGATTTTGCCTACTTCTCATAGGGATTCTTTTTTTACCAAAGATCAAATAAAATCTTACATTGTTAGTTGTGCAGCAAATTGTTACTATTAATTTTAAATTGTCAGAGAGACAGATGAGCTGAGAATCAGTCCTGTATGCCCTTCATTGGGAAAGGATCTTTCACAGAGTTTTGATCCATCAGAGTGTTTATAAAGTGAAGCAATGTTTGGTTTACTGTCAGAAAGCTGTAGAAACTGACAACTTCTGATTTTATGATTCCTTGATTTTATTTTTTTTTATTAGAGCTCTGCTACAGACAGAATGACTCTCCTGAAATATTGCTCTGTGGGTACAGTGTAAATCCCAAGTAAGTGAACAAAGCAGTTCTAGTACTTTCTTAATTTTTTCCTCCAGATGTACAGTGGTTTTATGTTTGCTCTAAAGGAATGGTGATGATTTTTCAGGAGGAAGAAATGGGTTGGTGGGTGTGTTATTAAATTAAAAGCCAGATGATTCACACCAGAGAAAGAATGAAGTACAAGGATGCAGCCAGTTTTATATGTACTCTGTTGCTAACCACTGGGAGTACAATGGTAAGGCAGAATGATATCAATGAGAAGGGGAACAGATCAGTAAAGACTTTTTACATCTTAAACTCTCCTCTCCTCATCTTGGTGAATTATCTAGAAGCAAAGGTCTTTCCATTTTTCCCTTCTCTGTGTATTTGTTTGGACATATCCTACATCAGTGAGAGTCTTTGTCCAGTCCCAAACTAAGGTTTCTGCCTAGTTTTTTTTACTAGACAAATGGCTTTGTGAGATGGTCAGATATCAATCAGCCCTTTTGGCAGGAATATTTTGGGGAATATGAAACATAACTTCAGACAAACTGAACAAATCTTTATTTGTTGCTGTGTATCGGATGATTTCAGCTACCATTGCATCTCCACATAAATGTTGTTTAACATTTCTTTTGTGGTTAGTCATGAGTGTCCAGCAAACTACACCTGTGAGAAGATTGGGAAGAACCCTGACTTTGGTTATACAAGTTTTGACCATTTTGGCTGGGCCTTCCTCTCTGTGTTCCGTCTGATGACCCAGGACTACTGGGAGCGTCTCTACAGACAAGTGGGTGCTTTGTTTACCTGCTGGAATGGCTTCAGACAGGCAGTTCAGAGCTTTATGCCCACTAGAAAAGTCTGTATTGGTTTTAACATTACTGGCACCAAATTTATTTTAAAATCAATGTAAGTATTAAGGAACTAGAGTCAAGTGACTGAGCTTTAATGCCTTCTGCAAGTGACGTTGGATGGGCGCAATCCTGCTGTGAATGCTCAGGGTTTTCTTGGAGAACATGCTCGGGTTAGTGGTTAAAAGCTAAATAAGAGTTAAATATTTGTATGCAACCACCCAAGGACTGGGATATGGAGCAGATGCAGCCAGGGAGCTCCGTGCTACTGCAGGGGATGTGAGGATTTGTCACATTGTCTGTTCGTCTTCCTTTGAAGTGCTGACTCCTCACCAAACCTTTTGGCTTGACACACTTCCATTTTTGGCAACATGGTACTAAAAAACTGGAGCCTTTATGTTTTGATTCAGAGAGTTGAATGTAACTTTTCAATTTGGTGGGTTTTTAAAAAAAATGATGTAAAAATGCTTGTAGAGAACTCTCTGGATCCCTTATGTCTATGCAGTGCCTTTGCTAGATGGGAACAATACTCTCTGCCTTGTTCTGTACCTTTCATATTGGTCCATTTTAACTCTTTTTCCATCAGCCTTTATTAACTGGGACTTTTTTAAATGGATGCAACTTCTTTTGCCATTTGAAGGTCATGTGATTTTTAGTTTTTAATGTCTCAGAGCCTAATTTTGAACCATCTCCTCTGATACCTTTTAAAAAAAATATAAGATAATCAGTCTAAATATTGCCTCTGATTCTGTAATTAAAACATCTTTCATGATTGTATAGATAATCCTAGCTTTCATCTTTATTACTGAGTTTCATTAATTTCTTCCACAGTCACCTTTTTATGTCTTAACAGATGAAGTTATCTTCTTGTAGCTTAAACTCTGAGGATCATTTGCCTGATTTGCTGGAAGATATTCAATTTAATTTTAAGAATGAGGTTTGTTAATTCCTCTCTGCAGCACATGACACTGTTATGTATAACTTAGACCAGAAGCAGATCCTGCTGTTGTTCATTGAAAACACTGCAGTACATTAACTTTTTGTATTGCATAGGAAAAGAAATTGTTTAAAGTTATTTTGAAATTGCTTTTCAAATGTTAGTTTGTTAAGAATTTATTACCACCTCTACCTTTTCCTCACAGACCATCCGCACGTCTGGAGTGTCCTGCATCTTTTTTTTCATGGCAGTCATCTTCTTCTGCTCCTTTTATCTCTTCAATCTGATCTTGGCTGTGGTAACTATGGCATATGAAGAGGAAAACAGAGCTACTCGTGCTGAAACAGAGGCAAAAGAAAAACTGCTTCAGGATGCCAGAAAAATTATAGAGAAAGAACAGGTTTTTGAATTGTCATCTATAATCTGTGGTTCCTTTTGTTTCCTTCTGTTTGTGAATTAGGAAAATAATGTTTTGAATTAAACATGGGCTTTTTACAATGCTTCCTGAGAAATGAGAAAGTATTTAATTTCTCTTTATGTCTTTACAAATGCATATGTGCATGTATAGATATATGTTTAAATACATAAACATTCCTGTGATACAAAACACCATCATGAATCCAAGTTAAAACATACTACGTTTTAGGATTTGCACACCTGACATTGTATAGGAATGGCTTTTTGGCAAGTAAGTAACTTTTATGGTGTTGCATGGGTGCTGCACTCCTGTTCTTGTACAGTACCATTATTGCTGTGCCCAAAAATTCCTTTCTCTGGGTATCCCTTCTTGATATTACTGCATGAAGGAAGCATGGGTGGATAAATTTTATCTTCTACCTTTAATGACTGATAGCCCTGATTTATTGCTAGCAGTCAGAAAAGTCAGACTTGTAAGAGGACAAACAAATATTCTCTAGCAACTATCAAATTTTATCATTGAAGTGTAAGGCATCCCCAATTTACCAAGTTCCTCCTCAACAGTTGTTGACAGGTCTGTAATGTTTCTCTGCCTGACATTCCAGCTTGCCAGGCTTTGCTTAGGCTTTTCTTCCTTCTGTTTTTCTTTTTTTCTTCCTTCTATATTTCTTTCAACAGGATTAGTGTTTAGGGAAGTTTCACATCTTAGGATTTACCTTGAGCCGTTGGTCTTCTGCTCTCCTGGACTCCATGTCCTTTTCAAAGCAAGAAAAGGAAAGTAAAAGGATAAACCATAATATTTTGTAAATCAGATACAAAATACAATATTTAAAGTGACAAGGGCAGACTTTAATTACAGTAGCTCACAGATAACTCTGCTTTGTCTTTCAGAATTGTGAATAGCATTTGGTACTCCTGTCTTTTTATGGCAGTTTAACATTTGAAACCTAGGAATTGTCAGTGCAAATCATTCAGATAGCATAATAATTACATGTGTATGATCCTAGTCCATGCATTGGTATTTACCTTGAATTAACTGACAGACCTTTTGCTTTTCCTGTTACAGATGCTGGCTGCAGAAGAAAGCAGTAAGGCCTTAAATGCTGGATCTGAAACGTCAGTTGCTGACTTGAAAAATTCAGAAGGAAAAGAGAGTAATAAAGAAACACCTACTTCAAGGCAAAACTTAATTTTAGATCACCAAGAAAATGAGGAGCAAATATTTCGTTCACAGCCTGGTCGCTGCCACAAGAAGCTTGTAAGTATTTGAAATAGACAATACATTCATTAGATTTGCATGTGATATGACAGTTCAAGGATGAGATTTTGGGACCAGAGGGAGCCAGCACTACCTGCTCTTGAAAGGGAAGTTGGAAGTGGCTGTCAGTAGTGCACTTATGGCAAATCATAGACCTGTGCTCTGAGAGCTGTGGTTAAGATCTGTCAGCATCTCAGTTGTGCTGCAGAAATAAATGTATAAAATTCTTAAGTTTTAGAGTTTCCCTAAAGACCTAACTATTTTTTTTCTTAAATTTTATTTTTGAATTATTATTCTTTTCTATGGACAGCTAATTCTCTGATCTAAATATTTAGCATAGGGTTCAGTTCAGTATGAAGACTTCTGATGTTAGGGGCATGATTCACTTGCTAACTTTAAGTCAGTGCCAGTTTAGATGCTCTTGCATATGTTGGATGTTCTAGATATCTTTGATATCTGTGGCACATCTTCCAGCACTTTGTGGCTATCTCATAAACATTACAGCATCTCAAATGTTGCTAAATTCCTAGATTTAGGCAACTGGATCGTGTCCAGGGTTTGAATTTTTTGAATTCTACATGTGTCTTAGGTTCTAAACTCCCAGAGTCAAGTGGAGATTTAAGTTTTTAGGTCACAAATTGATACTTAGTGACATTAGAGCTTTTCTAGTGTCTTACTTGGCTTTCAGTTCCTCTATGGAAGGGCACAGATGTTATGGGCCATGTCTGAGACTGTGGATGTCTCAGCTACCAAATGTCTCAATAGACCATCTCAAATTGCTTCAGAAACATTTATTTATATGAATCAAACTTATCAGAAACATACATGCCCCATATAATGGGATTTTTAAATGCATTGCACACACAGATAAATTAAACATGGATATCTAAATATTAGGCTGAACTTCTCACATGTTGTTTCACATCTTGTTTATGGCAGTGATTTCTGGCTCTGCTGCTGATCAATCATTTTTAAATCCATTAAGAAACTTCTATTAATACTTGTTATTCTTCCTTTGCATAATTTTGGAGATTTCTTTCCACACTACCTTTGACACTGACAAAACTCTGTATCTTCTAGAAGATCGTCCCAACTTTAATCTTTCTCTGGCTCTTTGTAAACATCTTCATTTAGATACCTGTATTTAGATATTTTAATCTTGATCTGAATCTTCCAAAATAATTCTCAGGCAATTATCCATATTACTTAATTATTTTCAACAGTATCTAAAAAGAAAGCTTCTAATGCCCTTATACTGGTTTCATCACGTGGCAGATTCTCTTTTGCTTCTGGGAGAACAACAGAATTGTTTCACCCATCTCACTGAAAATGGAAATTTTCCCATAGCAGAGCTAAAAGAAATAATGTTCCAACTTGTGTATGTTTGAAAAATATCCTTGTAGGGGAGTCTTTCTCAGACATATAATCCTAGCTAAAATTGATTAAATTCTCATTCTGACAGTCAGCATGGGCAGAATTTCTTTTAAATTCCATAATCCTAGCTATAATAAATTAAATATTTGAGCTGAAGGAGTCCAAATCACCCACTTGGCAGCAACTGCCACCTGTCATCTCCTTTAGTAAAGTATTTGCTTCTTGTAGTGTCATTAATGTTTCCCCTGCTGTGTTAAGAATATAATTCAATTTTGTGACCTAGTTTGGTTCTGCTGCACTTAAAGGAAATGCTGTGTCACAGTCCATGGTAGTGTTTTATTGTGCCTTTTCAGAAAACAAAAAGGTCTTTTCATAACGTGTCTTATCTTCTAAGTATAAAAATAATTTCTTATGGCTGATTATTCCTACTTAACTTTATTCTTCTAAGTCCGTGACTGTTGCAGGAGATGTCTGAGACATGAGATAAATTTGGATTATGTGCTAGACCTTACTTCTTCAAGGCTACAAAGTCTGCACAGATGGATGCCAAATGTAATCTGGATTTTTATACCTCAGAAATAACATCTTCAGACCTTTCCAAGGTCCTTTCCCCTGTGTCCAGGGAATGACAAAGTTCTGAATATCTCTAGGAAAACCTAGAGCATGATCCAATCAGTGTGAGCTGCTCCAGGGTAGATTTTTACCTTTAGTTAAATAAGCATAATCTGCAACAAACGTGGCTGTTTAGTTCATGTTGTGGCAACTACTGGTAGGACAAGTTCTGCTGCAACTGAGGACTCCTCAATGTCCTCTCTACTCTCATCATAAAAGAGGCTAAAGGTGCTAAGTCAAAGGAAAAAAGCACATTGGATAGAAGCTTTTTGGTCGGACAGAATGAGTTTATAAGCACTTGTCTATTTCTCTGGTGCACATCCGTATTTTAAATCCCATTTTCTCAGAGGACTTCTCATTCCCAGTTATTTCCTTCAGGTAAAGATCAGTGAGCAGCAGTAACCAGCTCAGTGCTGGTGAATGTCCTCGTCCTTTCCAAAAACACAACTCTGCAGCTTCCTTAACAGCTGTGAATTTCAACAGGACAGAATTTTAGTTAGGCTGGCACACAAACTTTTCTAGGTTTCTGTTTTCTGAGACACCAAATCTTAGAGAAAAGAGTGAAAGCGTGACTTGCACTGGCCATGATTAGAATAGTCTAGTTGAGCCTTTTAGATTCAGAAAAAAAAAACCAGAGGGGAAAATGAGTATTTTAGCACTGTATTATAAATTCATTTTATAGGTCTGTTCTCTGACAGTTCTATCAGCAAAGTTTTGCTTAGATTTTCATTAAAATATCAGGGTGACAAAGAGAAATAATTATTATTAAACCTATAAGGCCAAGGATACCAGTGTCTTTCCCTAAATAACAGTTTTACAGAATACGTTAATAAAAATCATAATATTATAAGAGTTTGAGGTACCATTATGATATATTTTTATTCATTTATCCTTCCCAAAAAAGAAAATTAAGACTATCCAGTTGTGCTGAGAGGGAATACTGAGGTACAGTGCATTGTGATGTGGTCAGTCTGTCCACTCCCTGTCAGGTTCCCTGCCATCTGGTAGCTCTAATGAAAACAAAAGTAGTCCCATTCCTAGTTTTAGGCAGTTCAATATTAATTAGATCTTGATAGGCTTAATAGGACTAAAAACCCAATAATTTGTATTAACTATATGACCATTTTTCACAATAATACGTGATTATTTATTATTAATCAATAATTTGTAGTTAAATAGCCAATAGTTTATTCAAATTGATGGTCAGTGTTCTTTTTGTCTGTTGCTTTTATCATTCACTGGAAAGATAGAATGATTCTTTCCCCTTGCCCCCTGTTAATGTTTCTATACTTCTCATATAATGGCATCATAATTGCTAATTAAATATCTCCAGAAGAAACAATTTCTTGAAAAACTGTGCTGGGTTGGATGAAATATCCTTTGCCTTCAAACACCTGATATTGTTGTATTTTTTTGTTTGTTTGTTTTATGTTCTTTCAGCAAGTTAAAGCTTCACTATAACGTGTATTTGAAAAGGCATATTTATCTCACATTGCGTATAATTTTTGTATTGTGATTTGTACTGTGATATTTGTATTGTATTTATTACATCTTCCTGTTCTCTTGTTGTATTATCTTCTGCTGTCTTTCTGACCAAAGAGGCAGATCCTGCTGTCCTATGAGGTGTCAGTGGATGCTATCAATGATCCTGTCCGAAGACAGAGGTTAATGAGTGCAGCCACAATTCTTACAGACAATTCCAGTAAGTCATTTTTGCCTCTTTTTCCAGAGGTGATTGTGTCACTCGACCCGAGAGATCAAACTGTCAAAACCAGCATTATTTTAAAAGCCACTAGGGGAAATTATTCTGCAAAATGTAAATGTCAATAAAATAAATATTCTCGTATCTCATGTAACTCACAATTACCAAGGGTAAATTTTGCCCGACCTTTATTAGTCTGTGATTAGTTTGTGCAGAATGAGCTGAACAATTTTTTTCAATGATGCCATTCTGCTCATGTGAGATTGACTTTTCAATCTTTTCAATGACTGATAGTATTTTTCTTCATTCTGTGATATTCTACAAAGGATTATTCATATGTCACTTTCCTTCTTTGTCTGCCAGACTCAAAACTGAACTGTCCTACATTTTGGAAAACTTTCCCTCAAAAGTATCTAATTTGGGACTGTTGTCCATTCTGGAGAGCAGTCAAAGAGAAGATGAAATGGGTAATTTTGAATCCATTTGTTGATCTCTTAATCATGGTTTGCATTATCTTGAATACCTTATTCCTGGCTATGGAGTACCCTGGCATGGATCCAGATTACCAACAGCTGATTTCTCTGAGTGACCAGGTAAGTCAGGTCTATGTTAGAGTGAAAATGGAGTTATAACCCTGTGTTTGTACCGGGACTTTTTCTCTGACTTTTTTTCTGAATCTTATTTTTGTCTTTCCAGGTCTTCACCCTGATTTTTACCATAGAAATGATCTTGAAAATCATTGCTCTAGATCCTTACTACTATTTCCAGCACAAATGGAATGTTTTTGATAGCTTGGTTGTTTTAATTGGCCTAGCGAGCTTTGGAACAAATCTGTCACCTTTTAGGCTGGTAATTGTATATTATTTTTTAAAAGTACATGTGTTGTATAGTGAAATACCCTCATATGATGTTACTGGCGTTTGTTAAGTCTGTTTTCTTTTTTGGTAAACAGTAAGACAACATGAGGTTTTAATTGGAGTGATTTTATTTACATCAAAACAATCAAAAGGCTTTCTTCGGGGAAAAAATGATGATATTCCTGCAGTAAAGACATGATAAATGCAGGGTCTGATTTTCACATGTGCTGTGCTATCTAGGCTGGTTTTAACTTTTTTTTTTCCCTTGTGTTTTATTTACAGCTCAGGATCTTCAAATTGGCAAAGTCCTGGCCAGCCTTAAATACTCTTATGAAAATAATTCTAAACTCATTTGGTGCACTGAGTAACCTCACTCTGGTTTTGGCAATCACTGTATTTATTTTTGCTATAGTAGGAATGCAGATTTTGGGCTCTGATTATGAAACAAACTACTATAAAATAAACACCAGTAAAAATTTACGCTGGCATATGAAGGATTTTAGTCATTCAATCCTGATTATATTCCGAATATTATGTGGAGAATGGATTGAAACTATGTGGGAGTGCATGGAAGTGGCTGGAGAAAAGAAATGTCTCATCATTTTCTTGCTCGTCCTGGTGCTAGGAAACCTGGTGGTGAGTTTCGAGTCAATTTTCAGTCCCTGCTGAATGCATCTTTACTATTTTTTTTGGAGGCAAACTTTACTGTTTGAAAAGTATTCACTTTGTTCTCTTTTCTGGGTGTCACTTGACGCATGGTTTTGTTCTGTCTCCTTTTTTTCCTATTTCCCCTTTCTCACACAAGACACAGAAGCACAATAAAATTATTCCTTCTAGCCAGAGTATAGAAGTGTAGAGCTTATGATAATTTGGTGTCAGATGTCTTCATCTTTTGTATTGATGGGACCAAAAAACCAAACTGTTCAGTGCTTTTAATGCTTAATAAGTTGCCCTTATGTTATCAAAAGTTTACCCAGATTTTTGTGTTTATACTAGGTCTAATGTAAATGTACAGGAAGACAAAATCTTTTTCATCTGCTTGGTTTGTTGGTCTATACCAGATCCTTTTTGATGGTGATGTAATAAAATTCATCTTTGCCTGCTGTTTTTCTACATGTCTGCCTCCTCATACACGATGGACATGGGAGCATGTGAAAATACATTTGATATACCCAAACTTTCCCTTCCTTCCTTTTTTCTCCCGCCATTCCTTCCAGGAGGAGCCATCTCAAGCTATAACAATAT
The DNA here is from genome assembly GCA_026261815.1 of Monarcha castaneiventris obscurior. Taxonomy (NCBI): domain Eukaryota; kingdom Metazoa; phylum Chordata; class Aves; order Passeriformes; family Monarchidae; genus Monarcha; species Monarcha castaneiventris. The sequence goes on from JAMPIT010000230.1 coordinate 2,375,200, forward strand.
TCCAGCATGATAGTAAATAATTTCATTGTAGTGGTTAATGAAAGCAACTTTGAGGGTCTCTGAAGTTTCTTGTCTGTTAGCAATAGTGTCTCCAACTTACTTTAACTATTTTAAGGTGCTCAACCTGTTCATTGCCTTGCTGCTGAGTTCGTTCAACACTGACGACCCAGAGGGACAAAAGGGGCCTGGAGAAGGGACTAAATATCAGATTGCCATTGCACAGATTTGCAAGAGCCTGAAGGCTGTGAAAGTCAGAATTTGGGATCACTGCTGCAAAAGAATGAGAGGAAGCCTCAGACGAAGAGACAAAAAGAAGGCTTTGGCAGAAGTGTCTGGGAAAGGCATAGAGGTTACTAATTATGCCATGACAGATGTCAGAAAATATATAGACAACAGCTGCTTTGACATAGAGTGTTACCATGTGGAAGACAGTTCCTCACTAGCAAGGAAATATGAAGAAATTTTGACTAGCCACAGTATCTGTGTTCCCATTGCAGCAGCAGAGACCTGCACCAAAGAAGGTGATGATGGGCACATTTTACACACAACTGTAGAGTACAGAAATCAGGTAAGGAATACTGAGATTTGAAAAATTATTGTGACTTGCATCTGTAAATACAATCTCAAAGACTTAACAGTGAATCTTATCCTTTCTGTCATTTCTGCAATTTTACTTTTCTTGTTCTTCTAGTACAAGGGCTACCAAATAGTCTTGGTTATTCAATGTTTTGTTGAATATTCACTTTTTCATCGTTCTCCTCAATAATATCCGTAATTCTACTTTTGACTGTTTTGTTTCCATTTACTAGTGTCAATTGAGAAATGAAGTTTGATCAAGATAGACATTCTTTCTTTTTGTCTCTTTGCCTTACATCTGGATTGTTTGGAAGGCAGGCCTCTTGTGCTGATTATATGTTGCTTCTCAGTTGCATGGAATTCACAGGGAATGTAAACAGAAGCTACAACTTAAAAAAAAAAATCTTAGGATTGTTTGTTTTTAATCACCTGTTCACCTCCATGATACTTTTGACTCCCTGTGCCAGTTTGGCCAAAATCTAGCAATATGTCCTCTGGGAGAAAGTCAGGTTACAGCTACCCTTCCCCCCACCAGGTTCAGGAAAAAATTCCTTGAAGGAAAGTGAAGGAGATAAAACCTATTTATTAACAAATACACAGGAAAAGGATAATAATGCTGAATAGTAAAACCCCTCACTCCAACGAGAAAACCTGGGAAGAAATTAGAGTCCTCTCGTAGGTGTGGTCCCTCCTTCTCGGAGCTGCCGTGGGAGGTGGCCTTAGGCCCCCTCCGGGCCTGAAGAGAAGTTCTCCTGATGTGTTCTGATGTTGTTGAAACAGTCCAGAAGAGGAAAAAAGGAAAAAAAAAAAAAAAGTCCCAGGAAACATGCTGGAGAAGAACAGGGAAGGGAAAAAAAACCCCAAAAAGCTGGCTGAAGAAACAGGCAGGGAGCTCCCTCCGTGCTCCTGCAGCCAGAGAACGCAGAGGAGTCTCCATCTCTGTGTCCTTGGGAACTTGCTTTGAAAAGTTCATTTGTTTTTTCCTCCCCTCTCAAGCACAGTTTAAAGGCACAAAATTAATTTTTTGGCATAGAGCCGTGATAGGGGATACAAATCATAGAGTCACCCCAAGACACTCCCCTTTATATCTCTTGATTTTGTTGTGTTGGGCAGGATAAAGCTCAAGTCTTTCTGCGTGTGAGTGAGACATTTTTGCTGCCATGACAGCTGTACAGAGGCATTTAGGGATACTGGAGATATTTTGGGTGTCTGTCACATCCACACAGGAGTGTCAAGTAAGGCACAGGAGCTGTAGGAACTCTTTTCACAGAATCACAGAATTGTTCGGGTTGGAGGGATCTCTTTTTGGATGGATTAGCACAGGGTCTGTGTCTGGGTGGGCTGCTGGAATCCATTTTGTATGGTTTTGGTCATATTAGGAAGCACCATCAGTGGAATATCCTTGGAAAAGTTCTCAAAGAGGCAAAAAATTGCTGATGACCTTAGAATCATCTGTGGCTATTTCAAATATCTTGCCTGTAAGCATTTGACGAAAGAAATTCATTCCCTGCTGCAGTGGAATCTGGTATTTCTTGGAATTTGTAGTGGCAAAAGGGATGAGAACTGATTCTGATCTCTTAAAACTTCTGCCTATAACTGGAAGCATCATTCTTTTACAAGCATTTTAGGAAAACCATTTAATTATTTATAAAAATAAAAACTTGCTAGTGAAAGATTCTCTGCCCATGGCAAAGGGGTTGAAGCTGCATGATCTTTAAGGTCCCTTCCAACCCAAACACCCAAATCATTCTGTGGTCATATGAGTCGAAACTTCATGGATGTTTTACATTCTGTTAAATAATTCTGTTTTTTAAGAATGACTTTCAGGAAAAAAAATAAGTGGAAAATCAACTGATTTAGATTATTTCATGCAGGGAGACAAATTAAGACACAGAGAACAGTGGCAGAATTCAAACAGCTTCAATCAGAGTTCTGGGACTTCTGAAACTGGAAATGTTTTCACAGTAACACACCCAAAGAAAGAGCAACAAGAGGTAATTAAAACTTTTATCATTTTGTGGAGTATGCTGGGCCTTCCCCTCTTCAAGCCTTTTGGGACATGATTTGTACATCTGAAAATGGATTGGCCTGATGAAATCAAGAGTTTTCTCTAAAATTGTAGCATAATGAAATCTTCTCTAAACGTTTCCCTTCCTTCAAGTCCAGTGTAGATGAAAATAAACCAATAAACTTGTTAAATTAAAGCAGTGGAAACAAAGAGTAGGGATTGGCTTTTTCTGTCCTATTATTTTTAACTTATTTTTGTAGTTCAACAACATTAAGATAATTTATACACTGCAAATTTCTTTTTGGGGGGAGAGGAGATGATAATTTTCACTTCTTTTAGGTTTGGTAACCTTATTAATGAAAAGCAAATAAATTCTTTTCTTTCTCCTTCTCCTGTGCAGAAATATTATGGTGTTCGTAGCTTTTCTGAAGCCAGCACTGTGGATCCAGTTGTTCTTCTGGAAATGTTTTCCCAAACTAAAAACTCACAGCTGCCTAAGGACTGCTTTGCTGAAAGTAGGAATCTTCGTTGTTGTTTTTTTTTTTTATATTGCACTAATGCCAAATGAAGCAGTGTTCAAAAATATCCATTTGGAACATGTCCAGATCAGCAGGAATTCTTTGCCTGCTCATCCCAGTGTGGATCTCTGCCTTTGATTACCTGAACAGCTCCTTATACTCAGTTGACTCTCATGGTACAGTCCTGCTGCCTTTACAGGTTGATGAAGGGTATTTCTGGTGCAGAGCAGTGAACAGAGAGTCCAGGTGTAATGTCTCTGCAGTGCAATAAAGTGGAATAATCAGTAAACATAATGATTTACTCAGCTACTAGTAAGGTAGTATCTCTTTTCAAAAGAAAAGAAAAGAAAAGAAATGCAGAAAATAAACACATTTTTAAAGAAGTAAAGGCTTCTTTTGTGCTCACAAGCCTCACTGTAGAAGGGCACAAAAAGTTGTCTGTTATTCTATGTATATGTTGCTTTATTGAAAGGGATTTTGTCTTTCTTTAGCTTCAGATCATTTCAACAACAGCATCACCTCATAGATAAAAGAGCACATTTTTCCCATAATCTTTAAAATCCCTTTTTTAGATGTTTTGTACATTTTAGATCTATATCTCAACATTTTCCATTGAACCAATACGCTGTTCTCTCTCTTTTCAGGTTGTGTTGAGTGTTTCCCATGTTGTGTAGTGGATGTCACGAAGTTTCCAGGCAGAACTTGGTGGAACTTTAGAAAAACCTGCTACAGAATCGTTAACCATAGTTTGTTTGAATATTTTATGGTTTTTATGATAGTACTGAGCAGCGCAGCACTGGTAAATTTCATTTAATTTCTCCACTTTTGAATTAATTGCTGTCAGTAAAGGAATTATATTGAATTGATTTCTTCTACTATGACATTCATTTCCCCAGGGAGAGACAAGAGTGTGATAACTGTAACCCTTAGAAGTCATAATGCTTTCCTCCACTTGGATAAGATACTTAAATACATGGATTTAAATATATGGAATCACAGTTCTTCATTGAACATAGTTCTTTACATTTTGTGTTAATTACAAGGCTAAACCAGACTCTGAAATTACTTAGGAAAGCTTGAAAAAAATAAGAGCACTTCTAAATTTGTAAAGCAAACTGACTGCTCAGTAAAAATGTAAATTGAAAATCATCCAAACATGTTCAGAAGCTAAAAGTGAAGGTGGCTGTAAACTGGTAGGTGAGGAAATGTTTCATTTCTACTCTCATCATATCCATTTCTACTGAAGAATAAGGGAAGATTTATTTGATTTGAAAGCATATTCACTGTCTACTGAAAGTAACTTGTTAAAGAAAACATTATATAGTACAGAAGGAACACAACCAAATAGTCTGAAGGTGATCTATGTGGCAGATGTCAGAATTTCCAAATAAAGTCAGTTCTATGTACATGACATTCAGATTGTTCTCTGAACCATAGATTTGAACTGTCTGCTTGAAAATTCCCCTGACAAAACTTCCAGGGGAACTCCCTGGGATTCCAGTGAGGGCTCCTCTGTGTTCATGGGGAACCAAACTGAAGTAAGGAAGGAAACTGAGTTTTTTTTAATGTACTGTATGGTCCAACTAAGTTGAAAAAAATGTTACGTGGTACCCAGGTGCAAAATAACAAAACAGTAACAATTTATTGACAGCAAAGATGTTTTGCAGTGTTGAGAACTTTCCCATTTCTAAGATACACTTGTCCTCTTGCAAAAAGGGACTTGTCCATTTTTTGCTTGTTTATAAATTTTAATGATATGAAATTTTCTGAGCCAGCTAAAATGAAGGGGCACCAGACCATTGCTCATGTCCATGGCTTGTAGTGAAATTAAATGAGATGGTGATCACAGAAAGAATGCTCAGAAAAGCAGGGGGGAAGTGGATGAAAGGAAAAACACAGACATTTGGAAAGGGTTGGTGAGAAAATAATGCAAGGTGCTAAAAGGAATTGGGAATAGATTGGCAGTATAAAAACTTTAAAACAAGTTAGCAAGGCAGCAAATACTTTAAACATAAGCAAACACTGATATGAACGACAGCAATCAATGAAACATTTTCCTAAAACCTCAAGGTCAAGGCTTAGGTGAAAAAACATGCAACTCCAGGAATGAGCAGCTGCAGATGAGGTGTTTGTCAAATTTTTGCATACTTGTATTACAACTCCACAGGCTGACTCAAGATGACTCCTTTGGAAGGTCAGAGTCTGACAGACAATAGTTGATGTAGTCAATTCAAACATTTTTGTGAAGAATTTTAGGCAAACCCCTTCAAATTTATCAATTACCTTGGGAAGCCAAAATTTTTTAGCCACGATTGACCCTCGTCAGACATTTTTTGAAGTATTGAACATAAAAACCTGAAAGTATGGGATTTTTCAATCAATGTGAAAATGAGATTGTACTTATTTTAAAAATTTAGTTTTTTACTTTTAAGTATAAAACTAAGTGATGGCTGTCCATAATTTAATATGAAATGGTTGTAATTAGCCAAACTGTGTATTCTTGTACAATTTAAAAATAATCTTCTTTAAAAGTACTGACCTGTTTTAAAATTGAACTCTGAAATTCCAGGCATTTGAAGACATTTACTTGCAGAAGAGGCAAAAAGTGAAAATTATCCTAGATTATGCTGATAAGATATTTACCTACACCTTTTTTATGGAGATGCTTCTGAAATGGGTAGCTTTTGGTTTGCACAGTTATTTCACAAATTCCTGGTGTTTGCTTGACTTCATCATTGTGTGTGTAAGTATCATACTCAGCTTGTCATACATTTTAATTTTTGATATTTTCTATCTAGAGAACTACATGTAATATCTGATTGTGAATTAATACAAGTGTAAAAGACAGTTTCCAAAAGCTGAAAAACCTTCAATCCAAAGAGGCTTTAGGACAAATTTAAATGGAAATTGTCAGCAATAATCAAGAAGTTGCTGAAGAAACTTTTATTAGGTATCACTATCATTGAGGACCACGATGGCTCTAAAAACCTTTTCAATTGTAGAGAGAGAGTTCAATTAGTGATCAGAAATAAAATTATAATAAATTGATTAAGACAATAGAAAATGCGAAGCTACTGGCAGTTCTGGCCTAGATGATCTGAAAGGCCCCTTCCAGCTCAAACAATTATATGATTTTGGTATTTAGAAAGAGAAAAAAGAAAGAGTTGCTTCCTTGAAGGAGAAGAAATTGAGATGATAAAGCCAGTTGAAAAGTATGGTTGGAAAAATAATTTACCAGTGAGTTTAAGATAGAGAAATATCTTTTACTTTGCACAGCCCTAAAGAGAAATGCTGGAATCACCAAGAGTGAGATAAGTGCAGTGCTCAATGCATATACATTTACTCTGAATGTAGAAAATGTTAAATATTATAATCTTGCTGAAACATTTTTGCTGGTCAACATCACACTGGGACAGTTCTGAAGTTAAGTATTTTAAAATAAGGCCATCTAAACAGGTCACTTGTAACATCAGTGTGGCTTTTGATAGCCTCAGGGCAGTCAGAATTGAAAGTTGTGAACGATTAGGAAATTTCAACACAGAGCTCTAATATTGTGACTATTTGTAAACAACATACAGCATGACTTGAGCAGCTACAGTTTTCTAATGTAAATAGCAGCCCAAAACAGGATAAGCATGGCAATATCCAATGGCTGAACAATGAGACAACAAATTTAAACAGGGGAAGAGACAAATCATGAACAGTGAAATAAAAAACTCCTTATTATTGAAACAACTTCTTAATGTTTTCATTTAATTTTCTCTCAAAAAAACTTCAAATGAACCAGAAGTCTTTTTAAATTTTTTTTTGTTTCCACTTCACCATCCTAAGTTATGATAACAAATTACTGTATGCACTTTTGAGAATAACTGTGTAGAAAATGGGAGTATTTTATTTGAAAAAACTTTCTGGTCTGGTAGTGTATGAAAGTATCATAGTTACCAATTTGATTGTAATACTAGTATTAAAAAAAATTGCTATGAACTGTTTAAAAAAAATCAGAATTAATTCCATTTTTTTCATGTATTAGAAAAGAATGAAGTAAAATTATATTATGATAACTTAGAATGTGTATTTTCGTCATTTGACTTAGTGGTGAAACATACTGTAATCTTGTCTACCAATATACATAAAATAAAATTTTGTATGCCATTTAATGATCCCAGTTCCAATTCAATGAACACAGCTGTCCTTTGTTTCCTGGGGACGAAATTCTGTTTCTGAAGACTCATCATTTTGTTCCTCTGGGACCACCCTGAAATCTCTCAGGACTTTTAGAGCACTGAGGCCTCTCCGAGCTTTGTCAAGATTTGAAGGGATAAAGGTAAAGATATTGGGAGTCTGGGTGAATATTTTCTAATAGCTGCTTTTGAAATTTCTGTGAGAATTAAAACTTGAGTGTCTGTTTCAGGACTTGATTGCATTAAGATGCTTCAGAATTACCTACTTACATCTTGTGATTGTTATTTTGAAATAACACCTACGACTTTCACAGAAATTTATCAATACAAACAAATTAAAGAAATTAAATTACTATGTTCTACTAGAAGCAATTATTACATATAGTGATATGAACACTGGAACATTTTTCCATATTCCTGATTTCAGTGTAATGTGCAGAGCAAACCAAAGCAAGAATTCCGTTAAACTTGTAGCTTTCTGAAACCTGTTCTTTTTTTATTTTAGACATGGAAAACTTTCATCCAGTGTATTTGGAAAATTCTTCTGAATAAACGAATGTGCTTGAAATTATAGGAACTATTTTTAATTACTTGTGAATAGATAAGAATCTGTATACAGATTATTACAGAAAACAAACTGTAATACGGGAGAGAAACCTATACTGTGAAAGTTGTAGCTTCATGACATAACAAATGTAGAGACCACAGTTGTCCTTAATTTTTTTTCATTTTCTGAGGCAAGAAATTGGAAACTGGGAAAATGGATTAATTAAATCATGGCTTCAGTGGAAATTATTCACTTTAGAAACACCTTCTTGTAATTCCCTTTCTTCAGGGTGCTGTGCTTATGTCAGCTCACTGTGACACATTGCTAGACAGGCTCATGTGCCACATTTGGGGTTCCGCAGGGTGGATCTGAAAGATAATAAACCTTTAAGACTACTAATAGCAGAGAAGCTTCTTTTAACTCCCCTTTAAAAGCTGCTCTGAGTGAACTGTCTAGAATTTTTAAAGTCAGTGGGGAGAATTAAAAAATAGTATGATGCAAATCGTCTGATCTGTGTTACATCACAGAATGTGATGAGACACTGACTTCAGGCACTGGGAGGGACGTGAGGAAAAACCTCCTGAAAGCCATGGAAGATAAGGAGAAATCAGAAACAGAGTGAAGTTAGGAAGGGCGATTTTTACCTTTCAAACCTGATTATTTTTTATTATGAGATGGATGAGGGAGGGAAGAGCCATCTGTGGTCTCAGATGCTGGTTATTCCTGGTTTGGGTAGGTGAACTAGGAGCTAGGGGGAGATTTGCTGAACTGCCAGGTGCAATGTGCAGAGACCATCAGGATGAGGTTCAACTGGCAGCTGCCTATTGGTGGCTCAGAGGTCATTTCTGGGACAAATGTTGCTTAATGGCTTAATTAACAACCAGAAGAATGTGACAGAAATTGGCCCCAGCAAGTTGACAAATGATGTGAAGTTGGGGCTGAGCAGTTAATTAATAGACTGGGAGCAAGGCTGCCCTGCAATGAGTTGGACAGACTGGAGATATGGGCTGCAGAAACCTCAGGAAGTTCAGCAAAAGCAAATGCAAAATCTTCCACCTGAGCCAGAATGGCCACAGGGGACTGTGGGACTCTCAGTGAGCAGCTTTGCAGAAAAGAACCTGGGGCAGATGGCAGGTTAAACATTTGTCACCAGAACAACAAAGATCTGCCACATCTTGGGCACATTAAGGCAATTCTCTCTCTGATGTTTTTGCCACCTGTGAGACTGAATGTGGAGTGTTGCATTTAGTTTGGGGCTCTCCAGGGTAAGGCAGATATTAACAAAGTGGAGAGTGTCCAGCAAAGGGCCACCAAGATGACCAGGGGACTGGACAGGAGAAACTGAGAGAACTTGTTGTCTGGAGAAGAGAAGGGTAAAGAAAGGATTGTTGTCCTCATAGAAAACCCATCCAAAATAAAGGAGAGGGCTATTTATGGCGTTGTTGTAAATGCAGATCATACAACCCATTCTGCTGTATCTTATTCTTGGATCTCTTCCCTACTACAGACTCATAATCTTATGTATTTCTTTTACTCAGGAAGAATTCTGGTTGCCCTCTGTTTTACTTCCTCAAAAAAGGCAAGACAAATAACAAAAAATTACACGTTAAGACAAGCATGAGTTTGGGCTGAGGGCTGGTTGTACCTTTGTAATCTATTAGTTTTGATATGCATGAGAATTTTCAATAGATACAGAAGCAGAAAAAATCAGTGGCTTTCTGGGAAAAGCGATCTATTGAATGCAAATAATTAATTACTTTCATTAATTTCATTCAGGTTGTTGTGAATGCCCTCTTTGGAGCCATCCCCTCAATCTTCAACGTTCTGCTCGTCTGTGTTGTCTTTTGGCTCCTCTTTAACGTTCTAGGAGTAAAATGGCTCGGAAACAGATTTTGGAAATGCATACTCAAAAAAGGAAATATTGATCTCATTAATAACAAAACTGATTGTATTTCCTACAATGGGACATGGACAAATAGTGTTGTAAATTTTGACAATGTTGGCATGGGATACTTGGCTCTTCTACAAGTGGTGAGTTCTATAAAAACATGTTCGTTTTTGTTTTCTTCAGGGAAAGGGTTGAGCAGCCCAACCAAGGAACGCCACCATGCTTATCTCACTGAAACTGGGGATTTTTTAGCTTCCATGAATATTTTCCTTATCTATGAGCTGCTCAGTTCCTCCTGAAGAACACTGGGGCATATCAGCCTTGTGTTAAAATCAAGAACTTTTCTTCGCAGCTTTTCAATTTTGTTTTAAATTTCAATTTTGTTTTAATTTTTATTAACAAACTGAGCCTGAAATAGTCTGCATGTTACTGTATTTAAAGTTATTCTTGTTCTCTCTGGTTCAGAGTAGATAAGAAGGAAAACTCATGGACAAATTTATTTAGAATTCTATGTTTCCTTTTGTTGTAAAAGTCCCGAAGTGTTGGGATGCTAATTCACTAAGCTCCCTAATACCACAACAAAGGAGAGAAAGGCATTTTTTAAAAGTCTCTGTTATCCCTGTATTTTTTCTAGATGAAGGTCTTTGCTCTGGATCCTCCAAAGTGTTCATTCTATGTTTGATAAAAAATGCATAATGGAACTATCTGCTGTTTTCTTAGAAATTGTTTTTATGCTTTTAGGTTATATTTGCTAATTAAACTGAAACTTTTAGTGTTCCTCTTTTTTTTTTTTTTTTACAAAAAATTTCAATTTAACAAGAGTAACCATTAAGACACATTTATTTGACATGAATCACCTTTTTTTGTTTTCTTTTCAGGATATTTTTTTTCTCTTTATTAAACTCCAGTGAATCATACTTCCAAGAATATGTTTAGCATTGATGCATATTTTTTATAGCACACTTCTCATTTTTTCCACAACTATTAGCACATTTATATTAGCAATAGCTGGGTTTTTTTTCTTAGTGATAATAAACTGTGCGTTTTTTTTCCAGGCAACTTTTAAAGGTTGGATGGATATTATGTATGCAGCAGTGGATTCACGTGAGGTAAATCACAAAAATGAAATTTTTATTATTTTCCCTTCCCTTCTGCCCTTTTCTATCCATACAATTAATTTTTCAGCTTTGTTTGCAACATGAGGTCAAAAATACAAGTGGATGAGTGCATCAAACTACACGGTGAAATAATAATCCTTGGAGTACCAAATATCTGAAACTTAGATAAAAGAAACTGGTCACAGTAGAGTGACACCACACAAAAAGAGGGCAAGATAATACAAAATTTTGTACAAGCCTGATTTGGAAACAGAATACAACTGTGCCTATGAAGCAAATTTTCTTCCTTTTTAAACACATGCAGTAGAGTTGAAACAGCCTGAGGCTTTAGCAGCTATTTCAGAAGGTTTTCTTCCCTACATTTGACATCCTCACCATTTCTTCCCCATTTGCATGTGCTGTTTCTCACTCTCATACTGGTACAGTGTGTTTTAACTTTTCTATGTTTAGTTGACTTTGCATTTTTTCTCACTCATTCCATCGCTGTACTCTTGACTGTAGTTAAATAGCTGCTAATTAACAATATTGTTCCTTGTATGGCTGCTTTAAACTGCTTCTTGCCTAGGATAGCATTCCAAAGGATGGAAGTTCACCATTAGGTACAGTCTGAGCTGTTTTTCTAATCAGGGCATTCACAGGGTCCCTTCTGATCGGAACTGTTTATTTACTACTAAAAAATTTGCTAGAGCAGGATTTGTCTTTGTTTGTCATTATCTTTACAAACAGTAACAAGATAGAACAAGACAGTTCTACTTGTACATCTAGATAAAATGTGTGGAAATCACTTATCTCTCATTGTAATAAAAGGACTTATAATAAATTGGAAATGATAAAGCTGTAATTATCTCATTTTTACCAATATCATTTTTCTGATCTGATTTTTTTTAACAGATTGATCAACAGCCAGTGTTTGAAGAACGCTTATCCATGTATGTGTTCTTTGTGGTTTTCATTATTTTTGGATCTTTCTTCATGCTGAACCTTTTCATTGGAGTGGTTATCAGCAATTTTAACCAGCAAAGGAAAAAGATAAGTACTACATGAGCTAACCCAGAGTCTCTTGTAATCCCACTTTGATTAAGTGAATGCTGGTTTGACATCTAGGTGTCTAACATTTTGAAATACCTATTTGACTAGATAAATTTAAAATAATAACATTTCAAACCAAGTTTTGAAAACAGGAATCCCCTTTTCCTCAAGGCTTTTATCTGTAAATTCTATTTTCTTGCTAAGTCCTTAATTTGTTCTAGGTAGAAAATGAGGAGGAAGGACTGAGTAGCTTTAGAAATGAGAAGTCAAAAAAGTTACCTAGACTTTGCTACAGGAAAGTGGAATTCTTTTCTTCAGCTCTGTAGTGCTTTGGGAAACAGAATAACCCTTTTTGCTGAGAGTAAACCCCTCACAAATGTGAGCAGGGTAATCAAGAAACACTCATGGAAGGAGTCACCTCTGCTTTCCTGGTAAAGAACCTTGAAAAGGTCTTGTCAATCAGAACAACTTCAAAAACCAGCTACACTATGAAAAGTCCTTCATCTATAAAATAAACCTACAGATCAATTTACTGGGGTTTTGAAAAAATTCTGCTTTGGGATCCAAGCCATGACCCCAGGAGGAGGTTGTGTAGAAATTTAAAGGCTGCTTAAAGCCCAAGAAGCACTGACTGCTTCCACTTTTCTCCTCATAGTTGTTACATTCCCTGTTCTCATTATTCAGACATGAATATGAAGACAAGAAATGGAAGGCAAAATCTTAGAATGGAAAATGCAGCAAAGAAAAGCAACAGTCATCCCTCCCTGGAATACTTCACCTTCCTTGTGCCAAGCTTATTTATCAATTGAGTTCTGTCCTGACTCATTTAAGGGCTTAAAGTATCCAGAATATTGAGGGAAATTGTGTCTATTAATCCACTTGGAAGTCGTACAACAAATAAGCATCTTGCTCATTGAAAAAATACCAGAAAAGCAGACCCCAACAGGGGGTTTACAATTTCAAGGTTCCCATTTGGAAGACAGAATCTGTACAGGAGCCATTTATTATTTCCATAGGCTGACTTATACACCAAGTGTCAAAGCATTACTGCCTTTGGTAGAGAAAGATAGAAATAAAATCCACAAGAAATTCTTCTGTTCTCTGCATTTGGACAGAGAATGGATGTGTAGGGATTGAGGAACAGCAGTCCAACCTCACTGTAAGAATTTCCTTTTATGACTAAGTGCCAGTTACAATAATCCCAATAGATAAAAGGTTAAGTGGTTTGTAAGCTTGAGCATTTGCTAGAAGTTTATGTGGATGTAGCACTTTTTTCTTTTCTCAGTACATGCTGTAATTGACATTTTTTTTTTTATTTTTCATTTTTCACTTTCATTTCTTTTTTTCTTCTTTGGGATTTCCATTGAGATGCCATATATTGAAGTTAAGTGGAATTTTTAGAGGTCTTGACGGAATGCTCCAAATAGCAGATGCCCTGCTGAGAATTATGTGTTTGTTGTACAAAGTGCTGATCACTTAATGCTTTTATGATGAATGCCTTGTGAATACTGGGTTCCAACTGATAGCTCAGTAATACAGGTGGTGTGGATGGTAACAAGAAATTCGTTGCCAGAAACCCCCTATAGAACTTGATCCCAAGATGCTTATTTATCGTCCTCCATTTACTTACTAGCCCAGCAATGTACTTCAGCTTCAAACTTTCCCAAAAATATAAAATATTTTACTTCTTGACGAATCTTACATAATTTTGAGAATAGGAAATAGATTTTCAAAACTTCAATAAGGCTCTCGCACTTGACTGAACTGACTTAGGATCACTGCCTGGATTTGACTTTCATGATCAAGCCCAGATCAGATCAAAGATCAAGGGCAAAAGGAGAAATGGTGAACACACATTTGGTCTCTGTGCTCTCTTAGGTCCCGCTTGTGACAGCTGTAACTTACCCTTTTTTACGTAAATTTTCTGGTATTTATTTAGTTGACTTCAGCATTATTCTTTCTCTTTACTTAGGTGGAAAAGATCTATTTTTGACTGATGAACAGAAGAAGTACTATAATGCCCTAAAAAAACTTGGATCCAAGAAACCCCAAAAACCCATCCCAAGACCATCGGTGAGACCACCTTAAGTAGAACATGACAGAGGATATAAAGATTATGGTATTTATATATGGTATATTATATATATATTATGGTATAATATATATATAATATATATATATTATGGTATATTATATATATTTATATATGGTATATTATATCAACTCAGTAGCCAAGCATTGGGAAATTAATTTTGCATTAGAGCCCCTCATCTTCATCTTTCAATATAGTATTTAGATTTTACTCTGTTTAAAAATTCCATCTAATACAGTCATCTTTGAGGGTATTAATTAAGGAAATTTACAACCTATTCATCACCTACTCAAATGTACAAACTTCTAAAACCAGTTCATATTAAGTATTTGATATTCATAACATGATCTGGGTTATTTAAGTTGCATGATGTTGCTTGTGCGACTAGATTGGATTATTGCAGGTGAGAATGAATAGAGAGTAGTACATGCCCCATGGCTGTTATTTGCTTTTAAATAATCTTATGCTTTATTTCTCAGATTTTCTTAAATTTAATTCCAGGCTTATCTTTGCATAGTAACTGCACAGAGTTTTTCCTGCTTATGACATTTTAATTAGAATTGCTTATCTTAAAATATCTGCCACCATAAGTATTTCTATTAAAAGAGCAATCACAATGTACTCTGAATGTTTTTCCTGCTATATATTTTTTTCTAAGCCAATGTGCTTGCATGATGCCTGAAAATGCTGAAAGTACTGTGAATTTCTTTGAGGGTCTAAAGAAAATCCCTAAAAATGCTTCTAGTAGCTTTGATGCCTTCTCCAGCCACCTAGAAACAGAGACTAGACAAGAGTAAGGGAATAAAGGTCAGGATTTATTTGAAGGCCTTCAAGGTGCACCCTGGGGAGCCAGAGGCTGCCTCCATAAAATGGACCCCAAGATGGACCCCAGGTCACGAGTTCCTCACACCTTTATAGGTTTGGTTCATTTGCATATCAGGGTTAATTCTCCAATTAAAGCCCCAGGTCAATGATGTAATTCCCCTCAGCTTGCTCCCCCCTTAGAGGCTTTGGTTTACACATTTTGGGCCTAGAAGAGCCTGGCTGTGCTTGAAGGCAAAGCCTGGAGAGGCTTTGTTGTGTCTGCCCAGCACGAGAGAGCAGAAACTCCAGGCTACAAGGAACTTCAGAGTTACACTCTAAGCAGTACAGGATTTGAAAAATATAAAAGTTAAAACCTAAGGCATCAGCTTATTGTTAAATTCATGTTGTCTTGAATTCCTTTTCTAAGCACAAATTACTGATTCATATTTGAATCCAGGCTGGGTCTCAGAAGTGGCATTAAGCAGCTCTCATTCTCTCCACAGAATGCATTCCTAGGATTGCTGTTTGACATTGTATCTCACAAAGCTTTTGACATCACCATCGTGATTTTCATCTGCCTAAATATGATCGTTATGATGGCAGAAAACAACCAGAAGGGCACCAAGGATGTTCTTAATAAAATCAACTATTTTTTTGTGGCTGTATTCACTGCAGAATGTGTCACAAAAATACTGGCCTTAAGGCAGTACTACTTTGGGAGCGGCTGGAATGTGTTTGATTTCAGTGTTGTGGTCCTTTCAATAGTGAGTAAGTATCAATCATTAGGTCAGGTAATGTGTTGTACCAATATTAAGCCAAATTCCAGTATGAAGTTACCACCTACATACGTTTGATGAACAAATTCCAGATCCATTTTACTTCTTCAAGCTATCTGCTGACTGATTCCTTCTAAAAGGATGCATTTTTGTTTTCCCTTATATTTTTGCAGAGTACTAAAAGGTAAATGGAGTTTTCAAATTTTTTAAAGTATTATTTTTATTTTATTTATAGACAGAATATTGATTTAATTCAGTGACATATTTTCTAAATTATTGTACTTAAACTGTTGTCTAACGTTTTATGCTTTCAATTTACTTGTCACATTAGCTATTGTTTTCACAGTAAAAGAAAATTCATTTACAAGTTCATTTACAAATTCAGTTACAAATACATTTGCATCAAAAATGGGGATTAATTTAATTTTTCCAGGACTTCCTCTTAAGAAAGCAGAGCCCAGTTGCAGATTTAGAAAGCTCAGGAAAATCTGGTTGCTCAATGGAATGAAATAAAATCTGGACCATTATTCATGACTTAAAAAAAATTATTAAAACTGGCCTGTATTTTTTTGGCTCTTTAAACAAGACTAGATGCTTATCATTTACTCTGCAAAGGGTCATACATAGCTCTAGTTTCTTGTCCAGTTTTTTTTGTCTCTTCTTCCTACTCAAGCTCAGGTCATATCATATAATAAAGGATGGGGAAAAAAAAACTGTTCTGAGCCCTCTGCTTCTTGCCTAAGCACGGTAGCCTTTTGCCATCCTGTACAACCCAGAAAAATGATGACTTCTTAACTCATCTGTTTGGAATCATTTGCACTGCTGCTGTGTCATTGCTCTGTAGGGTCACAGAATGAGCTGTTATGGGAGCTAAACACCGAGAGATAATTTTCCTGTGTTTTCTTCTTGCTCTTCTCTGATCTCATTCGAGTACTAAGCATTAGCCAAAGTCTCACATTTAGGCTTAGGCCTGCAGAAGATGCAGTACTCAGTCAGTGGCTCAGAGACAGCCCCAGAGCTTCCAGCACAGGACCTGAATGGATTTTAAAGGATTTTTAGGTACTTGGGCAATGAATGCATAAATTCACCTCCCAAATTAGAGAAACTTGCGAGAACGCAGCTTCCAAACTATGCAAAAATCTTGATACCTCTTTAATATTGAAAGATATTACAATTTTTCTTTCTTTACCTCATCTTTTTTCTAAGCAGTTTCAGAATTGATGATGTTTATATTGAGAGCAGTATAATATGATCAGAGTTACGTCTGACACCTAAAGCACAGAATATAACAAAACAGACATTAATTTGACTAACTTGACCTGACAACATTTTGTTTTCTTTTTCCTTTCGAAGGTCTTGGAGTTTCTGAAGTCTTTCGAACTTTCTTCTCCCCTACGGTTTTGAGAACTCTTCGTTTGGCGCGAATTGGCCGAATCCTGAGAATAATTCGCAAAGCCAAAGGAATTCGAACTCTTCTTTTTGCATTGCTGATGTCTCTGCCTGCACTGGTCAACATTGGCCTTCTGCTTTTCCTGATTATGTTCATTTATGCCATCGTGGGCATGGCAAACTTTGCCTGTCTCCGCTCGGAGGGCGGGATCGATAACATTTTCAACTTCCAAACCTTTTGTGGTAGCATTCTCTGCCTCTTCCAAATTACAACATCAGCTGGCTGGGATGGTCTTCTGGCCCCTGTGCTAAAACAATCTGCTACATGTGCTCCTAAATTAAATTTAACAGGAACAGAGAAAAGTAATTGTGTAAATAGGGGCTTTGGTATTTTATATTTTGTAAGCTATGTCATTATATCGTTTCTCATTGTTGTAAACATGTACATAGCTGTCATTTTAGAGAACTTCAGTGTTGCCACTGAGGAAAGCACAGATCCTCTTTGTGAGGATGACTTTGATATGTTTTATGAGACATGGGCGAAGTTTGATCCTCTGGCAACGCAGTTCATAGATTATTCTGCTCTTTCAGACTTTGCAGATGCACTGGCAGATCCCTTGCGTGTCCCAAAGCCCAATAAAATCCAGCTCATCTCCATGGACATCCCTATAGTTAGTGGAGATAAGATCCACTGCTTGGATATCTTGCTGGCTCTCACTAAAAGGGTCTTGGGAGAAACTGGAGATCTGGATAATCTTGAATTGAACATGGAAGAAAAGATCAATCCATCTAAAAGGTGTTACAGCCCAATTTCTTCTACCCTTAGAAGAAAACAAGAGGAAGTGTCAGCTCTTGTTATTCAAAGAGCCTTCAGGAGGTATTTGAGACAACGTTGTCTTGAAAAGGTATCCTTAAACCATTATAAACATAACAGTGCTGTCTTTGAACGAGAGCTACAGGACAAGCAAAGCCTTCTTGCATCACTGCTTAATGAAAATAATGGTAGGAAGACAGATAAATTACGTCCTGCTTCTTCCATATCCCTCCCTTTATTTTATGATGGCTTGGCTGAGACAGACAGCAATAGGTTTGACACATAAGGTTGCCCCAGGCTGCAGTATTTCCAATTAAACCAATGTCACTTATTTTCAGATGGACACAATACTTTGATCCCAGAGCATAATACTCTAAATTTAGAATAATGATGGCAGCCTTTAAGTATTGTAATTGTTCAGATTTGCAAACGCTCCTTAAAGCAATTAAGATTTGAACAACTATGTGATAAATATTAGAGGAAAATCAAACCATGGAATTTTTTTTCCTCAGCTACTGGAGTTGGTGAGTTAATTCTTTCAGCTGTCATTTTTATATTAGTTCATGTGTTTACTGAAGAAGTCTGTAAAAGATCAGTTGTAAGCACCTATTTATAAACACAGAAGGATATAGAATAATCTCTTTAGGGAGATCCAATTTTTCCAACCAGGCTTTATTGTAGCAAAATTAAGTAATTACTGCACTTCTGTAAAAGAGCTCACTCAAGACACTTGAGTATAATCAGGCTCTAATTTTGATGGTTTTGGGACCATCCTCCTCCTAATGTCTTTGAATAGATTTGTTTATGCCTAAGAATTTTTGAGGTTCCTGAAGCACCTGAAGAGATTTAACAGATCATCCTCAGTTACATGTGCCTGAAAGTTGTACATAATTTGTTCTTTGTATCATTCCGTGTATGAAAATTGTTGTAATCATAGTTACCAAAGTCAAAGGACATTATGCAAGAGGTGTTGTTTCCAGAAAAGAATAATTGTACCTAAAATTCCATCATTATATTTCATCCCTAGAAAGCACTACTTTGTAATCTGAAATGAAGTTAATGGTGTATCTTGTGAGATAACATTTATTAAATTTATAGAAAGCATTTATTTCATTGATTCTGAAAAAAAAAAAAGTATAAACAATGCTTACTAATATTTTACTGATTTTTTTTTTCAATTTAGAATATGACCAGTTTAGATTCTTCAATAAATACTTCAGATGCTTAACATGTTTTTGTCTGTTTTGTAAGAAGTATCTTCAATTTCTTTTATTGCAAGACATTGTTATTAGAGAGGTAGAACAACAGTAATATAATTTTTCCAAAGTAGCTACCTATTAGCACAAGAAAACTGAATATATTTTGCTTTGCACAGGAAGTCAGAAAAGATTTAGCATTTTCAGGCCAAGAATAGCAAGAACAATAGGGTAATGAATTTTTGCTGTCATTCACCTTGTTAAAGACTATTAAAATATGACCAATATAGTCAAAACTAGGCAATTTTCAGGACAAAAAAAAGGCACAGGAAAGCTAAGAGTTAAAGAGCTCAGCTACAGGGTAGTTTGAACTAGATCTATTGTGGTTAAACATTGGAACAGCCTCCCCAGGGAACTGGTGGAGCCCCCATTCCTGGAAGTGTTCAAACAAGGAGTGGATGTGGTGCTTGGTGCTCTGCCTTAGTGGTGGTGCTCAGTCACAGGGGGGACTGGATGGTCTTGGGGGTCTTTTCCAGCCTCAGTGATTCTATGTTTACTTCCAGAAGCAGCTTCTGTTCAGATGAAAACATTGTTGAAGAGGGTCTGCAGAGCTCTCAGGAGGACTCAGGGGTCAGCAGCCCTGGGCACTGGGATGCAGGGATGCTGGGTGAGTCTGTCTCCTGCCCAGCTAGGGGGGAATTTGCTTCATGTACAGTGATGCTCATCATGTAAAACTATAAATTTGATTTGGTGTGAGTTTGAATGAACTCTGGAATAAGCCAGCAGCTTTTGTTCAACAATCATGTTCCATTAGATGGCAGCATTTACTGCGGTTTAGGATGCTGCCAGTCTTCAGTGAAACAGGTGAATATCGCACACTTCAGCGTAGAGGAACATAATTAATTGTGAATTGTTTAGAAAAAAGTGTCACAACTCTCTTTTTTTTCTATCCTGGGCTTTCAAGTTAGCCACAGTTCTCAGTAAGTGCTTGTTTGCTGACTGTTCTGGTGTCTGCCAGACCTTAATGGTTGTGAAAAGAAATAAAACTGTTCTCTTGCATGCTTGAACTTTCCAGAGGGGTAGTTTCAAGCATTTCTCTATAGCACTGTAAAAGGAAACGTTTCTTAGAGAAGAGGTAAGACTGCTTTTTTCTTGCACATTGGAAAAAAAGGAAAGACTGGAAAAGCCATGTAAGAGAATTTAAAACATTAATCAGTTTGATCTTTGCAGTTAAAAATAATTTGTTTCAATGCAACACCAGGTTCTCTGTCCAAAACTAGAAATACTTTGAAGAGGAACACTTGATTTCCATTGCAGGGGCAGCAGTTTTGGACAAAATCACACACCTGGCATGGACACATCTTTAGTGATTATGTTACTTCAGCTAAATATAAAACCACCTGAATTTGCCACGGGACTAATTTAAAAGTCTGACCAATTTTTTAGTAGTGCTTAAGCATTAAAATTGCCTTAGCAGGCTGTTGCAGGGTTGAAAGGAGAATGGTGATATCCAGCTGTTGCAGCTTCTTCCTGCTGCAATTGTCCAAAAGCCAATTCAGCTGCTGAGGCAATGCAGAGCTCTTTAGAAGCCTGTAAATGGTGATGAGTCAAAGCAGTGAGCAGGGGGGAGCTTTTGGCAATTCTGTTAATCTGGAACTGTGAATTACTCCAGGTAAAACTGCCTGAATTTATGTGAACTCCATGAAAAATTCAGGCATGCTTGGAACACGGTGGACGAATATTCCTTTCCGTTTGTGAAGTTTGATACTTAAATCACAGAACAGCAGAAAGAAAGGATTATCAGGTCCCTCCAGTCAAGAAACACTGAATGTAGAGCTCCCAGAGAATTTCTGAGGCCCAGCAGTTGAGTACAAACCAGCCCTGCCTCCATAGTGGTGGTGCAGACCTCTGTTTTACATTTCCATGTGTCACTGTTCCTGTGTAGAAATAGAGTGAAACAGACCCCTGGGAAGTGAGAGATTTTTCCTGCTTTTGTGGTAGCACTGTATCTCCTCAGTGCAGGTTCCTCAAAGGTTTTGTGGAAATTGTACTTTTACCTTCTGGAGTTCCTCAGTTACTGCTCACCCTGCAACGTTTGCACTATCCAGTGTTTCCTCAGGACTTAAAAGACACCCCATGTGTTATTTGAAAAAAAATAACCTCTAGTGGAAGGTTCCCTGCCCATAGCAGGGAGGTGGGAACTGGATGATCTTTAAGGTCCCTTCCAACCCAAATCATTCCGTGATGTTATGAAAGGTACCAGAAAGAGAATCTCAAAATTTCATCTTATCCCTGAACCTACCAGAGGTTATTGTGCTTGACAAGTGTGTTATCTGCAGTGTCACTGTCCAAAGCCATCAGTGAGCTAAACATTTTCTCTCAGTACAAGAAATCCTCACAACTTAGGTGGTGGAGGAAGACATCCCAAAATATGCTTTTATAACTCATGTTTAGAGTGATGTTTCCATAAGAAAAGCACACCCAACAACTGGAGCAGACTGAGGCAGAGGTCAGGTTTATGGCTAGAAGTGATGGAGAAGAGATCGGCTGTGCTGGAACCAAGTAGAACAAATTATTCAATACTTATTGTAAAAGTTTCAAAGATGCAGGAACTCTGTTTAAATACTTTTGTTAACTACCACCAGCTGAAAGCAAGCCCAGCAGCAGCCACATGCTTTTCAAACTTAAATATTATGGCTAAACAGACACTTCAATCAACAACCTGGGAATCTGAGTTTATCAATTGATACAGTTTTGGATATGCACTTCTATTCCCTAATATAGGGCAATTAACAAGAGATTTCTCACCTGCCCACCCCTGGGAACCAAATTATGACTTCCACAACATCATGCCAGTTTTCTTTCTGCAATTTTTTCAGCACCCTCATCCATTAGATATATTTGTATGAAGGTACTGAGCTGAATGTCAGAGCTGAATGAGGTGGCACAAGTTTTGATTCTTTGCTCTGCCAGTTCCAGGGAAAATATGTGAAGGCATCAGCTTAGTAAGTGGTTTTATTGATCTTCACAGACTTTTGAAAGAGCAATAGAGATGCTTTGGCAGCTCCTCAGGAAAATATAGCTGTTTGGGCAAATCTGTTGCAGTTGTCTGCTTCGTGGTTCCATGGTGTTAAGGTAAGACAGGCCAAGCTGATTTTAATGATAGTCATTACCTTAATGCAGAGCTGTTCGAGTTCTGGGCAGACTGAGAGCAATTGAAGTTTCCTCTCCAGGTTCCAGGGAAGTTGAGTTTATGCACGAGCATTCCAAAGTTAGATATTCATAAGTCAGACTTCAGACAACATACACCCTACCTTGCTGTCCAAATACTGGGTAGAATTTGTCCCCAGGGACAAATTTAAAATGGTCACCAGAAAAACCCACTCTTTTCTAAGCTTTCTTTTATATATTCATACCTTTCTTGAAATGAAGAGGGTAGAACTGGAGGCAGTATTCCAGTAATGTTACCAGTCTCAGCAGAATTTATCAGCAGAGATTTCATACTGGTATTCCAATTATCTATTTTTTGTGCTTATGGCTGGAGTAATAACACAGACATAATAAGACAAATAAAGTCATCCCTGTGTTCTTCACTTGGTGCATTGTTGGCTGCTGCTACCAGTGAAGCCTGTAACTGCTGCAGCCAGAAATCTGTGTTTGCATGAGAAGACAGATTCTCCAACATCTGTGCACAGAAATTCACTAAAATATTTCCAGCTGTTCCTTCAGCCCCACCCCATCCTGAACAGAGTGTACAGAAAATTTCTCCCCCTTTCAATGAGATAACAGCAAGTTTTAATAAAAGCAGCAGCAACAGGACTCCACCATAGCATCTTCAGAGAATGATATTTCCTTCCTAAACATGCATGGTGCCCATCACTCATTTATCAGGCTCTCTGACATCCCATTCAATATAACACTTGTGCGTATGTCCATTATGTCCATTGCACTTATCTTCAGCTTCCTCTTATAAATTGTTTTGTCTGCCAGCTCTGCACAAGACAGATCCATGGCTGCCAGAACATAAAATATGATGGGGAGTAGTTAATATCCTGTACTCTCCTGAATGGGGGGCTCACCCCTTAACAAATAGCCAATAACACAGGTGGCAGACCCTCCAAAAATCCAGATAGGAAAGAGAGTAGTAATGCACAAGGATGGGTAAAATCAGTGCAAGCTGCCCTTTCTAATACACCTGGGAATCCACCAAAATAGGGCAATGGAACTCACACAGGTATTGTGATTGAAATCTTATGTTGTTGTATTTTGCTAAGTGTAACCTTAAGTTGGTGTTGTGATTTTGTCACAAATGAGTGGTTTAGGTTGCTCAAAGAATCACTGGCAAAAGCAGGTTTAATATGAAAGTGTGATGAAGTTCACTGTACTACTTACTAGATGGTTAAAGCACACACAGAAATATCAGGCTAAAATCTAAAATCAATCAGTCTAAAACTAAAATCAAGCTAAAATGACCTATTTGGAAGCTGGGGATGGAAAAGTGTAAGGCTGGGAAAGCATAAGGAAGAAAAGGAATAAGGGAGATCCTCCCACTGGATCACAAGGTTCACAGTGGATCATCCTGCCAAACCTAGCCCTGGACTTGACCAACAGTTTAGGCCTAAAGGTTTTAACAACATTTGAACTTAACAGCATTTAACTGATAGCCTAATTTAAACACTTTAACAAAAGTTTCTATGGAATTTACTCTAAGCACAACAGTAACTCACTCAAACCCCTCCTCAGGACTCTAATGGACCCAAGAGAACACTCCTGGTACATTTGCTAAAGAATATTCACCCTCACACACACATGGACCTAAAGGAGTCTGTACAAGGTGAAAATTTCCACTCGGGCTCAGTGAAGTGCTCAGGGCAGATGCGTTTGCATCGTCCCAGTGGATGAGAGGTGGAGCCCTGAGGAGTGGGAGTGTCAGCCCAGGCCCCATCATCAGCTTTCAGCAGCGACCCTCTGAGCACAGCAACCTCGAGAGTTCACGAGCTTGAGAGGCCCCACTCAGAGGGAGATTCTGGTCACAGCCCTCTGCATTCCAGGAGAGCTCAAAGGGTCTCACTTTGGACTGCTGCTTACAGGGTTGCAAGAGAGTTGGCTTTAGTCATAGTAATTTTCCATCCTGGACTCAGTTTGGGTTGGTAACTTTTTTCGAAAGTTCAATAACAAAAATGTTGTTCCACTTGGGCTGTTATTTAGGTAAGAAAAAGAAGTTTCCAAGGCTGTTGGTTAAAAAACAGGAGCTCATTAGACAGCCCAAGTTTCTGGGAGCCCAACAATGCTCCTCATAAGCTCAGCCCAGGAGCTGTTCATCAAGGCTGAGGCCTAACGAGCATTTCTGAGATCTCAGTGCAGCCTGAGGGAGTGGGAGGGCAGCAATTGTACCACCACAGATTTCAGCGTATTATGTATCATTCTGCTGAATCAAAATCCCATGTAAAATCAAACACGTTGAAATAAATAAATTTGACATTAAACATCTCGTGCTCCATGCTTGGAACTGCTAAAAGAATCTGCTTGGATTATGGGACTCTGAGAACCAAGCATGGCTGCTCTTCCTTCTGAAATTATTCAGGGTCAAGAATACAAATGAGCAAACATTTAGAGAAAAGCTTTTCTACTTTTTAAAGATGGGGCAATGGTAAAAGCAAAAATTATTATTTTAGAACCTGTTTGCTCATATCAGTGATTACAGAAACTGTGACAACAATCATCTTCATTTAAGGTTTTAAATTTTGCATGTTTGCCTATGTACACAGAAGCAGGTATTTTAATTGCAGTGCAATTAAATTAACTCCAAAATGTTTCATAGCATGCCATGAATAATATATAAGAAGTAAATTGAAATCTGTCTCTGTGTTTCCAGGTTTGGCGACGCGAATTAATGGATTCGAATGCTACACTCAGCTGTAGTAAAGGGAAAAAAAGGGGCTGGGTTGGCAGAGGCTTTCATTTCCAGGTGCTACCTCATTGCCCCACTCATCTCATGCCAGTTGCTCAGTGCTCAGTGGGCTATTCCTTCCTAAAAAATCCACGTTTTCAAACCTGGATTTGTGGCCACTGCTTCCTCAGTGCCCATCTCTCATGGGTTAAAGAGGAGATCACTGTAAATGTCTGGGGAGTGACAAGACATTTTCTCACAAAACACTTCCTGGCTTTCTGAAGGTGACTTAGTAAACCTGCTTCTCTGCACTACCAAATTTCATTCCATCCTTCTTGCAAGGCTTTTGTCTAGTTCCATCTTTCTGTGGTGTGGAAGAGCACAGAGGTATTTACTGCGTTTATAAGGCTGGTTGCCTTTTCCTGGTGCCAACTCTGCTAAATTCAAAGTTGAATTTTCAAGTCTTTTACCCCAGTAGAGAGGAAAGGCTTTGACTGGCCTCAGACTCCAGGCAGCAAAGTAAATCCCCAGGAACCTTGTAAAGTCTGCCCTTCCCAAACACTTAGGGATCACATGATTATACATCCTGCACCCCATGTACATGTACCCCAAATAATGAATAAAGAGAGTCCTAAGGTTGCCCAGTGCTGTAAGTGAAAAGTGGGAGCATGCAGGTTCCCATAAATCCCCAAAACTGTGAGATTTTTGGATGTAATCAAACCCAGCTATTAACACCATCCCTTTAGTCACTTTAGCTTTTGCTTGAATTTTAAACCAAAGACTCTTGATGGACCAAACACCTCACAAATAAATGCTTTTTAATGTACCAATATTGCTGTAAAGATTCCTATAGACACTTTTTTTGTGTGTCTGTGTGGAAAACATCAGATTTTGCTACCTTAAAAACTAATCCCTACCCAATGCACCAGCTCTGGTATTGTGAACTGATGTTTTTTTTTTCTTTTCTTTCTTTGCAAAGGAAAATATCCTTTATGTCACAAGTCAACCTCCCACCCAGAGAAAAAGAAACTGAATCCAGTTTGAGCAGAACTGAGTAGACTCAGTAACTGAGCAGGAGGTTGTATGAAGCTTGTGGATGAATACAAGCACTTCCTTCCCTTTCCTTCACACCTTTTTCCATCTTTTTCCCTTTTCAACTTTCATTTCATTTTATTTTATGTGTTGCAAAAAATTGCACGATGAAAACATGATAAGATAAGATATGAGAATTAAACCAGCCTCTACAAATCTTTTGTTGAATGTGTTTCATGTCTGGCACTGATGCCTTTCCTGGTCTTAAAAATCAAGAGGCAAACACGGTTAGAAGGGGAAAAAAGGGTTTTACCTTGCTATTTATTGTAAGGATCCTTAGGTGCACCACAAACAGGTTGAATGCACTTCTGTGCACCCCACCATCCCCACTGCAAAGTCCCTCTCTCCTAGCTCTGGTCTTACATTCCAGGTCTTACTAATTAGCATATCTATCAAATATTCCCCAATGAGAGGCTCAAATGAGCCCCCCCTCCCAAGGAACCTTCCCCTGGATGGTTCTGTCTTAGTTTACAAAATGTGTTCTGGAGAGGACCTTGGGGTTTAGGCACCCTGGCACCCTAACTACGAAGCCTCTGAAATGTTTTAGTCTCTTAGCTTAACAAACAAGTCCAAGAATGTAGGCAAAAAACACCAAGAATATAGAAGTTGCAAAAAGGTATAACAGGGGTATAAAAGAAAAGACAAAATTCATCATGGCATCAGCACCCAGCAAATGCTTGTATTCTTGTAAGTATATAAGAATGAAAATGTTTATAACATAAAAGTGTGGCCCCAGCTACACAATCGTTGATTTACTTGGGAAGAAAACTCCCAGTTTTGGCATTTAGAGGTGTAAATATGCCCGTGTGTCCATGGTATGTTACACCAGGTGCCAACAACAGGAGGCAGATTGCTTGAACTTTCTCTTTTGTAAGACAGTGGAGCTCCCACTTGCAAGAAATATTAGGATGACTTACACAGATGAGACATTGATGTTATTTCAGATTATTACATCCTCTGGCTTTGATATTATTTTGACACAAAAACACTTGTGGCAGGTGCTTTGAACACTACACATTTCATAGCAGGAGAAAATCCCTTTGACCTTCCAGCGTGTTCCTGTTGCTTCAAAGCTCCAGTTTTGGCTTGAAAAGATGAGGGTGAGATGAGTGATGAAACAAATCCTAGACATTTTTTTTTCCCATTCTGTTTGCTGAATTTGATAGACTTTTAAAGCCTGGCTTCTTAGAGGCAATTTCAGACACTTCTCTTAGCATCATCCAATTATGCGTTGGCTGCAGCTCACTGCATCTATCAAAGTGTCACGGATGCTTTCATGTAGGGAATATATTGCTTTTTCAGACCCAAGAGAGGGGAAAAATCAGGCACCCCAGCATCTTCTCCTTAAGTAGGTGTTGAGCAAATTAGCCCCATTACAATCCAGCATGCATTAGTCCATTAAAGAGCTGGAGGAAGATTCCTTTGTGTAAATGACTGGATGGTTTCACTGTATATTTGTACTAGTCATTTCCTGCTGTTCTTTAAAGAAAGTTCTTGATCACCAATGTCTAAAAGGTCTTAATTTCCACATAAGCATAACTTAAAAAAAAAAAAAGAAGAAGAAAAAACCCATTATCATCTATTTAAATAGGTAATTAATTATTTTTTAATATCATAAATTAAATTTCTTTTTGGCTCAAAGGACAAAACAGTTTGTCAATTTGCAAATACCCACAGAGTTATCCTATGATTGAGGTGGCTTCTCGTACACAAAATTTCTCTTCCTTTCCCAAACCATTTATGCTGCTATTCCCAGAATCTGGGCCCTTATTTAGAGGATTTGCACATCCCACCTGGAATGAACCTGCTGAATTCAAATTGGGGCTCTTGAGCTCTTTTGAGACACTGGCTTATAAAGCCTTGTGGTAATGAACTGATGCCTTGGCCATGAATTTGGCCTCTTTTCACACTCCTGTTGCACAAGAAGTTTAAAGACCAACTGAAAATGTACAAAAATTGGGAAAAAATACTATTAAAAATACATATATTCACTTCTGCTGTACCACAGACTACAAGAGCCAGCAAGGTCATCACCAGACAGGAAACCACAAAAACAGAGGTGGAGATGCTGACAAAAACCCTCACAGAAACATTCATAGGTGCAGAATTACGATATCAAGATTGCCAAGGAAAAAGTGAAAATTCCTGCAGAAAACTGTTGAAGAGAGCAGGCAGTGAGAAACTCCTCTGCTCCAGGGAAGGTGGAAAGAACAAAGGGTGCAGCTCCTGGTGCATCACCTGGCTCACTGATCTGCAGGGGGTTGTGCAGTTCAGATCTTCCTTTACAATTATTTTGTGTTGAAAAAGGGGGCCTCATTTTCTAGACAGTGCCTGACACTCGTTTTTTCTTCAGCTATTCCCATCTGATAAATAATACACTCTCTAAATAACCACACTCTGCCAAACAGATGCTTTAGTCAATCATCTTATTATGTATTAAATAGCTCATCCACTCTCCTCTGTGTTTAGGTCCTTCAAATCTGCCTCTCCTGAAGGCTGTGGTTTATTCTGACCCATCTGGACCTTAATTCCAGGGCGTGATATCTTCAGCTACCTAAAGCTGCCCCTGGTTTACCTCAGATAATCGAATTTTTGTGTTTTGCTCCTTCATGAAAATAAAGATATAATGGATAAAAAAAAAGAAGGTCTCTCAACATGAAAATATCCAGTGTCTGGAACGGTGAGGGAAATTTCTAGATACACCTAATGCTCCTTGATGAAGCAATATTATGAATATTAATATTACAACTTTATTTCCTTCGCTACTCTAATTCTCTTAGCATTATTCTGATAGGCCACTGAGGAGAGAGAGAAGAGCAATCCATATTTTTCCATTTGAGTAGATGATAAGCAAATTTTCCTGATGGAAATGTGCATCGGACCATTTAGCAAGCTGGAGATTACTGTATGTAACAGAATGATTTTAATACATACTTACAGAGAAAGCAATTTCCTGTTACTGTGTAATAACAATTATCCATTCAAAAGAGTCTGAATTTTACATCATCATTTTTTTAAAATACACTTTCATTCTCTGATAAAAGGAAATGAGATTCCTTTATCCTAGGTTTTAATTTTGACAAAAATGTCACTTAGCTACTTTATACCATTTAAGACTTCACTATTATGTGGATCAGAAAATGGCTTCAGCTATTCTTTTAAAGCAAAGCAGCAATGTAATATATGATGAAAGCTATTCTAATCTCTGTGCAGTAAACAGCCTTCATAAATCACTGGAAGCTCTCTACAGCATCATTCCCTCAGTTTCACACTGAGCCACAAATCCCACATATGTTAATACTCATCCCATAAACAGCAATTTATGAGGATTTCCCCTCTTGGCCAGAAGGTCTCAGTTTCTCTTGCTTTATAAAAAATCCCAAGACATTGAAAAGCTTCAGCATGAACAGGTGAACATAGCTCCTGAGCTGACAGGCAGCATTTGGGAGGTGAGTTTTCATACCATAATTTCATTAACCAAATAAAATCAACAATACATCTCCAAAAAATGGGAAATTTATTATATAAACCTCATCCTAGAGAGGGAAAAAGAAGTACAAGATGGGTGTTATGGTCTTTATCTTATCTGTGTAAAACTGTGTCAGTTAAGAAATTCTACATTTTATTACATTTTTATACTGAAATATTAATTGCACCGAAGTTGCAAAATAATTTGTTCCAGTCTGTGCTGGTTGGCATTAGAAATTACAGTGGTTTCAATTGAAAAGCTGTAGTTTACTTTTTTTTAGTTAGAGGTGTGCTGTTCAGAATGTGTAAGATTCCTTTTGATTAATGACTACATAATTCTGCATTGCATATCCCAAATCTGTCACAGAGCTATAACATGAAATAGTCAACAGTGAAGGAAAGGCATCACAGTGCTGATATTTTTCCTTTTTCAGATGAAGAATTCAGATCTATTTTTACAAATTAGACATTACCAGTTCCTATTTGGTTTTCATCTCCTTTCTCTCACATCATGCAGTTGAAATGGTTCTGATTGGTGCCTCCTTATGACATGAAAAATGAGGATCAGTCACCAAACAAAACCCCACACTGTATCCTTAAAAGAAGGTGATAGTGAAATGCAAAAGGAATTTACAGCAGAGATTTCCAAATCAGATCTAACTTCTCAGGAAAAGCCAGAAATTTATCTTTACCAAACCTGGTCATGTTGTGAGAGCCCGGAAATGTATTAAAAAGGGATTGCACTCATGAAACTCATCCTCTCTCTCCCAATTAAAGCTGCCATTGCATTCACCATTGTGTTTCTGTTACTATAGTGATGAAATCTATGTAGAAACCTGGAGAGATGCTGATTGCTGCATATCATATATAATTTTTCTCAATCAACCTTCCATTCCTTACTTCCTGAATAGCCATAAACCAGCACCATTTATCATGACACATAGGTGTGTACACACATATGAATTACAATCAGGAATCACACAGAAATAAGTTGGTAGCAGTTGTTTTTAAAAGAACCAAGAAATGAAATTCTTTTGTACTGGTTTTAAGTAACCATTTCCTACCTCAAAGTTATTGCTAAGCTGTGGAGGGTAAAACTGAAGGGCAATTTGACTCTCACTTAAAGCTGACCAGCTTTATTTTAGATTAAACTGCTTTATAGTTAATGAATATTCTTCTTTTCTAATAGCAAACATACATCACATGAATGTTTCACTTGTCTTTAAGTATTAATTTTTCTTAAGTTCAAATATCCATTAATATCAAATATTTGCCTTCTTCCATTAAGCCATTTCTGTATCATTTTTGAATGCAGATATTGCTGAGCTCTTTAAATACCTCTCCACATTTTCCCTCTAAACATCTTAATTTTTTATAGACTATTTCCATATTAATTCTTTACAAATGGGGAATGCTTTTTGGATTTTCTTCTTCATTTAGCAAGGTTTAGATTTTGTGATGGCAGGATATACTGTTCTACTTTTTAAAGTTTCTTTGAGCTTGAGGTTTATCTCCCTCCATTGACATTGGAGAGCAGTCTCCATCTGCTCTCATTGACTTGAATTTTTTGAGAGTGGAGGTTCTTTGCTTTCCTCCTGATGGGGTAGAGGGGACTCAAACAGCTTTGCTCTGGGTCCAGTGGGAAAAAATGAAGATTTAATTTGACAAGGAAGGAAAAGTCAATGCCAAAGGTTCCTCATCCTTCCCTGTCCAGCAGGGATTGTCTGTTTTCTCCCCACACATTTAAAGGAGGTGGGACACATCTAAACTCCTCTTTATACCCAGAGGAGATTTCATCAGCACAGCCAGGGGAGCCCAGAGAGCTGCTTCTTTCACCTTCACCTAAATATGCATTTTTTTTGGCTACTGCAATTCAACAATTCCACATTTTTCATGCATTTGCTGCCTTTTGCAGGAAGCTGTGACCCAAAGCTACTCAGCCTTGCAGAGAACACAGAACACCTGCTTTTCCAAGCAGTCACTGGGATAAAGCAGGCTGGCTGCCAGAAAGGATTCAGTGACCTCTTTACCACGAGCTGTCAGTGGGCTTGGATGTGCCAGTGCACACAGGGACATACCTGGAAAGGAACCTGTCAAAGAAAGCTCCCTTTGGAGACACCCTGGGATGTTTCTAATTGTCGAGAGCTAATCTTATCTCTCATTCAGTCTGGTTATGTAGTTAACATCTCAAGGTTAGCACAGGGACCTGGGGAAGCCAGAGATAAACATGAGATGCCTTCCTGCTTTCTTCACCCATAGATGTCTGTAATTCCTTCTTGCCCCTAGAAACTGCAGGTTGCATTCCCCCTAAAGTAGAGGAGAATAACTAATAGGGAGGAGGCCAAGACCAGCTGCTGCTTAAAGTCTGCTTTTCATCTCTAACCTTAGATGAAATGTAAGTAACTTTGGGTGAAACCTCTAAATTTAGGTTAAATGTAATTGCAATTAGCACTGGAGAAGGATAGGAAAGCTGTCTATGTAACTGGTGCTAGAGACCCTTTATAGTGGCATTCTTGAGAGTGTTTAGGAGCTTATGTCACATTGATTGAAATGCCATTCTCACTGAAAATCCTATTTGGCATCTATATATTTCTTTGCAGGGCATAAATATATTTTAAAATCTACCCGTATTATTTGTCTGTTCTTTTCTTATGAATGGAAGGTGCAGATATTTGTACAAAGGAAGTGAATTTTACCCACCTTCATTGATACCTAAGCTTCAAACAGCTCAAGCTTCATTAAATTAATGTCAGGTGGTTTAAAATCTATATTGGGCCTATGACAGACAGCTTGGAGGGAACAAGATAATATGAATTGAATTCATTCTGTACCTGATATTACTTTGAAGTGGGATAGTGGTGACAATTCTGAAGTCAGAGGGATTAATAAATCTTTTATCTCTTTAACCTGCCATGAAATTTCCTAATTTCATTTGTGGATAGTCTTCCTCACCATCACACACGTGCATCTTCCAATGAAATCAAACTTTCTGTGCAGTGCCCTGTCCAAAGCATCCGAGACAGAGTTTAACTTTCTTCGGCAGCACTCATTAAATTTAGAGCCTAATGAGCCAAAGCTCTGGACAAAAGACAGCAAATTTCCACCAGCACATCAAAGGAAGAGATCTGGTGTCCCACCATGACTTCTCTCCCCCATTCCTCACAGCCCTGCATGCTTTGAAAGAAGTAACTTTAAAGATAGGAGGAGATTGGCAACAAACACTAATGCGACAGAAAGTAAAACAGAATTTTTCTCAGAATATTGCAGGACTACTGCCCTTGAAAGTTTCTCTTCTACCTCAACCTGTACCTCAAAGCTGCCAAGGGCTAAATGCAGATGGGGTAACAAATTATTTTATCAATCCTGACAGTATTTAGGATAGGGAAGGATCCAGCACCCAGATCTTTTGGGTCAAAACAGTGCTCCCATTTTTAATGTGTTCTCTTGCTGGAGAGGCATCATCTCATATTCAAGCCAGGGGTGAGTTGGCTTTTCTTCCTTTGATTTATCTCATTTTAACTAGTGCAGTATTAGACATCCTGAAAGTGAAGTATTGTCTGTAATGATTGTATCATTCTTAGCTCCTCTCTTTCGTGTCTGATAATTAATCCTTTTCCTGTGCAGGCAATGCCTAATGTAGAGATAACATCTTCCTTCTGTCTTACAAAGTTCATCAGCCAGGGTAATTCAGAAATACTGATCCTTTGGACCAGACTAATCATAAAATCACACTCTCTGTCCCTAAGCAAATCACATGGAGAACTGAGAAATCCTGATTCTGCTGCAGGAGAGGAAATATCCTCTAAAATTCAGGAGTCCCTCCTTAGAGAAGCAGACTCCTGCTTTCCCTCCCTGTTTTTGAAGGGTAAGAAAACTTATTTTTATGGGCAGAAGTTTACTATACTATTTATCTTCAGGATCAGGGAATGAGCCCTATCCTATTTTTCTAGGACAACTGCAAAGACAAAGATCTCTTCCATTCCACCCACAGTGGCTTCAGCCAGGGAGGAACTGAGAGTCTCAGGAGTGAGTGAATTTTCCCAGGCTTCTGATCTACTTCTTGCCTATATCATCATCTGTATAAAATTAATAGGAATATCAGAATCATATATTGGTTTGGGTTGGAAGGGACCTCAGAGATCGCCCAGTTCCAACCCCCTGCCCTGGGGACACCTCCCACTATCCCAGGTTGCTCAGAGCCCCATCTTGCCTGGCCTTGAACACTTCCAGGGATGGTGGAGCCACAGGTTCTTTGGATAATCCTCCAGTTCTTTGGATAAGCTCCAGTTCTTTACCATCCTCACAGTAAAGAATTTCATCCTAATATCTCACCTAAACCTTCCCCCTTTCAGTTTGAAGCCATTTCCCCTTGTCCCATCACTCCAGGCCCTTGTCCCAGGTCCCTTTCCTCTTGGAGCCCCTGGAGTCCTCCTGGCTCTCTTGGAGCCCTTTTAGAGAGGCTCTAAATCTCCCTGGAGTCTTCTCTTCTCCAGGCTGAGCAACCCTGGAACAACCATGGATATACCCTGAACAGCCCATGCATATAAATCTTACATCCACACTGACATTTTATTTGTATAGATGTGCATATACCTGCACCACACACACATAAATTTACACACACACAGAGAGAGGTAACAGCCACCAGTTTCACAGTCTTCCACTCAGCTTCAGTCGTAGTTTTTTAGTTCACTTCATAGATTTACCCTCGTGTTTTTGGACTGTACTAAAGCAGAGAATTGAAACTGAGACAATCAAAGAAAATGTAAAGGCCAACACCTTTTATAAACAATCTGTTACAGTGCAGAAATCTCACACTGTGAGGTTGACAAGAACATTTTCCTGTGTTTCCCATCCACTTTGTTCAGCTTCACTCCTGATTTTCTGCGAAAGACTCTCAGAAATCCAGGGATGAAACAAGATCACGGAGAAATGCTCATCTTGGAGCCTCCCCAGCTGAGGTTTCTGCCTTTCCCAGGAGGCCCTGTGTAATCACATCAGCTCCTTCCATGGCTCACACAGACACCTCCCTCAACACCCCCATGTACAAATAGCACAGTTCCTGGAGGAGCAGCATCTCCAGAGCAGTGAGGGATTGCTGGAAGGGGACACAGAGATGATCAAGGCAGTGAGGAGGTTTTTCCAACTCTTTCTTGGGAGACAACTGGACTGAGATAATGCTTCTCTTGCACAGAAAGAAGTGACTCCTTGAACCATCACTTAGAGGGATGGAAAATAATGTAAGTCCTGTGGTTTACTGCACTTTCTCTTCTTAGAAAAAAAAGGTGGTTCGTGGTAGATTCTTCTATAGGATTCAGTGACCTTTTATTTGCCTAAAAACCATTAAAAAACCTGAGCAGCATTTTTTTTTTCCTGAGTGGCATGAAAAAAAATGGCAGTGGGGAGGAGTGAGTATTTATTTATTCCTTTGCATAGGAGCTTCCCCCAATATTTTTGACTTGTTATTTTGCTGAAATAAGTTAACTGTGGTCAAAAAGGGAATCTTAGAGGAGTGAATAGGCATATAAGGAAGGTTTTTTTCTGTGCATGAAAATTGCAGATATATATATTTTATATAAAAAGTTCAGATTTTTTAGTTATTATATTTAATTCAAAGCAAAGACAGAAAAGATTAAATAACCACAAGTTTTATAACATCACTCTCTCTTATATAGGTTTATGCTTAATAATATTGTTCTGATACAGACTAACATTTGGGTTTTGAAATTTAAGAATGGATCTTAAAGAGATTTTTTTTGTGAATAAGGCATAATTAAATCTGTTTTATTTGTGGAATTTGCTGTACTGTGTTTGGTGCTTTTATCATGATATACTATGGGCAAAGACAGGGAAGTAAACTAACAAATGAAGAAAATATAAATTTTACTCTTTCGTGGAGAATTGGCAATAGAAAATATGACAAGCTTTTTGAAACTCACAGAAACAGGTGGGTTTGCTTTGGTGAAGCAGAAGAGATTAAACGTTTCAGGTTTGCTCTTGCAGCTGCAATAGTTTTTGTGTGCTAGGAGCAGCTTAGGTGTGTTCAGCTCACCACAGAGACAGCAGATAAACCTCTAAAGAAGTGGTTTTAACTGGAATTGGGCTGGTGTTTAAGCTGGTGAAAGTGCAATACAAAGCTGTTTTATTAGGGTGATAAATCATGGAGAAAACCAGTACAGAGACCTAAGAGAACCAGATGCTCTGGAGGTTCCTCCCATGGTACAGGTGCTGCTCCTTTTCCATGTCTCAGAGGTTTAATTTTTTTGTTGTACTACGTTCTGGTTTTCTTTGTAAATATTTGACTTGATCAGAGTTTATTTTCCATCTCCATGAAGAAACATTTTTTGAAATTTCAATTTTCAAAATTTGAAAAGGGCAAATAGTGAATTTAATAAAGAAAAGTGAGAAACTTAATGACATTATGTATGTCCTTATTAAGTGACACTATTAAATGGCACTATTAAATGACATACCTAGTTTGTTCAGAACTAACTTCCAATTAGATATTTTTATTTGTTTAGAAAACTGTGTCACACAAAAGCCCATGTAATTTGAAAATTTCATTAAATTATGAAACTGCTAAACCTTTGGCAATCCAAGTTAAAATTTAGATTGTGCATTCGAGTTAAGTTTTTTCAAAACTTATAGTAAAAAGGTTTTTTTCACTGTGCTTTATTGACAGGTGAGGGGTTTTCTTTCAGGTTTTATTTAATGGACCAGCTGAATTTTGTTATGGTCTTGGGAGAAGTATTTCTCTCACATTTTGTCCTAAGTTTTGTCCTCCATATATTTTACTGCTGAGAGACTTTTCTGTCTCAAAATGTACACAATGAAAGGAATCTTCAGAGTGACAAAATGGCAAGTCTGTGATACTTTTGGTACATTTAGTACTTTCTGTTAATGGTAACAGTCCAAAATCCAAACCATGAGTTTCTATAGCTTTGTTCATTGTAATCAAATCATGTTAATATGAATCAAAAGTTTATAGAACCATTAATCACATTGACCACTTTTGAAACACTGCTTACATGTGGAAAGACAAAAAATCTGATGTACTGTCAGCCTGACCTATAAAACCCTAAATCTCAAATGCAAAAAAACCCCAAGGTAACAACTGCAGCAATTCTGACATGGATGTCCTTAGGCTCTTGGATATTAGAGGCAGTGAGAGCATGGCTCTCAGTCCTTAGTGGTGAAGACAATTCAGATTCCCCCTGTTTGCTTCAGAACTTGAATATCCATAAAACCTGCAGATGGTTCAGTAGAGCACTGTAGAAAATATATGGTTAAAAATCACAACTTGTCCCTCTCCTGGCAGCCAAGTGTAACCTGCAGCCAGTGCTCATTCCTTCCACTGTTGTCCCTTTGGCAGCACCCTGCCTGCCAAGCTTGGTGAAATGAATGAATTTCCCTTTCTACTCCATTTCCTCCTCCTCTTCCCCAATTCAGAGTGATGAAAAGTGAGCAGTTCACACTGTCTGGCCATGCTTCTTAAAGCTGCCCCCAGACCAGCTTTCTTGGTATGGCACTTATAAATCAAGATATATTCCATTTCTTATTCAAGTTAGGAGAGGGCTGCGTCCTGGCCTGTCTCTCCTCTTTTCTTTGTAAAACCCCACACCTGAGGTTTATTGCCCTGTCTTTTGACCAGCATCTGATCCATCTTTTTGGTAACAGCAGAGGAAAGAAATTGTTATCTCAGGTCTCTGTGCAGCTGCCACCATATAAATGTGGAGGATCAATGGTATCATCACACTTTAATCACAAATATATGAAAATTTTTAAGTCACATGACTTTCCTGTAAGGCAGCTCCAGCCATGCCATGCATAGTCCTGAGCTGTGGAGGTTCCTTGGGGTCTTCTCCACTCCCTGGGCTCCTCAGAGGTTGGAGAGATGATTCTGCATCCTGCTGTTGGCTCAAGGAGTTTCCAACCAATCTTTCCTTGTCTTTGGGCTACACCCGCTGTCCTTAGGGACAGGGATGGGCAGGGAATGCTTGGATGATGATTACTCAGCTCAAACCACATTGTCACATTTGCTGTTGGCTTTTACAATCTTGATCTGGTCACTTTTGAAGGTTTTTGTGCTTCTTGATGACCAACAGGTTGTTTCCATGCTTTGGCTGTTTCCTTGGGGAGACCAAAGCCACCAGTTAAAGTTCATGGGGCTGATGTTAATAACCAGGTGATTACATCTAACTCGTCCTAACTCCTGCAGCAATGGACTCATGCATGGTCATTAAAAGGTTTTCAGTTCTTTCCTCTCGGGTCCATTCCTGTGCTGCCACAGAATTTCTGTGCTTCCTCAGTGCCTGCAACTGGCCATTTGACAACTTGTCAATTGACTGCTCAGGCACTTACAGAAAGTGATCTCGGCACGGATTTAAATTATTTATGATGGCAAAGTAGCTGAAAATTAGTGCCCCCTTACCAGGCAAAAGAAAATGTGACTTAACGCTTCACTAATTGCTAAGAAGGCTTGTGCTGGAAGCAGTCATTAACGAGACAATTCAATATTAGGCAATCATAGAATTTTTATGTGTTCACAGTCTGGTGGTGACTAATGATGTTTGCCCAGTCCTACCTCTGACTGTAGAATCACCAGTCTTTGGAAGTTTAGCAGTTGTCCATTAGTAGGGGCAGTGAGAAGAGTAGGTGTAATGGATGCAAGGAGTTGAATTTATCTCATCTCACTTGACAAATCTCAGGTCATCAATTGTAGTCAACGGGCATTTCATCCTGAAATAAATGTGAAAAGGGGTCTCAGCAGGCAGCTTGGGAGCTCATGGGGATGTAGTTGAATAACTCCAAGATGTCTGCAATGAGGTGAAATGAATCCCACCCAGAGGGGCTTTCTGGATGAATACTAACTGGCTTTATCAGGTCTTTGTGAATTATTTTGTGAATTTCCACACTTTTTGCTACCTTAACTCCTCAGCACTGAGAACTATAAACTGTAAATCCCAGTTCGAGGAGTGGATTTATCTCACGCTAATGAGAAAAATCTGTTGCTTTTTTTTTTGTACTCTTCATGAGTCTGTGTTAATCTCTGTGTTTACTCATCATTATCTGCCCTGCATTCACAGTTTTGTTGGTTGCAAGGAGGGTGTAGGGTCTGCCTCCCTTGGCAATCTCGGTGGAGCTGCACGGGGTGGTGTTAATCAGACCTGGGAGAGAGGTTCCTTGTAGGCTGCTGCAGAGGAGTAACTAAATGGGCTGCAGAAGGTGTAATAAGGGCTCTCCTTACACAGAGGCATTTTGGGGGGTTGCCTTTTACCTTTCTATTAATAACAGGCTGAGAGCTGGAGTTGTTCAGCCTGGAGAAGTAAAGGCTCCAGGGAGACATTACAGCTCCTTCCAGTGCCCAAAGGGGCTACAGGAGAGCTGGAGAGGGGCTTTGGACAAGGGCATGGAGTGACAGGACAATGTCTTTAAACTGAGAGAGGGGAGGTTTAGACTGAATATTAGGAAAAAAATTTTCCTGTGAGGGTGGTGATGCCCTGGCACAGGTTACCCAGAGAAGTTGTGGATGCCCCATCCCTGGGAGTGTTCAAAGCTGAGCTGGATGGAGCTTGGAGCAACCTGGGATAGTGGAAGGTGTCCGTGCCCATGGCAGGGAGATTGGAACTGGATGATCTTGAGCATCCCTTCCAACCCAAACCATTCAATGATTCTATGAATGCAATATTTTCTTTCTTTTTTATTGTTACAGTTCTGTGTAGTGGGAAGACAAGAGGCAAGGGGCATAAATTAAAACAAGGGGGAGCCAAATGGGTTGAGACAGTCAAGTACTGGAACAGGTTGCTCAGAGAGGTTGTGCTGACTCTGTCCTTGGAGATTTGTCTGGTTAAAGCCCTGACCTCATGACTGACCCATTTTGAGGAAACTCCCAAGTTCTCTTTCAACTCAAATTATTCTCTGATTAAAAAGTTGCATGTGTTAATATACAAGTGCTATTTTAATATGTATTTTAAGAGCCATTAAGAAAATGTCAGTTTGGTTTAATTAAATCATCTGTCTCAAAACACAGAAACATTTTTGGGGAAAGAGTAGAACAGTTCTACAGAAACTTTGATCTGCTATTACTTACTTCTGTTTTTATTTAGTTCTAGAAAACTTTGACTTCTCCTCTGGAAATTCAGGTGTAGAAAGATGAAACACGGCCCAAGCGTAGCACAGTAACAATCTTCCAAGCTAAAGAAACAAACAAACAAAAAGAAATAAGGTGATCCTGGCCACTCTGATCACACTAATTACTTTGGCCGTGCTGAACACAGTAATAGTCAACATTTTTCACCTCTTTTTACAGCAGGTGACGAAGCCATAAAAGCAAATAATTGAGAACAATTTTATTCATTAACTCGGATTGAATTGGGGTGATTGTTATAGCAATAAAAAGAGCAAAAATATCTTTGACAATAACCTTGTTTCCTGGTCTGTTCACAATGAGTATTCCTGAAGAGGCAAACACATTTGGAAGAAGGTGCCCTGACTTTGGAAATCTATCCAGTTACACATTTTGGTATTTGAGAAATAATTCATAGAAAATATGTTTGACAGCTGATGGAACAAATAGAACAAATCATAAATGCTTTTTTGTTTATTTGTGGTTTTTAATTTAAACCATTATTCTCTGATCATGGTGATTTCATTATCAGTGTCTTATCTTCAGGAATTCCAAGGAAAAGAAAAATTTTAATTTTCAAGAGATGTTAAATATCACACTGTTTTGTAGGTTATTTCAAGTCTCGAGAAAAGGCCAAAATGTTACTTTGCTTCTTCTGTGACAAAAAGGGGAAAAATGGTTTTGCATTAACAGTTTTTTTCTTCTTTAGGTCCAGTTGCTCCATCAATACCTGGTTACATAAAAGCTAAACATGTCTCAACTGTCTTTTGTGTGCTATCCTCCCTGGGACTCTGAGTAACAGAAATTATTTTGGGGGTATTTGTAAAGATGCTTGAATGAATTAGGAGTATTTTTTTCTGGATTACTCAATTTCTAATAATTGTTAGATTTTTTCAGCATTAGGCTGAGTAGCCCAGAATTGCCCATGGATGAAAAGTGTAGTTTAGCATTTTGCTCCATGGCTTGCAGCTGTTCTCATGGAAATTTTGCTGCTGACATGTGAGACATCAAGCTCAAGGCTTGATTTCCTTCCCTTAATGTTTGAAAAATTAATTTTTCTGTAATTGTTTGAAGCAATTTATAAAACCACCAGAAAAGATATCCCTGCCTGCAGTCCAGCTCTGGCAAAGGACTCTGTGCCCTCATGCTTCCTTCTAATTCCCCATCCTTGGCTTTAGCCATCAACCTCTTGTTTTCCTAGAATCTCCTCTGTCCTCCAAAAGTCTTGAGGGAAAATGGTGTGAGATGCAAAGTTTCTTTTCTGGAAGGTTACAAGATGGTTTCGTGGAAAGGAAGAGATAAAACCACAATGAAATCTGCAACAAGCACAGAATTTTAATGGTAAACTTTTGAGATCAGGTAAACCTTTATGGAAGTAGAGGGATGGGTATGTTTGGATGATTTGGCACAAAGGAGAATAAAGTAATTATTGTATTCCCTTTGTGCATTGCACAGAAATTGCATCTTTTCATGCATCATTCTCAGCTCCCATTACTGATACCACAACATCTAAATTACTCTGAACATCAGCAAAACAAACACCACTTTGTCCAGATGAAGACTTGAAATCTTGCAAGTGGATGTAGTTTTTGTTTTTGCTGTAATATTACACAGAGCTTCCAGACTGTTAACCTGATCTTGAAAAGTATAGAATAATGAGTATTATTGCCTGAATGTCCTATTTCTCTTCCAGAAATGATGTTAATTTGTGCT
Source organism: Monarcha castaneiventris obscurior (assembly GCA_026261815.1). NCBI lineage: Eukaryota > Metazoa > Chordata > Aves > Passeriformes > Monarchidae > Monarcha > Monarcha castaneiventris. The sequence continues at coordinate 2,416,425 of JAMPIT010000230.1, forward strand.
AGGAGCTAGGGTTACTTCACATATTCATAATTTCATGTGCTGCTTTAAGGGGAGAGGCAGGCAGACTGCAAAAATGGAGCAATTTCACTGCAGTTAGTTTGTCACTGGCCTCCAGCTGTTGTTCTCACAGCAATGGTTTCCTACAGCTCAGCAATGTGAGGTCAGCTGAAATCATGTTGTATTTGGGGAGAAATGAAAAGGCATTGCATGGCAGGGGAAGATACAGGCAGTCAGCACACACACAAAAAATTGTTTACAAAGTAAAACAAAGCCTCTTGATTCGGTCTGTGGTTTCCTGGGGTGTTCCATGTAGTGTCTGGAAAGGAAAGGTGGAAGAACAAGTTGTCAGGCAGGAGGACTTAAACTTCAAGATTAAGCTCTCACTGCTGTTATGGAGTCAACTTTGAAGAACTCTTGAAGTGGGAGTGGCAGCTTCTGAATGGAAAAACCTGACCGTGTGCCTCTGATGTGCTCTTCTTCTGTGCCTGCTCAGCAGTGACCCACCCCAGGGAGAGCCCTCCACCAGGTGTGATCATTGCAGTGTGCAGGTGGGGCTGCACTAAATCAGGACTTCCCTGACCCTTTACTGAATTAACAATGTCTTCCCAAAAGTCATAATCAAAGAAAATATTTTAGAGATATCTCCTTGAGAAGCCTGGACTCAGGTAGCATTCAGTGGATGGATTCTATCCAAAACCTGACTAGATTTCTTCATCAAAAATGCAAAATGTTTTTCTAGTCTATTCTCACATTTTTTTAAATTCTGGCAAGAAGGCATAAAATATAAACTTTGTCAGATGAAGCATTTCTGTGCTCCATGTCAGTCAGTACTGACTCTGTGGGTCACAAATTAAACCCTCTAGGACAGCTCGTTCCTGTGCTGGCTCCACCAGGATGGACCTTCCATCTGAGTATTTCCATCTCCATCAGTTAATTTAATACTTGATCCTCCTGTTGCTGACAGCCTCCAATATTTGATGTTGCATTTTGCTGGGTTTTACTGTTCCATTTCCAAATATTGGGCTGAACCAGAAGAGTAGGGTTTTTTCCTGAGCAGCTCAAAAGCATTTAGGATAATGTGTATCTTAAATGAGATGTTCCTAATACACTCTTAAGTTTATAGAGGTTTGCTCACATCCTATCAGTGCATATTATAAAAAAAAATACTGAGCAGACTTCTCAGTGAAAAAGGTATTCATCAAATATTTTTTCTCTTTTTAAAAACTGATGGCTCAGAAAGTTGATGTTCTTAGCCATGCATGGGCAAGCAGTTGTTTCATTTCCATAACTTACCTGTTTTGGAGTTACTTCACTTCCTTTCTACTTGTTCCTTTTGTTTGGACAGAATTGGTGACAGGAAGAGAAGCATAAAAAATGGCTGAATTCTTGCTACCTGGTACCAACAACTTCCGTAGGTTCACTCAGGAATCCTTGGCAGAGATCAAAAAGAGAATCGCCGCCAAAAAGAATTGTCAAAGAAACACCATAGAGCAGAAAACTGAGGAGAAACCACGTCCTCAGCTTGACCTAAAAGCGTTCCAGAAGTTGCCAGCTCTCTATGGAAATCCTCCTCTAGAGCTCATTGGGGAACCACTGGAAGATCTCGACCCATACTACAAAGATCATAAGGTTAGAGCCAACCAAGATACTTGGATTTTTATATTCATATATTGAATTTATATTTAATTTAATTTAATTTAATTTATTGTGTTGCCAAAAGTTTCTGTGGGCTATCTCTCAAAGAGTTTTGCTTACATCCCTTTATACAAACTCTCATCCTTTTCTAGGTTAAACAATGGATGCAGTTGGCACAGCTGAGTCATGTGCTGTAATCTTTAAAAAAAAACTTAACTTTGAATTTTAGGAATGAAATAATATGAAATTGATTGACATTTGAATCAGAATAGAAGCAGAAAAAATAAACTGGATAAAGGAAGAAACGGGGGGGTTGAGAAGGAAGTTATAATAATTAGAAATTATAATAATTTTGTTCATTTTGTACATAATCTCATAAATTTTCTTAAATCCCATAGTTTTGAACAATGCGTTTCACTCCATCTCAATGCTTTTGTTCCATTTACACATACAATAAATGATAAAGCATAAAAATTATCTTAAAACAATTGCTGATTAATTCTTAAAACCTCCTGACTCATATTCCAGTTGTGACACATTGAAGAATGTTATTTTCCATAACAAATAGAGAAATGGGAACAAATCCATTGGGAATTATGCTTTTTGCTTGAGAGGAGGTTAAGCACTGAACTAATTTCTACAATCTAAGAGCTTGAGGATCACTGTCAACAATAGCAAATAATGATAAAGGCTGCAGTTCTTCCTTGCACCTCTGTATAACTTGACTCAACAAGGGGTTCATTCTATTTTAAGAGAATAATCACAAGTAAGATCAATCTTGTGCATGGCTCTTTGCAAATCACAAGATTGAAAAAAGAATTTTGTGCTAAGGAATATTTTGTGGCCTGAATGTTAAAGGGTATTAACTCTTTCATCAGTTTCTGATGAAAGGATGGCAAAGTAATACAGAATCTTTCCAGTTAACCATGGTAAATTGAAATTCAACCTCTTGCTCATGGCTGATATAACAGGATATAGCACAAAATATATATTCCATGTTCAACTTCCTGAAAAATTCTTTGTTTATTTTTAAAAGGTCTTCATAGTGCTAAATAAGCAGAAAACAATCTACAGATTTACTGCTACACGTGCCCTGTGGATCTTCAGTCCCTTCCATCCAATACGAAGAAGAGCAATTAAAATTTTAATACATTCATATCCTTTTGTTGGCTGTATTCACTTTTTTGATTATAAAACCCTACATAATCCTATGCTTTCGTATTTTAGACCATTGAATTAATCCGATCTTTTCCTCACTATAGATAGATTCTAATTATGAATCACCTTAGATATTATTAGTGTTTTGGTGCTCTTGTGATAGTTAAAAAGAAATTGTTTTGTGAGTATTGGGCTTATTTAGCCCGATTTTCTACAGATTTGTGTTTTGAGCTCTGATATTGATTTTCTGATGTCTCATAAACAAGTATCTCATTCTGAAGCCTTTCCCAGTGAGAAGATTGATAGGATCTCTATCCTCTTTCTCATCTTGTTTACCCAAATGTGGGAATTAAATTCAACTCACCTGCAAAGCTGATCAACCATTGGCCAGTTTTGAGAGAAAAAGTTGTTAGGCAAGCACACACAGGAAAAACCCCATGTAAACTTAGTTTCTTTGGGAAATAAGACTCAAAAAGCATACATGTGGTATATGAAAGTAAGTATTTCCAGGAATGCTGTTGTAGGGAATGCCTTGGGGATATGAAGATAATATAGATCCCACCTCATATATCCAATTTAGGGGGTCGGGATCACAAGTGTATTGCTCCAGTTTGGCACTGGGGAAGGACACCTGAGCTGCTGCTCAGGACTGAATCCGACTCAGAGCAGAGTCTGTGGTGTCCCTGTGTGGGTTTCAGATTTCCAGCCACCTCCTGGCTCGGTGGTGTGAGGTAGCTCCAATAGCTCCAAGGTTGTCATCCTAGCAGTGTGCAGAAATCCCTGGAAGAGCGAAGCCTCTCATCTGAGGTTTTCTCTGGGCAGAAGTTGGCTGACACTGGGATTTCAGCATGAGTGGCCCAGCTCCTTGTGACAGCTGGACAATGCCTAGAGCTAAAGCCAGGAATGTTTTTTTGTGGGGATGGAGAGGATGGATAATGGCAACACTAGATATCTTTCCCATACTCTTCTACCTTATGGATTGCCAATGTGTGGTATGACAAGGCATGAGATCCAACTCCAGAGTCATGTGTAGGTGTCTACACATGAGGCAGCTGCCCAAGCTCCTGCCTCTGGGCCAGCAGGTTCCAGACAGCAGCTGGGAAGCCCCAGGAGTTGTCTAAACATGGGCATCACATTATAAAAACCCCATTAATCTATTAGAGAGCATCCAAAGGAGGGCTGTGAAGATGGTGAATGATCTGGAGGGGAAGCCGTGTGCGAGCTGCTGGGGGCACTTGGTCTTTTCAGCCTGGAGAAGAGGAGACTGAGGGAAGACTCATTGTGGTCTTCACCTCCTTTGTGAGGGGCAGTGGAGGGGCAGACCCTGATCTCTTCTCTCTGGTGCCCAGTGACAGGACTTGAGGAAACAGCTGGAGCTGAGCCAGAGGAGATTTAGGCTGGATATCAGGAAAAGGTTCTTCACCCAGAGGGTGGTTGGGCACTGAAGAGGCTCCCCAGGGCACTGGTCACAACACCAGCCTGACAGAGTTCAAGCACTTAGACAATGCTCTCAAGCACATGATGTGGCTGTTGGGATGTCCTCAAAAGGGCCAGGAGTTGGCCTTGATGATCCTGATGGGTGTCCTCCAGCTCAGCATATCCTATGATTCTATGATCTAGAGCTTTTTGAGACCTCTGCAATCATCCTGTCAGACTTCATGCTGTCCATTGGAAGAGAACAGCTTTGCCAGGTCAAGAGGTCAGAGGCAGATTTGGGCTCCACCTGCATGATCTGGGCAAGTGTTTAACTTGTATGCTATCAAATAAAACTAAAAATTCATCCTCCTACCTAATCCTAGATGGCTGAGGGTCCTTTTTCCAGGCTGGAAATGCTTAGAGCAGCAGATCTGCAGTCAGTACAGAAGTCATGAATAACAAAAATAGTGTGTTGTCAACTAAGATGGCTCAAAATCAGTGAATACATGTGCTTGCTGTTCTTACATGTGCTTTAAACAAAAAGACAGATATTATGTCAGTGACTGATAGAATATTTAGTTACCTTTCTGAATCCATGCTGTATTCTTTGCCTTCACTCCCATGCCTTACATTATTCACCTTGTTTATCATGGTCACCATATTTATTAATTGTGTAGTCATGGCTCTGAGTGAGACTTCGTCATCTTCATGGAACACATACGTTGAGTAAGTATCTGGGGGTATGTGTATTTTTTAATTATGTAGTTATATTGAGTTATTGAGACTTGCCACTTTCACTCGAGATAGTATTTGGGAGATTTACAAGGAAAGTTGCTTGTTTAAGGGTGTTTTTAAATTTACTTTTTTATGTAAGAAAGCCTTTAAACCCAATATCTACAATAATTTTGGTGTTATAGAAGAGAGTAAGTGTAGATTAAGTTCCACTGTAGAACTGGCTTCATGTCTGCTCTGCTGCTCCAAATTTCCCACTTTCTGAAGTTACTTAGTAATCATTTGCTCTCTATCAAGATGCATTTCCTGTTGTTACTGATGCTGATTGAGCACAAGGGAGCTGCTGTCTTTTAAAATTCTGGCTAATTATATTGAAATGCTGAGTTTTGCTCTAATAAAATGTTCTGTCAGAAGCTCTTGGCCTGCAGGGCGTTGTTAGAATGTAAAGCTTTTATCTTCAGCGTGCCAACACCTGCCATGTTAAATCACAATAAATCCATGTCTTTGTAGTCAGTATTGAAATGTATAATGCCATAGATTTGTTGGGTTTTGGGTTTTTTTTAGAGACTATTTCAGCTCTCACTTTTTCACTTTGGGAAAAAACACTAGAATATGAATACTGACAATTCTAATACCTAACACAAGGTAAAAAAATTCCCAAATACTTAGTATTAAAAACAGGTTTAAAATTATTTTTTACTATCTCATGTTAAATGACACTGAAACAGCTTGGAATGGCAAATCCTCATGCAAGCAGGAACGAGACTCTGCATGGTATTAAAATACACCTCTCCAGAAGATGCTGAGATGCTTCTCTACCCATGAGACAATTAAAGGTTGGATCAGAGTTATATCTGCTGTTGGCATCAACTAGAATTCAAATGCATTTCAAGAATAATTTCAGAATAATTCTTTCCAAATGAAAAGGGAAGCACTACATCCATATAATTTCTTAGTGCATTTGCTGACTACCAAATGAAAGCCTTTTGAATTCTGTAGGGATATTGCTGCCTTCTTGAAATTATAAGTGCACTCAGTTAAGTCCAGAAGAGCTTTCACTGATAATTTTCCATTAATAGGAATAATTGCCATCTTAAATTGAAAACCCTCTACTCTTGTATTCCTCTAAGTGTTTTAAATATTCTGCACAGAAATGATTGCTGTGTGCCCAAAGTAAATAACACTTAGCCACTTGAAACTGGAAGAAGATACAAACTTTGATCCTTATTTTAGCTAATAACTGGGAGTTTGTGACCTGCGATTGTGAGGACTTCCATGAAAGAGTTTGGAGAAAATTGTTGAACACCAAAAAGTATGTCATGGGTTGCACATTAACAGCCATGTCCAGGTTGCAGACACGTACTGTCTCCAGCTCCATGTGAAGCAGATACTGATGGAATACACTGAAATCCAACAGCAGCCTGCTCCTACCACCATTGTCTCAGTTTGCTGGCCCAGACATTAAATAGTCTCCGTGACTCTTCTGTTGACTGCTAATACTGCTCTTTCCCTTTGGCACTTTTCTCCCCTCCTTAGATTTACTTTCACTGGCATTTACACTTTTGAAACATTGATAAAAATATTGGCAAGAGGATTCTGTCTAAATGAATTCACTTTCCTTCGGGATCCCTGGAACTGGTTGGATTTCATCGTTATCGTCATGGCGTAAGTGGGAATGTATAAAATATGGATTACCTGCCTTGGCTCTCTGTGCTGGAGGTTCTCATTGCTGTGGTGCAAAAGGCTGTCTGTGGTTTAAAAAGCAACCCATGGCTCCTAACTGCATCTGAAACTGTCTAGAACATTGACTTTTCCCCTTGTTTAGCACTCACTGTATTACAATAATGTTTTAGTCTTTCAAGAAGGGAATAGGGCTGTGCAGAGAAAGATATTCCCAGTGGTGGGTATATGTGAATGGATGTGTTTAGACTGGTGAAATGTGAGAGCTGGACATAAATACAGACTTACTGATCCCATGAATGAAAGTATAATTTTGCAATTAGGGTGATGGGTATAGACACCAGGACAGTAGATTAAATTAGGGCTCCATCTCCAAAAATAATAGTTTAAGCTTAATTGTCTGGTAATTATCAAGCTTCTGGATACTGGTTAAATGCAGATACAAAAGGGAGATCAAAACAGTTCAGCCAGCATTTGGAAATTCATAATTTGGAGTGTTCCCTTTGTATTTTAAATGAATGATGTTTGAAGATGCTTATACAAAAGCAGCTGTGCACAAGTCAGGAGCCACCTCGGAGGGAAACTCTAAAAATCAAGAAATGCATTTCTATTTTATAATTCTTCAGACAAATCCTTGATATGCAGTTTCCTTACTACTTAAAATACGCTTGGAAAGATTGACATACAAGAATGACTACTGTAAAATAATTGTGCTGTTAACTCTGTCCAATCAGTTGACATTTCACATCTGGACTCCTCAGGTATGTGGGAGCATTTAGCCGCTTGGGGAGCGTGTCAGTCCTTCGGACTTTCAGGGTTCTGAGAGCTTTGAAAACCATTTCAGTAGTCCCAGGTAAGAGATCTTATTTGCTGAGTATTTTCTCCTATTTGCAGCTCATTCTTTGCTTCATTCAAACCATTGGCTTTTGCTTTTTTTTCCCCTGTATCTTTCACAGGTTGCAGACACAGCTGAATCTGTGAGCACAAAAAGTGTCTCAGTTCATCTGTTCCTGTCAGAAAAAATCAAGTGTTAGAAAGAATATTGAATATAGCTTATTTTCATTATGCTTTTGAAGATACTGTTAGTACTTTATAATGTCAGTGTAGCATAATATTCTTTAGCTGGTCTGTGTGTTATGGTTCCACAGAAATAACTCTGAATATTGAGGGGACTTTACTACTAATGATCTTATGTCCTCTATCCCTGGCAGGGGAGGCTTAGATTGGATATTACCTTCACAAATTACCAGTGTTGGAAGTATCCTTTGAATAATGCGTATTACTTTTTTATGGATAAAGAAAACTAGAATATCTCTGGTTCATCACCTTTGCATGAATATTTTTCAGGGATTAAACAAAAATCTAAAAATTGTAGGGACAACAAAAGGAGGAAAAAAATATTTTTTATCTTATTAGTCACTCTCATCCCAAATATACTTGTATTGCAAATATACGTGCCACGTGTTATCCTGTAACTCTTGTACTTTGGCTTTTACACATTAATCAAGTATGACGTCTGAGTCTCAGTTTTTCATCCTGTTTTTCCTTTTTACATTGTCTTTTTAGGACTCAAGATCATTGTAGGGGCACTTATCCAGTCTGTTAAGAAACTCTCTGATGTGATGATCCTGACTGTTTTCTGCCTGAGTGTCTTTGCCCTCATAGGCCTGCAGCTTTTTAAGGGCAATCTCAGACAAAAGTGTATCAGGAACACTACATTTTGTAATAAAACATGGGAAAGTTATGAAGCCTTTGCTAATGATTCAGGTAATTTTTTTCTCCTTAATTCTTCTTCAGATAATGATTTAGACTCCTATGCACACATGTATAACCACAGCTGTGAAGTATGTTGATGTTTTGATTGATATTTTGATGAGTAACTCCCTGATAATGGCCTTCTAATTGTCAGAGCAGCCTGCAGGCATCCAGAAATGCACTCCTTCCCTTCATTATAGGAAAAAGCACTCCCAAATTTTCCAGTAACATCCAGTCCTGTTTCCCTGAATGATATGACAATAACTGGAACACACATTAGCTCCTTCTCTGTTGCAATTCCCCAAAGTTCACCTTTTACTACCCTTACATCTTCATTTTCCTGCCCAGTGAGAACTGTTCTTCAGCTTGAAACAGAGGAATTTGTTGGAAAGTCAAATTACTTACTACTTGACATCAAATATGTCTTATTTTATGTCTTATATAAGATATATACAATATACATCTTTCACATTTACACCTTGTCTGAGGATGGTGATGGAACCATGGAGCAGAGATCTGAAAATGCATCAAACCACTCTCAGAGGAACAACTGTAAGATGCAATTCAGAATAGCAAAGCCTTGCACTAAAGGAGAAGCCACAATATATGTGAAAAAACCAGACTCAAAATAATGTCTGTGCCAGAAATATGAAGAAAGCTTCATCACTGAAGAAACCCTCCCCCATTGAGTTCAGACATAGCAGCAGTTGCACAGGGAGAGAAGAATTGTCCCAGGAGAATTGCTGAAATACAGGAAAAGCCACCCAGAATTGCTGTTTGTCCACACTCTGTGTGGGAGATTTGTTCAGACAGGATTTCTTCAATAACTTCATAGTCCAGGGGAAGAAAGTGTAAAAAAGATTTTTGAGGAAAACCTTTTTTTTCCTACCAAAAGTCTACACATAAGAAGCAAGTAATTTACATGTACAGAATGCTGTAAAAATCATAATTGAAAGCAAACTTGAGAAGGAAATAATCAGTGACTAGAACACCATAACAGAAACAATGGATGTGACAAAGTTGGGCTAAAAATGCTGATTTTCTGTGCTGAAGAACAGGAAGCAAAAGGATCCATATTTTAGTGTATACAGAACATTGAAGCTGTATGAAGGCAATGTCCTGGAGGAAGTAGAGCTCAAGAAATTAAAAATCTGCATTGTTTCACAACCTTTGTGTTGTTCAAATACTATGCCAAAAGGAATAGGAGAGCCCAGACAAATTTAATGCATGGTAGATTACTTTCCTATGGGATTTAAGAAGTACAGCACTATAAGCCCAGTTTTCTATAAAATATATTTTTATATCTATTTTTAAATATATTTTTATGGACTGCTTTAGTCCTGATTTTATGGGAAGTTCCCATCTCCCTCATGGAGAACTGTATGTTATGATTCTCCAAAGTTCAATCATTGAATCTTCTTAAAAAAACCCTTTTTTCTTCAGTTTGCAGGAGTGGAGCTGAGCAAGATTTCAGTGAAAAGTAGCCCAGATAGGGACTCCTGCATTTATGAAGTATGTACATGGTATGGTAGAACTGATATCAAAGGTTCCTGGTGGCTCTGAATCATGCTGACTTATCTGATGAGCACAGGAGAGGTTTGAGAACACCAGGGAGACATGAGACCTCCCTCATATCTGGGATAATAAATCCACATCTTAATGGAGATAATTAGCTATTAGCTAAAGCTTTTAGTTTGATTCTGCTGATAACAGAGTAACTAATGCTAAGAGAAATAGGGGAAGAGTTCAAAAAGGGCACAGCTCCAGCATCCTGATGGATAAATCTGCATTTCTCAGCTAAGCAGGGTTAGGAGCTGCTGTTTGGCTCAGCAGTGGTGGAGATTCACACAGCCAAATACTCTTTCTTGCTCCTCAGAACAGGACTTTGTTTTTTATTGCTCGTTGGAAATAGAACTGGTCTGTTCTATTCCTAGTGATGTTCACACACTTTCTTGGAGACGCCCAATTGAACTGGCCAGAACTGTGCCAGAGTTTGTGCCAACATTTACCAAATATTGACTTGGTTTACCATTTAGATTAGATGTTAGGGAGAAATTCTTTATTCAGGGAGCGGTGAGGCCCTGGCACAGGTTGCCCAGAGAAGCTGTGGCTGCCCCATCCCTGGAAGTGTCCCAGGCCAGGTTGGACAGGGCTTGGAGCAACCTGGGATAGTGGAAGATGCCCCTGCCCATGGCAAGGGGTTGGACTGAGATGAGTTTTACAGTCCCTTCCAACCTAAACAACTCTGGGATTCTATGACTGTGTCTGAGCCTATGCCTTCCAGTGCTTCATTTCCTTTATACAGACGTAGCCAAAGTGATAATACCTTCAAAAATTCTGCATTAAGGATTGCCTTCAGTCTGAAATTTGTGCATACACAGATGAATGTTTATAAATGAGGCCAGGACATCCTGCAATCTGGTGCAGTTAATGTGAGCACGGGAAACCTGTGCACTCTCTCTTACAGGTCACTGGTTACTCATCACTACTCATGTTAAATGATAGAGGATTCAGCCTAGAAAGTGCTCTGGGTTTAATTTTTTCCCCCCCTTTTTTTTTTTAATAGATGACTTTGCTAGGAAAAATGGTACTGTGGATATTTTGCTGTGTGGTCAGGGTGCTGGGTAAGTGCACTTAAGATTATTTCTTCCTCTGAAGTTTGCTCTGCCTCAGTGCTCCTACATTTGCTCAGTCATGTGAGACAAAAGCAGAAATTCCAAGCTTTCCCTGAATGCAGAAACAAGAACACAGAAAACAAAGTATAGCAAACAGTCAGATAATTTAAGTCTTGTAGGGAATGAAGTATGAACCTGCAGTTGGCTTATTCAGGTCTAATTAGTCTTTCAGACTTTCCAGAAGTGCTCTTCCTCTTCTCCATGGATGTATGAGAGAGCTGAAAAGGTGAAAGGTCTGGGGAATAGCACAGGATAGACAGTTTCCTCTCTGTGAAGGCTCATGAGTGTTAAACTGGAAAAACAAAACATGAATTTTGGAGTGTGGGTTTGGGCAAGGAGAGAGATGTGGCTGCTTTGCAGTGAGGGGCAGGGGATGAGGATTGGAGATGAGGGAGCTGTCCTGGGATGCTGTTCTACTCCAGCCTGTCTTCTTCTTTTGTTGCTGGATTGAGGGTCCCTCCTTCCAGCCAATACTACCTGGAGTAGAAAATTGTTTTGCAATGAACTGCAGAGCTGAAACATAATCAGAACTCTTGCATAAGCTGAAGGTTTCCTTGAAATCTGCATGGTTATGAGAGCTCCACTTTTTGTTATTAATTCTAGGGTCTGTCCTCCTGGCTATAAATGCTGTAAAATTGGGCCAAATCCTGATTATGGTTTCACCAGTTTTGATACATTTGGCTGGGCTTTTCTGTCCTTATTCCGCCTGATGACCCAGGACTACTGGGAGCGTCTGTACCAACAGGTACCAGCTTTGTGCATGGTTCAGAACTGGTCTTCTTTAGTTGAAGCAGAAAATGTGTAGAGAGGACAAAAAACCTCAAATAAAAGCAATAGCTGCAAGCCATCAAGCCCATGTCTTCCCTTCTCCCTGTGAGTCCTAGACAAGGGATGCTGAAGTGCTTCCCAGCCCTTTCACCCTGCTCTTGGAAAAAAGTACTAAAAGGGTTCTGTACTGTCCTTCAAAAATATAAACATGCCTTCTTGGTTGTCCTCATGGGATGTACAATCAGGGATTCACGTGTGAGGGTATAGGAGGAGGGAGAAAGATGGGGAAGAAGGGCCAAGGAAGATCTAAATTCCATTTAAGCTTCCTAAAGCGTTGTGTCTAGGAAGCTCAGTGCTCCTAAAGAATTTCAGAGACACATTGAAAACCTACTTGGTATTTTTTGTGGTAATGTTTATCTCTGGGGTGTGTTGCTTGCAGACCCTCAGAGCTTCTGGGAAGGTGTATATAATCTTCTTCATGATGGTCATCTTTCTGGGCTCATTTTATCTAGTCAACTTGATTCTGGCTGTAGTAACAATGTCATACGAGGACCAGAACAAGGCCACCATTGCTGAAACCGAGGCAAAGGAAAGGAAATTTCGGGAAGCCATGGAATTACTGCAGAAGGAGCAAGAGGTACGTAAATTATTTGCTTAATTAAGTGTTTGTCTCAGAGTTCTATTGTTGATCACACAGAATGGTTTGGGTTGGAAGGGGCCTTGAAGATCACCTCATTCTATGCCCCTGCAGTGGCCAGGGACACCTTCCACTAGATCAGGTTGCTCAGAGCCCCATCCAGACATAAGAAAAAGCATCACTCCCTGTGTACAGCTGTGTATAACTCATGGAAACAGGAGCAAGTAATAACTTATTGAAATTAGTGATTCTGGGAGCTGCAGAACAATTCTTTGTTCACCTGTGTATGTTTCCTGTGAAACAATTATTTTTATTCTGGATAAAAAACATTAATAAGTTGATGTTACTTTGAGAAAAGCAGTATTTTAAAATCTGGAAAACATAGAATTCCATCAACCAGCAGCTTCCAAAAGCAAATGTAGTAGTTTTTTTAAATCTTTCTATTCCATTTTGTCATTTGGGCTGCTGAGCTAAGAAACATACAGTAATTCTGCTGCATTAACATCTGAGCCAAAACCTATTGTAGTTGAATGAAAAGTCTCTTGATAACTTAAATGACTTAGAAGCTTCTGGAACAACATACTCCTGTGTTTTTAAAATATCATCCTAAATTCATCATGGGAAGGAAAATCATCTACACTGTGAATACAGTCCTAAGGATCCCAAATGAAAAGAGAATTTTCTTACTGTTTGAGCATTTATTTTGGGGAAAGGATATATTCTACTGCATTATTTTCAAACTGAGCATTTTTATTGTAAGCAAATTTGCCATATGGAGGAGTAAGAGCTATAATGTGATTATTTTGCCTCTGGCAGGCCCACAGTACATGTGATCATATAAAGCACTGCAAATAGCAAATTGTTCAGTGCTCCATATGTTGGGGAAACTCTCTCCTCTTTCTTTTAGCATTATCACATATTTGAAGATTTTTAACTAGTTTTGTGAAACACAAATTGTTAACAGGAAATAATAATATGGAGCACAGAAGTGTTTTCTTTCTGCTTTTATTCAAAGCACCCAGCAAAAATATCATCCATGTTTCTCTTTTAATTTCAGTCATTGGGTATTAAAGGGATGGATATCCTGTCACTTAGCTCCTTTGAAGCCTCTTCTCTGTCTACCAAAGAAGTCAAAGAAAGGAGCAATAGGAAAAAGAGAAATAAGTCATTGGGGATAGAAGATAATGAAGAAGAAGAAGTATTCCCCAAGTCACAGCTCCCAGACAATCAACGAAAGTTGGTAATCTATTATCTGAATCTGAGATCCTTACAGCTTTTCTAATTTTAATTTAAAATTAATTGCTTGAAAACATAAAACAAATCCCAATACAAACAGATCATTCTTAAAGTCTTTAAAATAAACAGCTTTTTGGGATAAAGAAGAACTAGATGTAAAAATTAATTTGAAAAGGAAGTATTGTAACTGAAGGATGAAAGGAAAGTTAAAATACTTAAATAAATTTTCTATAACATTGAGAAATAAAAAGAAGTGAATGACTATCAGAACCTGGCTTTTATACCATCATTCTCCATTGAAAATTTCATACTTAAAATGTAAATATAAAGCTTATCTCAAAAATGGCTGGTACAGCTCACAAAATTTTATTACCTGCCTTTCAAAATCTAAACATAAACCTTCCCAAAAAATCGAAAACACACAAGAGTTTTGGACTTGCAGTGGTTGATAGTAAATGTTATGAAGCTCTAATAATTTACTGCTTCCCCAGATTTTCTCTATGATGTTATGCTCTTCTCTCTGTTTTGCTTTTCCTGGGCTTGCAGTCTCTCCTCAGCCTGGTGTACGGCCCCAACGCCAGCCGGGCGAAGCGCAGGCTGAGCCACGGCAGCGTCTTCAACTTCCAAATCCCCAGCGTGGAGGTGGGTTCCAGGGCGGATCTCGGTGATGAGGAGACCCACGGAGCTGGGACACACAAACCCCGGTGCCAGTCCCTGTCGGGAACGCAGATGGGAAGACGCTCCAGCCTGCAAAGCCAAAGGGGCCACAGCTCCCACCCCGTGACCCCGAACTGCGTGCGGAGCAGCAAGGGTGGCAACGTGGATGACCACCTTGGGGTGGCTTTGGGGGTGGGAGGAGGGAGCAGCAGGGTGCACAGCCAAGATCCAGTGTCCTCTGAAGGAGTCATGCTTCCCCCAGTCATGGAAGACTCGGGAAAGAGGGATCTGGTAAGGAAAAGGATATTATTTTAAATGTATGCTTTGTATTGTGGTTTATCGATCTGTGGCAAGGGGAGTTTTTTGGTTGTTTTAAGAGTTTCAGCTTAATGGCAAACAATGATGTGGACTCAAGCATACTGATGTGGGGAATTTTTAAGTTGTCTGTAGAAACTGGTTTGTAGTAGTCTGATAACTTCCTGAAAACTAGATTTTTGCCTTCCTGTTATAAACCTTATGTTTCTGCTATTCATTAATTGTATTAACATAGTTTTAAAGGTTCCTAGTGCTGAAATTACAAGTCACCAAAGAGTCTTTTCATCCTAAATGCTGCCCAGGGGTGTAATTTTGAATAATACCTGTGATTTTTTTTTTGTTCATAGCCCCTTTAGCATCATGCAGCAGCTTTGCCTGTAAGTTCCCCAATTTCCCCCATTTATCCATCACCTCTCTCCTATTCCATTAGTCTCTTGAATAATTCCTAGGCCTATTTCCCCTCATGCACTCATTTACAAGGCTGTGCTTGCCCCATATTACGTGCTTGCAGGATCCATTCACTGCAGCCCTATTACAGAGCAGGACCTTCAATCTCACCATCTATTACATCTTGTAAAAAGGTACATTCATTTGGCTGCGTGTCATTTTTCCTATTAACTCTCACAGTTACCCATCATCACATCCTGGCTCATTTCATTCCCGTGGTATCTCCCTAATTGTGTTTACTTCCCTGAGCAGCCAGCTGTGCATGATGAGAGCAGCATGATGCATTTACCTCCTCATCTGTCAGCGGAGTACTTTAATGAGGCTCTTCAGAGACAAAGGGCAGCAAGTGTAGTCAGCATAATTACCAGTGTCTTGGAGGGTAAGTGGCTCCTCATTAAGTTTATTTCAACCCTAAAGTAACGCTACCATGAAAGAACAAAATATATTTCTTAAAGGTTAGCAGTGATTTGTAGGTGTGTAGTTAGGAATTCCATTGTTAATTTGGACAATTTTTAGAAAAAAAAAAAGCTGTTATACGGTCTTTATGTGTTGGAACGCATTCTTTGCCTACTGTAAAAGCTCATTTTGTAGGACAGACAGTGAAGGGGGTTGGGGTGAGAGTGGGTGGAAGGTGTTTCTGATCATCTTATCTGCAGGACTGGGACACTCTTTTCCTGATCCTGTGATTTCTGTTGGGTCAGTGGCAGACACACAGGCATACAGAATTCAACGATTAATAAGATTATGCAAGTAAAATTAGTGGTGGCAATTCTTGGATATTGAATACTCAGCCTCACAATTTTGATCCTTTGACTTACCTTCCTGTGTGAATTTTTGGTGGGAATTAATCAGTGATAGTTATTTTGATGACTGATATTTTTGTTGCAGATCTTGCTGAAAAATTTCAGTCCAAGTTATTCAGGATGATGAACTTTCGTTTACTTTTGGCTCTTTTGAGGAGCTCTACCACCACTTCTTGGACCACAAGTATGGGATTTAACAGGAGGGTACCATTGTGGCAGGAAGGACCCTTTCCTTAATTTTTTAAAAGATTTTTTTCTTGGGAGAATCACGGTTGCAACACATCCAGTTGAGCTTTGCTTTGCAGTGTAATTCATCAGAGATCTGGGTTTTGTTGCACAGTTTCAGCTGTGAACTGGGGTGGAACAGGACTTGCAGCTCTAGAGGAAGACAAAAGCTAGACCTGAAGTGAGGGTTGAGTCAAAGTGATCACTCTGGAATAAGTGGTGTAGGGTGCAATCTGGTACTTGAGCCTGGGGGAGAAGAAGTGAAAATTAGACAGAGGAAAGAAGTAAGGACAAGTCCAATTAAGAAAAGGAAATGAGTCAGATCCAGCTCATCTATCTCTGAAAAGCTTCCAGGTTCCTGAAAACCAGATGAATAATTCCTACTGTGCTTGTATTTAAAGCTAGCTCCAGCTGGTCAATGAATTTGCACAGGGCTTAAGCTGGGTCAAAAGCATTTTGAAGGACTTGTTAATATTGATGGTGAAGAAAGAAAAGCTATGAGATTTAGATTTGATTAAAAAGACACAAATGACAAAGACAAAACAGCTTCTGTCCCAAGTTTTACTTATGGAAAATCGAGATGTCTGGAACTTGCATCAGCTGGGAAATGGTAGGTGTGACTTTTCCCACAAAAATGGCCAAAGGCCAAATTTCAGACAATTTGGATTCGCCAGAGTCAGAACTCCTGTGTCTGCCACTGATTCTTTAAATTGCCTTGAGAGCCAAGGGAGACAAAAAGTTGGTGGGTGTGACAGATGTGGTCCCAGACACTCCTGTGAGGACAAGGTGGGAAGTGCCATAGCTGCTCTATTGTCCTGCAAGAACGTGAGAGGCTGTGGTGAGGCCTCTGCATCACAAATATCTCCATTGTCAGATGATTGCAGTATCAGTCTGAGACAAATAAAACCCCTTCCAAAGGCTTTTGAAGGAAGTGCTCGTGAAAGAATTTGGAATCCAATTTTGTCTGAATTTTTATTTTCACTTTTATCAGCTGATGTAAGAACCACATAAATGGTAAAAAGTTCAGGGAAGCTTCAGGCTCTGTGAGAGAGGAGAGGTTTCCTTTTTCTTCTCTGGTCTTTTGAATGCTTGAAGTTGTCGTTTCACCATCTTGCTCAGTGATAACAAATGATAGAAGGATTTTCTTTTGCATTTAGAACATGAAGAAGCTCAGAGGAAATGCCCACCACGCCTGAAGAACTTTGCTTTAAAGTATCTAATTTGGGACTGTTGTCCACTTTGGTTGAGAATCAAGGAAAAAGTAGCTGCTTTCATAAAGGATCCTTTTTTTGATCTCACCATCACCCTTTGCATTGTGATGAACACTTTGTTCATGGCACTGGAGCACAATAACATGTCACCTACTTTTAAATTCATGCTTAAAATAGGCAACCTGGTAAGAAAATTCTCACCTCTGTGGATTTTTATAGGATTAATTAATTGGTGGATGTGTGTTTTCACTTGAAACATAAGGAATAACAGTAAAAATTAAAAATTAGCAAACTCTGCATTTATAAACTTTGTTTCTAATATAGATGATTCTTGGATTTTTTTATACACTTTGGCATGCTCCTGAGAAGGCAGAAAACAATCCTCTCATTTTAATCAAAAGAGGACTTCATAAACATGGGTTTTATTAACATGTCCATGAATGTTATTTGAGGGAACATGACCTAAAGAGAGGATAAATTCATGGCTACTTTCAGGCTGATGCTATTGTTTCTTTGTCACAGGTTTTCACAGGAATCTTCACTGCAGAAATGATCTTAAAAATCATCGCTCTAGATCCTTATTATTATTTTCAGCAGCCCTGGAATATTTTTGACAGTGTCATTGTCACACTGAGTTTAATTGAACTGAGTTTCCCCAAACACAAAAGCAAGAAAGAAAGGCGAAAAGGAGGAACCCTGTCAGTTTTACGATCCTTCAGACTGGTAATGCTTCATGCATGCTCCGTTGTATGAAACCTTATCTTGTGAATTTAATAGAGAATACTTCTGTAGTTAGGAGGCAAGAAATGATTTTTTTTTACCCTAATTATTTTTATTTCCTCATCTTGGCTTTAAGAATAAGAAACACACTCAAACTCCTTGTGATATTAGAGTCAGAGTTTAATAAGTATATTTCTTTTGAATTCACTGAAAAATATTCAAAGGAAAAAGTATTCCAGAAGGGACATGTTATAAAACTGATGCAAATAATTAAAAACTAGCACAGGAAATTAGGAAAAAAACTGTCAGAGTACAAACAGAAATAAACAATATTTAAAGAGAGATGTGACAGGATGTTAAGGTATCCATTTCATATACCAGGGACTGATTTAAATTGCTTTATCAAAAGATAGACTCTTTTCATAGAGCTACAGCAGCAGTCCTTGAACTTTTGGTCCTTTGTGTTACATGTAAATTAAGCACCATAATCTACATCAAGAGCATTGCATGGACATTTCCCTGTGTGAGCCAAGCATTTGTCAGGGTCTCAAGTTAGTCTGGTCCTTTACGAGGTGATTAGTTTATGCTTGCAATGTTGCCCGGTCAAAAGAAAAAAATATCTATAAATTCTTTTTAAAAGTATTAATGTGCCAGAAATGTTGCATTGCTGGAATAATTCAGGATATCAGTAATTTGGTTGTTGTAGGATTTGCATGGTGCAAAGATGAGTTCTCTCTACCGATGTCTAACACTATGTTTTATGTTGCTACACAGCTGAGGGTCTTCAAACTGGCAAAGTCCTGGCCAACTTTAAACACTCTAATTAAAATAATTTGTAACTCCCTGGGAGCACTGAGTAATCTGACCCTCGTCCTGGCAATCATCATTTTCATTTTTGCTATAGTAGGGGTGCAACTTTTTGGGAGAAGTTATGTGCTCAACTGCACTAAAATAAACAAAGACTGCAGGCCACGCTGGCACATGAAGGACTTTTTCCATTCATTCCTCGTCGTTTTCCGAATTCTGTGTGGAGAATGGATTGAGACCATGTGGGACTGCATGGTGGTTGCTGAGCCATCGCTGTGTCTTGTTGTCTTTCTGCTGGTCATGGTGATAGGAAATTTAGTGGTAAGTTTTGCAATGTTTTCTTCTCTTCACGGTGGACTCCACTTAATGGCTGTTCTGTCAACAAAAAGCAGCTTGCCTAAAAACAGGTGGAAAAGTTACCTATGTATGTTATAGTCTGCAAAATCCTCTTTTTTCCTTTCACCTTTGAGCCATTGCCTGTTTTTTCCCATTTTGTGTGCTCTGCACACAGCATCACTTGACCTTTTCATGTGGCAATGTGACGAGGAATATCTTTGTGGTAAATACAATACAGGCAGCTATGTTTCTTCACATCTTGGGATTTGGATGTAAATAATCAGTGAGGCTTATGGCTTACCTGCTTGAATTAATTAGGCCAAGTGCTTAAGTCCCTCTCTAAATCAATTTTATTTAATTATTTTTAAGATCACATGCAAGTACTGAATTCTTTATCAGCAAATGGCAGAATCTACAGTGCTACCACTGAAATCAGGGTTTTCTTTGGGAATCTCTAAGTACATTTATATCCAAGAGCTAGACCCTGTAATGGCATAACCTACACAGCCTCACACTCTGTGCTGGGACAAGCCTGCCTTCCTGGTCCCGTGCTCTCCTTTTTTAATGCCCAAGTCATAAATATCTTCTTTTAGTAACTTTGTTCCTCATATCCTTCATTCATATACCAAACTTCTCTTAATTGTAAATGAAAACTGAGCATTATTAACTCTAGGCAGACCTTTATGGGAAATACCTGTTCTGTGGCTGAGTCCCAAATACGAATTTAATATCCTGCCTGTTCCACACTGCAAGGATTGATGTCAGAGGTGAAATGTTGTGAGTGGTATTTGTATCACACAGCGTTAACTGTCAAGCAATGAAGTGTTTAGCCTGCACCTTTTGTCCAGGCTTTCTTATGGTCCAAGGAAGCAGAGAGAGGTATCTGGGACAGATTTATTCCAGCCAAAAATCAATAACAAAGATAGATGGGATGAATTGATCTCTGGAGGGCTGATATTCTCCACTGCCTGCAGTCCTTGGGTGGCTCACGGGTGTTATTTACCCAGTTCTGCCATGATAAAAGTTAAGATACATGGATCCCATTAGAAACCAAAATACTAGTGAAAAAATTAAATTCTCACATTCCCTTAAAAGCAAACAAACAAAAAACAAACGGAGGTTTAAAAATTCCTTTATTTGAAGGTACTTAAAAAATGGGAAATTCAAGCTTCTCTTGGTTTTGATTCCTGTGATAATGTGGCAGATTTGAGGAAATTTCTGGGCCTGAATCTGATCTCACAGAATTTTGGAAATAACTCTACAGAGGCCTGATTTAATTCTAATTTGAAGAATGAAGAGACAATTATTAAACTGACAAGATGTGAATCTATGTTACTACTTTAACCTTTGAAAAGTAGCTTTGGCCAAATAATGCATTTGTCACACTCAGGTCTGTTTCCGCTGGTATTTTAAATTACTTTTTTTGGGAGGAGGGGAATGGGAACTTTGATGTTTCTGATAGAGAAGTTGATTTCATCAAACACAATGGGATCAGTCGCTGTCATTTCCTTATCACCTTGTTTTAGTTTGCTCAGTAGAGACTGAACTTTGGTTGCATCTGTGTTCTTCAAAGTTAGAATTCAGATTTTTGAATGCTACTCTCCAAACTTTTAATTTTTTTTTTATTATTTTGACTGCTTTCAGGTTCTCAACCTTTTCATTGCATTGCTGCTGAGTTCTTTTAGTACTGACAATCTCCAGACGACAGAGGATGATGGAGAAATGAACAACCTTCGGATTGCATTCGCTCGGATCCGCAAGGGATTCCACTTTGTCAAGAGTGTGACGTGGGATGCCTGTTGTAGGAAGCTCAGGCAGATAAAGAAAGTGCACAGGAAGAAAATCAGATTGACTGCACAGAACTCACTTGGGTTCAAGAGTGAAGAAACAAAATGTTGTAAAGAGAATTACAATAACGAATGGATTGAGAAAAACAGGGACAAATGCCCAGGTCTTGAAGATTTCGTTAGCAACCCCAATATATTTGTTTGTGTCCCTATTGCTGAGGCAGAGAATACAAGTGAGGGTTTCGAAGATGATGATAAACGGAGCTCATTTACAGACACAGAACACAGCAAACAGGTAATGGATTTCTTTATTTGTGTTGGAACACTAGAATCATGGAGAGAGATGAAGAGAGGGAGGGATGTGTGGGAGAAGATGGTCTCTAGCAGAACAGGGTGGGATATGTTGATCCATTTCCAGAGAGTTACAAAGCTTTGAACTAGAACCAAAAGTGAAAATATTTAGAGCAAGGGTAAATCATCACTTCGAGCCTTTTAAAACCAAGATTCTTTCATGGTTTTAAAAGAAAATTGTTGCAGGAATTCCTAGCTGACATGCTGTGGTGCACACAGGTAATTGTGATAGTCCTTGGTGAACTTGGATGTTTTATGTAAAAATTTATGTGAATAATGTCAACTGTTTTGGTATTATTTGCACAAAAGAGTAAAAATACATGTTCTGCTCACAGAACATTATCATGGATCCAGAATATGAATTTATAGCTCTGATTCTTACTTTGTATTTGTCCTTGCTGTGTGTAGAATGTAGTAATTACTAAAGTGGATAGAATTAAGTGTGCAGTGGCTCTGCTAAGAGCGTATTTTTGATATGACATCATATATTTACCCTATTTCTTTGTGCTCTATGAATTTTTCAGTTTTGTTTTAATCATAATTGTCATTCTGGTATCACAATTTCCCACCTTAAGTTTCCCTCTTAATTCCTATGCAAAAATTCTCACTTGAATTTTGAATAGATCACCAAAACCCTTTAATTTCTGTATGTCTTTTGGGAAAAAGTTCTATCCTTAGGTAAAATCAGAGACTCAGTATGATCCTTTCTTATGACTCTTGTCTAGAGATTCCCACTTTAAATGAAATTCAAAGTTTTTTCCCTCTGACTCATACACTCCCTAAAAAGGCAAAAGAAAGCCCCTCTAATCCACAGATTAATTTCAGGATGAAAATCACCTGAGGCAAAGAGGAGACCGAGGAAAAAATTCAGGCAGCTGGAGTAAAGGATCGGGATTTTCCTCTGAAGAATTCAGTGTGCTTTATCTAGGAAAGGACAGGAAGAGTGAACTGTCATCACCAGAAGAAAAAGAGGTAACAGTTTTTTTTCAGTAATGTTGACTTTCCAAAACTGGTCAAACACAGGCATATTCCTGTTCAGGGATTTACCAGAGTGGAGTTTAGTGCCAGAAGCAGCTCTGAACTTGCAGTAGCTGGTCTGGCTGGACCAAAGCCAATACTGGAGCTGGAATTCTGTGAGCAAAATCAAAGGGTTTTTAGGTATTTATTTTAAAGAAAAATAGAAGTGTAGGAAAGAGAGCATGTAGAAATGGGAAAACTACAATGTAGTTTTTGTAATTATTATGAATAATTGATAAAATACTCTCTGATACCTTCTATTTATTAAATTCTGAGTCCACCAAAAAAAGAGGAGGAGGATTAAAAAAAAATAGTATTCAAAGAAAGATAAGCTTCCACGTGGGAAATTCCATCAAGTCTGCCTGTCTCTTAAGTATCTTGGATTCAAGAAACATAATGCTTGAAATGAGTTTCTCTCTATGTCAGTAAAGATGGTAGTTACTAATTTACAGTATTTTAAAAATAATTTTGAATATAGAATACATTCAAAGAAGTAAAAAACAGCATTATGGAAACATGAAAGAACAAAAGCATAGAGTAAGTAATTGCTAACAACCTGCTGACTCATAACATTGTCTTCCATTTAATGGGATGGCAAAAAGCTTTGGAACTGAAGAATGCAGGGTATGATTCCAATTTCTACTTCATAAATACTGTCATGGGTGCTCAGTTCCTGGCATGACAACAGATACATTTGTCTGATCTCCTGTGTGAATGCATGAAATTCATTCCATTTCCATTATTTCATGGTTTTAACACAAGTAATTTATCCTGTTTTGAGAACTACATACACTAATATGCAATTTAAAAGTTCTTCAATTCCCCAGCTGATTAGGCAGTTACATCTGGTTCATGTAGATAGATATTGTAATTATAGAGCTTTGGCCTCTATTTGAATGCACCCATTGGTACTTCTAAGCTTATACCTTTTAAAATCACAAAGGTTATTTCATTACCAACACTACTTGTAATATTAGTACACAACCAAGCTTTAATTTGGAGTTTTATTTGTTCATGGATGAATTTATTAATTTGGACCTGAATTAGAAAGAATCAATAACGGGTATTACTGTGCTCGGTAGCTGGACAGTGTCAGCTCTTCTGAAGTCAGCACAGTGGATCTGACAAATCCTGAAGAAGTTTTAAAGCAGATTCCAGAACTTTCTGAAGACTTCAAGACTCCAGAACAATGTTTTCCAGAAGGTAAGGCTCTCATGGTTTCACTGCTGGGAAGTGAGAAGAATGAAATATCAACTTGTTTCTCTAGTGATACTAAGCCAATAACGTCAGATTATTTTCAGGTAATTTTAGTTATCTGAAAATAAGATAAATAGTCCAAATCATTGTCCCTTTGTAGTCAACACAGAGACTGAGACGCCTGAAAAATAAAACCCCTTCCCTTAAAAGCCAATTGCTTCCAACTGGGACATGGGCAACGGCATAGACTGCATTCCAAAAAATAGGATTATGAAGTGAGATGAATTTCACTCATTTGCACAGGAACCAGGTCACTCTGGGGGTTTCACATGAGAGAAATGTATGTGATCAGGTCTCACCCGGCAATGGTCACTTGGCACACCAGTTTTATTAATACTTCGCAGCAGAAAAAAATCTTCCTTGAATAACATTTCATGGACAATCTCAAACAAACGAGTGAAATAAGCAAAATAAGCTCCTAGGATTAATTGAATTTCTATAGGGTGATGATCAGAGAATCATGGAATGACTTGGGTTGGAAAGGACCTTAAATATCTTTCAATAATCTGAGAATCTCTTTTCAGATCTTCACACAACATCTAGCTTTGCAAGTTGTTCTAGGATGTGTTCAGTACTTTTATGATTTCTTCCTACCCTAATATGTATTAATGGTGGCTTTCATATCAATCCTGACAAATTTGGTGGCTTTCTATGCCGGGGTTCCAGCACTGGTGGATGAGGGTGATATATTAAACAAATTAAAACTGGAAATTCTTCCTGGTGCTCCAACTCACTCTTTGCTCACCCAGTCAGTCGGGCTGGCCATCACCATTTTCACACACATTTCACCCCCCATTTTCCCCATCTCCCATCCATTTTCCTCAATTCTGTACTTTTCCACTTATTCAGGCTGTGCTGTACCACAAAACGAGCAGGAGGAACTTCTCCAGCCTCACAGAGCCCAGCAGCTCCCAGTCCCACAGTGCCCTGAGCTCCCAAAGGCAGACCCTTTCCCCCCTCACTGCCTTCCCATTCAACCACCACGTCCTGGATATTGCATGTGATGAGAACCCAGATAAATCAAATCTGGCTGACATTATTGCCATGTTCTGCAAAGCTGGTTTGTTTTGGGGTTTTTTTGGGGAGGTTTTTTTTTGTTTGTTTGTTTGGTTTTTTTGCTGTGCCTATTTTGGGTCAAGGAAACTTGTAATCCACAGTTTTAGCATTTAATCAATAACAGTTAAGCACGTAGACATTATTTGAAGCTAGAGAGATGTTATTCCTGAATGTAAAGTATTCTCTGAGTAGTAATAATACACATATTTTTACTGTTAGGTTATACATCATAAAGCCTGAGGGAGATCCACTATATCTACATTGCAGTTTGATTTCTCCAGAAAAGAAAACCCACGAATATTACATTAATAACACACAAGTCAGATTTCTGAGCAACAGTTTGTTTCTGTTTTGGTTTTTTTTTTAACTACTTCATCAATGGCATTTTTGTGCCAGTTCAGATATTAGAACAAAAGAAATAAAGCTATTTTTTTGCTTTCTTTTCCTGCTGCAGAGAAGAAAAGTGAAATGTCTTGTTTTGTCCTCTGTAGTCCCTGTCTGGAATGTGCCTGCTGTGGCCAAACCATGAGAGAAATCAACCGAAGGTGCCACAAATCTGTACCTAACACAGATTTCACCCTTCCCCCCTCCCAAAGTCCTTATCTTGTGCAAGTGCCATTCCTTGCCTCAAATTTCAGATCCACATTGCTGGAGAATATTGAAATAAAAAGAATATTAATTTTTTTTAACATGTATTATAGCCTATCATATATACAGGTCATATATAGATTGCTATATAATTAATGTAGAAGATTTTGCATATATACACATTATTTTTTCCATGCCTGGAAATGACAGAAGCCTCCTGCCTGACATTGTTTGCCATAGTGAGAAAATGAATTAATGCAGAGAGTACAGAAAGGAAAAAGTTAGCCAAAGAGAGTTAATTAGTGAAAAAATTAATAAGCAAAAAACCCCACGATGTTGTAAATGGGTGATCAGGAAATATTAGGTGGCCCTGGCATCACTGTTTGCTGTGTGATGGAATCTGGTGAGCTGGAAAGGAGACGTCTCCTTTTATGGGGTCTATGCATCAGCTAGAACATGACATATATTTTTGGGTTCTATGGTATAAAATCAGCCACTCCATACATTCAGAAGCAAATAAATAAATGAATAGACCTCACAAGGCACAGTGTAATGCTGCAATATTGAAGGCCTCCCCTGTTCCTGAGCCTTTTTTTTCAGAGGCATCTCACCTTTGCTTTCCAAAGAGTGTGCAGAAACTGAGAAGGTCTTTTATAATATCAAGACCCTTCCCATGGCCTTGATGTTTTATGTGCCCCAATAGAAAGTCAGTGAGAGCCTATCCAGTGTCTCAGAAATCTCTTGAAATAATGGAAAGATGCCCAGAGGGGCTCTACCAACTGTGTATATAAATAGGAGCTACAAGGCAAATTAAACTAGATGTATCCCAATTTTTTTTCTCTTGATAAAACAGGGAAAACCAACAGCAATGATGCACTAACTGTGACCATTGATTTTTTCCTGTCCCCAGGAGTTTTCTGGCAGTGCCTTCACATTCATGTACATTCCTTCCATGCACTCATTGCTGTCTCTCACTTTCAGGTTGTGTTCGGTACTTTCATTGTTGCCTGGGTAGTGCTGTAAAGTTTGGAGGAGAAACCTGGTGGAATCTGAGAAAAACCTGCTACCAGATTGTTGAACATTCTTGGTTTGAATCCTTTATCATATTCATGATTCTTCTGAGCAGTGGAGCCCTGGTTGGTGTAGCACAGTTTCATGTTATCTACTCAGAAGGATTTTTGGCTTTAATTTGTTCCCAGAGAAGTTGCTTTTAGCAGGAAACACAGTGAATATCTTTGAACTCATTATGAGGGAAGTGTCTTCAAATAGCAGTCATTTATTTACGTTTTTAATTATTGGAAATCTATTATTGATAATATTAAAAATTATAAGAGGATATGAACAAAGATAAGAATATATAAATCTCAGAAGCTGTTTCTGTTCTGGCTGTATACTGGATTTTTCTCAGGAAGTTATGTCACAATTGTAAAATATTAAGGAGATTTTATACCATTAAAACAAACAAGTGATTCTTAATACTTGGGAAAAAATACTTAGTTCTCTTCAATATACAAGTTTATGATATAAATTTCTAAAAATATATACTGTCATCTTTGGATTTCATTGTGCAGGAAGGATGCATCCACAGGGCTGTACTACATAGAGAAAAAGAAAGAGAAGGCACAGGGTGAATTATACTTCTATCAGCTGGCATAGATTTTAGTAACAGATGATGTTCAGATCTGTGTTAAAACAAATTGAATGACAAAGAGATCCCAGCGTTGTTTGACTTTAATAGTATAAGGTTCATTTCTGACTTTTGCCATTTATCTATATCAATTATTTCAGGCATTTGAAGACATCCATATTCATAAGAAAAAAAAAATTCAAGCGATATTGGGATTTCTTGACAAAATGTTCACTTTCATCTTTGTTCTGGAGATGCTCCTGAAGTGGGTGGCTTATGGCTTCAAGAAGTATTTCACCAATGCCTGGTGCTGGCTGGACTTCCTCATTGTAGATGTGAGTTCTCCCTTTGCTGTTTCTACACAGGAACAGTAGCAGAATCCCTGATTCTTTTCTGGATGTAAATTTTAGACAGTGCCCTCAACTCCTGTAGCAGTGGTGTCAGGATATTGTACTCCAGGCACCAAAAGTATGGTTTTGTTTGTTGGTTTGCCTGGTTTTTTTAACAGAAATAAAGGAAACAGATGACAGGAAATTGCTAATACTTTTCCTTTGTCTCCCCACTCAGGTCTCTTTGATAAACCTGTTTGGCAGCACCTTTGGCCCCATTAAATCTCTTAGGACTCTCCGAGCTCTGAGACCCTTGAGAGCACTGTCACGGTTTGAGGGAATGAGGGTAAGATTGATTGCAAATTAGAGCTTGGCAGAACTGATGAGCACAAAATATGTTTATAACTCATCGCTGTGTCTTTATGAAGTTCACATGTTTACCCTCAGTTCAGTTTAGGAACTATAAAATGAATTTTTAAAGAGCCCCTTAGTTGTGCTTTTCTATACTTGGATGCTCCTTATAGAGTTTTCTCAAGTGATTCATCCAAATGCTGTTGAAACTAAAACTGGCCTAGGTGGAACTTTGTTCCATTGCTGCTCAATCATTCTTGTGTTCCTGTCTTACTGAGGTAGACAAAAAAAAGTAGAGAATAAGAACTGTGAGCACAATTATTATTTTTGAAGTCTGATAACAAGCTAACTCAGAGGAAAGAGGCACTTCAATTCTGAAAGTTTTTACTGGATTGATTTACAAAAATTGTAGCCTATTAAAAGGTATTTTGCTCAAATTATTGTTGCAAATTGAGTTGTTTCAGAAAGTAAAAGTGTTTGTCTGTAGAATATTTGATGGGTTTTTTCTATCAAAAGAGCACATGGAACAAAGTGGTGCTGCTGGACATTAATTACATTTATTTACAAATTTACCATTGTACAAATGCAGAGATTTTACCTTATCCATCTGGTAAAATATATCTGTACACTGCCATGTGAAACAGTAGGATAACCGCAGTGGTATTTAGGCAAAAGTCAGGTCTGTGGCATGTGCTCTGGCACCTGAGAACAGGTGATAGAAATGCAAATGGTATCACTGTCACACACTTACCTGAGCAATGGCTTTAAATTAATAGAAGAGAGATGTAGATTAGATGTTAGGAAGAAATTGTTCCCTCAGACTGCCCACAGCCACAGTGTGGCTGCCCCATCCCTGGAAGCGTTCAAAGACATTTCGGACAGGGCTTGGAGAAACCTGGGATAGTGGAAGGTGTCCCTGCCTGTGACAGAGGGTTGGAACTGGATGATCTTTAAGGTCTCTCCCAGCCCAAACCATTCTATGCATCTAAAAAAGCAGATTCAGTGCAGCTGGGACATGAATTGCTTTTGGATGTATTCTAGGAGTGAGACTGAAAATTCTCTGATTGCAATCTTGACACTATGAAGACAGAGAGAAATGGCATTAAATTAATTAGCAGAATTCATCAAAGTTTCCATGTCTGGAGTCTATTTTGAAATTGAAACTGGTGATGTCGTATTTTCTGTCTTGCCATGAAGTATGTATGTGACGTGGTCTCCAAAAAACCTTCACAAGGCCTTTGAATTTTTCTGCTGGTCCATCAAGTTTTTCTTTGCTACCTCACAGATGAGTTTGCTGCCTTCACTGTGAAACTCAAAGAAAGATTCCCACCATTCCCTTACCCCATTTCATGAAGCAATCTGTTACATCTTAGCATACATTTAAAATCTACATGGACACTTCCCTGTGGCTGTACAGCACCTAGCACAGAAAATGTACCTGGCTCATGGTTGTAGACCCCAAACACAACCATAATCGCTAAAAATAAATGAAGCAAATTACTAGTGGAGAATTATTACTGGTCCTTTTAAAAACTACTTTTGATAATCTCAAAAATAGTCCTCTGCACTAGTGCTCATGGATGAATACTTCAGAAATTTTATGCTAATAACATTTAAAACAAAGAAAGAAATGGACTCTCTCCTATTCCAGAACCAAGGCAAAGTCAAAAAAAGAGGGCAGACTTGCATTTTAGTAGTAGTAGGGTCTCACAGCAGACCAAGAAGTATCAACTATTGCTTTGAAAGCCTAATAGACATTGTTCAAAGTCCCCAGCTTGACTGTGACAGTACAGCTGTGATGAATACTTACATGGAAAACATCAGATTTTTGCTTGCAGAGACAGTACTAAGTGACTGCTTACAGATACCTGGGCCCATCCTTTTTTTTGAAGTGTATTTTTCCTCTCCCTTTTCATCCAAGGTTGTGGTCAATGCCCTCCTGGGAGCCATCCCTTCCATCATGAATGTTCTGCTCGTCTGCCTCATCTTCTGGCTCATCTTCAGCATCATGGGAGTGAACCTCTTTGCTGGGAAGTTTGGGAAATGTGTCAATATGACAGATGAAAATTCTGAATTAAATATCGAAATCGAGAACAAAACAGACTGTGAGATGAATAACGACACTGGAAAAATATTCTGGGTCAATGTTAAAGTCAATTTTGATAATGTTGGCTCTGGCTACCTGGCTCTTCTTCAGGTGGTAAGTGCTGCTTGCCCTCAGTAGCCAGCACCTTGTCAGATGGGCTTGACCTTTTGTCAATTCCTAACTCGTCTCTGAGGGTGATGCAAGCAGTGAAATGTCCTACAGCTTGCTCTCCCCTTGTAGCTGGCTGTTCGTGCACACAAATGGCAAAAGGGGGACAGATGAGACCCCGCTGTGATTTTCCAGGTGATAAAGTAACATTTCGTGGGCAAGTGCTGTTGCAGCTTCCAGCAGTTTCATGATCCTGAGAGCTGGAGTCAATCTTAGATGGAATTCTGGGACAAATAGTAGCCTCTTCTGTCAAAATATGGACTTGTTCAGCCATGAGGGTTGCATGGCCTTTAGTACCATGGTGATGAAGGTTTGCCCTGAAAGAATCCTAGGATAAAGTGTTCTGTCCCACCCTTGAGAGCTCTCATATCCTAATGAGGATGAGAATGCCACACACACAGCAGCAGCCAGAGCTTGGTGCTTTGTGTGCGTCAACTTAGCGAAGGCTCTTCCTCCAGTCAGTGTCATTTGGATATTGCAAATTATGTGAAGACTTTTAAGGTCCAAGTTCAACACATTTTCTATCATTTTTCATTCCAGGCAACATTTAAGGGGTGGATGGACATCATGTACGCAGCAGTAGATTCACGAGCGGTCAGTCATTGTATTCAAACCATATTTTTTGGGAATGCTGCTGCTTTCTGCTAATGCATTGTTAGTTTTGCACTTCTACATCTGCTGTTTGGCTGTGCTAAATACTTCCAGTAATTATTTTTTATCAGATGATGTAAACATTTAATCTGAAAATGATTTTTAGTATCCTAAAGCTCCTCTGTTGCAATGGGGAGAGGGTTTCAGCTCTAGATCCACTCACTTAAACAGAACAAAGTGGAATGACTTTGGAGGAAAAGAATTTGAAATATAGAGGATGTCTTAATTTTATTATGAGTTCCAAGGAATAAAGGAATTTTTACAGTATTTTAGTATTTTAATATTATTAATATTATTGACATGTTTCGTGTGTGTGTTTCAATGTATTTCTTCTTTGTTCTTCAATGTGAAAAGTTATTTTTCTTCTTCTGGTTTTTATTAAAAATAACCATCAAAGAAGTTTTTTGCTAAGAGAAGAAAAAAGAACAACATATCTAGGCCAAGATTTTTAATGGCAAGAGCTTGGAGTTTGAATTCTACGTAGTTTGCTTGATTTTTCATACACTGAGAAATTTACAGCTCTAGCTGTTATTGGAAGGAACTGAACTTCTGCAATGCCTGTGAAAGTCATGTCAAGAATATTCAAACAAAATTTTGCATTATGCACTATTGGTAGTTTTAAACTATACCACTTTTGTCACAATTAGCAGTAAGGCTGTAAATCATAATTCCTCCTGGAATCAATTTCTGAGAGGGGCTTCAATATGAAGATTATTCTGAACTGGGCCCACGCTGTTGTTGGTTATTTCTCAAGTTGCTTCTCATTCTTGCAGAAAGATGATCAGCCAAAGATGGAGAGCAGCCTGTACATGTATCTGTACTTTGTGAACTTCATCATCTTTGGATCTTTTTTCACCCTGAACCTCTTTGTCGGTGTAATCATTGACAACTTCAACCAACAAAAGAAAAAGATAAGTGCTTTGGCTGTGCTTTAGAGGACAAGGTCCTATACCTGGAATCTAAAACTTCTCTTGGCATTTACCTGAGCGTTGATAATTAAGTTACAAGAAATAAATTTCCCCTTTCTTTTCCCCTGTGACCTGAACACCTAGATCTTCCCAAAACATTTCAAAGCCTCTTAAAATTTCACTTATTTTTGGGAACTGAGCGTGACAGGAGATTTATTATTTAGCAAGTGGTCTGCTACAGATGCTCTGAGGAATATCTTGGATATTCAGCAAGCCCAGCATGTGGGAAGCCAGGGAAAGATTTGTTCCTGTCCATATTTTTTTCTTTTCATGCTGTTTGAGTGACCTGAGTTTCACACCAAGACTTCTACTCTGTGAATGTCTGGTTTGTGCCACTGATTTTTCGGACACAGTTAGATGATATGAAAAGGGCCAGTACCAGCAAGGTGTAAAAATGGAAAGAATGCCGGTTTCCAAAATTTTAGACATCTTAAGTACAATAGTTTTCTTCTCACCAAATAACAGTGACATTTCTTTGTATACTTAGGTGGGGAAGATATCTTTATGACAGAAGAACAGAAAAAATACTACAATGCAATGAAAAAGTTGGGATCCAAGAAACCTCAAAAACCTATTCCAAGACCACTGGTAAGCCTGAGTTCTTCAAAGGGAAAATGCATTGCAAAAGTACAATTGAATTCACTGAAAAGTGCATATATTTATATATTGCATATAAATGATTTACACTGTCTTTACATTGATACTCACACAGTGCTCTGTCAGTTCCACACCAGAAAAGATGACTGAATTATTTTAGGGTTAAATATTTATGAAGTTCTCTGCATAAATATTACTGGGTTTTATATTCACCTTGGAAGTGATGAAACTTCAGGATGGGAAGGGATTTTAGTGTCATTTTCATACTCTGCCTTTCTCCAATTTCTCCAACTTCACTGTAGCTGAGTGACTTTGCAACATAAAAATTGAAAATGTTGGAAACATGTATGGATGCATACTCCTTATTTCCATAACTGATGTCAGAAGTATTTTTTCCCCCTCTAGAACAGATACCAAGGTTTCCTTTTCGACATTGTCACATCCCAAATCTTTGATGTTGTCATCATGGGTCTCATCTGCCTCAACATGATCACGATGATGGTGGAAACCTATGAGCAAAGTGGAACGAAGACAAACATCCTCAGCAAAATCAATATACTCTTTGTTACCGTCTTTACTGCAGAATGTGTGCTGAAATTGCTGGCTCTGAGGCAGTACTATTTCTCAAATGCCTGGAACATATTTGATTTAGTTGTTGTTATTATGTCACTTGTTGGTAAGTAAAACTGTCCAGCAAATTTTTTACTATATCAAGTATTATTATTTTTAGAAAA
The DNA here is from genome assembly GCA_026261815.1 of Monarcha castaneiventris obscurior. NCBI lineage: Eukaryota > Metazoa > Chordata > Aves > Passeriformes > Monarchidae > Monarcha > Monarcha castaneiventris. Next base: position 2,449,205 of record JAMPIT010000230.1, read on the forward strand.
AAAGAAAAAGTAGTTAAAATTTATTAACTGCAAATTATCTTTGAAATGTAAGTTGTAATACTGTAAAGGCTTAAGGAAAAAATAAGTACCCCCCCCATGATGATATTAAATACTATTAAATGAGATTTAAAATAATTCTTTTACTAAAGTGTGTATATATTCATAATGGTTCCTTAGGGGTTTTCTTCCTCATCTGAAATACAAAATGAATATCCCATCATAGCAGTATCACATTACATGATCATTTCTATTGTCACAGATTTAGTGCCAACTAAGAAATCTTCAATCAGATCAAATTGTTGGGTTTTGTCATCTGTGTTTTTGATAGATGACTGAAATATATGGAGAATAGGAAGACTGGAATTAGATTATAGACTATGGAATTCAGTTTCTGTAAATTTGGGCATTGCTGAGTGAAAATAAGGGTTCACACCGTGTACCAGGATAGAAAAGATGACCAAAAATGTATTAGTTTTTATTTGAAGGGATTGCAATGGAAGAACAGCATAAAGAACTCTGTTGCAAATTTCAGCTTTCTGCCTATTTAACTGTTCCTAGGGCTAGTACTGCCAACAAGCAACAGGCATTTAGGGGAAAAAAGATATTTCATTTCTTTAGTATGACTCATGTCTTGGGTAAGTAAGATTCCAGTAAGACTATGGCTCTTTCTTAAGAAAATTAAGTTTCTGGATTGTAAATACAGAAAAAATGTATCCAAAACAGCTACACTTAGAAAAGACAAGCCTCTTCTAGTGCTATTAGATGTCATCTTTTTTCATTCAAACAAAGAAAAAGTAACATCCATGTGTAGCTCTGTCCCTGAATGAACCAAAAGCCATTGTAGAAGTTGTGCATGCCACTCTATGTCCGTGACTGTGTTTGCTTCTACATATCTTATCTATATTATCTCAATGATAGCCATGACATTGCATTGTATCTTGTTTTCTTAGTTTACCTTTGTAGTGTCGGTATTTGAAGACAAATGTAGAAGGTAACCTGAACCTGCTGAAATATTCATGCAACCAGAGTCAAAGAAAACCATCAGTCACCAAGTGTCAACTGATACACACATTTGAAGTTGTGCACAGAAAGTTCCCAGTCATCTTTAGTGCAACAGGGGCTGTTCTCTGATGGCTGAGGAATGTAGCTCTTAATTGCTGATTTCTACAACTATTTTTTTCAGTCAGCTTCTCCTAAAAGTTATTCTGGTAGAGCTTAGCAAACACATATCAGATATTTTTGAGCTGTGAAGATATTCCAGCCTCCTTACTAGTTAATGAAAAATGTGATATTCTGATGAGTTGTTATCCTTTCCTTTTCAGCCTTACTGCTTTCCAGCATTGGCAAAGCCTTTGAACACTTCTTACCACCCACTCTCTTCAGAGTCATTCGTTTGGCTCGGATTGGCCGGATCCTGAGACTCATTCGGGGAGCCAAAGGAATTAGAACTCTGCTTTTTGCCTTAATGATGTCCCTACCTGCTCTGTTCAACATTGGCCTCTTGCTGTTTCTGGTCATGTTCATTTATGCCATTTTTGGCATGGCTAACTTTGCCTATGTGAAGATGGAAGGCGGCATTGATGATATGTTCAACTTCCAAACCTTTGCTAACAGCATGCTCTGTCTCTTCCAAATCACCACATCAGCTGGCTGGGATGGTCTTCTCAGTCCCATTTTAAACACTGGGCCACCATTCTGTGATCCAAACATAAAAGGTACCATAGGTGAATGTGGTAAACCTGCCATAGGTATTATTTATTTTGTAAGTTACATCATTATATCATTTCTCATTGTTGTAAACATGTATATAGCTGTTATTCTAGAGAACTTCAATGTTGCCACTGAGGAAAGTACAGAGCCTTTAGGGGAAGATGACTTTGACATCTTTTACGAAATCTGGGAGAAGTTTGATCCTGAGGCAACTCAGTTTATAACTTTCTCTGCACTTTCAGACTTTGCAGATGCTCTGTCTAAGCCTTTGCGTGTACCAAAACCAAACAAAGTTGAACTCACAGCAATGGACCTGCCTGTGGTCAGTGGGGACAAGATACACTGCTTGGATATTTTGTTTGCTTTCACCAAGAGGGTGTTGGGAGATTCTGGGGAGCTGGATGCTCTGAAAGTACAAATGGAGGAGAAATTCATGGCTGCCAACCCGTCAAAAGAATCCTACGAGCCAATATCGACTACGCTGAGACACAGGCAAGAGGAAGTGTCAGCCACGGTGATCCAGCGTGCCTACAGGAGCCACCTGCTGCTGCGCTCCCTCAGACAGGCTTCCTACCTGTACCAGCACAGAACTGGCAGCACTGACACTCTGGGGGATGCTGCTCCAGAAAACGAAGGACTTATTGCATCCATGCTGCGTGCAAATTATGGTAGGAGCGCTAACAGGTCTGAAACTTCATCCTCAGTGTCCATCCCTCCATCGTATGACAGCCTCACAAGAGAGAGTAGTGGCAATTTCAGGGTTGAGAAGGGAGAAATAGCAGGCAATCCACAATCTCCAGACGTTAAGTAGTTAATCGGTGACAAAGTTGTTAAGAATATTTTTAAATTTTCACAGAAGATGATATTGTAAATACATGTCAGCTGAGGCAGCCTCCCTATGAAACCAGGGCTGTTGATGGTGATCAGTGAATTACAGCAGATGAAGAATCGTGGCCTTTGGCTCTGCTGTGTTCAGTTTTCTTCAACATTTACAAGTTCAGAGAAAGGTTTTGGATCTGTTTGATCAAGGGCATCCCACTGCAAAGCAGGTCCCACAGTACCTGAGTTCTGTGACACGTTCATAGCAATGATAGGCAATCTCAGCTGATATTTTCCCTGTACAGGAAGTAGAGGAAAGTCCAAGCACCACTGGATCTACTGGAGAACAGAAAATGAATGCCAATATGAGCATACATTGAGGAATAGAAAGGAGCTAAAATCTATTCTGTTCCTAATTGATACCATCATTATAAACCTGTTTAGTAAATGGCTGCTGATTTTTTAAATATTTTTTTTTTTTATGTTTGGGGACAGATGTGCCACAAACATAGACCCTGCATGATCCACAGATATTCCACAGTGTAGTGGATTTCTTCCCATATGATCGATTTACAGAATAAACCAAGGCATGTATGTTATCATAGTTGTGTTACTGAAGTTTAATGAAATAATAAATGCAAGTGTTAGTATTACAGAAGTCATACCGAACAGAGCAAAACCTTGCTTTATGTTTTTTTTAACCTGGTTTCCTCTGGCAGTGAGGTGAAGGCAATTGTGCCATCAGTCATCCCACAAAAAATTGTGTTTATTGCATACTTTCCTCAGACTTCACCTAATGGTTAAGTTTCGTGTTTATTCTTGACAATGCAGTAGAGAAGAGAAACACAAATCAACATTTCCTCTGGCTGGAAATCAGGAATATCACTTCAGCCACTCCCTTAGACACCAGAAAGCGATCTGGTTTCTGGGAAGCTCCAGATGGGACCCATCAGAAGTGTCCTTGGTCATGATGAACAAACATCATCCACGGTCAGGGAACGAGGCCAGGGCCTAAGGTAGATGTATCCCATTGGAGGTAGGAGCCCTTCTCCCTCCTGCCTGTGCTTCTCTGATGGGAGAACCAGCCTTCTCTCTCCTGCAAAAATTAGGAGAAACCAAATTATCAGTAGTCAGTTAGGAAATCTGGGTTGAAGTATTTGGATCTGGGGTTAACGTAAGACTAAGGATTAATCATAAATTCTATTTCTCATGGATCTATGTGTGCAGGTGGGCTCTCATGGTTTCTCATCTCACCACATTTTCCTTAGGAAGTCCTTTATCTTCATGGCCTTACATCTTGGGCTTCTCAGGAATACATGCCCAAACACTACATAATCTTTTGTCCTTTGCACATGTACTTTGGAGATAAATCCAGCCGATGCACTTTGCTGTCTGAGGACTGTTGTGTTTTCCTTTGTCACGTACTAGATGTAGTCACAAACTACCCCTGACATTTTAATTTCTTACATACACTAATGTCGTTTTTAAGATGTTTTTTATTTTTCTAAGTTGCAAGGTTGCAGCTGTGTGATCACTGTTGGGTTTGGCAGGTTCTGGCAAGGCTCAGGTGAGCTTTTCCCTCCACACTGATTTCAGCCAGAAAAGAGTTTTGTGATTGAGTGGGACCTCTTGTGCACTCGTTTGCAACCTGCAGCAAGTTTTATTCTCTCTTGAATGCCCCTTCTCCGTGGGAGCAGTTATATTCTTATGTCTTGTGTTGCTTTCTTCTCCTGTCTTTTCCACCTCTTCAGATTGTGAGCTTTTTGGACAGAAATTCCCTTTTACTATGAATGGTAAATTACACCTAATAACAAGACTCTGTTTTCAGTTAATATTGTCTGATGACTGATGCAAATAAATAATATTTATAGTACCTTTTAGTTTCATCTGTGATATTCCCTTAGCTTCTCCCTAGCCATTCCTGAAATTGTAGCACCTTTTAATTAGTTTTGACTAATACTCCCTCAGATTTTAAGGTAGGTGCACAGTGAATCTATATTATATCAGAGAAGTCAGCAGATCTGACTTTGGAACCCATGGGCTCTATTCCTTCAAATAAAAAATAAATCTAACAACTATAAAAAAAATAATGAAATTAAATGGGTTTAGTTGGCTGAAATATTTTTAACCACTTTCACAGCATGTGAATAACCACAGGAGGAGCTGGCTACATTGCACTGCTGGGATGGCGTTTCCCAGCTCCAGCCTGTTCAATGTCAGCTTCCCAAGATGTGCAGGATCCACTGAGGAGCAGTAATGAGCCACATGCATCATTCTTACAGATTTGGGGGTGCACTGAACAGTCCTGACATCACATTCTCTCACGAAATTGTATCAAACTTATCCGTAACTCAATGTGGCCCGACTCATCTTTGCCAGTTCACGTGCCAGGAAGAAGTATTTTTTTATTGTAAGAACAACTAATTGTTGGTCAGATACATACAAGCCTCACTGATGTCCTTCTCTCCAGAAAGGCCACCCTGAAACTGAGCCAGAGCTCCACCGAGGTAGGAGATTAGATGCCAAAGTTCATTTGGTTCCCTAAGTGAATTGTTTGTTGGTGCAAGAAATGACAAGTACCCTCTAGGGTGAGCTTCACCTTCTGCAAAAACTCTGAGTAAAGGTGATATTGTTTCAGGGAAGACAGTTCCCTTGCCATATTCTTTAATCACAGGATCATAGAACAGGTTGGGTTGGGAGGGACCTAAAAGACCATCTCGTTCCACCCCCTGCCATGGGCAGGGACAACTCCCATTATCCCAGGTTGCTCCAAGCCCTGTCCAATTTTGTCTTGGACACTTCCAGGAATGGGGCAGCCACAGCTTCTCTGGGCAGCCTGTGCCAGGACCTCAACTTATAGCAAAAAAATGTCTTCCTTAAATCCAAGTTCAACCTATCCTTTTTCAGTCTAAAACCCTAATAAAAAGTCTCCCTCCATCTTTCTTATAAACCCTCTTCATGTAATGAAAGACCACAAGAAAATCTTCAAAGCCACAAGAAGGTCCCAAATATTTGGGAGACAAAATTCAGAATATAAGCACAGCAGTTAGAAAATATGCCCTTAGAAATAAATAATCTTCCAAATATTTCTGGTTCTCCTCTGAGCCTCTTAATTTTGGATCCCACCGAAGCCCTTACAAACATCATGCTTTCCTGTGGTGGCTGTGTGACATACAGCCTTGTTTCCAAGTGGATTATTGTCCTTTTTGGTCATTCAAAGCAATATTTCATGTGATTTTAGTCATTATTTTAGCCAGGCTGCATTATCAGCCTGGTCCCTTCAACACTTACCTCTTTCAAACTCTACATCACTTAAAATTTCACCCCAAATTATTGCATTTTTAAAGGCGATTATTAATAGAGACAACAAAAAAATTGAGGCTTGAGAGCTTTTCCCTTTGACAGCCCATGAGAAGCACAAGCTCAACAACATGATGTATCAGTTTGTTCCTTTGATAGTGATGTGGAACAATAAATATAACGAGAAATTACATGAGAATTCCAGAACACCTGTACCTCTCTCTAGTGGGCTTTATTTCAGCGCCTAAAGCACACACATTTTTCATAGGAAATCAAAGTAATGGAAAATTCTTGAATATTTGCAAACCAGTCAAAAGAGTTCAAGGTGGCAGGGAAAAAACCCCAAAAACTAACGAATAAAAAGCTATTTTCTTCAGCAATATTTTCTTCAGGACCAGTAGCATAACCTAAAGTGACTTTACCATTGAGGCTATCATTAATCGAGCCACGTGAATAATTTATTTCAGTGTTTCTCAGCTCTTGGGCAAACTGATGGAGCTGCACAGCATGAAACTCCAATTGTGCTTGAAAGAAAGGCAACATTTTTCTCTCCCATTCACCAGACACCTTTGTAATTCAACAGTCGTGAATTAAAACTGGATCATGTGCTGGGAAGCAATGCTAGGATGAATAATAATCTGTGATATGAAGAGAGAGTCAAGTTTAGTTTGTTTGGCCTAGAGATAACAGCTGAGAGGATGCATCTTAACTCTCAGTAAACAAAGCAGGTGGGAAAATATAAGTGAGGGAGGAAAATGTTTAAGGGACAAATAGAATAGTCGGGGAAAAAATTATGTTGTAAATTAAAGGTGGCTTCTGTTCTTCAGAGGATGGAGTCACCAAACTGTTTTTAGCAGGAGCAGAAAAGCCAGTTTGACTGGAAGGTAAATAGCTACACATGTTTTCAAGGGGTTTTGTGCCACAGCGTTTTCAAGGGCAACTGTGACCCAACAGGCTCCTTATTTCCTCTCAAAACTATTTGAATTTAATAAAATTAAAACTGGGTTCTACATCTGGACAGGGAAACTTGTTGAATGCTTCCTCCTAGTGGTTTTCGATCAAAATGACATTTTCTACGTGAAAAAAAAAAAAAAAAAAAAAAAAAAAAGTGGGCCCTCTGTCTCAAGTATAGAGAGTGAAACCTGAACAGATAAATAGCTACCTGAATAAGTATTAGCAGCAAGCAGAGATCTTAGAGGGAGGGGGAGGAGGGTTGTGCTAAAAGAAAGCTGCAGTTTAAAGTTCAGAAAACAAAATCAGTGAGAATTTCCAGTGTAAAAGAGAATTAAGCCATTAAAAGGAAGCTGAAACTAGTAAATAAATCACTGGCTATCTAAGAAATGAAAAAAAAAAAAGTAAATAAGAAGTGGGTTTGGTTTAAAATGGGGCAGGGATAAGGTTTTGGATAGCTTAAAGTTGATCTACCTATATATATTATAAATATCAGGTAAGTAATCTCCTTAATTTTCAGTGAAAACTATTGTTAAGATGGGATCATATTTTCCTTGGCAAACAAGAAGTATTTGAATGGAAATGTGACTAAATCCATGGATGGACACAGAAGGGAATTTAAACAACGCTGGGGTCCAGAGTAACCCCTTTGCAAAAACTGTTGAGAACTGGCACATGAACCTGCAGATCTCTCTCTAAGCATTTTGTGAGAACCTGTCAAACCAGGAAAGGTAGCAGGAGAGAAAAAAATCCCCAAAATCCAATCTAAAGGCAATACTTGTATTAGAAAAGGAGGTAACAAGCAGCTCAAGCAGAGACTTGCTGATCTGAATTAAGTATATTGCAGGACTGTGGGACACATTTTGGGGGGGGAAATAATGAAAGATTTGAAGGACAGTGGAAAATTGAATAAAAAAGGTTTGAAATCTATTTACTAAGGAAGAAGAGTGTGGCAAATCTTATCCCCTGGTACCCTGAGAGAATGTAATAGGGCAGAGCATGAAATGCTCTACCGGGGGGCAAAAGGGAATTTGCTTCCAGGGGATGGAAACAGCAGATCCCTGTGGAGACCTGGATCAATTACTGAAACAGAAGGGTTGGGATGTGTAACGTGGTGCAACCCTGAAACAGAGAAACGGGAGTGAAGATCTGTGAGCTGAGACACAGCCCTTGGGGGCAGGCAGTGCTGAGGCCAAGGGGAGGCACTGCTGGGGCTGCACCTCTGCACACACTGGTACGAGATGCCCGAGGAAGATTCCTATGAACCAAGCAGGATTTAAAGGGTTTCTACAATGGACATGAAATTAAAAAGTCTTTAGAAAGAAATCTGGAATCCTGGCTTGCTCAATCCTGCAAAATGAAAGCTGAGGTACTTGAGAGGGGAATAAATGTTGGCGAGGGTTAAACCAGAGTATTGAGCAAGGTTTCTTTTGAACAGAGCCTGCATCAACCACTCGCCCTCCAAAGTCTATAGCAGGGTGCAGTTTGCAGTTTTCCTGTGGTGAGTTTTCCTTGTGGAAGCTTGCCATGATCCCATGGCTGTGGAGCAGGCCTCTTGCACAGAGGAAAGCTGGAAAATGCATGTGGAAAATTTGTAATTTGTACCCTACTGGTCTTAAAGCAAAAGTTGCCCCACAACAGCAAGATCCAATACTCCAATATGTGTTCGCTTATCCCATCAAGTTGATTGAGGTGGTCCCTGAGACTTTATACGTTGTGGGAGAGTAACACCAGAAAGTGGAAATGTATTTTTTTTAAATTTTTGAATTTTTGAAATGTTTTCACTGAAAGGAACTGGAAAGGCAGGCCAGTGCTGCCAAATACCTTAAGGGTGGGTTTGGCTTTATTTGACTGAAGTCATTTTTTCTGCTGGGGTTACAGCTCTTGACCTAAGGACATCAAGGAGAATGTTTGCCACCTGGAAATTTGCTTCCCAGTTCATCAGCCTCACATTTAAAATCACAAGCTTACCTCTTCATTTAAATTAGCTTGACTTCAGCGCCAGGTCACTGGTTTTTGATACATCTTTAATGCTACATTAAAATTTTATTTAGTACTTTCAATGAAAATATTACTTACTATCACCTCTGTATTTATTATTGCAATTTGAGTGGAAGGAGCTCCTAAAGCCTCTCACACAGGCACTTCCTCAACAATCATGCAACTTTTTGGCTCTTGTCAACACCTTCCTGTATCTGACAACCCAATAACACAGCTGAATTTGTCATGATTGTTACAGCCAGCATGGTATGCAGCCAATATTCACCTTCTTGGATGGAGCTGAAGAGCAGGAACCAACATCCAGGAGCTTAATTGGATGTGGCAAGAACAGAGTTAATGCATTCACTCATCAGGAGACAGCTGAAAGGGATAAACAATCAGGAAACAAACTATTTGTAAGACAGGAGATGAGTGGGTAGGTTGGGAGTGCTTGGGTGGGAGTTGGTGTCTTGGGTGTTTGCTTGTCTTTCTTTGTTTTGGAGTTGGGTGAGATTTTTGGGGTTTTTTTGGTGGTTTTTTTGTTGTTCTGTCTTGTGGACTGGTTGGCGGTTGGTTTTTGTTGTGTGGGTTTGTTGTTGGGGGTTTTTTGTTGGTTTTTTTAGGGGTGTGGGTGTGGTTTGGTTGTCCTTGTTGGAGTAGGGACTAGGGTTTGTTGGTACCCATGCTCTAAACGAGTAGCAACATCCATATCTAACAAGGCAGTAGTGCAGCTGTAGGTATATTTGCTCTATTCTTTAGAGAAGTTTTTGCTGTGGTTGGTGTTCTAGCCAGGCTTTCTATGTAGGTGGACTTGGAGAGTTTATCCTTGGTTTTTGTTTTTTTGTTTTGATTTCCTGAAGGAATGACTGCATTTGTTTGCCTGTCTGTTGTAAGGGCTGGGTTTTGTTGCTGTTTTTTTCTTTGTGTTTAGCATTCTGTTTGAGGTGTGAAAGGAGACTACATCTGAAGTTGGGGTATGTTTTTGGGGTGGGGTGGACAGGAGTGATTTACCTGTTTCTATTTTTACTAGAAAAGTAGTTAAATAGTTACCTTATGTGGAAAAGAAAATGGGACCCATTGTCACTGCATTCAGAAGTTCTTGCCTGTGTCTTACCCATGTTTGCTCATCAACTTTTCTTTTGCTTTAAATAGTCTGTGGAAATTAGCTTTTGTTTTGCCTTTTTTTTTCTCTGAACATGAATGCAGAAAGGGCTAAGGAGTGAAAATCAGTTAGAAAAAGCAATATATGAGAAGCAACAGGTGGTGAGTGGGAAGTGCTTTTCCAGCTTCCATTCTTGCTGTTGCACTCTACAATGCCCTCAAAAGAGGGCAGAGACCAGAGTCAAGTCTGAGGATTTTGTGTGATTTTCTGGGGATGGCTGTGTTTGTGTTGAGTAGAGCAATTCCCTCCAAAAACCTGGCAGAAGCCTACCCCATTTACAGTCACTCCCAAATAAATACTTCAACATAGATGAAAGAGTAAAAGAGTAAATAAAATAATCTCTCTCTGAAAGAGCACTCACGTATTGCAGACGTGAAAAAAAAAAAATTATTTTGCTTGATACTGAGGAGAATATTCAATATCCAGTCAGGGTCTGACCCTGCACTCAGAGGGATCAGCTTGGAAAAGCAAAATGTGGTGGTTCAGTGTGTGCATTGATGTGCTTTAATGGGACATTTCCAGTCAAGGGCATGTGCTCAGTAAAGAAAAAGGGGGGATGTTTGGAGTGATGGCGTTTGTCTTCCCAAGTCACCATTATGTGTGATGGGCCCTTGCTTGCCTGAAAATGGCTGAACACTTGCCTGCCTGTGGAAAGTGTTGAATGAATTAATTGTTTTGCTTTGTTTATGTGTGGCTTTTGCTTCACCTTTTAAACTGCCTTTATCTCTACCCATGAATTTTCTCACTTTTTCTCTTCTGATTCTCTCCTTGATGCTGCTGGTGGGGGAGTGACTGAGAGGCTGCCTGGGATTAAACCACAACAGACTATTTTTTGTGCTCAATGTGCAGCTCGCAGGGTTAGAGACAATGAGAGATTTGATTGAAATGTGCTAGATTGAAATGTGCTAGATCGATTTGACAGCTGTTACTGCCATTTAGCTATTAATTGACAGGCTCCTGTGCTTGCCATGGGGCTCACTTGCCTGACTGGGTCTTAGAGCCTCATTAGTGGCTCCTTTTTGCAATTGCTGCTCTCTGTGGAGCTGATCATGGTGCTCTGCTGGGCCTGGGCACATACTGATAACAGCTCTGGTGATGTGCCTGGGCTGGCAGATGGCCAGGGCATCGCTGGTGTGTCTGTGCTGCTGAACTGGCCAGCCTGGGACCCCAGTGTGAACTCCAATCAAAGGGACTGTGAACTGTGGATGAGCCCATGATGGAGCAGACATCCCCTGGAGGACCTCGTGCTGGAGCAGGTTAATGCCTGAAGGAGGCTGTGATCCTGTGAGGACCTTTACATTTGTGAAGAACTGCAGCCTGTGGGAAGAGCCTGTGTCAGAGGAGTTTGGGGAGAACCATTTTCCATGGGTGGAACACCACACTGGAGCAGGGGAAGCAGAGATACCCCTGAAACCTGCGGTGAAGATGATGGTGAGGAGCAGCTCCCTGCAGCCATGGAGGATGAGGATGTGGACCATGGCAGGAACCCCTTGTGGCAGCCAGGCTGGGGGTGAGGGGAGGAGTTCATTGCAGTGCTAAACCCTGTAACCTGGCCCCAAAGAACCAGGGGTGGAGACTGTAATGGATGGACCTTTAAATGCTGTAAGCCATGGTTTGAATTGCAAATTACAGGAATTACTGTACCAGGAGCCACCTGGACTGATGGAGGAAAAACATTAAAAGAAGTGAAAGAGCAGAGTGACCTGACCTGAGCTGGGTTTGGTGCCCAGTAACTGAGTGCAACACACCATTCCTCCTGTCCTGGGTGGCCACCGTGACTGATGGAGCCCAAAATTGTGAACTATAAGAACACAAAGGAGCTTGTGGTGCAGACCTTGTTAAGAAAACTACTCTGACCATTGATGAGACTCACTGGCCATCACATTCCCATCACCAGAGGGTTTTACTGCTGGGACTGAAGCCCCTTCAGAGCAGGTGGCTCCAGTGAGATGCTGGGGACTCTGCCTGGCTCCCTACAAGCCCCTCTCACATATATTCAGACCATGCTTCATCCCTTTGTGTGAAGGGCTGGAACTTCATGGCCTCTTGTCTTGGGCTCTGGACATTCAGAGAGCTCATCTGTCTATTGTATTGAAGGGTGGGAAGGGAGGTCATGGTCAATGAAGTTGTGTTGGATATTTTATGACCTGACTACGATGCAAATGATATGGAACAAGGGGCGGAATGTGCTGGGTTTGCCTGGGGTAAATTTTCTTCTTGGTAACTCATATGGGACCATTTGGATTTGTGCTGGACACAGGCTGTGTAATATAGAGGTGTTTTTGTTATTGCTGAGCAGGGCTTGCACAAAGCTGAGGCCTTTTCTGCTTTTCACAGTGCCTTGCTGGTGAGGGGAGTGGGAACACAGGGAAAATTGAGGGGTGACACAGCCAGGACAGTTGACCCTAACTGACCAAGGGATTCCAGACCATGTGACATCATCTCAGTGTACAAAATGGGGGGGAATAAAGAATAATGGGGGGAATAGTGAGTGGGATAGTGTTTGCCTTCCCAAATCACCACTATATTTGATGGAGCCCTGCTTTCCTGGGGATGACTGAACACCTGCCTGCTCATGGGGAGTGTTGAATGAACCCCTTGTTTTGCTTTGCTTGTGTGTGTGGCTCTTGCTCTACCTATTAAACTGTCTTTATCTCAACCCATTTACTTTCTCACTTTTCTTCTTCCAGTTCTCTCCCTGATGCCACTGGTAGGGGAGTGAGTGAGTGGCTGTGTGGTGCTTAATTACTGTCTGGGGTTGAACCATGACATGCATATATTTAGTAATTATTTTTTGTTGTGTAGAATTCACTCAAAGGTGGAGGGCAGAGCTCTGCTCAAGACTGGGTCTCTTGGCACTACCAAGAAAAGCCAGGTCCATCCTTGACACCTCCCTTCAGATGGAAGGGATACACATGGGTGAGATACCCTCTCAATCATCTCTTCTCAAGGTTGAACAGGCCCAGGTCCCTCAGCCTTGTGAGAGAGATGTTCCAGTCCCTTAATCAACTTTGTAGCCTCCACTGGGCCTGCTTCAGGAGCTCCATGTCCCTCCTGTCCTGAGGAACCCAGAACTGGACACAGCACTCTGGATGTGCCTCACTGGGGCTAGGTACAGGGGCAGGATCCCTTCCCCAACCTGCTGCCTTCAAGGAGGCTGTAGACAGGTGGGGGTCGGTCTCCTCTCCCTGGTAGCAAGCAGTAGGATAAGAGGAAATGGCCTCAAGTTGCACCAGGGTAGGTTTAGATTGGATATTAGGAGAAATTCCTTCACAAAAGGGGCATTCAGCCATTGGAACAGATTGCCCGGAGAAGTGGTGAAGTCACCATCCTTTGGAAGGGGTCAAAAAATATGTGGATATGGCATACAGGGACAGGGTTTAGTGGTGGACCTGGCAGTATGAGGTTAATGGCTGGGTTTGATGATCCTGCAGGTTTTTTCCAGCCTAAAGGATTCTTTGCAGTATCAGGCTAAGAGTTTTACAGCTGAAAGAGCTTGAGGGCAGGTCTCATGTCCACCCAGGCCTCCTTAGGCTGATCAGCTGGAAGATGCTGAAAAAAATAATGATAATCCCTTGACGCCCTGGTTTTTGCAGTGTTCTATGTTTTTACTTTCTGTAGTAGAATTTCTCATGCATTTTCTATAGACATAGTCCTTGTTTTTGTAACTGGCCTAGATTGTTTTGAACTTCTGGATTGTTTTTCATTCCTTTCTCCTAAGGTGGAGAAAGATGATAGACTGTGTTCCTATCCTGTAGAATTGCAGAGGTGTAACCTTCATCTATCAATTTATGGTTGTCTTAAGAAAGATATAAAAATCAGAGAATAAAGAAGGGCTTTTGGGCTGTCTTGCCCCTTTTGGCCCTTGCCCTGCTGCTTGAGTCTGTGTGTTTCTTTCGTGTCCAACAGTGCAACATCCCCTGGATTCAGTCTTAAAATTGCAGAACCACTTATGTCAGAAAAGACATAAGACTCCAAGATCATGGAGACCAACTATTAACCCAGCATGATCATCTCCCTGTCCTCACACTGTCCTCTTTTCAGAATAAGATATTGTCCCATCTTAATGCTCCATGGGCACTTGCAAGTAAAATAACATGGATAGTCAGAGTAGACTACAAACCCTGCATTTGAAACTTAATATAAGGAGGAAAGGATCAATGAGGAGCACCAGAGAAAGGTTTCTCCATTATCATTGTCCTTCAGTGCCCTTACAGGAAGCCCCACAAGAAAAGGAACAGGAGAAGAGCTCAGTTTAATTTGCCTCAGATTGGTCAAGCTTTTATCAGAAATTCTGAGTCACTTAACCACTTGTGACCACAATTTGCCCAAGATCTGACCTATGCAAGCATCAATAGGCCTAGAGCAGTCCCAAGGAAGTCCCCAGGATTGTTCTGTGCTGGAAAACAGCGTAGTCATTATTGCTGAGGTCTTTCTACCCCAAGCACTTCCCAGAAGCTGAAATGGCAGAGTTTGAATACAAACTAATAGGCATTACAATTAAAAAGGAGATTCAAATTAAAAAATAAAAAGGAAATGGTTCATGACTCATGTAAAATATCAAGTAAATGTAGTGGAAGGAAGTTTGCCTTTAATTAGTGTTAAAATGGAACAGGGAGGGAATGATGGACTGCAGTGAAAGAAGGAAGAGGGATCAGGGTACTAAATGCAGAAAATTATCACTTGGTATTTCCCTGAAGTCCTTGTGGGGATTTTCCTGTTAGCTGTGCCTCAAAGATGCTTCTCAAGGTGTGTTTCTAACTGTAGGTTGCAGGTAGTGTTTGAAACCAATCAATTGACCACCTTACTTTGACTGTGTCGGAGGTGTTTTTATTTCTGATGTTCTGTTAGAGAACAGAACAGGGGTAAAAAGACTTTTGTTTCTTGAATTCGTGCTTTTGGCACAAAAAGGAGGCAATATATTTTGACTTTACACTTTGCAAAGGCTCAGCATGTGGCCAGCCCCTTTTAGGGACGTAGGGAAACATAAAGTAGGGAAAGTGCTTGGACATCTTTGCTTCCTCCAAAAAGCACAAAAAGCTTTTCTGGAAACTCAAGCTCTGCCTTTCCGACCCTGCTAATCACTAGACCCCATGTAAATGCTTTTCCCCTCTTAGTGAAGCTGTTCCTCTGCTCTCTGAACTGCCTAATCACCAAATATTTGTGCTGGCCACAGGTGGCAAAAGCATGGTAATGGGTCATAATTCAGCCCAGCCCAGCATAACCTTCTTTCCCCTCTAAATTAAAATGCAGCTGTCTTCTGGTTAGACATAAAGTGACCTAATTTTGGAGGGATTGAGAGGTGAGCCATTTCAGGGAGATGAAAATTAATTTTACTTTAATGATGTGAGCTGTTATGTCTATCAGAGCACTGAATGCTTTCTTCACACTTGGACACAGTTGTTGACAGGGGCACTGTGTGCCTGTAATTATTTTTTTCCCCCCATTAAATTAGATTAGCTCACTTTAGGGTTATATCTTTTGAGTCTGATTGAACAAATGTAGCAATTTATCCAGGCGTTACAGGATTTCCCTGTGGATGCTTGATGAGAGCTGCTCCATGAGGATGATACACTTAATTAAAAGACAGAAGCTGAAGACTGATACAGATGTAGCCTGACACAGCAGCTGGGTTTGTGTCAGGGTCTCTTTGCTTATTGGAATTGAAGTGGGGGGATGAGAAGGAATCAGGGCTCTCATTAGAGAGGGAGAAACAAGCCCAGATCCCAGACTGTGTTACACAATGAAGTTTTAGCATCATCCCTGATGCGATTCCGTGTGGGATCCACACAAGGCGTTTGGCATAGTGGGTTGACCTTGTTTTTTCCATAGCATGATGTGGTGGGGCTGTGGGGGGGGTCCCAGTCCTACTGGTTTGTTTATTCCCTCTCAGTGGGGCTGGGAAACCATCAGGGAAAGGAATCAATATGGGATGGCCAAACCCTTTTTGCCTGGTTAATGAAAGAGCAATGTATTGGTGATTACCCATTCTTCATCCCACGTGCCCTCAAATCTCCCATCTCTGGGCAGGAAAACCCCTCGCTATCCTCTCTCCCTCTATTTCAAAGGGAATTAAAACAAATGACAGTATTTTTCTTTCCCAGTAGAGGGAGGTGTTGGCTAAACTGAGTTTTGCATGCCACAGCCTCATGGCACCTCGTGCCAAAGGAGCTTCTCACAGCACTTATCCCAAGCAGTAAAAGGGTTTATAAAAAGTCGAGGTCTGTGGAAAGTAAAAGCACTCCACTGAGTGCCAGCAAGGTGGGAGGGCATGGAGCAACCTTTCAAATTGTAAAGGAAAATACTTCTTTTTCTTTTTTGCTAAATAGAGTTTCACAAGTAAAAAGCAGTTCTAAACCTCTTTTTTTGTTTGTGTTAAGAAAAAAAAATTACAGAGTTTGTTTTAAACTAAAACTGTTCTCTAAACTCAGGCTTCCAAGAACTGCATATTTTTCAGACTTTGTTTCCTTAAAAAGGCAGTGACAAATGTGTAGGGGATATGGGCTGAAAGAAAAGCTTCATGAGCATATTTGGGAGAATATGGATCTTTGCAACCAGCACTGCTGTCCATGATCCCTTTAAGAATGCAATAATCCCTTTGTGGGGGAAAAGGTATTTTTTGGCGAGAAGTGAAGAGAAAGATGACACCAACTGATCTTCCATAGTATTTATTTTGCTGCTGGTACTTACGCCTATCTGACATCCACGTTTACTGGGTTTCACCTGACTTGCCTGAACTTTTTCAGACATTCAGTAAGCCAGCATTACCTGACTGCTTCTTGCAGAGAGGAAGATTTTGGCAAAGCAGCATGGTTTTTAATCAATTTTCCTCTCTCTGATCAGCCTGTCTATAGGGTTCCAATTAACGTGGCTACTTCATGATTAGTGTTTGCATTAGGAGTGGCTCCTGTGCGAAGGGTGTTCCCCACTTGCTGTGGGATTTGGAGCTGCTGCTTTCATGGTGTGTTCCTGGGTTACCTTTCTGTGTCTTCTGAAGGGAGGCAATTTAAAAAGAAGAACCCAAAGAGCATATAAATGCTTGAAAAGTGGGGGTAAGGGTTATTATTTGGGGGGATAGAAAATGGGAGAACCATCTCAGTCCTGCTCCTGGCATGGAAGAAATTTTAAAGGCAGCTTTCCCCTCCTGTACTTCTTCCTACCTTTCATTAAACTGATTTATTTCCTTTGTAAATATTGCTCTGTTTTTTTCTGTAAGCTGAATACAGACTGAGCTGATTTCATTATCACAGGATTGAGGATTTTCTAGTATTATGAGTAATTTCTGTATTTGTAAAGATACATGAAACAGATGGGTCATCCTGGTGCTTCAGCAAGGTTTTAACAGTGTTTCCTCCCTCTGTAAAAAAAAGCAGTAGAGTTGAAAATTTACAGAATTATCTCTTATGGACTGCAAAAGAAAGACAATAAATTATTCAGGACCAGTGGATGGGACATTAATGAAATTTTGTGGCTTTTCCCTCCTTTCCCTGGCTGTGCTACTGAATCTGACACTGAGGTGCTGCTGGCTTTTCACCCTGAGATCATTAATATTGTGGTTCTGAAGGAAGAAGGGAGGAGGACAGAGGACCTTTGTTCATGACTTGTGAGTGGAGCAAGAATGGGATGGAAGAGAATATAAAAAATCTTAATATATAATAGTATACATTATATAAAATAAAAATTCCCTCAAATATGCTATTCAGCCCCAAAACACACACCATCACCTGCTGTGTCATCAGCACAGAGAGCACTGTGCTGCAGTGTGTGAATCACACAACCACTAAGGCTGGAAAAGCCCTCCACGATCATTGAGTCCAACCATTAAATTAACTCCTTCACTGGAAGAAGCAGTAGGTTCAAGTCTTCTCTCTTTACAAGCCTAACTACCTCATTTTAGTATTTTTAGCTATTTGGGGCAAGAAATGGTAATTTTGGAAGTCATAGCTCCATGCCAGGCGTTTCTGAAGGTCTGAGTACCCCCACTGTGGTTGCTGGTTCTGCTGGCCAAGAGCTGGGACTGTTTCTGGGTGCAGAGAGCACTGATCTGGTGGGACCATACCATGACCATCCCAGTGTGGAGGATTTCCAGCAGAGCTCTGCTGCTGTGTGCAGCGTGACCCCAGCAAACATCCTTGCACAGAGTTTTTGCTCTGGTGTGAATTCTTTTTTAGACTGAATTTCAAAATGATGTTGGACATCCACTAAACATCACTGAAAAGATGTTGCTGCTTTTGTAAGTTTGAGATGTCCTGCAGAGAAGTGTTGGCACAGTGGCTGAGCTGCCAAGGACTCACCATTTGCCTCTATGGGATTGAAGATGTGTCCACCCCATAATCTCTTTGGGTCCTCACGAGAACCTGCTTCCCTTTGAGCAGCCACTCTTCAGCCTCATGTTGAGAGGTTAAATCCCTGAGCATTTGCCTTCTGCCTCACACATCTTTCTGTGCTGCTGTGGGGTTTTACAGGTTCTTCCCCCCCCAGGTCCATCTTTCTCTGCCTTTCTTAGTCTTCATCCTCCTCCATCTCCCTTTGTTTGTAATCTTTTTCCAGTCTCTGACGTCCATTCCCTCTTCTCAGCTCCTTCTCTCCTATCCCTCATCCAGCTCTTCCCTGTGAGACACTTCTTCATGTCCTGATTTTCCAGGATTTTTCCACATTTTGAATCCTTGACCATTTCCTTGAGCATGAGCTTGTCCTTGAATGGACACCTGCTCTCCAACACCTTCCCAGAGCCACTGCAGCCCCTCAGTTTCTTCCCTTCAATGATCTGCTCTTTTCCCAGGACTTTTCCCCACTCTGAGCTGCTTTCATGTGAGTATTTGTTACAGCTCCACACTCGCTTTCTAGAGTGGCAGCAGACACTTCCCAACGTATCACTGAGTTAGTAAAGCAATGCCAGCCTCCCCTGTTCGTCCTATATTACCTCACTCCGTGATTTGAGGGGTTTTTTTTCAGTTTTTCAGAAGTTTCTTTCACTTTTGCTACCCTGAATACTTCACTAGGCCAGAAAATCCTCACCGAACCTCTCTTCTCCTGTGAACATCCCTCTGTGATCTTCCCAGTTGCTGCTGGGCAGCTTATTTTGGGTAAAAGCTGCTGTTCCCACTCATTGGAGTTGCTGTTCCTTGAGGCCCGAGGCTCTGGGTCAGGCAGCTGCAGGAGCTGGGTTTGGCTGGGGGCGATCAGAGGGTCCAGCTTTGGCACCGTTCACACCTCCCTCCTCCCTCTGCGTGCTGAGGGACCCCTTGCTGTGTCCTGCTACCAGTGCCTCTCCTCTCCCCTCTGTCCCCTCTCTCCAAGGGCCCCGTGGCACCCCCCGGCTTCCACTGCAGCTTCATCCCCTCTCCTTCCCCCTCCCACCTTTCTCGCCAGTGTCATTCATCCTGCCTTGCTCCCTGGAGAGAGCACGGCACAGATGTGGCACTTGGCGACCGTGTTTAGTGGCAGACTTGGCTGTGCTGGTTTAAGATCTGGGCTTGATTATCTTGGAGGTATTTTCCAAACTCAACAAGTCTGATTCCGTCCCTCCCTCATCGCATTTCCTGCTGCCGAACTAAACAAGTCTATGATTCTAGCACTCCCTTGTCCCGTTTCATGCCGCCTTTTTCATCCTCCTTTTCCCTGTCCCTCCCTTCTTCTCAGCCCTTCTCATCCATCCTTCCTTCCTCGCCATCGCTTCTCCTTCCCTGCCGCTTACCCCTGCCTTCCTCCCCGTTCTCCCGGGGCCTTCTCCCGCTCTGTTCCCCGCTCCCCCCTCTCCCTCCTTCCCTCCCCATCCCTCCCCATCCCTCCTTCCCTCCCCATCCCTCCCCATCCCTCCTTCCCTCCCCATCCCTTCCCATCCCTCCCTCCCTTCCTCCCCATCCCTCCCCATCCCTCCCTATCCCTTCCCATCCCTCCTTCCCTCCCCATCCCTTCCCATCCCTCCATCCCTCCATCCCTCCATCCCTCCATCCCTCCCCATCCCTCCCCATCCCTCCCCATCCCTCCCCATCCCTTCCCATCCCTCCCTCCCTTCCTCCCCACCCCTCCCCATCCCTCCCTCCCTCCCCCACCGGCGGCAGGGGGCGCTGCGGGGCCGCCCCGGCTGCGCTCGGCGGGGCGGGCGGTGCCTCCATCCCTCCCTCCCTCCTTCCCTCCACCCTTCCCTCCCTCTCTCCCTCCCTCTATCCCTCCCTCCATCCCTCCCCACTCCCCCCCGCCGCCCGCCCGCCCGGCCGGGGCTGCGCTGGCTGCGCTCCGCTCCCGCGGCAGCCGCACAGACGGCTCCGAGCCATGCGCGCTCGGCGGCGGGCGGGCAGCGCGCTCCGCGCACGGCAGCAGCCGGGCCCTTCCTCCCCGCGGGACGGGACCGCTGGCGGACTAAAACTCTGTGGATACAATGAAGTGGCTCTGGGACTCTTGGTTTAGCAGGAAAAATTAAATAAACCAATGTAAGTTTCTCTCTCCTTTTTTTTTTTTTTTTTTCTTTCCCCCTCCCCTTTCCCCCTGTTTGTCTGTTGGTTTGCTTGTTAATAAAAGGATAATAAAAGAAAAAAAAAAAAAAAAGAAAGAAACAGAAAGGATGCCCGGTTCTGAGCGTGTCGCGGAGGAGGAAGGAGTAGTGACCGGATTTTCCCTTCCCTAAACTTTGCCTCGAGGCGGGAGGAGCGGCGGCACCGGCACCGCGACCGTCCCGTCCGAGCAGGGCGGCAGAGAGGGACCGGGAGCTGGAGCCGAGAGAAGTTGGCGCAGCAAAGCTTGCGTTGGGCTGTGGCAGCAGAGGATATAGAATTATATCGATATAGATACATATTGCTGTGTAAAGGTAATTCTGGCAGAGAATCGGTTTAGTTTCCATCTTGCCTCCGCACCCAGAAGTGCCGGAAAGAACAAGCAACGCAGAAAATACTCTGCAATTGTTTGGTTAATGTTACGTGGTGTCAGACGTGTTGGAGTGGAAATCTAGTGGCAGGTTTCGAAGGGAAGAAATGAGCTAGAATGGTTATTTCTGTGGTGGCAGGGAAAATGTATCGTTCTTCTGTATGACGGGAGTGTTGCTGGTATTACTTGTTGTAAGAGCTGACGTATTTTAAGTGTGTTTCTTAATGGCACCAAGCACCCCAAAGCTGTTTGTAGAACACCTTTGCTTAAAAAATTTGGAGTTTTTACCGGCACAAATTAAAAACTTGACTTGGCTCATGTAAATAAAAGCAAATGGGGCAGAGCTCTGCTGCACTCCAGCAAGGTGATCATGATTTTATCGAGGCAGCCCTGAGGGGAACAGTGACATCCTGGGAGCACCGTGAGAGAGAACGAGAGCTAAATTAAAGCAAAACTTATGCAACTGAAGTGTGGCTGCAATGGGAATAAATCAGACCTTCCAATTTTATTTTTCTTGGAGATTTGGGTGAGGAGCTGGAGATGAGCTTCTAGAAAGCGAAGAAACACACGAGCCAGGCACACCTATGGCAACAGGTCTTGTTTTGCCATGGAAAGGGTGAGCTGAGCTTTGTGAGTGCTTGAGCCAAGCTTTTCCAGTCACAGCTGGGGCAGTGGCTGCTCCTGCAGACGGCCCTCGGATCTGGAGTTGGTGGCCCCAATTTCTGCCACTGCTGGGCTGGCGAGCAGCTCTTCCCAAAACACAGGGCGGGCGGTGGAATAAACATGGTGATTCAAAGAGGATTTGTCAACACTAAAAATAAACAGGCCCGCAGATGTGTCCTAGAGGGTCATGTCCAGGCACAGCATTTTCGGGGCCAATGAGCCGATTTCGGCGATTTTCTGTCTGTGTGTCCTGTCCAAGGTGCTGAAGTTCATTTTGCTGCAATTTCCCAGGATTTCGGGGCTTGGCAGAAGTGGTCTTGGAGGCTTCCTGTAGTCTGAAACCGGCCAGGGGTTTCCCCCCCGGGTGGCATGAAGAAAAAGCAGGGATGTGTTTTCAGACACGTATATTTGATCCGTGCTTTTGGCGTGGGGAAGCAGGCCAGGTGGAGACGCAGATGGATCCAGCAGATCCTATAAGCTTATGGTGGCAGAGAATTGGAAAGGTCAGAGCTGTGAGGCAGTGAGGAGTGAAACCCTCTTTTTCTGATGGACCAAGAAAGTGGTGGTTTTGAAAGTGTCACTTCTGCTGGTTTGGGTGCATTGCCTTGATGACACACCTGGTTCTGAAAAAGTTGAGGGGAGCCCAGTGTCAGGATGGGATGGGAATGATACAACTGGAATTGGAATGATGTGCAGTGGTTTTGTTAATACTTTTTTTATTCTGGTGTAGCCTTTTCAAGTGGCAAATGTGGTTGACAGAGAGCTTCAGAAATAGAGGGTCCTTAAGAAAAAGGTCATGTCTTTTGGGGGCAAATGTCTCAACATGTAAGCAATGGAAGTTGTGGTATTTTTAGATTAATGTGCCAAAATGTCTCAGCCTTGAGTAGTGGAGTTTATGTAACTTTGGTATGGGGCAGATCATAGTATTGCCAGAAGTAATCACAGATTAATATTTTACTGAACTTGCTCACGATTGGATGTTGTAACATGTTTTTTCTCAGTTCTTGCCGCTCACTCTGAATCATTCATAGTGCAGCTCTGCTCTCCCGTCTGAGGCTCTGAGGGTTTCACAAGCATGAAGGGTCAGCTTCTAAAGGCAGAGTTCTCACACAGAAGTGGTTTGTGCTGCAAGGAGCCCTGCAGGTTTAAAGCATGCCAGGGCTCTGTACAGTGTGGCAGGGAACGGATCCTGTTTCATGCCCTCAATCATTCGTCAGAGGTCACAAAGGTATTCAGTTGCATCACTGGGTATGTAGCCTAAATTCCTTGACCATGAAGGGGGTATGTAGACCACGAGACTTTGTGACTCTGAATGACAACTCATGGGTACAGACTTTAAAACTGCAGCAGAGTTGAGAGCATTTTATTCCTGGCTTGAACCAGAAAGTGGCCTCGGTTCTCGCTGTGATGGACTAACACCTGTGGCACCAGCTACCCCCTCCCAGGACCTCTACAGGTTACAGGAAAATGTTGAGTAGTTGCTGTGTTCTTGATTTAAATGTGTTGTGAAAATTATGGTTAAAAATTTACTGATAGAAAATGTCATCTTGACTGGGAGATTTATGAAATGTAGCTACTTTTAGTTTCTTTAAATATCCTATTTATGATATTAGATAGGGATTGGTTTAACTTCTCATTGCCTTTTTCTGTTCAGTGTCTTGAAGGAACCCTCTGTGTATATATATATATGAGTAAAGAACATTTTGGGTTGCATATTAAAACACGTTGGTGGTCATTTGGAAATCCTGGTCATGCTTTTCAGAAGGAACATGTTATCTTCTGTTATCACCTTCAGAGCCTTAGTTTTTGGAAGTTCAACTGGAAAAACATAGAAGGCACCTGTTGTTTTCAGAGGGTCGGTGCTCAGATCTTCCTGAATATTGCTGCCTCGTAAGTTGTCTCTGATGGTGCTTAAGATTTACTCTGGAAAATTATAGATCTGATAGTTAAAAGGTGACAACAACTAATTTCTTAGTTCTCTCAAATAAAACTTTGGCAACACAGAAGCAGCATCACTCTTAAATATCCACTTGACTTTTCTACTTTGTGTTTATGCATTGTCTTGAGGTAGGGCCTTAATCACTGTGTAAAGCAATTTATAGTTGGAGTTCTGTCATTGCTTCTCCCTTTCACCATCTAAGCTGGAGGAAAACACATGAAGTCTGTTGAGTATATTTCTGTTTGCTTGTAGTGAATATCTCTTCCATGGTGTCGTGGATGATTGCAGTCAGTTCAGATAAACGTGTTTATTTCTCCTTTAAATGGAATCGTCCTTATGAACATCTACCAAAAGGAAACCCGGGTTATATTTCTATTGATCTTGGTTTATTATTTACTCTGCAGACCAAACTGAGGAGCCCACTTTGACCTGGCTCTGTCTCTTTGGGTTTCTCTTGCAAAGTGACAGTTTCTAAATCAGGAAGGAAATCAGGTCACATTTCTGGCTCTACAGGATTTATCTCATTGCTCTTCTTTCAAAGTAATTAGAGTTACTAATAATGAGGAAAAGAAAACTTTTCCAGAACTGGAATGTCCCTAACTCCTCTCTCCTTCTGGCAGTTTTTGTGTCACTGAAGAGATCCAGGTAGTTCAGAAAGTTTGTTGTGGAGGATCCTTTCACTCTGCTGTACACATGGTGCCTTCCTTTCAGTGTAGCTGCAGGTGATCTGCTCACCTTTACAAATGTATCTTCTTGTCCTTAGGTTAATTATGTTTCCTTATTTATTCCCCAATAATTCTGGAGCTGGTGTTGCCAGCTCCAGGCTGTCCAGTTGCAGTCAGTGACATCCCAGATTTCAGTTTGGGGGAAGAAAAAGGACACATTTATTAAAGTTGTCCCCTGTCCCCGTCCCTCAGCTGGCTCGGGACAGAGTGATTTTGTTAAATTCATGCAGCACCAGCTGTCACAATCACTGTTTGTACCCCTCCTTTTCAGGTTTCTTATCAGTCCGAGTTCACAGAGGCAAATTCCCATGAAAGATTCCAAAAGAACCACAAAAATTCCCTCTCTTCTCACACTCCCACCTTTGAGGAGGTGTAGCTTGGCCTCTCACGAGGAGGTCACCTTGTGAATCATTAAAGTGCAAAATTTTCATTGGTGTCAAAAGATCCCTTATCTTTCATGGCAAAAACATGCCTCACTGCTCTTTGTACTGAACAAAGCCTTTGCTAATCACAGTTCTGCATAGCAAGAATGGCCTGAGTTTTGTTTTTATCATCATATTGCAAGAGCTTTTTGAATGTAGAGATTTGACACATCAAATGATACTGTTGTACCAAAACATGTAGAAAAATTTAAAAATTCTGTTAAGCTCCAAGTTTTCTCTTTTCTTTTTTTTTTTATTTAGTCATAAAATTAGAGGTTTTCTTTTATATCTTGAAAGAAATAAGTCCATACTTTACTGGATTATTTATTTAATCTCTCAGTTTGAATTGAGTTTTCCCAGTTTGCTAAACTTTTCCTTATTACTGCAATGCTGAGAGCCTTATCAACAGGTTGTAGATTCTCTTTAAAGCTTGCTGGATTCCTAAGGTACTAAAACTGCTCTGCATTCAAGTTGTTGTTTGAAAGATATCTGCAAGTTGTGCTTTATTAATTTTAATCCAACTCTAGTATTGAACATCTAAAAAGTTTTGCTGATTTTATTTGCAAATGTTTAAAGTTAGGTGACTGAATGCAAATCATGGGCACAATTAAGGCGTGTTGGAAGAAATGAGTCTTTCTCAATATTCACGGCATTTGAAGGTTGATTGTGAGCACTAAGCCAAGTTTTAGGGTTTTCAAGGGGTCTTGGGAGTTGGGAGTTGTGCCTGAGTTTTTTCCTCTGTTGATTTTAAGTCTTTAGAGAAGACAAAAAAAAAAAAAAAAAAAAAAAAAAAAAAAAAAAATCTGTGTGATACAAAGCTATAGAAAAATTTGTCCATGAGCATTTTTTTATTAAGACCCATTAGCTGAAGATAGATTAGAGATTAACTTTTAAAGCCAAAATCCATTCTTAAAGACTATATCTAGTCTTCTTTTCCCTATCATAATGAAATGGTCACTTTCCCCTCCCAAAATGGGCAGTTCTGTTAGAGGCTGGATCCGCCACTGCTGCTCCCGGCTGGCTTGCAGCACGTTGGGTCTTTGCTTCAGGTTTAGGAGAACCTTGGTCCTGGGAAACCAAAACAGGACAGCACAGAGGGATCACTTCTGGTTATTTCCAGCTAGCAAAAATTCCCCCCTTGTAGGAGCCAGCTCAGTTTTTGTGCCCCACTGCCAGCCCATTCTGCTCCTCCGAGGAGCGTCTCTGCTGCAAGGTCAGACACTGCCCCTGGGAAATCCCACAAAACATGAACTTAAAAAAAACCATGATGATAGAATAAAAAAAGCCCCCTCCCCATGGTGTAAGGCTCATGAAGAGGAGCAACTCTGTCATGAAGTTTTTGTTTTGACCTGTGATGCAGCCACCAGAAGTGGACAAGAGGTTTAGGGAGAGCAGTGTTAGCGGGAGGCTTTCGGGGAGAGGAGAAAGGAGCATCATTAAAGTGTTACAGCCTGACCTGTAGATAGGCACTTGGTGTTGTCTGAGGCCTGACACGTTGGTAGCACGTTACATAATGCACAATTATAAAATCACACTAAAGCCTCTTTAAAATACCTGCCTGATTATAACAGGGTAATTATGCCGCCTTTAATAGAGCTGAGTGCTGCGGGGAAGGGACCCCCCTGCACCAAACTTGCTCCCGTGCCTTCCACCCCGGATGCAGCCGGCGGTGCCATCCCCGTGGAAGCCCTAAACCCTCCAAAACCCCCTCGGGGTGTGTGCCTGCTCCCCGTTTCGCTCTCGTGTTACAGGGGTTGTCCTTTCCTTCCGGACGCATTTCTGCCTGTCGCTGCTCCCCATATTAGTCCAGCCAGCGCGACGTGACGCGGCCGCCCCCTCTCCCTGCCCGGGGCCGAGCACATCGCCTCCGGTGCTTCCCCAGCCCGGTGCCCAGCCTCGGACACCGCACATCGCCTCCGGTGCTTCCCCAGCCCGGTGCCCAGCCTCGGACACCGCACATCGCCTCCGGTGCTTCCCCAGCCCGGTGCCCAGCCTCGGACACCGCACATCGCCTCCCCAGCCCGGTGCCCATCCCGGTGCCCAGCCTCCGACACCGCGCTGGCACCGCAGCTCCCGTGCTGCCGGAGGGGCAGAGGCACTGCCGGACGTGTCTGCAGCGAGAGGGTCTGCAAAAGCACTGCAAGTATCTCAACGATTTTTTTTTTTTTTTTTAAATTTTTTTTCCCCCACCCCGCATCTCTTTTCAACAGTGTTCCGCGTCGAGAGGGCTAATCCGGTTCGATGCGCGCGTGTAGTTCCCATTCAGCTGCTCCGTGCCGCGCTCCGGGTCCCTTGGGAAATCACCCCTTCGGAGCTGCAGCCCGCGGCAAAGTTCCCCGGGTTTGCCGGGGTCCTCGCAGCTCTTCCCTACCCTCCTGCGTCCATCAAACGGAGGGATGAGTCCTCTTCTCGGCTCTGCCGGCGTAAATCCAGATCGATTTGTTTGATTTCAGCAGAGCTAATCCAGATTTACACAGCCCTTTCCCCGAGGACTTCCCCCGTTTCTCGCTCTAGGTGGCCGTTAGTGGGCCAATGTCAAAATACATCTGATCTAGGCAGATTCCCTGTCTCCAGACATTAATTATTCCCTGGCAAAAGTTTCTGAGGAAGAGTGGTTGGATTTGAAAACAATATACAAATTCTGTTGCTAATTTTAGAAAGTAAGGGGGATTTTTTTCCCCTCCTGTTGAAACTAAATATAATTTGAAAGATAATGTACAAAGACTTAAATATAGCCTGCAATTATACATGGCATATGAATAGTTTCTCTTGGTTTTAACATGTTGGTTTATTTTTCCATCTTTCTCGGCAGACAGCTGTTAGAAAAAGGGAGAAAAGTAAATAGTTCTTATGAAACCGTACGTCATAGCTAAAAGGAATTATAAAAAAAAGGAATTATCATATGAATAAGGGAAGATAAAGACAAAATAAATCCTTTCTGTGCTTTTTCCCCTTGCCCCATCCTGCTGTGACACTTCTGTAGTAGTACTTTAGCTAAAGAAGTACTTGAGTGCTTCTAGAGCAAATGTCCTCTAGGTCCACCATGCTCCTGTTCCTGCTGGATTCAGGCAGTTTTGAATTGAGGCTCTGGATCCTTCATGGGAGGATGAAGCTGGGGTAGAAACTTTCCTAGGAAAATACCTGGGTTCTTGGGTTCCCTTGCCCTTGGTGGAAATTTTGCTTGAGTTACACTGAGTTTGCTTTTTTATGAAGTTGCTCAACTTGACAACTCCCAAAAGTTTTGTTGTGTCCGCGCAGTGTCTGAGCAGGCACCTGCAAGGTGTGCAGATATCCTGGCTTGAAGAACTTGCTTCCTCTGCTAGTTGTGAAACACTGCTCTGCTCCTCAAGTGCTGTTACATCTGGGAAAAATTGTTCTTTTGGTTAAAAGTTTCTTGGGGTTTTCCCTGTCTTGTGAAACCTAAGCAGTGCTGGGCTGGAGGGTCTTGCTCTGAGTGTTGTGTGCTCAATGTTCAGGACCCAGTAAAGCTTTTCAGCTGCTTCTTAGGATGGTCCAGAAAGAACCTGGAATCACTGCACTGGGTCACACATTGCCTTTTTTTTCAAAGTTATGGAGAGTGGCATAAAAGACCCTCAAAATAACAGCAATACTAAAAAAACCCTCCAAAATGATGGTTGCATACTCCTCATAAAAGGCAAGTGGCTGCATATGAGGCTATGATCCAAAAACATTGAAATATTCTGGGCTGTGGTTTTCTTTTATTAATTAGTCTAAGTGATGTTCAGAACCTGAAACCAAGGCTTTTAGACACATCTCTGGTGCCTAATTCTGCTCAGTGTCTCATAACAGGGTGAATCAGGAGACTGTTTGTTGAAGTCAGTGATGCAGTGTCGATGTAAAAGCGACAGAAGGGAGATGGAGGATTTGTTTACGAGCAGAAAAGTCCCCTGGACAGTTTAACACTAACAGAGAAAATTACTGAATAGCTGCAAAGCGCAGAGCTTAAATGTAGCTGAAATAAGTCTTCTGGAGCATTTCCAGAACTATTTTAAGGGCCTGATCCAGAGCTTGATGAAGCCAAAAGTAAAGCTCTTTTTGACTTCTTGAGATCTGATATTACACTTTGAAACATCATTCCCTCTCTGGAATTTTCTAAAGCTGTCTCCTAGGTGGTTTTTAATTAACTATTATGCCAGATGTAATGTCTTTTGTATCCCTTTAGTGCTTGGATTTGTTAACTATAAGAAAGAAATAATAGCATGATGCCTTTGCTGCACAGGAAATTCTGATTTTCTGTGTGTTTAGTCATTAGTTGCACAAGCTGTTGAAACTCATCTTTTGTTGCTTGGTTCTTCCTCTGGTTTACCAGTGTGTATCTGTCTTATTCTGTAGCTTTTGGATCCACCAGACAACTAGATTCAGAGGTTCAGGACTAAGGGATGTTTGGCTTTTGCAAGTGCTGTTAAAGGATTGAGACTAGAGAGACTCAAAGGAGCATCCTATGTAAGAAAGTGACTGTGTGGTGACCCAGCCACATAGTACACATCAGTGAATTCACCAGGGTTCCACAGGGGACAGCATTACTTCAGTAATGTGGGTTTACAGAATTTTTGTTGTGTTATTCCATATTATATTCTATTTTATGTTTAGTGTCCCGTTGTTAGGCCAGTGACTGCTTCACCTCCACCATCCCTGTCTGTGAGATCAGGTAATGCCAGGTGTAGGCTGTAATTGTGTAGTTTTAAAGGGAGCTTGTAAACAAAGCCCCGGGGTCTCAGTGCATTTTGAATTAATCTGAAAAGGCTGTATCTTATGGATTCCGTGCTGGATCCAAGCCTACTGAAGATCCCTGTTGGCTTCAGGAGGTTGTGGATAGGTCTTCATGTCTGAGGAGGAGTGGGTGTCAGGAGTTGGGTATCAAGGGTGCCTCGAGTTGTGAGAGAGCCTGGTCCTGTTGAGAGACTGGAGGAGGTGACAGAGGGACAAGGATGATGTCCCAGAGGACATGGCCCTTGCTCTTTAACCCTGCCCCATGACCTTGCAGCTGAGTCTCCCTCCCTGGGTGCAGGGGGGAATGTTTGTATTGGCACCACTGCCCACTTATGTGCATCAGATATGGATTAATAACTATATATAAAATAGATGTTTTATTTATTTATGCATATTTACACAAAAAACTCAAATTAGGAATTAAGCAAGGGTATTGAAAATGCAATTTCCAGCTCCATCAGTGGCGCACTCCCCATTTTGCTGGGAACTGGCCTGTCTGTGGTGGTGCCAGATGGGATCTGTGTGCCCAGCTATGGCAAGAAGCTGGTGCAAAGCAGGATGAGAGGCAGCAGGGATCCCACTGAGGACACCCCTGCCTCGTGTGCACCCATGCAGGGAGGCTGTGGCTGTTTCTCCCCCAGCCCTCGCCCCGACCATCGCTGAGAGCGGTGCAAGGAAGGGAAAATGGAGGGTGTCCCTGACCCCGGTAATCTCCAGCTGCCACCGAGCCTCCCGGGAGGCTCCCGTGGCCAGCACAGATTAACACAGCCCACAGCAGGGACTGGCCTGCGGCCAGCATGGCCCCGGGATCAAAGGAGCACGGAGGTGGCCGAGAGCCACCTTCGGGCCCCTCCTCCTCGCCTCGCTCTGCAGCAGCTTTTGCCATCCCTGATAAATCAAACCCACCCTCTGCCGCCGGGTGCAGATCAAAATGCTTCTTTCCCTGTATCTTGCATCGGGTGTTTGGGTCCAAGGTGTGTTTTCAGAGCTGACAGTTGGATAAAGTCTTCAGGATCTTGCTTGGGGAGCAACATGGATGTGTGCTGGCTGCCCTTTTTCTTGATGAGCAGAAACAGGGTGTTCTGAGCCCAAAGGATAAATGATGGTGGTGTGAAGCTGGGAACCATCATGAGGATGTCACAGGCAGACCCAGGGCAGAGGCATGGAATGAGCTGTGCCCAGCTCTCTACAGTGTCCTTGCTGGCCCAGCTGCCTCTAGGAGTGAAGGAGCAGGAGGGAACTGCAGGCAGCATTATTTTAGAGTTTAAAAGGTCACAAGGAGCCAGGGAAAGCACAGAAATTGGCATCACAGCACTGAAAATGGGGTATTTGAGTGGCAAGTTAGTGCCTTGATTTGGTTTGCAGTGGGTGGTCTAGGTAAGAAGCTTTATTTCTCTTAGAGAGGTTATTTTTGAGGGCTGTTCGTTTGCCAGGATCAGGAGGAAGGTGGTTTCAAACATATTTTGGAGGGATTTTCAGTGTTGTCCCCATCTGTTCCAGCAGCCCTTGTGCCCTAAAATGCAGAGGCTATTTCCTGCTGCATGGCTGAGCCCTTTCAGGGAGGTTCCTCATCCCATGCACTCCCTTGGGACACCTTGATTTTCAGCTTCTCACCCCTGGGCTGACAGAAGCTTTGTAAGGCAGGGACTGCTGCTGACCAGCACTGCATGGCCACAGAGCTGCCAACAGCCAGCTCTGGGAGTGAGAGGTTTGTTTTCCAAGGTGGGGCTGGTGCCAGCTGCACTGTTTTAAAGGTGGGATGGTCCCCAGGGGTGGCTGAGGAGCAGACCTGCCTTAACTTCTGTGTCTGTTGTGTTATCCCTTCCCAAAAGTAACCCAAAGTCCTGCTCAGGTGGGAAAAACAACCTGAGCAACAGCCTGGAGGAATGGCCTTGCAAGGGAATTTTCTCCTCTCACTTCAGTGGTCCAAAGTCCCACCCTGAATGCAGAGCACGATCACTTCGTGCTCATTTTAAATTGTGGCAGCTGAACACACGCTGGTTTGCAGGACCACGTGGCCCAGGGCATGACTCAAAATACAGCATCTCACACATTTGGGTCTGGGGAATGTCAAATACGTTGAATATTTTCTTCCCAATGCCAGTTTGAAAGCTAGTTTTATAGTCACAGCTAGCATTGCAAATGTTTGGATTGTCCCCTGGTACATGATTTCTTCCAGGAGGTTCCTACAACTTTAATAAATGTGAAAGTTGTGATTAGCATGGGAGATCATCGCTTATAGCAACTACACAGTGTATTAGGCTACCCATCAATCTTGCTGTTAGAGCACTCTGCAGAATTCAATAGGCAATGTTATTTACACTGTTGTCTTTAGGAGCTTGAGAAACTTCCCAAAATGTCGTACAATCCAGGAAAAAGCTTTGCTGCGAAGCAAGTTTGCTTCATTGATTGTGCTTCTTCACTTTGGTTACTGAATGGCAAGCTAAAAATAAATTAAAAAAAAAAAAAACAACCAAAAACAAACCAGTATTGAGATCAATCTCTAATTGATTTTGACTTGTCATATCCAGTTAAAAGCAGAACCAATGCTTTCTGAAATGTTACTGATGTTCTGGAGCTTTGTAAAGCTGCATATGAGAGAAAGCATCAATAGCAGAGTGTAAGATCTCTTAATTTAGGCTTCATACAGAGTTTTAGGCGCTTAAATGTCAGACTAAAGTTCAAGTGTTCATCAAAGTCCTGCGAGGATCTCCAATGTCAATGAAATTCCTGTTAAAAACTGCCCTGTGAGGCTTTACTGCCAGCAAATGCTGGTTCCTTGAAACAAAACTTGTGTGGACTATTGAAGAAAAGGCCTTCAGAGGGTAAAGGGAGGCTGAAGAGAGTTTCTGAGCAGGAAACAATGAGGGAGCTGCTGTGGGAGCTGCCACAAGAGCCAAGCTCAGCTGCTTTCTTCAGCACTGGGTTGGCTGGGGACACCATCCTGGAGGGCAGGGACAGCCTGCATGGCTCTGTCCCCACACCTCCAGTGGGGCTGGGGGCTCAGATTGCATCTCCAGGGATAAAGGTGCTGGAAATCACTCTTTCCCAGAGGCAGGAGGGCAGGCAGGGACCAGACCCCTCGTGCTGTGCTTGGCATCACCCTGGCTCCCCATCCTGATCCTCCCTCTCCAGCAGCACCTCCCGGCTCTCTCTGCTAAGGCTGCCGCTTTTCTGGATGTTTTCCCCTGGACTGCCAGCCTTGTGCCTTTGAGGGGGGGATGGAGGGAGGGGAGAGCCAAAACAGAGGACAGCCTATTTTTAGGCTGACTATCTCCCACTCCCTGGAAGGCCGGGTGCCAATGAGGTGGAGCGGCGGGGTGACGATCGCCTGTCTGTACCGCAGCAGGTCGGCAGGAAGGGAGCACAGCTTTGAGACATCTTTCTGCACCAAAGGACCCTGAGCCCATCTAGATTTTTGCAGTAATGTTTATTTTCCACTCCTGCATCTGCTTATTTTTATCTGGATTGCTTTCTCCTCCCTCCCTCCCGTCACATTTTATAACAGAGCTCCGTGCACCCCGTGTTCTGCGGTGTTTTGAAGTCCAAGTACAGGATTTTGGTTTGTGCCTCTCTGTTCATTTTGTAGCGGGATAAGAAAAAAAAGACTGGAAAAATTAAGCTCAACCCCATAATTTAGAGATTGTAAAGCCATGAAATAAAACTGTGATCATCTACTCTGTCTCCAGAATAGCAGAGGGCTCCACAAAATTAGTGTGGTTTCAGCTACAGCATATACTGTCAAGACAAGAGGAGTTCAGCAGGATGATTCAGTCTTTGATAGGTTATCAGTCTTTGGTAAAGCATGGTTAAATGATTTCTTAAAGTGTGCACATTATGCTTAATTAATATTTCTTTTGTTCCAGTTCTTGACCACTGGATTTTTTCTATATTATTTTGACAGAGTGCAAAGTTCTCTGTTATAAGGAGAGGAGCAGTGATGTTTTAGCTGTGTTTGTCCAAGGGTGCTGGTACCCTGATTAATTAATCCCTTTCCATTTTCTTTGGTGTGACCGAGCTCTTTGCAGCATTTACTATGAGCCTGATTTCCAGCCCATAATTGTCTTTAATGATACTTCCCTAAACCTTTCTAATTTATCAGCACAACCCTTGTGCTTTGGACATCAGAACTGAAAGGGGGTAATGTTCCCATCAGTTTCTATTACTGTCCCCTGAGCCCAGCTCTGCTGCTCTTTTCCCCAAAATGCAGAGAGGTTTTTGGTCACTCAGATCTTTCTGTTTATCCACATAAAACACTGCCACTATTGTGGTTTTCTTCTGGTGCTTTACCACAGTGTCCCAGTACTTTGGAAAGCAGCACTGACATTCAGAGTACATCTTGGCCGAGTCTGTAGGAACCTTTGGGTTCAATTGCCATAACTTGTTGATGTAGAAAGTCTAGCTAAAGAAACCTGGGTATTTTGTACTCCTTTTGTACACCTTTATCGCTGTTAAATGCAAAATGTCATTCTCAGCATATTATTGCTCCATTGCATGGATTTTTCCCAAGTACAGAACAGAAATAGGTATTGAACATTTCTGCCCTTTCTGTGCTGTTGTGCCTGACGGTACTTAAAGGATACATTTTGTTCCTTATGTGTTTGAAAAGTTCCTTCTTGCCCTTAAAAAGGCCAGCAATTTCTCTAGCTGCAGTTTCGTCACTGATTCTTTCTGCTCTTACACAAGCATCTGGATTATGTGCTACCATGTTAATCTTGACTTTGTTTCTTTTTTTTTTTTTTTTTTTAATAAAGTATTTTGCACTCTGGAGTGTGTGCAGCATTTTGGTTGTCATAGGATAGGAGGTAAAAACTTTTTTGAGCTCTTTCAGTGTGCAGGGAGAGTGACTGCATGAGCTCTGTACTATGTGGCCAACATGAGATTTGAAGGATGAAGCTGATATTTGGAGAGAGCTGGGAAAGTAGGAAAGGGAAAATTCCCCTACATCTCACTAAGGGTGAAATCCTTTCTCTGCAAAAAAGCCTCAGCAAAACAGATCTGCTTCACATCACCAAAGCTTGAAGCACTCCTTTCATTAAGGGACAGACTAAGGGGGTTATAAGCTCCCAGATATTGATACATGACAGTCTGGTATGGGTTCCCACATCAGGTCACATGATGGCAACTACAAATACCCTCTTTTCACCCCATGAAATATGGTTGTGATTTCATGCCACCTTCTTCTGGGTTTCTGCTGGCAGCCCACACATAGCTGGGGCTTAGAAAAATGACACTGGGGTCAAAACCAGAGTCACCATCCTGCAGCCACTGTCCTGCAGCTGAGCAGAAAGCTGCTCCTCTTTGACTCCACCCTTAGCTGGAGACTGCAACCAAACAGCACCATTGGGACAGTCTGTCCTCAGCACACTCCTGCTGGCCTGAACCACTGAGGACTTTGGGAGAAGTTCTCTGCCCTGTGGGAAAGCCCAGGGTGGGAGATGAGCTGCAGCCCTGGATCACTGAGCTGAACACCAAGGTTTGTGAGGAGGAAGGATGACTTCCCAAATCCCTGAAGCTGTGCAAAGCAGTGAGGTTTTCTTTCATTTGCTGGAAATATCAGAATT
This sequence comes from Monarcha castaneiventris obscurior, assembly GCA_026261815.1. Taxonomy (NCBI): domain Eukaryota; kingdom Metazoa; phylum Chordata; class Aves; order Passeriformes; family Monarchidae; genus Monarcha; species Monarcha castaneiventris. The sequence continues at coordinate 2,484,034 of JAMPIT010000230.1, forward strand.
CAGTCTTTCAAACCTCCTGATGCTGGGGTCCATTAGCAGGACACACAAGTCCTGGCTTTGACTGAACATGAACTCTGGGCTGATGCATATTTATTTATTAATATTTTCTATTTCATGCTGCTGATTGTACCAGATGCAGGGGAGAGAAATGACTTTCAAATGAGAAGATTTTTCTTAAGCCTAGAGCATAGCTGTACTTGGAATGCAATCTTTAATCAGTTGTTTGATGGAGAAATATGTAATGAAAGTGCAATCTCTGCTGGGTTCCCTTTCATCCCAGTATCAGCTGTAGGGTGGTGTCCCTTGGAAGAAACATGGATTGTGTGCAAAATAATTTAGGCTCTTTGTAACAATCTTGTTGCAAGGACCATCTACCTCTCTTATGTGCTTATTCATCTTATTTATCATGGCAGTGGTAAATATTAATAATAATGATAAACACAGCATGGTGGGAAAGCTGTGCTTCACTGACTTTTTTGGGGAAGTTGAGTATTTATAGTTCAGAGATTTTCTAACTGTTACTCTTGGATTCAAGTGTCTGCTTCTTCAGTTCAGCAGCAGTCAGGTTCGTGGGCTCTCAGACACAGGAGTGCCCTTAACCCCAAGGAGGCATCACTTCTTCCAGGAGCCCAAATCTTCTTGCCCCATGCACCCTGCAGGCAGTCACACCTTGAGCATGAGGAAACTCTGCTGAAGAGCAGCAGTAGCTCTCTATCTCTCTGTGGCTGATTTCCTGAGCTGTTGAGGGTCCATCTCTTCCCTCCCATCCCACTGTGCCCAAGGGGCATCCCAAGCCCTGAGAGCTTTTGTTTTGCACCTAAAGAAATCCCGAGTGCTCCTGTAAATGGCTGCAGTAAAGAGCTACTGGATGAGGCTGGTTTTTTTTCAGGGCAAAGCCAGAGAGGCTACTTAGCATAGTTTTACATGCTGCTAATGTGGTTTTATTGCTTCTAGGACCTGACCTACTATCGTTATGTTCTGCTGTATTATGTGCTATGGATGCTTTTACTCATTTGGAGCTGGTCCAGGGATCTCTAATGGGGCTCTGCACTTCATGACCTAGGTGTGCTCAGCATGACACCATCCCCTGCACTGGGAGAGCTGGTTTATCACACTGCTGTGGACTGGGAGGATTGGGAAATAGGGCCAGCAGCATGCTCTGCCTTGTGCTGCAGTTTGGATTCTGTGGAGTGCTGGGTGATGGAGGGAGGGACACCCCTGTTACTCCCATCATCACACAGGCTGTGGGTTTCTTTATGCTCCGCTGTGGACTTGCTGTGTGCACACAGAGCACTTCAGTCCAAGCACTGGTGTGCAGGGGATGTGGTGAGCTGTGAGTCATCCCCCACTCTTCCTAATGAGAAACCCAACAGATCACGAGTTAAAAATGGACAAAGAATGATTTTTGGGATTCACCTTTGCATGCACTGCTGTGCCCAGGAGTCTTGCAGCCATAATAATGGGTCTTAACATTATCCCTTTAGCCCTATGAGCATTTACCTCAGTGGTATATTTAGCAACATAAATTATGTTTTGTGTGTGTTTGGTGCTCCTAGTTTTGGCCTTCTCTCCCACTCTACAGCCTCAAATTGCTGAAGTGAATGTGTGCTGTTTGTTGTGCCTTTACAAGGTTTCTTGACAGCTATCAGCATTTTACATTTGGTACAGTCTCCTACTTTTTTTCCCCCTCCATGTACATAATACTGATCCAGGCAACAACATCTTGGCTGTAAGGCCAGTTTCTTTCTGAAATGCTTAAATACAGACTGAGAAAACCTTATTTTGGCTAGCAGTGACTTCTATGCCAGAGTAACTCATAGGGGCCTAGTCTGTGTTTTGAAAATCTGAAGGCCTCTCCTTTGTTTCCAAAGTAGCAATTTTATATTGGAATTGGAAAAAAAAAATTGTATCACGGAGGTGGAATCTTTGGATGACAATGTGGTTTTACTGTTGGGTGCTCTGACCACCAGCACACGTGTTTAACTTCAAGGAACGATTCACACCTTGTGTTACTTGCCCAGATTTTTAAGTGCTTTTTTTTTAGGGGCAGGGCTTTGATTGTCCAAATGCTGCTCCTGGATTTTATTGTCTGTGAGACTTCAGCTGTTTCTCCAGGAGGAGGGAATGGGTGAGGTCACAAGGCAGAGTGATCACAGGGCTGGAGTGAGGGTCAGACAGAGCTCCTTGGAGGCTGATCCAGTTGGGCTGGGAGGCTCTGTTGTTGCTCCCAGTTCAACCAGCCTTGAGCAAGCTTGGGCTGGCCTGAGATAACCTCCAAAGGCAGGGCTGCAGCAGCTGAAGCAAAGGGAGTAATAATTTTGGAGGAGAGGAATAGCACTCCAGAGAGGGAAGCCTGTGTTTTCTTGAGAAAGGGAGAAGATCACCCTGAGAGCTGTGTTTGCCTTGGGTACTCCTGAGCTGCCTGAGTGAGGTACCTGGGCATTCGATGACACTGCCAAACGAGGCTGGGAAATCGAGGCACTGGCTCTCAGTGAAGAGAAAATGAGATAGCTGGAAAGAAAAAACCCCAAACCAACCAAGAAAAACAAACAAAAAAACCCTCACCAAAAGGTGTTTAATTGGACAGAAATAATTTAGGCATCATTTCACCACAAGGAGCACAGTTTTCCTTATTTTTCAGAGTAGAACTGAGGGCAAACTGCAGGCCCAAAATCCTGTAGGAAGGACAGAGCAGAGACTTGGCCTCACACCATGTACTAGCAAATAAATTTTTTGTCCATCTTTTCAAACCTCCACAGATAACTCCAGAATGCCTCTTCCAGTCCCAGGGACCCAACGTAGGATCTTTCCACCCACAGCTCTCCAGAACTTCTCTCTTCACCACCGTTCATTTATTTTTCCCAAAACCTTCCCTCTCCTGCCCCAAATTCTGCTTAGGTGAACATTCCCCGTCGCCTTGCTTTTGCTTCCTTCCAAGCAGAAGCACCTCCCACCCCAGGAGACAGCAGTGGATTCAGTGTTTTCACGGACAGGAGCAGTGTGAGCATTCCTTACACGGTTAATCAGGTGTAGAGGAAGAGCAGAACCTGTGTGGCAGTGGCCTCGTGTGACCCCAGACGTTGCCGGGAGGTGCCTCTGTCTCTGCTTCGGTGCCGTATGAACTCGCAGCATCTGTGCTCTCACCGTGCGCTTTGCTGATGCAGGATGGCTAAAATGTGCTGCTTAGGTGATGAAACACAGAAAAGCTTTTGTCTTCAGGGCTGCTGAGTTTCCCAGCCAAGGTCTGTGCTGGTCTCCAGTCCTCAGAACAGGCCTCTCCTGCAGCCTGCCCAGCATTTTCTCTGCGTGGGGCTTGCTGGTCGTGTCAAGACTGTGCTGCAGGAGCAAGAGAGCGTTCAAAGGATGTTGGCATGAGCGGTTCTAGCCCTGATTCTAGCCCCATATAGGCTCTGAAAGTGCTCGCTCAGCAAAACTGCTGAAAATGTGCTGGAGAGCTTAGCCACAAGAGTACAACATCTGTGAAATATTTAAAAAGTAGTCAAAGACGGGGAAAAGTTAAGAGCAAATGGAGGAAAAAGCGTGCTGCTAGTTCAGCAGAAAAGACAATTGTACCTGCTGGTAGCAAGAGCAACTTCATCATCTGATGCATGGAGCTCTTCCAGCTTGTCACAACCAATACTGCGCACCCAAGGCTGTTTGTTGCATTAGCAATAAACCAGTGAGCGTGGGGAGCTGCAGCTCTTCCTGGCACACAGGCTGGGCACCAGCTCCTGCCTCTGCAGACACTGCTGCTGCTTAGACAGGAGAGGAGAAGGTGAAGACATGAATCGCCATCGAGGTCACGCTGTGTTTCCCACCTTCTCTGAACTGGGTGTTGATCAAGCCCAAGTGCTAAGTCAAGCCTCAAGTATTATCTGCTGTTTTGTGAGGAGGACTTGAAAGACACCTATCACCCTATAGCTGAGGTTTGTTTTGTTGTGGCTCAGAGAGGACCAAGCTTTATTCTAGGGCAGGGCAGGGCACAGGAGCAGCTGTCTCCAGATCCTAAATGGCAGCTCAGAAATTGAGCTAATGAGAAATCTGCATTCGGCTGTAAATGAATAGAAAGACATTAAATGTCCTGCTCTGAATTCAGCTGAGATTGAGGTGAGATGTTTTTCCAAATATGTCTGAATTCCAGAGGTAGGATCTGTCCTATGGATTCAGCTCAGCTCCATCACAGACAGCTGCATCAGAACTGGTATAACTGAGGCTAAAATCTTTCTTGGAGTTTGTTGCTAAGGTCTTTCCTGCTGAATGACGCACTGGGGTGAATTAGCAGTGAGATGTGTGAGTACTTTGTGTGTAATGTGCTCGAGCAGTGTGGTTTGTTCAGGAGGCAGATTGCCTCACTATGTTCTTGACAAAAGAATCTTGAAAGTTAGACCCCAGTTGAATGTGTTGCAATAATTCAGTCTTGTAGTGCCAGAGACCTGAATGAACCTGGTGTGATCTCCATTTCATATCTTCTGTATACCTGGAAAGAAAGAAAGAAAGAAACTCCTCTACAGCACAGGCAGAAATAATCCTCCAGGTCACAACTGACCCAGAGGACACATGCCAGACAAGGTGACAAAGAGAACAGCCCACATAACTTTTGTTTAAATCACACTGAGGTAGTCTTCTGCTGGACTTCACTCTGTTTTGTCTTGCTGGAGGTAAAATCATCTGACTTTCCCCAAGGTTCCTGTCAGTTCCAGGAGAGACAAGTGAGCTGCACCTTCTGGAAAAGGACTGCAAAGTAAAGTCATTTGCTTTTATGGTGGAACTACATAACCAACCATATTTGACTTTTCAATCCAGATTTTTCTCAGCATCTTGACCTGAACAGATCTGTTCACAGGATGAAGGAATACAGAAATGACAATAATGAGGAAAGAGCAAATAGATGAACCATCCTGTGGGGGAAAAGTTTTTACTAACTTCCTTTATGATAGCAGCCCTGAGGCTGCCCTCAAGACAGGACTTGGAGGACATGCAGACATTAAATCCTGAATCTTAGAGACGGCTAAGCAGATGTGGCCTTGCAAATCACAAGGTGGTTAATAATTATGGGTGTATTCAGGCTGCATGGGAAGCGCTCCTGAGGGCAGGAGAGAGAAATAGAACACAAGGTTCCTAGAGATCATGAAGACTGACCTTTCTGATCTGCACTGGCCAACCCAGAAAAAACAATTCCAAGTGTCATTTGGCCTTCCTGACACCTGAATCTGCATCCTTCCAATTTTTAAAGCCAGCAGCTTGAGTTTGCCTGTCAGATGCTGATTTTGAGGAGAGAGCTGCCTCCAGAACCAGAGCTTGACTGATGGGAGCTTGGCTGTGGTGCAGGGAGATGATCTCCCATTGTGGGCATAATTGCTGCATTCCTTAACTGGGAGAGGAGTGGAGCAAGCCTGCCTGGGTAGGACTTACATGGAAATGGCATTTTTATGGGAATGTTTGAAATGCATCTTACAGGCACCCAGTTAAACACTCCTCCCAGTCTGGCCACACTCCAGTTTAGAGTCCTTTGAACTTTTTTGCCCTCCAGGCAGAACCCAGGGTTGAGTTTTCCTACCGACTTCCAGGATGCCAGGTCATTGCTATCCACAGTGAAGAGAGCTCAACTGCCTAAAGTCTCGCCCCCAGCTCTGTGTTCATCTCGTTGGCCCTGATCGTGGTTTCTCAGGCTCATCCAAAGGCAGGCATTGTTTTCTGCAGCTTCTGTGGCACTGTGTCCACTGGCAGACCTCTGTTTTTAGCAGGGTTAGGAGTCAGACCACAGCTGGTAGCCAGGCAGTCTGCCAGTGTGCTGGACACATCAGCCATTTCTCATGATATAGAGCAGCTGAGCTAGATTTTTTATTTTTTTGCGCGCGTGTGTAAGCTTTGAAACACGTCGAGCTTGCCATGTGGGAAAAAGTTCTGTCAGTCCCGTGCTTGTCTGCATCCATTTGTGGCAAGGGCACAAGAGTTTGGGAGCATATTTCTGCTCCTGGCTTAAAACTTGCTTTCAGCATGTTGTGCCTGCGTGCACAAAACCTGCTGTTAAGACACCAAGGTCCTGTTTCTAGCTGCAGATTCTCAGCGTGGTGCGTGTAGTCAGGGAAATAAAACTAAAAGTGTGTGTAAATTCAGAGGCTGCTTCTGCAGCTCTCGTGCACCATATGCTGCTCTTGGGAGAGCAGGATTTCAGCCCAACCATCAGGCTGCTGTGGGAGTATTTCACTGCTGCTTTGCTGCCCTGGACAGAGGCTTTGCATGAAGTTATTGCCCTGAACCAAAAGTAGATCTGAGTGGCTTTCATGGTCTTGTTTTTCTGCATGGTCCTGCTTTAAGGGATTGATTCGTGTTACCAGTGTTGGTTTCCTCCTCTTTCTTCAGGAGCTAAGTTTTAGACTTTACTCTTTCAAGGCAGAAAAGGATGAGAGAAGAAACCACAATATCAATCCCTGCACAGAAACACTGATTCTGCTTTTCTCAGGTTATTATCCTAAAACAGGAAAAATAAGGCTCCCATGGGTCTGAGAGTGGCAAAACTTATTCATCATCATTTCCTGTAGGTCTACCTTGTTTATCTTTAACTCAGCCTTCCAAACCCATGGGCTCTTCTGACTGCTTGTGGGGCTCAATGGCAATGTGTGCAATGGCTTTTGAGGTTTCCTTTGCATGCCTAAACTGATGGACATGCTGACTTCCAGCTCTCAGAATGGATAAGGGGTTGGAGCTACACCACTACAGAAGAGGTACAAACTCCCACTGATTTATATTGCTTAGCTCTCCATTTCTATACCATGTGTTTAGTATGTCTGAAATATCTACATCTGTCTCAAGCGTGGTTGAAATTGGCCAATGGATTCAAAAGTTATTAGAGGGGATTAAAAGACAGACAGCGTGACCAGATAAGCCTTTTTTCCTCAGGAAACTAGGCTAAAAAGGGAAAAAAAACTAGTGCAAGGACTCCTGCGATGTCCTCTCTGCATCCTGGGGTTTTTTTCACTGTCTGGGGTAGTTAATACTAAAAGCTCTCAGTATTTACAAAGGATTGATGCAGCCTAAACAGAAATGGTGCTCTCCTTTCCTCTGCCTGTTTGTTTACATTACACCTGTGGTATTGAATGTCATCATCCCACTGATGTGAGCCCTCCCACCGAGTGCCTTGTCTCAGCAGCTGAAATCTGGTGTGTGAGAAGTGGCTCAGAGTTACCAACATCTGAACACCCCCCGTTCAAAACAGGGTTACGCTTCCAGGAGACAAGCCCCGTGGATTTGTACCTGTTTGCTGAGGGGCTGTAAGACAAGCCAAGTCATTTTTTATCCTTGAGCAGGTGATGAAGAGTCTGCTGCCTCTCCTCAGTCAAAATGTGAACGTGGAAATATTTCAGTTGAGTAGGGAAGATAGGCTGTGCCTATCTCAGGCCCAAATGCAACCCTGACTGGCACCTTTCACAATGTTTTGCAGTCTAGAATCTGCCAGCCAAGGTTCACAGAGCCTGGGACGTGGGAAGCCCATGAGGTGCTGTGCTTGGGCTCTAGGGAAGAGGATGCCACTTTGCATGCACAGCAAAGCTGATAACCCTTTGATCCCTGTGCACACCTCAGAGCAAACAATTGTGATCCTGTGAAGCAGGAGGAGTCCCAAACCCCGGGAAAGGGGTTGGGTTTGATGGAGCCTTTCATCTGAGGGAAGAGGGCTGGGAAAATTGTTAACCTCAGCTGCAAGAACAAAAATAGTTAAAGCCTGTGCAGGTATTAAGACCTGGAATTTAATTTCAAGCTAAAGATAGGTATGTTCCTGGAGATGGATCTTGAAATGTGAAGGGAAGGTATGAGGTTAGGATTTGGGGCTCTGGTAATCTTGGCATTTCTAGCCCAATTTTCTGTGTTACTGTTTATATAGCAGAGCTGGTACAGCTTTTCATGCAGACACAGAAATCCAGAAATATGAGGAATAGCTCTCAGTGAACCTGCCACCCCCATACACAAGTCCTGTGAGCCAGCTGGGCTATAGTGTTCTTCCCTCCCTTCCTGCTCCTGTGACATCCCTGTTGTCCCAGTGCCTGAGCTCTTCAAAGCATTGCTGGGGCCCACGAGGCAGCTTTGAAGAGCAAGATGGGGAATGAGCTCCAGTTGACAGCCTGGAGAGACTGTCTTGTCCCTCTGCACCAGTTGGGCTGGGGGTTCTGGTATTTGCTCAGCATCCTCAATGACAAGAGGTTTTATAGCTCAGAATCAGTGCTTTGAACTCCATTTGGAGGAATGAGGAGGTGGGTAAAGGGGTTGTTTGAGGTGATGGACACTAGATTAAGTTCACACCTGCCAAGGCAGAGGTTTCACCTGGTGCTGTTTGGGCTTTCAGTCCTTCTGAGCATCTCCCACCCCAGCTCATGGTGCAGCTGCACTTTCTACATGGGGAGGTGTAGAAAAAGCCACAGGGAAAAAGCTTTGGAAAGATGGGATCCCTCCATCTTGCTGGGGGAAGAGGTAAATAACTTCACACTTTTCTGCCCTTTGTCACTCCACAGTGTGTTTGTCCAGAGCAAAATAATTTAATCTGGTGCTACTGTCAAAGAACAAAAAATAGCAACAGGAATTTTTGGGGCTGGGCTTCAATTTAGAGGCTCAAAATGTTTGTGCAGAGTTGGAAATCCTTCCTTGCCCTTCCCCCTCAGCTGGGCACTTAACATGGTGAAGGAATGCTTGATACCCTGCCTAGTCCTCGGGATTAGTAATTTACTTTGTTGTCTGTGTTAATCTAAAGCCCCTGACGATGCAGCAGAACTTCAGCCAAGTTCCTCCTTGGAGGAGTCTGGGAGGAGGGAATTAATGTGGTGAGTGTAATGAAGCTCTGTGTTCAAAGGGGTCCAGGCTGCCCTTACCCTGCTCCATCAGCTGGGGCAGCTGGGGGAAACCCACAGTCCCACTGCAGCCAGGAAAGGTTCTGAGAGCAGCTCCATGTCGAAAAGCAGCTTCCCAGCTGAAGTCTGGCATTCCCTCAGCTCCTGGGGCCTGCAGGGCTGCAGTGACTTGCAGTGGCTTTTGGTGACTTGCTCTCCAGAGGCTGAGAAGAGACACTTTCTGCCTCTGCTTGTGCTGGGCTGGTTTTTGGGAGGTGTGGGTGCACGCTGGGTGCTCCAGAAGTGGCTCACTCCTCACGCCTGAAGCTGGCAAGGTCCTTTACACAGCACTTTATGCCTCTGCCCAGGCCCTGATCCCTTGGCAATGTATATCCTGTTCAAGGTTCTGCCAAATGCTTCTCCCACCCCAGCCCCCTGCTGGAACAAGCTCACACCCGTTGTTTTCCTTCGCTGCTAATTTGTGGTGGTTTATTTTTCTTCCTGTGCCACAAGAGGAACTGCCTGATATAACCTAACTCTGACAGACTCCTGATAGCAGCTCCCTCCCTCCCTCCTCATTCCCATTCATCTTGTGGCTCATTTTGAAATTGCCATTATTTCATCCCTCTGGGGCACCAGCTAAGGCTACCCTGATGATGGATGCTGCCAGACCAGATGCATAAATATTAAGAAAGCGGAAAGAGCCAGACCTGCAATTCTTTTGTGCAGAACAGTGATGAGGATGCTGTTCTTACAGCTGACCAACACAACTGCAATCTGAGCTCCAGGTTTAAAAGGCTGTATATGCTGGTTAAACTGAAGCTTTAACTGGGATTAACCAGCTTGTGGTCAGGCAGAGAAGCAAGCACTGGAAATTTTTACTAGACTGCTACTGGGTTTCTTCAGGACACTGGTCTGGTCTCTAAATGTACATTGTATCTTGTCTAAATTCTGATGCTGGTAGTGCAAGACACTTTTGTGACTAGATATTTGCATAGTTTTCTGAATCTTGACATGTGCATATTGGACCCTAGAAATGATTATGCTCTCAGTCTGGGGTGTAATGCTTGTAGTGCAGTGTCACAACTCACTTGCCTATGTGCCCACCTTAATAAATCTGTATGGGATTGCCAGAGGTTTGGTGCTATCAGAAATATTCAGATACTGGAAGAACAAAAAAATCTTGATTAATGCTGAGTTAGCTGTCTCTCCTCTAATGCTGTTTCCAGTTCAGTGGAAGTCTTGATAATGGTGTTTGATCTGAAGGCCACAGACTTATTGATGGTCACAGATCAAAATACCATTCCTCCTAATAAATTATGCTTCTCTCTTTCTGTTAAGAAGTGCAGCAAGGAGCAACATCTATAAAAGCAAGGGGAAAATCTGAGCAGTCCCAGGAAAGACTCATAGCACCACTCCTCAGGATAAGAGCCAAAGCATTGAGGTACTTTTCCAGAAGGGAAATTTGGGAAATGGAAATTGGATACTGGTGCTGTATCTTTATTTTGGACCTCACAGCATAACAAGGCTCGTGGTGTTTCTTTTCCTTCCTGTCTGCATCCTTCTGCCCATCTATCCCACCTTAGATCAGATAGATCTTGGGGAATTGGAGGATATGTAGCTCAGAAATAGTATTGAAAAGGCACAGGATATTCTTTATGGCTCAGCATTGCAGCTAATCGTTCCAAAAGTTTTTGATTAACTAAAATCAGCCTAATGTTCCCAGTCTCCAGAATATCACCTCTTTGTTATTACGTATGAGCACTGAGCAAGGGCTGTTGGTGTGGTCTCACAAAGATCTCAATAACCCTGCAGCCAATGCCAGCTGAGAAAACTGACGTTTTGTAAAATCAGGGACTATGAATGTAAAATAGTCCTCATCTTGCTAGAGGTGATCTCTCAAGATTTGCATGGAATATCCTGGTGATATTGCTATGCTTCCAAGGATCTCACTTTGTCACTTCTCCTACTCATCAGGAATAAAAGAAGTTCATCAGTTTAACATTTTCCAAGATTATTAACTTTCAACAAAAAATGTGCAAATTATCTTCCTCTATTTAAAGCTAACGATCAGGGCCCGTTATATTCCCTGCAGCAGGAAGATTGAAAGACATCACATTCCAGACCATACAAAAAACTGTCTGAAATTCCAAATTTCCTCACTTCTCTCTACACACTCCAGCAAATCCAGCTATTTGTAGAGTTCACATGAAGTTTCCTGAAGATGAAAACTTTTGCTTTGTGGCAACCTGTGAGCATCCATTAAAGCTCAGATGGTGGATCAGAGCAGATTGTGTGGTGCTGCCCATCTGCCCATCGGATGCCCAGGCTTACTTTTTAATGAGAGCAAGGACCTGGATGTAATGTCATGCAGTCATAATTCTTGGCAGTTGCTATAGTTCATATGTTTATTGGAAGATGAGGCTTTGGAGCATTTTTCAGATGTCTTTACGCTTCCTGCTTTAGTGCTTGGGGTTTTTTTCTCAGCTGAGCTCTCAGGGTCCCAAAGCCCGGTTTATTAGGGAAGGAACCATGTGTTCAGTGGAGTGTTTCATGGGGGGAATGACTGTGCTGAAAAAAGGTGAACAAGTCCAGGAGCACCTGCCTGGGCAGTGCATATTTGCAAACTTAGAGGGTTTTTAGATGTTCTGAGAAGGACAGGGAGTTAACTTTTCCTGTAAAAGAGCTGGGTGTGGAATTTTGGGGCTAATCTGAGAGATGACGGACTCTCCCTTGGAGAGAAGGCGAGTTGTATCAGGCTGACCTGGGATAGGGCAGTACTTTCTGCTGTCTGAAGTGGACTGCAGTGAACTCCTCTGTCAGCCATTTAAGGGTTGGACTCAGGCTTGGATGCACAGCTTGAAACAGAGGAGATTATCGGGCAGCTGGAGTCAGGGGAGAATTTCTGGCTGGCTCATCCACAAGGCTTCCTTGTACCACATGCTGTCTCAGCCACATGGAGCCCTTAGGAGAAGGTTCCAGGAGTGCTGAAGGAAGTCTGTCCCTCCCCAGCCCTGTTGTCCACTCCCTGTGCCTTGGCACTGCGTGTTCAGCATCCCTGCTCACCTAAGTCAGGCTGGCATGTGCTCCCAGCCATGAAATGAGGGCACTGCTCCTTGCTGTGCAGTGATGAGGGAGAGGAGATGCTGCTGGGGCTTCACAGCTCTTGATGTGGGCTTTGGAAGCTGCAGGGAGGATGATTTCTGGGCTTTTCTGGGGCAGCCCTGAAATGCAAAAGGCGAGACTCACAAGTCTGCCTCATTTCTTCTTTTCCCACTGCTTCCATCTCAATTTAGGGTGGAGGAGAGCAGTAACAGAGGATGCTTGGAACTCCCCCACTCTTACAATCCCAGCCTCCTGAATAAGCAGAGTAGTGCTGGAGTTTCCCCTCAGGAAGGTGACATGGTATAAAATTTCTTCTAGGACAAAACTCCTTCTTTTAATAAAAGCCCCATTTAAATAATCAGAGTCACAGAGCTGAGATGCAACTGGCCCATGTGCCCAGGAGAGCATTTCAGAATACTTTTACCCAGCAGTTGTTCTGAGATCAAACAGACTTGGCGTTGCGCTGTTTCCTGGATAACACGCCGTCATTATTTATTCATCTGAATCAAAGTGCTTGATGTTTTCATGCTATCAGTTAGACAGAGCCATATCGTCTGCCTCCCCTTTTTTTTATTCATTTGTTGTGTTTCAAGAAAGTTTTGAAGCTGTTGCAGTGGGAAATCCATAGCTTAAGTGGCAGCTTGCTCATCTTTTATTTATTTTTGTAATAATCCCGTTGCTACTCATTCAAAGCTCCAAAAGATCCTTGTCCTCAGTCAAAAGTTTCAGTTTGGATGAGGCTGTAATGATGACTTCTAGAAGAAAAGCATGTTTTCCTGGCTTTGAATAGGTATTGTCATATTTTTGCTTTGTGATTTAAAGAGATAAAATGTGTTTGGTCAAAACCAAGTAACTTCCAAATTAATTTTTATATTTGCATTAAGATGACTATGTGAAATTCCCAGTGTTTTTCATATATTTTAAAAACACAGACCCAGGAATGTCAAACCAGTGGGAGAACCATTAATGGGATGTGATTAAAGTGATTTCTGGCCTGTTTCTCATCATTCTTGGAGAGAAAGTTTTTTTCCCCCCCTATGAAAAATGGTGATTTTTCTCTGATAAATCTGTTCCCTTTTCAGTTTGGAGGCTTCTTTGTTGCAGAAAGAAATTTGTAACTCAAAGTAGACGCTCTTTACTTAAACGCTTCTCTATTGGAAAAGCATTTTTCCATAGAAATAGAGTTTCAATAGGAAATTTGCAGTCAGCTGTTCCACATAGCAATGCTGCTCCCCCTTCCCCTCTGAAGGGTGGTTTCATACAGAGCCTGCACTTCTGCATATCCATACCAGTGCTGTGGTTTTATAAGCACATTTCCCTATTTTGAAATGTTTTCCTGTCTCCTGTTTTTGTGTCAAACATCTTCAGAAAGAGGGAGGATGATTGATTGGAAACTACAGAGGAAACTACAAAATCAATTGCACTCAAAGAACTGTCTAATGCAGAAACTAAACAAATAAAAAACCCCAGAGAATTATATGGTTTTTCCCCTCTCCTTATTCAGTCATCAGGATCTTAACTGTTACTTGGAAGATTTTTCTGACATCGAACTATAACCTTTTATATTTCACCTTATTGGTACTCAGCTGCACATTATCTGTGAACACAACAAACAGTGTTACAAAAATAGCTGAAAACTGCCTTGATGGACTGCAGAATTATTGGGACCATTTACACCAAAACGAGTTCTGATTACACCAAACTCATTGTGCTTCTTTATGAAATGAATCCATAAGATTTTCTGCTCATAAATAACTGTGAAATGGCTGAACTTTAAAACATAAGACATCTTGTGTGCTAAACCTCACGGAAGAATAATCTCTTGATAAATTTAGTTTTAAAGTAACGGAAGCGTAGATGATTGCAATTCTATTTTTAGACACGTGCGGTAAAACTTTTCTATTTTGTTTGTAGCAAAGCCAGTTTAAGGCAGAACCTCCAAATGAAGGTGGGGGTGTGAGAACAAGCAGGGTCAGTGTGGTGGACAGCCCTGGCCCAGGGTTTGGAGGCAGCTTTGTGAAAATGAACCGAGATTGCAGGGAGCAGAAAGTGATGAGTGAGTTTTGAGCTGGTTGGTGCTGATGGCATCACCAGGCACATCAGAAGGACTGGAAGAGCAGGGTCTGTGTGTCTGCTCTCTGTCTGAGCCACCAGAAGCAGAGCTCACTGAAACCATCCGTTCCTGGGATCGTTCTGTGTGCATTGGGTCTGACAGAGGCAGTGATGTCTGTGCTATCCAGGCCATACCCAAGTAACAGACACAAGTAGACCAGGCAGCACTGAGATGTGTTTTGGGTATGTAAGGAGAAAGGAAGTAAGATAAATCAGCAGAACTCCTCTTTTTTTTTAGCCGCTGTCAGGCTAAATGTGAAGCATGTGAACTGGGATTTCCCATTACTTTGTTAATGTGAGTATTCAATTTAATTTCCATTCATCTGGGAGAATCATAAACTGTAAGAATTGAGAGGATCAGTAATGCCTTTTAATGGTCTGATCTCTCAAGCTTGGTGTTCCTCTTGCTTGGGCCTCAGGGCTGGCTTGCAGGCTCTCCTGTGAGTTTTGTGATGGCATTTTACACGGCTCTCTTTGCCAGCAACATCTCTTGGGGGGACAGAAAGGTGAGGCAGAAGTCAGACTCGGTGACTTTAGAGGTCTTTTCCAGCCTAAATGATTCAATGATTCTAAGTCATGCTGAAGCTCAAGGCTGCAGTGCAAAGCTTCAATCTGGCCTGCTGTGACCATGTCTTCCAGGACATCCTTCAACTTCTTTGCAGGTCAGTGACTTGGAGAAGAGTGAGAGGCACAATTTCCATAAAGGATGGTGAGGATTAACCTTGTCTGGATGCCAGGTGCCCACCAAGCTTCTCTCTAACTCCATCCTCCTCAGACTGGATTAACCCACCAGAGATGGTTATTAAGTAATCTAATATACACCAATCCTACATAAAGGATGGTAAATAGACCCTTGGAGGGTGTGAAATATATCCTGGAGACATGGACCTGGGGCATCTGTGAAATGCCATCCAAATTTGCTTTTTTTCTTTCCTCCACTTCATTTCTCTTTTCTTTGTTTTATGGAAGAAATAGGCTGGGGTCTAAGAATTCTGGAGTTAGCAGTTTTGAGAATAATTTTGGAAGGCAAGTAGAGACAGGGAAGAAAATTTTGGAGCCAGGCTAAACATTAATGTGGGAAGAGAAGAACAGTGCCATCCCACTTGTTCTGCTTTTAAAATCATTATATGCTTTGTTACGATCTGCAAGACAAGCCCAGGACTGGAGGAGGAGAGTGGCTGTGAACTAGGAAAGATGTGCACTTTCAGCTCTGTTTTGGATTGTTTCATCATGATCTCCTAGGAGTCATGGGTGCCACTAGCCCACATTTCACTCTACTTTTAAAAATATTACCGCAAAACAACTTCTGCTCGTGTAACTGTGCAATCCAGATCTCAAACACCCCTTGAGTTTGTAGAAACAACATGTAAGGCAGAAAATATTTCTAGATTTTGTGAGTCTGTGGTGAGTCTGAGAATATCAGGATAACCTGGATGACCCCATTTCTGGGAACAACGGGGCTGTCATTGACTAATTAAATGTATCCCGTTTGTTAAAATTGAAGATCTATATTATGTTCTAAAGTAATTGTGTGCACTGGAAAGCTGTTGTAGGGTTTGCCATGCTCTGGAGTGGAGCAGCCCCATGGTCCATTCCTTTACCATCATGTGGTTGGAGGTGTCTGGTCTTTATTTTTGAGAAGAGTCAAGGCAGAAGAAAAACTAACACACATCACACACCTTGGATCATATTCCACAATGTTCTGAATTTTGGGGGGGCATCTCTCAGTCCAGATGCTCCTGCTCTGTCAGAGAAAAGCAAACATGCAAATGTAACACACACAGTTCACAGGCACCTACAGGCGCATGTCAACACCGAAATTTTGGCGTCCCAATAAACAAATTGAATCATCAGAAGCTTTTCTAGGGTCTAAAGCATAGTTTATCTCTCTGAAGTAGACACTGAAAACAGGAGAGATGACTCATGCCCTAGCAGTGCCTATTTCTCCCTGAATGTGTAACATCCTGCGCTTCTTTGGTTTGGCTAATCTATTCCAATCCATCAGAGAAGCTAAATTTTAGTTGATTCATTCTATTCTGAGAATATGAGGCTATTTCACAAGAGTTGCATGTCCAATACATATATTTTTTTTTTTTAGTCAAACATATCTAGGATATATTATTTGTCCTGTCTAAGCTTAGGAAATACACTTTAGGATGGATAAAGATGCAGATGGATGTAGAGAGTAGCAGGCAGTACTTGAATCATTAGACTTGTACATGGCAGATTAAAAATTAACAGATCTGATCAAAATCTTCATTGCCTTGTCAAATTCGTAATTTTAGTTGAAATTGTCTTGAAAAAGCAAAAAGAAAATCTGAATGTTCAAGCAGTACATTCTGCACCATTTTAGGACCCTGTCAGGGTAGGTGCTGTTATACCTCGTAGACAAAATGTCACCTGGGGACTCTTAACCCCAGTATTTATATATATCTGGAAAGAGATTAGGTCAAGATATTGGATGATCTCTCAGTGGAATTGCTGTTTATCACTGCTGTTAGTAACCACAGAATGGCTTGAGCGGGAAGAGACCTTAAGGATGATTTTGTTCCAACCCCCCTGCCATGGGCAGGGACATCTTCCACTAGACCAGGTTGTTCAAAACCACATCCAAGCTGGCCTTGGACACTTCCAGGGATGGGGCAGCCCCAGCTCCTCTGGGCAACCTGTGCCAGGGCCTCACCACCCTCACAGGGAAGAATTTCTTCCTAATATCAAATCTAAACCTACTCATTTTCAGTTTAAAGCCAATCCTCCTTGTTCTACCTCTACAAGTGCTTGTCTAAAGCCCCTCTCCTGCTCTCAGAGCCCACTTTAGGCACTGGGAAGTTCTACAAGTTCTCTTTGGAGCCTTCTCTTCTCTGGGGCTGAACACCCCCAGTTTTCTCAGCCTGTCCTCATAAGAGATGTGCTTCAGTTCTCTGACAATCTCTGTGCCCCTCCTTTGGACCTGCTCCAAGAGGTCTAAGTTCTGTGTTGGGGGTCCCAGATGTGGATGCAGCACTCCAGGTGGGGTCTCACCAGAACTGAACACCTTCTTCAACCTGCTGGTGACGCTTCTCACAATACAACCCAGGACATGGTTGGCTTTCTGGGCCAACTAAGTAATGAAAAAGTTATTTTTAGGAACAGTTTGTTTGGGTTCTTTTTTCTTACAGGAAGTGCAAGCAAGCTCCCAAATTATGGAGCTACTGCATTTTCCATTTAGAAAACACCCTGCATTGATACCATCATCAGATATTTCCCTTTCACAGCCCACTCGATGTATTATTTTCTGGTTTACTCATTGACTGTTTGGTCCCATAAGCTAAATTAAGCATGGAGCCACAGCAGGGTTTGCAATACTGGGCCTCTATTGTGTGCTTCCAGTGCATTGTGCCTCAGGCCCATCTGAGTATTACCAACCACTCGAGCATGCACTGTTGACACATAAATGCATGTTTGGATGTTGCCTGTTAGTAAATGCAATGTCCCCAGCAGTTTTGTTTGGATGATTATATTATTGCTAATTAACAGAAAATGTCATGACTTTTGGAAGAGAATTGTTTGTGCAATGAGTTATTTACTCTGAAACATTCTCCCATATAAAAAAAAATGTGGAAATTATGCAGGGGAGAATGGGAGGAATGCTTGGGATTGCCACAGGGTTCTCAGAAGCGTGAGTCTCATTGATATCAGTGGGACATAGCCAAAACCACTCCTGGTAATGTGACTCACTCATACACCTCTAAAATCATCCACGTTCACCACTCTTTAAATGCTCCTCATCATTTGCTCAGATGCACTTTGGGTTTTAGTTAGTGTCAGGAGAAATAAAGTTTAATTCAGCTAACCTACCAGCAAAATGTAGTAGCTGCAAGGCGGCAATCTTGGTGATAACATTAAAAGGCTACTAGATGTTATTTTAAAAAAACAATGAAAAAATCCCTGGCTGCTCTGCCTCCATGTTTCTGTCAGACTCATTTACATAATGGTTTAGAGCATTATGTAATTCAAATCAAATCACTGTCACTCAGCACCGGCATCCATTGCATCTTTCCATGGAGCTACGCCGAGTGGCTGAAGTAAACTTCTTTGAAAGGAATGGCAGAAATCAAATAACTCTGTCTCTCCGACGCCAGGGGTCTGACCCACTGCCTATTGCAGTCACACAAAATATTCCCCTTGACTGACATGAGCTGAGGATTGCACCCCCAGAACCCATGTAAGCTCTTAACTCTGATTCCTAAACTTGGCAAACAAACCCAGGCGGTTTTCAATCGCAAACAGGCAGAATATCCCTCCTCTCTGGACAGCAATAATCTCTCTCTGTCTCTCGGGGGGGAAGGGGGGTTGAAATCTCTTCCATCAGAATAGAAGAGCCACCAGCTTTATCCAAATAGTATTGTCAAATTTACAGTGCACTAAATAATTAATCAAATCTTCAATATATCCCAGCAAACATCAACTTCCTGATAGATCCCCTGTTATCCTTCCTGAATCTATTGCCATTACCAGGAAAGATAATTTTGCCAGTGCGTTTCTAAATCTGTGCCTTTTTTTTTTATTTTCTCCTTTGTATTTTGTTGCAAAAGCAGTGAAAATGCTTGCCAGTAGCTGGGGCTCCATTAATACCAAACACTGTCCAAAAACCACAGACAGAGACCCTGCATCCTTGTCCAGGGGCACTCAGCATCATAGACAGAGATGCTTTGCATGGAACAAAGAGGAGAATAAAGTAGTAATGGCAAAATCTCACAGAATTTGTGTGAATGTCACTTGCCCATTGCTGTGGGCAAGGGCAGATTTGTGGAAAGTTTATGTTTGCTTGGAATAAAGTAGGTGGGAGGATAAGAGAATTTTCTTAGCTAAGGTGTAGGAAAGGGGTAGAGGTGGATGGAGAAGGATGGGAAACTGGGTGTGTTGTAGGTGTATGGACAGGGTGGAGTTTAGTGAAGGAAATGATTAGGGAGCAAATTGCAGACTGGCACGACCTGCTGTTTCACCGTGTATCAGCCAGATGCAGGGGGGGGACCTGCCACCTCCCACAGCTTAACTTTGTATGATTTGGGTCTGTCTCCCCCAGCCTTTCACATCCAATTTTTTCTTGACCCTTCACCTCAGCCTCATTTTGTTGCTGTCACATTAAAGAAGGAAAACCTAAATCGCTCTATTCTCTATTAAAAATGAAGTTTAGTTGTTATGTCATGTTTGTCTCTTAATTCAGTGCTACCATTGTGAAAGAGGCCCTGGCTTTGCTTACAGAGTTTCATCCATCTCTCTTAATGCAAACATGTCAGTTCTGATGATTGGCTTTTATGAGTCTGTTTGTTTTCTGCTGATGAAATGTGTCTCCATAAGTTAGATGGGAGGGGATCAGGGAAGCCTTACCTATAACTGTGCTGATACATCAGACAGCTTTCCAGACGTGGCCCCCTCTTCCCTAGGAGAATGCAGCCAAGACTTTGCTGTCTAGCCTAAAGCTGCCTTCTTTCTGTGGCATAACCATCCCATAATGGTACCAGAATATATTTTAATAGCTGTTTTACAGCTTCCTATGTCCATCTTTATGTCTTTACAAAACACTCTGTGAATAAAATGGACCAGATTTGATACATTTCATTCATGTGAGCATTCAAAGCACCTTACAGTGTTAGCATTGCATATTATGTTCGGCTCAACATGGAGTTCTCCTGTAGATTTCTTATTCCTTGTTCAAAAGCTAGTGACTGCATCCTGAGCTGAAAACATTCCTCTTTCTTGGTGGCTCTTTCCAAGCTCTGTTGGTTCAGAGTAGCAAAGGAGAAATCTTTCCCTGGATCTAAAGGCTGTGTAGTTTATAGTAAAATAACTCTGAGGCCAATTTCTAGTTAATTAAAATAGACATAAAAACCTGTTGGGTGCAAGGAATTATAATTTTCAGCAAAATATAGAGGTGTGCATTGGTAACTATGATGTGCTGCTTCCCTCCTGCTTATTTATGTCATTTGGTTGCAGCATAATTTGAAATAAAAACACCTGCAAAGAAAGCAGAATATTTTTAGCTCACTAAAAATATATATTTTATCATAAGAGAAGACTTAGTGCCAGCATTTAATTCTTGGCATTGCATTTGTCATCCCCAAATACCCTTTCAATATCAGGATGAAATCTTCTGAATTCATTTCCTTTTAGCACATGTTGGCTTTCTGAAGACTTTATTTTTTCAATAAGTCATTGGCAATGTCAGAATGCCATGATTCTGATGAGTGAGGAGCCAGAAAAACTCATTAAACTGGATTTAAAAGAAGATACTGCGTAGGCAGAGTTGGTTATGACAAAAGGCTTGTGGGTCTGTGACTCTGAAGTTTTGTTTTGGATGTTTTGTGCTGTTTTGGTTTTGTTTTTTCCCAACTAAGTGAATGCAATGAGTTCTCTTACATATTTATTTCTGCCCCTGGTCAGCATCCATGGTGAACAACAGGGCTTGTTTTGGGAAATGTATTATGCAATGTCATATCAACCTGCAGGTTTGCCTTGTGACACAGGCAGCAAGGGGAGCTCTGGCTCACATCTCCTCCTGTGTCAGCTTGGGCAGGTTTCAGCACTGTGCTTTGCCTGGGAGAACGTCAAGAACTAAACATTTCAGCCATTCCCATCAGATTTTTGAGGAATACAAAAGTTTTCCCCTGCAGACCAACCACGGGAGCCTGCGTGGTCTCCACCAGGCACTGGATTCTCCAGCAGCCCTTTTTGCACCTTCACCTTGGAGCTCACCCAACAAGATGTTCCTGCATGAACAAGCATTTGCAGATTGCCTTCACAGGGTGCAAAAATCTCAGTGTTTTCCAGCTCCTTGCAAGCTTGGTTACCTTCTGGGCCATTAGTTTAATACCTCAGTTACTCTCTGGTGTTCATGTTCTGGTGTGAAGGTGCTCTTTTTAAAGAAAGCATTTCTAGCCAAATATTCCTGGTCCTAAAAGATCAGTTCCCCAGGTGTGACTTCCTTGGGCAGAGCTGTGCTGATTTATGGCAGCTGGAGATGTGGCTGATTCTATGTGTTAAGAACATGTACTACAAAAAATGACCATTGTTTGTGGTCTTGAAAAAATGATGCCTGTTGGAGAAAATAGAAACAAACCAGATATCAGCTTAAGCAGAAGTAATGAGTGTGTTGTGTAAAATTTCAAGGACTGTCTTGATGTGAGCACACAGGCCCTCAAAGTGTGTGCTAACAGAAACGGAAATTTTTCAGTTAAAAGAGAATTTCCCATGACACCTCCTCACTGTGGAATGTGAACTGTGGCATAAATATAAGTGGATTAAGTCTCCAAAGGTTGTTTGCTTGTTTGTTTTTTTGTCAGTAAAATTATAAAGTGTGTCCCAGTCACTTAGGCTCTTTTAGCTTCTTGATCTTTTTACAGAAAGACTTTATTTGATCTGAATTAAAAACAGGAGTTCTCCATGAAGCCATTACTTCATGGTTGGAATAAAACTTCCATGCAACCCCATATCAACTTATAGTCTTTTAAAATATGATTAAATGTTTGTGTTTATGTGTAAATTTACGCATATAAATTTATTAATCTAGACCAATGACGTTAAATTAGATGTGTCATTGCTCTGTTCTTTATTTCCCTAGCCTATTATTCTCATGTTTTGCTGTGCTCTGCAGGTCAAAGGAAAATGCCAAAGAGATTATGTGGAAAAGGAGTGTGTGGGGGGGCAGGATGACTGTGCTCCATGTAGTCTCAAACATTGAAAAGAAACCCATCTACATGACTGTTCTTGTTACCACAGCAGTTAGGAACACAGAATCTTTATTTAGTCACAAACATTGCTTAAAGAAAAGGAGAATTTAGGGCTCTAGATTCATGTTTTGTAAGATTTTGGACCAGCAGAACTGCAGTGGAAACATCCCTGTCCCCAGCCCACGTTTGGTAGTAGCTTTCTGAGCGGCATCATGGAAATCAGTAGAGGTAAATGAGTAGAGTTCTATTCAAGGTGAGCAAGTCAGATGCCTTTAGCCTGTAAAAGACACTTTCACAACGTTGATCTTCCAGTTTAGTTCCTTTATTACCACTGCCAAGTGTCTGAAATACAAACAAGTGAATCCTTGATACAACAGGGAGACTTGCAGGGCATGCAGGTGATGTTCTGAGAACCTGAAAGATGTTTTGAACTGGAGTGGCTGAAGCCCAAGACAGTGAGGTTAAAACTGCAATGGCAAACAGCATTTATCTTTCTCAATAAATACAGGTGCTAGCAATACCTAATTTGTTTGTACTGCTCTCACTCCTTGCCGTGCCAAAGTAAGAATTCATCTTGGGGCTTTATTTTCATATGCATGTTTTGTTTACATAACCAGCACGTTTTATCAACAACAACCGATGCTAACTGACAAAGCAAGAGGGAAATTTTCTTTCTGTGCATGGTGATATCACAGAAACAATGTGTTTGAAGCCTTGTACTTCAAAAATATGCCTGTGAGGAATGGAAAAATCCAGGCTCATATTGTAAAAATGTGAGTCACAATAGCTATTATCTCTTAAGAAATGGCATTCCAGCTCTTTGATTCAGTCATTGATGATTTCCCTTTTTAACTTGTGGTGCTTTCTTACCCTTTTAAGAAACATCTGGTCTAACCCTGGCTATTTGTAGCAATGTTTGCAATTCACAGATTAAAAGAAATTAGACATAGAAAGGACCCATGAAATTATCTTGTCCATTTCCTGAAAGCATATAAAATTGAAAAAGAATTGTGCTAAATAAATATATATTAAAATGTGGAACTTTAGCTTATATACAATATGAAGACAAAACATGTCACAAATTATCAATTGTAAGGGTGCTGAAACATACTTTTTAAAAAAAGAAAAATTAAATAGATGACTAGCAAAAGCACTAATGAAGTTTGTGTAGGATTTTCCAATTCTTTCTAGGCAGCTACCTTTCTGGAATTTGTAGATAAAATTGAAAAGGTCTGGTTTTGACCAGTTTGGATTTGATTCAATTTTCTAATAAGAGAGAGCTTTAAGCAAAAATAATTCCCTTTAGAAAAAAGAATTAAAACCTCTGATGCTGATGAGGTTCTTGGGCTATTTTATCTCCCTCACCATCCGCTATTCTTTTGTTTCTCTTTTTAAAAAAAACCTGAGTAGTTCAGTTGTCAGAATGGCTTCTCTTGGTCGTGTTTAAGGAAGTCTGAGTCTGTAAGGACAAAGCACACAACAGCAGAGGTTGGGGTTCTTTAGACTGGTAGCTTGGGAGGAATGTTAAACTAGGACAAGCACGAGTAGCTTTTCTTGCTTGTACCCAGGTTCCTGAGTCAGAGGCAGCAACTTTGTGTTAAAACCATTTATGAACCTTTTGCCGCTGCTCTGTGATTTCATTCAAAGTTTCTCCACACTCACATTATTAGGGAAAGGAAACAGTCATTCCCCATTCACTGCCTTCACAGAGCTCATGATCATGTGGACCTCAACTAGCAGCCCACAATGTTCTCCTCTCTGGTTCAGAGACCTCATCTGTGCTCTTCCAGCAGTACTGATTGGCCACCGGCTTTTGTTGTCCCCTTCAGCCCTGAGACAGGTTTCGTTCTGGAGAAACAAAAATGGAAAGGACAAAAAAACTCGGAGAATTCTCTGGCCACCTGCACTGATGTCATTTATAGAAAGTGAAATTCTGTTTGCTCGCACTGGTGCTGAGTCACAAAGCGTTGAGCACTAGAAACTCGATTTGTGGGAAAGCTTCTAATTTCCTGTTTTTCAGGAGGAAGGGGATAAAACAAATGACATGGAGGGGAGAGGGGAAAGGAATAAGGGGAATAAATCTAACAAAAGAAAAATGTCAGAATACCCCAAACTCCAGGAAGGATAATTCATTTTAGCCCTGCTTGTTCAAACCAGCACTGGTGCAGAACATAATGTACAAGCTTCAGTAAATCATTCCTGTGTGATAGACTGTGATCAATGACAATTTAATGAATTCATTTTAAAATGAAGTCAGAATAGGAGAAACAGTAGTTATTTGAAAGCATCCTTTACTCAGAGAAATTGAGTCAATAAATATGCTATTTGTCATGCAGAGTCCAGTTAGAGTCTTGTTTGCTAACAAAAATGCTGTCATCACAGAGCCTAATAGACGCAAACTATCTGGAACTATCCATTGTAAATAGACAAATACCATGTGAAAGCAGAAAAAACCAGTTGTGGCTGAACAAAGAATAGGATCCTGCACACGTTGCTGAATGAAAGAGGGTAGCCCACCTCAAAATCTACTATTTTGTTTGTCACCAGAGTGTATTCTGATTGAGTATGAGTGGCCTGGTAGAGGCAAAAATACAAGGTCTGTGTTTCTTCTGTGAAATGAGTTTTAGTTGTTGCGGAGTGAGGGCTTCTCTCACTGGAAAAACATGCCTCTAAAGTGATTTTAAATTGCAAAATACGGCTTCAGTGAACTTGGACGGATTTGTGCAGGCTACTAGAACAGGGATAAGCTTCAACCTTTTTGAAACAGTAGTTTTACATTAATTTTCACAGCTATCTATGTTGTTTAGTGCAGACACAAGAAGGCTTTTTGTTCGGCTGTGCTTTTCACGCTTGGTTTTATTCATGTGAGTTGAAGAGATGTAGCAATTCTTACTTGTTTTCATTCAGGCAGAGACTGGAAGTGTTAACACTGAAGTACCATCAGGACAAGATGATCAAACTTCACAGGTTTTGGTTAGAATCAGAGAATAAAAGAATATCCTGAGCTGGAAGGCACAAAGATAATCGAGTCCAACTCCTGGATGTTCAAAATGGTGTTGGGTGAAAGGAGCCTGGTTTTCAGATGATAAACTGGCAGCAGTGGCTGTTCAGCATCTTGGAGGCTTGGCATACTCTTCGGAAGGTCCCAGAGCTTTTCCAGGCACATTTGGGCTTCCAACATCTTCCAGATTGCAGGGTGTGGAGGAAAAGAAAATGCTCAAAAGTCCTGAGAGATATCTTGAAGATGGTATTTCCTATCCCAAAGGAAAATGAAAATTATTTTGCCTAAGACAGAGATTATGAAGAATTTTTATGGGATTTAAGAATCTTAACTTGACCCTTCACTCTTTAAATTTGGAATAGAACAGCTGGGGCATTTTTAGATTTTGCATCATGTGGCCAGACGTCGGCTGATTTAAATCTGCCTTGCAGTCATCTTAGGAACATTGTTCATCCCCTCCCAGAGCTGCATTTTCAAAAATGAATTAGGAATCCAAATCTCTGTGGCTTTCAATGAAACTTAAGCTTGTGTGAATCTAAGTTACTTCTTAGTTTGGATTTAGGATCCCAAATGACTGAAGAGCTGAAGAATACTCCACAGTCTATCCATAAAGTCTGTTTAGCTTTGATCACGTGTGATTCCTTATTGAAATTACAGTTTCAATCATTTTTGTTTTCCTTGGTGTTCTATTCACTACATAAAAATAGATGAGGAGTTTCCTGATAACATATAACAAGTTATTTGGGGGTTGAATTTGGGGTTTTTTTTTTATTCCGATGGCTTTGTTCTTCTTGCATTTCTTGTGCCGCTAACTTTTGGTCACTTTTTTATTTCAGCTGTTTCCAGTACTAGGAGTAAAGACCAGTAAAGACAAAGCAGGATGAAAAGATGGCTGACTTCTTGTTACCACCGGGTACTAACAGCTTCCACCGGTTCACGCCCGAGTCCTTGGCTGCGATCGAGAAGCGAATTGCGGAGAAGCTTGCGAGGAATGCCAAGCAGGAATACAGAGAGCAGCTGGGCGAGGAAGAGAAGCCTCAGCCTCAGTTTGATCTGCAAGCTTGCAAGAAGCTGCCCGATATCTATGGGACTGTTTCTCCAGAGCTCATTGGGGAGCCCTTGGAGGACATCGACCCTTTCTACAATGATCATAAGGTGAGCACCAACTGTCTGTCCTGCTCCTCTGCCTTTGCTAAAGCATGGCCGCTGTTTTGAGCACTCTGTTTCTTATCTTTCTACAGCCAGTAAAAATATTTCTTTCCCAGATTAAGGATCAGAATGTTGGCATGAGCCGGGCTCCCAGAAAACATCTAAGCAGGAGGGCAAAGAGGGATAAAAAGCATAATTTAAACTTGTGTGTTTTCAGATAACCCTGAGTATGAATATACAGTATCTGAAACGAGCAGAGCAGTAGCTGAGTTAATTTAAGCCAGAGGTTTTTATCTGCCCTATCTTGCCTTCTGCATGAGCTGTGACTCTTCACAGGTCTGTTGTTTATCATTTAAGCCCCTTAATGTTAAGGGCTTCTGGGTGACTTGAGCCTTGTGCGAGCACTCTGCACAAGAGCAGGAGGCACCTTCACAACTGTTCCTGGAGAGCAGAGGTTCTGTTCCTGCTGAGGAAGAGTAAAACTCCATTTAAGATGACCAAAATAGAGCTGAAGGGAGGTGTGAGCAGCATGTGCAGTCCTGGCACTTCGCAGAGGGTGAACTTCATCCCAAAGCGAGCATCACCTGATGAGGGATCATGTGCGGGCTGGACCAAAGCCACAACAGTGCAAACAGCTTCTGTCAAAGGGCTGTTGACAGCAGAGCTGGGCTGGTTGCTTACTACAGTGCGTTCCCCTTTCCAAGCATTTCAAAAAACACAGGACAAAATAAAGCTTGGAAGCCCAGTGTATTTTTAGGCAGCTTCCAGTTTTTTCAGGTGCTGCTGTTCCTGATTTTGGGCTATGCTATTTCCTGTAAACAATGAATTAATATCACCATAATTGTACTTCTATTAAAACAGTGTAGAGCCAGGTGCTAGAGCTACAGAATAAAAGTTAAATGGATAAAGACAAATAGATTACTTACCTGGAAGGGCCAGAATTAATTTACCTTTTAATTTGCCTGCTGTCCCTAGGCGTAAGCAACAGGATATAGATTTGCAATTTTAGTGCCATGAAGTTTTTAGATTCAAGGTGGGTGAATTGCTTAGGTTTTATATATTGGATGTCTCAGTTCTGTCTCTGGGTGAATATTTGTTCCTCTATGCATGGTGGGGCATCTTCAGAGCCCTGCAAATTGGGTCCGCATGCAGTTCACTTTTGTTTTGGGTTTAAGATGGCTCGGAGAATTGTTTTCCTTTGTCCATATTAATCTGAGGACAATGAGAGTGCTTCAGTGCCAGGGTCAGATCCTGATGTGGAACTGTGCCTCCCACAACTTTTTACTTGGTGAGACAAAATTGAGAGCAAAAATGTGTTCAAAGTAGAGAAGGTGGATTAGCAGCACAGTGAGATCCGCAGCACCTGGGAAGAAGAGCACCACTTAAGTCCTTCCACCACATTTTAGTCTCAAATTAATTTTTATTTTTAAAGGTGATTCCCCTCTCTTCCCAGCCCCATGGTGGAGGTGATGGCACAGGACCCACTAAGGGTTGAAGAAAGGAAAAATACCTGGGATATTACAACAGGACAGTCAACAGCTCTGTAGGGAAGGCCTTGGACAAAACTTTTCACTCAGTGAGAAGAATTTTGGGGGTCTTGGGAGAGGGGAAAAAGTATGGGATACTGGCAGGAATTTCCCAGTGGGATGTGGGCTGGAAAAGCTGAGCATAAGTGCAAATACTGAATGTTCTCATTTTCTGTTTTGTTTTCCAGACATTTATAGTACTGAACAAAGGGAAGACAATCTTTCGATTTAGTGCCACTCCTGCCTTGTATATACTTAGTCCTTTCCATCCAATCAGAAGAGCAGCAATTAAAATTTTGGTACATTCATATCCTTTCTGTTGATTTTCCTCCTCATGTATTTTATATGGGTTTTAAACACAGATGGATGGAAGTCAGAAACCATTTTATTTCATTAAGCTGTTTTAAATCTTTTGGCTGAATTTGCCTGCACAAGCAGAAATGCACTTGGGTTTTCGGTTTGTTTCATTTTATATTGTTATGTGAGCTATAGAAATGACTGTATCATACTGCTGGCATCACATAATGTGAACTGTGCTGGAGAGTCTGGTGAGTTTACTCAGGATTAAAAGATGGGAAGGAATCATCTTTACTGAAGGAGAAGTGGGTGTAGTACCTTAGAAAGGAAGGGAACAAGGGGAAATCTGCACTGATGGAGAGCTTTTCTACCAAGCACTTCAGCAATCCCTCCCAGAGGTAAAACTCTGTGACACTGTCTGCAGACACAATTTGATTTTGAACTGCCTCAGATCTGAATTTTTTTTTTCTCCTGAAACAGAATATTTCAAAAATTGTTTTGTTGATTCTTTTCTAGTTTGTTTATTGGGATATGTTATCCAACTAGGAAAAAAAGCATAAGCTGTCCCGCTGGACCTTCCAATGGAAGGGCAGTGCCTGATTTCCTGTAGCTCTGGTTCTGAAGTCACGCAAGACACACTGCAGTGGTTTGTGTTGGCTTGTTTTTTTCACACAACCCCAGAAACATTATATTCTGACATAGTCACATCTCTCTGGAAGGCCAGACTGACCCAAATGTTCAGCTTTGTGTGAACATTACTGAAAACACACCTTTTTCATGACTTGGCTGCTTTCTGTAGGGTGCACATGGGAGACCTGGCAATGATAATTCAGAGTCTGCATGCTGCTCTGATCATTCTGTGAGGTCTTAGTGATGGAAATCCCTCATCTGCAACGCTCATGTCCACCACAGAGAATTAATAAATACTAAGTAGGTAGCATCTTTGAAACATTGGTTAATTATAAAATTTCAGGAAAAAAATAGGGAAATAAACCATATTCCCACTCCATACAGTGAAAAAAAATAAGGTGATAATGTAGATACTCTGTCAAAAGGAAAAACAGGTGAAGCTTCTGATTGCAATAATTCTATGCAAAAATTAATAGGTGATATCAGCCAAGATATTATTATGGTTACTAAGAATACACACTAGAATTCTACAGAGAGCTTTCCTGGTGGATCAGATTATATGTGCACACAATGCAGCACATGCTGCTGCATACCTAGAGCCCAACCAAGTTTTTTAGGCACTGTTACCTCAGCACAGCCTTGCTGAAGTTAATTGAGGTCAATGCATTTGCCCAGGTATGGCTAAGGGAAGAATCTGAAAACTGAGCTTCTTAGAAAGCAATTGAGAGTATTGCCTCCAGCTTTGGAAACTTGTTCTGTCTTCTCCTCACTTTTTTCTGCATTGGCTGGTGAAGCCAAGAGGTCACAGGAATGTGTAGCACAGGAGCCACATGCCCTTCGTAGCAGTCAACCAGAAGATAAATAAGCAAGAAATCCTTATCACACTGCTTCCAAGGGTAAAGACCACAGAGGAGAGCATTTAAAAGATCTGTCAGGAAAGAAATACGGTCTGATAAGAAGTGTAAAATTTTGGGAGTGGCAGGTCTCAATGTAAATATAAGTTTAGCTGCAGAAAGACACAAATTATCACCTTGCGTTGATAATGTTGAGAGATCCAGCAGCTCAGTGTTTGGCAGGCACAGGCAGGAGACAACAGCTCCAGTCCCAGCGAAGCAGCAAAGTTCCTGCATTAGGCACTGATTTGTTTTCTGTCAATAAAGACCTTTTGTATCAACCTGAAATACAAAGGCCCACTGGCTGAGCAGGCAGTCAATATCCCAGGCAGAAAGGAGCCCGAACCCACAAGTACTCAAGCAGATAATGTCTGCTTGACATGGACCTGGGAACCAGATCTATCGTCTTGCGTGACTGTAATCAAGCAATCTTTATTTTCCCCAGGGCAAAAGCCTAAAAGGAGCATTAGCAAATGGTGCCCTGTCACGTAAATATCTGAAGCAGCTTCTTTAGTGGATGCCATATTTCAATTTCCAGCCATTGAGTGCACCGTGAAGGCCAACAGTGGAACAGAATAGAGAGGACAGAGTAAAATCGTCCTATAAAGAAGCTGTAGGGGTCACATTTCCTGGTTAAGTAGCTGCATGGGGAGTTCTTCCTCTGAGATGTCAGGCAGGATAGATTGTCCATTCACTGCTCATCCAGCCAAGCCTGAGAAGTCTGGTCTTTCAAAAATACGCCCTTCCAAGAGAAAAAAACTTCCACAGCCTCCTAGTAATGTGTATGACAACTAATAACGTATCCTTAAGCCCCTTCTGGGTATTTCTCCTCTTACTAAGTCTGTGAGGCCTCAGGAAAGGACCAGGGCCCTCATGGCTGCCCAGAAGTGGCCCTGTCCACTCCAGAGGACATGGGGAGTGTAGGATTGTATCCCATTGGATGAACACTTTCTGTCTTCTGTATCATTATTAGCTGTTACTAACATCTTCATTAATTATCTCCACCTATTAACGAGATTAAATCACTGCTAACATTTCCTTGATGCCTTATGTTCTTCTTGCCTGCAAGCCAAGGATCATTCTGTGGTGTCCTTAATTTCTCCAAGCAGTTTGCTGGCCTCCATAAAATCTGTAGCAATTGTTATTTCTAGTTTTTCTAGGTATTATAGCTAGTTTCTCTCACTTTATCACTGATCCAGGCTGGAGGTTTGGCCAAAACTACCTTCTTTGATGCTAGAGTTATGGATTCTGGTGCATCAGAAAAAGAAAAATAATCTTCTTACAGAATTTCCAATCTTTGTTCATATTTTTCTGCCTGCAGCTTTCCTCCCATCTGATTTTGCACACTTTCCATAAGGCAAAATGAGACCAATTATACATTCTATTCATTGGGAATAACCTTTGCTTGCACATAGTATATGTAATTTGGCAATGATCACCTAAAGAGCCTCTAGTATTCAGTCTGCTAATTAACAATTATCCATCATAATGAAGTCTAGAATAGAAGTATGCCACGTTTGACTCGATATCTTTGTGCTAGGAGATAAAATTTATAACTTTTAGAATCGGTTTGTGCAAAGCCTATTCTGTAACCTCAAATTGGAAATAATAGGTTTAATTTATTGCAGAAAGGATCCTGATGAGTAGCTTAGTATATTTAGTTTATAGGCTTTTGAAAATGTGATTTAATAGCAGTTCTAAGATAGGGAACGGGCAATGCTGTTAATATAGCTTATCTCAGTGTTATCTTCTTTACTTTGTCCTTTCTGAGTAGATCATCATCATGGATTTTTTCTAATGCAAACAATTGCGTTCGATTTCAGGTAGGAATACAAATTTTCGTTCTGTGGGGATTTCTGTTTTTTCTCTTTCTTATTTAACACAGACCACTAACTTTGGTGTGTAACCGGCTGAAATGTTTCATTCTTTTGTGTTCTTTGTAGTTTTCAGCTTGGTCATGAAACCCAGATTGAATTCATAGTGTATTTGTTATCCCAGAGCTGACCCCTTGGATTTTCAACCTGTGTTCTCTGGTTTGTTCTCTTTGGTTCTTGAGTAAGGAGGTGAAGACACCTGCCTGTAAGTGAGCAGCTGGGAAAGCTGTTAGATTCAGTTTATATCATGAGGAAACAGGGATATAGAAATCAAACCAGTGACCCTAAATTCCAATGGAGAAATGTATTTGCTTGGAATTGAAATATGCTATTTGTTTGACATGGTCTGAAGATACCGCTCTGGTTTCCTGTTGTTCATCCGTAGCATTTTGCTGTAGTTGAAAAAGTAATCCAGTGTTTTCTAGGCTAGCTGCAACTTAACAATTATGTTAATGAGAATGACAGAACTTACAGAAATGTACCTGAAGATGATGTGAGCAAATGTGACTGGAGATGAGACATCCTTCCTAGTCCTTCAGTAGGAGGTGTTGGCCTAGAAGTGGAAAATGTTTGTGAGATGAGCAGTCCCTGTGAGTTCAATTACTGCTTTCTGTGGTGGCCCTGGGGAATCCAGAGGTTGGTTACTACCAATTTAACCTTGTAGTTGCTTATGTGGCCCACTGGAAAATATTCCACTCTGTATTCAGCAGAGATTTTGGCTCTGCAAAAGGATAAATTTCATGCAAAAAAAAAAAATTCAGGACGTAGGTGTGAAACTAAATTCTTCAATCACTATTCTCAGACAAAAAATAACACAAACGGAATCAATCAACTACAGAGGTGAAAAGAACCCAAAAGAAACCAAACTTTTTTTTTTTTTTTTTCCCCAAGAAGAGGCAAAAGAAATTTATGTTTGGGTGTTACTTAGGGTAACTGCCTGTTGACTGGGTTGCAGGCTGTTTTCCTTTGCCTTATCTTCTGGACACACTTAAACTCTTTAGTTAGACTTTGCCAGTTACATGGGACCAGTTGTTGATGCAGGAGAATGCCATCATATTTTGTAATTTTTTTACAGAAAGTGCCATATGCTTTTAGGAGAACCATCCAGTGAATTATGTTTTCAATTTCAGGAGTTTGATTTAGGGTGTTTTTTATATTTATGGTTTCAGCTTAGCAGCAAAGTGTGTAGACTATGCACTTGGGAGGTTTGTTTTAGCTTCCAAATAGAGAATCTGGTCCCTCAGCTGAGGCAGAGAGCTCTGCAGACCAAGGCTGCCTATTTGCCGAGCAGGTTTGCAGACCAAGCCTTAAAATTAGTGCTCTGAAACTCATACTTGCTTCTGGTGAAACTTTATACTGAAAGCAAGACCTCAAGCCCATTAAAGAGATTAGGAAGACCAGATTTGTAACTTTTCCCCAGTGCCTGAGAAATGTTTCAGGATGAAAAATGAAATGGGAATTTGCAGACACAGGTTTTTCTGTGGATACTTAAATGAGACTAATCCCTCTTTTCATACAAAGTTGTGCACCTATGCACATTGTCATCTGACCAACACAGCTGTAAATTTGGGGTATTGTGTTTTCAAAAGACTGCAGAGTCAGGACATTTGTTTACTGTATAAAGTATATATAAAAGATGTAGGAAAAGAAAAAAAAAAGCAGGGAATGTTCTCTCATTTTTCTATGTTTATATAATTGTTTCCTTATGCACTTGCAAACAAATGCTCATAGTTCTTGAAGCAACTTGCAAATTGTGATTGAGCTGTCATATCCTGTGTGAAATGACAAAAATTTATGAAGTCTTGTATCGAATGCGTTGTTTTCCTTAATTCTCTTATTTACATTGTTCAGTATGTTTATTATGTGCACTATTTTAACTAATTGTGTGTTCATGGCACAATCAGAGACTCCGTCATGGAATAAATATGTTGAGTAAGTATCCTTGCTGGTTTACAGCTGCCCCATCCTCATCTCATCCTTCCTCTTCCATTTGTTGTGTTCATGTTTTCATCTTGTTTGCTGCTGTCTAATTTCTTTCCAGTAGTACTGACCGTGGTATCTGCCCTCACAAAATGTTTTTCCAGGTAGTTGTTTCTGCCCATGAAAACTCCCTTAGTGAGCAAACTAAAAATTTTTAGTCCATGAATCTTATTGCTAAAGGCACCTTTTATGCTACATCTGGATGAAATCACCTATGAGGACAACCCAGTTTGAAACTGGTCAGGCTTCCACAGTTCCCATGCAACAGATGTGATTGTTGGACACATCAGAATAGGCTGATGGAGCTTAAGTTGAATTATTTCAGAGAATACTTCCTGAACATTCTTACTTCTGTCCTCAATCTGAAACTTAAGGGAAGCAAACATTTCTTTTGGACCAAGTACAGTGTGAGAAGGGTTCCCCTGTAATCACTTGTAGGAATATTTTATGAGCATCAAATTATCTGGGAACACCTCTGTGAGAATTTCTGTCTTTCTAGCTTGACAAGCCTTCAGGAAAAATAGCAAAGACATTTCTTGAAGGGGATTATTTGTTGTTGCTGGGCTTTTTAAAATTAATTTTAAAAGAGGTTCTGGGCCTTCAGTGAAATGAAAACCCGTTTAATTTCTTTAAGTTGCTTTAAAATATTCCTTTTAGAAACAGATACCAGATGCACAAGCTAATCAACCTACAGTGCATTAAACAATTATTTTGGCTCATTGAACCAATCAGAACACACTTTTTATTTTTGACTGACATATGATAAACACAGCCATCTGCTGCTTCATTGCCTGGTGGTTGGTCTACTCAGGGCTGTAAGAAAAGACAGTAAAACGCCCTTATTTAGGTTCCATAAAATCATGCAGGACACATCTTCTAGGCCATAAATTACTAATTAAAAGCAGCACCGAACCAAATATTACATCCCATCACAATAACATCCTAATCCCAGGGTGTTTCATGTATTTCTGTATAGTTTGGTACCCTCAAGTATGTCTGTGGCTGTCCTTTCCTCTGATGTTGTCATTTTCCTGTGGAAGACTTTCATAACCATTGCCATGATCTTTTCTGCCAAATCACAGACGTCTCATCCATGTGATGATCTCGTCAAAATTTGGTTGGTTGGCGTACAGCTGGGAATTCAAACATTCTGGAGGGAAATATCAAAAATGGTATTACTGTGTCTTCTGCAAGCAGGAGAATGTGGATGATTTTATCAGTGCATCAAGCAGAGCATGAAAGAAATGTAGAGCAGAAATGCAGAAAGACTCATGCAGCATGGAGTAAATCCTTCCATGTTTCCTCTTCTCCCGTGTCCCCTCATATCTCTCAGCTTTTCTTCCTCAAGTGCATAGAATGAAATCAAAGTCAAGTACTTTGGAGGAGCAAAATAACCCAATGAACTGTAATTCAAATTGATTAATATTGGATTTGGAGAAGATACATTTAATCCATTTTGTTCTGCTGTTTCAGAGACTCACAGGGGATAGAAGAATAACCTTGTGCAAATATTTGTCCTAGATCTTCCTTTAAAGCATTTTCCTTACAATTTAAAAAAAAAAAAAGAAATCAATTCAACTTTCCCCCACTAGAAATTTTTTTAAGAAACCTGACTTATGTTGTTAAAGAAGCTGTTCAGTTGCTGGAGGACTTTGCCCGATCCATTTAGAATTAGATGATGATTATACAATCAATTAAACCCATCTGACATGCTGAATAAATACAAGTGCTTTATCATTTTAATGAGCTTATGTACTGTTAAGTATTTTTTTTAGTTCTTTGCATGTGTTTTCTGCATGTATTACTGAATGCACATGCTTAAAGAGACTGTCACATGCGTGACCTATATTCGAAATACCAGAGCAAAGCTAAATAGGAGCTGTGAAAAAGTTGGATACAAGATAATGCTCAGGTATATGGTCAAAGAGGAGCTGTGAGACACATTTAATGCCCACTGCTGCACAAAAAATGCTCTGCTAATCCCCATTTTAAGATGAAGCACACTGAGATTTTATAACATATGTGAGTAGCCCGGCAGGAGGGCATGAGATTTGCCACTCTCTGTGGGTGCGCCCAGTTGCAGATCAGTAGAATACAGCCAAACATATTTTATGCATAGTGTTCTTCCTTATATTGCCACCTTTAATGGCTTACACCATTTTTTTACCAAATAGGAATCTTAACTGTTATAGTTTTTTTTATGAATGGCACCAACTGATATTGAAGGACTGAACAGAAAACTCAATCCAGTGTTTCCAGTGAAAGTCCATAATATCATGACTTTTAAGATTTATGTTTTAGTGGATTTTAGATGTTTGTGGTTTTTAATAGGCTTTGATGTCATCTACATCTTCATTTGGAGAAAAGGGGTAGGGAATGCCAGTGGAAGACACAAAACATTTATTTCCTTCGTTAAGATGTGGCCTAGAATGCCCAGTCCCACTGGGCTAGGTGTCTTGGGCAGCAACATTAAAAAAGAGCACTTGTATGCCCTGAACTCTGTCTCTGATGGCAGGTAGAGCCCTGGGTGAGTACAGATGTGAGAGCTATAAATCAGAGGTATTACTGACCTCCACAGAGATTTTGCTAAATTTTATTTCAAGTGTCATCTTTATTACAAAAGGTAAGATCTATGTTCTAGCCCAGATCATCACAGTCAAGAGGCTATTGGTAATAACTTAATTTACCAGGGGAAAAAAACAGCATTGTGTCTCCTTTACTGTCAAACAGGTCAAAGTTACTACATATAGTAGTCAGGTGGGAGTTTTTCTATTCTTTTTTGGTGAGGGCATTTTGTTGTTTAATTCTCAAGGCTCGTGCGATTTGCCATGGATAGCGAAACACAAGGGAAGTTGCAGCACAGTTACCCTTTTTAGCTGATAAAACCAAGTGGTGGCATTTTTTTAATCTCCAAAATGTCTTGGGCAGGAAGAGATGAGAGGTATGAATGGAACAACCACCTTCCTTCCAAATAGAGAAACAAGGAGCGTGGTATAATATTGCCCAGAGAGGTCGTGGACTTCGCATCCCTGGGAATGTTCAAGGCAGGTTGGATGAGTCTCTGACCAGCCTGGACCAGTGGAAGGTTTCCTAGTCATGGCACAATGAGCTTTAAGGTCCTTTCCCACCCAATCCATTCCATGATTCCCTAATCCACTCCTCTTCCACTGGAAATGGCAGGGGTCCAGGAGTCCCATGGCACAGCTTAGCAGCGTAGTGTCCATGCTTGACTTAATGAGTGAGGATTCATCAAGGGACACCCTGTGATGAAAATTATCCTCATATGAGCACTCATAAGACGGTCCTGAGTGCTCTGCTGTTTTTCACCTGTTCCTTGGTCCACGCACAAGGCTGCTCATGCACAGCCCAGTGCTGCAGCCGTGACTCACACGAGCAACCCAGAGCTGTGCCCCTGCAGTTCCAGCTGTCTACTGCTTGCTAATTCTCTCGCTTCTTTGGCCACTCTCTTCCCCAGGTACACTTTCACTGGCATTTACACTTTTGAGTCATTGATAAAAATATTGGCGAGAGGATTTTGCATGACAGAATTCACCTTCCTTCGGGATCCATGGAACTGGCTGGACTTCAGTGTTATTGTTATGGCGTAAGTAGCACTCCTTTATATTTTTCAAGAGAGTTGTTTGCAATAGAACTTTTAAAAAGATTGTCTGGATGTTCTTTTTTTTTTTTCACTCAAATTTTACTGAAAATGAGAAAAGGCTGAAGTGTATTAGGAGGGAGGTATTTTTTTCCTGAGTGGTTTCAGAGAAAGAAGTCAGAGGAATTCTCTGAATTCACTACGCTATTTTGGAGAAATTATTTACTCTCTCTGCACTCCACAGAGAGAGCTGTTTGTAAAATATCTGTAATAATATCTGCCTATCTAATGTAGTTTTGGGAAGCTTCAGACCCCTGAATAGAAAGTGTTGTAAGTGTGACTGAATACCCATGTATTTAAATCCCTATTTATACTCTATCTATCCATAACATCATCAAAGCTGTTTTCACGCCCCTCTCTTCACAAACCCTTTTCACCTGGAAAGTAGTTACTATTTTACTATAGGGGATTAATTTGTAGTCCTCTGAAACTTTTTATATGTCTGGGGAACAGAAATTTGGCCCCCACCATGATATTCCCCTTCAGCTGAATGCTTCTGCCTAGATTGTTAGAGTTCATTGAGGGCATGTGGGATTCTGGTGATTTGAAGGAGGTGATGGATTTGCAACATCCAGACAGCTAAAAATACACAGGGGTAGAGGAGCAGTCAGCCAGCACTCACAGGGGACTCGGGGTCAGCCCAAGCTCTGGCCAAAGGCAGATGTCTGACACTGTTGGCACCTCCAGCTAAGATAGAAATCCAGATTTTCTTAATAGTCACAGAAGAGAGAAAATCAACCATAGAACGTGTATCTTCTTGAACTGAAAGCTGGTAGAGATGCCTCAAAGTCTCCACTTCCAAAACGTGGAAGGATCTGATCTGATCTCCCTGTTTTTTTCTGCTTGATGATACCATATTCAGGTATTCAGTTCTGGGTTTGGGTTAGTTCTCGCTGCCATCTTTAAACCCCATAATTCACAGCGCTAAGTGAGATTCAAGTGTGTTAGCACTGGCATTTCAGCTGAACTCTCAGGGCTGTGAAATTTGAATGGAAAAAAATCAGGAGGGAATATTCAACCAAAGTTAGCTCAAACACCAGTGAGGGACACTGAAGTTGAAAGGACAATTCTGTTAGGGTGCAGGGATCAAGACCAGTATTCAGGAAGATTCTGGATGATGCTCTTGGTCATATGGCTTAGTTTTAGGCAGTCCTGTGAGGAGCAGGGAGTTGGACTCCACGATCCTTCGGTGTCCCTTCCCATTACTTGAGATATTTTATGATTCTGTGGTTTTTAGCAGCATTTAGCAGAACAGCATGAAGGTGTGTAAAACCTATGTGAACTTCCTCAGGAACACTCCTGTTTATTTCAGTAGGCTTTGGATCAAAGCCAGCCCTAGGCCAGGTCCTGGTATCTGTTACTGCATTCCTATGGATTTGGCTGAACTGACATCTGGCCAGGATGATAAGCTTTTAAAAAAATAAATCAGTGCAGATGGGGAGAATCTTTTGGAGGTCAGCACACATTAGGTATTTTTCTCAGCTAAACTTTTCCTCAAGCATTGCTAAGTGCAATTCCCCTGCAACATTTAGAGGCAGGACAACAACACAGTCACCAGCCTGCTCTCCTGTGTCCTGTCCATCAGGCAGGTGGTGAAAGCAGGGTATAATTGTTCATCTGTTTGTGAGTTGGGACGTGAGTTTATTTGTAGGTCTCAGAATTCAGCACAACATGGAGAATTTCTGTGCATGGGTTCTCGCTTTTCTGGAAGGAAGGAGGTTTCTGACATTAAGGTAGAAAGGAGCAGAGAAAAGGGCAAGAGGAGCCACAGCTTCCAGCTTTGACCATGAATCTGCTCCACCTCATCTTCTCAACTCAGGCAGAAGTCGAGACATCACCCCCGACTCTGGGAGCATCTCAGAGTGAAATTTAAGTCTGAACAGTCGGTGGGGGCCACAGTCTGAATATCTCTTAAATTCCCTCTGCATCATCTCTGGGTGTTTGGGATGTAGGGAGGCAGGAAAGATGTCAAGGTTTGCAGACATCTTGAGGTGGGCTGTTACCCACAGGGGAATTATTCACTCCCTGTTGGCAGGAACCAGGATTTGGTGCCCACAGATTGTGGGTTTACCCCTCTTTTTTCTTTTCTAATTCTAGACTTGAATGGCCACTCAGTGCTCCAGCCCAAGGATCATGAAAAAGCCTTAAGGCTTTTCTAATGAGAGGCTTGAGGGTCTGTGCTTTCTTTCGTAACTACATTTTGATTTTCTTTCCAAATGATATTTCACATCTTAGTTAGAACATCCCTAAAACAGGGGAACCTGCAGCTGTGAACCATCAAGCTTCTTAACATCTACTATTTTCTTAATATAAAACTAACTCTTCAGAACCAGTATCCATTCCTATTGTTTCTTTACTTTAGGGCATATTATTATGCTAAGCCTTTTAGAATGGAAAAAAAAATGGAATTCTAGAGTGAAAAAAGAAATAGGAAAGTGTTTCCTTGAGCCCACAGGCAGCAGTGAGAGAGTTAAAAGTGGCTGCAATATGATCTTCATACATACAATGAAACCTCCTTCCCAAGTATGCAAGCAGCAGATAGTACAGAGCATTGGATAATGGAATCTATTCTGATATGATTTAGCCTTCATACAAATCCAATTTGCAAGTAATTTAAAGGAAGATGGATCACACAGGTAACTCTGGTGTTGTCTTTCCCTGTAGCCTGTGTGCTGCCAGAGGTATTTCTGTATCTGCAAACAAAGATGGCCTGAGGACTCAAAATGGAGGAGCTTGATAAGGGGCCATGAGATTCAGATGGATCGAGGGTTTTGAGCTATCAGAAAATATGATTATTTCGCTGATGGGTGTTAGAGTGGGAAGACCATCATTTGCTTTGGAGTTAAGGCAAAACAGCTTCCTGTGTTCTCTTTTGGGCAGAAACAGCACAGATTGGGTCACAGAGAGTAGTTTGAAATAGCACACTGGAGAATAAGAAGGGCTGTAGGTTTCCAGGGCTTTCCTCCTGTCCTGTGTCAGTTGACACAGCCATGGCTTGTGTCCCTCTCTGGGGCCATGGATGGGTTCAAGGGAAATGATGAAACTGCTCCTGTTTAGATCCCTCTCTCTCAGACTAGTGAGTACT
Organism: Monarcha castaneiventris obscurior; assembly: GCA_026261815.1. Lineage (NCBI taxonomy): Eukaryota > Metazoa > Chordata > Aves > Passeriformes > Monarchidae > Monarcha > Monarcha castaneiventris. The sequence goes on from JAMPIT010000230.1 coordinate 2,523,869, forward strand.
TTACAGGACAGGTGAGGGAGAGGCAGCTGTAACTCTGGGTTGGAAAGTGCCCAGTCAAAATCTTAAAGACAATAAGCAATTCCTTGTTTAATGGGAAAATTCAGGATGGGAATTCCAGTTGCTTCTCACTCACTGGTACAGAAGGACTGGTCAGCAGCAATTTGATGGAAGAAATGACCAAAATGAATCTTAATTAACTATTACGAGCAGCAGTATTATTTGTTTCATATGCTTGTTCACATATTTATCATGTGTTTTTACAATCTCTGGTCAGCAAAACTATATTCCCATCCTATTGCTTCTCCCCAAATTATTTTTCTCCTCCACCTTTTGTGCTGCAGAAGAGTTTGGGAGAGAAGCACAGGGTAGAGCTGGGGAGGAAACAGGTAAATCATTGCCCAGACTCCCCTATGAGATTATGAAGAGAAGCAATATTGTTCTCTCAGGCTGTAATCTGGATTAGTAGATATGGAGAGGATGCTTTGTCCTCCCCAGGGGCCTTTGGACAAAGTCCACTTAAGCAGGCTTTGTAAAATAACCAGGTGAGTTTTTCCCTTAGCGTGTAGAAACAAATGCCCCAAAGAAGTAGGGCAGTTGAATGAAATGTGGTAGAATTTTAGAAGTGAAATTCAAGGGTCCAAGACTGACTTGGGGGAAATAATTTTGTACAACACTGATAAAAATCATTCCATGACCAGAATGCTCCCTCCTGGGAGCATTAGCTCAGATGTGATGGGTCTCCAGGATGACCAAAAGAGACACGGCAGGGAACAGCTGGGATTGGTATTTTAATTATAAATAGTTTTTTTAGTAGGATAGCAGTTATATTCATTTAGACTCCATCTTCCTGCAGCCAAAGGGCATGAAATTGAAATACAAAACAAAATACAATTTAAAGCATCTCTTGAACCCAAAATTTACTTTACCACAGAATACAGCATCTTAAACTAAATAACCCAGTCAAAATGTTTGCACTATTTTGCTATGTTGTCCTATATGTAGTTTTCAGAAGCTATTATGTGAAAATTACTTGAGTATTTGAAGCTTTTTTTTTAAGAGCAGCAAAATAACTCTTAATATCTTCAATAATGTAAATAATTTTTTTTGTTCAACTACATGATGGTAAAAATCTTTAAAGTATTTATGGCTGAACAGCACAATAACAGAGTTCACCCAGTAGTTTTAAAGAGTTGATGCCTATTAGAAAAGTTGAATAATTCAAGTAGCATTTGAAATGATGTGCACTAATAAAAACCCGGGGCAAATGGCATCAAAGAACAGCCTGAAAAGTGGATGCACCTCTCATTCGGCTGCGTTCGCTCCCACTGTGTATGAATGCTTTCTTCATTCAGACAAGTCTCATACTCTATTGTGTAATTCCAAATAACTGTGACTTAATTCTACAGGTATGTAGGAGAATTTGTGAATGTAGGCAGTGTTTCACCTCTTCGGACTTTCAGGGTATTGAGAGCTTTAAAAACTATTTCAGTAATCCCAGGTAAGACGCCCTGATCCTTACGTTTTGGCTCTCAGCTACAAGTGATTCTTTCTCTGTCTCTCTTTGTCCCTCTGATTGTTGTTTTTCTGGCTGGTGTTTTGTCATTGTCTGTGTGTGACTTTCCCTTGTTACAGATACATAACTGAATTTGTGGACCTGGGCAATGTCTCAGCCTTACGAACGTTCAGAGTACTGCGGGCGCTGAAAACAATCTCAGTCATTTCAGGTGAAAATCAGGTTAAACACTCGGGCTGCAGTTAAAGCCTACATGCCATTTCCAGTAGTAAACACTGTAATTACAAAAGACTTAACCATAGATACTGATCAGGAAATGGAGGAATGTAGGGAATGTGACCTGTCAATAGAATACCTTTTTTTTTAATATGTTTTTCCAATACGGTTTTTGTGGGCAGAAGGAATAAGAGTGGCTCCAAGATTATGGCCCTCACAAGTGCTGCAGTAAGAATGGTGGCTCGTGAGTCACAGGCATAAAGTGCTCATTTGTGAACAGTATGAAAATGGCAATGAAAATCTTTTAAAGCCTTCGGGTATTGATTTTTAAAAGGAAGGTTAATGACCTCAAAATGCATATTCATGTTTAAGAGCACATCGATGGAGGAATCTAAATCTGTGCTATGAGCTGACGTTTCAAGACCACAGGCACAGATAGCCTAATTTGTCATGGTGTTTATCCATTTGCATGTGATACAAACACTGCTGAAATTGTGGGCATAGAAGAGATCAGGAAACATTTCATTACTTGTTTTGGTATCTTCAGCATTTCATCGACTCATGTTTTCTTACATTTTCAAGGATATGATTTCTCCCCTCTTCACCCCACTCCAAAAAAAAAAAAATCAGAGTTTTACTACACATCTGGTGATGAAAGAAGCTCTTTATTAATTTCTTACTATTAAAATATATATATCTATTTTTTATTAAGTAATTTATGCAGAGATGGGTCCACTGAGGACTAACCATATGACAAACTTTCTTGCTGAGCATGGTCTATGGACAGGTCTCATTCAGCCTCAGTGTTTAACATCTCCAACCTGCATGACAAGGTAGAGAAGGTAGCAAAAGCCATGCATGGTAGATCCTATCCGTGATAATCCTGAACAGATGTTGGCAATTACATGTCAAAAATATTCAAAACATCGAGAGAACTGCTCAGATTCTCACTTACAGATCTTTATGGTTGGAAAGGCTTTTCCACCCACTCTGTTGTGCACATCCACACTATAATATCAATCTAAACAAATTCTGTGGTGTAAACTTGCAGGGACACGTATTAAAACTGATCACCAGCACTCACATGGAGTATAAGCCAGAAATGGGAATTCAGGAATGGAGGTGTTAAGAAAATTTCTGGGTCTAGAGTTTGGTCTCTCATTCCACTACCACAGTAATGAAAATCAGGGAAATTCCTGGGAAAGCAAGGCACTTTTCATTGAAAGTGTATGTCCAAATACAGGTTTTAAAGAATACTCTAAGATGGTCATTCATTAGGTCCTTGAAATCAGTACCTGTCTTGATTTTTGTCTCTAAGATTTAAAGAATAATCTATTAGCAGAAGGTTGTGGGTTTTTTAAAGTTTTCTCTAATCGTATTTCCACTGAGAAAGGATTTTTATGTTCCTTGGGGAACAAAGCTGAGCACAGCTTTACAGACCATGTGAGATGGTAGTGGCTAATCAGAGAGAAAGCCAGAGTTTGTTTCCTAGATTCTTTTGCCAGCAATTTGAAGACTTAACTTGGAGGGACATCCATCTCCAGGGGACACCTTTCACCTCACATCTTGTCTCAAGCTTGAGCCTCTTCAGAGCAGACCCTGTCAATTTTTCTGAGTTACATATATATAAAATAATTTTCTGCTGTCCTATATCAGAGGAGGAGCTGAAGCTTTTTTTGCATCAAATGATAAAATTTGACTTAGTGGGGAAAAATTTGAATACTGAGATACAAAAGCCCAGATTCAAATACACCAAAACCCTTCAGTAATATTAAACACTGAGGTGTTCCATTTGTTGGTTAATAGGAAAAAATAAAAACAACAGAAAAACAAGAGGAGTATTATTTATTAAAGTAATACATAATAACTCACATTCTCTTCTTTCATTCTGACTGAATATTTGATTAGTTTTTTTGATAACTGCATTTTTATGTACAAGTCCCTAAATTATTTGGTGACATAACTGCATGAAGATATGCTAATCAAATACCTGGCCTTTGATTTTATCATCAAGATTACCTGTGCCCTGAGTATGTTTATATTACAAATGTGGAGAGCTACAAATTGCCATAGCTGCCAGTGAAACACAGACAAGGTGGGGGTTTTTTAGTATTAGCAGATAATTTCAGAGGAGTCAGTTCATCTTTCAGTTAGGCACATATATTTTAAAAGATATATTGGACATGATGCTGTGGTTTACCTGGAGATGAGTCTGAGTTTTTAATGATAGCATAAGGTTATGCTGAGGTGAAATAGTTTCCCCCAATAGGCTTAAAAATGAAAAGATGATGAACATTAATATCTTTCGTGAGATTTTTGGGGTTAATTGCAATAGGGAGGAAGAGGTGGTTGTTATTTTTGCTTCCTCTTTCACATCTCAGGTGAAAAACACCAAGTTGTATTCTCCTTTGGAAATATCTGAGCTTTCCCTCAATAAAATTGATCCCTTTTCCATCAGGTACTTCTATTTGCACAAGCACACTTGGACTCACTGTGCTCAGTGAAATTGCTTACGGAAAGCCACGGGCCAAGTCCTCCGTGGTGCAAGGCTTCAGTCCAGCAAAGCACTTAGAGGCTGGTTTTCAAAGGCATTCTGCTTCACTTGGAATCAATGAGTTTCTCTATTGACTCCAGAGGGAGTCAGTAAAGCTGACAATTAGTGCTTTTAAAAATCTCACCTACCTTTAATGTCTGGCTCTAAGTGCTCAAGCAGGCACAGGGATGTTTAGGGGTACACGGGCTCACAGGGCTGGAAAAGATCTCCTAAACTCAGAGTCCGTTCCCCTTGCCTAAGGCTGCATTTAGTACAGCTCAAGCACGGCATGATATTTATTGCCTGGCTTCTTCGAGCAGTCCTTCAAAGGTGGAGGTCCCAGGGTCTTCCTGAGAAGTCCAGGAACTGTTCCAGCAACTCATTGCTTTTGTCATTAGAAGAATTGTCCCTGGATGATGGTTCCAATCCAGATCCAACAACACAAATGTGTTGCATCTACCAGCAAGCTTCCCTCTCACTGGAGAGCTGGGTACCATAATGCCAATATCTCCCTTTCTAAATGTCCCTGGACCTGCAGGTCCTGGCTCTGAATCCAGCCTCCCTCCCTCTTACTGCATTATCAGCTCTCTCTTTTTTACTCTGGATGTGTGGAAGACATCAGGTCAGTGCTTTACCTCCTGTCACAGCCCTTAACATGCCAGAAGACCTTCATGGAACCCCTCAATTTTCCCTCTTCTGCACTAAACACACCCATTTTTTCCTTTTTTCCAGTTTCCCATGATATAGAGAGGAAAACAAGCTTTGTACAGGTTGAGGTGCTTAGAAATAGGTAACATTTTCTCTATGGGAGCGTTCTAAAACCTTTAACTCTCCGTGATTTGATTTACTAATTGGTGTCTTGCACGTTGCCATGGCAACGGGATTCATTTGTTTTTCCATCTAGATAGGAGCCATGGTCAGCAGCAGAACAACCCACTGAAGCCAATCATTTATCTCCCATTACCTTTCCATTACCAGTGTATCCAAATCCCAGTGTGCTCAATAGGAACAACAACAGAGGGTCTTGAATCGCATTTTATCTGCATGGAAATCACCAATGTTTTTGATAAGTACTAATTGAGATAACATAAACCCTGAGGTACACCCTCTCCATCAGAAGACCATGAAATGCAGGCCGTCACCGTCATATCATCATCATCATCCCCAGGATTTCATAAACTGCCTGTATCCAGAGAAGCTCCACTGCTCTTTCTGGAGCAGGAGTGTGCACCACGGGCACCTCACACAAAACGACAGGATACCGGGGAAAGGTGACCTCATAGAAAATTGGGCCAAGGCACTTTGGGGCCTGATCCAGCTCCCATTTAAGTTAGTGTGAGACTAAAGGCTATAAATAGTGCTGTGAATGTTATCCAGTGCCTCAGTGATAGCCAGAACAGAGCTTCGAGAACAAGAATTAAGACTGTGTGGAGGAGACTGACCCTCGTTCACTGCTTCAGTCTCGCTGAAGTCCTGCTGCAGAGAGATAAATGTCACCCTTTTGGTGGGTAAATCACTTAACTCAAGAAGTAGCTATCCCAGAGGTGAGAAAAATGCGACATCTTTGTGTTTTCCTTGGAGACTGGCCTGTCAGTCACTTTTCCACGCAAAGCCAGCCTGCAGGAATGCTGACACCAATTCAAGTTTGCCAACATGTTGTTAAACATGTGAAACTTTGCTGCCCCGTGTTTCAGTAACTAATGACAAAATTCCCTCATCAAGGGTGAGCCCTTCTCTCCCTACACGCATATGGCTCGTGCAGGCATTCACAGGACACAGGTGTATCCTCAGGGAAAGGAATTGGCTTGGTGAGGACAATCCTGGTACAAGTCACTCTCTCTTTTTTTTGTGTGGTTTTTTTATTTTTCTTTTTCTCCCTGCTTGTTTCCAGACCATGCATGAACGTGTCTGATGCTCTCTCTGTAGGTGGTTGCCAACATCTGGTATGGATGTCATACTGAATTATGCTAATACTTCCTCACATCTCGCATAAGGAATGGATGGTGTTTTGGGATCTTGCCATTTGTCATTGTTTGGTGTTGCTTGCATTTTCTATGGTTTCTGCTTTGCATTTGAAAAATGATTATTTGATTAACCTCTGAATGTGATAATTTCTACCTGCCTTAACAGGAATGTTTGGGCCAAATTCTTCTTGCTCTCTGCAGATGTCAGGCTGCCTATACAGCCCTCATTCCACTGGTTTTGGATCTCGTGGTGTTTTTCATGTCATGCAAGCAGGATTTGGCCCAGAGGTGTGGAAAGAAGTCAGTGATTCAGAAAAACCCTGTTACTGATTTACTCCACAGGGAGTAATCTATAGACCCATTGTCATTAACGGGTGTAGATGTTACTCAGCTTTGGACCAGATCCTCAGGTTTTTTTCTGCATGCTGCCTGGTTTGGTGTTTGACTTGCAAGAATTAAGTAAATGCCTTTAATGCCCCATAAATAGTATCTTCTATTAAGCTATATTGCAGTGCTCTCATTGGCACTATTTCAAAGAAGGATTATTTATCCAGAAGATTTAACCGTGCTCTAAATTTGAATACATCTAGCATTGCTTTTACAAAACATGGGATTGATTCAGAGAGAGGCAGAGCCACCTGCAAGAGGTCCTGGGTGCCCTTAATCCTCCCCCAGCCCTTCCATTTTAGAGGCACTGAAAGTTTAAATGAACAATGAATTAAATATTTTACTAAATGGTGGCACTTAGTTGTGTCAACCACCTTGATGGATGCTACTTAATTTTCTGAGAAAATTTTGTTTTTAAAGGGTGAGAAAAAACAGTTCAGCTGTAAGTATGACACTCTCCAAAGGGTTTTCCTGGAAAGTTTTAACAAAGGTCCAGAAGGCAAAGTACAAGTTATTTTTAAATGGTCTTTAATTACAGAAATTGTATTACTAAAGCATCATCTTCTTAAATTGTTCAGAAGCTTGTAAGCTATGAAAACAAAAGAAAAAAGAATTTAAAAGGAACTAAAGCAGAAAAACCTCTCATAACGAAATTATTTGATACCTGCAAGGAATGAACTTGTAAAACTAATAGTATAGGATTGCTATTCTATTTAAAACTCCAGGAAGTAATCTGGGAAAAACATGTTTCATGAAATGACCTTGAAATTGGCAACACTGAGGCCTGATTTTGAAAACAGATAGTCTTTATTGATGACTAGAATTTTGTAGGGTTTTTCCCTAGTATTATCCCTATTCACATTAGGACTCCCGTTGTCCTTGCCCATATGAGTAAGATTAATTAGTGCACTTAGATGATACAAACACAGACTCCAGACAAATAAATGTTCTGCAGGGATTTCACAGGGAGTATGGCAGTAAAAGAACTTGTGGTATTTTTTTCCTTTTCTGAAGACTCAGTTTGCATTCGGATTTCCCAAGTTTACCCAACTTCAGTGAAGCAACATCTGTGTACTCAAAGGACAACCAATGATAAGAATCACTGAAAATATTTCAGAATATTAGATTAAATAAAATTCTAAAATTCTAGTGCATTTGCAAATCTTTTTCCTCACCTCACTACTTGTTTAAGACCTGGCTGTCTTAAAGGTCTTATAATGTTGGGCAAGGGTGACACCCCAGAAAGTCCTTTCAGAATTGGACTTCATCTCAAATTACTTCCCATTCAGGTAAAAATTTTATTCAAGACTAGATTAGCAGAAGAGGTTTCATTTTTATTTAGGCATCAAAACAGGTAGCCAAGCCTACAGATGGGTTCAAAAATTCAAAGTCAGCCTTTTTCTAAGTACCTGAGTGGAACTGACCTCATTTGTAAAATCTCTTTCTGGTGAGGAGGAGAGGTAGCATGAAAATCCAGCTTTTGCCTAATGTTTGTCCTGAAATAATTTATGCTTTATTTTTGAGGAGAGCAGGGAGCTGTCTAACCTCACCCTCTTAACCATGCCACAAACTAATTTTAGAGAGGCAAACAAAGAATTTTATAGGGAAACTCCCCACACCTGCTGGGTCAGTGCCTTTCGGTTAAATGGGCCATTTTACAGATGTTAATATGATTCACAGATTAGCAAAATCCTGTGCAGGAGAGGAGTATTTCAGGCTGCTGGATGCAGGGACTGCTGCTCCTGTTGGCCATTCCAGCAGCTCATCCTCATTGGAGAAACTCTGATGTCCCCTCACTCTAACCACAGATTTTTAAGCAAAGTCAAAAGCTAATTTTGCTTTCCTGTGAGTCCTGAAGTACATTTTCATATTATTTCCAATTACGCAGCACTAGCTCAGCCTCTGTGGCTGCCAAACTCTTGGGGTGGAATTCCAAGGAACTGAGATTTAATGTGTATGATCATATTCAGTGAGCAAATCAATGTGCTTCTGAATGAATATTGCCCAGGAGAATTCCTCCTGTTTCCCCTTTGCATTTTCTTTTTTTCCATTTAAATCAGTTTCTCTTGTTGCTGCCATACTGGTGACACAGATTATCAGAAGCACTTATTACTAGTTACCAGTATTAATTGAATATAAATAGGAAAGAAATGACAAAATTGCCACCAATGTGCAGCTGATATTAATGTCCAGCTACAGCACACTAGTTTAGAAGAGAAGGGTCTTTTTCTAAAAAGGAATGGGGTTTTCTGTTCTAATCATGTAATATTCAATCAGCTCAAACACTGCTGATCTCCAGGAACACTTCAAAAGCAAGAAATATCACTTGAGAAAACTGTATAATTATCTATATCTGAATATTTATGGAAGAATAAACTGAAGTTAGTGTTACAGGGTGAAATAATAAAGGAGAAGCTAATTTGTGTGACCCAAGCCTTTGGTGTTATGCAATGGGATGATTTATCTACTTTGGCAGCATATTATAAAACGATTAACTTTGCCCAGGTATTGTTGGAGCCTCAGGTTGTTTTACTCGAATAATTTCCACTGCATTTATTTGATTGCCAGTATTTGGCTTTTTTTCTAATCCCAAATTCTTGTTGTCTTAAGCAAATGAATTGAAGGCAGCAGAATTATTCATGTGAGGACAGCATGTTGGATTTGGCACTAAAATATGTAAAATAATCAGGGAATAAACAGCATTTCCATACCTCTTCATCTGTTTATGTCAGGGATAAAGTTATCAGAATCACCTGAGAGATTTAAAAGTAATTCATGTTCTCAAAATTCGATGGGATTTAGGCTTTACTGCCTTTACTGCAGCTCCATGAAAATATAAAACACATTCCGTATTTTCTTTATCCATGGATACTTTTGTATCTCGCTCTCCCTCCATCCAGTGCTTCCCCTCCATTTTTAAATCAGTGTTTGTGCAATGCCAGGACTTTTGTCCAAAAGCAGACCAAACTATACATTCATAGTGATCACTCATCTCTCGTTTCCGACGTCCAGTTGCAAACACTTACTCAAAGCCCTCCAGATTTCCATTTTCATGGAGATTTTCATCATGAAAAGCAGCTGTCTGCAGACATATTTCAGTCTCTCAGTCTATAAACTCTCGGCTTTTATCTCCCTAGGGCTGAAGACCATTGTAGGGGCACTTATCCAGTCTGTTAAGAAACTTGCAGATGTGATGATCCTGACCGTTTTCTGCTTGAGTGTCTTTGCCCTCATAGGCCTCCAGCTCTTCATGGGCAACCTGAGACACAAATGTGTCAGGGATTACACCATGTTTAATTTCACCAATGGCTCCTTGTACTTGGATGGTAGGATGTGGAACAACTCAGAGGAATTTCTTAGTGATCCAGGTAAGCTCTTCTTTGTCCTGTAGTCTGGTTTCTGCTCATTTGAGGTTTTATTTTTTGTTTGTTTGTTCTGTGTTGGTTTTTTTTTTTAATTATATTGACTAAGATCTGTATGTGAATCAGCAAAATGTGACTACTGGCTCTTCATGGTGTCAATGTGGTTTTGAAAGACCTTGGAAGTTTTTTCTGAATCTCTTCCCAGTTCATGCTGAAAGTACTTCTGGTGCTTTCCTATGACGTCCTAGTTGCATCACTGATGACTTGCACGGTTTTAGGGTGTCATATATTTTTAAAACTCTCTTTCCTGGAATGGAGCAATCACATGAAAATTTCAGCTCTGTGTATGTGGGTCTGGTTTGCATGTTGTTTCTCTGAAGATAATTTATATCTCTTGCATTTTCTGGAAAAACTTCAAAATTTGAGTTAGTGGTATTAAAACCAAAAGGTAAAGCAGAGCAATTCAATCTTTATTAATCTGAAAAATCCCAAGAAAATTTTTTTAAGGAAATCTTCTGTTGTTTGGGCCCTAACTCACTACTGGGTTGGGCCATCCTGTACGTGACCAGTGACCTTTGGTATTTTATTTATTTTGACGATAAAAATGACCACATAGTTAACTCATTAACTGGAATTTTGTTTGAGAGGCAGTGACACAGTGTCACGGGGTACCTCTGCTCTGACTGTGTGGACCCTACAGTCCTACATCTCCAGCCATTTGCACTACAAAAACCCCACATCTGACTCATGGAAGTTGCCTGGCTTGACCCAGGGCCCTGTTGAACCAGGGATTAGGCCAAGGGCAGTGCCACCATTCCCCACTGGTGACTTCTGGACCTTCTGTTCAATTCCTCTCCCTGCAGTCTGAGCAGCCCTGGAAACAGTGGTGTTAGAAAGGTTTTGTTCAAAGAATAAAAATAAAAAGCTCAACATGAGTGTCTTTCAGGCATGATGTGGTTGATGCAGCGTTAAGGAAGACAGGTCACAAAGCTCTGGCTGAATGAGGGTTGTCTTTGGAGCTGGCCCTGACCATCAGGTTATGTGTCCCCTCAATGTCCCTCTATCAGAGCCCCTTATCAGCTGAAAGGGGAAAGAGCTCTTAAACTTTTACTGGATGGTGTGGAAGCTGCTGATTACCCTATCCATCTTCCCTCCAGTTCCAGCTTGGAAACGAGTGAGGAAATAGCAAAGATATTTGTGCACCTGTGGTGGATTCAGGCACTTCAGGGCTCCTCTACCTGCAGATAGTTGAGAGCTGCGTGAGGTGCTGCTTTCCCCTTCTCACAGAGGCACTGAGGGATAAAATAGTGATGGTTGGAAGCATAAAGCCCTGCAATAAAGGTGAAAGGAAGAAATGGAGCTGTGGAGATAGTCTGGCTCTGTGGAAATGGAAATAGGGTAAATGTGACACAGGACAGTCTGTGTTAAAATACAGATAATGTCAGGGCCAGCTGCAGCATTGCTTTAAATGCAAGGAATTTTACAGCTGCTCCAGCATACCATGAGCAAGTTTATTTATGTGGTCCTGATATGGGGAGGAGGGCAGACACTCCCAGAAATCCATATAGGAAATCCAGCAATGATTGATAGGGTCATGAAAATATACTTGCTATCACTAGAGGAGATTTACCTATATTATAAAGATAATCAACTTGGTGAGATAATGGATTAAAGCGAATTAAATTTTAACCATGTGGCATTACAAGGAAGTAATAATAATAATAATATCAATTAATATCTACATAATATCTGAGAATAAAGACATGGTGCATTATGGCAAGCAGTTGTCTCTTACTTTGGATAGACAGAAATTATTTAAATAGTTAGAGCATTGAGGCAGTGCAGCAGGCCTCTGAACACCTAGAAGAAGAGCAGATTTATAACAAAAAAGTAGTGACCTCTGAATAAGAACAATGAAGCCTTCCTCAAAATTCTGAAGAAGGAGGCTTAGCTGTTAGGCAAGAAAGAACAATATTAAGTAGGATTTTCATTTAATGTTTACAATTGCACTAAAGCAATTCAGAAATGGAAGGACTGGCTCATTTTGTGACTAGATGGGATAGTGCTTTGTATTTCATTTTGCATAAATATTATGGTGAAATGAAGTGACCATTTAAAGGAGAGGCACTGACCACAATTTAATAACAGTCCGAATTTCAAGTACTGCAGGGAATTAAGCAATACGTACAGTTAGATTAAAGTGTAGGCAGACCAAATTAGATAAAAAGAGGAATATATTAAGAAGCAGAATTGTGCCAGTGTTTACTCTGAAGAAGAACTAGAGAAGAAAATTGGCCAACATGTTGAGATAGTAGAGTTCACTCGAAGGGAGCACAGACAATTACAAGAGCTCTTTGGAGATTTCAAAACCAGCATGGCTGAGTCACTTGGTTTGGAGCAGGGATGCTAATCTAAAAAACCCAGAAAACAGAAACCTGAAGTATTGTCAGAGATCCATAATAATGCTGTATAGAAAAAGGGGGATGTAAAGAAATGAAGCAGTGAAACCCACTGAAAACTAAAATTGGAGGAATTCTTAATTCTGTTCATCAGGACACCAAAATAGAGAATTAAAGTGAGGTGATGTGACAGTTCTCTTCTTGGAGAGCAAAAATTTGCTTTGGTTTCTTTAAGAGTGTTTTTAATGTTTTAAAGGGCAGCAGGGGGCCTCTGAAATGGCAGCAGCCTCCTCCTGTGCCTTTGAACGTTTTCTTGCATGAATGAAAAAACAAAAATCAGTAAAACCCCTTAAAAGTGTAATACAGGGAAGAAATGCGTGGTGCTGCAGAGGAGATAGTTGAGAGAGTTAGTCATGAAGTGTGAAGAAAGATAAGAACCAGTTTTGAGTCTTTCAAAGCCCTTTTTAGTTTGAGATAACTGTGTGCTGTGGGCACTTGCTCCAGGAGACATTTTGGTTGTCTCTGGGACAGCCATCTGGGATGGCCTGGGATAGCTCCAGGTCTGCTTTTTTATTCTAAACTTACTTTGTATCTGGACAAAGTTCTGCAATCTTTCCTTAGCTGTTTTCAGCCCCCAGGCTGGAATTTTTTTTGTCATCTCTCTTCTCGATCTCTCGTTTTGGTTTTATATACAGGGGAAAAAGCCAGTATAAAAGCTTTGCAGCATCACTGGCTTAGCCACAATTATGTGGTAACTCTTGATTTTTGGTTGATCCATGAGGAAATAACCACCATGATCCCAGATTCCAGGAACTCCTTCCATTAACTCCATACTCGAGACCCACAGGTACTTTCCTGTTCTACCAGTGTCTTCACCACAGTTAACTTGGTTGAGGTGCAGGTGCTGCTTGGCCTCTCTGCTGCCCCTGTTCTTGCCTCCACCTCCAGTAAAGGCAGAGTACCAGCACTGGCAGTGGTGGTGTAGGAATTGTGGTGGCAGAAGAAAAAAAAAATGTTTTCCCTAAATCTTGTCAATCCTGCATTGCAAGGTTGCTAATGTTGTTGAGAATTTTTGGGTTTTCCCCTCCTGTGTGCCACGAGATGATCATCCACTAAATCCCATAAGGAATTCCTTCCTGTCCACCCAACGCTGCTTGTTCTTGCCATCATTTCAATGGCTTCTGTAGCTGGAGGAATTGCCAGGAAACTTGAGAAGAAAGAGACAAAGCTTATAAGCATGGAGATCCCATGGAAAAAATCAAACTGGCTCCTGTTTAGGCTCACTAAACCCTAGAATACAAAGTCCTAGAATACAAGTGTCAGCAAATATTCCTGATTAGACTGTCAAGAAGGGAAGTATCTTGGCATTGTGATTAAATGCTTAAATCTGTGAAAAAATTTCTGCTGGGTTACTGTGGGTGCCTCTTGTGTCTCAGTCTAATTACTGGGCACAGCAGTCATTGTAAGATGAGAACTTTTTAGTCTTTCTTCAACTCACAGTGGAGATGCAGGTCTAAAATCTGCTTTTTGGTGGGCACCTGTCTTCATGATGAACAAGAGAATGTTTATATTCTCTCCACCCATTTAAATGGCTCACAATTTAAACAGCAGCCTCTAAGAAGAAGGCTTATCAGAAAAATCATTCCATTCTGGTTTTGTCTGCAATGAGTAATGCTTAGCACTGCAAACCTAGAGAGGGGAAAAAATGAAGATTAAGGCAGAAGCATCTCATCAGGTCTCCCAGTTCCCTCTGTACGACTACTCTTTGAATGAGTGGATTGTGGGATGAGAGACAGCTGAGCATCAGATAAAATCAGGCTAAAAAATTCTTCATGTCAAGTGCCAATGGTAAAATTGGAATCATTCATCTGGGGAAACAGTGACTACTGATAGGTAATTATTTTCCTACCTGCAGTTCTAGATTTGGTAAGAGATTGCGATCAATAAGCCCAAGGAGGATTATTTTTAGACATTAATAATAACAAACCTGGAAGACTGAAGTTTAGATGCAGCAGTGATTTTATATAAAAATGAAATAAAAGGGGAAAAGAGAGGTTGAAAACAATGATAGTTTACATCCACAACATTAAGAAAATTATGCGATCAATATATCAATATCAAAGTCATTGAGCTGTTGGTTATCATTAGAAGAGTTAATAGTTTAGAAATACCAGCTGGCTGAAAAACTGCAAGCTTAATTTCAATACTTGTAAAGATTTCTAGGAAAGCAGCTCCAAATAACAGTCTTGAAAGCCTGTCTTGGTGGTGTTTAAATTAAAGATGTGTTTGATGAAGTGAAGCTTTATGAACGTGTGAGTTAGAACGAATTAAAAGCTGTAGGATGTCAGGTATGTCACTGGCTTAGAGATGTACCAATGGGCTGAGCGTAGTTGATTCATGTAGCTGATGATTTTAGAATCTTTAATGTCATTTATGCATTCCATTATGAAAATGGATTATTGACTAGCCAGTAAGTAGAAATCTGAGTCCTTTTGTTAGTGGGGCTTAATGTAAAGGCTGCTAAGAAAAAATGCTTTAGAAAAGTACCTTAAAAATATAATTAAATTATAAAGTCGCTTATGGAATGATAGTCTTAAACCCCAACATTTTCTTTTTCTTTAGACTAAATACCTTGTTTAAGACACTCTGAAAGAGTCTTGTTTTCAAAGTGTTCTATATATGTTTTCATCAGAAAATCAGAATCTTTTAAGGTAAAAAAGAGCAACCCTGTAATTTTCTTTAGCTAGTCCTGTCCAAGCAATTGATATTAAAAAAAATATTAACGAGTAAAAAAAAAAGAATGTTCAAGCTTTATGAACCTTTTACTGGGAGGAATCAGCTATTATTTTTATGGCTTAAAAGAGGTATTTCAGGGCTGTTATTTTTTTCTTCCAGACTAGTTTCTGGCTTTCATTTCATGGCAGTGATTTTTCTCTTCTTCTACACTCAGATTGTGTAGTTAACAAAGATCTGGGGAAAAAACCAAAACAACTTTAACTAAAAAAGAAAAAAATCCAGATCAAGATGAATGTAATATCTTTTTTGTCACCTCCAGTTAGACCTGGAAGACTTACAGTTGCTTCAGGTTCTAGATTTAGAAAGGTATAGGGTATGTGAAGTTTTGGGGATTATGTGAAGTTTTGGGGATACCCATCCAAATCATGGTCTTCTCGGGCACTTGAGAAGGGATCAAAGACTTGTGTGGAGCAGATGCTGAGGCCTAGATCTGTGAGTATATACAAATGTATATCTGCATGTAGATGAGGCTGTGGTTGCCTTCTCTAAGCTGTGTGCCTTGTTGTTATCTCTGCCTGATGAAATCATTTTTGTTTCCAGAACCACTAAAGTGGACCTGTATGAACAGGTACTCTGAATCTGGATGAGAACTGTAGAGAAAAGAATTTTATCCAAGTCAGATAATAAACATAGCCAGTTTGGGGAGAGCTAAAGTGTTTGAGGTGTTGTCTGAGGTGGTAATAGAAGACAGCGAGTGTTTGATGAATAATTATGGAGGTGGAGGAAAGAGAGAAGCAATAAATCAAGTTGGGACTGGAATAGGTGTTTTATTATGTATGATTGTATATGAACCAGTGATTAAAACAAGGAACCTCTCTGGGCTTTCAGACTGTGCTAGTCAGCATGGAATCTATTGACGTTACTCCACTTTAACTGTAAATATTGTGGCTTTGTTCGAGTGCTGTGGGTCTTTTGATAAATAGCTTCATCAATGCTCAAAACTTAATGCTCTGATGTGTTACTAACATGGTTATTGTACCTGTGCACTTTAATTTTTTAAGCTAAATAGAAAAAGAAAGCCCCATCAGAAGTGCAAGGATCAGAAAAACATAGGAATTGGTAATGTTGAATCCAATATAGTGTCTTTCTGACCATCCAGTAAGATTTTTCTTTTGGCCTTGTGATGAAAGAGGAAGTTCTTATATCGTAAATATTTGAAATATTTTGTAAAACAGGAGGATTTGTACCTCAGTTATACCTCTTTTGCTCTCATCACTGCTCACAGAAAGGAGAGATCTACTTGGGGAAAGATCTGGCATGAAAAATTCAGACTAAACATTTTCAGTTTTCCTTCACCTTCAAATTGTTCATAAACTACAGAATTAAAACACCACTTGGCTTGCACAGTGATGTGCTTTTAAAAGGACTTTGTATGTGTCCATTAAGCCCTGTCCACGGACTGCTCCCTGCTCCAGGTTCAGCAGTAAAATGCATTGCAAAGGCAAGGGGCATCTTCTGCTTTCAGCACTCAGCCCAGGTGCACCATGAGCAGAGAATAACTTGCACTGCTGCTTGCTCTCATTGCACTGGTTTTAAGGAATAAGTAAAGATATGTTTTCTCCTGATAATTTTCATCAGTGCTGAATTCCCCCAGGTGGGGTGGAGATAAAGTATGGGAATTCCCAGGCTCAATCTGGCCTTGGCATACCTACAGCAGCATCCCTCGTGTGGTACTGAACAGCCCCATTTGCTCCAGAAAACAATTAGTAGAGCTCAAAATATAGATATTTTTCTAATTTTCTGTTAACATTAACTGTTGGAACTCAGGGTATCCTTATCTACACAGGCAACAAATCTTTCTTTGAATGATTTGTCCACAGGGGCAGCCTGCAGCAGCAACTTCAACAGTTCAAATGGGAAATATAGTGAAAAATATTTCCTTTATCTTTGGTTTTGAAAATTCTTCTTTTCTTTTCTCCCCCTCCATTTTCTTAAGGCAAAAAACATTGTTATCACGTTCTTGTCACGAGGCGCACACAAAGCTCCCTGTTCTCCTTTTCCAGAATACCTGCTATTTTTTACCATGATAGTCACCTTTTTTCAAGGATAAAAATGTCCATTTTTTCAATTGCTGCTCTCCCTAAATTTTCCCAGTCATTCTCATTACCTTCTCAATACTTTCCAGTCTGGCAGGTACCCTACTGAAAGCACTGAAAGTGGTCTTTCTTCTGGGTCATAGAGTCATTTAGGTTGCAAAAGACTTTTGAGGCCACCAAGTCCAACCATTATCCCAGCACTGCCAAGGCCACCAAGAAACCCTGTCCCCAGGTGTCACATCTACACATCTTTTAAAATCCACCAGGGATGGTAACTTCCCCACCTCCCTGGGTAGCCTGTTCCCAACATCCAAACCTCTCCTGGTGCAACTTGAGGTTATTTCTTCCAGTCCTATCACTTGTTCCATGGGAGAAGAGTCTGACCCTGACCTGGCTGCACCCTTCTGCCAGGAAACTGTAGAGAGTGAGAAGCCTTTCCTGCCCTCCAGGAGACCACCACTCCCACCCAGCTTGGTGTCATCTGCAAATTGACCGAGGGAGCACTTGATTCCCTTGTCCATATCATTGAAAAAGTTATTAAACAGAATTGATAGAAACAAGCCACTGCTCATCAGTCCTTTCCTATATATTACTCCACCCTGGCCCTCCTGTATCTCAGTATTACACTTTTCTCTGATCGTAGCTTTATATTACATAAAAGTGTTGACTAAGAATCCCTCCAAAAAAAAAAAAAAAGAAATCCATCTCTCTTATCTGAATTTAGTCAGGGAATTTAAGGACTGACAAGGTTATGGATTGGTGAGATTTTCTCCTTCTCTGCTCTATTTCACTTTCTGGCAACTGAATATCCCACTTTGCATTTCTCCTCTCTTTTTTTTTAGTGGAGTAGATCTCTCTAGTGCTCCTCATTCAGTCCACGCCTCAGACTTTATTTGCCTGGAAAATACTGTGTATAGGAGATGTTGTTACCTCTCTGTTCACCCTCTCTTTCCCTTGTACTTATAAATGTAACAAAGAAATACAGGCGCAGCCCTCTGTTAGCCCACAGAGATCCTGCACAGTGGCTTTTCAGCTTAAACCATGTTTTCTATCTCTCAGCCATTTTTTGATCCAATTTATTTTTCTTTATCACAGTAAGTGCAGAAGTTGGTTTTTTTCTATTTTTCCATCGTCTGTCTGTAATCACAAATGCATTCGACCTTTGTAGCAGCTTTTGATTTTAATTCTTTTGTGCGAAACATATGAAAAAATTCCACAAAACACACAACATCTACAAAACTTCCAGAGAGCACACTTCAGCACTTTGCTACCTATTCATGTGGAGCATATGTCAGAACAAGTGGTACTAAATGTGCTTTTAGTTACATGCTATGCACCCTGCAGCCCTAAGTGTGTGGGTCTGAGTGACTGGTGAGGCACAGAGGCATAGAAGGAGGTTATCTGAAGATGTTTAAAAGCCAGATGTGTGTTTATTGCTAGTCATTGTCTCCTGTCTCGTCTTCCTGGGGATGCTCCTGGACTTGGCAAGGTCCCCAAGCCAATTTGACAGCATCTAAATTCTCCGCTCTCCTCTAGTGCACATCTCCAAAAGCTCCTGATGTGCTTTTCCTCCTCTCCTGATGTGTTTTTTGTTCCCTCAGACCATGTGAGCAGCACAAACCACGTACTGTGGATCTCTGAGAGCCTCTTCCTAGTGCACGGGAGCCATCTAGCTCAAGAGGGCTTGATTGATATTTTTAGTGGCTTTTTCTTAAAGGGGGAAAAAGCTGTACTGTCAAAATTGGAGACATTTTCTGTGCTGTGGTGACTGCTGAGCCTGGCAGGGAAATTGCTTCTCTAACTTGTCTGGAGCATGGGGAGAAGCACTAATAGGAGCCTACCAGAGACTGAAGGAGACCACTTTCCTCCCACCACTTGGCTGCATGATTTTCTACAACCTCCTCCCAGCCCCTCCATATCTCCTGCAGAACAACTCATGCCCAGAATTCCAGGCTGTGTTTACCACAAAGTCATGCAGTTGCCAATGCTGTACATAAAGTTGTCCCCTTGATCTACCCACCCAACCATCTTGGCCATAACTCCTCCTGTTCCTTTTTGAACTGACATTTTGGAAATGTCCTTCCACATGGTTACAGGGTATGGAGGCAGCAGAGAGCTGGGCCAGAAGTGGTTTCCCAGGGAAAGAGGGAGGATGGGAAGCTAGGAGAGGAGAGCGCACAAGAGCCTCTGAAACTCAGCAGAAGCGTCAGCAGCAGCAGCAGATGCCAGGGGACAGCAAAGGAGAGCCAGATCTCCTGTCATGGGCTGAGCAACAGGAGAGAAACTGATTATTATAATTATTTGCAACCCCTTTTAGCCAGGAAGAACTAACCGGCAGTGCCATTTTTTTCCCAAGCATTCTCCCCTAATAACACCCTTAATACAGCCTGTTCCGTGGCTTTTGTGAGGCATGTTTTTCATCTTCAAACTCAGTTTCATTTATTAGAGGCTTCACCGTGTGTGACACAGTGTGCACACAGCAAGTGCAGCAAGGATTCGTTTTAATTATTGTGTATTGCCAGGAGGCAAAGTGTGTTTGCGCCCGTGGGCGAAAGGGCGAGGAGGGGGCGGTGTCTATTTCCTTTCCTATGTATCACAACCGTAAGGAGATGGAGCTTTCTGAACTGCATTTTAAATTTGGAATTGGGACGTTGGGTGGCTGTCAGTGCTCTGTGCCAGCCCCAGCGCAGGGAGAAAGTCTCCAGCCAGTGAGCGCCCGTGTGGCTGCAATAAATAGTCTGAGATAACAAACACCTCTCTGAAGTTTTTGTTAGAAAGTCAGCCAGAGGACTCTTCTCTGGGCAGTGACTAATGATATTTGAATGTTGCTCTTTATGCAAGTGTGATAATATATAGGGTTGTTGTTGAGGATTTTTTAAAATTGGAATTAATTTGTTGTAAGATGAGTGAAAATAACGTTTCACTGTTAGGGCCTTCAAAGGAGGAGCATACGCTGGAGGCAGAAATTGTGTTTTCTAAGCTGAGTCCAACATTTTTTGCTTTTCTGAATGAGAAAATTTTTCTTTCCTTCACACAGAAATGAGGAAGGTTTCTACCCTGCAGTCTATGTACCCTACTGGGTTTCTGCTCAGTTGAGTGACAGAGGTGTGGAAAGCATAAGATGGAGTGTATTTTTAATTTAAATAATTTTTTTTGAGGAAGTTTGCTTTTTTTTCTGTTAATGGGACAAGTGGAGACATTGTGAATATTTGCTCTGTTAGAATCACCTGGTGTGGGAGGGGGCAATACAGAGACCTGAAAGATATTGGGAAATCAGAAAAAGTGTGAATGAAACAGACAAAATGATGAGGAACTGACTTTGGAAGGAGGATATTGCAAGAATAGAATTTGGGAAATAGAATTTCATGGGGAATTTGTGTTTTTACTCACTTGCATATAGTGAGTTTAAAATTATGGCCAGTGTTTTTTGCATTGAGAAGTGTAGGAGGCAGAGCATGGACTTCCAGGAGACCTTGTTATTGAGACCATTTTTAATTTTTTTAATATGACCAGGTAGTTACCTTGCTCTGGAAATTCCTGTAGAAAAATTCCTAAAAGGCAACGTATGGTTTATAACAGTGACATCAACACTTTAGTAAAGCTGGTAGAAAAAAAAATCAGCACTTGCTTTGGAAAGAATGGCACATTGCATAAAGTTTATGTACGCACACATAGGTGCTACAAATATCATGGTTTTGGCTTAATTTTACTTGAAAAATTAAAAATCAAAAACCAAAAGCAAACACCTAAAATAGAGGGTTTCAGTTTTGTTTTCCATATTTGTTTTCCTATTTTTTTCCCACTTACAAGCTGAAATTTTTCAGTGAAAAACAAAACAAAAATTAATTGCAATCTTCCAAGGCAATGAAAAATCATTTTGTTTCCAGGTGGCGTTGCTCAGTTTGAGCAGTTTTCAGAGAAAAAATCCTACTCTACATGAAAAAGGAGTTTCCAATTCTTTGCCCGTGTTAGAATTAACTGATGGGAAGCTGAGGCCATGGGTTAATATGGTACCAAGGTGATTTGTTCTTTAAAGCAAGAGTGATGCCTGTTTGCTTCTTGCAGCCCTCTGATTGCCCAGGAGGCTTGATTGAAATCCAAACCAACGGGCTTTGAAGGAAAGATTGATTGTTGTGCACATTTTTGATAATACAGCAATTTGTCTCCTTGGGTATAAAGCTCTAATCCCCCTTTCATTTATCAGAGAGGAATCAGGGGCTTGCCTCTTCCTCAGCTTGAGGTTTGTCACAGTGGCTGTGACACCTCCTTGCACAGACCCCATGGTGAAGGTGTCCCCTCCCAGCAGCACCCAGTTCCCCACTGTGCCAGTTTGGCCAAAATCTAGCAATATATCCTCTGAGAGAGAAACAGGTTACAACCACCCTTCCCCCCACCAGGTTTGGGAAAAAATAAATCTTCCTTGAAGGAAAGTGAAAGAGATAAAAACTATTTATTTAACAAACACATAGGAGAATAATAATAATAATAATAATAATGCTAAATAATAAAATCTCTCACTGTGGAGAGAAACCTGGGAAGATTTCCGAGTCCTTCTGTAGATGTGGTCTCTCTCCTGTTTGGAGCTGGGTCAGCGAGGCCATAGGCCATAGGCCCACCTCCAGGCCTGGGGGAAATTTCTCCTGATGCGTTCTGATGTTATTGAAACAGTCCAGAAGAGAAAAAAAGGGAAAAAACCAAAGTCCTGGGAACCATGCCGGAGAAAAAGGAAAAAAAAACCCGAAAAGGTGGTTGAAGAGCAAGCAGGGTGCTTCCTCTGTGCTCCCGCAGCTGGAGAATGCAGAGGAATGTGATCCCTGTGTCCTTGAGAAGTTGATTTGAAAAGTTTGTTTGTTTTTTTTTCTTCCTCCCCTCTCAAGCTCAGTTTAAAGGCACAGAAAAGGCACAAAATTAATATTTTGGCATAGAGCTGTGATAGGTGATACACATCATGGAGTCACCCCAAGACACCCACCCTGCATTTCATGGGGCTCTTTGGCATCTGCCTTACTGCTTGTTTTAGAAATGTAAATGTTTAAGTCAACAGCAGACAACAGAATTTTGCCTGTTCTTGAGATTTCAAATTTCTTGTTTGCACACAGAGAATCCTTGTCCTCCTTAATTCTGTGCCCAGACTCTGTTCTTATCTTCTGATTTGGCTGACCAGGAGATGTCATTTTGGTTTTCAACCAACACTGTGCTCCAGAATTTCAATCAAACCTCGAGTCATAAAATCATAGAATGGTTTGTGTTGGAAATGACCCTAAAGACCATCTAGCTTGGAGAGAAAGTGGTCTGGTGTGTTTGTGTCACTAACTCTGTGTATCCCAAATAAGATGCCACCCGTCCTGAGAAAAAGCACAAGTCTTTGCCCAGCAGAACTGGAGGGTGAAAGGTGATGCAGCCATGGCATCCTCCTCCATTCTGTGGTGATTGATCACCAACCTTTAACCATATTCAACTCCTGGGTGTCGCTGTCACGCAAGGTGTTTCCGTAGAAAGCCCACGTGTCAGACAAAGAGGAAAAGCATCCAATCTGAGCAGGATCTGTGCTCTGATAACTTGTGAACACCATCATGTGCCCCTGTAACCACAAGCTCCTGGGCAGTAATTCTCTCTTGGCATGCAGCAGAGCAGGGCTTTTCCACTGCTCGCAGCTTACAGAGAAAGCCACAGCACATCTGTTCGGTGGTTGAGCCATTGAGCATTCTCTGCATAGCCCGCCTGGATAAGCTGTCACTCTTGATTTTTAAAACATTTCACAACAGAGGGTTAGCCTGGAATGGAGAACCTCTTGTGAGCAGCTTCTGCAGAGGCCCCTCTGCTCACAAAGCCTTACTGTGCAAGGCTGCCACCATCATGTCTTAGTCAAGAGGGGATCATGTCCTCTCTGCTGCAGCAAAACACACCAGAATATTTACCCTTCCTCAGAGAGCAGCACACCTCTGTTTTGAATTTATTATGTTTCCAGAGCAGAGCTTTTATCTGTTCTTCTGTGCCACCATCTAGGTTTTAGACAGGCTCCTTAGAGCATCTCCTTTTCTTCACATTCCCTTTGGAACACAGATTTTTCTTATCCTTTTGAGAAGAAAGTGGCCTCCTGTACTGTTACTTACTCTGAATGTTAGACTTGGTTGGCTGGGGATAGAAGAAGAAGTGTGTATGCAAAGTCTCTCATTAGCCTGGAGATGCTAATTTCCTTAAGCCTTATTGATAGTCAACCTGGGACTGATCCACAGCACTTAAACTTAGCTTGCTCCCCTGAGTCTCCCTTGAGAAGTGTCTGTCTCTCTCCATTGCCATTACAGATGACTACAGTGATAAATATTTGTCTTTGTGAATACTTCCTTGTTTGTTTGATCTTTAACGTGCATTTTTGTTTCTTTTGCTTTATACTGTGTGTTTTCTACGCTGAGCAGAATCCACCAGACTGAGGGAGTGGGCTGCTTTGTTAATATTATTACATTCTGAGTTATAGCTGGTTACGTTTTTAACCTATGAGTCAGTAATTTCTACCACAGACTTCAATTAACATGTGTCTCCTCAGTGTAGAGACTAAAAGTTACAGGATAGCATATGGTGTGGTTTCATTACACTTACAGAATTTAGTAACAGTGTTTGTTCTTGGTTTGAACAGAGAGGGACATGGCTGAGTAGCATTTCCTAAAAACCTTGCCCACAGCCCATTGCCACCCTATTCAACTGGTCAGATTCAGAATACAAACAGCAAGTGCTTACAGAGATTTGAAAAAAATATATTTATTTTTCCAATTTATAGAAGTTAAAATTAGCAAAACAAAGCAAAAGCATGCCATTCATCTCTCAGTTGCTGTCCCAATTGAATATGCTGGTTGGTGGATGATATTTTCGAATGCTATCATTCCCAGAATGTGTTTATTAAAAAGCCATTTCTCTATTTCTGTTGCAGTGAATTATTTCATAAAGAATGGTACAGAAGATGTGTTACTGTGTGGCAATAGCACTGATGCTGGGTAAGTACTTTAAAAATATCTTCACTTCTGGTCTGGTTTTGTTACCCTTATTCTTATTCTTATTGTTATTATTGTTATATTTTCCTCTTGTTCTGCCCACTTTTCACCAGCATGAAGTAGATATTTCAACTTCCTTGTGTCTAGGCATAATAGGAGAGAGGATAATGACAATATTGTGCATAGTAATACAATTTTCTCAACTGCAGGGAAGAGAAGTTTCTGTGTGTCACTTATTCAGGTTTAAAACCTTTAGGGGCCTTATTACAGTTCTTTTTCAATACATCTGAACTTCTCAGTAAAAAAAAATAGTGAGAACTAAGTAACGTTTTGGCTGAGTGGAGAGTATTTTAATGGAAATGAAACAGAAAACCTGGAGGGATTTAAACTGATGATGAATTCCTGGCTTTTGGCAAAGGAAGATAAACAAATCAACAAATGTCCCAAAAATAGCATGTTTTGGAGGTGGGCAGGTACTCAGATTTGAGTTGTGATCTACATTTGCACTTGATTTGTTTGTAAACTGCATGTATTTCATTTCTCATTGTATAGACAGTGAAGAGATCCAGGGGTGTGCTAACATCCTCTGCATAAAGGACTTTATTCATATCCCTGCCATCTATAGCTGCCAGTGGTTCCTCCTGCATCCCATCCTCAAGGTCCAAGTGCACTGTCAGAGCATGTGATTTTATTTGACAGCTTCTCATGATCTTGATGGAAGTGGAAGAGTTCAGATAGGATGGAAAGAGATGGGATCTTGTGTGGTCAGAGGAAATTAAAAGTCATGCAAAGATTGCAGGCTGTTAGGAGTTGTAGGAAAAGGTGGAAAATACCTTGGAGTGGTGGCACAGAGGAGCTTTTGAGCCAAATCTATGAGAGCATCTGAAGCAGGGAGATGGGTGTCTTAGGCCAAGAGAGGGGAGGAGGTGAGGTGATCTAGTTCTGGAGGGAGATGTTCTGAGCTGGTAGAACCGAATGCTGAAGACTGCAGAAAAATAGGGTTTAACTCAGGAAGGATTTAATGAGAAAAAAGGCATGTGTGTGCAGGGAGGCAGCAGGAAGACGAAGGGAAGATAAAATCTGAACTTGCTTGTGGACAGAAAGGCAAGAAAAGCCCTGAGGTCCTGGGGAGAGACGTTTTGCTTTCTGCTGCCACTGCCTGTATCTGTATTGACATAAGACAAAGGGAAAGCTCAGTGTCAGCCTTCCCTCTGCAGGCCTGGTGTGTCTGATCCGTATTGCCAGCCTGAGTTAGACTCCAGGATCCTTGGGCAGCGGGCCATGCTTTCCCCTTTGTTTGTTCCTCGGGAGGTACAATGTCAGCATCCATTAATTAAGCCCTTTGTTGATTGTAATACATTGTGTTTATCCAGGCTCAGGCAGAACTCCAAGACTATTGGGATGTTTCCCGGGAATCCCTGGATTTGGCAATCCCCATTGTGCTGGTGAACCTCAGCCTCTGCAAACCAATAGGCAATAATATTGGGAAAAACAAGTGTTCTGCACGGAAACGATACTTTTTGTGTCATGGAATATCCATTTTTCTCACTGATGACCTGAGCCATGGTGGTGGAAAGCTCATGGGCAATGCTGAAAGAGTCAATGACTACTGCTTTGGAATTGTTCAGCTGGTGGGAAGTTAAACACCAATCCAATATCCTTGGAGTATTTATGTATTGGCAGCCTGTATGGATTTAGGGGTTAGTTTCTAGCAAGGCAAACCCACCCTGTTTCCTTCCCAGGAAAGTTAATAAATTGCAGCATGTCAGCAAAGAGCCATGGTTGGAGAAAACCTCTGGTGGAGGCAGCTGTGCCCATGAGAGAGTTACAGCCTGAACAGCCAGGAGAGAACTTGCAGCTCCCAAGTATAAGAGGAAGAAATTGCCACCATCGAACCAAGTGTTCTTGTACTTGTTTTGGTAAATACATCAAAACTGTCAGTGTTTGTGGCATCAAGGGAAACCAGCTTTCCCTTTATGCCTCAGTTCTTTCTTCTTCAGCCTTTTGCTGTTTTAGTTAGGTATTTAATACCACTGGCTAAGGTTTGAGTTTAAATGCCCAAAAATGGGTAATAAATATCCCTACTCAGACTGGGTTTTTTTTAGCTCAGGACTAGCAAGTGTTGTCTCCTCTGCTGAACATTGCACAGAGTAACTGCCAGTCATCCACTTCCTTTGTTTAAAGACATGAAGATAATTGGAAAGATGATCCTAAGGCCCCAGGGGATGTGCAAAGTCATGTATTCCCACCTGTTGGGACAGGGAAAGCATCATTTACAGGCTGATGTATCTAATGGGTGGATTTGTTTTCCCTCACCCTTCAAAGCCAAGAGCAAGGGTGTTCAGTGGTAAACCAAAATCTGCATGCATGGGACCTTCTGGGGCAGGTTGCACCGCAGGATCAGGGGAGGGGAGTTAAGAGGAAGTAAATGCATCCGGCTGTGGTTCCCTCTTTTTTTAGTAATGAAATTGATGACAAATGAGGACACTTAAACTGGGAACCCATCAAGGCAGCAGGAAGGTGTGGTAAGGAAAGACAGCTGGCAAGGCCATGTCTGAGTGTTCGTAGCATTTGTGGAACATGCTTTTGGTCCCAGTTTGGAGCTTGAATTCTTCAGTCTCTGGGATACACTGAGGACCCGAAGGAAATTCAGGGAAGGGCGGTGTCATGTGTTCTCTCCTGGAAGGATTTGTTGTTAGAGTGAGGGATATCTGTGTTGTGGCCAGGATATTAAATCTTGAGGTAATTGAAAAAGCCATTTCAGTGCATTTTTAAAAGCATGTTAATGACACTCTGAGGTTTTTCTGGTTGCTGTTATTATGGAAGAGTTAAAAAAAGAAAAAAATCTGCTGTGGCAATTGTTAGGTGATGAGACTCGAGTGGTCTAATGTAAGAGCGTGCAGTGATGGAGACTGCAACCTGAGCTGGAGTAGCAAGCCAAAATCAGCAGGGAAATGATCATCAGTGGATTCTATATCACAGGCAATCTCATTATCTCCAAGGTGGGGGCTTTATTACATTACTAGGAGGGACTGTTTTCTGAACAAGCACCCAAGCTGCCAATAAAGCAGGAGGTAATGGATCTAGCAAATATTGATTCCAGTTCAGAGGGGATTTGAATAGATGTATGTCACTCAGCTGCAGCAAACATGTCTCTAGTACTTGACCTGGCAGATGCAAGGAAAAAAACATTTATTTACATTTTTAGATATGCTCAAGCAACCTCAAGAATCTTCTTCAAAAACCATGCTGCAGAGACATGGTAGGAATGTCAGGAAGATGGCAAATTTCTTAGGTGCACAAGGGCTAATCTGTCTGTAGGATTTCCCATGTGATGCCTCAGAAGCTTTCTTCTTGATACCTGAAATTTGACTTTTCTTCATTTCATCAAAGAACTTTCGTGTTGCTTTTCACTTTGTTTATCTGACTGCATTTTCCCCCTTGATGTACTGCAGGAATTTGTTCTGTGCTTACAAAGAGCAGAGTACAATGGAAATAAGAAGTAACTTTTGGAAAAGAGGGAAAATCAAATGATTGTGATCAAAGATATTCTTTGGCTCAAAGTGATGCTTGCCTGGTGTTTCACAAGAAGAACATTCAGGAAGCTACACTGATAGAAAAATTCTCTGTGTGTCACAGATTGGTCAGACTGGGAGCAGTGCTGACAGCAGGGCTCTCTTAACAGAAAAGAACAACAAAAAAGTAGTGTATTTGCAGAGTTGTTGATGTTTTTAAATGCATTTCAAGGTTAAATTTAGTAGTTCTTTTGGTCGTGGCTGCACTGGGATATACACAATTTGTTTCTCTTTGCAATTCCAGCTTCTTCTATTTGATTTGTTTAAAATAAATGGAGAAAGCTCAAATAGTCTGATTTTAAAAAGGGATTGCAAATTCTGTAAATTTGCTTTTCAGTTTAATCCCCAGTATGTAGCTTATCCAATTTTGAACACCTTGTTTCAGCCTCAAGGAAGGGGCAGTAAAGATCCAGTACAGTGATCAAGTGAGAGACCTTAGGCAGGAGCAGAAGGGGCAAACTGCTCTGTCCTTAGTGAAATCAAGTCCTAGCATCAAGTGGAGCACAATTTGTGAAGGGTGGAGAGCAGCAGGTGACAGCAGACACCACCATACACGTTATATTTTTATATATATACATATATATACATCCTGTATGTCTGCCCTACTGTGTGAAAGTGGCCCTGCAGTGCAAAACTGCCATGAATCTACAGATGAGAGTATTTGTGGCGATAGTGACAGAGGGAAGGCTTAGGAAAGGAAGGGTAGCTGGGAATGCTGCTTTAGGGTGTGCTCAGGGACCTACAGCAAGAACAGAGAACCTGCAGCAAGAGCAAAGCAGCACTTGGGGCCTTTGGGTGTGAGGGGACGAGGGCAACACCAGGCAAGAAGTGAGGGAGCTCCAAGGGCCTTGCTCTCGGGAGGAGCTGCAGTCCTGGTCCCACCTGCAGATCCAGAGAGGCATCGTGCTAGAGCACACCACCAGCGCCCTGTTGCTACCACCAGAACAGATTCCCAGTGTGGAGCAGATCCCTGTCAGGCCACAACAACCCTCCTGAGCAGTTCCAGCTTGTCCCTTGTTGGTGACATTTAGCCATTGACCAGCACTGCAGAGTCCCCTGCTTCCCCAGGGTAAAGTTTTGTATGGGGGCTGCAGCAGCGTGGAATTATCTGTCTGTGAGAAAGGAAAATACATTTCAGCTCTAAAGCATTTCCACTTTCATCCTGCTGTAATTTCACAGGAATGTTTTTCTGCTATGCTTAGGCTGTTGTTTTTATTTCCCCTCCTGCCTGAAGGTTTGGTTGAGCAATAGGAACAGCAAGGAAATTTGTCCATTAGGAGAAAGAGACAAGATGCTGTCAATGTACAAAGTAAACAAGCAGACATGAAAGAGAAACTTAAATTCTTTCTTTTCACTTTTTCACTTGCAATTACAACAAGGAGCTGGCTTTTCAGAGAAGTGTACATGTTTTAAGTCAGTTGTGTCCCCTTTCGATCTCAAGGTCAGACTCTTAATTTTTTTTTTCACCCCTTGCACATGATATGTCCTGTGTATTCAGCTCATGGGCAGGAATAGTCTGCAAGATCATACTGACAATGAAAGCACATTTGCATCATGTCTGTACTGATATTACCAAAAAAGACTAGTGAACAGGAAGGAAAAGCAGCCAGTAAATCTACTTCAGGAACAACAAGAAAGCACCTTTGGCAACTGCATCTTAGTAACTGTTGCTATAGAAACTTTAGCTACCTTTATTCTCACTATGACCTTGATTTTTCTTAACAGGATACATTAAAATAATGTACACTGTGGGGCAAGATTCTCTATGGTTTGGTAAATTCTGTCACTGAGCTCATTGCATATAAGGGATGAAGGAATGGCCATGTGTTGTAGCACTCCTCAAAGTTCTTGTGTCAGTTCTAACTCTTTCTGAGGTATTATCAGAAAAAAAAAAAAACCCTCTGTTTGCTTTTGTGTTGTGGCATTTTACTAAGGTAATTAATACCCACACATAAAATTGCATCAGATGCCTGTTTTCATAGTCTCCATGAGTACCAAAAGCAGTGTTTTTGTGGCAGTTTCCCCACATCCCCATCCTGCCAGCGCGCTCCTTACACGTACTGCGAGGCAGCACTTTGATCTCTCTGAGCTGTAGTAACATTCCTTTGCCTTTATGCATCCTCCACGAAGTGATTTAGAGTCCCTTGTGAAGGCTTATCACACCCCTCAAGGGTAGAGAAGAAACATGCTCCGTGCTGAGGGGGAGAGCTGCTGTCGGCTGCTTCCACCAGTGCTGCTGCAGCTCTCACCCAGACCTTGGCAGGGGAGAGCCTGGAAGAATGTGTGTCTGCCAGAACGTGTCAAACAACCTCCAGCAACACAACCCCAGCTGCCTAGGAACTGGGGAGCTGCACCAGGGAAAAGTGCACCCAGTTGATTCTGTTATTCTGCTGCTGGCAATGAGGACTATTGCAGCTCAGAGTTGCCTGAATTCAAATCTGTGTTGTTATTATTATTGCTGTTGTTGTTATCAATTGTTTTCTATAAGCAGGTCCTAGATTCAGGCCATATTGTGCTGGATAATGGAAAAATAGGATGAGAGGAGCTCTCTTGGCTTGGAGGTTTGGCATTTCAGAGGTGCAGTCCTTGGGCAAGTCGGGTGGAGGTGCTGCACGTAGACACTCCTGGGGGGCAACAGCTATGGGTAAAGTCAGGACAAAGCCTTGGTTGCAAGTGATGTCAGAACTGCCCAGCTTTGTCAGGCAGGTCATGGTCTGCCAACGTTTAACTTGCTGCAGGAATGGGTCCATGCCAGGGAATGGGATACTGGGAGCTTTGGCACGTGCCCAATGGGATTGGTGTGTGCCTTACCCTCACCAAATGCAGCCTGATGTGCTACAGCTGGGCTGACAAGCAGGAGAGGCTGTAAAGGTTGCTTGAGTGAGGAGGGGAACACAGTTTCCAAATGTGTCCTCTTCAAATGTCACCAAAGCAAGGGTATTTTGGAAAGAATTGTGTTGTTTAAACTACTAGAGTTAAAAATGTAATTACACCCCAGATTATCAAGAAATATTAGTGAATTTGTTTCAAACCTTCAGGCTATGCAGCACAACTTAAATGAATTTACCTAGATTCTGATGTAAATCACAGCAGCTTTTCCTTTTACTCCGAGCTAGTTACAGTGACAGGAGAGTGAGGATGGTTTGCTCATGGTGAGAAAGCCTCTTGCTTGAGTGTGTTAAACAAACAGAAAGCAACTATGACACCTCAAAGGTGCTACAGGGGCCGTGGTCATGACCTGAGGTATTATACAGGTTTAGGAACAATAATAACAGTCCCCATTCCTAGGGATCAGTGGTGTATTTGGAAGATCATGTCTTTGGTCAAACAGCAGCAGTAGGGATTAAATCCAAATCCACTCAGTTCTTAAGGAGGGGTAATATTACCTCTTAGTCAAAGCTGTAATAAGCTCATCAGCCACATGAGAGAAGCAGACTTACTAGAGGCTACAGCCTTCATTAGGCAGTAATCTACTATTATGTTTATGATGATAAATTATTGCCCTACATTTTGTTTGGTGGGTTAGACAGAAGATCCGGTGTCTGGCCACTGGATTGAGTGAAAAGAAACGAGAGCTTGCTTGCCTGGCTGCAGCAAGGGCTCTGAACGAGGCACTGTGCAGGGGAGGCAGTTGTTGCCCTCTCTGCTGGCGTGCGTGCGCGGAGGGCTCCGATGTCGCAGGCTGAATCCGCGGCTTTTCCATCTGCCTGAGCGAGCAGCCAGTGGGGGAGGCTGAAACTTTTCCTGGATACAAGTCAGCAGCATGCACAGGTCAGTGGGTGCTCTGAGCCTGTGAGCAAGCCTCCTTCCCTTTTCTCCTCCAAGTTTCAACTCTTGCTCGATGTTGCTCTTTATTCTGATCATTTCTTCCCTTCTTTGTCATCATCACTTTTTTTTTCCCTTTTCCCTCCAGTATATGGTTCAATTTGCTTGCACTTCCATCGTTTCAGACAATTGGCACCCCTCCCCTTGCTTTTAAAAACGTCCTTCAAATTCTCTCTGTCCATTTGGGTGCTGGGATTGAGAGCTGCTGGGGACTCCTGGTCAGACCTATCCAAGATGAAGCATGGCACTGCAAGTCAGATCTTGGCTTTTAGATTGTAATTAGTGGGAAATTAGTGGTATAACTATTGTTAGACCCTCTAACCATGATTAGTCTTTAATATTACAAAATAAGAAAGAGCAGGGGAAGGAAAGAAACCTGTGACTTTCAGGCATATCAAGCACCCACTGATATCAATGGCTTTGGCTGGAGTGCTGTTGGCTTTTGGCCCATTTCTCCTCCACGCCCAGTTACCCTTACAATATTCATTTTAAAAAATATTTTCCTGTTTTAGAATGGGTAGTTTAATTTTTCCAGGAAAGAGCAAATATTAGTCTAAGGATCTTTGTTCCCCCCACTATGCACTCCTGATTTGGCTGCTGGTCTCCTCCCTCAAAGTCAAGGGAAATGAGAAAATATGGAAAGTGCAGGGAAAAATACTCAGGTTTGTGGTCTAAAGGAACTTTTAACCTCTCTTTTCTGTTCTGTGGACTTTAGCAGGATGAGGCAGGTTGAGGAAGACTCTACTGTGCTCATCAAGCAGCCATGGAGGCCATGGGCATTGTCTGTCCCTCAAAGTCAGCATGGTTTGAGACACTACCTTGGAGGTTCCCTTTCCAGCCACCAGGGCAATTCCCATTCCCCAGGAATTAGCCATGTGTCAAAGACATCAGCTGTAAACTTTTCATCTTGATTTCTGCATTCTTAGGCTTCAGGTGTGGCCTAAGCAGGAACAGTAAGGGACCCTTACCAATATAGGAGTTTGGTTTTTTGATTTTTGCCGTGTCTGTGGTGTGTGCTGCCTTGCTTCTGTAGTGAACAAGCCAAAGTGTCCCTTTGGAACCTAAACTCAAGGAAAGTGCAGCCTTCACCCCACAGATGTGATTGATGCTGATGGAGTAACCCTCCCTGTGTTTTCAGGATCTGGATGTTACAATCCAGTGCGTGGTTGCTTTACAAATCTTTTATTGTCCAGCCCTATTGGCCACTGTAGCCTGGATCAGCAGGTTGCTTGGCTTTGCCTAGATTAAACTCTTGAGACAGAGCATTGTGTAATTATGCCCCTCAGCTACAACTCTCTGGCATTCCCAGCCTGTGTTATTTAAACCAAAGCTGTTTCTTATGTCCTTTAATTTCCTGTACCAATGCCAGCTTACAGTGCTGATTACAGCCTGATGGATAGGTAGGTAGGCTGCTGCTTTTAACTTTTCCAAATCAATGACACTAATTTTATTGTGATCAATTGAACAGCATCCTGTGACGCTCCTGTGGAGGATGGTATATTTATGTAGCTTGTTGTTGTTGCCCAACCCTGTGCATCAGAGGAGAGTACAATCCTCTCAAATGCTTCCCTGAAGTAAAAGAGGCTGAAGAGTTTGCTAAAAAAATCCAAAGGGGTAGGCTTAATGTCATACATGGAGGAAAGTTCAGTAAAATCTTGAGGCTCCTTAAAAAAATCCTAAGAGGAAATGGTGTCAGTTGCAGAGTAATATTCTCATGTAAGAGCCTTACACCTAAATTTCTGCAGTTTTTTCTGGGCAGCAGCATTTTGTTTTCCTCTCTGTATTTTTAACACGTTCCCATACCCTGTGGGTTATCTCTCTGTTGGCCACGAAGCGGGGTGAGCAGGAATAAGGAGTTGACAAGTAAGAAATTCTGTCTCATGTGTCTGGTTGCCGTAAGAAGGATGTAAGCTAACATTAACACATTTTTGGGCTGGGGTTCATGCTTTTCATGCTGCAGCACCTCGTTTGAATGCTCTTAAAGCTGAAAGTAGTGTTAGAGAAGTATGTTATCCTGGTTTCAGCTGGGATGCAATTAATTTTCTTTGTCGGGGCTGCTACAATGCTGTGTTTTGGATTTAGGATCAGAATGGTGTTGGTAACACACTGATGTTGCTAAGAAATGCTTCCACTAAGTGAAAGACTTCTCAGCTTCTCCTGCTTTGCCAGTGAGGAGGCTTGGGGGGACGCAAGGAGCTGGGAGGGGACACAGCCAGGACAGCTGACCCCAACTGGCCAGAGGGATACTCCAGACCCTAGGAAGCCATGCTCAGTATGTAAACTAGGGGGAAAACTGGCGGGGGGCCACTGCTTGGGAACTGGCTGGGCATTGGTCAGCAAGGGGTGAGCAATTGCACTGAGTGTCACTTGTATAGTTTAATTCTTTTATTATTGTGATTATTAATATTATTATTATTTAAATTATTATTATTTTCTTCTTTTTCTGGCCTATTAAACTGTCTTTATCTCAACATACGAGATTTCTCACTGTTACTCTTCCAATTTTCTCCCCCATCCCACTGGGGCAGGGGTGAGGGAGCAGCTCTGTGGAGTTTAGCTGCCAGCTGGGGTTAAACCACTCACTGTGGAATCAGGCAGTGGAAAAGGACCCATGAGGGCAGAATGAAACATGAAAAGATTGTATTATATGTGTATCTATAATGCTGATTGTATTATAAACAGAAAATATTCCTCTGAGGTACCACTGCTCACTTTCACAGTCAGAGGGGTTGCATCTCCATGTCCTACGGCTTTCCAAGTAGAGTGAAGTGCTTTGAGCACTTGCTCGAATATTCTTCTTCATCAAAAGTTTCCCTACAAAGCAACACTGGCAGTGAACCTGCCTGACTTTGTATCTTCCAATCTGTGCCCAGAGATTCCTGTGAAAATACAACCCAGTGTTCCCAATGCTCCCCTTTCTTTCAGGCTCTTGTTCTAGGGTGAAGAGATTAAGAGGAAATTATCTCTACTAATTGAGATTCAGAGGAAAATCTCACCCTTCTCATTAATTGATATTAATGGACAAATTTCCATTTTGCCTAAGATTTTAGGCAACTTATTGTAGATGAAGCCCAATTTCCAAATGACTGCCCTGCCCAGGCTTGAGCCTACCATTAAAGTAACCACCAGCAAGTCTCTCTCAGCTGCATTGGGTCATTTTAGTCATTAGTAATAATGTTAAAACACAAACAATGAGACCCAATCAATGGAGCCACTCGGGATTTCTCTTTTGTGGGAGCTTAAGGAAAGGACTCTGCACCTCTGGACATGATCACAAAGTTTCCAACCAAGCCCAGTGTGTGAGTGCAGGCATTTTCTCGTGGCAGGAATAATCAGCCTTACAGAAATGTTCATGTCCTGTGTAGACATGATGTCTTAGAGCCAGCAAGGGGAATTTCCTTCTCAGGGGCCTGGAGAATCCATTTCTCAGAGCTCCTGAGCAGCTGAGTAGCACGTCACGGGTGATGAAGGCTCTTTGCAGCAGCAGATCAGAGGCAGAAATCTCATGTCTCTACAGCAGAGTGACAGCAGATGCTGCCTTTGGGAGAGAGGAGATTTAGTGAAAAAGGCTGCCTCAAAAAAGGACATGGGTATACAAGAGAGATTCATTGTGCATCTGCATATTTTTAGGGAGAAAAAATAGGAGATTTCTGCATTTTATCATCTTCTATCTCAGTAATGTTACTGTATATTTATTCAAATGTGGCTCTTTTTAGGAAAAAATAGGTAGTCAAAGTAGGAAAGATCTAGAAGGAGGCTTTTCTAGACTGGCAGGGAAAAAATTAGAACTGGCTCTTTTCTTTCTTTGTGAGATATAATTGTTATTATCTAAATTCTCAACTGTTATAAGCTGTCTTGGTTCTACCTAAGGTGACAGAATCACTTATTACACCCTCACTTGTGTGTTACATTTAATTCACTAAACATCAGCTGCTCATTTTTCATTGCTTTTTCTGAAAACTACTGTAAACAAGGATCTGCACACATTTTGCAATGCTTCAGCACTCCTTTTATCAGCGTTCAAAGCAGATTTGGTTCAAAATTTGTGATTCACTACTGATATAAAATTAAGATTCTAAAAGTGCTGTTGAATGTCTAAGGGTGGTGGCAGACACCATAGATTTGTATAACAACATATTCTCATTCAATATACAATAAAGGTTGCTATCCTGTGCTTTAAAAATTTGTTTTATATCTGTACAAAAATTATATGTTTTAAAGTAAATGATAACTGATTTTTATACTGACGCATACTCTGCTTTCTCAGGGGTCAACATTTTTTTTTCTGGTGTTTTAAATTTAGTTTGCATTATTTATATTTCTGCTTTGTGTTTTAATTTGTGGCAATGTTCTGCTTTGGTATAAAATAGCAGTGATTAGGAAACTCCAGGATTTTTTTCTGGGAGAAAATGAAGCTAAGAGCTATACACTTTATATGACTGGTGACATGTCCAAAATCCCTCATGTTCCTACCATCCCTAGTTGTGGCAGCTGGAATTTGTAGGGAATTATACCAGATTCATCTCTGTCTGATGGCTAAGGAGAACAGGGAGAGCTGGTGTAACTGCACATTCTGCTGAGATCTGCTTCTTCAGATATTCAATAGTTTTCACCCAAAAGATTCCCAAATACCATAGGGCTCCAGGGCACTTGATCTCATATTCTCTTCCTAGGATGCATACAGAAGGAAGCCTTTGCATATTTCTATATCTTCAGTTTCTAATGGGTCATACCTTGTTTTTGGAGAGTGGCTTCTGATGTGCAAGAGCTGTGGGGGTTTTTGACTAATCTGTGCTGAGAGAGAGGACAGCATCTTGACCCAGGATCTCTTCTACCTCGTGTTTCACTTGATGCAGTTCAGTGCCTACATGGTACCACAGAGAGTGTTTTTTATCTCTTCTGGCATATAGGGCTAGAAAATTACTTGTAAAGAGCCTCAAAGGTTAATGAGAGCCAGTGAAATTCATGCTATCTGCATGCCATTTAATACAGTAATCTACAAGACACACAAGGAAAGCTTTTTCCTGGCAGAAATAGAAAAAATGTCATGACCCCAGACTGTGGCAGTGAGTGGAACAAAGGCCTGGGTTTCTTGGATTAAACATTTAATCCTTGTGGGGGGTGGGTGAGGTCAGGAAGAGGAAACAATCAGGAAGGTGCTCCAATAGCGCAGGCTGGGGGTGTCCAGCACATATCAGACTGTGAACCCAGAAGAGCAGATTCACCATCACAGTGTTACCCACAACTGTAACAGGAGACACCAGGTTTTTGGTCCTTAATTAGGAATAAATGCCAAGAGAAATCATATTTAAGTACTAAAGTCCTGTCTAGGCCCCTAATTCCAGTCTATTCCAAATATATGAAGTTCTAGGTGGCATTATTTGCCACTGCACCTCGTGCTATGGTTATTATTTCCCTGTTTAATCTTTTAAAGAAAAAATAAGATTGCAAAGACCTTTGGTATGGTGAAGTAGCATCACTGTGCTGTTTCCTGTGGTGTTACACAGTGAAGGAATTTACCATTGAGCAACCAAGAGCATTCAATGTGTTTCATGAACAACATTTCAATGTGTTTCCCTGGAAATCATGTTGGAGCCATATAAGATGCATCTCATAGATTGTATTTGATGTTTTGCAGCACGTGCCCTGAGGGATATATATGTCTGAAGGCTGGGGAAAATCCTGACCATGGTTACACAAGTTTTGATACTTTTGGCTGGGCCTTTCTCTCCTTGTTCCGTCTTATGACTCAAGATTACTGGGAACGTCTTTACCAACAGGTATCAGGTTATTTTGTTACTGTTAAAAAATATAGATAAGCACATCATCTTATTACAGTGGCATATATAATAGTTAAAGAATTGCTGGTTATTGGGTAAACTGTGCTCTGTGTGTGTTCTAGAGAAGGACGATCAGATCTTCTTGAGGAGGACAATCAGTTCTTACAATTAATTTATTTAGAGTGATGATATCTGAAGGCATTAGGCTGGGTGTTTGGGGGAATTGAGAAAAAGTGGTGCTGAGAGAAAGACACTAACTCACCTGAGTCTAAATGAAGCTTGAGGAAGATCACCACATCACCACTTGATGGTTTTTTAGTGGATTGTGTAACACAAACAAATCTTTTGAGTCCAGCTCAAAAAAGGGCTAGAGGAGCATCTGTACACTTGGCATATCTGATTTTGCCAGGCAGGGTGATTAACACAAATTCAGAAAATGGCAAGACTACACAACACATTTCAGTTCTACCTGCTGCGAGCTCTTCATCGTGGACACCTGACAGAGGCATAAACAGATCCAGACTCAGCTCACAGTCACATGCAAGGTGGTCTTAGAGTAAATGCTCATTTCAGCATGCATTTCCTGAAAGAACTACATTTCCAAAGAACTATGTCTGCCAGTTTGGTACTGAATTACATTCTCTGTCCACTAAGCCACTGATGATTTGCTGCTGCATCTCAAACCTGCCAAAACTGGAACGTGATCGTAAGGACATCAAGGGATAATGTTGACAGAACTACTCTGAAGGTACTGAGGTAGACATCGCTGAAGATTTGGGGGATTTCAGCTTCACATCCAGACTGTTACACAATTTCACTTCAGGAAAACGTAAAACTATGAAACTGAAGATTCTTTAAGCAACTGTATTCGCTTACTTGACACAGAGCTACGTGTACAGCTCTGGAAGACAGAAAATGTCACGGCAAATAAGGATGAACATCACTCCCTTTTATTATTTGACCTTATACTATCACACAGTGTTTCCTGTCAGTAGTATCAACTCACTGAGCATGGGACATATCTGTTACATATCTGTTACACATAAGCTGTCCCCCTAAATTCCAGTTTTGCCGATAAAAGGGGGATACATTCAGCAGAGCCCAAGGTTTGGTTCTTCTCATCCCAACACAGATGTCTCAATTATATTTGGATGAGTTGCACCCTAAACATGTATTTTTTTCTCCCTGAAAAAGTACCTGGATTGTGGACATCTGAAGGGATCCAACATGAATCCCACTTGGATAGTTTCTATACACTGGACAAAACCAGGCTGAGGTGTGGGGGAATTTTTCACTGCAACTGACTGCAGTCCCTCTTCTAAAAGAAAAGTAGCAGAGATATTTGGTAAAGGAGGAAAGCATTGAAAGCATTCTTCTTTTAGAAATTAATTCACTGCAAGGCACACAATTTTTGATTAAAGTGTAAAAACTTATTGGTGAGAAGATTATTTCCTTGTATGTGGTTGTCATTTCTCATCAAAGGCTTTCTGTTTGAACTATTAACAAAGGCTGGATTCAATTATATTATAAATCTAAGTTAAAAAAAAAACAACCTTCTTTTCTTTAATTTTTTTTAAATTTTAAAAAACGTTGTAAAGCTGTGTTAATTTTACTTTTTCACTTACAGACTCTCAGATCTGCTGGGAAGATCTACATGCTTTTTTTTATGCTGGTCATCTTTCTGGGTTCATTTTATCTGGTCAACCTGATTCTGGCTGTTGTGGCCATGGCGTATGAGGAGCAGAACCAAGCCACTATTGCTGAAACAGAGGAGAAGGAAAGAAAGTTTCGGGAAGCAATGGAGATGTTAAAGAAAGAGCAGGAGGTCAGTGAGCTATGTGACATGATTAGCCTTGGGTGACTTGAACAAATGTTACTTTGAGATTAACATCCTCTTTATTTTACATTTATGTGATAACCAAAGTAAGAGTTGCTTGAAAGCAGTTTAATGTTTATTGTACTGGACAAAGTTATAGCAATTTTTTTTTTTTTTCCTGAAAGAATAATTATAGTTCTTCATGTTGGAATTGGGGCCATTTGGAGTATACATGTCCAGAGCTGTACAGGTTTAACCATGCCCCATATGCCAGCAGAGAAATTTATATTGCTTGGCATGTGAGATGTTTTAATGGTGGTAAAACTACATCTGCATTTGAGCACCAACCAGCTGTTTTGGTAGCTCAGCCACAGCCCCAGCTGAACCTCCTTCCACCATCCCTTTAGCATGCATCAGTTTCCTCACTGTCTTGCTCAACCTGCCATAAATATCCAATTGTTTGATAATGAAGATAAAGATGTAGGATGACCTCTTTGAAGCACATACAACTTCATTCCTGGAAAAGTAAACAGGCAGACCTTGAGGTTAAGTTCTGCAAATTATGCAAAGGGTATGGATTTAATGTTATGTCATAAATTTAAACAATCCAGGGAGGTCAAATGGTGGATGTAGCTTTATAGCCTTAATAACAGTATTTAATTTGCATGTGGTTTGTGTGGGGTAGAACTCTTTTATTAAATAGCAGAAGAGAACATTTTAGGTGCTGTGAACAAGAAGACAATAAGAAAATTAGTCTAAAATAACACGTAGTACTGTAGTTTAGAGAAATAAATCCTTGAAACACAATATAAACTAATATACATAATTTTCTTTTGGGTACATATGGCTTCAGGGCCTAATCCAAAGCCCATTTAAATCCTTGGAAAGAAAACAGAAAATGCAATTCACTCTTGACAAAGAGCTAGTAGTGGCTTATGAATCATTTAAGTCCTTTTAAAGATCCTCTTTGATAGTTTAAGTAATAGGTAAATGCAATTTAGTCCATATACAGGCACTTCGAACAGAGTAACTCTGCCATAACCTAAGGGAACAAACTGAACTCCAAGTCATACCTATTTTTTACAAATTTTCATGTGTTTTTGACTCCAGCTGAGCTCTTCCTAATAACAGTCAACTTTGGTAGCCCCAGCTATAATTAAAGACATTTAAGAATTTCATTTTGAAGGCTTTGATTTCAATTAAGCCTGTGTGTACACAAAAAAAAAAAAGGAACATTAAACCCAGAAAGTATAATGTGGCAAAAAAGAAAGTTGCCTCTGAAAATCTGAATTTTTCCCATTTGTCTAAATGCTTTGTAATAGAGTCTTTTCTTCAGCCAACCAATTCTCATCTTCCCCATGCCCTGTTCAGTGCAAAGGGTGGACAGTACATGACTCGAGAGCAGCTCTTTGCTTTCTCATCATTTGTTTTGTTGCCTGAGGCCAGCTCCAGCAGACTTCCCGGCTCAGGCAGTCAAAGCCTGCTTGGAAGAGGAAGTGACTAACATCCTCCGAGGTTTTTCAGTGCCCCTTGTCACTGCTCAGAATCTGTGCGCTTCAAAAATGCTCATTTGTGTTTGCAGTACTCCTGGAGTATTATCCGAGTTTTATGGGAAGGAAATTCAGGAGTGGAGTGATTTGGGTCCGTCATGTTCACTAATGAAGTCCAGTACTTCTGCAAATCCCAAAGTAGACATTTGGAAGAAGAGGCTCAGGAAAGGAAGGGAATTGGGTGGCTGCACCATGGAGCTTTCAGATGTCCTGCTCAAATAGCTCACCCCAGTCAGAGCTACTCAGTTTTAATCTGGTTCTCCAAACCTTGACTTTGATACTGGTTTTGACTTCCTCTCTGTACCATTAAGTTCTTGCCTCAAAAACTCTCTCTTGCATGATCCCCATGTCAGGGCTCGTGTGAACTCAGCTTTCCTCCCTTCCTTCAGCCACCACATGTCCTTGCCAGGCATACCTGGTCCCACAAACCTGTCCCACAAACCTGTCCTGCCCCTGCAGTTGTTGCAGTGGGCTATGGCCTGCAGTGCCTGAGGACAAGGACATGGTCCAGCAACAGGAACCCAAGCAGAAAGCGTAGATAGGCAGGATGTGGGGACATCCTCGAGCCCAGGATGGATGGAGCACTGAGTGAACTGGGAAGGTGTCCCTGCCCATGGCAGGGGGGTTGGATGAATTCTAAGGTCCCTTCCAGCACAAGCTGAACTATGAGTCCATGGTCCTCCATGCCCTGAGGAACAATTCAGTCCAAATCCTTTTTCAATATCTGACAGAGGTATTGAGCGCAGAAACAATTCAACCCAAGCAATAGGTAAGAAAATGCTAAGAAACTAAAAATTAGCTTATTTTGCAGTATGAGTACAGCATGCTTAGTAGCACAACCTACACTACTTTCTAGATCAACAAAACATGACAGCAATCAGAAAGGAAAACCAAAACTCTTCAGGCCAGCTTTTACACTGTGCAGTATAAAGGGAGCAGAAATATAATTGATAGACCTGCTTGGGGACTATCAGTCAATTTATACAATTGGTCTAACACATTCCTAAATCTGAGCTTAACACCAAAAGACTTGCTGAATCTTTATGAAGAGAAAGCACTTCAGCAGAGCAATTAAATCAATTGACTAAGAAAAAAATAAAAATAACAGCCTAGACCAGTGTCTGAGCCCTCCTCCTCTCTGCTCTAAGCAGTTTGCTTATGAAAGATATTTCCCACAGGAATTAAGTTTTGTTGTGCTCTCAGCTTGATAGAGCTACCACTACTCCTTGAAATACATGATTGATTCTTTACACGGCTGTTAAGTGCCTTCACTTTCCTTGGACTGATGCCTGTGGGAGGAAGGGAGTATTTTGCAGTGGAGAGATGATTGCCTGTTTGATTCTAGTGGCTTACAGACAATAGCACTGAGGATTCATCTGTTTCTCCTGTTCTGGGGAACCTGGAGAGGCTTTTTTAACAATTCACTTTCTTCAGGTGTTTCAGCTGGGGGCTCTGCACAGGGCTGGTCTCCAGGCCACTGATGTGGTTCTCCAGCACCTCCAAACCTGACCCTTGCACTCAGAGCCCCCTCACTCCACCTGCCTGTGCCAGGGATGGGGCCCCAGCTCTCCCTATCAGTCCTTCCTCCTGGATGCTCATTTGCTCCCAAGGCTGTGGCTTTGAGCTCCCAGGCTTTGGAATTGGGTTTTTGCAGGGCTCCAAGCAGCTGGTGTGTTATCATCCTGCTCCTGCAGCGATCCCAGCAGATAGACAGTGCACATGGAAGCACCTGAGCAAAGGCCACCTTATCTCCAGTTAAGCCCATGGCTCTCCCTTTGCATCTCTGATGGCAGCTGCCTGTGCTGCTCCTCGGGATGAGTGTTTGCAGAGACGTGCTGGCTGAGCTGCCTGCTGTTCCTAGCATCCCTCTGGGGCAGGGGAGGGAAAATCCCAGCAGCCGACTGGGCTGCCCTCCTGTCCAGCCCTCCCACTTCAAGGGGCTGAAGTCCAGGGGGACTTTAATCTGAGGTTCCCCAGCTTGAGGTTTTTCTTTGCCTGGCACCAGAAGTGTTACTCCAGAGATGTGTACACGGTGTGTGCACACAGGCTGTTCCTTCGTGATATGCCAAAGGGTCTTGTGTGGGAACTCCACATAAAAGCCGTTCTTTTCTGCAGCCATTCCTAAGTTTTATGATTAATTTTAATATCTCTCCTATACTGCCTTAAAATTTAAAATGAAAAATAATTTCCGAGCAGTAAGTAGTAGTTTTCACTGCAATCCTGAAATAAGAATTTTCATACCTTCTACCATCTTCTGATTTAGGCACTAGCTGCTAAAGGAATCGATTCAATGTCACTCAGTTCATTGGAAATGTCACCTAAAAGTGGGAAAGAAAGAAGAAATAAGCGAAAGAAAAAGAAATCTTTGGGGGCAGACGAGTATGGGGAAGACCAAAGGAATCCCAAGTGTGACTACGATGACAGTCAAAGGAGGATGGTAAGCCATGGTCTGAAACATCACTTGTTCCACACTGTACTTTCCTGGACAGGCCAGGTTCTGAACAAGGCAATTAAAGCTGAAACTTTCAGAAGAATCAGGTATTTAATATCATAACTGATATTAACACAGCAGATACTGCAGGCTGTGTTAGAGCAGTGGAAGGAAATATATTACCACTTTATTTTTAAAATGAATTTGAAGTGCCCATTAAACATTTTTACAAACCTGTTTTTTTCAATTGTTTTGCCTTTTTTTATTTTTTTTGCTTCAAGATTACCCTCAGTCTGGTTTATTTTCTTTCATTCATCTGATTATAGCTATCCTATCCCTACTAGAGATAAAAAAAAATCTTAGAGGAAACTTACAAAGCTTAAAAATAAAAGAGAGGAGGAGAAAAGGAGGAAACTTGTCTTGGAGGCCTTTTTAAATATTATACAAAGATGTTATTAACATTTTTATATTCCTTTGCTAGTTGCCTCCAAGTCAAAACTTTGTGGCACTTGTTTCTACTTTCTATTGCAGGGAAGAAAAACAGAGTGACAGTGTTATTAAATAAGGTTTTATGTAAATGTTCCTGACATGCATGAATATGAATCTGCCCATGCTGTATGTATCAAGGGATCATAAATAGCTCCAGATAATTTGTCTTTGTTTTACTGAGGGCAAAGTTTAAATCAGTTTGTTTTGTTGTTTTGAATAGCCATGTAATGGGCTAAGTCCTTTTCTATTTCGTTGTCAGTGAATTTAGAGATACTTGGCAGCCATAAAAAGCTCACAGAAAACATGTAAGTGATGTAAGTATATGTGACCAATTAATGACTCCCCAGCTCACAAAATTTACCCAGAGCTGGATTTTTGTAAATGACATGCATTTTTTAATCCACTAGTTTCTGTTGTTGTCTCATTGGTCTAATGGGTCGTGTAACAAATGACACCTTTGCTAAAGCCAGAATTGCTCTTTAGCTTCATTCTGGATGGGTTTCAGGACACCACGTGCCAGAAGGACCATGGATTGGAGCTGTGCATTTCCAGTTTATTTCTCAGATTAATATTCCTTGTTTTTACTTTTCGCCCCTGGATGTCATATGCATGAGAAGCAGGGGGACACATTTCAAAGCTTATAGTAAATCTTCTCTGCAAGGCTGTGTCTGGCATGGTTGGAGGGAATAAGGCTGAGTCATCATTCAGATGCTATCTGAGCAGCTGGAAGTGTGTTGCCATCAGAAATCAGTCTCAATGACTGTGCCATGGAAACCCAGGCATGGATTTTTGACCAGCCGAAATTTGGTAGCAATCCAAATGGGTTGTTTTTAGTTAGAGAGAGCCTGGGTTTTGCACTCCTCCATGTACCAGTGTCACTAAATAGCATCATTACATAACTCAGCGGTGTAAGCTACAGCACAAAATGAAATCAGGCTTCATTTGATTTGTCTGGTTTGTGGATGCTGTGGCAATCTGACCTCTCTTCATAGATACTTGGCTCATGGGAAAGTTCTGAAGAAGCT
Organism: Monarcha castaneiventris obscurior; assembly: GCA_026261815.1. Taxonomy (NCBI): domain Eukaryota; kingdom Metazoa; phylum Chordata; class Aves; order Passeriformes; family Monarchidae; genus Monarcha; species Monarcha castaneiventris. Next base: position 2,568,552 of record JAMPIT010000230.1, read on the forward strand.
GGAAATTCTGTGCAGGCATAAAATAAAAAATATATTCTGCCTAAACGCTCTTTCTCCAGTAATTTCCTCTTTAGAGAGAAGAGAAGGGGATAGACTTGAATTCCTTGCACATTTTCTGAAGATCCTTTTTACTCTGCCGGATTTTAGGTGTGTTCAGTCCTTGGCTACATCTTGCTGATGCTCTGGCAGAGTTGCAGTCTCACTAACTGACGTCAGAGTGGATCGTCAAGGCTGATATTTGAGTGAGGGAGACCGCTGTGTACTGAGGTTACCTAGCCCTTAAGCAGCCATGTGCACTGAGATAATCATTTTACAAACTAATAAACCATATCCCTCTTCTTGCTCTTAGTTTGTTTTGGTTTTTTTTTTCCTTTTTCTTTTATCACCTTCTTCCGTCGTATTCTGCTTCTTCTTCTTCCCTCTTCTTCTCATTTTCCCTGCAGTTCATTTCCTGCCCTATTTCTTTATCTATTCTTCTCCCCCTGCACTGTTCCTTCCCTAGCTGTTATGAAGATGTATGATAATGCAGTAGATTGGAGCTGGATCCCCTTCCCTGCTCCCGTCTTCCACTCCTTGTGCTGCCTTCCCAGCTCCTCTGGCACTTGTCCTATGGGGGGGAGTAGAAGCAAAGGAAGTAGCACACTGTGAGCTGAATGCCACCTTGACCCTTCCTTTTCCAGTCCATCTTTAACTGTCAAGTATTAGACAAATACCTGATGGCCAGGAATGACTGTTCAACCTCTTAACTTTGCGGAGTCTGAATACCTGTAATTAAGTCTTTCTTTCTCTGAAGCACTTGGTTTAAAGTGGAACTTACTGCCCTCCCTCAGAACTTCCTCGCTCCTGAAAACGTGTTGCAAAATGTTATTTCTCTTTCCCCTTTTTCCTTTCTGGGGGTTTCCAGACTCTCCTTGGCATTAGTTATGGTCCCAGTGCAAACTTGGTGAAGCGCAGAACCAGCCACGGAAGCGTTTTCAGTTTCCGACTCCGTGGCAGAGACACTTGCTCCGAGACAGATTTTGCCGATGATGAGATCAGCATCGCTGGGGAAAATGAAAGCCACCGGGGCTCTCTCTTAATTCCAAGATCTGGGAGGCGTCCAAGCGTGCAAAGTCAAGTGAGCCATAGTTCTCACCCTACTACTCCCAACTACATCCAGACGGGCAAAAGGAACAGCTCAGTGGATTGCAATGGTGTGGTTTCCCTGATAGGAGGAGGCACCGGGGCACTCAACCCAGACCCTACTTCTCCTGCAGGGTTACTGCTCCCCCCAGTTATTATGGAAAAGCCTGGGACAGGCGACCTGGTGAGTACTTTATAACTTTTGTATGTGATTCGCGCTCTCGTTTCCTTCTAGATGTTGTTGGAGATTGCTGTAATTGATTTACACGCTATGGAGTCTACAGTGGGAAACCCAGACCCACCATTCCAGGCAGGGTGGGAAGACAACAAGTTATTTCACAGAGAAATGTGTGTCTAGTGTCACATCAGAGAGGTTCATGCCTTCTGGTAAGACTTTCTCTTCAGAGCTGTCAGGAGGCAAACACCTAAATCTTGGGTTTGACATGGACTTCCTTTTCTTGAAGGGACACTTTTAAGATTGATTTCTTTTGACTTTTGTATACCTGACATTGTCTGGTGGATAGAAAATTATGGTTTTTAAATGATTCAGTGAAGTCTTTCCATCTTGCGACTGTGTTTTCTCTCTCTGGCTGCTCTCTCTTTGCATCTGACCTCTGGTCTTCTCTTGGGCTACTTGTAGAGGGTTGTTCCTTACAGTCCAAAGGTAGTTTCCAGAAGGGTTTAGCACCCAGTTCAAATTACACTTAGGAAATACGAGCAGATGATCAACAGATTTCAGCCCTTTTGCAGATTGCCAGCATCTTTGTTGCAGAGCAACACCATGAGATGGTGTTTTTGGAAAAAGCTGCTGCTCAGGCAGAGCAATTTGGACAGGTTGCTAGTTTGAGATGTTGGGAATTTATATTTTTTTACACAGATAATCTACATTGAAGCTCATCACTCTCAACAGTCTTTAAAGTGATGGACACACTACTACAGTCAGTGTGGGCAGGATTTATTTCATTTTAGGGATCAAAAATGGATCAGAATAATCTCTCTCCTTGGAAGTGCCTCTTTCTGTTACTTTAACCACAAGTCTTAAGTTAGGTGAGATAAAGCCCACTCAGAGTAACAAGGCGCCAAAACCAGGTTACATTGGTGGGGGGAAAAAAAACCAAATGTGATTATAACATATATTAGGCAAGTTATCTGCTAAAGAGAAAGGTGAGTGAGATGGATCCCAGCCATGGTGTCAGGTTATCAGTAAACTGAGAAGCAGATTTTTTCTCTAGAGCCAAGCAGCTTCATTCCTTTCAGGGTTTGGACTGAATTTTTTTCCTCACCTATCTGGGCATTCCCTGTAGTTCTGCAAATAGACTCTCACACTGCTGAGGAAAGAAGGGGCTGTGCTACATGTGGGAAACTGGTTGGTGTGAGAATTATCTGTTTTGTTGACAGTTTTGAGACTGTTGCTGCTTTTTTAGATGTTCACACCTTCCTTCATTTAGGAGTTTGGTAATCCCACTTTTACTCTCTGTGGACAAGGATGACCAGTCCTGAGACAATTCTCTAAACAACTGAGCAACAGAAACGCAGCAGATAGGGAGGTTTTATTGGATTTAGCTTTGTTTAAAAAAAAAAAAAAAAAAAAAAAAAAGCTGTGTTTTAAAGGAGCTAAGGAAGAAAATCTGTGCATCTGTTTAAAATAAAATTCTGAACCAAGGTCGAAAGACCTCAGTAGATGAGTAGAGGATGTCCCCCTTTTCTCTGTAAGGAAAGCAGCTCTGAGGCTGCTGAGCTGTCCCAGCTGTCAGAAAAAGCTTAGCAAAGCATGAGAGCACTCAACCTTTCACAGAAAATATCGGTATTTTACAGGATTGGGTCCTGAGGTGATGGGGAGGCTCTGAGCTCTGCTGGCATTTATTTTCATTTGTCGGCTTCCTGCCTTTTGAAAAAATGGATGTTGAAAATTGAATGGCCCAGGTGGGTGAGCTCACTTGGCAGTTCCCTGGTCATCTAGGAAATAACACCCAGGCACTATAGTAACAGATGCTCATCCAGTGATGCAATGTGAAGGATGTTGTGTCTTCTGCAAAACAGGTTTGGTATCTAATCTATCCAGAAAATGTGAGCTGGAGTTAAAAGCTAATTGGCAAGGGGCCCATTGCTGTACAGATGTATTCGCTGCAGGAGTTGTAAGTGCTGCACACAAACATGCAGCCTCAGCTGTGGCTCAGGCAGAAGGAAATGGCAAATCTGACCCCTCAGCGTGCTTGGAGATAAATCAGCATGTTTCTGGGCTTTGCATTTGATGACTTTCACCTTTTTCATGTTAAAATTTGAAGTTGAATTTGTTCTTAGTTAGCAGCTTTGTCCTCTTTTTACAGTCTCTCAATATGTTTGGGGAAGGTAAAAAAAAGATGTTGCAGGGTGAAGTTGCAGTTTCCTCATTAACCTCACTGACCCTGCTGCTGTTATTTATTTTGAACAAGTGTGAGCCCGTGGTGAAAAAGGATCCACTTGGGCTATCTGTTGTACCTCTCATGAGCAAGAAATGAAGGGCCAGTGCAGGAAAATGTGTTGCTGTAACATGGGTTAAGCCCTGACTTGCAGCTTCCTGAGGTGTAACTGTGGCTTTGCTCATGCAAATGCAACATCTGGGTCGATGGAGCTGAAAAAAACACAAATGATAACATTAGGTTTTGAAGATGCACCTGTTTAAGTCACTTGGTGATGCTCAGTAGTATCAGATGAGCCTCACACAGACCCATCTGATTGCTACTCAGGGGGGAGATCACTGAAATCTGATTTGAGGAAAGCTTGGAGGAGCACTTCTGATTTAAAAGACAGAGCAAACATCAAACAAGATCTGACCATGTCTGGTTTTGCATTTAGTCCTTTAGCCACAAACAGTGACTTAGCCCATAGCTGGCACAAATTACTTCAAAGTGGGCCCTCCTAAGGTTTTTTCCAGGGAAAGCACAAGCAGTCACTATCCACTTTTGAGCATTTTAGCCTGATCAGCTTTAGCAAAATTCAGCCTGAATAGTTTAATCCAGTCAAAGTGGTTGGGTTGGGACCACAATGAACAACTTCCATGCCTTTGTGTCATTGCAACTGCTACCCCCTGTCCCAGCCAAGAGCTGTTTGCCCATGGGGATGGCTGCAGGTGGCAGCTGAGCTGACATGGAAACATCTGTGCAGTTCAGCTGCCCTCTCCCAGGAGAGATGTGGCTGCAGCAGGTTATCCCACTATTCAGGCTGGAGACTCAGAGGAGTGACATCCTGATGCTTGGCTGCAGAAAAGCATGTAAGAAAAAAAAAAAAGCTAGTTTCAAATTTTCTTCAGATGGCCTTGGGTGCTTGGCACGGATGGATGAGTGGGTTTCCATGAGAAACCAAGCATGTTTGCGCTGTCCATCTCCTGTCCCTAATTCCTAAATAACAGCTGAGGAAAAAGGGAGGACTTTAGGTGATCTCAGTGGATGGTGCTCACGTCCATCAGTCTCGTCAGCTGGGGCGGTCTGGATGATCATTAGGCTTGCTTGCCATGGTCAGCATGGTCCTTGCAGAGTGGCACCTGCCCACAAACTCTTCTGCATCAAAGCAGTCCTGAAAATCCCCAGGGGCTTCAGTGCACAGCCTGAGCAAGAGGAGGGCATTGCACCCTCTGCACACTTTGCTACACCTCTGGGTGTCCCCATGCCGCAAGAGAGTTCCCACAAGGAGCAGTGGCAGCTTTGTGGGGAGCTGCCATTGGCAGCACAGAGGGATCACTGCGGTGTGGGTTCAAGCCAGAGAGCCTGCAGAGGTCATAGGAAGAGCAGAGTAGTGCAATTGAAAGTGTGGTCTGCAAATACCCTTCACAAAGGCAGGTCTGGGTCTGGCAGTCATCACCCGGAGGGGAAGAGCAAGAGGTGACCCCAGGAAACCCATGACAAGTCCTAGTCACTCTTCTGGAAATCTCCATCGTGTCCTGAAGAGGACTCAGTCAGGGCTGTCCTATTCTCCTATCAGCTTTCCTCAAGCTGCTGATTTAATCAAACTCACCCCAGTGTAAATAAGACATAAGTGGACCTGGTGTCTATGCTAAAAGTCCTAATTGCTATTGTCTTGACCTGAAACTGAGACATTTGAAAAATGATATGTTTTTTACACTCCTGCTGATTGCTGGGTGGGATATTGGCTTTTGCTTTATTTAGAGAAAATCTATACATTATGTAAGTAACTTCAGGACACACTACAACCTAAAGGTTCTGCACCTCCCTGCAGTATTTATTTGTAGCTTTGCATTGCTCTGTTGTGTTCTGGTGTCTCTCAGTTAAGAGGTTAGAATAACACCTCCCCTCACAAGGTATTGATATGCTTGAGCAGAACTGGATTTAGTTAATGAGCTGTTACATGGAGCTCAATTTATCTATGCGTTCTGGTGAGGCTGAGTGAGATCTCACCTGTGGCTGTCAAGAACTTCTAGAGGGTTAAGAAACACACAAAACACATCCCTTCTTTCCTCCCTAATCCAGCCAGAGCCATTCCTGTAACAGTGCAGGGAAATCACAAGATTTTTACTTTAACCTGACTTTGCAATTATTGCAGAGGTTGGAAGTGGAAGAGAAATGGATGCAGGACTGAAAGTGTGGCGTTTCCAGGTGGGCACTGGCTGTTAGCTAGTGATCCCCACTGCTTTGCTCTCCCTGGAGCACCTCCTCACCAGAGCTTCCCATCAGTTCAGGAGCAGGGTGGGGCAGCCTGTGACATGGCTTTGGGGTGGGAAATGAGGCTGGAGTAGCCTGGTGACCCTCTCTTGCACATACGACCTTTCCTGAATTTCTTCTTGGTCACACTTGTGTTTTCTCTTCTAGGAAACTTGAAATACTGAACATTGCTAGTTTGGCAGGAGGGATAGTGCCTGGGCAGTGAGCCCTTGAGACAGGGCAAGATGTTAATCAAGGGACTGAAATAAAGATTTAGAAGTTTATCTTTAGATAACATTACTTTTTGTGATACTCTTTTCAAAAGAAAAAAAGAAAAAGAAAAGATCTTGGTTTTTGTTTCAGCTAGGCATAAAAGGCTTTTGCTGACCACATTGGTTTGAGGTTTTCTTGTTGATCCTAAAACCACTCTGAGGTAAAATTTCTCTCTTTCACTTCTTGCTTTGCCACAGGACTGGTGAAAAGGGAAAGTGTTAGCAGTTTCCATGTTCAGAAATAAAGGTCAACAGAATAAGTCATCCAAAAATCTGCCAGTGAGTTATGTGGATGAAAGCTACCCAGCCCTCTGATGCTGTCACACATAGTTGTCACCACAGCTCTGGTTTCTGCTCATTTCAAACTTTGCTTTTGTACATCCTAAGTATAAATCACTCAGATTTGGTACAAATGTTTCAAACTGCTTTAGTTTCCGGCACATCTCTTTAAATAGTTAAGCACCCCCAAAATTAAATGGCTTCTTTTTAATGCTGTGCTCTATTATGTCCTCCAATTTCATGAAATATTTGTGCTGGTGCCTTACTGGGTCCACTATTCATGGTGTGGCCTGCCCACCTCTTTCTCTGCTTGAAAAAATTTTAAGTGTACAAGGAAAACTAAACCCATCCCAGTTCCAAGAAACACTCTTTAAAAATGCTGCTATGTATAAGCCCATCTTCCCATAATAGTTTTGACATAGTTCAAAACTGTGGGCAGTAAGAAAAAAATAACTCTGTTATACATCCTCATTCACATGCAAATTACTGAACAGTGTATTTGTCTCTATAGAATTTAGCTAATCCAAAGGAGGAACATTTCCAGTCAATCAGGGAGCAACACAGATAATCTTGTCCTGCTGGAGGTGCCTATGTTTAACTCCATTGTGATTTCCCATCTGGATCCTAGGGAGACTCCTTGCATAACTGTGGGGACTGCTGTTATTTTATGCTTAATTTCTACAGAAATATAAGCACAACGAGCAACTGTGCCCGTGTGTGTTCTCTCAGAGATGATAATAGCCATTATGCTGCCTGCTTGTCCAGTTCCCGGAACTGCTTTCTGTCTCACAGTGCAAAAGCTGCCAGTTCCTTGTGTGACTGTCAGCTATCTCTATTCTAAAATAAATAACAATAATATAAACCCAAACCCACGCACATCTATTCTTTACACAGGGCAAAAGCTTCCTTATGCAGCTTTAATAATTTTAAGCGATTCACCAGGAGGGAAACATTGTTTCCTGGAAAAATTCTTCCTAGTAAACAGCAAAGTGACTCTGTGATGGATTTACTGCTCTGTTGGCAAATCTTTGCCCAGTGGCATTGCCTGCCACACGCTGTGTCCTGGCTCTAGGGATGGGCCTCTGCTGTGTGCCTGGTGCCAGGGGGCTGGCGGGGACCAGGGCTTGGGGTTCTGCCCTTCAGGGGGACACACACAGCAACAAATAGCACCCCATCACCTCTCCAGAGATGAAGGAAGGAAGGAGCCATTCACTTCTCCTTCTGAAATACCCTTTGCAGGTGAAGGATGGCCGTAAAGTAGTCCCCTTGACTGCAGAAGGACTCCTGAAATCTTGGAGATCACTTCTGGTGACAAAGGTGGCAGGACGGAGGATGCAGAGGCTGGAACAAAAAATAGTGTGACTTAAAAAGCTTGTTGGGTTGGGAATATCATATCAAACCTAGGAAAAAAGTCAGCTCCCTGCTGTTTCCTTAATGAAAGACATTTCAAACCTGTTTAACTTGGACATTTCAGTACCCTGGTTTAGTTAAATAAAAAAAAAAATAGGAAGAATGAAGCTCTGAATGTTTTTCCTTTGACTTTCTACCTCTTTGTACTTGTGAGTAAAATGTGGCTTTCAGATAAAGGACTCTTGGGAATGAGGCTGTCTGATGACATGTTACTGGTACATCCTATGCTTTAGGTCAGATAGGATGGGAAGATATTGGAGTTTAAAAAGAGTGAAATAATCCAGAGAGATTTGAAATTTGAGGGTTTCTTATGGTCCATTTTACAGACAGAGGCAAACTTGTGGTTTGTGGGGTTTTTTCTCTTTTTCTTTGCTTTTCCTTTTTGGTTTTTTTTCTTTTTTTTTTTTTTTTTAATTTATTCTACTTAAAAATTTGTCTCCCTCCTGGTTTTCATGTCCCAGTCTAGCTATTTCTTTTTGGTACCATGTATTTGTTATGTATTCAAAACTGCTGTGAATGATTATGCAATTTTGTAGATGTTTTCTTCATTAATAAAACATTTGTTGTTTCTCTGGTTTTTATTGGATGTTTTTGAGGTGAAGGAAATCAAGTGAACTAATGCATCTGAAACACCGTTCCTGGTATTCCCCGGCTCCTAAGCCAAGGAGAGAGTGTTTTCTTGTTGTGCACAAGCAGGACTCTCTTTGAAGAGTTTCTGATTATAACTTTCCTTTTGAGATGACTTTGTCAGTAATTCAATGGACAATGAGCCAATTGAATTGTTTTGGTTTTTTTTTAAAAAAAGGACATTTTAAGGGGGAAAAAAAGCCGTTTTGAAGCCTTACTGCTTTCCTGACCCAGATAATGTTTTAAGTGCTTGCTTTAAACGGCTTTATTCTTCTCTGCTCTTGCAGTGATTGGTATTTTTAACTGCAGTACTTGAAGTGACCTGGGACCAGCATCCTGGTTATAATTTTCATTGTCAACCAGTGGCCAAATATCTTTGCCCTTTGCTGGGGATATCCCCTGCCCCGAAGAGGTCACACTCCAGAAAGACAGGTCATAGAGCTTCAGCACCTCTTTTTCTTGCTGTTCTCATGGAATTGCCTTTCTTGAAGACCATTTTTGGTAGAGAAATGGTGAAGAGGAGGGATCCTGGGTCCCTGGGCACAAACAGCAGAGCTGTGGAGCTGCTGCTTATGGCACATCTCAGTTGGCATCCCAGGTGCTGATCGGGGAGGTCAGGGCCATTTCAGACCCAAGTGGTGAGAAGATCCAGAAGACTCAATCTGATTCCTGTAGCTCATTTGTCTATGGAGAAACCAAAGCAACTATTCTGATATCTACATAAACCAGGGGTTCTCATCTTTGTAGGGATTTCTTCTCCCATTTCCTTGAGCTATAGTGCAAGAGCCGTCAGGGTCCATCTATCTACACCTGTCTTGTTACACAGTGTCTCAGACCTCACAGCCTGGATGCTTGGAGGACCAGGGCAGGGGGTGTTAAACACCTATTTTGGGAAACTGAGGGTCTCAACCAGGAGGTCTGTGACAGAGAATGATGTTGAACTTGTCTTTCCCAGATTCTTGCACCTCCACCACCACTTTTCTTTCCACCTGGGTGGGATCTGGAGGAGTAAACCAAGTGGGATTTGTTCTCTGTATGAAGTGGCAGCTTGCAATAATAAAAGCCTTAACATCTTGCTCCTGTGAGCTGACAATATAAAGTGTTTAATGCAGTGTGTGTCTTCAGCTATACTGTATTTCTGTCTGACTTCAGAAACCCAAGCCTACAAAAAGCATAAAACTAATTTAAAATGAGACATTAAACAAAGACAGTTTGGCAGTTCTGCTTTTCTGGTATTTGATTTCTTTGGGATTTTTTTTTTCTTTTCCTTGAGAAATATGAGAACCAGGGTTAGGTTATTTATTTTTTCCTGAGAAAAAGAAGCTAAGTCTCTCCCCTAATTATTGAGCTTCAGAATCCATAACACCAAAGATCACCAAAATGACAATATGTTCCTGAGATTTGGCAGTGTTTCAGAACAAGAAAAAACATGTGTTGGGGAGTCAGTTTGCTTGGTATGATATCAGAGGTCTGTAATGGAGCTGTTACCCACGCCCTTTTCCTCTTCTAGCTGTATAATTAAATAGTTAACACATTTCAGAAATAATGGATTAATTAACGTAATTAAGCTGGCGTTCTTTCACAAGCAAAGAGCATGGGAAAGCAGCACTGCTATTCCTCTGGCATCGTAAGCCTTCCTTGATTTTCACCCACAGTTTATATGAAGGTAAAGGGCAGAACAAATTTCCCAAAATTGCTCAAAGTGCCATTTTCAAAAGCTGTGCCCCATCAGCATGTCTCTAACTCAGAAGTCAGTGAGCTTTGGACTCTTCAGATGAGAAAATTAATGCTTAGGCAGTTTTGAAATTTCTCACCAATATCTGCCTTGGTTTTACTGTGCTGATCCAGTGTGTTCCTTTAAACAGACCTCCCCCTCGGACGAGGCAAGCAAGAAACAGCTTTTAATGCCCCACCGGCCCTCAGTGGACCACTCAGACGAGCCCTTTCAGAGGCAGAGGGCAGTGAGTGCTGTCAGCATCATCACCAGTGCCCTGGAAGGTAAGAGAAATCCTCAATTTCCCAACTCAAAGCCATGTCCATGTTAAAAGGCAGGAAAAAAAGTGACACAAAATGTCCTGATATCATTTTGACAGAAGGCACTAAGGATAGTTATTGCAACCCCTATAACAGAAGCAATATAATCTTTATATTATTCATGGACTTGTAAAAATCCAGAAAAAAATGCCATATAATCAGAATTGGAGCTGTAAGATTTAAGATGTAGTGCCGTTGTGGTGTTGGATTTACACAGGGCTCACCAGAGTGCAGGGTAGAGGAGCACCAGCCTGGTTTTGGGTGACTGACTGTACATTTGTTTGTATCTCATCTCTCTGGGGCTGATGGAAAGCCTGGCATGTGCAGTCACCAGCCACATGCAGAACATCCAAATTGTGGAGGAGGAAAGTCTCAAAGTCTCTCACAACAGGGACACCTCAGTGTGGTGTGTGTTTGAGTCCCATGTGAAATTTAAGGATGCTCAAATAACCCCTTTAACCATGCAAATATTTCTCAACAGATTTTTCCATTGCTCTTCTCACGAGGTGCAGCAGGATTTTCCTCTGCTGAGTTTCCATAGACAGGAACTTTGTGTGTTCCTCTCACCAAGACAACTCAGATCAAGACCCTACATTCCCAATCTTTTAGCATGGAAGGGCTTCCTACACTTTCTCGTGTCTCCTACACTTTCTCGTGTCTCCTACACAGCAAACAGGAATGAGAAAGGAGGTAGCACCTCAGAACACAGAGAAATGTCAGTCAAGAACACGGTGTGTAGCAGGGGGAATTGTGGATTCTCCTGCAGCCTAATTCTCTGTGTGACTGATGGAGAGGAAGGCAAGGCACGACAGAGGGACTCAACCTAAGAGATGCCTTACAGAGAGGAACTAGAAACAGCCCAGTGTGAAACCAGAAAGCCCTTCCTCTTCCTCAGCTTTTTACCCTCACCATGGTTATAATCAGCAGTATTGTGGCCAGAAGATATATTTGTGTTTGAATAAATAAAGAGTTGTGTTCTTAATAGAGGAAGAATCACTTTGGTGTATTCCAGTGTTTAATGTAGTCTGCAAAGGTTTTATTTGTTTTCTGCAGGGTTTTTAGCAATTAACTTTGTGATTGATTTGCTTTCTTGTAATGTGTTAAGAATGCCTAAAAGGCCTGGACTTCTGGACTTCTTATTTATTTAATGGTATTTTTCTATTCCTTTATACCACAGAAATAGAGACCATCCAGGCTAGGATAACTCAGGACGTGGCACTCAGGGGTGTGGTTTAGTGGTGGACTTGGCAGTACTGGGATAAGAGTTGGACTCAAATCATCTTAGAGGTCTTTTCCAACCTGAATTGTTCTATGATTCTATATAGAAGAAATCCTCATCACAGCTTTCCTAACTCCCAGACTTTGATTAGTCACTGAAATTGAGTACTTGTTAACAAGGAATATCAAATCAGAGTGAAATAAAGCGCAGGATTTATTCATGGCTGTAAGATTTGTGCCAAACTTCGAAACAGCCAGACCAGAAATCCCTTCCCCTTTACTTATTTGGTTTCTGTTCTTAGCTCTTGGGTAGTCAACAGCTGCCTGATTTTTCCAGACATTACAAAGCCTTGCAGACAAGAAAGGACCTATTTCTTTTTAAATTTAAAAATAAGAGGAAAAACATCTCCAACACAATGTTGATTGTATTTTTCTGACCATTTCTTTTTAACAGTAGCAGAAAAATCAGAGGTTATTTTTACTTTTTCTTTTGCAGATATTTTTAAAAAAAATTATAAATCTCGTGTTTTCCAAAGATCATTTCTAGTGGGAAAGATTTAATTGATTTAAACCATTTTCATGCCACATCACTGCCAAAAGAGGACAGTCACACCCTCCTCCTTCTCTTGCTGTGTTCCTGCACTTTGTATGACTGGTTTTCAGCTGGATCAACAAGCAGAACCAGCTCACCCAGAAGGTCCAGGAGCACAAAAGCTGGCAAAGGGGCAGAGAAATAACATGGCTGAGGCTGAGAAGGGTGAAACCAACCCTTTTAGCAGCAACCTTAACTTAAAGGGGCTTGTGTTGTGAAGAATAACGATATAGATCTATGTGTTCCAGATTTACCTGGAAAATTAGGTCCTTAAGGAATTGACTGCCCTAAACCCTTTATTGCTTTCAAAAACAAGTTTCCAAAAAAAAAAAAAAAAAAAATAGGAACCAGGATTTTGCATTGAAATCTATGGTTCTCACATAATTTTAGGGTTTACCTGTAAACCCTCTCTTTGGAGGCTGGAAAGAGTAGTATCTTGGGAGCAATTTGATTTCCCAAAGATCTCAGAACAGCACAGATGTTTGAGTAAAACCTTTGCATGTAGGACACCATCTGATATTTTGAAAGCTTGCTGGAAGACACCTAATCCCACAGTTCTGTTGTCCTTTGATGAAAGTGCATAAAGAATCAGCAAATCCTAGGAAAAATCCTCCAAGATCAGCAAGTCCAACCTTCGACCAAACCACATTGCAAAGTGCCACATCCACTCGGTTTTTGAACACTTCCAGGGATGGTGACTCCATCTGTGCTTAATCACTCTTGGAATGAAGAGGTTTTTCCTAATATCCAATCTGAGGCTCCCCTGGCAAAGCTTGGGGCCGTTCCCCCTTGTCCCAAATGCTTCCTGCCTTGAGAGAGGAGGCTGTTTATGAACTGATTGCAATAACAGCCTTGGCTGAAGTTTTCCTGTTATCAGTGCAGGTTCTAATTATATAGACTAAAACCATAATAGAGCATTCCATGCCCATAAAGGAATCAGAAAGGGAAAGCATTAAGCATTTCTGCTGATCATTGTCATTTAGCCATTAACTGTCTTTTTTGGCTTTTCTTTTTTCACCCTTTAACACAAATTATACTTAGGAGGCTATTTCAATTCTTTTGTGCATAGGTAAAATGAGCATGTAAAAGTTGTATTACAGGCAATATTTTAAGAGCACCTTTAAAAAGAACGTTGGAGTTTTAGTAGCATTTTCAAACTGGCTTATGGGCTCCCTGATTTTATATGTGGGCCTTTCAGAAAAATCAGATATTTAGTACCTTTTTGGATTGCACATCAAGGACAGAAACTCTGTTGATAACCAGTGATACTCTGGTTCTCAAGTACTTAAATCAGCTCTAAATATTGGATTTAAGCGCTTTCATCTCTTATCTGCTTTAAAAGGTATTACTTAAGATACTTTGAAAATGTGACCTGGAAATGAAAAAAAAAAAATTCCAATCTCAGTTAAATGAAGATAGTTTATTCTGATCCATTTGAACTTGGCAAAATGGAAAACAGTTTAAGAATCCAAGCCTATATATAATATTGGACTTCACATATTTAGTGTGATTCTCACTTTTTGCCTGTGACACTTTTAAAAGGTTATTACTTCCAGAACAGGTCACTGTCTGCTAAGTGCAGGTCAACTGGCTAAAACCCCAAAGTGTGTAATTTGCCAGCCAGTTAGGACAGAAATATTTTTATCTTTGAAAAAAGTTTGGGGTAATTTGTGGGCCTTCCTCTGTGTTATGAGTCATTTTAAGTGTTCTCTTGTCATATAAGTCAGTGTGAATTGACTGTGACTTTACTGCTTGTGACTTAGAGCTTGAGGAATCGCACCAGAAATGTCCTCCCTGCTGGAACCACTTTGCTGTTAAATTCCTCATTTGGGATTGCTGCCCGCTTTGGGTTTTAATCAAGAAATTTGTCAAGTTTGTGGTAATGGACCCATTTACTGACCTCACCATCACCCTCTGCATTGTGCTGAACACGCTCTTCATGGCCTTGGAGCACTACAAGATGACGAAGGAGTTTGACTACATGCTGTACATAGGCAATTTGGTAAGTCAGTGTGAGCATGAAGAGCCACCTGAGGGGTGCATTTCCTGCTTTTTAAACTTTTGGCTGTGGCTTGGGAATGTCCCATTTTGATACACTGCCAGCATTGCTTTGCTTTGTCGAGCGAGTCCACACGGCCACCTCTTTCTGAGGAGAACTGAATGAAGAACAAACGTCTATTTTTGTCAAGCTAACGTATTCTAATGCTATTAGTAACCATTAAAGCCATGGTTTTGGGCTGTTCCTGATAGATATCTGTTTAAGGAAATGAGATAAGAGAAAGGTTAATGGGCTTTATTCGGGATTTCTGGTAAAGCAATGAAAAGGCAGCAGCTCTTGGTGACTAATAGTGACTTTTACGTTAAAAAAGAAACCTACAGGAAAGAGCAGGGCAAGATCTTGGAGGGAAATAGAGTTGTGTTTGATCATGGGTTGATGGCTATGCTGGAAGGTGCCTGTAGTGCATTTTCTACATGTGCTGGGTCCTATTAAAACCCCAGGGCAGAGGGGACGTGGAGCAAAGCGTGGCTGACCCTTTGAGGGGAAACTTAATGTGCAAGCCAGAGCAGATGGGTATAGAGCTGCAAAGCAAGAACAGACCACACTTCTCCAAGGAAAAGCAGAGTGACAGTCTACAGCCAAGCTGCAGGGACAGCAGAAAAGCCTTTCTAAGGACAACATGATACCACTTGTGACCCAGGGGGACACTAAAATTCTGCAGTTACCACAAAACGGAAGCTTTTTCTTTAATCATCTTTCTCTGAGTTATGTTTAAAAGCTACCACATGCTACTGCTTTAAAACTTAATGTTTAAAATCCTTTTAATTTTAGAAGAGTCTGAATTAGAAAAGGCACAGGCCATCTAGCTATGGCATGGTGAATTGCCCCTAAAACCTAGTGGTAGCAGCAGAGATATCCTATAGGAGCATGAGTGATCTGGAGAATCTGGAAGGTGGATGCTGCTAAGTTTGCATTTGAGGAGCTCACAGCAGAGATTAAAAAAGCCCTTTACTTCTGTGGAAACAAAGGCTGCAGTATCTCCAAGCTGGATTCACGTCACCTAACTTGAGGTTTTACAGCATAGGGGTCTCTCTGTGTCAGTTGTCTTTGTCACCCTTTAAAGTCAATGGAGAACAATGGACAATTTTAAGTCCCGTTAATGTGATGTTGTAAAGACATTTACTTTTGGATAAGGTGAGCTGTGGCCTGTAGGGCTGTTCCTGTAGTAACCATTGACCACGGTGGGAACCCACAGAGACACTGCAGATTTGAGACCTGCCTTTAGTGAGAAGCATCCCGGGCTGGCAGGTTTGGGTAGGTGGCTGCAAAAACCAGGCATTTTGTATCAGTCCTAGAATATGGGTTACCCCACATATGGATTTTTTTATTTGCCCTGCTCCTTGTTATTTTTAGCTCTGGGCTTCCTTGGGCAGGTTGAGGTTATTCCCCTAGACTGTGCGACCTGTCTCCAGCTTTTCAGCTGATGTGTCTTGGCAAATCTCCCTCTGTTGTTGTGCTAAGCAGAAATCTGTTTGGCTCTCTCTTGCTCCAAGCCCATGCTCTTGCCCTCTGCAGAAAGCAATAGATAAGGATAGCTTGGAAATCATCTCACAGGACTGTGTCCAGCTTCACTTTGCAGCCAGCATTCCTTCTTGTTGCTCAACTATTTGTGGCCTTCTAAGATGACTTAAAAAAATTCCTTTGCACCCGAGTATCCATCAAAGCAGGTGGCAAAGCTGCCACTTCCCTCCCTGGCACTTGGGATAGTCAAGGTGTCTGCTCCTCACTCTGCTTTTGGCAGATCAGCTTCCCCCTTTGCAGACCACAGGCAGTGAAACTTTAGCCCTTGGCATCTCTCCTGCCAACACGGCTCCTGCAGACCTGCCAGGGCTGAGCAGGGCTGTGCCAGGTGCCATCAGGAAATTAGACAATCAGTAGAGACAGGAATTTTGCAGACAGAGAAATTTTGCTGAGAGACACTTTTTTTTTTTTTTTTGCAGAGAGAGAAAAATTTTACAAAGCAAATTTTGCAGAATTTTACTAAAAAAAAGGCAAAATCTCACTGTGATTTTCTTAGCACTGCCTAGAGCTATTTCTCTCCTCTGTGCTAAAGTGTAAAGTAAGCAAAACAGCCTGCCTCTGTTTTTTGTAGCAGGCTGATGGCTCGGGGCTCCCCTTCTCCTGAGATCCCAGCTCGGGTCTGTGAGAGCCCAGACCATCCCAGCTCACCCTCGCCAGCTTTACTAAACCCCCGCTTAACTGGATTAATTGTGAGTAGAGCAGGTCAGAGAAAGGTAACTCCATTTTGTGGAAGATTTCGCAAAGTCATTTGTAATGAAAATTGACATTTTTTGCAATTCCCTGTGAAAGGGAAGGGACTCCCAGCTCCAGGGCAGGCTGCCAGGTGACTGCATCCCCTAAGCTGCAGACTGCCAGCCCCCCCTCTGCCCCCACACTGGCTGGCTGGCTGTCTTCCCATTACATCTAACCCTCTTTGAGTGATTATGCTAGCATTAAACAGGGGAAATATTAAAGAGGGCAGGTCTTTGACTTTTTTATTTTTTTACTCAGAGCAAATGTTTCTGAGAGAAATGAAAGAATGAAAATGGAATATAAATTTGCTTTCTCTGGATCTGCCAGTCACTGGGGCTCTCCCGCTATGATTGTCCATCTACTTCATTCAGCAGCTGCTGCTTTCAGGCCCCTTTAGTTCATCACTTAGAGGAATCAACATTTTCAAATGTGATCAGAAGGCCAGCTGAGCACATGTACAGAGTTCATCTGCCCACACAGTGCCTCTACTTAAAAAATGAGTGGAGAGAGCAAGATTCCCTCAATTTCTGTTTTCCTTTAGAAGCTGAGGTACCATTATGCAACATTAAAGCCTAAATGGCTGAAAGTTTGTTTTTTTATTTTTAAGACAAAGTGCTCCACATCAGCACTGTCATATTTAGCACCAGTGGGATGTTAAGCTACTTGTTTTCTTTCCAGCCTTTATCCCTTGAAACACCCAGCTCCTTGTGCAGGCACAGAGGACCAGGTGCCATGTGGAGCTTGTGGCTGGTACACACACACGCACACAGCACTCCTGATGCCTTCAGGAGGGCTCAGACATTTTGCTATCTTGCTGTGACATTTCCTCCTCAGAAGGCTATTGATTAAAATGATTCAGGCAAAGAAAGTGATCCTCCTGAGTCATTTTCTCAGCAAGAGGGTTGCGTAATGTGTGCAGCGTGGTCACGTAGTTTTTCAGGCAGTCCCCTGGGTACAATTTCACAGACATCCAGCTTTGTCTTGTTCTCTGTCCCAGGAAAAATGTGAGCATTATGGCGGGAATCTTTGGTATCTCTAACCCCTGTGACTCAGAAGTTCTTTGCTAATTAGAAAGATGAGATAGGCTGTTTGTTGTATTCTTGGTATGAGGTGATGATGGAAAGTTGTTACATCCCGAGGTATTGCTGCAATCCAAGATATCATTTTCCTGAGGAGAAACAGAAGGTATTTTCCATAAGGAATTGTGTAAAATGGCCACTTGGAATAATTAATTCCTGAAGCATTGCAGAATAAAGCCAAACACTGCTCAAATTCAAACTATGAGAATTTATTTGTATTCCTTAATATCATAATTTTATCATCTTAACCTTTCCTTTTCACATCTTACTGGGTGTCTCATCTCTGTTGCTCAGAGCTGATCAGTTTTGCTGGGCTAATCTTGCAAGTATTCAACTTCTTGGAAGGAAAACATTTCTCCTTGACTGTATATTAGTGATACTTGACCTCTGGATTCCCCCCTCTGTTTTGACCAACAAAGTGCATTAATGTTGATGGTTTCACAGAAAACCATGTACTTTATTTTTACAGAACTTATCCATTTCTGCAAATATATCTGTTTCTATTTCAGAAATTTCAGAATTTTCCAGAAGCACAAAGCTCTGGGCAGCTTGTACTGCAGGATGTGAAATGAAAATAAAACAGTATATGACAAACTCGGTGCCCACATTTTGTCATTTTAAGTTGACTGTAGCATTGCACTATGCATTTAAAATGTTACTTAAGCAGGGCATGCAAAAGGACAAAATCTGATTCTCTGGGATACTTTACGGGAATCTATTAAAACTGAATTTGCTGTCAGCGGCCTTCCTTTCCCTGCTCCCTCTGCCTCATAGGTAATATTTATATGTTGTTTTAAAGAAAAATGTTCCAATTAGAACCTCCACCATATGACATTTGAACTGGGTCATGAATAACCAATGTGTTCCCAAGATGCAATGAGAAGAAAATTGCTGTGACTATTTGTAAAAATAAAAAAAAAGACCAAGACTCAAATTAGAGTTTCTAATCATCTTTGCTGCCAGCAATAACCTCAGAATAACTGGAGGCGTGCATTGCCCTTCTATTGATAATAAGAACAAAATGAAAAGGGATAATACAGCAGATACACTGCAACCCAAATAGCCCTTAACATGCACTCTCCATTCACTTAGCTTTCTCCACTGAAATGAATAGATTTAACCTTTATAAAAGGCACCTTTACACTTGTTTTTTAACTTTTTTTTTTTTTACCACTGTGATTATTCAGATGATGGAAGGAGATGGAGATGTATGTTCCAATCCAGATCCTGAAGTTAGATGTCATTATAAGTTTACAGCAGTATCAGATATTATTGTGAAAAGACTAGACAAAACTGTAATAGTGATAAAGAGTCAGCTACAAAAAAAAAAAAAAGCAAGTATTTGTTTGTAAAATGTGTCTGGCTTTCTGCTGCGTTCACCTGTGTGAGTGGAAACTCCACAAGCAAGGAGTTGTGCTTAAAAGGTTAGTTTGACTTCATATTTTCTTTCTGCAGGTCTTCACTGGGATTTTTACAGCAGAAATGATCTTCAAAGTAATTGCCCTTGATCCCTACTACTATTTCCAGCAGGGCTGGAATATTTTTGACAGCATAATTGTTATTCTAAGCCTGATGGAACTGGGTTTGTCCAGCATGGGAAACCTGTCTGTTTTACGCTCCTTTCGACTGGTAATGGTCTTCTTCTGTTCTTAACCATCTTTTTTTATTACATATTAACTCTGACATGAATGCAACATATTTTCTTAAAAACGCATCTGCCTGTAATTGCTGCAAACTGGTGAACAGTACGTGACACTAATTACAGGCTGTGGGATAAATGGAATTGTTCCAGATTTACATCAGGGTAAATGAGAACATAATTTGATTCCTTCTAGCTGTGCCAGGTACTTGTAGCACACTTGAAATACTTGAATTCCAATTTGTAATAAAGATCTGCCACTTTATACCTGTACACCTGTTAGCATAGGCAGCAGAAAATTGATAGCCCAAGAAATGCAAGAGCTGATAACTTGTTGTTTTAGGAACTGTTATTCCTAAATTATGTTATAAACATGCCACTGTTCTTTCAGATGTTGTCAAAAGAAAATGTCTTTGAATTACTCACAGAGAGGTTTTGTTTTTTTTTTCTAGAACTGATCAGCATAACATAGCATCTGTCTTTCACGGGAGCTCCTTAGCTGTCAGCCCCTTTGTTAAGCAGGGGATAGTGGTGTTCTATTAATGAGACACTGGCAACACGCTGGAACAGAAAAGTACTTTCCTTGCCAGTTTGACATTTGTGTTGCACTTCATGTACCAGGATGTCCATGCTAATTATTCTGGCCATGATGTGGCTTCACAATTTTAAAGATCAGGAAAATAAGCCCTTATGGTTACACTTTCCAGAAGAAAAGGATTTTTTTTTTTTTCCAAAATTCTCTGCATTGCTCAAAAGTGTAAATTTTCCATCACTGTCCTAAGTGTCTCCCTTCAGTTTTTGGAGCAATCTTGCTTCAATAGGGCTTAAATTAAGCCTTCAGCTGAAAACACAGCACAAGGGCTAAGCACCATTTACATCCTTAAAATAGGTCTTAAGTGGGTTGTGGGTTGTGCACAGACTGCGTTATCCTCAGCACGGAGGAGCTAACCTGGGAGCTAACCCTGGGAGCTAACAACTAATAGCATCTGACTGAGGCGTGCTCAGAGGAATTCCTTCTCTCTTTGTGGGACCAGACCTGAAACCCCTCCCTCCAGATGCCTGCCAGGCTGTTTATTTTGAGGAGCAAAAGCAACACAAAAGAAAATACTAAGAAATAGATTTCATCCTTCCATCCTTTCCCCACCAGTGGGGGAATGTGTCCTTAAAACCATGTCCATCCAACCGGGCAGAGCATAGCTCTGGAAAACTTAATTCTCATCCGAGAAGCCCCACTGATGTTTTATTAATAGAAGTAATGAGGTTAACAGGAAGTTTAATGGCTAAAATCACCTTGTACCACACACTGTGGCATTTAACATCTTCCACGTTTTACTCACTTTAATAATTCATTGGCTGAAATGGCTGTTACTTCTGTGAGCTGACACTGTTGTTTATGTTCTGTTCACAGCTGCGAGTCTTCAAGTTGGCAAAGTCCTGGCCGACCTTAAATACGCTCATTAAAATCATTGGTAACTCAGTGGGTGCCCTTGGGAACCTCACTCTCGTGCTGGCCATCATCGTCTTCATTTTCGCCGTGGTAGGAATGCAGCTTTTTGGGAAAAGCTACTTGGACAATGTGAAGAAGATAAGCACAACTGGCAATTTGCCACGGTGGCACAT
Source organism: Monarcha castaneiventris obscurior (assembly GCA_026261815.1). Classification (NCBI taxonomy): domain Eukaryota; kingdom Metazoa; phylum Chordata; class Aves; order Passeriformes; family Monarchidae; genus Monarcha; species Monarcha castaneiventris. Next base: position 2,589,390 of record JAMPIT010000230.1, read on the forward strand.
GAATGACTTCTTCCACTCGTTCCTCATCATCTTCCGAATTTTGTGTGGAGAGTGGATCGAGACCATGTGGGACTGTATGGAAGTAGCTGGGCAGCCACTGTGCCTTCTCGTCTTCTTGTTGGTCATGGTGATAGGAAACCTGGTGGTGAGTTCTCAAGATGGTTTTCTTTTTCTTCCTTTCCTGGTGGGTGTGTGCAAATGTACCATTTTTTAATCCAGAAATGAAAAATCTCACATTACTCCATGATTTTAGTTCAATGAACCAAGTTGTCACCAAGAGAAATTTGCTCCTACCCCAAATACAAAGCTGCATTACCAGTTGGGAATGAGGGCTTGCTTGGTTTTTTCAGAAGAGAAGAGGTTTTACTAGAGGAAAGGCACCATGGGTTGATCATAATAATTTTATTTCTTAGGCCGTTGATGGGGCTGAAGGTGTTCCTGATCTCTTATATACAGGTGTGAATATCACCTCAACTGTCCCTGTTTTGGGACATATTTATATTTCCCTTCACTTCTGGCCTAGAACCTTAGCATAGCACAGTGTCATTGAGCAGAGTTTCAATTGTCTTTATCCTACATGTTTTAGGAAGCTGCAGGTTTTGTTTACAGTAATGTCACTGGCTCACTTGCTGGTTTTTTAATAGACCATCCCATAAGCATGGCTTACATAAGCTCTGAACCTATTAAGACTGAATTATATTTCCCTGTTGACATCTTAAGGAGCGCTTTGCTGGCTTTCAGTCATGGTGGAAATGTTTTGCCTGTTCAGCTTACAGAGCATCTTTGACATTGTGGCTCTAATGGCCTTACTGTTTATGTACTGAGTTGTTTAATAGTAGATGCTGCTATAAAAAAATGTTGGGTTTTGCTACCGATTGCTTGTAGTGGTTGTTTTCCTTTTAAGTACCCAATGTTTTGGTTCTTGGCTGCTGGGGTAGGAAAGTTCTTGAAAGAGCTTGTAGAAAAGCAAAGTGTGTTGTTTTGTTTACATTAACTTAAATTTTAACACTTATTTTCACACTGAAAATGTTGATTGCAAGAGCAAATTATATTTTTAGGGTTTTTTTAATAAAAGTCAAAAGATTAAACTGTGATTACTCAGAAAATGGGAAATTATTTCCTTTTTTTTTCTCTGACTTACCATTTCTATAAATCTTCCTTGGAATTAAATTTGATTAGAGGAGTTAAGGCAAAATATTACTTTCTGAATTTAGAAAAAAATAATTATTTATTATATCTTTTGGGAGAGTTTAGTCTGAGACCTAGGAAGTTAATCTCCCCCTGCCATTAAGTAATGCGTTCTGTGTATGATGATGAAAGCTGGAAATAATATGTGTTAAATTCTGGGGAAAATGTTAACATTTGAAATATTCATGGATTATTAAAAGATGTGAATTAGCAACATCTGATACCCTTAGATATTAACACTCATCAGTGTGCATAAGTTCTGTTAAATATTAAATCTGGCTCAGCAGAGACTGCATTAACATTATCTACATATATTTAACCTTCAGTGCTCAAAAAAAAGACCGTCCCAGGTGTAAAACCAGATATTGAAAAACTCTGTCAGCATGGATAAGCTGAAGTTTTTGGTCAGCTGAAAGCAAAAGTGCTAGCTTAACTCTTTCCAGCCAACAGTTCTGTAAGGCTGTGGCAAAGACTGATAAATAGGAGTGATTGTTGTGTTTGGGTTACTCATAGGAAAAAAAAATGAAATTATTCATAGGTGATAAAGGTGGTGAAAAGAACAACAGATTCTGAACCATGAGACTCATCCAGTGTCAACACGGAGATTTCATGATGTTGATTATCAGGTAGACAGGAGGTCATCTTACTCCTCTGGCATCAGCAAAATTGTTGCTTTCTTCAGTAAGAGTTGATTGAACTCACCAACTTACTTACTTGCATAACACCATCAGGCCCAAAAGTTCTGGTAGCTAAAAAGCACCACAAGCCCTTTCAAATCAGAATACTCACGTGTGAAAACTTCTACATGTAACACCACTGCCATCTGTGCCAGCAAAGTTTCTCTTTTAACTTGCTGAGATCCTGTCCCTCCTCTGAGTTTCAAGAGTCAGTCCTGATAAAGAATATTATCCTGAGGTTGTATCTCGTTTGAACTCTACATGCTTCCACAGTCTCTGGAGGCATGGAGGAAATCTTACAACATTTCTTCTGGTGTAGCAGATCTGCACATGCATATAAATTAAATACTTCTATCTGTCACATCTACCAGTACGTATGGTGGTGTCTGTGGTCACTTTCCCAACTGCAAGGCTGAGGATCATGGAGCAGACCTGCTCTTGTTCTCCTGTGGAGTCTGCAAACTGGTGTGGAAAGTGTTACAACCACTGCGGTTCTGTGGTGTGTTCAGTGATTCAGTTTGCAGGTCTTACCCAGCCTCACTAACATAAATTCAAAGGAATTCTGGAAGAAAAGTCAGGAAAGTTAGTGAGTGCCCTGGGCAACATCATGTTATAGAGCAGTCCAGCTGTTGAAAGGAATTTTAGTATATCTTTAGTTTTTGGGTTGTACTCATATATCCTGAAAATGTCTTGGACAATTTGTGTGCAATGCCACACGAAACTATATTTAAGGTTGGTCAGCTGATGTGTGAGTCATCTTCAAGGAACTAAACTTTACAAAATAGTTGGAAAACTATGTGCTGTGTAACTTCCTTTTGCGCAATAAAACCATGCTGCCATTGTCAGATGGCATTTTAAACTCATTGAGGCTGCTTCAGACGGTAAAGCCAAACCAGAGAGATCATAATAGTTTTCTTCTTCATTTGTAAGAGCTTCGGAAATAGCTAAGTGAATAATTATGCTTTTTGTTAAGTTTTCAAAAGGGCTTAACGTATTTTTTATGTATATTTATGTTACTGAGGTGAACAAGGAAAATCACTGAGACAGGAATTATTAAGATGATGTAGGAGAATGAGGGTCACGAGGCAGGTCCTGGTGCCCCCTGCTCTGGGGGGTCAGCTGGTGCGAGAGTCGATGTGACACCAGCCACTTCTCAGGGGACACTTGTGTGTGCTGGGCGCTAACAACGTGCATGAATAAAAGTGACACTTCCATCATGCACAGAACAACCTCCCAACCTTGCTGGGTGTGCGTGACGCACGCTGGCCACGCCACCCTTTTATCCCCTGCTGGCCACCAGGATGAAGCATCATTCCTGCCAGCTTCTCCTGAAGTGCCACCAAGGGAAGGACAGCTCTATGTGCCGCAGAAATGCACTTGTTGTCTTTGCTCCTGCTCCAGCTGGGCTCTGTGTGACCCAAAAGACATCTCTTAGTGTTAAATCCACAGAGCTGCAGTGCATTAACTCGCATTAAGGGCCGAGTTCTGGACTGCTGTTGTCTCACCTCTGTCCCGTTCACACATCCCAGTACGTCCATGGCACATCCACCCCAGTTCCCCAGTCCACCACAAGCTGGTAAATCACTGCTGCAGTTCCATGGGGATCTTGTCTTACTGGAGTCACAAGCATGTCAGGATGTGGGGCCTATAGCCAGGAAAGTGACATCTTAAGAATTTTCCTTAAAAGCAAAATATAAGGATGGAATTCCTCCTTTAGGATCAGTCCTAGCTTTTTTTTTTTTCCTGCTGTCCATTCACTCAGGAAAATACTGATGACATTTTCTGAGAGCACAAAGGTAGAAAGCACCACCAATTTCTAGGGTATCAGACTATCCTGTAGGCAAGATTGCATAACCATTATTGAATTAATGCATGATGCATGAAACTATGAAATACAAAGTGTAAGGTCATGCACTCAGCCCTGTTTAAATATTTATGTTATGATCAAGTAGCTTACCAACAGAAAATGTTTGAGAGCATATGTATCAGTCACTGTGAACATCTACATCTGAAATAATTACATGGAGGTGCCTTTACAGTCAGAGCTGGTTAATGGAGTCTGTGAAGTCATAAAATATCTTACCACCCAAAAAACCTAAACACGTCCTACTAAATAGCCCCTAAAACTACCTATTTCTGTCCTTGCAGTCCTAGGAGGCAAACTCAGCTGTAGAAATCCCCATGTGGCTTGATATGGTGACCCAAGAGGACCTTCTGGTCCTGTGCTTCCCTGTGGTAATTTCAGTGCCCAGCAGCAGAGTTGGTCAGCAGGGTTTGGATGAGATTTGAAGTGATCTCCTTTGGAAAACTCAGTGGAAGCTTTTCTCTGAAAAAGTCAAATGCGCCTGAAACCTGTCTTTCTATTCTGCTTCCACATCTCAGGAAGCCATAATGGTTACTTTTTCTGTTATAATTTGGTCCATGAGACAGGCAGAAATATGGAGATGTCACATTCTTTGATGGGAGAGGTTTGTGCCTCCCTACATACCTTTTCTACAAGTCCATGTAGGACAGATCCTTGAAGAGATGTTCTGGGAAACTCCTGCTAAACCTCCATCAGGTTAAAATCTGTATTCTCAAACTGGTCAGACACCAAGAGAACCTCATTAGGAGTCATCCACCATCATTTCCCTCTTGAACAGCCAAAGTCTGTTGATCAAATGTGTTACTAGAGATGTTCTCACAGGCACACAGTTCTGCAGCAGGGCAAGAAAGAAAGAAATCATGTTACAGGGTTTTAAGCAACCTGGTCTAGTGGAAGGTTCTCTGCCCATGGCAAAAGGGTTGAAACTAGGTGGCCTTTAAGGTTCCTTCCAACTCAGACCAGGAGATTATTCTATGAATGGGAGCAAGGCAGAACTTCTTAGTGCTTCCACTTCACCCTGTTCTTTCACAAGAACCTCCCTCTTGACCCTGAGGATGTTTCCCTGAGCACCACCAATGCAACCTGGATGGGAATAATGGCCTAGAAGGAGGAAAAGAGCAAGAAGGATGAAGGGTCATTTAGCACAGATCCTGGCCTGACAGATGTGCAAGAGAGAGATTTGGGACTGGGAGGATTGTTTGGGTGGGGAAGAGAAATGACTACAGCTTTATGTCAAGCTTAATCTAAGAGAAGAAATTCACAGCAATTTCCTGCCCTGAATCACTTTCCTAAATAACAGACCCCAAGTAACATAAGGAGTCACTGGGTTCCATGTGTCTAATACATTTTTTTTTTGCTTTGTTTGCTGAAGTTGCCTTTAGTTCAATGTTTAGAGTCAAGAAAACAGAACAAAAAGTACAAAAGCAGCAGCTGTAATGTGTAGCATGTAAATGTGTGAGACAGGGCTGATATTTGGATTGTGTGGTCTTCAACACAGGGGCTTTGCTTCTGTATGAAGCATTTTCTAGGATTAATTACTGAGTGTCACTAATTGAGCAGCATGATCCCTAATTGAGGAACATAAGAGTGAGGCTATGAGGCCACCTGTGAAGGAGAGCTGGTAGCCCACCCTGTGGGACTCCATCAGCTGGCCAGCTCTATGGGACCTTCACAGGCAAGGGTCTATCCCAGCTGGAATATTGTGGTCAGTGCAGGGTATGAAGAATTTTAATAATACGGATCAAGATGATCTTTTGCATTTACCCTCAGTGCCAGAAAATATCCCTGAGCACATTTAATTTATCAGTGTAGGAGTATCCATAAAGTCCTGTCTCACTCAATGCTGATACTTCTCCATCACTGAAAATTTCTCAGCTGATCACAACTGGGCTTGAAAGAGGCTTATGGTAATGTCAGATTTTCTCTTTGCTTAAATGACATGGGCACAGAGAACTACCACTGTCCCTTGTGGTAAAATTGGAAGTTGTAGCAAAATAGAATCTTACAGGCCTAGGTAAAAGTGGATTACAGTTTTACATTTCAAGAGCTCAGACAACCAAAGCATATTAGGATGGTCAGACCTGGTCTTCAGATGGAGATTTGTATTTCTGCCTGACATGATAGGGCTGTCACTGAGGGAAGATATATCAAAACCCCAACACTTTTAAAAGACAGGAAGCATTAAACCAGGGAGTCTCAAGACCATAAAACTTTTTGAAGGGTGATGAAAGATTGTTTTACTCCAAAAAGTACAAGGCCTCTTTAATTCAGATTGCCTATGTCAATAAATGAAAGAAAATGGAACTCTGACGACATATGATAGCACTTTTCCAGCTACCTCCTTGTTTTCTTTTCAAATTATGTACAAATCTAGAAAACCAAAGCCCCATTTTTGTGGTTTTTACTGTCTATCCCTAGAGAAATGCTTATCTCAAGGGTTGCAGCAAGACTTGCTGCCCTGAATCAAGTAATTATTTTTGCATTTCATGACAAACATTACTTACTCATGGGGGCCACTGAAGACATCCACTGTGTGAATAAAGGTTAATCGCCTTGGAGGGAAATGTAGTATTTGTATTGCATCTAATTATTAATATAAATTAAGTGGAATTTAAAATATTGTGTACCTTCTAATTGCAAATCTAACTGTGTTAGCTCTGCTTGCTGGAAATTAAAGCAGCTTTAGGAAGGAGGTATGACAGCCCAAATCACAACATTTGGAGTTCAGATTTTTCATTTTCAAACCGCAGTAGAGATCTGCAGTGTCCTCAAGCTTTCTATGTTGTCCTTCTGCCTCTAAGCACATACTCTCCTTGGGATCCATCAGTTCCACTTCTTGCACAATGGAAGGAAGAGAGGATAAGATGCAACTACGTGAAACCTGTGGGAAAACAGGTTTTTGCAAGGAGCAGGGAAGCCGTAGGAGATTTGAAGAGAGTTCAGGTTGTCCCAAGTCTTACATGAACACTCCCTTCCCTCCTCTGTCTCTGCACCCCAATGCTCATGTCCTGGATGCTGCTGTTCACCTTATCTGCTCTTTCAGCAGCTCCCAACATTCTGGGAATATGCATTTGTGTTTTGGTTACATCAGCTGAGAGGGCCAGCAGATAAACAGGCAAGAATAGGCATGTCAGGAGCAGTCATCGTCAGGACAGACAAAATCTGCAAAGCGGAGAGCAGAGGGCGTGTGGGGCACGGGGAGGAGGAGGATTGATCAGAAAGCTGCAGGAGCCATAATGAGGGCTGGGAAATACTGGCAACAAGGGCTGGAGAGTTTGAGGGTCCAGAAGAAGCCAGGGAGCCCAAGGGATCATTAGCGAGAAGTGGAAGTGTCATTTGAGTCTGTCTCATCAGCTTGGGCACTTATGTAAGGGAGGAGAGTTTCCTTTCCCCAGTCACAGGCAGCTTGGCAGAGGAGCAGCCCAGAATCCATGAATAAGCACAACTGGGGACACAAAGAAATTGGTGTCAGAACAACTGTCAGCATGTCCTCGTCCTTCTTGCTTCTACTCATTTGTGCTTACGGCTGGCAGCAGGAACATTTGGTGTGATACTGGAGAGCTCAAACCTCGGAGGGAGGCAGCTAAACCTCAGCACACCTCCCAGCTTCTCCCTTTGTAATTTCCATGCCAGCTACCTGAACAGTCCATGTGTCCCAAAGCAATTTTGGCTGTTTGTATTCCCCATTATCCATCCTTCCTTGAGAAGTGCCTGTGAAGCAGAGCACTCAGGTACTCGATGCTTTTGGGCAAACAGCTGGCTATATCTACTTAAGTATTAAACATCCTCGGGGGTAAAGAAAGGTCCACCAGAACAGATGGCATCATCTGATGCTTCAAAAAAATAAATCCTGACACCAATCATCAATCAGTCCAGTTGCCTCTGGTGGCTCCTAGTAGAGATGGAAAGCCTCCATCCTCCTATGTTACTTTAAATACAAAGTTTTTGCCTGACACTCCAGGCTTGAAAAGCTGTATGATTTATCAGTGCCCACATAAATGACTATGATTTATTTTATTGGGTAGATACATCCCGCCCCCATGTGTAACACCAAATGCTGGTGCTAAAAAGTCTGGGGAAATTAACCTCACTGTATTTATGATGAGCCATCAAAGACTGCTGGGTTTCAAAAATGCCAATCTATAGTAGATTGGGTGGAGTCTATTCAAATCTGGGAGGTTTAGGGCTGCTTCACCCAAGATATGTGAGGGAAATGTACCTGAAAATAGGTGGGAGGACTGAATACTCTCAAAACCTACTCCTAAAAAGTACTCTGCTTCTTTCTGTCACTTCAGATTTATGAGAGTCTGTGTCCTGCTACAGGCTCAGTTGTTTCTTCTGAAGAGTTGAGTCTTGGCACTTGGTGACTAAATCTGAGCTTGCATCTTGTGTTAGGGGACAAGTGCATTCAGTTCCTGTTTTCAAGGTATTATATGGTGTTCGTGTTGAATATATACTAAAATCTGCCAGTTTTTTCCCTGCAATATTCATCCACAGAAAGGTAGATTTTTGAAAATACAATTAGCTCAAATCCCAGTAAAAGCTGGCATACAGAAGAGGAGTGAGTTTTTCCTCTGATGCAGCTCAAAGGAGGCTGAAAACAAAAAGTGGACTATGACTTTTTTTTTTTTTTCAATTTATTTGTGACATAAGGAATTCCCAAAACAATGATCCAAAGCAGATTCATTAGTGGACCGTGACAGATTTTGGCATTTGGTGCAGATTTTCATCAGTAGAATTATAAATATTGCTTCTTTATCTATAAATGAGTCACTGGGATATATCAGAGAAAAATAAAATCTGTTAATAATGCTAGTGCTCTTCCATAGGTATGTATATAAGGGAATACAAAACTATCTCCCATTAACCTTCGTGGGTGTGAAGTGCCTTGGAAATATGATGGAAAAAGAATGATAAAACATTAATTCAGTCGACCCAACCCCTTGGAAACCATCCTCATGCCTAACTGTGTTACCAAATCAAAGATATTTCTCTAAAAATATTGTTTAAGCATTGACTCCATTATATGAACTACTGACAAGATGAAATATTTTTAATAAGACACACCATATGTAGGTTTTATGTTCTCATACATATTTTATTTGTGAAGATTCTAGTGAATTCCTTGTTGAGGTTTGGTTGTATTCCAGGGGGTCGAAGTGGAGATAAGTTATTCTTGTGAAAACTGCAGCCCTGTTGATGTAGTAGGCATCAGTAGGGTAAAATCACCCATTTTTTGTACTACATGTGTCCTTGGTTAATAGTGTAAGTAGGGGTTTGTCAGTGGTTAAGTTCTTGCTAATAGCTGGGTAGTTATTAAAGATCTAGAAGGCACTGAGTCAAACTTAATTGGGCAAGAGTGTGCAAAGGTAGGTACAGCTAAATGTGTCTCTTTTTATTAATGTCACAGTGCGAGTTGTCTGGATGTCATTGAAAGGGTAATGGCAACAGAATTATTACTAGCATGTGCTGAGGGAAAGGCAAGGTTTTAATGCTAAAATAGACCAGGTGGTACAAACTTAATACATTATTCACTACTCCTAAACAGCTTATACTTCTGTTATATATAAAAAAAAAAGACTTACAAATATTATTTTTCTTCACCAAAACTAAGAAGTCAGCTGTTCACTCTAATAGTTGCGTCTAGAAATATCTTGTTAAAAAGAATATGTGAAACAACCAGTGAGTCATGACAGACTTAACCTTCTTAGCAGGTGTATGATATTTAAGAGATGCTGGAATTTATCTTTTCCGTGTAGAGTACACATTCACATCTGGATTTCTCCACCCAGCCCAGATGTGGTAACACGGCCTGTGGCCTCCCAAGAAAAAATCCCGAATAATACATTTGGAAAATAAATGTAGTACATAGGTTTAGATACCAATTTCCTGACTTTTGGGGTCTTATTGAACTGTAAGAAATTCCTGCAGTCAAAGGGGTCCTGCCTTTGGTCTCCTGCTACCATTCCACATTTCTTCCTCTTTCTTTCTGAAAGTCCACTTGTCTGGGTCTTACTCTGTTAAACTTCTCTAAATTCAATAAACGCACTGACCCACACTTACTGAGGAGAATCTCCAACAGATACAGATCCACCCCATCAATTTTGTATTATTGCAAACAATGCAAAGGAAAGGAGAATCAAACCTGTTGAATTTTCATCCCTCTTGTAATTTTTATTTCTTTGCTGCTATTTAAGTCCCTTTTGTTCTATTTCCTTGACTCCAAATTAATGTGTTAATTTTTCTTTTTCCTGTTTTGTTTGGGTCATCCTTAGCCAGAGTTTTGTTTAAATTAGTTGTAATTGAATATGAACCAAATCTGCCCTTCCTTTAATTTTCTTCTACCTAAAATGTATTTTCTTCCATTTTGGTCACTTCTGGCCTTCATTTTCATAGAATCAAATGGTTTATGTTGGAAGGGACCTTAACAATCATCTTATTTCAACCCCCCCGCCATGGGTAAGGACATCTTCACTACACCAGGTTGCCCCAAGGCCCTACTAACCTGGCCTTGAATTCTTACAGGGGTGGAACAGTCACAACATCTCTGGGAAACCTCTTCCAGTGCCTCACCACCCTCACAAAATTTCTTCCTTATATCCAACCTAAATATGTCCTTTTTCAGTTTAAAACCATTAGCCCTTGTACTATCTCTCCATGCCTTTGTCCAAAGTCCCTCTCCAGCTCTCTTGTAGCCCCTTTAGGCACTGGAAGGAGCTCCAAGGTCTTCCCAGAGACTTCTCTTTTCCAGAGTGAAGTCCCATAACTCTCTCAGCCTGTCTCCACAGGCGAGGTGATTATAATTCCCCTTTTTCACATTGCCCCATATATGTGCTGTAATCTTCCTGGTCTCACCCTTAGAGCAAACCTTCTCCTCTTTCCACGGTGCTTTGGATTTCTGCTTTCCATGACGTCTTCTCCGAGCTCCATCTCATTGTGTATCTTGACTTCACCCTTCCCAATATACAAGCAAGTTCCAAGACTCTGTCCTGAAGCCATTTGAAATTATTGTAATTAATTCAATGCAAAAGGGGTTTTATGTTTGGACCAAGCTTTGCCATCTGTAGGTCATAGCCATATTTTCTTGTGAAAAGGGTACATGCTAACTGACCTTAGCATTTGGATTGAAATATACTTGTTGTTTTCCATGCTGAATTTTCATGGAAAGTTCCAAAATCTTTGAGGATGGAAGGTTTTCAAGGAGCTCGACTTGAAGTTTATGCCCCTTTTCCCATATTTGTAGTCTCCTCCCTACCATGAGCTCCCTTCTCTTTCTGGCCCCCGTGACACATTGAAATTGTGTTCATTCATTCATTGAAATTGCACCATTCATGCTCCTTGTGTTACAAACTCTTTGGTACAGGTGTTTCTTCCAGGAGGACTCCCATCTCCCTTCTCCCCTCCTGTAGTTCTCTTGTCTCCCACATTCGGATGTGTTTCCATCCCGTTTCTGGGAGGTTCAGCAAGTGCAAAGTGCCTGCTGAAGAATCTCTTGGAAAACACAGACAGGTGTCTTCCTCTGGAAACTGAGGCATGAAAACAAACACCATGAGTGTCCCTCCCCTGTCTTGGTTAGCACATTCCCTGGCCACCCATCCCAGCTGGTGCCTGGCCATTTGGGGAACAGCCCTGGCTGGGGGGAGCAGCCACAGAGCCATCCTGCCTGGGGGAAGAGAAGTCAGCTGCTTGCCCTCAGGGATGGGGAACAGGCCTTGGCTTGTCTTTGTTAACTACTGAGACGCAATTTTTAGATCATAAAATGGCCTAGCTGCCTGGCTCTCAGTTCCTCCCTTCTCTCTAGCAGACTGGCAGTGAGAATAAACTCATAAAAGTGTCCTTATGAACAACTGACAGCATCGAATTTCTCCTTTGTTTACCCATCTTGCACTAAAAGTTTTTGGTAACCCCAGTGGCTGGGATTTCTGCCAGACACACAGAATACAATTAATAAATAAAACAATTTTCGAATTTCCACATCAGCAAAATAAGTTTGTATTTCCTGATATAAGAAGGAAGTCAGAGATGAGGTCATCTTGCCTGGAAAGAAGAGTTTGCTTTGATCATGTGGTGGAGCACAGATTTGGATTGAAGGATGCTGGTAGCCAGGCCTCCTTGGAGTGCTTTTCTTATGTTTTTAGTAAGGTTTCTCTAAAAATCACAGCTCAGAGTCAGCTTTATCCTATAAGGATATTTCCTTCTCTCCCATGGATATCTGGGAATTTTGGCAGCATTAAGAAATGTGCAAAATTAGCCACAGCTGAGCCAGAGACCAGCAGGGATGGACTGACCACTGAGGACTCTGTAGGACCCAGGAGCAGGTGCTGGCAGATGAAATGGGTCACCTTTTAGGACAGCAGTGAGGTGTGTGTGCCAGCACCTCCCGCCTTGCAGGGCATGGCTCTCATTTCAGAGATGTAACTGGCACCACTGCTGCCAAACCCTACCATTTCTTTAATGAAACGTGGGGATTTGTCCCACTTCTGAGTCGTGGGGCTTCTCCAACAGAGGTCTGTGAAAGGCACAAGCCCAGCCATGTGCTGTGAAGGCAGGAGATTTCATACTGTGCAAAATTGCTGGTAGAAATCTATTTTGGAGCTTTTCTGAAAGAGGCCCTCCTGGCTGGCAGGCAGCTCTGTCACTTTGTTCTGCCCTCCCAGGAATCTGCACTTGCAAAATGCACAAAATCAGAACCTCCTTACACCTCCCCAATTCACTATAGAGGTATCCTTTTCACCTTTCACTTAATAGGAAAGTATGATTTTGTGATGGAGCCCAAATTATAATATTAAACCTGGGAAATGGATTAGAAACTGAGATTTTAAAGGAAACCATACTCTCCCTGAAAAAAAAGAAAAAAAAAAGGCAAAGATAATATTAATTATTTCTTGACTCTCTGATTTCATTTTCGAGTCTCTGGGCCTACCCTCATGCTGATTTTCCTTTGGTGTAATATATTGGCCACAGGGAGCCATTACTTACATCACTGGTTTTCTTTCACTTTTATTCAGTTTCCATGTGGGTTCTTTATCCTTTTGGTTCTCTCTGGGTTACCTTTACCCAGACGTTTTCTGGCACGTGTGAATGAGAATAACCTCTTTCTCTTGGTCTCCAGTCCTGACTGCCCAAGGGACATGATGGTTTCTAGATGACAGAGAGCAAAACTTAGCACAGTCCTTGGTCATGGCTGGGTGTCCCCCTCTCAGTGGAGGTGTAGGATCTGAATTGTAAAAGGGCAGCTCCAGGGATCCCTCTCTGCCTGGACTGGGCAGTGTCCTCCATGTGAGCTTCTCTAGGGTTAGGCGTGGTGTGGTCTTCAGGTAAAAACTGCAGAGCTTAAACTTCCAAAATTAGAGGGTTTTTTTTCTCATGTCTAGTCATTGTATAATAATTGGTAGAGCAGCTGGTATTTGCATGCAGCCAGTGAAAATATTCCAGGAATAATGCAGGTGTTTCTCACTGATCCTCACTCCTTGCAGGGAGCAGCAATAGCAAAGAATCTCCAGTGTGTTTCAGTCCCAGACTGTGCAGTCTGTCTTGCTCTCTGATTGTCCTGACATCCTCCTCACCAGGACAGCCAAACACTTTTGTTGACTTAGCATAAGGATAATTGTCTCTTGGTTTGCAATCAATAAACTTTCAGTAATTTCCTTAATGTTTTTGGGGTATGTTGAGCCTTTAACATCACAAACACAGCTGGTTTTGCTGGGAGAAGTTTTCAACTGGACTTGTCTCATTGCACATTTTGTCTGTCTAGACAGTGTTTTGAGAAGTCCACAGCAGTTCTGATGGAGCCCTTGCTACTCTGGTGAATTAGTGTTGTTTTGATATCTGATGAAAAACCTGCAGGAACATGTTTGTTTTTATTCCGTGGCTCCAGCAGTGGAAAGAATTGATCTGCCTCCACTCACCATCTCTCCCTCCTCACATATAACATTTGAGGACTTAGAATTTCAGATCAGAAAACACTTGGTTTCCAAAGACTTATCTTCTGGTACTTCTAAGGGATATATGTAGAAAAAAATAACACTGAAAGTCATCAGCTACAAAAGAAATCTAAACTTGGTTCAATAGTTCTTGGCCAGACTCGGAGTGGTACAGTTTGTCTGGACACTTATATGCACACAGGTGGATAACAAATGAAAAAGACTTGGCAACATGAGGCAGCCACCAGGTTTGTGGTAAGAAGTGTCATGGGTTGCCTCAGATCTATTATTCAAGGACTGTGTTTCAAGTGACAAGGACACAGGCACCTCACTCTTCCAGCTTGTGGGGTGCTGCAGAACCTGGGGATGAGTAGAGGCAGAGGCTAGAGGTTGGTTCCTGTGAGATGGGAGCTGGGGACAAGCCAGCCTCCCCTCCCAGTCCAGCCTCCCCCTCTGCAGAGGCATTTTCATCATGTGCCCCAGTGTGTCAGGCTGGCAGCAAGAGCAATCCTGAGGTGTGCCCTTGATGCTGTTTTGACTTTGCCTGCCTCCCTTCCCAACAGGATGTACCCACGCCAGATCTGACATATCCCAGTGCCAGTGCAGCTTCACAGGGCAGGGATGAATGGCAGCTTAAAATGACCTAAAAAAATCTTTTGTGTGGCACAAAAGTGAAGTATAAATAACGGCCTTATCTACACATCTATTACTCAAGAAAATTTACTCCTGTGTAAAGTGGCAAGAACAGGACCATGGAATCTGCCCCATTAATTACAGATACCCCTTTATACTCTGATGTGAGAAATTGGATGATCATTCCCCACCCCATCAAACACAGGTGAGCACAGCTGCCACCCAGCATCACTTCTCTGTCCTGCACTGCTCAGAGACAAACCAGAGATGCCAAAACTGCAGGGAAACATAAGGTCAATACTTGAAGAGGAGAATAGTCAGTAAAACTCCCAGCTTTATTGTAAATACCACAAAAACATTCAAGGTAGGAGGAACACCTTCAACTCACCCCATTCCTAGAGTATACCTTAAGATAGTTAAAGTGGTATCAGCCTCCCTGTTTATTCTTCATAGGCCAGAGGTAAAATCAAGCCTTCTTCTCCCCTTTTTCTGGGTAAATAGAAATCATTCACATGAAATCACTGAAATTACAGTCACTTTTTGCATATGAAATAATTATTCTTACCATATTTCTTACATTTTTTCTTTCCTGAGGAAAACATCCACTCTCATTACCATCATGAAGTAGTTCAGAGATTGTACTTAGGAAATGGACTGTTACTTGTTGTGTCGTTTTTATTAAATTTCATTTTCTTATATTTAAACAGACAAACCAGTTATTTCACCTAAGAGATTAATACAGAAAAAATTCCTGTTGAAACAATTAGTACTACAGTGGTACTACAGTGCCCCACAAGCCTCTAATCTGCAGCTGGTGTCCTGCTAGTGGGTTCAAACACATTCCACTTGGGAAGTTGGGTGTCTGCAAGGAAATTCATATCCCCATTTCCATGTGTTTTCCTTGCTGATCTTGGACAAGAAACATCAAGGAGATCGATGCTGCTCCAACCTGTGCTCTCCCTCAGTTGCCCCAGGCCACAGGGACCTCTTGCCAATCTCATGGTATCATGATCATTTTGACAGCGAGAAACTAAGATATCAGAAGAATGTGATTATGAGATTGACTGCAGGATAAAGAGAAACTGGGCTGGGAGGATATAAGCTTCTTATCCAAGCACAGACAGCTGAAATAATAGGAAAGGGAATATAGAAAATACCTGATCATGTAAATTGCTTTTTGCAGGAATACTCTCTCTTAGTAGACTTTGCCCTGGAATGAAAATTACAAAGGATTGCTAAATACACTTCCAAGGAAAGAAATAATCCTCCAGAGAGACTGACTACATTACTGACCTGTTACTGCAGATCTCAGTCTTAAACTTACATCTAACACTTACTCAGTGCAATGAAAGCCCCTTTCTGAGCAGTTTTTCTTGGCAGATTAGTGGGTTTTGCTACAGTAAACAAAAATATAATAATTGGTACCGATTGTGTTAGGCTTGCAAGAAGGTTTCCAAAGAACAAACTGCATCTTTCCTACCCGTGCTAGCCAAAGAACAGTGCAGATGTCCACTTCCACCCAAGAACAGGAAGGAGGAATATTAGGTATTTTCACTGGTCAGAGAGTGCCTGAAGAGCTTCTTGCTGGTCTGTATCTACCAGGCCCTGCAGGGCCCTGTTTTATCCTCAATAAAAAGGTATTAAATGAGTAGCTGATGATCCTGGCAGGTACTTCACATGCACTGTCTGGGCTTTCCTATGCAGCTGAACGGCAGAAGTGACAATGAGCTGCCACAGGGTTACCATTTGGATTAATGGCTTGCTCTCTTGCATGATAGATTTCACTGATGGGGCGTATTTTCTGCTCTGGACCCTGTTTTTAGAGCAAAACCTGCTTGGCTGGCTCCTAGGAAATTTCTCTTCCACAGGGAAGCATCCTCAAGAGATGTATGTCCCTTGTTGGCCTTCCTGGCCTCTGTCTCCTGCAGAGACACTGGTACAGAGCTGCAATAAGTTCTCTTGGAAGCAGCTCCTGAACTGCTCTGCTCTATGAGCCTGCCCCTGCAAGGATGATCCTGTCTGATTCCAGCCTGCCAGGATTTGTCCTGTGCAGTCTGGGCAGATGAGAAAGTCAGGCCTTGGTTGCTGCTCACTGTGAAAATTCATTTAAGCTTCATGCACAGACGAGGAGCAGGGGCCTGAAAATCCAACTCATTCGTTCTGTTGGCAGTGTGTGGTCAAGGCAGATCCAGCTACAGGAGAACCTGTGCGGGTGAGCTCACATGAGATCCTCTGCCACCAAGCAAGACCAGCAGCTGAGGGATGGTTTAACTTTGGGGACGGTTTAATGCTGCCACTGAACTTGTGAAGGTGCAACACCGTTCTTGTTGTAAAAAAGAAAAAAACCAAGGGGAAATAAAAAAAAACAAATGAACTTTTCAAAGCAGTTCCCAAGGACATAGAGATAGACACTCCTCTGCCTTCTCCAGCTGCAGGAGCACGGAGGGAGCACCCTTCTTTTTGCTTCTTCAGCCAACTTTTCAGGTTGGGTTTTTTTTTTTTTTTCCCCTCCCCTCTCAAGCTTGGTTTAAAGGCACAGAAAGAGGCACAAAATTAATTTTTTGGCATAGAGCCGTGATAGGGGATACACATCATGGAGTTACCCCAAGACAACTCCCCAGAGGGTTTTCAGCCTAAAATCAGTGCAGGGCTGAGCACAGTGCCAAATCCCCTCCCTCCTTCTGGGTGACACCAGTGAGGGTCCAGGGCAGAGAATGCAGTGAGAAATCAATTCACAGCAGCTCAGGGGGCCTGCACATTGTCTGACTGAATGACAGATGGAAGGTTAAATACATAACCATTTATATTCCTCCGCTTTTGCCAAATCAAGGTAAATAAAAAGATGGAAGGGAAAGGAGGAAGTAGTCTCCTGCTTTTGTATTTTAACTTCAGCAACAGCATTTGCAGATATACTTCCAAACAGGATTTGATGAGAAGGTGTAATCTGAATTGAAATTGTCTGGTTTTGTCCTGTGTTGACACAAAAGGAGATGATGGAGCTGAGATATTCAGACTGCACCTACCACAGCAGCATATGTGTCTCCCAGCCTCCACCAGCAGTCCCTGCCCAGGGCTTGCTGTGGCCACAGAACTGGTGCAGCTCCTTGCACAGTGCCTGGCTCATTACCTGTGTGCTGCTGCTCGGGGTGGGGCTGAAACACCCTGAGCTCCCCCCTAACCTGGGGAAGGCTGCCTGGTTATAAAGGCTGGTCACCACTGGCCTGGAGTGTGATTGTCACCAAGAAGGGCTGCCTGGGCACCTGCTGGGTGTGACAATGGACAATCCCCTTAGTCATATGATTTAGTTTTAGGTAGTCCTGCAGGGAGCTGGACTTGATGATTTTATGGGACCTTCCAGCTTGAGATATTCTGTGATTCTGTGTGGTTTATTTGACCTGCATCTACCTTTAATCCAGCTCTGAGATACAAAATCCAAGCTTGCTTAGTCTTCAGTAGGCACTGCCAGAGACAGCTCAGCTCCTCAGCATCCCCTGGGATGCCAGACTGTCTCCATTGTCTACAGACATCCTGGGAAAACTCCAGCTTAAGCACCTCAGGGCTCCACCTGACATAAGGCTGGATTAATCTGATCATTTGTGCCTTATACTGGCACAACCAGAGTCACAAGCTTTGGAAAAGGCATTAAAAGTGAGAAGGTCGACGAAAGCACGCTGGATTGTCATTAGGCTAAAAGCTTAACGTAATTATACTAAAAGAATTTGGGGTTCTTTGAGTGCATCTGTCATTTGATTCCCAACCTCAAAGACCAGAAAAGCGACCTGCCTGTGCAGTCTGGCTGCTCAGTGTCACTGCAAAGCAGATTTCTTTTTGAGGGGATCCATATGGACATACAAATCTGCCATTGCTTTTGAAAACTGAGGTAATCTTTAGTTTGCTTTTACCTAAACTGCAAGCACTATGTTAGCAGCCAGGAGGACTGGGTATTATTAGTAACCTTTTACAGGAAACGTGGTGTGTCATGGGTTAGGCATATATTTTTCTGGAAAATGCAGTGTACAGTGAAATGTGGGAATAAGTAAACATAAAGTGCTTATTCAGCAGTTCATTCTGTTTGAATGCCCAGCAATGCAACTCTGAGGTTACCTGCTCCTAAAGGAAGCAGGGAATGATATTTGAGATTTATTCTTGGCTAAAAGCATGAAGTGCAAATAGCTCTTTGTGCAGAATGTCAGCTGCATTTCTGGGAAGAAAATAACATTGCCTTAATAATCCATGGTAAATAACAATACTAAGGATGCTACCACCTATTACATGTACCTGCAGTTGTATCCAGACAAACATATCTCACTGCAGTTTGATGTCGGAAATGAATACAGAAAAGTGAAACAAAACATTTCAAACCTCTTGTGAACAGCAGAGTTAATGAAGTACAGGATGAAATTCTGCTTCAGATAACAAAACATGCCTACACGGAGATATTCATGTATGGAAAGATGTCTGAGCCACCACTACTCTGCAGTGGTCCAGGGCTTGACTCAGTTTTCTCTGAGGACCTCTGGGGCTACTGCAATGAATCCATGCTGGCCTCCAGCTGGACACAGATCTCCCATAACAGGGTGTCCTTCTGGGCAATTGCCTGAGGAGGACTTGGGCATGGAAGGGTCAGTTGGCACTAGACATATTGGCAGATGCATGTAGCCCTGGCAGTCACCTGTGCTTGGTCAGTCTCTGTTGTCCACATGATGAATTTCTGGTAGAAATTAGGCTTAGATGCCACATTAGACCCTCAGGGTTTGGTGTCTGAAGCTGAAAGTTGCTGCTGTTCTTGATGAGCAGTTCAGTTCCCTAAATTTGGCCAGCCTGTCTCCTGCTGCAGCACACTGGGATGCCCTGGTTGGATGGCAGCTGGAGCTTTGGGAGGACACAGACCTTCTGTAGGTCTGGTGCAGATGTCTCAGATACCCTCAAACATCAGCAGACACCTCTCTTAAGGTAACTGAATTGTACCTATGGAGCCCAGAAGATTTTTATTCTGGATTTCTTTATCCCCTCCCTTCCTCCTGCTGCTTCCTATGTCCTTAGGTTGTCACTGGGGAGGAGACACATGGTGTGTAGCTTGTTCCAAGCTCTTTGTGCACTGGGGACCTGGGAAGTGTCTCTTACTTACACGTATGCTTATTTTCAGGGCACTTGCAGCAATGTGGTTATCTCTGAAACCTCATCTCCCTGTCAAACTGGGCTGAAAAAGGCTAAAGGGAATCTATCAGTGCCTCTTTCCCTGATGGGCTCCCACCTGCCTGGCTGCACATCCACTACTCTGATTTCAGACAGCATCACTTGCAACGCCTGCGAGTGGGGCATGAAAGGAAAGATTGATTCACACCAGGCCACCGCAGTGATGAGGAGACCCACACAAGCTGTCAGTGTGGAGGGCCAGCTAAGAAACAGTTAGCTTTAATCTTGCTTTACTTTAGAGCAGGGTAGTGCTCAGGGCAGCAATGGTTTATTCAGTGGTTCGTAATGGATGAGGGCATCTGCTGTGCTACCAACTGCTTTTGTTTTTAATCACAGTGATTGCAAAGGGTGCTTTACCAAACAGCCCTGACAGGGCACTTCAAACGCTGTGTCATCAGAGTGATTAGGAGCAGGTTTTCAGAATTCCATCCCATCTATTCTGAATATTTGAAATAAGACAGAACAGGGTAAGGGGATGATAGCAAAAGATTGCGGCTCTTTGGCAAGGCCCAGTTAAGTAGAAGTACTTTTACGCTGTCTCTGTTGGTCTAGCAGGTGTTATCAACTTAAAGTACTATCAAAAAGAGAGAAATCAGGGGACTTACAGGTATTTCTGGTAGCATTAAGAGATCACAGAGAAAAGACATGCACAAAGTCCATTTTATTGCTGTAAATGGCAGGAGTGCTGCATCACTGACCTGTCCTCCGCAGTGCCCAGAGCTGGCACCCAACCACCTTGTACAGGCAGCAGTTGAGTTAATACCAGGCAATTTGGGACTAGTTTATTTTGAGGTAAATGTATTTTAGCTGATATTGGTTTGAGTCACCTCTGTGCCATTCCTGTCATCCCAGGCACCCACCTCCAGTGTGAACTTTCTGCCCTTGGGAATCCAGAACAGAAGCTGTAATTTATTTCTTCCCAGACCATGGGCAGGTGCAATGTCCAGTACACAGCAACTGGTGACCAGGCTGTGAGATGTATTACTGGGAATAGCCTTTGAGAAGAAGCTGGTTTTATTTATTGGCTATAACTGTATTTATTTGGGGCAGGGGTGTAAAAAGAGATTTAAACCATCAAATTTGTCACGTAACTGCCTAGTTGTGTCTAATCTTGCGCTGCCAGCGAAAGTAGAGAGTTCTGAAGTGGCAAGAACAAGAGGAAGGTAACTCACAACCTCCAGTTAAGTTTGGATCTTTTCATACACCTGTGAAAATCTTAATACAGTTTTTTCCTGACTAGTAACAGCATTTTCAGCACCAAGTCTGCTTTGGGAGTGAGTCCTGCTCGGATTTGGCCACAGTAACCTGGTTGTGATGGCTTGTTTTAGCCTGGAGGGGGAAGTTTTTGAAGCTATATGACCTCTGAGGTGTTTATTCACAGTCACAATAGATTTCCTTCATGGCCCAGAGGATATTTAAAACAAGACTGTCTGTGAAAATGCATACAAATGTTTAGAAATGTTTCCAAATGTACAATTTGGTTGAAGTGCCTTGCCTATGTACATCATTGTCATAGAATCATAGGAGAATTTGGGTTGGAAGGGACATTTAAAGGGCACCTAGTCCAAACCCCTGCAGTAAGCAGGGTCATTTTTAACAAGATCAGGTTGCTCAGAGCCCAGTCCTACCTGACTTTGAATGTTTCCACTGATGGGGCATCCACCACCTCTCTGGGCAACCCGTGCCAGTACCTCACCACCCTCATCTTCAAAAATTTCTTCCCTGTATCTAGTCTGAGACTCCCCTTTTTAGTTTAAAGCTGTTTCCCCTTGTCCTCTTACAACAATCCTACTAAAACGTTTGCCTCCATCTTTCCTACAGACCCTAAGCACTAAAGGCCACAGTGAGGTCTTCCCAGAGCTTTTTGGTGCTTTTTGTATTCTGTTTCTGAGCTTTAAGTTTTGTTTTTCATGTTTTGGGGTGTTGGGGTGGGGAGGGGGGAAGGGAGTGTCAGAGTATGTTCATGTCCATGCTAAACTGCTACACCTGAGGTCAATGTGTTTGAAAATGCCTGCAGACTCCTTTTCCTACTGAAACCACCTGTAATTAGAGGGATTTCCACGGAGGTGTTACAGTGCCACAGACGAGACGAAACTCAGACCCTCCTGTTGCCACCCTCCACATTTAAAGCTCACTGATTTCCTTTCAACTTTACTCCTTTCAGGTGCTCAACCTATTCCTGGCCTTGCTGCTGAGCTCCTTCAGCGCCGACAACCTGTCAGCCCCAGACGAGGACGGGGAGATGAACAACCTGCAGCTCGCTTTCGCCCGCATCAACAGGGGCCTTCAGTACACCAAAAAAGCTGCCTGGAATTTTTGCTGCAACGTCCTCCGGCACCCCAAGACCACAGCTGAGAAGAAGGCGATGATGAAACTCGCTGCCCAGAGCCCAGGAGCCCTCAACAACTGTGTGAACAGCCACACCACCGCCGAGCTTGGCAAAGACATGGAGAATCACAAGGAGAATCATGCTGAGGATGGGGTGAATAAAAACGGAGAGAAACACCCAGGAATTACAGATGATGATTTTATGACCAATCCTGACCTGTCCATTTGTGTTCCTATTGCTGTGGGAGAGTCGGATATCGAGGAGGAGGATGAGGAGCAGAGCACCTTTACAGAAATGGAGCAGGTAGGCAACTAAAATATTTGTTAATTTCAGCTTGTTAAGACACCCTTTGTTCCTACCCTTGGTCTGGATCCATGGCTAGTGGTGCAAATGTCCTATGGCCTAATCCTGCCTTTGATATGCTGCTAACTTCAGAAGAAGTTACAGATGCATATCCAAGAGCAAAATTCAGTTTCCAACAAAAGGAATTTCCTTTCTTTGTATTGTTTGTGCTTGTCTAGATTAATACTTCTAACCAGAGCAATTAAATCCTTTCTCACACAGCAGACTGGATTTTTTTCCCTTTCAGCTGAATCATGGGAATGCTACAGAACAAATCTTGGGTTAGTGGAGGATTTTCTTAAATGGGCACTGTCTTGGTTTGCTTTGTTGAACAAGAATTGAGGGCCAGGTAGTTCTCTTTAAAATACAGTAAGACAGAGGCTGATATGACAAGGCACCAGAGAAAGAGGGAAAATATGTTATTATTTGTAGTCTGACAGAAAAAGCAGTTATTTGCCTGCTCTTTGGTGTGACATGGCAGATTTTAATTTTTTTTTTTTCCAGAGCACTCAGTAGTAAAGGCTGAAAAATCCTGTGCAGTTTGAAGTGTTGTGTAAAATGAAGAAGAAACATCTTCAGGCGAATGCTTTTCTTTCTCTCCTCTCCCCCTCTCCCTTTTCTACCAGCTTTATCTCTTGGCTCCACACACCATATCGAGTTAATATTTTCCAGACCCTCAGCCTTGATCCAGCACCTTCTGACGCTGGCTGAGACCAACAGAGTTCAGCAGGCACTGGATCAAAGCTTCTGCTTCAGATACAGCTGTCAGGAGGGATCCCTGATCTCTTGGTTGAGGGGAAGAAAGTTTGAAAGCAAAATAGTTGTTAGAGAAGGAAGGACTGTTGTAAAAAACCTCTAAGGAAGGGCTCTGTGTCAGGAGTTGGGCACAAATCAGCTGCTAAAAGTTTCTGCTGCTGTGTTGTGGAAATCTCTTCAGCGTCAGCGCATCACCAACAAGTCTTCATCAGAGATCATCTCACTGGGGAGTGGAACAGCAAAAGGTCAGAAAACTTAATCACCAAGCTCCACTGTCCAGATAGAAACCTAAGTAACAGAAAGACCAGTCTGCAATTTTTGGTAAACACTTTTAGGGTGGGGTTTTATTGTGTCTGTTTAGGGGCTGTTTTATTGAAATGATCTGTGGATCAGTGTGGGTAGGATGATAATATCTAGTTTTTCTCTTTGAAGTCCTTCCCCATTCCCAGGCTGCATTTGAACCTACAAGCAGAGAACACTCAAAAAGTGAAATAGGAATGCAGCAGATGAAGAAGAGAATTGGGAAAAAAGAAGTAAACATCATGAATTGAGATAAAGAGAGCTTAACAGGAAAGAGAAGAAAGATATAATAATAATAATAGAACTAGAATATGCAAAACAAGTGATGCTCAAGGCAGTTGCTTGCCACTTGTTGACTGATGCCCAGGCAGTTCCCAAGCAGTGGCACCTGGCCAGCTTTCCTTCCAGTTTATATACTGAGCATTTATTCTCGTTCTAAACCCAAAACACAGCCCTGTACCAGGTACTGGGAAGAAAATTAACTCTATCCCAGTTTAAACCAGGACTGTTCCTTAGTATCAGGTGATCTGTAAATATTGCCTAGTGTGTATGTGGATAGTAGTGCATAAATGTGTTTAATTATGGAATTCTGAGTTTGGTGATTTTTTTTTTTCTTTTTGGTCTTTAAAGATGCCCACACCTTTCTGCTATGTCTGAAGGATGGTAACAATCTCATACACTCTCAGATTTTTTTCCTTCACACTGAAAGCAAAAGTTTGTTGAAACTTTGCCCTGGAGTGTCCATAAGGTCTGGCAGTGATGCCTGTGCATGCTCACAGGTGTGTGTTGCACCACTGCATTTTGCCTCTCTCAAGATAAATAGTAACATTCACAATTACAAGATAAAGCCCAGCACAGGGCATGGAGGGCTTGGGATTTTTATGTCTTAATGTGCTTTAAAAGTGTAGAAATGCAGATTTCTGTTTAGCTGCACTACGTGCTGGTGTGTAAATTAGTGGATGAAACAGGTAACCATCATTTTATGCTGTAGATGTGGAATTAGAGCTTTAGTGAGATCTGCTAGAGTCGTGAGAGAAAGAGCTGGTGTAGAAAAACAGGCATTTTAGTGAAACAATATTGAGAAAAAAAAGTTGATTTGGAAATAAGAAAACTTCTAATAGTTTCAATAATACTGAAACATCATCGCATGTAATAGAAACATTGGGGATTCAGGGTGAAACAAAATAGGGGGAACCAAAACCCAGTAGGAGAAACAAACCAAAATACTGCTTTCCCACTGTATCTTTTAATGAAATTCTCAATAAACATTAGAGGAACATTGTCACATTACCATGAGATATTTGGATTGCAGTGAAATAATGTGGTTCACTGCTGGCATGTGCATTAAACAGAAGGCATGGAGTTGAGAAATGAATTAATTAGCTTTGTCACTGGTGTTTTCCAGGCTTGGACAAACAGCTGCTGCAGGTCACTGCTGTTCCCCTGTGCACAGCCCTGATCAATGGTCTGCAGTTTTTATCTGCAGGTCTGAGGGGTCTGCTGCTAAAAAGGTCCAAACAAGCAGCGAGTTCATATATCCAGCAAGCAATTTTAACAAATTCCTAGAGGGGAAAATGTGTGTGTACAAGGGCGTTCCAACTCAAAGACTCGAAATACATTGGCATAATAAATAAACAAAAATAGGAAGAAGCTTAACAGCAGAAATGATAATTGTGTGATGAGCTTTGCATTTGCTTTTCTGCAAAACCCTAATAAATTTGCACAGCTGTAAATGTCTCCAAAAGGAGCAGAGCCATGAGAAAGCAGATGCCAACAAATTCAAAGATCTGTCATTTTTACTGGTGCCCGTTCCAAAGATGTATGATCTCCGGAGTCAGAGAAAAGTTCTCTTGATCAACATGTGGGTTACTGCAGAAGAAATTATTGTATCTGAAGGCGGATATGAAATCCCAATTCCCTGGATATTGAGTTGTAGAAATTACAGTGGGCTGACCCTTTTATCAAGGACATACCTGTGGGACTCTGGGGAATAAACTTCCTCACTCACTGCCAGAAGCTTTGATCCTGCAAGCCCCAGCTCCACACGTGTCCTTACCTCCTCCCCTCCAGGATGTCCAGGATAACCAGATTAGAGCTCCCAAAGGAAGAACAACATGAACAAGAGCAAAATTTACATGATTGCACTGAGAGGGCACAATTAGGGTGAAGTATCATTTTGTGTGGAGAGCATCACACAGAAACCAAACAAGAAATACCAAGGGTATGCTAAACATTCAAATCTATTCCAACTTTCCCCTAATTACAATCCATATTTTTACATATTTAAATATTTTACTATGCATAAAGGGAATGTGCATGTACATTTACTTCTCAGGAGAAGACAATGTACCCTGCTTCCCTTCAAAGCTGTTGGCTGACCTGGAATTGAGCAGCCTTTGGCAACATAGCCAGAACGTATCTTCCTCCTCCTGCATGGGGATTTTGGTGCAAGAGCGTGGAAGAGGAGGTGACAGGAGATGCATAAAGAGGGATAATGCAGACAAATGTCTCTGAAGTGCACAGCTAGTAAACCCACACAATTCTTATGTCGCAGTGTCGGACACGAACACGCAGATTCAAGCAGCAGGTAGCAGCAGGTCAGGACCACCGAGCAGAGCAAAAAAGGCTCTGCCCACCTTTATTATCACACTTTTATACCTCTTCTAAAACAATCATACATTGGTGGATGAGGTTAACACCTCTAGCATTTTACAGGATAGGAACACAGTCTATCACCTTTCTCCGCCTTGGAGAGAGGAATGATCAACAATGTAAAAGTTCAGTAAACAATCTTAGCCGGTTAGAAAAACAAGAGCTATGTTTATAGAAAATGCATGAGAACTTCTACGACAAAAGTAAAAACATGGAGCACTGTGAAAACCAGGGCGACATCCTTACACACCCTTTACACATTCTCTGTGCTCCCAACAGTCTGACCTGTCCAGTCTGAAAGAGAGAGGATAAAGGGTTGCTGGTCTCAGGCAGAACCACAAAGTTATTGATTGCAGTGGGGTGTTTTAGGGTAAGGATCAGCTCAGCTTACAGCTTTTGTATGCCAGGCTCTTCCCAGAAAGTCACAAAACTACTCTAAAATAAGCCATTGTGGCTATGAGAAATGGGCCCCAGAGCATTGCACACAGCAGCTTGAAATTTCAGATGATGAGAAAACCTTCTGTGACTGCACATTTTCCTCTGAGTAATAGAAATGTCTAAGTTTAAATTTCAGCTGCCATTTCTATTATCAAAGCTTGCACTGGCAGCAGCCGTCTTCCTGAAAGCTACCAATTTGTGGCCGTGTCATTGAGAATGTTTTGAAGGAGCGAGCTCACCTGATGGCTCCCAAATCTCCTTTGATTACTGAGATTCAAGTGAGATGCTCTGCCAGCTCGAAGAGCCAGGGGACACGTACCCGTAGCCCACACATCCCTCAGTGAAAGGATCCGAAAGAAAAGCAGAACAATGAAAGTTAGCGCAGGTGCAAGAAGCAAGGAGTGAGGCTGAGAAAGAGCCACCTTGAGCTAAATTAATTTGTCCCCACTCTGTGATATGTGTGTGATATATGTGATATGTGTGTTGATCACATAATGCTGGTCACCGCAGCATTTTAGTTTGAGTCTTTATCTAGCCCCTTCTCCTTGAACTGTTCATAGTGCTGGGGAAATCTCTCCCTCTCAGTCCGCAAGATTTCTTAAGGATTTAATCATTTTAGCCTCATAATGAGAAAGAAAATAACTGTCTTTCAATTTTTTCCCTGTCTTTGACATGTAAAATATGGGTTGTCCCAGCAGGAAAACCGCTCCCAAAAGCTCAGCAGCAACCACAGTAATGTGCTGGCTGCATCTTCTCAAGGTTCTTTTAGGTTATCATTTTGGCTTCCTAGATGATTAAAATGTGGGAGTTGTCATCTTGAGCCTCCATAGAGTGCCTTTTAATTGCTTTATGACCATCTTTTCATATGTGGCATCACCTTTCAGTCCCCTGAAGGAGTAAGAAATAGATTATGGGGACAGCAAGATGATGGGACAATTAAGTGGATACAGTCCAGTCCAATTAATGTAATGGATTCTACAACAACCTACCTGCAATTTAGCTACATGGAAGGTTTCAGACATCAGAGGGGGTTGTACCATTTACATTAGATATCTAAGTGCAAAGCTTTTATCCTCAAAGATTTCTGCTTTAGTATTGCTTCCCTTTCAAGTGGCCTACAGCTGCAGCCCAGAACAGTGTGTGCCTTTTTCACAGTGACATCACTTTTTGGTCCAGAGGAATCCTGGACCAAAAGGAGGTTCCAGATGAGTAATGCTGGGTGTCCTAAATTGGCCCCCGAAGTACGACATCCTGCACTTACACTATTAACTCTGTCTTGTACCTGTTACTACAGTCTTGGTGAGGTTCAGGTTTCTGGGCTCACTGTCTGCATCCTTTTCTTCATCCATGAGTTCCCACAGGCAGGAAATTTTAGTAGCACAACCTAAGGAAACGGCTCTACCCTTTCCTTGCGGTTTGAGTCAGTCCAGCAGGGTTCTTACATCTTTCTCACCTTCCTTCAACCGAGTTGCCACATGTGTTGCCTAACTCAAACCTCTTGTTTATGGCCACTCAGCTTGCCACTGAGGAGAAGGCCCATGCTGCAGTGGCCAGTGGCTGTGTGGCTTGTGGCCGCGTCTCACACTCAGCCCCTGTGCGGTGACAGAACGCGGCCCGGACGCCGCTTTCCGCAGAGATCACACCTTTGTGCCTCCACTTGCAGCGCCGTGCCGAGCCAGCAGCACTCGCCTGCTTGTCTTCAGGAAATGCCATTATTGATTAGTTCCGACGGAGTGGCTAATTGGGTCATAGGGAAAGTGCTGCCTGCCTGCTGCCCGGGCCCGGCGCTTCCCCGCTGCCGACCCCGTGCCCGGCTCCAGGCACGCACGCCCTGGGAGCGATGTCTTTCTGCGCTCCCTGGCCAGCTCCCCGTTCCCCCCACAGCCACTTTGTGCCATCCCGAGCAGGCCTGGCCCATTCTGCTGCCTCAGGCTCACCCCTGGCTCCAGGAATCCTTAAACTGCAGTGAGCTGTTGCTGTGTCTCCTGGGGCTCACCTTTCCCTGACCTGGCAGGGAGCATTGCCTGCAGGACTGTGTCTTTCATTGCCTCACAGGCTCTCCCGGTTTCCCACCTGCACGGCTCCACTTCTCAGTGGGAATTTCCCAGACCCCTCCAGGGCAGAGCAGCAGCTCTGCTGTCATTTTCAGGATGTTTGGGTCTGGGTCTGCACAGAGGACCCACGAGCTGGTCATTACCTGGATTTTGCACACTGGATGGGTATTCTTTGCTCCAGAGCACGTTTTGCTCTCTCAATCATTCTCAGGATTTTTTCTTGATTGACAGTTTTCCTGGCTTGTATACCCTTCACCAAACACATTTCCCAGGGAAAACAGGTTTCCAGCTGTAGATGAGTAACTGCCTCTGTACACATCAAAGGTAGAGCTGGCTGCCCCCTCAGTCTCTATTCCATTGGTGCAGTTTCTATATTGCTCTGAACTGGATCAAAACCCCAAGCTTTTGTTCTCTTCTTCCCCTTATGTATTTCAGAATTACTTACTCATTTCATTTGGCAAGGTGAAACTGTTTCTGACGGCTTTTCCTTTGAGCTTCTACCAGTAAGAGATTCATAATTTTGAGATCAGAGAGGACCATTAGAATATGATGGTTTTGCTTTCTCATAGCATTGAGTCAAGGACTACAGCTAATTTCTGCACAGAGCCTGTAAGTTTATTTTAGCTATGGTACATCATTTGTAAGAAAAGGAAAAAAAATAATGAAATTTCTCAGGTAACAGAAAGTTCACCATCTGCATGTAGACCTACATCTGTTTCCTTTGTATACAGTGGAGATTTTATTGTACAATTCCTGTGCATTACAAACCTGCTTCTAAACCTGATGGGATTCTGTAAAAGTCAACAGAATTATTCCAGGTTGATGTAAGTGTAGCTAAAATTATTGAAAATTGCTAAAAAAATGCCAGTGCACAAAGATTTTGTTACAAAATTATTTGTGACATTATCTTATGCGCCTAATAATTCCAACACCTATAAATCAGAGATACCACGAAGCCATGTGTTTATTTGACAGGGTACATTAATTTCAGCCTTTTACTGCAGGAAATGTACTTTGCTGTCAGGAACCCTAATGCCCTTTTCAAACAGTATTTATATTCTGTCTGTTTGCAGTTCCAGTCTGTGGGACACGTTCTCTCTGAGTGCAACTGGATAAAATACCTTTGAATCCTGTTGACAACTCCCCAGTTCTCACTGGGAGGAGAGTGAGCCCACGTGTGCACATACATGCTGCACACAGTAAATCTTACAGCATTCTTCTTGTCACTTTTATTTGGGCCAATATTTTTCTGATCATTAAGATAGCAGGGGGTTTTCATTATTATTCTGTACATAGTTTGCCTGGATTTCTCACTTCTTGAGCTGTATGTTTTGCTTTGTATTTCTTGAAAAGTGCGTAGAACTCAATTATTAGCTGATTATTTTTGGCAATAAAGGAGAACATTTCTGGATTTATTGTCTTCAGAAGAATAGCAGCAAGGGCATTAGAAAAAAGAAACAGGACTGTAAATCCCAGCAGCAGATTTAAAGCACCTATGTCCTCATTCTACATGTAGAAAGACACTTGTGTTTATTTCGTGGCAGTAGAGTGGGGCAGAAACTCCCTTGTCAGATCTCTGCTGATGTGATTGGAGCAGTCACACCACATAGAAAGGTTTTAGGGTGCTTATTCAGTTCTCAGTGGCAGGGAAATATATTTGTCCACAGCATTATGCCTAAGGTGCAGGAAACACAGGGAGCTGATGGAGGAGAGAAGGAGGGGAGGGAAGAAAAGCCAGGCTGGCATTGCGAGAGCCGATATCAGGCGTAGCAGAGTTGACAACATGCGTTTGGACAAGTGCCCAGACCCCGGACTGCACGTCAGTCACAGCTTGCTGGATGCCATTTCCCAGTATCCATATCCCTCCCTAGAGCAAAAGGCTGACCAGAAATGAGCATTTCTTGCTGTTTCTCCCTTTGGTAAAGAAAATGCCGACATTTAGCATTTTGGACAAAAAGAGCAGCAGCCAGTTCCCCAGCAGCTCCCGTGCCAAGTGAGGCAGAGTGTGCATGTGTTGGAGGGGTGGAATGGCTCTCATTAATTATACTCCAAAATAACACTTGAAATCATGATTATTTTGTTGCTATTGCCTGTAATAATATGAAACTTCCTTAATGATCAAAATATTAACATCTTATTTGGGTGAAAGGTTCTGGGTTATTTCAGGCGCTCTCACTGACTGCACTCCGAGGCAAATTTCCAAAATTTAAACTTCCATCAGAGAAGCCCATTAGTTTGAGTTTTTCATATTATACTGTGGAGAGATCCCAATTACCAAAAGAAACATAAAGTAGATTGTGATTAAACTTCAAAATGCAATTTAGCAGAAGGTATTAGCTTGAACTCTGAACAATGAACACTTATGAAACGCTTTCACTGCCTATTTAAGCCTATTGAATTGATAACAGGATAAATTAACTTTGGCAGTCCATCTTTTTTGCCAAGTTCTCCCTCTTAGACAGGTTTTAAGAGTCAACCCTTGGAATAATGAATTTATGTTTTATTATGGGCAGTGTGTTGCTCAGTGTGGTAAAAGATCTAGGGCCAGGAAGGCAGAAGCCATTACAAAAAAACGTGCCTTGCTCCTCTGCAGCCAGAGTTCAAAGGCTTAAAATATTCTGGATTAATCCAAGACAGAGTGCTGCTGAACTGCTGCTTCTGAGGGATGACATTTTGCAAAGCCAAAGCATCCAGCACTCATGCAGAGACCTGCAGTTAGTGCCTGTGATGAGGTTGGTCTGGCAAGGTTTTAGTTCACCTTTATTCAAAATGGAGGAAAATAGCAGGTCAGGCTGGTTCCAGGGGAGTTTTTGCTGTTAACATCCTCTGCTGAGCAGCTGTGGCCTCTGGCCAGCCCTAGCCTTAGACATCCTGAATAGTAATGGCCAGATTCT
The DNA here is from genome assembly GCA_026261815.1 of Monarcha castaneiventris obscurior. NCBI lineage: Eukaryota > Metazoa > Chordata > Aves > Passeriformes > Monarchidae > Monarcha > Monarcha castaneiventris. The sequence continues at coordinate 2,620,636 of JAMPIT010000230.1, forward strand.
GTTAATTTTATCCAGCTATGTACTCACAGATGCATTATTTTTCTAGAGCAAGTACTGGAGTTTTCTTACAAATACCCTGTGACTTTTGAGAGAAAAATGTGCTTCTTAGGTCAAACAGGAGGACAAGATCTGTGTTTAACTTACATAGGTGTAACTTCAGACTTCCACAGCCTTAACTCTTGACAGGTGACAGATGGAAAATCACCTGGGACCTACAGACATCCAGGATGGGGGCATCATCTACCCAGGAGCTCGGCAACAAACCCTGCTCTTTCTGAACTCAGAGACTGTTGTGTTTAATCTGTTTTGCCCACGTGGCTCCTATGCATGTGTTAGTGCTTTGGATTTTTATAAACGTGGCTCCTATAAAGGCTGAGTCATTGAGAAAGTGAAAAAAAAAGTGCATATGGATTCTCACAGCAAATGTGAGCAGCACCTTCTAATTCTGATGTTTTACTACTCCCTTTGCACCATTTTGTTTCTGGCTTTTGCATAGATGAATGACAAGAGAAATGACTGGGAGGGGTGGGTAAAGGCTGCAAAACTGAACAAAAATCAGCCTACTAAGCTGTGATGTCTGGCTGTTCCTGCTGAAGTGGAATGATGGACCAGGTGGTGTAGGATGGAGAGTGGGCATCACCAGTCTCAAGTAATCAGGTTTAGACTTTTCTGGCTTTGTCCCCTCTATGAAGAATTTGCAGGTCTTAAATGATACACGTGTGTCAGCCTTAAGGTAGGACTTGACACGCTTTATATGGGAATTGCAAATGTTGTAGTCTGCTAATAAAATGCTCTTGTAAAGGAGCACAGTGTAGGACAAGTTCTTTTTGTGTTTCAGGTATAATCCTGTGCTGTGGTGTGGTATTGCTCCAGGTTTTCCTGTGATTTCCCATTAAACTGAGTAGTGGCAACTCTGCATTCAGAAGCAATTCTTCAAAGCAGGTTAGAGAGATTCTTAAATGTGCACATGCAGCTGCACTCCAGCCCTCTTTTATTCCTAGCAGAATCAGTGATACTAATCTTCCCCTTCTCATATTAAGGAAGTAAGGGAATTTTCATTATTTATTTGGTGATCTTTCTTCACACAGAAAGATAAATCCACTGATTTTGTTGGTGCTACAAGGATTTACATTTATTTGTGAAAGAGGAGAACCAGGATCATAAATGATCTGTTCTGGTAATAAGAACCAACGATTCATTTCTCTGGTTTGTGGTTATTTATTTCTCTCCCATTTCAGCTCAGATTTTTCAAGGCTTTTCAGAAAGACTGAGTTCAGCATATCTGAAAGTTGTCAGCCTGACAGCTCTGCAGACTGCAGCCTCCTATTTACTTTACACACGGAACAAGTGCCACCAAGGCAGTAATGCAAGCTCGCCGTGTTTCAGCAGCTCTGCAATCTGCTTGCTTCTCCACTTATGTAGAGGTAGTATATAAACAGTTCAGTTTTCACCATCATTTACTTCTTGGCTTCTTTGCAGGGGAAGAGTGCCAGTTACTAGATGCAAACTGTTGCTGAGCAAGGGTGCCAATTGCTACCAGGCATGGCAATTTTGTGAAAGCCATAGCTGTCTGCAAGGAGGAACACAAACATCAACAATCACTTTACAGAGTAAACAGCCCTCTTGTAACAATGCCTGTCACACTGCTAAACTGGGTTTACTATGCATGAAAAGCTCTGCAGACTCCCCTTATGCTATCCAAAATTTGGGTTTGGGAAACTTTGCACGTTGAAATATGTTGTCGTCTGTTAAAGGAGCTGGATTTCTGGAGGAGACTCAATGTCATAGTGTCACTCATTTATGAGTGGCTAAAGCAGAGGTTCTTTTGTTGTCAGCATCCTGCTGCTCTCTCTGAGGGGCCATATCTGTGGTAAAGGAGGATCCCTCTGGGATGGCTCAGTGTGTGCAGGCATGTATGTGGGGGACCAGGACAAGCCTTCCCTCCTGAGGCTGTACCTGGAAATGTCCTGACCAGCTCATTCTTAGTAAGTGACTGCAGAACTCAGACACTCCTGAATTCCCATTAGTGTGTCAAAAATGGTATTCATAGAGGCAGCTGGATACATGAGTATGGTGGGGCGTGGAGAGCACACATGGCAGTGAAGCTTCCCATTGCATTGTGACAGAGTAAAAGGCAGTTTGCATTTGCACCATCTCACCAGAGAAAGGGAAAAGCCTTATCCTTCTCATGAAATAATGAAAGAATTCATCCTGCTGTAGTGACAATGGCAAGGGAAGAGGGACCCAGAGCCAATTCCCATTTCTTTCCTCCCCACCTGCTTGGGACAGGAAGCTCCCTGCTATCAAAGGATTTGCACTTCTTCTTTCTCGCAACAGCCACGGCCAGAAAATCAGGGAACAAATGTCACAAGTTAGGGTCATGGTCTAGGGAGTGAGGGAAGCATCAGGAGAGCCCATTCAAACTGATCACCATCCAAAAGGCAAGTCCTGGCATCCTCTTTCTAAATTTGTTTGCACAGAATGGAAAAAATTGTATTTCCATGGGGAAGGAATAAAGTGAATCCATGCTGATGACAGGTATTTGCCTTGTTTTGCCAACAGCAAGTCCTCTTTCCAGAGGAGCAGCATTTGCACTAATCCCCATTTGAGCCTGGAACAATTAGCTGATCTGTGCTTTTCAGAGGCACAACACAGTGTGGAGCCTTTGCATTTGTTTGTGTCAGCAAACAAGTATGTGGGTCCATGCAGCAGCACACTTGAGATGTCACCCAGATTATGCTCTGTTTCCAATCTGGTTGCTGTTTTCCTGGTGCTGCAACTGGCCTGCAGCATGTAAGGGGACAACACAGTGTCCACCGTCCTCCATGTGCTAATCACTGGTGTGGTGTTGGCAGATCACCTCATTTTAGGGCCCATGTCAGAGCACAGGTGAGCAAACTTCTGGTTTATGCTGTGGTCAGTCCCAACCCTCCCTTTGCATGCACAAAGTTTTAGTTCCACTCAGTGTTTTGACTTTACAAATGTAGAAAGCCACTGAATTGATAAATATTAACATAATGTGTATCGCCTTGGCAACGTGGCACTTGATACAAAAATTAAAAATAAATTATGTAAACCACCCACGGTGGGAAGCTTTACAGGAGATAGACCTGCTGCTGTTGCTGCCAGAAGAACAAATCATCTGGAATCAGGACAAAAGCAAACAGCCCGAAGTTAAACAACATAAACCAAAGGCACCTTTCCCCAGACAGGTCTCTGCTGATTTTCAGGTGCTGTGTGCTGGAAGGGAATCCTATGAGAATGGTTTACCAGGGCTGTCATTGGTAGTTTGCAAAAACTCAATTGATTCCCTAACACTCCTTGTGGGATCAGTCTTCACAACCAGATTCTTTTGAATTGTCTATTTATCTTACTCCTTTTCTCCCACCTCATAAATTTAGAGGACAAGTCTGAAAACACATGTTGATGAACCAAATCCTTGTCTGAGCACCTGTACATGATGCCCACATTGAATAATTTTCCAGGATATATTTAATCAGTCTGAATGAATGTTAACTCATTGGATACTTGGTACAAGTGTGATTTCTGGGAAGAAGCCAGGTCCACGTTTCCTGGAGTTTAGTCTCTAGGAAAGTGTTGCTAAGTCCTGGTACCACACAGAGGGATTAGTAAATAGAGAATTGGTGTAAATCTGGCGTTTGACTCCAGCTTAACACAATAATTTGCTTAACAACTTGACTATTCGTCAGATCAGCTGAGTTACAGAGTCTGTCCTCTTACAGTGCACAGTTTCTAATGAATCTGAGTGCACAACCTTTCTGCATAAATGAACTTGAGACGTCACCTCAGATTGCGTTGCACTTTTAACATGAAACAATTGTTTCTGTTGTTCCAGTGCTATAACCAATATCATGCCATTAAGATTACTTGGTACTAAGTTGTATGCACATTGCATGAAAAAAAAAAGGACATTTTATGGCTGAGTGCCTTAGCTGTGCACACTGTGCCTTCCACATTGGCTTCTCCCCTGAATATTACACTTTTCCCAAAGATAGAGACTGCTGAATAGCCTTAAAAAGTGTTACTTTTTGTCAGAGACAGACCTGGAACTCAATGGTTATTGGCCTATGAACTTGTAAATAGAAATTGTGTGTAGTACCTTCCTGTGCAGAGGCTGTAGGTTTGGACATGCGTAATTTGGCTTATTAAAGTTAGAATATATATTTAGACCACACACCCTCTGAAGCAGGAAACAAGTAATGTGATTTAAAAAATAATTTCCCAGAAACACATGACAACATTTGAAAAGACTGGCTCAAACCTGACAGTCCAAAAGTATTTATACAGAGAGCAATTTGCTTAACCAACTGCTTCCTTTGTGTCGTTTGGTCTTTCAGATAGTTACATTTGGAATAAAGTGTTTTTCTGCTCTGGGTACCTCTTGAGGGACTTCCTGTGGTGATGTGGCTTTAGAACTGAGGCAGGTAGTCTGGGGCTCCCTGGGGAAGGGAAATTCGCTTAATACCTGAATAACACCAAATGTCAGTCAAGCCAAGGGAAAGAAGAAAAATAAAAGCTGGACAAGTGAAAGATAAATAGGTTTAAATAATTACCATTGAAATACGGTTATGCTCGTAATTTTTTTCTCAGCATGGAAGTCCCTCTGTAAGCAATTCAGCACAACCCTTTGAATCTGGCTGGAGTTTTATTAATATTTCAGTAGCTGCGTTAGTAATGGCATGAACAGTGGTAGTGCTGTGATGAGCTGTGGAGTTTTCAGTGAAATCCCCGCCTTAGGTGGATCCATAAAGCCACACAAACAGAGAACCTGGGCCTCCAGAGGGAGGGACCAACTCTGCAAACATCCTTTCCTCTGCCATTAGTCCTGGGAGAACTTCTTGAGAGCTCAGCAGCAATAATCACCACCCCAGGAAGAAGCGGCTGGATTTAATGGCACCGCACATACTAGCAAGCACTAGGTGTAGTCAAATGTGTTTACTGAAAGAAAAAATTATTGCTCTGCTTCCAGAGTCCATCCCCTTTCAGGGAAGTACTTGAGAGTGTGCTCTCCTTTCAACCTGCGGTTGAGCCCTGTTGGCTTCAGTGGGTGCAAAGTAGCCTTAAGTGTTTTGCTGAATAGCAGCCTCATACATTTGTATGTTTACCTGTAGTTTTTCCATATCTGCTTTCAGACACATTTTATCTTTTCCAGTGAACTTTGCCTTTTCTTTCCCTTCAATGTGTATCTTTTCTTCAGTGGGTGTGGGGATTTTTCATTCTGTTTCAAGCTGACTTGGAGGACCATATTGGATTTTGCTCTCATGCCTTTCTCCAGCTTTTACACTGAGTGTCACCACCTGATTGTGAATTTTCAGAGTACACCCCTTGGTTATTTGGCTGCCACCTCTCTCTGCGCCTCAGGTCGCTGGAGGAAGTTTGTGTCTCAAAACCAGACTCAAAATGGAGATTGCAAGGGAATTTCCTCCCACCTCAGCAACAACAGCCCAGAAAAAAGTTGGTCTGTTTGTATGTCCATTTTCTATAGCCAGATTTCTTGGCATATCCAAGTTGCTAAAGCTCAAAATTTGCAATCTACGCTTGTGTTATCTCATTTCTTGCCATTTTCCTTAAGATGTTGTCCCCTGACAAGAATAGTCCAGGCTGTTTTCTCTTCTAGCTGGAGAGTTCTCCTTAAGAAATAAGCATGCTATCAAAGAAAAAGAAAATAAACCCATCTAGGATTATTTCCAGCAGGAAAAGCAGCTGCAGCTGAGGGGGCAGCGATGCCAAAGCCCAGGCGGCCGGAGTCAGAACTCTGAGATTTATGAAGAGTTAAGTGAGTTGCACGTGGATAAGCAGTTGAAGGCTGAGCCACCACCTCCAGTAGGGCAAAAAGAGGTAACACAAACAACTTTCCTACATGATACTGCATGAAATTCATTGCACCAGCTCCATAGTGCATGCCACTGGTTCATGTGGGGTTTATGGCTTGTAAAAATACGTGTTTGAAGCGTAGGAAAGCAATAGTGTGTAGTAGGTATTACAGACTTAGTAAAGAAGAGAGAGGGTTTTGTTGTTATAAAAATAATTGGAAAGCTTGGAAAATGTGCATTATAAATGAAGATGTAATTGTAACAGGCTTTTGGGAAAAAAAAACCGCCAACCACAAAATCGTCTATAATGTTACTGTCTCGTTTTAGGAGAAAATATGTGTGTGATTTGCCACTGAAAAGCAGCTCTAGGAATGGCATCTGCTGACCTGGCAGACCTGAATGTTGGGTTCACTGGAGGGCATCTGCTCTCTGTCACAGATTAACATTTCTTTTCCTGTTAACACACGCACCCAGGGAAGGTGCGACAATTTAAGTAGCTGATGTGAAGGTACTAACTAAAGAGCAAGCCTTGGTATTATTCAGGTGATTTGGCCAAACTTCAGCTCACTCATTGTTTCTTGATGTGTATACATTGACATTTATTTTCAATTTGTGGGATTATGTTGTCCTTATAAACATAAATATCAAAAATAATGTGTTTGTACTGTACACTGAATGACTCCAGGCTGTGTAATTCACTGTATCCTCCTTGCTGACTTTTTGGGGGTTCTTCCCCTTCAGATTTAGTATTTTATTGACATAACATTGCCTTTATTATTAGAGAGTGATGGATTCCTTTCTTTGAAATCAGGAAATGGAGGCTTGGTATGTCCTGGGAGTTTGGAGAACTCCACAGCTCCTTGAGATTGGAACCAGGGGCAGTTATGTGGAGCAAAATAAATGAAAGGGAAAGGATGACACAGTACTCACACATATCACACCTCTCCCAGTTCTGCAATAAAACTGCTGGCAAGTTTGTGCACAGCAGGAGAAATCCCATGGAAAAATCTTGACAGGACAACATGAAACAGACCCATCGCTGAGCCAGGGCTCCCCCTCTCCAAGCCTGCTGATTCATTTTGTCATTTGGGGTGGAATTCACTGAACTAAATGTAGACACCCTCATCTGAACTTGTCATCTGAGGCCTCTGTATAGACAATGTAGGCAGGTAAATGTGTCTCATCTCCAACTGAAATCAGCATTTACATTAGGCCAGATCTCATGAAAGTGCCTATTTCTCTCCATTAACTATAAAGGGAGCACTTAGGTTGCACACTTAGGTGAGATAAATTCCACTCACAGGAACCAGAAATCCTCTAGCCATGAAACATTTCTTTAAAGGGCAGTCCTTGCCTGAGTACTTCTTGGCATATTCATCTTCAGAAAGAAAACATCCTGAATTTACAGGAAGGAGACTCAAATATTTGATATCCTGGTCTCAGGAAAAAAAAAAAGTATGTATATTTAGCAGCGAAACACAAAACTTTTAAACAACGTAAAAAAGCATTATAACTAGGGGGAATTAGGAGACCATGTCAGGCACTTTTCTCTCAAGGGATTAGGTATCCTTCATGTCCAAATGTCTTTTGGAGACAAATGAACCCTGTGATCCTAACAGAGAGGCCAGAAAACTGTGTCCTTCTTTAGTGCTATAACAAAATGTCATGATAAGTCAGGAACATTCTAGCCTTGATATATACAGCAACATCGTGATAAAGAAATAATCCCCATTTCCTCCCTCAACTTTCAAAGGGTCCTGAGACACAAATGTCACCTCTCTATAGCAGAGTATAATTGATTCTATTTGCAGCTGCTTAGAAAGAGGTGGAGGAATATGGCAATAATCCAGGGATGACTTGAAATCAAACGGAAGTTCACATGAGGCTATGAATGCCAACATAAAAGAGCAAAGCCCAAAGGATGCTATTTTTGAAGGCCAGATCTCGTGTGGACATTGCATACTCACGGTCCCCCAATGCAGGAGTAATCTTTGTGCCGGCACACAAGGACATGCTCATCATATTTTTGATGAATGTCCCAAGAAGTTGCAACTGGCCAAATAAAGCCAACAACTGCAAGGGAGTAACGAATTTGGTATGCCCAAGAGGCAGGGCTTTCAGTGATCGTCAGTAACAGGAAACACTGGATGTGTTCTGAGTAAAATGCTGTTGGTGTCAGTAAAGGGTACATTATATGATTAAAAATTCATTCCATATAAATCATGGGAAAGGCACCATAGAAATAAAATCATTGGTGTCACAGGTGGAGAAGACTTCAGAGTACAAACTGGTCGCTTTCTCTGCCAAAATGCTGACACATAAAATATTTCGTACAACTTTGTGGAATCGGGCTTTAAATGGATCAGGCAACTTAGATTTCTTTGTTTACCAAAAGGAATAATTCACTTGCTAAAAAGAAATATCTCACGGTATATTTCCTTAAATACCAGCCTTTTTCACCCTTTTTTTTTGCCTTTCGAAATGCCGTTTCACTACTGTCTTTTACCAATTTTATCCATCAGTCTCTTTGTATGGATTAATATCACTTATTTTAATTTACAATTGCTTGCTTCCTGTTGTCAGGGGCTTACCCCCTGGAGTCACACACCATTGTTCTTTCATTTCATTACTTCTTGTAAATTAATATCTCTGTGCCCTTTATCTGACTTTTTTTTACCTCTTTCTTTGCAATTCCCTCAGTGGTTCCTTTTCGGAGTTCTTTTGTGAAGAAGCAAGTGCAATATTCCAAATACAATTTCTGCAGAACTGCAAAAGAAGAAATAATATCTCATTATCTAGACATGATGCTTTCATATGTTTTTCCACATCATTATATCCCACTGCAAAATCACGTCTAATTTTTTTTAATATTACTCCAGGTTTCCAAAATGTCCATTGAAATTTTCCTGTAACTCTCCCATTTGTACTTTTCTGAATCATGTCCCATTTTGCTATATTCTCTCCATGTTTCCCCCCTCTTTCCCATTCTGCTTCCTCGATTTCAATACTCTCTCCAATTTAATATTATCAGCTAACATGAGGATTATATCGGTCAGGACCTCTTCTATATCTTTAGTGAAGATAATGCTGACCCTAATCCCTACAGATTTCCTTCTCTGAAGAGAAAGTTTTTGCTATATTTGGGTCCTTAGAATGGCTTTTCTCTGCACAGCAATGGGTGAACACGAGCCAATTACAATTTATTTTAAAAGTAGGCTTTTCTATAATAGACATTCAACTGTTTTCTTAAGGTTTATATATCACATGTCAATTTGATAGATTAAGGCTGTGATTTTTCAGAGGTGAGGGAGAGAAGAAGGGAGGTAAGAGGGCTAAGCCTTGAGCAAACATCAACTTTCGATGAGATTTCAGCATCTCACTGCTAAAGGCTTTTTGAAAAACACTTTCAGATCAATTTGCTGCTATTACAGGCACAAGCAGTGGGTGTGGAAGCCCTGTCCAGGTACTTAAAACAGCCACTCCACCAACAAGCACTTTAAAAACTGCCTTCTGCAGCATGAATTTATACACGAGGGGAAGATCTCCCAGAGGGTTTTCTGATAGATCCCATTGCCTCTGCCTGGAACACTTCCTCCACTCACCTATTCCAAGAAAGAAAGAGGAGATTCTGTATTTGTCCTTTTTGCCTTCCTTTGACCTCTTTTCACCCTGTTTGTGCAGAGTTCTCTAAGCACACAGGAGAACCACCTCACTGCCTTTATGTCTATGACATTTCACTCCAAGTAAGCACTCTCCTTTTCTCTTCTGTGTCTTTATTTAATTTACTTTAATCACGGGCTGCAGCAAGTGTTTAGTGATCTGTGATTCCCATGATTATTCCCTTTTCCTCCTCTCTCAGCTCAATGTTGTATTTACTTATTGCTGCTCTCCTGGGCCATTTCCAGTTTTCCATGAGCATTCACCATTCATTGCTAATGATGTGTTAACTGGGGGTATGGGATCCCTTTATGCTCTGCAACGTCTCGCCTGGATCTCTGGTTTGTATATGTATATAGGCTTTCTAGATATTTCCCTGCTTACATTTATATTAATTCTAACAGGCTCTCCCTCTTCTTATTATTGATGCCCTTGTTGGATTATTTTGAGATGTGGTCATTTTCTTAGACAACTGAATTTTGATTAGCTACATTCCCCTCATCAGTTGCTCTTGTGTCCCTAAGTCTTTTCTTCCCTGAGTTCATGAAAACCTTCTTAATCCCTTTAACCTTTCTGGCAAAGAGTAACGTTTGCTTATTTCCTAGAATCATCCCTAATCTTTCCCTTATCTCTCATATGTCTGGTTCCTTTTTCTAGTCCCTGTTCAGACCCTCAAACCTTAATCTACTGTTTTCTGAATCCATGTTCATTGTCTCTTCTTTGAAGACTTTTCAGAAGAAAGCCTGTCTGTTTGCCTTGCATGTTCACCACCTTCCCTTGACACTGACAAATTCTAATATTTCCTGGAAACTCCTCCTGATAAATAACTGAATAGTCAATGATAATTTCATTGTATTTTGTTCTGTGAATTTCCTAACCTGTCTCTGCTAAATCCAGCTCTCTAGTTGAAAATGGTATCGAGCTGACATTGCTCTCAGAGTTTTCTTTGATTTCTGGCTATTGGTAAGAATTATATCCAACAAAGCTTCTCTTCTCATTGGAACCCCTATTTTCTACATCCTACAGCTGCATATGATTTAGGACTATTTCAGTGATCTCTGTTTTGACATCTTCATAACAGAACAGATAATGACTAAATGCATTCCTTAATGAATAGCATCATAAAGTTCTGACTGTGCTAAAACTTGGTATGACATTTTTTTTCCTCCATCATACACTGTTGTGAGTCTGTAGGAAATGGGCTCTATATGACAGCTGCATTCTGATTATGGATTTTCAGAAGCTTTATCTATCTCCTGGACCTGTTCTGTTCTTTCTGTTCTGACTCTCTTTTTAAAAGGTCTCTTCTCAATTGTTTGCAGATCTTTTGAGTAGAGCATTAAAAGCCCTAGCCAAGACTATGACCTTCTGGATGCTGCAGCTAATTGCAAACATGTAGCTTCCACCCCCGCTTGCAAGTGCTGCTGGAATGTTCAGTCTTGCCCATTTTACCCCAGGTTCAGCATTTCTCTGAATTCAGCTATAAATTTTGCATTGACTGTGTATACTGGAAAACAGAGGGCCCATTTTCACATTAATAATAAATATATAAAGCTGTGTCTAGTCTCTAACTCCATCACCATCATGCTTATGAAAATAATACTTTATCTGTACGTGCCATCTCTCATATAACTATCTCACAGGCTGTTTAAAAGCATGGGTAAGTATTATTGTCCTCATTTTTTTTAAATGAAGGCAATAGTATTGCAAGATAAAGCACAAAAACTTTTAAGTGGTTACTCAGAGAACAGAGTAAACCAGTTCACAAAACACCTCTCCTGCTTGGAGCTATTTGTCATTGCCATGACCCACAGAAGACACCAGCTTTGGTGTTGCCCACTTACACCAGATAATGCTCTAATACAATCAGAAACAAACTAAGCAGGACTGGGCAAATATCAGGTCTTTCACTTTAGTGGCCAAGCTATTTATGTAGTAGAATTTACACGTAAATCAAGTAAAATTTTGTTTTGGATTAAAGCAAAATATAAACCCTTTCTTTACCTAGCAAAATAAAACAGGGGAGAAATATTTCCTATTTTATTCTTAAGAAAGTGTCTTGATTCTGCTAAAAGAAAGTTTAACCTGAAATGAAATTTCTGTTTCATATTTGACTTATTTAATCATGCATCATATGTCTTCTAATAGTGAGTTCAGCCTTCAAAACAGATTTTGAAAATAATATATTCCCCAGAACTTTTTTTTACCCAGACCTGCTTGAGAGTTCCTGCTCTAAATAGATGAGACAACCAATGCTTCAGGGAATGGGAATCTTCTTGCCCCATTTTGCAGCGGAGGATCTGAGAAATGCTGAATTTAAACAATGCACCTAAGATGGTGTCAGATATTTCAGGCAAGTGGTAGGGCCCTTGAGACACTTCCAAAAGCCATGTGTCCCTCCTCTTACTTCACCTGGAGATCAGAAAGGTGTGCCAGAAAGATGAGGGGCCATGTCATGTGGTGAGAACAAGTCAGGCACGGGCTGAGACAGGAGGAGGAGCCGTCTCACGTATTTTTGCCAGTAGCTACTGGATGCTGGTGACAGAGATTTCTGCTCCTCCTGGAGGAGAGCTTGTGTCAGCAGGAGCAGAGCATGGTCCTGACTGAGCGGGTGCAGATTTCACCCACCAGCTGTGGGTGAGGAACCTCAGGAATGAGGCCCCACAGACAGGAACCCAAGGCAGGTTGTCCGATTGATCCTTCAGAATTTCAGGAGATAGGTCCCACTTCTGGTACCCCCCACCCAAAGGTATGAGCCTTCAGGATGTCAAACAGACAAAGTCCATCATTCCAAGGTTCCACCTACCACTAACCAGAGCAACCTGGTCTATTGGAAGGTGTCCCTGCCCATGGCACAGGGGCTGGGACTGGATGAAGGTCCCATCCAACCCAAACCATTCTAGGATTCTATGATTAATATTCAACGTTCACTCTTTCTGTGGTTTGCTTCACTTTTGTTGCAAAAAGTAAGTTCTATATGTTAACTTGTTGTTGTTGATGGGTCAGCCCTTGGTCTCAGGGTAGGCAGAGCTGTCACCAAGGAGTGGCACTGTGGGAAGTGCATGGCAATGTCTCTGTTGTGGTGGCTTCAGCTGGGGGGTTGGTCAGTGGAATAAAAACTCAGCTACTTCCTTCAGGGTGACTGATCAATTTGTTTTCCTCATCTTTGCTCTTGTTGACAACAAGCTTGATGAAATCAGTCTTTCTGAAGGCAGCACAGTGGATTTGACAAATCCTGCAGAACTGCTGGAGCAGATCCCCGAGTTTGCTGAGGAGCTGATGGAGCCTGAAGATTGCTTCCCCGAAGGTAAGAGCCTGCATATTCCACTGCAATGCTGAGGCAAGAAACATTTTTTCTCTTATTGAACACTGCCCCACCTTCTCACCATGTTGCTCTGGCTGCTTGCAGTCGTATTTCACTGGATGCTCTTCATTTCTCAGGTACTGTAATGCTCCAGACACACACTCAAAATCCCTTTTATCATTAGTCTTTGGATTTCCAAGGTGAGATAAGCCAAGAGCATGCTCCAAAATGCTCTGCAGCTTCTAAAGTGTTTGGCTTTTTTAATAATAATTTCTGCCATAAAGAGTTGTTTGTTTGGTTGGTTGGTTGGTTGGTTTTTAAATGCTGATTTTAGTCATTCGGCCAATAAAGATTTTCGCCTTCCAATATTTGTGCATGATCAGATTTGGTAGAGAACTGACCAGATCAGGGTGTTTTTGTTGCTTAAATGTATCCAGGCAGTTCATAGAATCTGTCTGAAGAGTTCTCGAGTCCCAGGGACTCTCTTCCATTTATTTTAAAGGGTGTCAAGATTAGCACATCCAGTAATCTGGTCAGGGAAATGCTATGCAAAGGGCATTTAACCTAATTATTTTAGATAACAACAGACCACATTTACATATCTCTTTTAATACTGAAATTTACCATCATTTTATTAATATTTTAACATCAGCCTTCTCCAAAACACAGGTTTAAAAAACAGCTACATCAGATCTATGTTAAAATAAATATATAAAGTAAATAACATGCAAAGTTATTCCTTCTCAGAGGGAGTTCTATTCCAAATATTATCTCAGTCAATTTCTTCGTTTTCCTTTAAATCTGAGTTGGGAAAAATAGGGTTAGTTTAATATAAGAACAGTCCTTTGAAAATTCAAGGATTATTATAAACAAAAATGGAGCGGCTCAGATGGGATCAGACAGAGATGATTTGCTGGGTATATGAATGCCCCTGAAGTCAGCAAAAATGTGCATCTCTATATCTGTGAGAAAGATGATTGAATGAGGTAAGGGAGCCCTGCAGGGCTTACAAATGTCCCTAGGATTTAAACATTTTTTTGGCAGCTCTGCTTAAAAGCAGTAGCCAAAAATTAATGCAGTTGACTGAAGAAAGCATGGTGTAACTGTTCAGGCCCATACAATAACATTTAGAAATTAGATCTGGTGTTTTCATTCTTTCACAATATATTTCTTAATGGGTCTAGTGAGCAGCAATCTCTGTTGTGCCCTGCAAAGTGATTATGTTATAGATGTTTAAACATGCTGGTGCTGTGAGATCAATGCTGTTCAGGCTTCAGTTTGCAAATTCTGAAGCTGTGGTTGACCATGACCACCACCCAGTTATTAAAAGAAATGAGGCAGACATCACACAACACATTCCCAGAGCAGCAGCACCCAGTAATTTGTTCTGTCTTAAAATTACCAGACCTGCCTAAAGTTCCAGAGTGCAGGACCACAATGGGACCAACGCAGTTTGTCAGATCTTCTTCAGTGCTGTCAGTGGGATGCAGGGTAGCAAGCAAGGCTCTTCTAGATGGATCACTGGAAGTATTTAACCAGCTTTGAAGCCTGCTGATCATTCTGGCATCAGAGAAATACAGAAACGAAGTCACTGTGGGCTGAACCCCAAGCTTGCCTTGGGTTACACCCACCCAGGTTCCGGCCCCTGGACCCTTCCTCCTGAGCACCCCTGCTTCTGCATTTTGTTTTTATTCCTAATCCCTCCTAGTTCCTCACCAGTCCTTGTTCAAGTCGTGTTTTTCCCTTCTCCCAGGATGCAGCCAGCTGAGCCTTGAGCTCTAAATGGGAATTGAAGGAGTGCCTGCTCCCAGCCCTCAGCCCAGTGCATGGTGCCCAGGGACACCTGCAGCTGCAGGTGCAGGTGACATCCTCCCCAACACATCCACTCTCCTCTCCTGTGCAGCACATATCCACACACATTGTTCAGAGTTTACTGTTTAGGCTAAATGCGATCACATTGCTCATGGATTTGGCAAAAATGCACATACTCAACGTGATTATTCGCTCATAAAATTTCAAGTCAAATTGCCATAAACTGAAAGTCCAAATGATTCTTACAGCAAGAACATCAACATTAGGTTTAATTTATGCAGGGAAACAAAGTGTTTTCCTGTAATCAACTGCTATTAAATATTTCCAATATTTTTGCCCAAACTTACCATTGCAATTAAACCTCATGCAGCTGTCACTTCAGTCTAGTTAAAAATCAAGTAAGCCAACAAACAACAATCTAATTAGCTGAGATTACAGGGCTTTAAAGAACTAAAATGAAAATATTGAAGAGCATGCACTGGGCAGGTTTATCTGCTGCCTTTACTGGCTTTTTATAAAGAGATACAATATTTGGCATATTTGGGAGAACAAAAGTTAATGTTTGTGAAAGAAGGAGGTTATGTGAAAAGGAAGAGCAAGAGGGGAAGGGTTAATTTCTTACCTTGCTAGCTCACCAGCTATCTAAATTCAAACTATGACATTTCTAAACACATCCAGCATAGGTTATGTCCTGAACAAATATGTTCCAGATTCAGACCCCTTTTTTTCAGATAACAAAGGCAACAAAGATAATGCATGTTCTTGAAATAGTTGCTGAAAGTTTGCTGAGGTCACAGTTTTCCGGGAGTTGGGTGACCCAGATAAGCCATAGGTCGTTTTTCTTGGGGAGACTTGTTAATGTGTTATCATCTCAAAATAGCTTTGATTAGGGTCAACAGGGAACATTCTTGGGTCAGGAAATGTGAAGCCAAGGTAGGGACACAGCGCTGGCAGCTAGCAAGTACTGCTGGGAAAAACCTGATAGAAATGGAGAGACCATTTCTGGTTGCCAGTTGATGGGAAAGGAACATTTATCCAATGCCAGCTATTTGGGTACTTTTTCCTCCGGATGCCTTGCAACACTCCAGTCCTGTTACCTCCATTGGTATGCGTTCTCTGAAGCAAAATTTTCTCCCTGTTTGGACATTATCTTCTGTGTCTCACAGAAGGTCATCCAAAGAGAGCCCTCGGGCCACAGCAGGCTCCTCTGTCCCAGACCCTAATAGGAGAAAGATTCCACCAAGTCCTTAGGCGTAATTCCCCGGACACGGCGCGCTGGCAGAGGTTTCGGGGGAATATCACCAGAGGGTCATGCGAGAATGATCAACCTTGCTCAACGCGCGGTTGGTCGCAACTCGTGACACCAAGGACGCCCAGAAACATCTTCCCACGTGACCATGTATGAGCCATTATCGCTCCTAAAACGCCCAAACATCAGCTGGAAAATGCCACGTCCTCAAGTGAAGTTACTCTGATTAGCGGTGGGACCTGTGTCCTGCCCTCCCCAACTGCCGATAGTAGCTGTTCAGAAGCAAAAAAAGCAAAAAGAAGAAAAAACTAGACCATTAAACGGAATAAATCTAAAGAGTTACAGGGGCTGCCACTAGATTATTTTTAAAGGCTCGGTAAAACCAAGCCAATCCCCACAAACCATGTTCATTGGCGTCCTAGGAAAAAATCATGGAACTAACCTAAGTTTTAAAGTATCGCTTCCCTCTAGCTGTCATACCTGGGATAATCTGTGCTTTTCCACCAGGAGCAGTGTGCTGGCATTATGTTGTATACAATTTTCAGACATCATAAGACTCTTACAGCCCTATTACGCATTCAGAATTAAATTAATACAGGTTGGACAGGACCTCTAGATTTAAAACTCATCCACCCCCTCACTCAAAGCACGGATGACATCAGTGGTAGGCCAGGCTGCCCACTGCCTTTGCTCCAAGGCGTCACACTGCTATTTGTGGTGACCTCCCAGATGATGTGTTTTGAGGAGAGTAGCAGCAGATAAACAAGAAATGTACCCTTGTTAAGCCCTAGGAAGGGTAAAAACACCTGGCAGGCTGAGGCTGTATCAGATGCCTTCTCAGCAGCTCCCAGTTGTAGCACACAAGTAAAATCTCAAATCTCCTTCTGTGTCTCAGGTACCCAAATGCTGGAGAGAGTAAATCTCTCTTTCACACTGTAAAACCCAGCTGTGCAGTCACAGAATCATGGAATGGTTTGAGTTTCAAGGGACCTTAAAGGTCACCCCCCCAGTAAATGAATTAGTAGCGGGGCCAGAAGATGAGGAAAAGGTTAAATAAGAAGGGTCTGCTGAGATCATGTTCCCTCGAGCATGGGGAGAGAGTTGGGGTCTTTCAAAGTCTTACGGTCTTACAGCTGGGTTTGGTCTCTTTTTTTGTGCATGCCCAGGTAGCCAGACTGGTCATTAGAAACCCAGCATATATATATATATATATATATATATATATATATATATTTATATAAAATATATATTAAACCCATGTTACAAATACCTGCCTGCTTCACTTTATGCTGAGGAAGCCGTATTTTGTGTCAAACCAAGCAATGCTGCAACCAGCATTCAAAGCTAAGAAAAATACTGTTTTGTTCTAAAAATGAACGTCCCAATAATTGAGAACTCTTGTGTAAATGCAGTCACAAAATTGCTGTGGTTTGAACATAAGGCACCGTACTTGCTGGACAACAGAATGGAAGAAATTAATTGGTGTTCCTGGTTTATTGAAGAGAACCAGCAGCCAAACCCTTCCAAAGCACAACTAATACTTTTATGAAAATTTAAATATATATATTGGTGTGAACAAGCAGTAGATTAGTAAATTCTTTGCCCATAAGCCTAAAATCAGTAGGCTTGGCTGTCAGGCATTGAGGAGGAAGGTTTTTCAGTATTAACTCCCACATTTACAAAGAGTTGGGGTTTTTTTTCCTAATGCACCAAGGTAATGCAATCAGGTCTAAGAGCTCCATGATTAGAATGCACCAGGCTAGAGAATGTGAATATAGAACCAAAGGAACATTTACACAGAATGCATTGTATATTAAATTCCTTTTTTTTTTTTTTTTAAGATATATTTTAAGCTTCTGCTTTCAGTTGTGCTGTAGGACACCCTAGTGACTGAAGGGACCATTTCCCTTGTTATGAAATACAACCAAAAAGTAAATAATAACATGGTGTATTAATGCATTTGGAAAGGTTTCTTGGTAAACAGGTCTCTTTTATGAGAAATGGTATGAAATGTCCAAATGTCAATTGAAAACAGATATTGTTCTTGGACAAGTCAACCACAGGTGCAGCTCAGAACAGCTTCACAGATTTACCAGGAAATAACTCAACCCTTTGGGCAGACTTTTTCTGCTGTTCTGTGTTTCTGATGAGCAGTCATCTACCCACCAAAAGACCATGGTGGAAATGAGTCAGTTTGCTCTCAAAAACAATACAGCCCAACATGAATTACAGCAGCAAAACTAAGCCCTGACAAAATCACAAGGTGGAGAAGTCTTCTGCACAAGCCATTCCCTGCTAGCACGGATTTCAGTGGGATAGCACAAATCTGCTAGACCAGGCAAGATGAGTAACTCTGTCATAAGAAATGCCAGAGGTTTTATTCCTGCCTTGACACTTGCTGTGCTAAAAGGTGTTAATGAATGGTCTCCTTTGTGTGGATAAAATCACCTTCTAAAACAAGGAGCTGGGCTTTGCTGACCGCCTGCCTTATTATAGAAACAGCTGGAGTTAGGATTGCTCAGACCCTCACCAGGTCATGCCTTAGACTCATCAAAATGGTTTTGATATTTTGATTTCACCAATATGGGAAAAAAACCCCAACAGTCCATTAGACTACAGACCAAGGTCAGGCAAACTTTTTTGTTGATTAGGAGAAGTTTCTGACTCAGCATGGAAGCTTAGGTCAAGGTGACCAGAGACGTAGGCTACCAAAATCAGAGAGAGTCCAGAAAAGCACAGGCATGAAAGAACAGTCAGGGAGGAAAATGACAAAATTTAAAATAGAAGCAGATTTCTACTAATTCATTAAAATACCTCTTTGGGGTCAGTTTTCCTTTCTTCTTTCCTTTTTCTTTTCAACTGGTGAATAGTTAAAAGCAGCATTTCATCTGAAGTGCAGACAGCATGATTATTCACGGAAATGCTACTTGGCATTAGTAATTGTAGCAGAATCTGGTCTAAACATTTCTGAATTGGGCCCAATCAAAAGCATGGGATTTAATAGCACTGTGATTTTGGGCTGACTCATCAGAGAAGCTATTTTGGATTTTTCAAGGTATTACTGTCAGTAACTAGGACTCTTTTTTCAGATTGAAATTGCCTGAAAGCAATCGAAGAGCATAAAAAAAAATAAAATTAATGGTGTTACCTGGCTTTCTGTCTTTAAAAATACCTCTCTGTACTTGTAGACTATCAGGTGGAAGCCAACTGAATCAGTAATAACCTGGTTTAACCATGTTGTAAGTATTTCCCATCACAAATGAAGTGACTTTGGAACCCACATTGCCCTGCTCATTAGTTTCTAATATGAAGGTGATCCCTAATTTTAGCTGTGCCTGGGCTCAGGTAATCATGTTGGCTCCCTGTGTAGTGGAACTCCTTCAGGGAATGATTCATCCAATTATCTTACAGTGGGGAAAACCAGTTCCTGGGAGATCCTAACCTTTTCCAACAGTATTTACAGAGCATTTATACTCTGTAGGAACATGGCAGAGCATATCATGCCTATTACTGGCTGGGCTGAGGCATTCATCTGAGAGACTAAAAACACAAGTAACCATCTAGGAAGAAACTTTTGAGAAAGGAGTGAAAAGTTTCTGTATAAATGTTTTAAGTAAGAAAAAAAGCTGATTGTTTTCCAAATCGAAATTGATTTTGGGAAGGAGATAGATGCAAGGACAGTTAATTCTACTGCAAGCAGTGACTACTTCCAGTACAAAGGGGATTTCTGCTTAACACCAGGAATCCACACTAACAGAGTGAACAACCTGCTCATTAAGCTGTTCATTTGACAAGTGAGGGTTTTGAGCCCAAGCCTTTGGTCTTCCTGATTCAATGCTGAGGTGACAATGAGGTGGGCAGTCTCCCTGAATTATAAGCACAGAGTGTGAGTCAGACAGCTGGAAGGTGGTGATGACCACATGGGCTGTGGGGCGAGAAGCAGTGCAAGAGTTTTCTGGCAGCACTGCTGAGAGATGCAGCTGATAGTGCCCTCTGTCATGCTGTGCTGCTGGGATTCTCCTGATGGGCCTCTCTCAGCAGAGAGCCTGCTCTGTGAAGTCTCTTCTGTGTACCTACTTCCTAAAATACACCCAAACCCACATGCACTGCCAGCTGTGAGCATTGTACTGGTTTTAGCAAAAAGTAGTGACTAATATGATGTCCTTTTATCGCTTGCCGTGATTCTTTAGTGTTTGGGATTGAAGTGCTTAGAAGGATAATTCTTGCCTTTGCTGAAGTGGTACCCGACCTAAAAAGAGACAGAGAGCTGGTTCTTACATTTCTATCTTCTCCCAGTATTAGGCCTTTCTAAAAAAGTTTGAATAATTTAGTGTATTTCAACTGAGCCCAGAATTTCTCTGAGTTCCAGAACACAGCGGTAAACTGGGAGCTGCTGTGGGTCTGTGTGATGCAGGCATTTAGAGGACAGGTGGTTACTTGCATCACAGCACCCTTACCTTTGCATAAATGGTTTACTCTCCTTTTAGCCCCACACCAAAACCCAGCACAGCCAAGGGCCTACACCTAACCAAAATCTCAGAAATGTGAGAGAAAAAGTTCAGGGAGTAGTTCCTCTATGAAAGATCCTACAGTTCTGCTGCTCCACAGCAGGGATCTGGGATAATAAAAACTCACAGAAAATGCCAGGAGCACCACAGCAGACTTAGCAGCTCTCTTCCTCCTGGCAGAGCCCACTGCCAGCACAGCCCCACTTCCAGCTGCTTGGGAATCCCAGCATCCCAGGAGCTGCACTTGATCTCCTTCCATATCACAGGCAGTTCAGGCACCTCAGTTATGCCACCTTGGATTAGCAGCATCTGCTCTCTCTGTAACCTTGGCACTCGCCCTCTTTCCTTCCCAAGCTGCCTTGCCTAAATATTATTTCTGCTTGCAAAAACATTTCATTTCATCACTGTGGTGAGATGCCCTCCTTGTCACTTCTGAGCAGTGGCTGTGCGTTTCAAGACATGTTGGTGACCTTGGCCACCTTCCAGCTGTAGAAGCAGTTAGCCTGTGGCTTTTTTTCTCATGATGGGGCTGATAAACTTCCATAGTTAAGTCTCTTTCTATACAGCACATGGAATAAATACAGGGTAAGAAGCTTGCTTTTAGAAAAAAAAAGTGGTTTCTGAGGGTCATTCTCATCAGCAAATGTGAGGTTTGAGTCAGATTATCTGACAGAAAACTGACTGGCCAGGACAATTCCTGGCTCCCAGGGTCCTCTCACACCATTTTAAGTTCTTGCCCAGCACAAGGCAATGCACGTGGTGTTTTTAAAGTGGGAGAGATGGATCTGCCCGTTACCAATGACAATATCTTTTTGCTATAACAAATGAGTGTTGCTAAGGAAACTAAAAATGGCCATGGTCTTGCCTATCAGAAATCCTTGTGTGGGCCCCATTACCAGCACAGCACTTAACTATCACACACTATTTGTCACTGAGGTCACAAAGTGCTATGAAGCATCAGTGGGGAACCTGTTATGGAGCAGATATCTAAATTTCTGTGACATCAAAGGGGATTAAACTGCCTCAGTATAATTCCAAGATTGTTCTAATGCCTTGTTTAAGCTAACAGGAGTCCAAGAGATCAAAATCTGCTCCTGCTTTTGCTGCCCGAGTCTCTTCAGCACATTGGTCCCATCTGCACTGTAGCACCTCCTCTCATCATCTCTCTTTCATCAGATTGCCACTTTTAATCAGTAATTCCAGTGGTATTGTACTAGCAAGAAAATAACCTTCCTCCATTCAAAAGGATGTGGAAGCTATCACTAATAACCTCCTAGAGTTATTAGTCCTGATCAGAAGTGCTGCCTGAGCTCAGCTAACACTTTTTGAATGACCTAGGGCACTGGTGACTCATGGCCAATATATTCTGTATCACAAAAATCATTGGGAGAACTCCCTGGGACACATTTTAAGTGATTTTGAATGGTTTTTAATAGAGGAGTGAGAGAGGGAAGCGGAAAGCAGAGCAGAAGGGATTTGTGATAAACAAAAGGGAGGAAAGACACTGCAGCAGCTTGTTGATTTAAGAAATCTTGTTTAGCAGCTTCTTAATGAAGCTTTAAGAATTAAATGGGCTTTTTTTTTTTTTTTTTATAAATTTCTCTTTTTCTGTATTTTATTTCTTTACAGTCTGTGTGCGATTCTTCCCGTGCTGTTCAGTGGACATCACAAAATTTCCAGGCAAAATTTGGTGGAGGCTGCGAAAGACCTGCTACAGAATCGTGGAGCACAACTGGTTTGAAACGTTCATCATCTTCATGATCCTGCTGAGCAGTGGAGCCCTGGTAAATGTGCCAGCATTTCCTAACTGGTTAAAAGTGGACATGGGTCTCAGTGTTCCCCAGTTTAGCTGTCTCTAAGATCTTAGGAGCTCTCACTGGTCGTTTCTCAAAGCAAAGCATGTCTGAGGCTAAAACAGGTCATCAGCTTTTCTGATTTCGCCTGCCTTTACCATATGGTGGGGAACCTTCTTCTGCTGTATCGTAAAATTCTGACTTGCACATGTTTTGAAAAGAAAATCCTGGAGGAAGTCTGTGTGAGGAAGTTTGCCAGCATTGCTGCTTCAGCATCCTATAGCTGCTCCTCCATGAGAGTTCCCATCTGGAGACTTGCATTTTGCTTCAGGGGTGGCTTTGTTTTTTCTTTTCTTCTCTTTTTTTTTTTTTAGCACATTCTGTAACCAGCAAATCGCAATTATAAAAGACGAAGAGGGCACTGAATCAGTGCTACCCATGGAGCTACTGGGTGCCTGTATTCCTGTTTTGAATACACCTTAGGTTAACAGTACCTTCCCTGCACAGGTCCTGTTTGTGTCCAGGTGAACATGTGTGTGTGGGCACTGGTTGGTCATTGCCCAGGACTCTGAGAGGGGATCCTCTCCTCCTGAGATCCCACTGCATTCTGGGCTCTGCATTATCAGCCCTGGGTTCTTCACAGAGACGTCTTTATATTTCTCTTTTACATGTCAGCACTGTCCCTGGAATTGGTGGGATTTCTCCCAGGCTTTTTTTCCACCAGGAATTGGTGGGTTTCTTCCAGGTTTTTCTCTAGAGCAGAGATGTGTATCAAGAGTTCTCCAGGCTTTGGTCTGGTGGTCACTGCTCTTCTCCTTTGTAAGGGGCTAAGACATGCGCTTATTAAATTTGCAGGCAGTGCCGTGCGTGGACAGGTTATCCATATATTTCCAGAGGTCAGGATTGACTTCAGCCAAATGGATGAATCTGCCTGAAGTAGTAAGGCAAACATCATCTTAGAAAGGTGCCTGCTTCACCTCACCAGGAATAATCAGAAAGGTGGGATGAAGGATGGCTGTAAGGGAGCAGATTCACTAAAAAGAGCTGGAGAGGGAGCAGGCAACAAACAGAATAAACTCCATTGCAGCCCTGCACAAAAGCCCAACATCCCACTGGGCTGTATAAATTATCCTGTTCTTCCACTCCAGTTGGCATCAAGGAGGCCTCAGCTGGAGCACTGGCTTCAGCTCTGGGCACTGCACTTTGGGAAAGACATGGGCTAATTGAAGAAACTCTAGAGAAGAGCAACACAAATTATCAGTGGCCTAAAAAAAGGAGGAAAACACAGAAGTACTGGGTAGCTCAAAGAAAGTCTCTGAAGGGAGACAGGAAGGTGGAAATACATAAATGTTGACGCAAAAAAAAGGAAAGAAATGGACTGTTCTCCTGGTCCACCAGGGATGGGCTGAAATGTCGCCCAGGGGATTTTATTTTATTATGAAAAATAAGAAGCTGAATAACTCGGGTAAATAGTAGACTTCTGAAAATTGTCACAGCTTTGCTGAAATGAATGGACTCTGACAGTTTTTGCACCAGCTTGAGCATCAGAATATTAATTTTTGAACACATTTTAGAGGGGGATTGTCGCTTGCTATAATATGCTTCAGATGAATATACTTCCTTACATATGTAATTAAAAGTGCCTTAGATAACTGAAGACTGCAATATAAAGCTCATTTAATTTAAATTGCATGCATTCATTTAGTTTTTGCTGTTTTCAATTTAGCCAATGCAGTTCTTTATAAGGGCAAATTATCCTGCATTCTCTCACATATCAGCACCATGCTTCAGTATTTGGACTGGAGATGTTGGAGGCAACACGCAACTTTTTTCCTGTTATTCTGGGTTGCTGTCTCCCAAAAACTGAGCTCATCTGGCTGCATCCCTGGGACACACTAAGTTCTTAAGGGAGAAGAGCTGTATACACCTTTAAGCCAATATATATATATGTATGTGGTTAAACCATGAAAATACATCTTTAGCTTACTGCAGAAGATCCTAAAACCTTTCTTAAGATTTTAAGCCATAAGCACTCAAACTGGAAGCCTTATTAGTAATTTTGGATAACACTGCAGGTATCCTGCTTAACTCTTTTTAACACACAAAGCAAAGCAAAAAAAAAAAAAACCTTCTTGATGTTTTATATGGCAAAGGTTTCATCCATTGTCACCATGGAAAAATGCAAATCACCAGAATTTTGTCATTTGGGTAATATCCACTGCTTGTCCAGAAGTGTCCAGGTAGCATATTTTTCATCCCCTAATAAGCTGCTTCCAGACTCACAGCGTGCTTTTAGTAGACAAAACACAATGTACTTTTGGACAAGTTAGTAGAAAGTAGGGAGAGCAAAGGAGGGACAGGAGGAAATCACTTTAAATGGTTTGTTGTTATTTTTGCAGTAATTGCAAAGTACAGCAAGTCATCTGACAAAGTGAGTGAGCCCCTACGAGAAGTGATAAACTCCAATCTGTGCATTGTTTTCAGGCTTTCTCCAACAGCTCTTTCACACCCTTGAAATATCATTTTTGAAGGCAAGATAGGAGACAGAGTTGCAGCGAAAACGTCACCCCAAAGTGTGGGGACAAATGGACAAGCTTTGGCACAGGCTGCCAAAGCTTTCTTGTCAGTTTAATTACTGTTCCCTGGCAGGGAAAAGAGCAGTGTGACTGCCTGAGTGACAAGTACCACACTTCTTGTATCTCCAGGCACTGGGTGTTTGCTAACTTTTTGAAGCTCCTCAGAAAGTAGCTACAGATCTGGAAATATGTAAATGCAGATAATTCAGATGATTAGCACAGACCCTCTCAAGCTATGTTTCTTGCTGCCAACTGCTCTGGGTCACACGATGGGATGAGAGTAATATGTCACAGCTTGGGTTATCCTGGTTACAGGGACTTGGGAGCAGCTTGTGTAACAGCAGTGGCAAAAGCAGCTGGGGAAGCAGACCGTAATTTGACTTAGAAGCCCCAAAATGGGCTGTATATGGGCAAACCTGATGCTGACAAAAGGATCCTGCCTTTTGTTTGACTTATGTTATAAAGTGAAGGCTAAACTATGAGACATCTTCATTTTCTTTCTTTTAGGAGGCATATTGGTTTAGATCTTAAATATTTTAAAGGGGTTATTCAGTTGCTCGTATTTGATATAGATACTGAAACTCTTTTCATAATGCTCTGCATGAGATTAGTTGGAGAGACAGATGAGATGGGGAGATAGATACCTTGACCTTTAAAACATTATTGTTCTGCTAAGTGAATAATAATGAGCATTTCTTGAGGCAGAGAGCTGTAGCCACCTGAAATGTGATGGCTGAACAGAAGCCAGGGAACTCCAGTACTCCATAACACAGGCAGGTTAATAACGCAATTTGTCATCATTAGCAATAAGATCTATTTGGCTAAATGCAAGGGTCATATTCTGCCTCCTAAATATAGACATTCTGTGCCCTGGGACATCTGAGGTGCCTGGGTAGCAGTGGCACAGCCAGCAGGAGCTGAGGCAGGATAAATCTGGGCATTTGGGGGTGGCGCTCTGCTCATGGATTCACACTCCGAATTCAGGGTGCATAAGCTCTTCCTACACTCAAAGGATGTCTAGCCAGTACAGCCAGTAGAGGCTGCAGAGAGATAGCCAAGCCTGTGTCCATTAGAGGGGAAAGCTGAACAGATCTCTCTTAGGTGAGGGTCAGTCCTGTTTGTGCCTGAACGCTCTTTTTGATTGTAATGTTAAAATATATCTGAAATCACAGACTGTACTGTTTGATAATCTTATCAAATACAGACCTGCAGTGCAACACCCATGCTTTCCAACAGGGCTTAGGAGCAGTTATTAATCAATCCTTTGTACTTCCAGGCCTTTGAAGATATTTACCTTGAAGATCGAAAAAACATAAAGACCATGCTGGAATATGCTGACAAAGTATTCACTTACATCTTTGTTTTGGAAATGCTCCTGAAGTGGGTGGCTTATGGCTTCAAGAAGTATTTTACCAACGCCTGGTGCTGGCTGGACTTCCTCATTGTAGATGTGAGTATCATTCTGGAACTACAATGCTTCTCGTGTTGGGTTTTGCAGTGGGTGGGAAAGGGCTGTTAAGTTTGGCAGCTTTACATCTGTGAAATGACAGCTGTCACTCTGATTGTGAGCATCAACCCTGGGCAGAGCTCAGAGGAGATCTGGATACGTAACTGTGCATGCCCGGGACCCAAAACAAACAGGAACGCCTTTAGTTGTGACGTAGATGTGTCACCCTGCTAATCTGAGCCACATCCCCTTCCCATCTGCAGGAATTCTCTCTTTCTTTTAGCATTTAACATCTCGTTCCACACTCCCAGCTAGCACAAGGTCCAGTTACCTCGGCCTGCTCCATGCATGACCTGGGCACAGAAGTTTTCAGCAGATTAGAGGAGCTGTCCTTGGCGGAGCTCCCTGGTGAGGCTGCCAGCAGTGTGTAACAGTATGTTCAGTACTGGCTCCCAAATATTTACCAGCTCAGGAGTCCAGAAGAAGGTGTGAAAAGTCCTCTTGGCAAAGCGGCTTCGCTACTACAAAACACTGCAAAACACTGCAAATCCTTGAAATACCACCACGCTTAGTTCTCCTGATTTAAGGATAATCCTTAAAAGTCTGAACAAAAGGAAGCTCATGTCCCAGGAGTGTTGCTGGTACCGGATTTGGCTTCTCCAAAGATTCACTTTGAATTCATATGGGATCTGCCAAATTTGGGAAAAGTCAGCAACACCACATCCTCCAGATGAAGTCTAACATTTCATCTCAGTGTATCAGCGAGGAGGCAATTATCTCCCCGAGGCCATTTCTTATTAGCTTGAGGTATTAATGTGGGAGGCTGGCAGAGCTTTGCCATGATTATATAATTTATTAAACTTCAGAGAAATTATTTTTCCCCATTTTACATCTGAACCTTGACTCGAGGGAAGAGCTGCTCTTTCTTTGGCCCCAGCCCAGGAGAGCACTTCAGTGGGACAATTTACTTGTTTGAAGTTATGGACATGTTTAAGTGCACTGCTGGATCAGAGCCTTTGGAAGCTTCTCCAGAGCTTTAATAAATTGATTTATGAAAAGGAAATTCTTTACATAAATTGGAGGTCATAAATTCCTCTTTGCATATATGCTTAGAAACCTTTTAAAGGGAAGGCACTCATTTTTCTCAGATTAGCTCCAGCAGAAGAGGAAGGCCTGGTTTAATTATTTAACCACAAAATTGGAATCCACCAGTTCCTAAGTTATAGCACAGCCCTGAAAACTGTTCTTATTGTGATTTAGGTGACACAGCTTTTCTTTTCTGGTTTCTCCGTCTGTAAAGTGGGACTAATAGGACTCACCTGAAGTACTGTATGGGCTTCCAGGAATTTGTTGTTGGAGTTACTGTTTTAGTGAGCCTCTGAAGACTAGAAGGGCTGGATGAGGGATGAATATTGTCACAGCCATAAGTAGAGGTCTTCCTGATAGGAACAACAACATGAATTCACAATGAATTCACTGAGGCAGTTTGGAACTCTGTTGCATCACTAACAGTTTGAAATTAGTTCCATGCTTGTAGAATAACATCTCATTAACACCAAACAGAGTAAACAAAAAACTGAGCTAAATTCTGTCCTCCATGTGAAAACCCCTCTTGGAACAGGAGCCACACAAGAATGCAAAGTCCAAATGTAAATTAGCTGGGTGTTTGCCTCTTAATGGTGGAGTTTATAGTGACAGATTGGAGAAGCAGCCACAGATGGCCTGGGAAAGGGGCTGCACCTTTCCCTGTCACACATCCGAGCATGCATAGCATAAATCGGGGGACACAGGCCCCTGAGACTCCCCTCGTCCCCAGAAAATAAATCCCAGAGCCTTCCTACTGACCCAGAATGTTCTACTTTCTTAACCCACATTTAAATGTTCCACCCACATTTAAATATTCTTTTTGCAAGCTTCCAGTCCAACCAAAAAGTTGCTGCACCCTTGAGTTGTTTTGGTTATTGACTGACTCTAGGCCATCACTTCTTCTTTAGGGTTCTCAATGAATAAATCTTTTCCCCCTGCACTATTCTTTTCTTAAAAATATTTTCCCAGTGCAGATTATGAGAACCTGGTAGTATATTTTTAGCAGGTTTAACAGATGCTTTTCTCCTACCCTATTGCTAACCCACCCTGCCACTCTGAATTGGCGCAGTAATATCCTATAATTTTTCCAGCACACTTTTTATTTCAATTTACATTTTCTTTTTGGTCCTTTGAGAACCAAATCACTGCAACTGAGCTGCAGAAGGGAGTGAATGGGTGAATTAGCTGCTCCAAAAGAAGCAGATGAACCACTTGTCTGATTTTCTCAAATTTATTTGTTTAAAATTATTCACTTAAAAATTCCTGATCTGCAAATTATTCATTAGCAGTTTGGTATCAGTATTCAAAATTCAAGCTGCGATGGTTGATTTTTGATTGGACATGTGAAACCATCTCTCATCTGTTTTCTCATTGTACAAATGCAACTCTGAATCTATTTTCTGTTTTGAATAATTCATAAAACCAGCTCAAAATTTGCAAGTATTCACTATTTCTAAATGGGGTTTGAACCCAGAGGGGGCATAAGCATATTGCTGCTGATTTTTTTTTTCTATATATTGTGCTTTGGGAAAGACCTTTGACACTGATTTGGGCCAGTGGAACAGCAGAGATTCCATCTGACGGTTGTGAATTGCTAGAGAAAATTCTGTTTTGCAATGCCTTAACATCAAAACACAGAGTAATCCACAAACTGAGAGCTATTTCTGCTGCCTGTAGAGTCCCTGAAGGATGATCTCTGGTAATGGGCTTCTCAGCATCTCAGGGAAGTGTGCTGGTGTAGCAGAGAGTGCTTTCACACAACATTGCAATGCAATAACGTCCTATCAACAACTCTGCTACAGATTTCTTTGGGACGGAAGAGAAAGGGTTAATCACACCACAAAATGCAGGCTCATTTCAGCTCAGGGCACCTGGGAAAGATTCCTTAGATGTCTGCTGAAAGTTGGGTATACTGAACAAACAACACCAATGTACATCTATACAAGTTATCCTGCAAAAAAAGAAGTTTACTGCTAAAAGTAACACCCTTCTACACTGCAAATATCACCTCTCTGTGCTCATGAACTGCAGTGGTGGGCACTCAATCCACAGCTCTTTTCACAGGAGGGAAAGGCAGAGACTGTAGTATATCTGTGCAGACAGATAGAAGTGTAGACAGACATCAATATCACCATCAGGAATGGCATTTGGGCACAGTCCTCTTTGCTAGGATGCAGGGGTGACTATTTCCACAAAGAACAGATGTTTCCCAAGCATCTATGCAATCAAAACCTCTTTGGACCAAGCAGATTAAACGAGGAGTCTGAACTTGGCCAGGGATGGAGGTGAGTGGTGCCCAAAGTGAATGTTTGTGGGAACTGCTCTCCTCCAGGCCTGTCCTGCAAAAGCAGACAACTGAGCTTTGAAACAAGGGGCAGAGAGACTCCACCAGCTGTGCATGCTGGTGTCATGTTTGATGTTCCTTTCAGTTGTTTCCTCTGACCTATAAATATTATCTTGAGCTTATCTAGTTTGAGCTTCAGCCAATTAATTCTGAGCTATGTCCCAGTCTCTGCTGACAGTGGATGGATTATTCCATTGCATGGTCAGTTTGGGAAAGGCATCACTCTGGGACTTAGCATCATTCAAAGTCTGGAGGTGTTGCAGTCAACAGCTTCTTCACTCACTGCTCGTGTGCTGAAGGCAGAGGTGAGAGGCTGGAACCCCAGAGAAGCTGTCACGAGAGAGCTCATGGGAAAGGGCTGTGAAGTCCCAACTCCTTAGTAAGAACTCTCAGGAAAAAAAGTCACAGCCAAGTTTCATTGCCTGTGGCATTCACAGAGAAATCCTCTTAAACCGGCACGAATGTCATCACTCCACAAAAGTCCATTATCACAAATCCATCATCTCTATTGCAGCTTTTGTGTTCAATTTAATTGACCAAAAGTTAGTCCCAATCCAGGCTTACAAAAACCCAGCCTGACTGTCATGTACTGATTTCAGACATGAGGTGATACGGGGTTTTCCCCACCAATTCTTTCTAAGATTGTCCTGTCTTACAAGATTTGATAAGTGGAGAAAGTTATTTTCTTAAACAATTGCTTTGTTAGTGATGCTGGCAGCCTCCTCCCCCTCCAGCCATCTCCAGCAATGGGTGGGCCTTGAACTATGTCCTGCAGCAGGGAGGGGAGGTTACCTCTAATTCTCAGTTTTTGCCCTGATGCCCCACCAGTTTCTCTCCAGCTGGGTCACCAGGGATGAAAATTGTTCTTTCCATCCCTTTTCCATCTCCCCTGCCATGGAGGCAGGAGCTCACAACAGTTTTGGGTAGTAGATCTGTCTGCAAAGTAGCTCAAGCAAGGCTCAGCAATGCATTTGAAGGCCAGGCATCTCAAACCAGTTATTCAGCAAATCCACTGGGCAGGATTTTGTGTATGCTTTTGTGGAACTAAAATAATATGTATTTTTCACTCTCCTCAGTAACTTTTGTGAGTGGTTCTAACACAGCATGTTCCTGGTGTTTGCCTGGAGCTGCTGCGTTTGTAACTAGAGATCTGAATTCCCCACTGAGCAGCTTTCCAAATTTCCTGTTTGCTGCCAAATTTCCTGTTTGCTTGTTTGAGGGCTGCTCATGGATGTCCAGGCATTAAATGCACCATTGCTTTCCCTGAACACTTGAACAAAAATAAAGGTATTACGTTTTCCCAGATAGTTCCTGGAGAGCACTTGCTCTAAGATTTCTGCTTCAAATACTTCACTGTCAGACAAGTAAAGAAGCAGCTAATAATCCTTGAATCTGAGATGAACATTTTCAAACAGTCTTTCTATCCCTAGTTAAAATTGAATTGAATTAAATTATGCCCTTGTGTCGGATTGTCTTTAAGTGACAATTAAAAACTTGCTGTGTGAAGTAAATATTGATGGCTTATGATTACTTTAATTGTTTTTTTCCATCTGTATTCCCGGCTGATTAACAAGGTGATTTCTGTTTGCTGTACCAGTAATTACACAATCTGCTGTAATGAGTCGTTCCCAAACAGCATTGAAATCCAATTTGTATTCTTGGGACATTACCCTAAGAGCATGTGAATTTTGTCTAGCTTCTGTTCAGAACAGCACACAGGAGCAGCATGACAAAAATACAGCCAAGGTAAATTAAAGATAATATGTCTTGTCACTTGGAGCAGCATCTTGAGAGAGAACTTATTAATGTTCTCTGTGAGTTGTCAAAAGTCCGTGGGTACAACAGGGTATTATAACTTCAGAATTCAGTTTTTGACTAGTTTTTTTCCCAGCTCCTCAAAGCAAATGCACATGTGGGATTTTTGAAGTTGTCTCAGTGCACATTCTTCTGACACTCTCTGATGGCAATAAGCCTCCCAGGTAACTAATAGGAGTGAGATTCCCTCTCCAGAAGCCAGGGAGCCTGGTTTTGAAGAGAAAAAACAAAAAGAAAAAGAAAGAAGGAAAGAGAAAAAAATGCTCTTTTAGTACATATTGGCTAATTCAGGAAAAGTGAAAAGAAAAAAATCTACATGAAGAGAAGTGGTTTTAATGTGTGTTAGCAGGTCAGCCAAGGCTGTAAATCTCCCTTCTGCCACCCCTCACTTTATCTCAACACAGCACATGCAGGAACATCCAAATGTCTGGTTTTATCTTGGTTTGCACCTCATGTTCGTTACCACATGGATGCTAAAAGGGGAGAGCCCAGGCTTTGCCAGGAGGAAGCACGAGCTGAGTTTCAGACAGGGCACAGCAGGACAAAACATGCTGCACCTGCAAGAAAAGGAGTGGAAAATGTAAGTGAGGAGAAAAGTCCACAGTAAGCCTGGTTCACTGTCTGCCTACACCTTGCAAAGTGGTTGGGAGATGACTAATTACTACAATTGCTGAAGAATTTCAATTACTGAAGCAGATTTTCAACTTTCAAAAGTGCTGTAAAAAGCCCATCTCCACTCAGATTTTGCTGAGCTAGATTTACCAAACATTTTTATTTCTCGAAGTTATTTAAATATGGAGCACTTTTCAATATCCTTTTTTTTAGAAGACTATGCTTAAAATGAAAATAATGAATAAAATCCTGGAGTTCTTGCATGCAGCTTGCTTGGCCCTTTCCATCACTGGGAGTGAAGCCGCCAAGTTCCACACACAGGGATGTTCTCCCTTGAACAGAAGAGCTGAGCTGGGAGAGACACACTGACTGTATTTAACAGTCCAGAGCCCCACAAACTCTCCAGGGACAGAGGAGGATGGGGGATTGTCCCACAGTTCCTGTCCCTGGTGACCAGCACCTTTGAAACCCCAACATGCAGACCAAAAAAACATCTTCCACTACCCTTGTGGCTCCATCCAGGATGGCCAGGAGCAGCTCAAGGGACTGGTTTAAGGAGGTGGGAAGAGGAAGAAGTGAAGGGATAGAAGCAGCCTGCAGAGGGGCAGAGATTCCTTATTAGTGAGGGAGAGATCAAAGGAATTGGGATGAAACTGGAAAGCTGTGCCTTGATGATGTAGAGATTTTGTGCAGATCTCCTACCCTGGCATGGCTGGCTTTGGAGTGTTTTGTGCTAAGGCAAATGAAGATGAAGTTTCCTACTTTTGCTGTGTACTCCTGCTTGTATCATTATCCTTCCTGGCAAAAGTCACGGATCCCACAATTCTTCAGAGTCCCTCTCCATTCTGCCATATTCAATACAACACTATTCAGCATCAATCAAGTTCAAGAACCCAACTAAAGTGAGCTGATTTTCAAGCTAAGACTGTCATGTTTCCCGCAACAATTTGGTATTTTTTCATATTGATTTGGAACATCTGATTAAATAAATGCTTTAGGGGAACAAGCAAATCCAGAACAGCACCTTGAGGAGGCAACACAAACAGATTTTTTGCTTTTGTTTTTTGTTTGCTTGCTGGTTTGGTTTGGTTTGGTTTGGTTGGTTTGGGGTTTTGGTGGATTTTGGTGGGTTTTTGGTTTGGTTTGGGGTTTTTGTTTGTTTTTGCTGAGGTTTTTTGCTTGCTTTTGTTGTTGTTTCCATTATGTCATATCTAAGTAGGGTTGATCCTTATCCTGCCCAGAAAGAAACTTGCCTTTAGCTCAGCACCTCAGCTCCCACCAGCTGGGATGGAAATGCAGCAGAGCTGATGGGGCTGAGCCCCAGGGAAATGTTCTGTCTGTAATCACTGTGTGTACCCCTGGCATGGTAATACTGTCTCCACATAATAAGAAATAATCAAGTCCACTCCTGGCTACAGCATTCAGCATCAGGATGGTTCCCTGAGATGAAACATGAGGTGGCTTTGAAGATCTTTTTAAGGGGAGAACGTCTTTCCTCTGCAGCTGCCCTAAATCCAGGCTGTCTCCACACAGCATCTGGATGAGAAGCAGAACGCTGTTGATGATGAAGAAGTTATTTTGGTCTAAATCATGACAGAAACACCAGACTTTTCAAGGCACCTGCACCTGCACAGCCACCGTGGAGGGAGCCTTTGGGACTTGGCCAGGCTTTGTCTGATCAAGTTACATCATGTGATCCCTAAAATTCACAGGAATCCCTAGCAGGCTGCCCAGGGAAGTGGTCACAGCATCAAGCCTGACAGAGTTTAAACAATGCTCTCAGGCACAAGGTGTGACTTTTGGGGTGTTCTGTGCAGGGCCAGGAGTTGGACTCCACAATCTTTGTGCGTCCCTTCCAACTCAGCAGATTCTGGGATTCTGTGATCCCTACCCAGTGCTAATAAACAGGACATCAAGGTGTGGCAAAGGTGCCTGTTTGCAGTAAAAAGGTGAATTGAGACAAGCTGAAAATCCATTTGTAAATGGTGAGGGGGAGAGAACTGCAGATCAATAAGTCAGTTTGCTGCCTCGCTGGATGAAAGCTCACAGTCGACTCGCCCTCAGAAATTAGCTGAGCTTTAATCCTTGATTCTCAGCCATCTGCCCTGGGAATTGACTGGAGCTGTTGGAAAAGCCTGAGCAGGTGTAGAGGAGGTGACAGATTAAGAGAACAGCAAGACGTAAAGAGGTTCTTCTGGAAACCGCCAGGAAGCAATTAGGATGCAGGAATGATTTATTTAAAAGCATTTAACCCAACAAGAGTGACACATGCTGTTTGCAACAAGGCTGCCCCCTGAAAAGGAAGCATTGCCTTGAAAAGCTTGGACATGAGGACCAGGAGACAAGCTGAGAACATGGAATATTAACAGAGTTTTACAGCCCGAGTAGTAGATGGAGAAAAGAAAAAATAAAAAAAAGAGGAGGAAAAGTCCTGAAAGAAACAACAACAAGAAAAAGAGTGAATAAAGTAAATGAGTTTTTAAACCTGAGTAATAAGAAGTAGCACCAGGCTTTCCAGGAGATAATTTTTGTTTATAATTAATCTAGGCACTCGTGTAGCCCATCATGTTATAATACATGAGAGCACTCCACGAGCAGTAATGACCTGCTGCAGTGAGGGAAGCCCTTT
The DNA here is from genome assembly GCA_026261815.1 of Monarcha castaneiventris obscurior. NCBI lineage: Eukaryota > Metazoa > Chordata > Aves > Passeriformes > Monarchidae > Monarcha > Monarcha castaneiventris. Next base: position 2,655,302 of record JAMPIT010000230.1, read on the forward strand.
GATAGCTCATTTCCAGACGTTTTCACCTCCAGGCCATGGACCAACCCCAGAGCAGCCTTAAGGAGTTTGTAGTCCTTACCTGAACATGAGGGTTTTGATTCAAGGAAACAGGGAGCAGAGATGGGAATTTAGGTCACCTTAATGTCTCTCTAGTGTCCTATTTTTAAGACTTTCCTTTAACTTTATGCCTTTCTTTCATAACGTGCAATTTCTGGATTGGCAGGTGCAGTCATACAGTTTGGCATCTGTATGGCAGAAAATGCAGTGTCAGAATTAAAGGACAAAGGGATATTTTTAAAAAGTAAAATGACAATAAAAGTCTGCTGGGAAAGGGTGGATGCTGAAAGGAATACCAAACCCATTACAAGCTTCCTTCTCCCAGCCGTATTTCAGAGTGCCAAAAGAAGTTCCATTATTTCAATTTATTTGTGAAGTCCCATTTCCCTGTAGGTTTTCCGGCTTGCATTTGGGGTAAAGACTGAATTTTGTTCTTTTTCAAATCAAGGGGAGAAACTTTTCTCTTCAGGCCTGGCTCTAAAAGACTGGACAGTGAAGAGGTCTTTGAGTGATCCTATCCTTGGCAGCAAAAGACAGGAGAAGCCAGGCTGGATTGAAAAGAGGCACCCAAAGCAATCCAAGCTCTCTTTCTTCTATTTTTATTTTTTTTTAAAGGCACAATTAGAGAGGGAGAGACAGGTGTTTCTGGGGCACACAAAAAGCAGTTTGAAAGCACCAGGAGCCTGCATTAGCTGGAACTGCTTATTTAAATAAGTGGCCAGAGCTTTCAGCTTGGCTGCTGTGCTTCCATTCAGATGTCTTTTTTTTTTTTTTTTTTTTTTGCCTTCTGTTCCCTCCCCTCTAATTTGAACAAGCAGGTTAATTTGATGAAATCCCTGGCTGCATAAAGCATATGCTGTTGCCCATAGCAGGAAGGAGGTCTCCCCTTCTCCCTGAGACAGACACTCACAGGGCATCGCTCTCAGATGTGTGCTGCAGCAGGCACTTAGGGGAGATTCTGGTTGGGTTTAGGGTTTATGTGATTATCCAAGGAGGATTTTTGCTGTTGCTCAGGCAGAATTCCTTGTTTTCAGGGCTCTGCTATTAATTCATCTCAGTGGTGTTCAGGGGTTAATTAAAACACGCAGTCTGTGCTGGGTAGTGCCTGCCTTGGAGTGGTGTTGCTCAGGTCTGTCTGCTTCCAGCTCAGTCCAGTGGATGCTCCCAGATTACCTAAAATCATGTCCTTTTAGGCTGGTGGGAAGGAATGAAAAAAAAAAAAGAAGAGAGGAGCAGCCTTTATTCCAGCTAAAACAGTTAATTCCAGTTTCTCCTTGCTTTAGGAATCTCCACCAGCTCTGGGTGAAACACTGCTCCCAAACTCTGTGCCCCTGACTCCCTGAAACTCCCCTCGGACTGGGAGTCTCTGGAGGCTGCTAATATGACATTAAAACATGTTCATGTAGGGAGGAACCCACTGCTGTTCTAAAGGCAATCAGTCCTTGGGAAAAAAACATCTATGATCTTCTGATTAAAGGCCTTTTTTCCTCTGTGTGCTGCATTATCACACTCCCTACTTTATAATTGTTTTTCTGCCACCTTAAACTTCTGTTCTGGTGGCTTTACTGGGTTTACGTTGGTTTACGTTGGTTTGCAACACTGATTGCTTAAGTCACTGTCAGATAATGAAGACACATAAAATTATTGTAGAATTTTATCTCTGTGTGTTCATGGTGAATAATTTAAATAGTGAGACAATGCTGCACATCTGTAACTGGTGAATGGCTGTGAGACCAGCGTGAGCACACTGGGAATTCAACACTGCTCTGGGTGCCACCTGGACACATACACAAGTCACATTTCTTACCTTAAGAGTGACAGAAATTCTGCAAAATAGTTGAAATTGTGACAAGAAAGTGGGAATTACTGAAAAAATATTCTGATTCCCAGACAAGACTGTCTTTGAAGTAGATTGTCAAAATTATTAAGGCATTCAGAAATTACTCTCATTAGAGTTATATTATATATGTTTTTATGTAATTTATACATCTGTCAATGAGGCTTACTGTTTATCAGAGATCCCTCCCTGTGTTCTAGCACTCTAAATTCATTGATTCTTCTTGATTTTGCCCTGGAAGCACATATGAATATCATCCAGACCCAAGCTAATGCCACCAAGACACATAGACACCAGGAGATTGGCTTTCAAAACACCAGCCACAGGTTTGTTACCCCCCATGGCTGGTATTTCTAGTGCCCAGTGCACCAGAATTAAAAGCTCTCATTTTTCCCTTAATCATGAGACTGAAAATGGCAACCATAAAAGATGTGGGGTTCATGTATCTCTCCCTCCTCCCAGCTCCAGGCACCTGTCACACAAATTATTGTAAAATCTGTATAGATATTTGTGGGAATGTAGAAATATGTGGGAATATAAAAATACAGGTCTATATATACACACAATATACTTATAGAAAAATAGATAAAACTATCTTGGGGCAAATAAAGTGAGGAACAGGGGCAAAAATCTTCTTTAAATGCCAGGATCAGAGAGAGCTCCACAGTCTCTGCCTGTCTTTGATAGCAAGAAGATTAATTGTTTAGGTAGGATCTACAAGGCTTTGCCAGGAGCCTGGGCTTTGCTGGGAAACTCTACCATTGAGCTGGGCAGTAAATGCTGACTCTTTTGGGGTTTCCACTCTTTTGGGCCAGGATAAATTTTGGGAAGTGTCTGACAGCACTGAGGCTGGGCTCTTGGCTGTGCTGAGATGATATGGGGAATGCAAAAGAGAAGAGCTGCCACGTGATTGACATCCTCGTCCATGGGTTTAGTGAGATGTGTCACAGGCTGTGGGGGCAGGATTGCACACACTGATTTATGAGGACCTCTCTCCCCCTTAGGGACCCTCATTGCTGGCCAGGTTGTGTATTGGACTTCAGGTTAGACAGAAAATTCTGGTGACAACGTTGTTCTGGGGACTTCAGGGGCACCAAAGGAGCAGCAAGTCAAGGGGATAAGGAACAGTCTAGACCTAACACAGGGAAACTATTCCCTGATTAAGTTAAATGGAAAGCTGTGAAATCTTCTTAGTAAGATCTAGCAAGTTCTGGAAAGACCTTCAAGGGAAGTGCTGGTAGCAGAGCAAATGGGAGCTGTGATAAATCTGCTTGGCTCAGAAGAAGTGCACAGGAGGATGAGGGATTCCACACCTTACCTGCAACCTGCTGTGTAAAAGGTGAAGTTGAGGTGAAAGCTCAAGGTCAACAGCAAATTGGGTGTTTTATGGGAAATGGTTCCCAGCAATAGTGACTCCTTAGGATTCACTTGCTCTCCACCATGTTACAGTGCTGCCTGGACTTCAGGAGTAGGTTTTTATGAAAAACCTTCAAAACTTTTGCAAGCAGGTATTGAAAAGATTAGAAATGTGTGTGTGACTTATTCTGAATCTGGAGGTTACATTGACCCTAGAGGTGTTTTCTGGGTGCCAGCACATTTTTGATTCTGAGCAGAGCATAAAGCAGAACTTTAGAGCAGCTCTGGGCTGCATAGCCTTGCAACAATAAAAAAAAAATAACAGAAATAGCTGACTTCACCTTTTGTTGTGACTATGTGGGGCAGTCAGCACCAATTTTGAAAACTGCTTGATTTTTTTCCTAAAAATAACCTTCCGGGTCACTTTTAATCAAGTCCAAATGGCCAAGTCCCTGCGTTAGTAATTCTCCTATAAATAAAATTTGACAGGGATACCTTCAAAACCAACATCCAAGCATTTAAACAAGTTCTCTCAAACTCTGCTCTGACTCCAGCCTTGTAAATCATTGCCAAATATCACACAGCTTCATGACCTAATCCTCTGCAGAGATATCTAATGCTGTGTAAATCTGTGTCAGGAGGACACCACCACCTGTGATGTGTTTCAGGGTGACATTTGTGGCACTCAAAAGACAACGGGAACCCACTCAGATCCAAAATCTGGTCTTGCAGGATTTGAACCAAAAACCTTCTGCCTTGGGAGAAAGGGCAGTTATAGGACACAAATCCAGGATGAGAGAGGAATCATGCAGATGCACCAACCAAAACAGTTTGAAGACCTTGATAAGATCTGACTTTCAGTCATCATGGGTGAAGCCAGCAAAGAAGGGTGTCGGGTACCCTGTATTTGATTAATTTTCATTTAAATATCTACATTCATTTTACAGATCAATGTTATAAATGAATGATCTTCCCCTGGTATGTGACTGTGTGGATCTCGGTTTCTATCTCCCAGCATACAGTCATTGAGCTGTTTTTCTTATACCTTCAGCCTTTCTGGATAGGAACCTCCAAGGCTTTGTGAGGTTAAGGCTGTTTTCTGCACTAAACTTTCCACCAAAGACAGAAATATGTACCACAGTTTTATTTCTATCATGATTTCTCTGTAATGGCAGTTATTTTACACTTTTAAGATGACTTAATTGAATGGCTTTAGTGTATAACTACAGTGCACATTTGTTTACTGCTGTTAGACAAATCCTCAGCCCTTTCTCATTATTTAGGCAACATTAAATTAGTGGGTAGAGTGAATAAAAGGGGGAGGATTTGAACTCTGTGTTAATGCAACTTCAGAGTACAGGATGTAAACCAGGCTGGTGAGAAACAAGGAAGGCAGGAAATGGGTTCATTGGTGAACTGAAGACAGTTTTTAAGTTAAACCCAGGTTTTCATCTTCAACTGTGAGCATTGGGTGAGCAGGATTTGGGTGAAAGGAGTATGTCAAACCTATGGCATTGCTTATGCAGAAATGATTTAGGCATCATGCTCAGGTCACAGGTTCAGGTCTGCTCTCCTAGAGATGGAAGCAAAGGCTTTGCAGGTGATTTTTACCTCCCCAATGTCTACGGGGCCTAAGACATCAGACCTTGAACCCAGTCTGCCTGTCTACTGTGATGTTCTTACAGGGCACTCACCACTAAAAGGAAGAAGTGTTTATTAAGCCCTTCCTTCCTCCCCAGCCACTGGGTCTGTGCACAGGAGGTGAGTCTGTGTCACACCTTGTTAAAGAGTGACAAGTTACAGGGTGACAGCCAGCCTCTGTGCCACTTAGTCATCTGCAGAGGTGGGCTGATTTATCCTGGCAGAAACCCCAGCTCAGGCTTGGTTTCTCTGAGACCTCCTGCCCTTAGTCACTCACATGCCACAATAAAGCCATCAGCAGGTAAATAATTTAACAAATTGAGCAAGTTTTTACAAAGGTGCTTAGTTGTGCAGACAGCACTGGTATGTAAATAAAAGCATATTCAGGAGAAAGGCTGCTCCATAGGGGACACTGGCTTGGGACTTAGGGGAGGCTGCTCTTACCCTGATTTATCCCAAACCTCATGGATGGTGCTGGGCTGGTCAGCCAGCGACGTGCTTCAGAGTAAAAATCATCCCATCCCAAAATTAAAAGGAAGGTTTTCTTCGAGATCTGTCAGTGTTCTTGGGGGTGCTGGAGTTTCCTTACACTAAGCACCTATTTTTTATAACATAGAGGAGCCTCTGCTTTTAGGCTTAGCTGCTATCTTGAAAATGGCAACAGCACCCACTCCTCACAGATGAGCTTTGCACACTCCCATTGGTGAGAGTGATATATCCAATGCTGTGATGAGTGGGACTGTGAAAATGGTAAGTAATAAGAAAACAAATTAAAAAGGAAGAAAAGAAACTGTGATAAACAATATACACAGATCTTTCCTTCTAAGAAAATGGTATTTTATAGTATGTGGTGATTAATTCTGGTTGGGGTTTTTTGTTGTTTTCGGGTTTTTTTTAATACATGCAGATTGGCGTGATACCTATGGTGTTGGAGAGCTGTTTGTTTTCACTCCTTGCTCAGTAAGATTTCAGGCTGTGAACATTGGTTTGAGCATGTAAAACCCCATCGCTCCCTGTGTTCATAATCTCCACTGCCACTCAGTTCATTCAGAATCCAGTCCTGAGCCTGACACCACCCACATTTCTGACCACCTGGGACACTACAAAAGCTCTGAGAACATGAAGAGCATGGGAACCCCTCCATGCTGCTTCCTGATTCAGGAAGTTTATTTCAAAGAAATAGTATTTGAAAGGTATGAACCTCAACACTGCACACCTGTCAAATTTCCATCTCCTTTAGAGACTGTGCAGAAACCAGAAAAAGTGAATTAGAGCAGAATGGAAGAGCCATGAACATCATTCTTTCATGGCCTGTGGTATAGTCAGGTCTGCCAGCAATGTAGACTTGTTTCTAATCACTTAGTTAAAGACTAGTGATTAAATGAAAATGCTAAAATCCTTTATCTCTGCTGAAAAGGGTTAGACGTGCTTTCTTCCAAATAGCTCTAAATTATAACACTTACATGTCTCATATTTTGGCTACTGGAAGATACACACACCTTGGGGAGTGCACAGAGAACAGCATGGCGTGGTGGGTCTGTAATGGTGATCTCCTTTCCCATCCACTTTGTGGAGGATCATCCTTTCTTCTGCATGGATCCAATGTAATGGCTCCCGTCTCAGACCTTCCTCCCCACTGTTCCACTAATCAGCTGTTTCTTTCCAGGGAGGATAGCCAGAAGAGAAGAAAAATGGCAGGACTGCTCTAACAGAGTAAATTTTTGCTTTGTGTCTCCATCCAGGTCTCTTTGATCAGCCTCGTTGCCAACACTCTTGGATACTCCGAGATGGGGCCCATCAAATCCCTCAGGACACTCCGGGCCCTGCGGCCGCTGAGGGCATTGTCACGGTTTGAAGGGATGAGGGTAAGAGGACACAGAGCACCCAGCAAAGCTCAGCTGTGGGGATCAATGTGTAACAGGGAATTGTACGTGGTTTTGTCAGCCAAAGGAAAGGAATGATAGTGCTTTATCAAAGCAACAAAGAAATCCCTCCTCGGTCTCGATTGCTGTTGTATCATTCCCTCTTTATCCTTGGGTGGATTTAATGATAAACTAATCCTGCTGCCTGACTTGTCATACTACACCTTAAAAAACCAGCTTTTTGGATGAGGAAGCATCTGGCTATCAATTACCTCTCAATTATAAGGTGTATCAGGGGAACAACCGAGCTAAAGTTTGCTCCCTGTTTTTGACACGCATTAAAATGAGACTGACTAGAAAGTTCTTAAGGACGTTTTCACTAATAATTAAAGCAAAAATTAGAAATGCTAAAGATAGGGAAATCAAATGAATGAATGATTTTTTTTCCTTTGAACAGATTGCAGTTTTAATGAGGAATTTCAGGATTAACATTAAAACCATGGATCTTGTGCTTGTTGCTCCATCTTGTGCATCCCTCTCTTTCTTTTCTGCATTCCTTTGCCACTGTCACTATATTCCCACAGCATACCTGTTTATTTGTTAAGCCTACCTGCTAACATGAATCAATTATTGTTTAGATAAGCGCTTCATTTAATTCCTCACACCATGCATGACTTGCATGTGGTGACAGCTGTGTTCTGTATGAGCTGAGGTTACTGCTAACCTTGTAGATTGCATAGCAGAGTAAATCAAATCTTTACAAAGATCCTGTGTCAAATTATACTGTTAATCCAAATCTCTCTGCTAGGCCAAGGAAAATGCTGCATATTTCACAGTGATGCATGTTCAGGGTAAAGCTTTCCTGTAGACAAAATTTTGGTTCGAATCACCAGTGACTAAATGTGTATTTCATGCACTGAGCTCCCAGCAATGAACTATTCTCATTGCAATGCGCTTACAGCAAGAGACTGAAAGCTCGAGAACCTAACAATTGAGATGAGCCAGGTAATATGGTGATACAGCAACTTAGGAAAACCCCATATCCATTCTTTTCCTCTTCTGTGGATGACCAGATCTGGCAATATGACTCTTTGTTCCAAAGATTTTGTGATTAGCTAAGTCATATTAGTTTTGTGGATAAAGATGAGGCAAGTATTGTTGCAGACCACCCCTGTGTTAGTACTAAGACAAAAAGATTCAAAAGGCTCTGCTCATCCAGGCATCCAAACCTGAATTGTTTTGTTCACCACAATATTTCCAGCAGTCAGGCAATATTTTGAAGGTAATTGACCAAATAAAAAAAACTGCAAAGTGCAAAGACACAAAGTGAGGTTGCGCTACTGACAATAATTAAAGCTCTAACTCCTGTCATCTGATGACCTCACTCCAAGTCATTATTAAACATTCACAAATGGAACTATTTCATCATTCAGTATTAGCAAAAGCAGTAATTTAGCTACCAGAGTGTTTTGTGCACAGATTCTCTCAAATCAGTTTAGATCTGGCTTACGAAGGCTTAGCTTTTACTGGTGGATTTACAAGCCCAAACAAAATTTAGCGTGTTCTAACTAACAATTGTTTACTCATGATTTCACATCAGTTTAACTGAACCGAATTCAAACCTGAATAGCAGTGGGGAGATGAGCCAAAAACATCAGAAAAGCATTAGTAGAATAGGGAAAAAATAACGTGAAAAACTCCTCATTTCTCTCTGAGACTAGCAAGAGGCTGGCTTGGTGAAGACCTTAACATGGATCAGCCCAGCAAATTTCCTCCCAACATGCTCATTCTTACAGGCCTCCAGTCCCTGAGTCAATATTTCCTTTTCTTTCCTGTGCCACTGCTGCAGCTGAAATATATTTATTCATTCTGAACTATCAGAGGTGGTGAATTAGCTTGTAAACCATGATAAAGTATAATTGAGAATACGTGCTATTGGAAAAGCAAATCATTTTAGTTTTAGTTTGTCTAACCACACTTAACAAGACTAGGGACAGTTAGACCTTTCATTATTAGGAGTTCATATGCTCCAAAATGCACAGGAAAATTGCCAGCGCATTGATGGATTAAATAATGATAATGTTGAGCAGCAAACACTGACAGCGAGAAAATAATAATAGTTTGCTCTGTTATAATGCTTTTTTCTCGAATATCTGAAACTTCTCTACAGGGCTAGAACAGGAGCAAGAAAGTTCTCATTTACTGCAGTAACAGACTTGTTTCATCTATGTTGTGCCTCAATTTTGGAAGCAATTTTGCCTGAGACAAAGGCACAGAGTAGCACTTGGGTGGCCAAGAGAACCTGCTGTCATCAGACCTCAGCTCTTTCCCTATCTTCAGTCTGGGACCTGTTGACACAAGTCTCAGCAGCTCCTATGCCATGAGAGGTCCATGGTTTCCTCCAAAATAAGGATGAACTGGTGCCATCCTGCCCCTCAGTCCCCCAAAAAAGACCCAGAAAGACCAGGATCCCACCTGACAGTTACTGTAGACCCAGGGGCTTTCCATGTATGAGCCCAGAATAAAGTTACTTAGATCTGCCTGTCCCAAATAATGACATCTCTCATGTCTCCTCATTTCTTGTCCATCAGGGAATTGTTTCAGAGGTGGCACTTCCCTGCAAGGGAGGCTATTTCAGTATTTTAGAAAGATGAGGGAGATGATGACAGACCATTTAATGTGAAAATGATACTGGGCGAAGTCATGGTGAGACTGCTACAAGATAAATGCAGGAGAGGAACAGCATAATTAATGCTTGTTAGCATGATTTCTTGTAAAACTGATATGGGCCTTTGATTTGATTACAAATTATGCTGATGACGGTAACTGTGCTGATACAGAATCCTTGGATTTCAGAGAGGAATCTGATACCACAGGACATTGTGTTGAAAACAGGAGCTTTGTACCAAGACAAGTAAACACGTTATAAAATGGTTGATGGATCTCAAAAAGTAATTGTGAACAGTGACCACACTGTAAATTTGGTGATGAGCATCTCAGGGTGAGGGATTGTTCAGAATGAGAACTATCTTTAATCCGTACTTTGACAGCATCTGGAAGAAAATATAAAATCTTTGCTGACAATACTCAAAATGAGTGTAAGTGAAATTACAGATAAGGGAATTATGCTGGCTGATCTGGATCACAGTGAAAAATAGATCTATTGTACAACACACATTTTAATAAAACCACATACATCGACTACCTCGGGAGGAGGAATGTAGGTCACTGTGGGGGATGTTTCTTGGAAAACAGCAGCTGAGAAGGACATAGGGATCAGCTTGACTGTTCAACAGGACACAAGCTTTTGGGCAGGTCTGACAAATGAGGTGACTGTTAGAATCCCTGAATATGGAAATAACCCAGCAAGCAGAGGGAGAGTGCAGTGCTGCAACACTGGAATTCCATGAAAGTGCTGGAAAGGGGGTTTTAAAAATGAGGAAGTCTCTGCAGGGTACTAGGAGTGTGATTGGAAATGTGAAAGAACCATGATAGCTACAACGAAGCTCTGATTTTTTAATTACCTGGAGCAATGTGCAGTGGTAAGTCACCCCCAGTGAGGATGGGAATGATAGGAGAAGACATCTAACAGCAGAGGCCTTGAGTTCAACAAATTCCACCTAAAAATGCAGCATCTGTTTCTAACACTGAGGACAAAGGGCACCAGGAACAGATTATCTAATAATACATTTTTTCCTCTGTTATTTGACATCATGACACTGTAAATTAGATGTCTTTGCAAAAGCTGTGCCTGAGCTTCACTGGGAGTTATGGTCTGGGCCTGAAATCACTGCGAGGAGGCTGATGGGCTCTCTCAGAGCAAAGGGAGGATTAACTCATCATGCAAGTCTATTTCTGGATTAAAAATCTGAATCAGCTTTGGCTGAGGAGGTTGTGAGATCAGAAGAGCTGGGGAGCAAACACAGTTTATGGATTGCACCACTCTGGTTAAAGCAGAGGATGGATCAGTTTCTAGGCTGTCCCTAAAGAAGTCACCTGGAAGGTGGCTTCACCTGTAAAAGTACTGATGGAAACCAACAGGTATGAAACCTTTTTTTATGCATGGATATGTATGTTGCTATTCCTAAGTGCAGCAGAAATTCATCCCTTTCCATGGGAAGCTTTTACTGCTGAACTTTCAACACGAATTTATGATAATAACCTGCTTTTATGTATCCAGGTCTTCCTCTCACTTGCCTCAGTGCAAAACAAGAATGCTTCCACCAGAAAAAAATGGCATCACACTGGTGTAAGAGCAGAAGCAGTGAGGAAAGAATGAGCCCCCCTCTTAATAATTCATTCAGAGAGGTGTTGCAGGATTTGGTCCAGCCTCATGTCGTGTTTTGTTATCTACAGGCCATTGAACATAAGTCAGCAGAAGGAAAAAAGCAGGATGTGGGCATGGCCCTCAGTTGTACTGCTGAAACCTGGCTGGCTGTGTCCTGTCACTGGGAGCTGTGCTCAGCAGCACATGGAACACAGTGCATGTTGTGCTGGCATGGGTTAAAACTGAACAAAAATATTGTTGTGCAGAGAAGCAAATGAAAACTACTTTGACAAGAGCCAAGGCTATATCCAAACAAGCCCTTGATTTGGAAATTATTTGGCATTTTGGTTAACATGGTGAATTTGGTCTAAAAATGATGAGGTTAGAAATTGATTGACATCCAAAACTGGAAGATAAAATTAGCAAACAAAAAAAAAAACCCCAAGAAAAGTCATCAGGAATGGGCCTATACAGAAAAACAAAACAAAACAATTGGTCAAACAGCTTTTCCTGTGTGAAAATCAGCTTCATTCATAAATGCACAAAATATAAATCTGAGTTTTGGAAGATCTACATAATTTTGTATTGTGTACTGTAGAGGAAGCTGCTGCTATACATGCATGAAAACCATTTCACTCCTCCGGGTATTTTTCTTCCACAGCAATGCAAAAATGATGGAGAAGTGAATGTTGCGTTATTAGCTTGTCAGAAAATTGGACACTAACACAAGAGAAAAGAAGAGCTGACATTTTCCGTAATCAAATTCACCAGTTGAATAAAGTTTAATTTTTATGGATCAATATCACCTTGTCTCAGTTTCAGAAATGTAGATGGAGAAGAAGAGCTGAGTGGTCACCTATCAGATTTTAATCTCCAAAGCATGAGACAGGGATGGAGACAAATTCATGTTGTGGGGCTGGTGTCTGCAGCTATCTGGGAAGCAGCATTGCCTGGACCATGCAAAGGCAGCATCTCCAAAGGCTCTGACATGGAGAAACTGGGCTGGCACAGGAAGGGGGAAACTACATTTTGTGAAGGAGTTCTTCCCTCAGGAAATGTCTTGCATGGTGTGACTCTTGGGGTGCCCTGTGCAGGATTGGGAGTTGGACTCAATGATTCTTATGGGATCCTTCCAGCTCAGGATATTCTGTGATTCTCTGTTTCTTTAGTGTAAGATTTGATGTGCAGAGGTGCCTTAACCACGTTCAACCACAACAGTGCTCAAAACAGTAAATGATGTGTACCTTGCCTGGTTGATGCAGTGGTATTACAGTGCTGCATTCAAACCTGGCAGCTGTAGAGGGTCTGTGGATGGTCCAACCTTTGTTTTTCTGTTTGGCTTCAGAATGGTGTCCATTTCCAGTGCCATTGTTCACACACCTTAAAAGCTCCTTCTGTTTTTCATTTTAATGTATGATTTTATGTGGGGGTTTACAGCCCTTCCTGGGTTAATGTGTAGGAATTTTACAGCATAGCAGAGGAAAGAAAATAATGATTTTTTTTTTTTGTTACATTATAATGATTTCACTGTTTTAATCATGCATAGTGATCAGATAGGGGAAACTAGCTCAGTACAGTATGTCTCAATCTATTATTATTTAATTAAGCAAAATTTATTGCAGCTGCAGTTCACAACCCACTGGCTACAGAGGCCTGAGTGTAGTCAAAGACTTCAGAAATCTTTTTTACTCTATTTAGAGCCACTGTAGTGCGCCCCAGCCATTTCCAATTAATCACATTATTATGATAGTTTGACTGAAGTGTGCTATCCAGAAAGATTTGAGCGGTCAAGATGACATCTGAATTCAGAGATTCCTCTTGAGAAAAACATCATCCCTTGAATGGGATGCCAACAGATTTGTTCTTTGATTACCAAAGGGAAAACAACAGTCATGTGTGAAGCCTATGGAGGTGGTCTGGCTCCTGAGGTGGTGTCAGTGCTTATCCACCTGAACCACGTGAGGGTTCAGACTCATTAATCAAGGGTGCAAAACAGCTTGTTAGCAAAGTGTCCATACAGGTGCTGACATTAATTCTGTTTTCCCTTTCCTGTTTCCCCCCAAGGTTGTGGTCAATGCCCTTGTGGGAGCCATCCCTTCCATCATGAATGTTCTGCTCGTCTGCCTCATCTTCTGGCTCATCTTCAGCATCATGGGAGTGAACCTCTTTGCTGGGAAGTTTGGGAAGTGCATCAATAAGACAGAAGGAGATATGCCTTTGGACTCTAAAATTATTAACAACATGAGTGACTGTATACTTTACAACGTGTCGGGCACATTTTACTGGACAAAAGTTAAAGTTAACTTCGATAATGTTGGTGCTGGGTACCTGGCTCTGCTACAAGTGGTAAGTGTGGCCACCAGAAACCAATGGGCAAATGTTGCTTGTTCTCACTGAAACCATCAGTTTAAAAGCTCAGGTTAACCTCTGGGCTTTTCTGAGTTTTTCAGCCTTACCCAAGGCAATGCCTTTCCTCAAGTGTAAATAAATCATATTTTGCATATTAACTTGGCCTAGAGATATTATGGCAGTTTATGGTTTTAATTTGAGTTTCTCCTGCATCACTTATACAGTTCTCTGGGAGGTGATTGGACTATTGAGGTGAAGCAAAGACTATTTTGTCAATATTGTAATCCAGAGCGAAGTTCAGTTCCAGAAAAGAAAGCTATGGTCCAGGAAGGACTGTTCGTGCAGACAGAGTGCACCAGCCTTCCTGAACAGCCTGGGATTTCACTATGTCCTGCCGGGAAAAAAAGGAAGTTGTAGTGCCTTCAGTTTCCCAACAGAGGTTACCACATAAAGCTGTAGCCTTAATTTATGGCCCTCTGTTCACTCTCCATTTTTCAGAAGGACACTGGTGCCTCTCTTTCTGGTTCCTCACCTTGTGTCCACTTGCTAAAATCGTGAGTCAGATTGAATCTAGCTATGGGTCATGGTGGGGATCAGATTGCTGACACCGCCCCCCCCCCCAGCCCAGCCTCTCTGGGAAGGTGGCAAGAGCATAGCTGAAAAAATACTTTTGGGGTTCAAAGATGATGGCAATATTTGAGCTATAAAGGCAGAAGGAAGCCACTGCTACAACTTTTTTCACCATCAAATGTAAAATATTGATGAATGGGTTGTATGCACTGAGATTCACTGTGTTTTGACACAGGACAACTTAATGGATAGAGCCACAGGAGACTCCAGCTTTTCCAGGCTCTGCTGCTGGACTGCTGGGTGATTTCAGGCAAAGTGCTTTGTGTTGCAATTCCACAGGGCCCCCATGTAAAGTAGTGGTTATGGTGCTTATTTCCATTGTTCCTAATTAGCTCTGGAGCCAAATGATGACAGGGGCTGGATGTGCACTTGGAGTTGTGTGTTGCATTTTTTGCATGCAGAGTTATAAATAAGCTCCTTGCTACATCTTTGGGCAGGGAAGTTTCTTTCTTGAAATGCCTGTGATGGAATTCCTCGATTCTGGGATAAAAAACTGTGTGCTGGGAGCTCAATTCATTTCTCACATACAGAATCCACCCTTTGCAATGCAGCAGGGTATTGCCCTGTGCTCCCTCCAAAGAGGCATGAGCCTCCCACAGGTCCCCATGGCATCTGTCAGCCCCTCTCCTTCCTAGGAAGCACATTTGTTTTTCCCAGATCTGGTTTTCTCTGCCACAGATGCATGGAACAGCTCCATGAAGCAATTTTCCTTTCTTGTAGAAATCCTTGTTCTTATGTGTGCTGTTCCTGGTACACAAACACTTGAGCTTGAGGTCTTCTGTTCTGACCACTGTCCATTCAGTCTTTGCTTTCACACCCTCTGGAAAGCAGAAACATTGGAATGGGCACAAGCACTTTTAGTTCTTTCCATGACATGAAATTGCTGAGAGCAATAACTTTTATCTGTGGCATGTAATTATGATATTCAGCTCAGCCATGTAGGGTAGATCGTTTTGCTTTGAACATCTTTAATTAGATTTTCTGTTCTATATAGTGTTTTCTTTGTCTTTCATTTAAACATTCAATCTAGCTGAGTTTAAAATATTGTGTCTTACCTGAAGTTTCTTAGTTCCTCTGATTACGTAACAAATTCCTACTTTTTTTGGGGAAAAACCCTCAATCAGAGTAGTAGCTATTCTTTCACCATTTCTTTTATAAGACTCACGCTCCAGCTTTTTGAGAATGTTAACTTTTCGTAAGTGGACATTTCCTAAGGAATATCCTGAAGCAGTCTTTTCTAGTCCCTTCTGTTGGGATCAGTGGTGGCAGAAGAAACATAACTGGTTGTAAGGTGGATCTCAGCACACATTTTTAGGGGAACAGGCTAATACTGCTCTTTTTCAGCTGAAAACGGTTTTGATGGCCGTGCAAGTTTCTTTCAAACCTGTGATCCTCTATTGGGTAGGAAAGAAATAGTTTTTCCAGATGCAAAAGTACAAAAGAAGTGTTATAAACCGAGGCCTGGTCAGGCTGAACAAACTGATTTTAGCAGGAAACAAGCTCCGTTTGTATGGCAGGTGGCAGCTCCTTCTTTGCAGAGGAAGAGCAGGAGCCAGATTCCATCAGGGAATTGATTTTGGCTTTAATCCTGCACCTGGAGCTCTTATGTCCACTGCTAACCACAGGCAACAAAGTGAAAAGGTGACACACACAGAGAAGGAGCCCAAACATCTGGATCTCCTTTGCCAGGAGTGTCGATTACAGGTGACCCTTGCCAAATATTCTCCATAAGGGGTCACATTTCATGAGCCAACCCCCGTGGGAAATGCAGGGGCCCAGCTGACAGCCCAGCTCTCCTAGAGAGACAGACACCTCTGTGCATCCCTGTGCACAGCAGGGCAACGAGGAGATAAGAATTTGGGTTACAACCCTCCAGGATCCAAAACATGAGCGTTTAAGTGAGACTTGTCTTTTGACTGCTGACATTTTCAGCTTCCACAGCACAAATCCGAGTGACTCTGAAGTTCCTTTGGTATGCCTGAGTGTCTGGAAATCCAAATGGAAATGCGGAAAACAAATCTGCTTGATGTTCTGTCTTCTTCAGCAGCATATTTGAAAGAAATGGAAGTTGCTGCTATGGAAACTTTAGGACATACTTCTATCCAGAGGCAAGCTTTCTGAAAATGTAATTGAGAACTGCATGAAAGTTGCCCCAATTATCTTCTGCTCTTTTTCTACCTTGATTGGGATCCATCATGTTGTCCTGAAGACACCACTTTGAGTTAATGAGCCTGAGAAAAGATTCATGTGAAGACAAGTGTCAAGCTCCTCCAACTAGCAAACAGGCTGTCCCAAAACAGGTTACTAAAGTGAAGGAGGTAACTAATATGCTCACTCTTCAAGCAAGAGGAGGAAGGAAAAGATTGTTCATGGGAAGGAAGAGACCTTTATTATCACAACTTTTTGGCTTGCAAGAAGGATGATTCACTTTCCTGGTGATTTAACACTCCTAAAACCCTAATCTATCAGAAAGAAGGTTTTGCTACAACACAGTGCTTCAGTAATACTGTTCCTGTATGCCCAATTGGCTTGAAGTATCACATCACCTATGTTCTATAAATCGGTATTTGAGCTGATCAAAGAAATATCTTCTTTGCATTTCCCTCACAGAATCCCCACCTTCTACCCTGTGATCACCTCCACACGTTTTTTGCAGTGTATTTTGAGATTTCAGCCATCTACTGAAGAATATCCAGGAAATGAGTGGTCTTTATGCAGCATCTGGCTCGTTTGGAAAAGCTCTTCTTAGACAGAATGGACTTAGACTGAATATGTCCAACTTATCATCGAATATGTCCCATTAACTCTTTGTCACTTTGGGATTCTAGATAAGGAATGGGGAGATAACAGAAGCACTCCTAGACCAGCACAGTGAGCAGAAGCTGCAGAGTTAAAGCAACCCCTCATGCCGGATTTGATGTCCTGACTGAGCCCATAAATCAGACACAAAACGGTCATGAGGCAGTGGTGTGTGTCTAAAGTTACTGAGTTACACGATCTCCTGCACTTCTGTAAACTGCAATGCCTGGTTTTACTGCCACTGTGGATGCAAAATGTGCAAAAAAAAACCCCCTGGTTTAGCTTTCAGAAATATCTCTCATCAACAGTAATGCCCAAAGAAACATTCCAGCAATGTGAAGACCAGTGTTTCAGCCATCAAAAGCAGACATTTTTATTGTACAATTTCCTTTTCTAGGAAAAAAAAACAGAAAGAGAAAGAGACAAAAGAAAGAGAAAGAGAAAAAAAAAGAAAAAGAAAAAAAGAAAAAGAAAAAAAGAAAAAGAAAAAAAGAAAAAGAAAAAAGAAAAAGAAAAAAAGAAAAAGAAAAAAAGAAAAAGAAAAAAAGAAAAAGAAAAAAAGAAAAAGAAAAAAAAGAAAAAGAAAAAAAGAAAAAAGAGAAAAACTGAAAAAGAACTAAACCCCAAAAGCTTACAGATTTAAAGACTTGCTTTACTTTAAGGCTCTATTTGGTTTGAGGGCACGCAGTGCCACCCCACCTATCCTCCTCCCCACCTATCCTCCTCCCCACTAATTTGCTGCATTGCAGCTCTAACCACCAGTGAAATAATGAAATGTAATCCCATCCCAGGATGAGTTTATCGGTAGATAATCTCATCACATGACAGTTTCAGTAGAAAATGGTGCTTCTCTGGATAGCTTCCAGGCAGGATAATATCACAAACACTCCCATGAAGATTTTGTCACTTCCTTATCCAGAGTGTAAGTGGTTACTAATTCCAGATAAATAATTTCTTTCCTCAGTGTTATATTTCTTTCATTCTCAGTATCTTTTACCCTCTGCAGTTGAAGTGTCCAGGGAAGCTTTCCAGACACCCCACAGATTTTTAATTCTCTTGCTTCTGGACAACTGGAGGAAACAGAAAATCACAGCACTTCATTCTCTTAATATTTATTTTTGTCGGATCACTTCATCATCCTTTATCACTATAACCACTGTGCCTTGCAGGAGAGTCTCTCATGTCTCTGGTACACGTTGAGGGGTAAAATAGCTGCTCAAGAGAAAAGATTTCCTCCCAAGTGGGAGAAAAGTACAGGCTATGATCATATCATTTTGTGCCACAGGGAAAGGATTTCTTGTTTCATCTCGGCCACCCTTCCTGAACAGCACTTTGAGCTGAAAGCTCTAATGGCACCAGAAAGTCTTTCATCAGATTAGAAAGAGAACGGCAAAAAAGGAAAATATTAGAATATTTAAGGAGTATCAGCATGACAAGTTCAAATAATTATTTGTTTTAATAAAACTGCTGATCGTTCCTGTAGGTGCTTTTCATGTAAAGTGGTTTTTAACACACAGCACCATGGAAGAGATTTTCCAAAGGGTTCTGATTTGGGGGAGTGGGCTAATCTCCTTCAAGCAGTAGATAAGAATAGGTGCAACCTTTCAAACACTATTTTAGTGAAAGTATGCTTTCATGAGAAATATCATTGATCTCCTTTGGCTCAGTAGCATTCAGAAGGAATTGGGAAGGCAGAATTACCTCCAGGACTTAATATAATAATAGAGAGTTCTAAAACCACTGAATGTACCCACCTCAGCCCAGCTGCCTGGGTTTCTCTTGGTAACCTCTGGCCAAATTCCTACGGGCTTTATCTGGAACTGTATGCCTACACAATAGGGCAAAATCCAACTTCAGTGACAGCAGGATGTAAAAAAATTATTGGGTGTGGGTCCTGCATGCATGCCAGTGTAATTCTGATTAAATCAATAAATCTAAAAATGCCTCATTTTCTGCTCACACTGACTTAGATTCAGGGTGAGTCTAAATGGGTGAGAAGTCAAATGAGAAACAACCCTTGAGAACCCATCTAAAGGCAGTGGGGCTTAGGCCAGTCAGTTCTAATGCTGGGTGTGCTTGGCATCAGGCTGTGTCTAATAAAAGGCACATAATGAGCTCAAAGAGTCGTGGGTTTGCTACAGAATAGTAAAAAATCAGTTCATGTGTTTCTCCTAGGAGTGCTGTCACTGCCCTTTCTGCACAGAAGGTTCCAGTAAGAGACACTGACTTCTGTGGAATCCTTCCTTCTTTAAAAAATTATTAAAAAAAAAAAAAAAACACTTGACTTCATAAAGCTTAATAAAAGAAAATCTGAACAGTGAAGCAGATTGAGTTTCCAGGGCCAGGCTCACAGCAGGTGTTGATTGCCTTTGCTTATTTCAAGTCAGCTGTGATTTATGCAACTCCCTGGGCTTTAATATTGTTGTGATTTGCCCTGGTTTAGAAAAGGGCAGAACCCAAGCTTCAGCAGGATATGAATGGGATCCAGCTAACCTGGTCCAAGGCTTGTGCAGGACAACATTCTTTAATGTTATGTGCAGCCGTATCTCTTCATTACTTGAAATTTTTAAGGTCAAAACTTCCAAAGATTTAATTGTCATGTTTTCTCTCCTTCTTAAAATCTCTTCTAAAAACCTCTCTTTTTTCTGCACTCTGCAAGTGCAGAAAATCAAAAAACATAAATGAGAAAATCCAGGAGAAAAGCATTCTGGAATGTATTTAAATATCTAAATGAGCATAAATTCAAGGATACATATTAGATTGCAAGGCAGGCAATGTATTAATTGTGAAGCACATGCTCAACATTGCATTTAGAAATTCCATCAGGGAGATTGATATCATTTGAGGATGTACTTATTTAATATCCTTATGTCTTATGTGGGATTTTTTTCAGGCCACATTTAAAGGCTGGATGGATATCATGTATGCAGCAGTGGATTCAAGAGAGGTAAGTCTCTGCAAGGAAATAAATCATTTCCTTTTCCATTGCCTTTTGCAGCACATTACTGCCTTTTACAGCTTAACAACAAACACAACAAAATAAAATACATGCAGGTTGCCAGTCCCTGTGTTACTGTGGCTGGGACGGTTGCAGACCCTCATTGTAGCTGTACTGAGGCATGATGACCCTGAAATTAAAGCACATGTAGCCTGTAGTCCTACACAACTGATTGATCTGTTCCTACTGCAGAACTCCCAGCGCAGAGAGGCACCACCAGAGTGAGTCTGAGTCTACCAAAGACCTAAACTGTCCTGTCTGTTTCTTCCCCTCTTTTTGTTTACTGCCATATTTTCCAACTTCTGATGATAACATGTCTTTGAAAGTGCTGGGTTTAAATTGAATTCCCCTGTGAGACAAATACTTAACCCTCCCTATACCCTCACCTTGAGCAAGTGTCTTTTCTGCATCTAGCAGCTCCACTGAAGGTGTGTGGAGAAGCTCCTGGCAGACAAAGAGGGTAGTGTGAACTTCCAGCTCTGACTTGAGATGTGGTAGTGACTGGTGACAGCTCAGTTCTTACCTGCATCCTGTTGAGCTTCCAGGTTTCATTAAACAAAAACCAATGAAAAAAGCATTTCCCTTGCTACACCGTGTGTGGTTTGCTTATCTTTTTACTGGAAGATCTAGAGTATTCTTTTCTTCTTTTAATTATATTGGAGGAACAAGTTTGCACTTATTGTTAATTTTGAGGCAGCTGTCTGGTACTAGTAGTTTGACAGGCTGAAGTTAGGGCAAAAGTTGAGGCATAAGGGGTGGGAAAACTTCATGGCACCATAGGGGCAGAGGAGTACCTTGGCTCATGATGTGTATCATAGCTCATGATGAGTATCATAGCTCATGATGATGATTTATTCTGGTACTACATGTACACATGTATCCTCCCTGCTTCTGAATGAAACTCATGGACTACCCACAAGAAAATATGGCATTTAGGGAATGCAAGCTCCTGGCACCTTGTTTAAATATGGAGATGATGGGGCAAATCTGAGCACTATTACCAAACATGGGAGAGGTGACTTGAGGTTATTAGACTGTGTTGCTCAGTTCTCCAGCAAGAGACCTTATTCCATTCCACCCCTCATTTAAAAAAAAAAAAGTCCTTAAGAATGCAGTGTTTTTCAGTAAGATTCAATTATACTGCAATCATACTTCTGTTTTATTATAGGTACCATTAGTTCATATAGACATTAAGATAATCAGAAAATTGATTCTTTTCCCCTTCTGGGTTCAGACTGAGAACATTTTGTAGGATTTATTCTGGAGTTGCACTTTCTGGAGCAGTGTGATCTCTGTGAGAGTGAATGTTGCCGAAATGACCGTGGCATTGCAGATACCAATAGTAAACTTAAGAGACTGAGGAGAGCTGATTCTGCTCACAGGAGTTACAGTATTTTTCTCATGTTTCATAAATTTTATTTCCAATGGACAGCTTTGTTTTGACTGCATCAATATTTTGATGTGTGCAGAGGTGGTGTCATTTTCACATTTTCCCTTTTCCTTTGCAGTACGAGGAGCAGCCTCAATGGGAAAGTAATTTATACATGTACCTTTACTTTGTGATTTTCATCATCTTCGGGTCTTTCTTCACATTGAACCTCTTCATCGGTGTCATCATTGACAATTTTAACCAACAAAAGAAAAAGATAAGTAGTGCATATGCTACATATCATCTTGTGATTGCTGCAGGGACCAAGCTAAGGAATGGACTTATCAGAAATGGCTTTGTCACAGTAGCCTTGAGATAAGCAGTGGCAGAGCAGGTGCAGAAACCACCTTGCAGGACTTTTACAAAGGCACAGCTGTAGCAGTCCCTAGTGTCCCTAGGGTATGAGCATCCTGAAAATATAGGATGAGGGACACATTCCCCACAGAATGCAGCAAAGCAGCTCCAGGCAGAGGGGATCTCTGACCCAGAGCTGGACACAGGGGCACAGACTGGTCCTGTGTGCACAAACACCACTGTCCCTCGGAGCAGTCCAACCTGATGAAAACTACATTAAAAGGGAAATAAATTAGAAGAGGATTCTGCCTTGAGCTTTGGAGGAGGGCAGAGGGGAGCTCTCTTCATCAAAAGTAATAGTGTTGTTCTCACCCTATACTTAGGTGGCCAGGACATCTTTATGACAGAAGAACAAAAAAAGTATTATAATGCAATGAAAAAGCTGGGATCTAAGAAACCTCAAAAGCCAATCCCAAGGCCACTGGTAAGAATGGCATAATTCAGTTGAACTTTGTGTAATAGCTGAATGTTTATTTACTAGAATAAGCACCCTTCAACTCTCCGGCGTAGGAAGGTTTATTGCTCCCAGATGAAAGGCACTTAGTAATTACATGTTTTGATTTTGGACAATATTTGCAAATCCGGTGACCTGTGGTACAAAATTCCCACTGTTCTGCAGCACTGACTAACATTGCAATTTACATGTGCCATTTACATATGCCAGTGGCCACCTGCCTGCACTGAATAAATTCGTGGCCAGTGTCTTGCTTACAGTAGTTTCAAAAAGCATTAGGAGCAAATGGGTTTGAAAACTCCATCAAAATCGTCACCCTTAAGTTTATGAAGTTCCAATCACATGCAGTATATTTTCTGTTTTCCTCTACTTTCTGATCAATCAGGAGACAATTAAATCATCATTTTTACATGGCTCAGATTTCCTAACTAAACCTTATCCCTTCCCCCAGAACAAATACCAAGGTTTTATTTTCGATGTCGTCTCAAAACAAGCCTTCGATGTCTCCATCATGATCCTCATCTGCCTTAACATGGTTACCATGATGGTGGAAACGGATGACCAAAGTCAAGAAAAAGTGAACATCCTCCATAAAATCAACATGCTTTTTGTTGCCATCTTCACTGGGGAGTGCATCTTCAAAATGCTGGCTCTGCGACACTACTACTTCACCAACGGCTGGAACATATTTGACTTTGTGGTCGTGATTCTGTCCATCGTAGGTAGGTGACCCTGGATTTTCACCCAGACTCCAAAGTTAGAAAGGGAGGCGTAAAATTAATTGACAGCGTTAAAGGGTTTGTGCAATAATATACACTTTCAATTCAGAGAATTGAATCCTAAACACAATTTTAATATGTAGTTACAATCTAACATACCCCCGCCTAACAATAACTGGTGTGATCAGCAAAATTAGGAGGTTTATCAAACCATACACTTAATGGTTTATGGTGATGAAACACCACCTGGCCACCACATACACTTAACACCAGTTCTGTCTAACAGCCAATGACAGAGAAGTAAAAAAGCCACATGACAAGTGCACATGTGGATTGTTATTGCTTTGCTATTTGCTTTTTATTACAGACGTTTGAAATAGTCCTTCAGGGCAGGTTTGGGCAATGCAGTGAGTTTGACTTTTCTCAGCCCTGTTGTCACTAGAGCTCCACACCTTCATATATCCAAGGGATGAAACTGAAAGACACAGTTTTATTGTTAGTTTGTGCCATTTGCTGTTCTGCAGCCCCAAATAGAGATGTGTATTAGAGGATAAAGAAGTGCAGGTCAAATGAATCCAAAATCCTGCCAAAAGAGTTTTCATTAAAGTTGGAAGTAAAGCAGCAACTGGAAGATGCTCAACTGATCCAGTGAGCAACAGGAGCTCAGATATTCAACTCTTGCAAAAAACTTTGCATTTTGAGGGAGGGAATAGGTGAATGAGAAAGTGTCACGTTGGGCCAACAGAGACGTCTCATTGCCTGATGCTCCTGCTGCTCTGAACACCCTGTAGGGGACTGGGGAACCTGCAAGATCCTAATGCAGACCTCTGGTGCTCAGAGACCCACCTGTGCTTTGGGGGCATTGAACAGCCTGGATTTCACAGTTTTGGGTCACCCAGGGAGCGTCACTGCCACACAGCTGGCACCAGAGCCTTGAGGTTGGATGCTCTGGATATGCCCATAGCAGGCAGTTAACCAGAGCTGTCATGCTGCTCACAATGCTGGCCCATGATCAGCCAGGTTGTTTCAGTGTCAGAGGCCTTGGGCCATCCCACAGAGACCTTTTCCTGTAGGGGACAGGAGCTCAGCACAGCTCAGTGCAGACAAACTTTCTAGACCAAGTGCTCTGTTCCTGAGGGTAGAGTTTAGTACAGGGGTGCAAGCTCGGTTCCTTGCCAGTACAGCCTTAGCCTTTAGTCCCCTTCCAGCCCATCAGGGAAACTGGAAAAATGGATAAGCAAGCAACCAACCAAGTGGATACACAGTAGAAACCTGCACTGTTTCTGGTGGTGGCTTAAAAAAACCAGACCCAGCCCATCAGCATCTCTGACTTACTATTTTACAGACAAAAATATTGTCGTATCAGACAAATTCTGACCATCTGCACTCAAATTTCTCAGGTGGGTCTTGGCCAAAGCTGCAGTTATCTGTGTCTTGAGTTGATGTTGGTTTCTCATTACCAAAAGAAAATCTTTCCCTTAATAAAACTGCCACTAGCATTCTTTGCTTAGAGCCTCACAACTTTTTATGGATTAAATGGACATTAAAGACCAACAATGCCTTTCCCTTTATTGTGGGCCTTCCAATCTGGGCAAATTTCCACTTATTTTCTCAATAATCCTGACTGATTGCTTTAAAGGAAAGCCTGGGATTATTTCCCGTGCACTAACTCACTGTTTGTCTCTTTTCTTTCCAAGGCACCGTACTTTCTGACATCATCCAGAAATATTTCTTCTCTCCCACACTCTTCAGAGTCATTCGTTTGGCTCGGATTGGCCGGATCCTGAGACTCATCCGGGGAGCCAAAGGAATTAGAACTCTCCTGTTTGCCTTAATGATGTCCCTACCTGCTCTGTTCAACATTGGCCTCTTGCTGTTTCTGGTCATGTTCATTTATGCCATTTTTGGCATGGCTAACTTTGCCTATGTGAAGAAGGAGCATGGGATTGATGACATGTTCAACTTCCAAACCTTTGCTAACAGCATGCTCTGTCTCTTCCAAATCACCACATCAGCTGGCTGGGATGGTCTTCTCAACCCTATTTTAAACACCGGACCACCATATTGTGACCCAAACCTTCCCAATGCAAATGGCTCAAAGGGAGACTGTGGGAGCCCTGCCGTAGGGATTTTATTCTTTGTTACATATATCATTATATCATTTCTCATTGTTGTAAACATGTATATAGCCATTATTTTAGAGAACTTCAGTGTAGCTACTGAGGAAAGTACAGAGCCTCTAAGCGAGGATGATTTTGATATGTTCTATGAAATCTGGGAGAAGTTTGACCCTGAAGCCACTCAGTTTATTGAGTATTCTGCACTTTCAGACTTTGCAGACGCGCTGTCAGAACCTTTGCGCATAGCAAAACCAAACAAAATCAAACTCATAGCGATGGACCTACCCATGGTCAGTGGAGACAGGATCCATTGCTTGGATATTTTGTTTGCTTTTACAAAAAGGGTGCTAGGAGAATCTGGAGAGATGGATGCCCTTAAAATACAGATGGAAGAAAAGTTCATGGCGGCGAATCCATCTAAGATCTCTTACGAGCCGATTACAACAACTCTGAGGCGGAAGCAAGAAGAGGTCTCTGCCATCGTCATCCAGAGGGCCTACAGGAGACATTTGTTCCGGCGCTCCATGAAGCAGGCATCCTACTTGTACCGGCACAGAACTTTGGAAAGCAGCATCCTGGAGGACGATGCGCCCGAGAAGGAGGGTCTCATTGCGTTCATGATGAACGAAAACTATGGCAGGCCAATAGACAAATCAGAAACTCTGTCCTCCACCTCTTTCCCTCCATCCTACGACAGCGTCACCAGAGGCACGAGTGAAAACCTCCAGCTGAAGATAACGGACCTGAGCAAAAGCGATGAGGCTATAGATTGTCTTCTCTCACCCGACAAGGATAAAGAATCAATTGTTTAAATGTTTGTTTAGAATGCTTTAAAACATTGTTTACAGAATGTAATGCTGTAACTACACAACGATTGAAGCAGCCTTCTTATTAAAAATTAGTTGCAAAAGAAACAATGGAGTTTTTACCCTTAACTACAGGAGTCTAATAAGTCATATAACCTTTGACCCTGCTCTTTTTGACTTGGCTCAATATTTATATTTATATATGCACAGGAAGATTCTCTGCAGGGTCATAGCTGTTATATCAATGGTGTGAATAAGAATAGGCTAGACTGTAAAACAGTAAACACAGTGTATATCTATCCACAGATAAAGCCTGGCTGTATACATTCATTTAAGGTCTTACTCATATTAGTGTGTTTACTTATGGCGATGTATGACCTTGCATTCTAAAAAGAAAAAAAAAAATCACAGCTGCTGTAGCAAAATGTAACACTTACTGTATATGTTGTGAATGGTCTTTCATAAATTTATTATATTTGATATTTTTTTACTTAAAAAAAGAAAAAGTCTCTTTTTCCATGGAGATTAATGATCCTTACACTCTTCATGATGAACTCTGAGTCAAGGTAATAGGAACTTGCGGGATCCCCATCGCTTGAAGAGGAAAGTTGTTGCAAATTGAAGTATCAAATTAGCAACATTTAAACTGTTGATTACACTAAGCCCTCCCTCTTGGGACTTGCAACTGCACATCAGCAGAAACACATGAAAAAAAAAACAGAGAAGCAAATGATGTCAAAATAATGAGAGAAATGGCTTGTTCACTCCTTCAGGAAACTAGACAATAATGGATTCTGTTTGTAAAACTGTTAATAAAAGCACTAATTTTTTAGTATGTTTCAAGAATCTGCTTTGAAATCCGCAATCAAACTCGCCATAGAAGTAGCGCATCACTTTGTGTGTAGTGATCCAAAGCACCATCTAGGCTGGCAAAGTTTCTGTTAAGGTAGTGGGATAGGTCACATTTTCCCCAGGAACACTGAGCTGAGCAGCCTTATTTGGAACTCTGTGCATCAATATTACTCAAAAAGAAAAATTGCTACTAATACTACTCATAGTAATAAATCAATGCCAACTGGGCCATGCAGAACGGCTGCGACAGTGTGATCAAGAAGGTGGGAGGGGAATCACCTCTGGATCTGTACATAAATTTTGAAGGTTTGAATCCTTTTTACTCAAGGTCCATCTTTCATTTTCTCAGATAGTGCAGTTAGATTTCTGGGGAAGGACAAGAAATACAGGAACCAATAAAAAAATCTACTAGATAATAGCTATATCCTCATTCCTGTAGGCAAAGTAATATTTACAGTTGATGTGTCCTTCAGCTTCAGGCCAAAGAAATGACAATGGGGTGAAAGGTGGATGTGTGGCTGTAGAAAAGTATTAGAGGTTTTTATGTGCTAACATAGATTATTATTTATTATCCTTCAGCCTCGATAGAATGTGAGAAATTATTTATGGAATATAGAGACGTGTCCATCATTACAGACAAGTTCTTTCTTTTTCACCTTCAGACTGATTGTACTTGGGTTTGGTTGGACTTCATGGAAAATCTTGAGATTTCTGTAATGAGCCATTGCACTTTAAGGAAGAGTAGTTGTGCTTTTTCACCTTGGAGAAGCAAAGATACCAAGAATGTATTTAAGGTGTATTGTCATTAACATTTAGTTACATCCCAGGTTGTAAAGGAGTCAAAAAACCACACAGGGTTGGCAACAAGAATTAAAACAACATGTTACAGTCAAGTTTTTCTATGGCCATTGTTATCTGTCCTCTAAACAACTCAGAATATGTGTGACAACATGTCAAAAGGATGACAATGTATCTGTGTAAATATGGGCTAATATATTCTCTCCATTCATTGAGAGGTGTCTCAGGCATTCACTTGAGAGTGGTCTATCGGTTAATTCAGAGGATTTGCCATCAGGATTCCTGGGGTCTATTCCTGATTCTTACTACATGATTTTTAGGCAAATAATTTAACCTATCTGTGCCTCAGTTTACCCATCTGTAAAATGGGAATAATAATACTTACCTACCTCACAGGGGTGTTGTAAGACTTTCTGATTGCAAAGTGCTATAAGGGAATGAACCATACTATATAAGTATTATTATAATCATGCTCTCTTGCCCTTTTAACCTCATGTCTATGGTGTATAACATAGGGCTGTTCCTCTGGGCATTTTGTTGCCTTTAAATCTTGTATGTAATTAGATTCTAACTTAAGGGGACTACTTGTCGCTCCTTGAAGTGAAAACATTCTTTATTCTTTTCCCCCTCCCCACCCCTCACCTCCCCCAAAAAAACAGAATTGCTCAAGGCTTCTCAAATTAGAGAAACTTTATACAGATTCCCTGTGTATTTATGCTGTAATGTTATTCTGACTGTACATATCACCCAGAAAGAGTATGCGATTTTTATATTTATATGCATATATATATATACACACACATACGTATATCTATACATACATATGTATCTTGTGAGTTTATAGAGTGGCTGACACTCAGAGGACACGACTTACTGATTAAAATGTTTTCTCCTCAATGGGATTTATTGATCATTAGCAACAAGCTGCTGCCTATAATGAAACTGTTTAATTAGAAAATAGTACATTCATTACTTGCTGAACAAGCATTTATTGGGTGACAACTAGCAAAATTATTTTCCTTTCAAAGCTTTAGAATGAAAAAAAATAAAAAAGAGGGAAAAATACTAAGGAAAAGGAACATTTCTCATGTGATTTCTTTCCATGTATGATGTAAACTGTTTGAAACCCAAGGAAAACATCAGCCTGCACTCAGAAGTGAGTTGTTCGTTATGCTGTTTTGACAATATTTTATATATTTGCAACTTACATTAGAAAATATTCAACTGCTGTTCTTATTAAGAGTCAGGCCCAGTAACAAATGGAATGTAAAGAGACAATTAGCTGGTCACTGATTTTATTAGAGAAGATCCCTTCCTTTGGTCATTTCACCCTTGAGTTGAACATTTTAGTGTCATTGCTGTGAGACCCTCTAGTACTGATACCATTACAAATGGTACTTTTACCCAAAACCTCTAAAAAAAAAAAAAAAGTAATGCAAAAAAAATCTGAAAGAGGGTCTTAACTCTAGATGTTTACATTGCAACTTTCTAAAACTGAATTGTAAATTACTTTCAGAAACCTTTGTAACTGGAAGGTTGGTTTTCTATTGGGTTTTCTATTGTTCTGTGGCGCGTTTCTTTAGGGATGAAGAGGGAATGGTGTCTTTGTATGGTATGAAGAACTCCCCTCAAAAATGTCAAATAACCTCACTTGTAGATCTTTGTTACTGGAGATGCCGATCTGAATCGAGCCATGATACAACCTCCCAGTGCAGTGATTTAGTTTAAGACACTAACTCAATAGCTGGCCCACACTGTCTATAAGCATGGTGAGTGCTACCATTTTTTCTGTTGATTTGTTCAATAAAGGCTACCACATGAATCACTCAAGCTACAAAAAGAGCAAGGAAAATATCAGCCAATATCATAGGACATATTAAGCTGTTTGTACCTGGAAAAATTCAAGTTTATTATGTTTCTTTATTAAATAAATAAGGATAACAAATATTTCCTCTGCCTTTTTTTTTTTTTTTTTTGGTTATGTTATCAACATTTATGTTATTATTTCTCTGACTCTTTTTCTACATATTTGTTTGGGAAATGCATGGTGGCTTTTGCTAGGAGGCTTGTTGATGAAAACCCCTCCAGTTCATCTTACATTGGAAGGCAACCTACAGAGCATTAAAGGCTTGATCCAAAGCTTGTTGAAATCAGTGGAGAATTTCTGGCTACATCAGATGAATTTGAAGCAGATTTGAAAGTCTCTCTTCAAACAGAATCATTTATAGGATGAACCCAACATTGATATTTCAACCCATCCTGCCGAGTAGAATCCGCTGAAGGAGGAAAGCTAGTTTGAACTGCAATGAAAAAATTCAGTCAGACCTTTAAATTAGTTCAATAAAATCAGTTTATAATTATGTTTTAAATTAACCTGGGGCAGTCTGACTTGTGGAGACTTCTTTTTCTAAATAAGCATTTGCTAAAATGTGTAGTATAATAATTTGACTTCTGAGTCAATGTGTATAGAATGAATCTGTCTGAAATTCAGGAAGATATTTTTGGTTAGAAGGAGTAGTTTGCTGAAATGAGAATTCTCCGTAGGGACATGTCAGGTTAGTTAAGGAAATTCCTGGTTAGGATTTGTGGTCAGAATTCCCATGTGAAGGAAGTTCAGTGTCATGATCCCCACTATGAAGATTTTCACATCTAGATTTTTACCAGAATTGCTGAACTTCTATAGATGTGTTCCCATCACGTTACTAGGGGCTTTGGGTTACAGGACTCTACTTATTTTCATGCAGATCTTGGGAAAGTTTCTAAAGACTTTCATATTTTCTAATTTTCAGGATGAAATTTTTTAAAAAATCAAAATTTGCCGGTTGGATTTCTTGTTTTTCAGCCCCAGCAAGGAACCTGGAAGACTGGCTCCTCAGAAAATGTGCTTTTTTTTTTTTTTTTTAAATCATGGAATTATTTGTGTTGGAAAGAGTCTGAAAGATCATCTAGTTCCAAATCCCCCCTGCCAAAGACAGGGAAACCTTCCACTAAACCAGGTTGCTCCAAGCCCCGTCCAACCCAGTCTTGAACGCTTCTAGGGTAGGGCAGCAGTAACTTCTCTGGGAAACCTGTTCCAGTGTCTCACCATCCTCACAATGAATAATTTCTTTCTAATATCCAATTTAAATCTACCCTCTTTTAGCTTAACGACATTAATAAGTAAAATTAAGTTGATTTTACAATGCAGCAGATCTATTAAATCAAGCCTAGGTACAATCCATGAAGTTGGAGTCAGGGCCTGCAATTTCTAGATTCATTTTAAGATTTTTTTTTCTTTAGTGGCTTCTGTTCCTTTTTAGTTTTGATGTAAATTGTCTTGTTAAATACCAAGATCACTTTGGAAAAAAGTCGGCATTATGAGAGAGAGCTAACAGCAGCATGGGCAACCCAGTCAGTTTTCTTAGGAAAAGTCACATATTAGTAATTTATTTGAGGCTGAAAGAGAACTTTTACAGTCAGAAAACACTTCTGCAGGAAAGGGAGAAATAAAGAATAAGTGCTTTGCAGTGCAAAGACTCCGCCGGGCTCTAAAGGACGCCCATGTCTGATGGCAGTGTCGTGTTTCTGGCACCAGGAATGCATTTTCCTGCTGTGTGCCAGGGGTGTGGAGACTGGAGCAGAGCTGGATTTATAACTGGAGAAAGCAGATGGGAGCACGGCACACGGAGAGAAAGCGCCGGACGCCTGCAGAGCGGCTGCTCCTTCGTGTCAATGCTCCCGGCGAGCTGCGAAAGAACGCCCGTGCCGGGCGAAGAACAAACATGGAAATCCTTCTGAGTGTTTACATATTGCAAAGAAATAGCAGCCGTGTCAAAGGGAAAGCATGCGAAAGCAAATAGTCCTCGGGGAATAGCTATTGGCAGCCAGCAAAAAAATGCTTTGGAGTCAAACGTCACCGATAACCCACGAGGGCTGGAGGTGTTGGGCTGCAGCACGGGCATGGGTTTGTCAGCACCTCCGCCTGAGCTATTTTAGCCAGCTGACAAACAGGGCTTGGGGCAGCTCCTGGCCCACGTGCTTTTGCCATGGCAAAGTTTCTGAGACCACTGCAGTTGTTTTTCCCTGGACTCTCGTTGCTTCGTGTTGGGTTGTGAGTCCCAGCCAGGTCTGAGTATTGGAGGTCTTTTTTGCCTAGAAAATAGCTGCACAGTCCCAGAAACCACTGTCCAGTGTTCAAACATCTGCGGAGTGGCTTAAATAATGAGATTTTACTTAAAAGAATTGTCTCCTTTTCTTCTTCTTTTCATTATTATTATTACTACTACTATTACTTTATTTTTAAATAAAGTAATAGTAGTAGTAATAAGTTTTAAAATTTTTACCCCAAAACTTTAAGTTTATATTATCTGTTCATATTTTCAAGCTTTCTGGTTTTCTAACAGTTATGTCAGTCAAAAAACTGGGATTTTGAGAGAAAAAGACAAAAGACAATTATGATAAAATTATGATATGCATGGCTCTAAAAGAAGTTTAAAGATGACTTGAACTATGTAGCTCTACTTTAGAACTTCTGTGGCTTCTGTGGAATCTCAGTTTATCTAAAGCTAAAGGGAATTTAGCAATTCCCATAAGGAAACCAGGTTTCTAACACTTTTTTTTCATATAGACTGTCCCAGTTACACAAGTTTGTCTTAATTCTCTTTCCAAACTTGCAGACTAAGCAAAAATGAAATTATTTTCAGTTTTAGCTCAGGGACAAACTGTGTTCATTATAAGAACTTCTACAGAGGATGCGAACCTGGAGTCACGGGGCCCAATGCAATATAGGACAGTTCAGCCCTTGGTGACAGTCTTGGTGACATGGACTCATTGAATCATGGAAGAGTTTGAGTTTGGAAGGACCTTTAAAAGTTATCAAATCCAACTGCCCTGCAGTGAGCAGAGACACCTTCCACTAAACCAGATTGCTCAGAGCCCCTTTCAACCTGGCCTTGAACACTTCCAAGGATGGGGCAGCCACAGCTCCTCTGGGTAATTTGTTCCAGTGCCTCACCCTCATTGTAAAACATTTACTCCTTATATCTAGTCCGAATCTCCTATCTTTTAGTTTAGAGTCATTACTTCTTGTCCTATCACAACAGAACTCCCCTAAAACATTTATCCCCATCCTCCTTATAGGTCCCCCTTAAGTCCCGGCAGGACTTAAAGGCCCAGGAGCCTTCTCTTCTCCAGGCTGAACAACCCCAGCACTCTTAGCCTTCCCTCATGGCAGAGGTGTTCCATGCCTCTAATCATCTTCACAGCCCTTGGGGACATTTTGGAGTGTAAAGGAATTTCTAGCTTCTTTGAGGACCAGCAAAGTCCTACTAGAAAGAAACCAGCAGCACGGTTTGTGTTGGTGGTGCCTGAGAAGGAGAAAAGCTCACTGCATCATGTAGGCCTAGCTTTGTAGAAAATATCTGTGCAATGGCACAGGGAAAAGTTGAGCTTAAGCCCAAAGCTGTCTCCTTGATGCAGGCTCTTTTCTAGACAAAACCAAGTGCTCATTTCAGATCTACTCACAGCTTTTCTTTGCAGGGTCTGCAGCATCCCTGCAGGTGCTGCTCTGAACCTGCTCCCAGCAGATGTGGATATGTTGCAGGCTGATCTAAAGAGCTTTTCTTATTATTATTTTGTCGATCTTGAAGGAATTTTATATTCCTTTATTTACTCTCCAAGACTGTGGACCACGACTTGCAGCCACAGCCATGATAAACCTTGAAAAGAAGTGGACATCACCTCCACCTGTCCTTGCCTTACCCCACAGGACAGAAAAGGCAGAGGAAGAGCCAGCGGGAGCTTTAATCAATTTCCTTTCTCTTATCATGGGAGTGGGGACTGAAGGGATTCTCTGGGGCTTGGCTGGGTTTGTTGGGGCCTGGATTTGCTGGCAAGTGTGCTGGAAAATCTTTGAGGCAGAAGAAAGGAAGGTCCTCCTGGTGAGGAAGTGGGGTGCTGTGGTTTGAAGGTGAGTTGCTCTGGATGTTGCAGGAGGAGGTTTGTAGCTGTGCCAAGTGCTTCAGCAGTGCTGTGCTGCAGATGTGCAGGGTCTTCTCTAAAGCCTCTGGTTGAAATGGGGTAAAGATAATTGAAATGGGGTAAAGACATCTGTTTCTCTTCTGCAGTAGGAGAAGGGAGCTCCTTACCCAGGCAGGGAAGATACCAGCCCTCAAAGGAGGGCAGGTTCCTTTCAGGAACTGCCTGGCTATTACTATAACAATAATAGTCACAGGGTCCATACACCTCTGCCAGTGTCTCTCCCCCTGGCCTGTTTCAGTCTGGTTTGGTTGAGGGATGGAAGTCTCAAAGATAAAAGAATTCCTATGAGTTTTGCAAAAATAATCAGCTGAGGAGGCTGTGAGACTTTGGCAAGCAGGAAAATTTGTAAAAAGAGCTCAGGTCTTAAGGAAAGATAATACATTTTCACAGCGAGGGCAGGTCATATAAATGCCTCACATTGTAGGGGAAACAATTAATTTGCATTTGCTTTGCCACCAAGGACCACCAATTCCATGGCATGAAACACAGAAAAACAGAGTTGTTAGTTCTGGTGCCCCGAGCTTTGTTTGGATTGCCTTCATTATCCTATGGGAAGGTCCTCGAGGTGGAAGGTATTTCACTTTTTGTTTTCCAGGAGGAGCTGGGAGGATGGCTGTGCACATTAGAGGTAAGATCAGCCCTGTACCTCTCTCTGTGGCCATACAGCTGTGAAGTGCTTCTCAGAAAAAGTTGGAGGAGTTGAGAAAATAGCAGGAGAAGCAAGGTGGGGATTAGAAGTTTACAAGTACCTTGATTTGCTTTGGTGGGAGCAGCTGCTGAACAGCGTGGTGGGCAGGTGAAGGGGGTAAGCTCAGTGGTGGTGACACCAGCATAAATCTGTCCCAGCAGGTGACAGTCACCTGGGTAGCATCAGCAGTGAAGCAGCTTGTGAGCAGCTCAGGGCTGTGTGCAGTGCCACCTCTGTGTGTGCACAGCACAGATAACTGCTTATCTGCATGCCTGCTGCTCCAGGAATCATTTATCTCCACAGAAGTGCTGCAGGGCTGAGCTGGGCAAGCTCTCCAGCCCCGGGGTTTCACTGCACTGTCCTCTCCAGGCAGCAAGAAGGTGCAGAGGGCAGCAGTCTCGATGTGCTCCTGTCAGTGGGGCTCCAGTAGTTGATTCACCTCCCAGAAAGTGCATCACAAAGCACTGTGATAGAGTAAGTCAAAAGAGATAATGTGGTGGGCAAGAAAATATGTCCACTGGAAATAAGATCCTCTTTCGTTATTTGTTTTTTAAAATTCATGGCTGTTTTGGGGAACTTGGACTCAAGTCCTCTTTCCCCTCACTGCTGGAGGAAAGCTCCTCTGAAACCCTGTAATATTCAACCCAAGTGATGCTACTCCTGTGAGCAATCATAAGCCAAGCTGTTTCTCTCCTTTCCTTACATCAGGGCACACTGCACAGCTGGATGTTAGTGCAGGATGCAAAAAAACCCCAAACCACCACAATTAAAATGACCTGGTTAAAGGCCAAATTTTTTTGCTGTTCAAACTATGGCGAAATTTCTTTTGCCAGGAGTGGCTGTCTGGCAATAAAGCAGCTCCTTGCAATAGAGCTGGGCTGAGTGAGTTATCCTACTGTCCACTGAGAAGACAGCAGAGGCCAGAGACCACCTAACTTCTCACTTATGGAGGCTTTCTAGGCTTCAGGGAGAACATCTTGATTTTGCTGCAAAGTTGCAGTAGTTAACCAGAAAGGGACGTGCTCAGCTGAAATCATGTTTCTGACCCTATTCTGAGCCTGACATTGGACTGCCCTCGTGCAGCCAAAGATACACTGTCCCCCTTGAAAACAGGAGTGCCTGGTCAGGAGTCCACAGGTCAGGTGTGACCACCAAGGATAAGGCCCCAGTTTTTCACCCCACTGTTGTCCTACCCTGTTGCACCATGAGAAGCTCTTGCCTTTCACATACGGTATGCATATTCCAGGAACCTTAAACCCACAAAGGCTGCAAAGGTTACTTTTGGGCAGGGTCTTGAGGACATAACAGCTTCAGGAGCCAGAGTGTGAGCCTGCTACCCAGCAGCTGTGATCGCCTCTCACCTCAGCCTCCCTGGGAAGGATGTAAGATCAGCCTGAAGATTAGTCAGCCTTCACATTCTTGGAGTGTCTGGCATAGAAACACTCCTGGACACTGACAGGGGGAAGGTGGAGAACTACCCACGCTCCAGAAGGTGGTAAATGTGGCCCCTGTCCAAATCTAACAGGGTAAGGCTGTTGCTTTATAAGGTTGCAGAGGCACAGGGAGGGGTGACTTGCTGCTGTGCACCTCTCCAATCAGTTCAGTGTTGCAACTTGTGTTGGGAAGGGTGGACAAAGCACACTCCTTCATGTTCAGACTGGACTCCCCTCCTTAGTTTCCTCTGAAAGGAATTTAGCTCAAGTGCTCAGAACTGGTGGGGGGAATTTTCGGTAAAACTGTATTGTCACCTCCATGTAGGCAAGCAGGACATGTCTTCCTCAGCATTCTGTCCTGCTTGAATCCAAATGAATTTAAAAGAACCTTCCCAGAGTAAAGAATGAGATGAAACATGATCCTGTAGCAATCTTTTTATCTGATGATGTTTGCAATTATCAATCTGAGCTTTTTTTAATCCTCTCCATTCTTGGTGTAGGCAGTTGATGCTTGCAAGTGTCACAGTTCTGGTCTCAGAGCTGTGTCCAAATCCCTGAAGCCTGAAGCTTAAGGTCCTTACCCAGCTCTAATTTGAGAGCTTTGACTCTCACACCAGCTGACTGTGTGGATTAAATGCATGTAAATACCTTCATAGTGACTGGCAAAACACACTCGTGATGCTATCCTAAATTGGGATGCTCTCCCTCCAGGGGTGTCAGTTTGATGTTATCACCTACTCAGCAAATAAATCCCTTTATTAAAGCAGGGGAATTCCTGCTCTCCATCAGGCCCTCAAACAGCTTCTTTACCCTGGAAGTGTGTTTTCTCCCCTGCCTTGCCATCACCAAGGCTGGTTTTCTTAAGGCTGTGAAGATGCTGTTATTAATGCTTTGATATCATCTCTATTTCAGCTCAGCTTGCTATGAGTCACTCCGATGTTTGCACCTTGGTGCTCTGTCTTATTGGTCTATGAAAGAGCCAGGATGAGAGTTTCCATTCCAAACACTCATCTCCCTCCCAAGCTAATGGGGTCAGACAGGTCTGTCTGCAAGGCTCAGATTTCCTTAAGAGCGTCATGTCGCTGACAAAAGCAATGAGAAGGTGGTCGCTTCAATGTGAATGAAGTATTCCCTGGCTTACAGCTCTGTCTATAAACCTGGGCACAAGGCAGTACCTCACATCCAGCATGAGACATGCTGCATTCCCTCTTGCCTCCAAAATGATTGAGATGCCCTACACTGGTTCCAAACACTCATTTTCTGCTAATTTCCCTCTTTTTAAGGATATACATCAACTTCCAGCTCTTGGGCTTGAGTTTTTTAGTCTGTCTTTAGAGTTTAGGAGAGCCAAATAAAAGTACACCCTCTGTTAACCCCAGCCATTAGTAGTTTTGGAGCAGTGAGCCAGTCAGGCTTGTTAATCTGCGTGGGCCACATCGTGGGCTATGGGTTACACTCCTGCTGGTTACCAAAATCAATCACAGGTTGCTTTTCTTGCCCAGAAGATAAATAGGATGGCAGGACTAAATTCTGGTCTCCCTGAGTGGGGTCCCACCTTCCAACCTGCTAAGCTGAAGCAGTCCTTAGTCAGTCTGAACCCTGAAAATCATATCTGGGAGACTGACCTAAATCAGAGCAGTCCCAGGGATCTTTCTCTGTTCACCTATCAGGGTGTGATGCTAAACCAGTGCCTCCCAAAACCTCAAAACCTTCCTAGAGGGAAAATAAATGTTGGTGGAATAGGCAGCTGGCGATGGGAGACAATCAGAAATTGGGAAGGGTATGAGGGTACAGAGGGATGAAATATGGGTGGCACCATCAAGCTGTTAACACGACCAGGAAACACACAGGGAGCAAGTGCTGCAGTGCTCCGAGCAAATTTGTAGTCTGGATGTCGGTGTGGCAGCACTGAAGGCTGGGCCTGGTCATGTCTTGTTCAGTGGCATAGGAATAATCACTTTGACAAAGGGCTCTTCCAGCTGGGGAGAAGCCTGGGAAGTTCCCTAGGACAGGCTGCTTCTCCATCTGTTCAGTCTCAGTGAGAAACCCGGCTGGTTTGTCAAGCCACCAAGTGTGGTTTGAGAGCTGGTTTGAGAGCTCTCCTTGGAAGGCTCCTAGGAAGCCGTTGGGGACTTTGGGGGAAGGGTGTCTGCTGATTTTTTTCCCTTAAGTCTAACTAATCTCATAATATTTTAAAAAATAAAACCAGAAAAGCAGAGCTTTGCATTCATGAGTGTGTATACGTGAAAATACAGGGTTTCAGGAGGAATTTCTGAACGCCATTCACCTGGAGAGGACTCCTCGTCTCCCTCCTGGGCTTTTGAGGACATTTTTCTGAGCCAAAGCGTGTTCTTCATTTTCTGAGGATGGAAAAGGTAGGCTGTTTCATGCTCTAAGAATGAGTGCAACATTAATGAAGCCAAAGCCACAGCAGGGCTCGATTACACTTGCATTACAAAGTAACCACAAAATCTAATGCTGGTGGGGTTCAAATGTCTGCTAGCTTGCAAGAAGGTGACCACAGAGAATGCAAAGCATGATCTCTGCTGCTGTCACCACTCCTGGGGAGAAAACCTGCTGTGCCAGAACACCATCCCAAGCAGCCAGTGACCCAAGATGTGAGTGCAGTTTGGTGTTGTTGTTGATTCGTGCTTGTTAAATCTCTTTATGTTTGTCAGTGATGTTCCTTGTGCTAAAGACAACTCCCTTCGCTGTGTGACAGCAACATCATCCCAGGACCCAAGGCCAGAGGGAGACAAATGCATCTGACTCAGCAGTAAATCCACTTTCCTTCTCTCCCCGTGTGCAGCACGACTGCTGCTGAGCCACAAAGGGTGCTCTGGGCAGCGCTCCCAACAGCAGCTGTCCCTCTGTGCCGAGCAAAGAGGCATCTAAGAAATCTTGGTATGTCTCCTGCCACACTCAGCAGGAAGGCTCAAACTGCACTGCAGGCTAAAAGTGATCTTGCAGCAGGGCCAAGAGGTTCAACACCCAGTCGTCCTTGTCATAGCACATTAAAAGCTGGTGATCACTCAGCTGTGAGCAAGCAAAGGCTTTTATGTAGAGCAAATGTAATTTCTGCCACAGATCAGCGTGAGAAGCAGCGGGCAAGTTCCAGGAGTGAGCTTTCTGCTGACACTTGGAGTCTGTAAAAATTGCATGCTTGGGTCTCTGAGAGGGGAAAACTAGTTGAGGATTCCCCTTTTCCTCTCAAGATGCTTTCCAAAGAGCAGTGGCAGTGGATGTCCTCCAGCCTGGGGGCAGATGCAGTCTGTCCTGTTGCCCATGGCTGGTGTTTGAGGCTTGGAGAGCCATGGGATGCTTCATGGAAGAACACATGGCAGTCCAAGGGTATCAGCCATGCCAAGGCACTCTCAAGAAACACCATAGCTCCTCACCCCTTTCCCTCCCCCAGGCATGGAGGTCTCCAGCTCGTCACTGATTAATTCTCTGCCAGGATTTTTCCTAACTTTCAGTAAGAATAATGCAGCCAACAGATGGTTTACTTTCAATAGCTGAACAAAGTCCCAAATTCAGATCTTTTGGGAAACTTTATGTTAAACATTTTGACTGAACCAAAGCTACGTGCGTATTTATTAAGAGCAGCTTTGGCTGAAGATATCATATTGAAATATTGTTCTCACGCATTTGGACCCCTCAGTTTTCTCTCTGATTATGCTGTTCCTTTATCTGTCTTTAATTTCATTAAGATTCAGGCTACAATTTCAAGCTTTGGTCAAGCTTGGGCATCCAGCACACACCATGTCTCTGGCACTGCTGGCAGAATTGAGTTCCTCTCTAGTGGCACTCTGAAGCTGTACCATGTCCCAGAGGTGGGAGTCTCCACTGCCCACTGGGGTTTGTGTAGCACCTGAAAGTGCCCCTCCATTGTTCATGCAGCAGTGAGCAGAGCTGGGAGCTGCTGCAGCACAGCGCTGGGATTGCACAGGCAGGAAAACTGCCCCAGCTCTGCCCACATCCAGCCTGTTCCCCTAAAAATCCACGTCAAGCCCAGCCCTGGCCTTGAGCAAAACCAGCCTTTGCCCCATGTGGCTGATGCTGTGAAGGACCAAGGTCATCAAATATCTCTTCAATGTATATATTCTTAATGTGCTATTGACAATTGAACAATGTCCAGCTTCATGCATATTTAGAAAAGGGGTTGAGGATTAACCTGCTGTGCATCAGCAAATTAAAGCTGTTACCTGAAGCCTGCTTGATCTGCCATAACATTTTTTGACTCCTCTGCCACGTTTGCTTTCCCTGGAATGGCCTAAGAAAATGACCACGGTCCTAGAGGATTTTGGTGGCAATGGTCATGTCAATAACCACTACAATCACTTGCACAGCCTCCTTCCAGCCACACTGTGAAATATTGCCTCTCTGGGTATTGCTGGGTCTGTGGGACAGCCTGTGGAGTCATGATGGCTCTCAATCCCATCTCTTGTTGCTTTCCTGCAGAAGCACAGGAGCTGGGCTACAGACACATGGACTGCCCAGTGCCAGCAATGCCATGGAACCATGGCTGCCACTCCTCTGCTAAAATCAGGTTCATGAAAAGGTCACTGCTCTTCCTCCTGTGGTTCAGCACTTCTAATATCCTTGCTTAGGTGACTACTGAACCATTTGTGGTGGGATTCAGCTGACAGCTGCTCTTAAACAGCAAATATGGGATCACCTGCTCTTGCACTCCCTATGAACCAACAAACCCCGTGTGATCGTCCAGCTCCACACTTGCATCTCTCACTTGAAGGACACAAACCCCTAAGGACAGCCTGCCCATGTGTTTCTGGTGGGTCAGAAAATATTTACATTGCGACAGCCATTGCTGAAGCGTGGTCACTTCTGGGAAGCAAAGCAGCTGCTGTTTACCAGGAGAAGGGAGGCTTTGTGGTTTGGACAGTGGCTGGAGCCCAAGATTTTATTCTGGTGACACCCCTGCTAGGAGCTGCAGCATGGTGTAGACATGCCTTTGGGAAATGGGCATTGCACAGCTCAGGTGCTGAGGGCGATGTAACCACAGACACGAGGCAGAGCCCTCTGTGCACTGGTTTGTCTGCTGGCTTGGGGACGAGTTTCAGCCCATGCTGTTCTAACCTGACTGCTGGAAGTCAGCAGGCTTAAAATGAACTCAGGTACTGCTGGTACCCAGCCCCAAAAGGTCCTGAAATGCAGCCAAAGGGTTACAATGCAGAGTAGCCCTTTGAAGAATCTGTCAGCTTCCTCTGCCCTTTGTGAAATGGGTGAATGGATGGAGTGTGTGTGCACAGATGTGGTGGAAGGGCAAAAAAAGGAATAATTACAGGCTTAATTAGAAGGTAACACGTCTGCAGCCCAGCAAGGTCCAATCCTCTCTTGGTTGAGGCTCCAACACATCTGACCTGTCATTGTTCAGGACTGTGAGTGGAGAGGTGGCTCCTCAGATGAGGCTGGAAAGTAGGAAGAATTTCCTGGGTAGACCTTGCCAAGGAACATTACTCGGCAAATTTTTCCCAGAGAAGTGGTGGATACCCCACCCCTGGAAGTGTTCAAGCTGGGTTAGGTGAGGCTTTGATCAGTCTGGTAGAGTGGAGGGTTCCCTGCCCATGGCAGGGGAGTAGGAAAAAGATAATCTTTAAGGTCCCTTCCAACCTGAAAGGCACTATGGTTCTATGGTTCTATGAAATCTAAGGCACTTGAACAGCTTTCAGATCTCCTTTTAGTTCCTGTCTCAAAAATGCCCCGTCTCAGTGGGGATTTAGGAAGTGAGTGAGGTAATTTGGGAATTCTGCCACAGCTCCATGTGGAGAGATGGGATGTCCCATGGTGTGAGCCATGAGACTGTAGCACTCCCTCTCATCCCCCTGCCTGTCCCGAGTGCAGGTAGCAAAAGTCTGGTTTTGCCAGGTTTCAGAAAACAACAGAAAATGTGAAGCTGGAAATGGCCAAATGGGGATGAGCAGG
Source organism: Monarcha castaneiventris obscurior (assembly GCA_026261815.1). NCBI lineage: Eukaryota > Metazoa > Chordata > Aves > Passeriformes > Monarchidae > Monarcha > Monarcha castaneiventris. The sequence goes on from JAMPIT010000230.1 coordinate 2,696,712, forward strand.
ATGTGGCCTGTTGATTATTTTACTTAATGAGGAAAGGGATCCAGTTGGATCCTATCCCTAGTATGGTTTAGCCTTTTCTGTAAAGGTAGCATAAGGTCACCACTGGTGGCACATACCCCAAACCAGGCAACACCAATGTTACTAGAAATGTTTGTTCATTTAGTCTTATGCCTGGATGAGCTTTATTTAGCAACCAAACTGGATAGGTTTTTTTAGTGGGATCCAGATGTGAAGCAACCTTTAAGCACTAACAAAGAGAGGCTCGAATCCGCTGGGTACAGCTCTTCCTCATCCATCACTTTAACGTGATGTAGCAGCCCAGGATTTTGGAGAGATCTGCTGGGAGTCAGCAGGCAGCAATGGCTGTGTCTGTCAGACTGCAGGACACTTGGGAGGCTGTGTTTGCAGCCCCCTGGGGATGGCAGGGACTGGCATTGTTCAGTCAGACATAGAAAGTCTCTCAAGGATGGGGATGGGAGCAGCGCTGTTGCAAGCAGCAGCTGGAGATTCTCCTTCTGCTCCCCTGCCATCTACCTGCCTGGAAAAAGCTCACCCAGAGACAGCACGTGAGGTTTCCTGGATGGGAGTCAGAGCAGATTGGGGTTGTCAGGGTAGCCTTTTGATAGTGAGGTGTGAAGGCCTCTCTCGGCACTGTCCCCAGCACGCTGATAAGGGCTCTCTGTCCCATCCCCTCAGTGGCATCCTGCTGCACATGCCACAGCACCAAGTCACGCCGCTGGAAAAGGTGACGAGGCACTCGATACGCCAAGCATGTGGTGAATCACAGAGGAACATGAAGAAATGCTCAGTCAGACGCTGAGCCACAGGAACACACACCAACCATTCTGGAGGCAGTAGCCATCGAGACACCCATGCCTGCCAACTGCTACAGTTGGTCAGTCACAGCCCACAGTGCACCTCCAGCCACACGTGGGTTGAGCAGGATTTGCTGAATTTGCTGGGACGTTTTGTTGTTGTTGTTGTTGTTGTTGTTGTTGTTGCTTTCAAGGCTGCCTGCTCCCACTGCAGCCTCGGCTCCGGTCCCTGTCTCCATCCCAGCTGCACAGGATTGCAGGGAAGAGCCACCCGGAGCAGCTGCCTCGCTGCAATCCCCTGCCTGACAGGGGTGGCTGCATTTGTCAGAAAGCTCCCATTAGTTGTGCATGCCAGCTATAATCTCCCAGCCCGAACACAGCAGCATCTGCTCCAGAGCCAGTATTATATAACCACAATTGGCCTGTCCAGGGCATGTTAAAGCCATGGGCAGGAGAGAGCCACTGGCTCCACTGAGGATCTTGTCTTTAGTAAGAGCCTTTCTGTGACTCTACAAACTCACACTTGTGGGTTTTTATCCTGGTGGAATTTGGGGGCTGTGTTTCTTGCAAGTATTATAAATCTTAAATTCCCAGTCCTGGGCTACAAGAAATTAAGAAGAATTTTTTAAAAAACACTTAGAAATGGTGGCAAGTGAGAACACATGAGGGAAACTCCACTGTGTCAGATTTGTTGAGAGGCTAAAAATATGTTCCTTTTTTAGAGAAAGGGGAAAGTGACTGGCAAATAGAATTAATCTGAGACAGTCTGAGGCAGATAGAAGGATTATACAGCAGCTCATTTAGAACTGCAGCATTCATTTTCAGGCACTCCTTTGCAAAAGGCTCTGTGACTCCTGTGCACCCGACAGAAGGTCTCTGAAAGCAGCGTGAAGAGCGCGGGGAGGGACCCCAGCCCCATTATGCACAACTGCAAATCTCTGAGTAGAACATCATTAACTGTACTCAAGTGACAGCCAGGATTAACTTGGCTGAAAGCAAACAGCATAGAAACATGTAAGACTAAATTCAAGGATGCCTCAGAAACGGTGGGGATAATCCACCACAACAACAGCTTTAGGCATGAGAAGCCATAAGTCCAGACGGACTTCTCTGCTGCTCCATGGAACTGCTGCACTGGTTTTAAGTGGTTCTGTGTGTGCTTGTGCACAGCACACGTGCACAAATACACACACAACCTCTCCTTTCCTCTCTGGAGTGCTGGGAAACCCTCTCAATGTGTAACCATGGTCAACCACTCAGCCTTACACACCCTCTTGCTCCTGCACCCAGGGCTACCAGGTGACTTTGGGAAGGAGAGTGAACAAAATCTCAGGATTTCACACACCATCTCTCTCCAGGATGCTTCAAGCCTGAGACTGCAAAGAAAGGTGGTTTCACACAGCCTACCACCACAGGAGGGGGGAGTGCATAGGAGAAAAGGCCAATATGCCTGAAAATACATGGGTCGCTGCTTGGGAAAAAGAACCCAGGGGAGAAGAGCACCTTTGGTTTCCAGCTGCCGCCTTGGCTCTTGGAGGGTACCAGCAGCACCCTCTGGTGATCTAAGCTGTCCCAGACAGCAGCAGCTACTGAGGAGAAGAGGTTGGACTCTGCAGGGCTTTTGCCATTGCTGGAATAAATCATTCAAAACTCTGACAGGCTGCTGGGGGAGTTTGAGGTTGTGGAAAAGTGATAGGGTAGGAGAAGAAAGAGCTGCATGGCGAGGCTCATAGGAGACAGGTGAAGGTTACCTTTGTGCAGTCATCCTGTAGCAGGAATGCAGAGGCAGGTGCTTAAGCAGGTCACAGTGATGTGGGCAGGAGAGCTGTTAGAAGCTGCTGCCTGCCCCAGTTTCTGCCTGCAAAGAGCTGGTACGAGGTTTTCAATGCTACAGCAGCCTCTTGGAGGGACAATTCGGTTGCTGCCTTAGAGGTTCCTCAGTCATGAGGCAGCGCCCTACCATGAGCAACACCAGATAAATGCATGAGCATCACCCAGAAATTTAGTCTTTCTATTCTCTCCTGCCCAAACTCTCTCTTCTACTGACCAGGGAAGCTATTTGTCTGTTAATGCTTCTTGTCACCTTTAAGGTAGCACAGTGCACCAGGCCTGGCATGGGAAACACCAGACAGCAGCGAGCTGAGGGTTTCCCTGGTGATATCAGCTCCTGTACACACATTAGGACTCCTGTGCTTCCCACGCTGCTCAGGAATTATCACATCAAATTCAAAGTCCTTGGTAGGGACCTTGAAAGCATGCAAAGCATGGACCAAAAGTATCTGAAAGATTACCTGCAGCAAAAATGAAATTCATGGTTTGTAACTTTGATTGCTGCAGGGTAAGTCAGTAATGTTCCATGAAATCATAAAGCCATTCAGGACTTTGGGAGGTCCAATGCCCTGCTCAAGAATTTGGTGTTAAATCAGGTGGGTCAGAGCCCTGTCTACTCAGTTTTAAATCTCAGCAAGGACAGGGATGGCACAGGCTCCCTGGGACCCCATTCCAGGCAGCATCACTCTTCTGGGGACTTTTTTTTCCTTTTAAATGCAATTTTGTCACAAATTGTGCCATTGCCTCTTAATATTTTTGCTGTGTTACAAAAAATATGGCTCCATATTCTCACTAATCCCACATCAGGTAGGTGAAAACAGCAGTGTGGTGCTATCAGATGCTAAGTCAGGAGTGTTAGTTTTGACTGACAGGTCTGAGGGTGGGCTTGACTGTCACTATGGGCACTGTGCAGTTTGCTGAGAAGATCTTGAGCAAGATTAAGCTTAAGCAGACAGTGATTCTGCACTCTTATGGGTTCCCTTTCTTTAGTCTTGCTCCGCTTGTTTACTTTGGGAAAAGGGAAGAAGAGGAGTGAATTTTACTCTTCCCTGCCTGCATTCAAAGCAGGATGTCTACCCTTTGGGTTTTTATATCACTGGTTCTTACATATTTTTAATGCAATGAATCTTAGACATAAAAGCACTATTTGTTATTTTCTCTAATCAATTTGTTTTATTGCACTTCAATTTTTTTGCTTAGTCTCTTCTTAAAAGGACAACCACGCTCCGTTTTTTTTCCACCATCTTGTAGTCCTGGGATAAGCAGAAAATACTGAAAATAGATTGTACATATATGCCTGCATACACAGGAAGGAAAAACTGCTCTTCCTTGTGGTCATCTCCAAAAGCAGAGCCAGAGGGTGATGCAGGGAGGCTTGAATGGCACCACTGGGTTGGCCAACTTTTGGTGGAGCTCATTCTTTTCCTGATGTCCATTAGAAGGCCTCCTGTGGGAGCCCTCTACACAAGGCATGTGAAGTCAGTCTGAGGACCAGGCCACTCTAGAAAATGCACCAGCTGGTCACCCTAACTGAGATAAGTGATTTTGCAGTTCAAATAACGCTTCATCCATTTTTATATCATCATTACCTAACCATAGAATCATTTATGTTGGATCTCTAAGGACACTGACTCCAATCATTAACCCAACACTGCCAGGTCCATCACTGATCCATACCCCTAAGTACCACATCTACAGAGCTTTGAAATACCTCCAGAGATGGTGACTCCACCACTTTCCTGGGAAGCCTGTTCCAGTGCTTGACAACATTTTCAATGAAGAAATTTTTCCTAGAATCCAATCTAAACCTCCTCTGGTACAACATCATGCCTTTTCTTTTTGCCCCATCACTTTTTACTTGGAAGAAGAGACCAACCCCCACCTGGCTACAGCCTCCTTTCAGGGAGTTGTAGGGAGCAAGGTCTCCCATAATCACATCAGCAGTTCTTGACACACTTGTGAGCTCTGAGTATGCTCTTCCTAAGGAAGCTGTGCAGGAGGGATCATTCAGGGGTTATGGCCAAGGTGGGGATAATTTCAGGATGCTCAGAGAGCGGGACTGACACAATGTGAGTGCTTTGCTCTCCAAGTTTGGTTGTCTGTGGAGGAGAGGCTTTCAGGCACCTGAAGAAAGTTCTTTGTTCCAATTATTCTGGAGCTGACTCCTGTGTGAGAAACTCAAATCATCCTTTCAAGTCTGAATTACCTTGCATCTGCAGAGGGGTGTAATCTGCTGCCAGGTCACCTACCTCTGGTGGGTGAGCTGTGAGGGAGGTCTGCATGAGTCACTGCTGGACCAGCATCCCAGTGATTGAAGTACTTCAGCAGAAAAGCTTCCTAGAAAAATGTAATTTCTCTGAACGGTAATCCTGCTCTCTCCTGATGGGGAATCTTTAAAACAGTGTTTTGAAGCGAGAAACTTTCAAAACTAAGGTAGGAAAATTTCCCAGCACTAGATAAATTTGAAGGCAAAGACTGTGGAGTGGATATTGCTCTCCTCAATCACAAAGAGTAAAGTTAAAACCTGCTTCTAAGTTCTAACATTGGAAGTATGACTAACTAGAACTGGGAGTTTTATTTAATTTTAACCCTAACCCTTTAATTCAGAGGCTGAAAAATCCTGTTGGAAGTCCCCAAAACAGCAAACCTTTTCTTCCAAATTCTGCATTTGGGGTTTCCTGGGAGTTAACAAGACTTTTGTTTTCCTGCTGGTGGAATGCTCCAAGTATAGATGAGAGCCACAGAGCTGCACAATTTCTGCCCCAGAATAAATGTAGACACCTGAATGTAGTGCTTAGGTCAGCAGCCTACTTCTGCAGCTGGGGATGGAGAATATTATTATTTTGAGTGTGCCATTATTATTTATAGTTCACATTGCCCTACCACCTTTCTCACCTGCTCAACCTGATTTCCAACTGCTTGTGCAGATGGGGTGACACACACAGTCCCAGAACTCAACCAAGAGCAAGCTTTACACTGTTTTATTTACCAGCCTCTCCTGACTGCTGAGCTGGCTATTTGTGTCTGCTTTGCTTGGCCTGCAAGACGGAACTCCCCAAATCACTGCTGGTACAAAGCTGCTCCCTCCAGCATGGAATATCTCAGTGCTGACTGGATCAGTCAGGAAGGTGGCTGGCCCAGTTCCCAGCACAAGGGTCCCCAAAGGTGTCAGAATTCCTGGTCAGCTCCATCAGGATGCTGCAGATCCTGGCAGGTGTTCTCTGCAGGTAGTGCAAGGCAGGATGATCTTAACCCTTGTGACCCAGAGCCGGTCTCAATGAAAACAGTTTTCTTCTGGGTATGAAACAAGATAAAAAGAAAGGAAAATATTTCCCAGGGGGTTTGAAGGAAGAGGGCAAAATAAAGCCCTGCTGGAGTGCAGGGCCTGAGGTTGGCTTCCTGTCCAGAGACGAGTGATTTCCTATTTAAAAGCTGATTAATCCAAATGCTTTTCAATTTAGAAGGCAGAGATCAATCAATAATTATCCCATTTAATCCCAACATAAATCCTTTAATTTTTTTTTTAATTAAAAGCAGCCAAGCACCACTGGCTGGGATACACCAAATTGCATTAAAACCCTGGAGTCCCAGGGGAGAGGCACGGGCAGCAAATTGTGCATGTGATTTTCTTCTTTTACTGCTGAGTTTAATGGCCGTTCTCTCTGCCTCCTGGTAGAAAATGATGAGCTTGGGATGTGTCTGGCAATGAGGAGGCAAATTAGACATTTCTTCCAAGCATTCAATGACTCACAAACCAGAGAAGTGTCCCCTTTCTGGAAGGAAAACCAGGAAGGGAGGAAATACATCAACGCCTCCTTTACTGCAACAGTGCCCTCCAACAGAGATAGAGGACTTTGGCAATCCAGGATCCATGAAATTTAAATTTCCCAGCTCCATTTGAGCAAGATTTGGGTATCTCCTAAACCCGCCTCTTGCTCTGAGAATTTCAAGGGAACGTAATACTAAAGTACATCCTATTGCCTGCCTGCCTGCAGCAGAGGCCTCTCTTCTTGACAATTATCATGGTGTAATTGTAGGTCTGATCAATACTCTCACCTAGACAAGAGCTGTATCTCAGCTGCCATGAAACTGCATAGCCACCATGCCAGTGAAGGCTGCAGGACAGCCACAGGATGAACAGCAAATGCCTTCATTTGCAGCCTTAATTCGGTGCCAATTCTCAGAAACAACCAAGTTCTGCCTCCGCTGGTCCAAGTAATTAAGCTGAAGTCACACCTTTCTTCTTTGAAGCCAAGGAAATCTTCATTATATTTTCACCTAAGCATGCTCCTGCAATATCCTTCAATGATAAAATTTAATTAAAAGCGTCTCTAATTAAATCAAGCTGGGCTGTGTGGCTGTACGTGTACTCCATGCTCCTTACCTGCAGTAATGAGTCATGTGGGGGACACAACTCTTGAGAGGCTCACGAGGTTGGAGGATCCTTTCTACAAACAAAAGCCTGTGCATAATCCTCCTCCTGCTCCTCCAGCTTGATGTGAACACCATCAGGGCTTTAAAATATGGAGGAGTTGGCTGAAAATGGTGATGCTGCCTTCTGCGTAGCAGGATGGTGAGGTATCCCTAAGGCACTGGGCTGGAGGGGAAGCTCTTCCCGTTGGTTTCTTTGCAGAAGAAGCCCGGAAGGAACAGCAAACCCTCTGTGACTGACTGCAAGCCAGAAATGAAGAGTGAGGATCATAAAAGCAAATACAGCCAAACCCATGAAACATTCCTCCTGGCTTGTAGAGTAACTTTCAGTGTAGCCTGGATACAATTTTTCTCAAACCCTAATCTGATGGCCTTTTAAAGACTTCTTTGGATTTTAAAAGGCTGTTTATATTGAGCTAAAAAAGGACTTTGCAGCACTGTCCAGTAACAGCAACCACAGAACAAAGGACCCTTATTTAAATGCCTCTTTTGTGCTCTGCTTTTGAAGTGTGGGTAATTTAGATTACTCTGTAAAAGCAACCCTTCCTTCTTTTCTTGGAGTTTGAGGGTTTATTTTCTGCCAGCTGTTCTTTGAAAGCCTTTGAATAGAGCAAAGTTTAATTATCCATAGAAAAGAAAAAAAAAAAGCCTAGTTATTTTGAAATGATTGAGGCTTTTCAGAAAATAATTTGTCAAATAGATGTCACACCTGGGGAAAGTGAAAGCTGTGGTAGAGCCACACCATGCAGGCATCCCCTAAGGTGTTAGGCTTTTCCTAAGGAGTATCCTGGGAATATTTTGGATTGCCGAAAAGGGTACAGCATCACAGAGCTTTGCTCCATGGGCTAATAGGGGTGTCCTGAAGATCAGTTGAAGATCAAATCCATTAATTTGAATATTATGTGCTGGCCTGGCCCTCATCTGTCTCCGCTCTGGAGCACAATACTAGCTAACATAGCACCTGCTGGGGTGGCTCTGGGATGAGGCTGTTTCAGCAATGTTTCAGTAGCATGACTTGTGGGAAAAGAATGCCTGTTCTGACATCCCCATCTGTATCAGCTCCCTGAAAGGAAAATGTGTTGAAGAAGAATTCAAAACTTTTTGGTGGCGTCTAGTGCAGTCATTGACATGTAGAAACAGAGCTGTGGAGGCTGGGAATTTTGATGTTGGCATTTTATTTGCTTTTGGAGCTGCAGGCAATGTCTGGGAGCAGCAGAAGGTATCCCAAGACCTGTGGTCAAGATGCCAACCATGACTGACATCCAAATCCACCTTCCCTAACTTTTGGATCTGGCCATGTCTGGACATTCCCTGGGCATCCCACCTCCCTGGACCAGTCCTTTCCTTCATGAAACCTTCTCTTAGATCTGCCTGAGCAGCAAGTACAGTGTTTGTAGTCACTCCTCCCAAATTTGCTGCATGTAGAGCTCCATGGCTCCTGTATTTGAGTCTTACGTTGAGGGTGGGAATGGGAGGCACGCCCAACGATTCTGTCCAAGCAGCAGCCTGTGTCTCCTCCAGTTTCCTTCTCAGATCACTCATGCCTCAAGATTAACAATTCTGCCAACTCTCTGGGCAGCTGGGGAATATCCCTGGGATGGGCTGCACATGCTGCTCTCGTGCTGAGGGTACTCTGCAAACTCATTATCCCTTATCAGCACAGCAGCACCACGACAGCAGCAGCACCAGCTTTACTCAGCTGCATTCTGAGAACACCAGATGTGGGTTTGGGTGCTCACTGATATGGAAAAGGCAAGGCGAAGGAAGCATGCCCTGCTCTGAGCAGAAGGCATTGAGATTTGAGGTGGCCATCAGCTTCTGGGTTATATCCCTGCTGAATTTGGGCTTGGCCTCTGCTGCAGCTCTTCCTCGTGCTCTTGTGAGCATCAGCCTTATCACAGACAGCTCTGCAATGGCTCCAGAGCACAGCTGTCAACATCCAACCCTTGGACTTCTGAGAGGAGGAGGGACCTGCTGGTGTCTTGAAGATAAGGACTCAGAGCTTGGTGTGACTTGGTGCTCCCTAGGGATGCCGTGCAAGAGGGATTTTCCCCTGTGCACGAGCTAGTCCTTTTGCACAATGTCTGTGAACAGCAGGGTTTGGGACACAAAGAGTTCCAGCAATAAATCCACAGTTCTAGGGAAACTCATCCATGCTCTGGCTGAAGTCCACATCTTCAAACAAGGGTCACGTGTGTGGATGCTGGAGAAGAGGAGAACTTCCCTGAACAGCGTGAGACACCTGGAAGTTTGTCCTCCAGAGTGAGGTGGCAGCAGGGTGTTGCAAGAGGGGTTGGCAGCATCCGTGTACAGCGGAGGTGGTGCAAGCTCCAGTGCCACAAATGCTCTGGGAAGTTTCTCTGGGGCCTGTCAGAGGAACACCCCGAGTAAATGTCTATTATCCACACTGGCTGGCAGCCAGGGAGATGGGTTATGCTGCTGCACACCACCACTGACAGTTTCTCCCTGCCCTTCCAGCCCAGAACATTAGGAATGACTGGGAAGAGCTGCCACACAGCACAGACCATAGTTAAATATCAGCCCTGCCAGGGAACCCATGGAGCAGGAGATGCCCAAAGCCATTATTTACCCTTTAGCTTGAAGCCTATGATTTAGGTTAGGTATGAGGAAGAATTTTTTTTTTTTTTTTTAATTTTAAGGGTAGTGAGACATTGGAACAGGTTGTCTGAGAAGCTGTGGCTGCCCCATCCCTGGAAATGTCCAAGGCCAGGCTGGACGGGGTGTTGAGCAGCCTGATCTAGGCAAAGGTGTCCCAGCACATGGCAGAGGGGTTGGAAGGAGATGACCTTTAAAGGTCCCTTCCAGCCCAAGCCATTTGATGATTCTATGTTTCTGTGTCTTCCAAGTGAATCCCTTCTCCATGTATGTTATTCATAAATGCTTTTTTGTGTCGCTTATCCGGTAAGACACACACCTGCTCTTACAAGGATGGAAAGCAACCCTCTGTTTCACAATCATGAGTATCCCTGGGGTGCATCACAGTGTGAGGCAGCCCCAAGTTACCTTTGCCCTGGCAGTTCCAGCATCTTTTCAGTTTTCAGCATGTTCCATTAATCAAAGACATCCTTCTACTCTGTGTGTGACCTGCTCTGAAAGGATATCAGATAAGCTGTTAGTGAATAATGACGTTAATGAGTTACAGTTCCACTGCTCCTGGCTTTGGATCCCTTTACTGCACCCCCTCGATATCTAACTTGTGTTGAGCTGAAGGAATGTCCCTGGATCTGAAGAGTCAATTCACATTTTAATTTGCCTCTTGCCTCAGCATGGATGGTAAGCTTCAGAAAGGGACTTTGAAAAAAAAAAATATTTTTTCTTGCTGTTGGGACCATACCTGCCTTCAGATTATGCTCTATAACTGACACCATGACTGCATAGAAAACAAGGACAGGAGCTGATGTATTCTGGAAAACTGCCTTATTCCCTTGTAAACCTTATATTTTTATATTATTCAGGAAAAATGTGAGGGAGTGAAGTTCAGAGCAAAACAGTAATTCTAAATCTGTGTTGCAGCACAAGGATTATGTTCTTCTGGCATATTCTTGATACCTAGTTAGTGAAACCCCTGTCATTTCTCACCCATCAGTAAAATTTGTCCAAGTCCTTCAGGTTGTTTCTTCCAAGACTCTGACAGTTTTTTATGTAAAGTGCTCAGATTCGTGGGTAGAAACTCAGGAAAATGTCCTACATTTGGATTTCTACACATGCAGCTGAGGGCAAGGCTTGTTCTGCCTCTGGGTCCAGGGGTCATCTCCGTTCCAGTGAAAATTCAGCTGCAGTGGGAGGGCTGCAGGACACAGACCTGTCCCCACGTGCCCCACTGCTCTTGTTAAAGCAGATGCCTCTGTGAGGTGTGGATGTGGAGCTGCTCCTTGGTGTGATCTATGGCCAGGCCTCCCAAGCATGGGCTCAGCCCAGGGAAGACTTTTGGATGCTAATGATTCCTGCACTTTATTCAAGAGCCATTAGCAACAGGGCCATGGAAAGATTGTGACAGTGATAAATTTCTCAGCTGACAGGACAGGGTCTCATATCTCCTAACCCTTCCTCATCCTTGATTCAGGTTTTGCTTTCTGTAGCAGATTTGGTCAGCAAAAGACTTTCATCTTTCTTTGCAGTCTTTTCCCTAGGACAGACTTTACAGGATAGGGCTGGAAGAGTCAACCTTGATATTGTTCCTCAGGCTGAACCAAACACGGAGAAGGAAGTGTGGATGCCCCATCCCTGGAAGTGTTCAAGGATGGTTGGGATGGGGTTTGTAGCAAGTTGGTCTAGTGGAAGGTAGGGGTTGGAAGCAGATGATCTTTAAGGTCCTTTCCAAACCCAGACCATCCTATGAGTCCGTGACGATTCTGTAAAATACAAATAAAATGGGCAAATTTCTTCTCATAAGAAAGCTGCTGATCAATGGCCTTCCTTCTCCAGTCAGAGCTGCAGACCACTGCAGGCAGGTGTGAAGGAAGGCTCATGGAGACATCCCCTGGCAAGGACTGGTTATGGGCCTTGATGGAAACCCTACAGCTCAGCACCCCAAAAAGCAGCGGCAGCCTAAAGCATGAGCATTAATTTTGCTATGCATATGTTCAATGGACTAAAATCAACTTGCACCCAAACCTAGAGTCCACTCCAAGGCAGGTTTGCCTTGGGATGCAGCTCACATGGCTGACACATTTCTGACCATGTAACCCTCATGCCAGTGCCCTTGTACAAAAGGGAGAGTTTAGGGGAGAGCTGAGCACTGTCTGACCATCAAAATCCCTTTTCACTGAGAAATTGACTCTGCAGTGAAGCCATCTGTTCTGAGAAGTGTTTGCTTGTGATTAACAAGTTTCAGTCTTGTAAGGAAACCAAATCTTTATATTAAAACAAAACTAAACAAAAAAAACCCAAACACCAGAAACCAAACCAAATCAAACCAACTTTTTGAAAAGGAAAAAAAATAAATATCTTTTTGGGGAAAAACAAAATTATTCTTAACTTCTGTGTAATCCATATGTTTAGGATTCTGCCCAGCATTGAGTGACTCCAGTCCAAGGGAGAATCCATCTCCATGGGATCACAATCCTCTTGGCTTCTGGAATCACAAATATAAATGCTCCTAAATCATGACTGGCTCCCCCTTTTTTCTCCCTTCCTGTTCTCAACAGCAGGGTGGGAGAAGGAAGAGTATTTTTAAAAAAATCAAAAAGAAGAAGTAGTTCAAGCTCTCTGTTGTTTTTTTCTTTTGTTTCTGACTTTTCAGCATCTGCAGGTCACATTTTCAGGCTGCAACATGACAGGCGTTTTCTCCCCTGTAAGACAAAATGCATGCTTTTTGAAAAATCCTTCCTAAAATCATTGTTTTAAACACCTCATCACTACACTCCCAAAGCCACGGCTTTAAGGAGAACACAGACTACAGCAAAATAAGTAAATTTAAGAGTAAGGACTGACAGAGTGTGTTCCTTCACCTGTGGCTCTCACACAGACCTAAAGGTTTTTTCACCTCTCCCCAGATGAGGAGAGACCTCTTTTTGCTCACTGAAATAGTTTTATCCCTTTATTTGGTGTCTGAAACAATTACTTTGTTTAGCAAGCAGCACCGGTACATCATTACCACACCCTCGGGCGCTCTCTGCCCTTGGGCTGCCAGCATTTTCACAGGATGCAGAGGGAATTTTTCCCATTTTAACACTCGATACCCTGCTCCTGGTTTTGCAAACATGTGCCAGTGCCGACACAAATATGATTTGCATCCAGTAACCTTTGTGCCTGAGCCTCCTGAGAATACATTTCTGGTCTCTGTATCGCCTTGTGAAATACTCACAGTGAATGGGCAGTAATACACAGATATTACTCCATGGAGCAACCATCCGATATGTAAAGTCAGGAGTTCAAAGAGGATTAAGGATTGCTGGCAATGAGCAAGCCGCATTGCTTGTGGATGTGGAAGCAGCCACAGCTGCTCTCACTTTTCATGCACTGGAATTATTTCAGCGTCAGTGGAGGATTGCTCTGGAGTTTTTCCCTCTCCAAAAGCCATTGACCCATATTTGTTGTGCTCGGCAGGAAGAAAGGTCGTGGGGTTAGGGAAGGTGTCCTGCCCAGCAGACAGGAGGAAGCTGTTAGCCACTCGGAGTGAGACATCTCACTGCATGCCTGCAAGGTGCAAGGCAGGCTGTGTCCGTCTAGAAACCTTCCTTGTACTCCAGTCAAAAAAGGTGAAGGATTTCCCATCCCATTCATGTCATCCCTCTCACGATCACTGGCTGCTTATTCTAGTGCTTGGACTGTCACCTCAGAGAGGGTGTTCTGGCTTGTTTCAAATGTAGGACTATTTTCCAGCTAAGAATAATTAAGAGAAGAGAAATTATAGCACAGAAAGAGCTGCTATAGAATAATATTACTTGGACAGTAATGTGTACTCAAAGAAACTGCTGTTTGGGACTATTATAACAACCTTTTCTATGTTGGTAATAGAAAAGCAGACCCAGGCAAAAACTTCTTGGGTGCCCTCTCCATATCCTGCCTTCAGAGCACCATTTAAATTCTTGTGGATAAAACAGGGTGTCTGGAATTGGGACCACCTCACAAGACACAAGAATTCGCTCCTGCAGAATCCATAATTATGGGGAAAGTGATTTAGATCTTAATTAGCATGAGCAAGTATTACAAACACCCACTGGCTGCTGAGGAGATGAGGGCATGGTATCTCTCAGTGCCATTTGGTCTGGAGGAGCCTCGCAGATGACAGCTGCCAAGGGAGGCTTCATTCCTGTGTGGGCTGCCAGCTCTTCCCAGCCTCCCTTCTCCAGCCCCAGGGATGTGTCCCCAGCTCCCTGCTGCACTGCACCTCTCACCCCTGAGCTGGGGAGAACGAGCTTTCCCAACCCCAGGGATGTGTCCCCAGCTCCCTGCTGCACTGCACCTCTCACCCCTGAGCTGGGGAGAACGAGCTTTCCCAACCCCAGGGATGATCTTGGTGCCTGGCCAGTCTGCTCCTGGCAGGGTGTGGGTGGCACAGACTGACCCAGCAGCTCATCTGCAGTTGCCCATGTGGCATCTCCCTTGCAGATGCAGCCAGCCAAGAGCTGGTGCTCTGTGCAGCAGCTGCACACAGCTGTCCACTCTCCAGCTGGGATTCCCTGAGGGAAGGGTCAACTGTGCAAGTAAAGCCACGCTGAGTGAGGCCACCCCTTGCTTTGACCGTGTTTGTGATATACAGGGCTACTCAACAGGAGCAGGGTGAAATAAGTTCTGCCAGTGTAATGCTCATTCCTGGATGCAGAGCAGGGAGTGCAACTGTGCTCATAAAGTATGGGGAATTTTTTTTTAATTTAATCCTACAACTAAATTTTGTGCCAGTATTTGTAATCGGAAGTTTTTACCCTCTCGTTACAACTCCTGCTGGAAAGTCCTTAAGCGCCTTCATGAAATTAAGTTGTGGAGAATCTTGACTTAAAGGAATTAGAGAATTCAGACATGGATCTTGTTTCTCTTTACCACTCTTTTTAAGGCTGAATGGCTGAGTTCTTGCCTCAGGGACACTCACAGCCCATGGGTTATGTCACTGCAGTGTTGTCCCTTCTCCTGTGGTGGTTTATTTGTGATTGAGATTCATGTAAATGTAAACCCAGAATATTTTATGTGGGACAGTTTTCCCTCTAACTCTGCCAGCTTGCTTGGCAACAAGGTGTAATGGCAGGAGGAAACACTCTGGAAGGCAGGTAAACCTTTTGTGGGCCTGCTCAGTGTCTCCCCTGTGGAACACAATTTGGTTTAGTTGAAGAGTTGCCTTCCAGAATACTCAAATTTTACCAGCTGCTTTGAGGTATGGGGTGATGTGCCCTGGGTATTGAAAAGCCATGGGAAAGGTTGCTCCAGGGGTTGGTTGTCACTGGCAGAATCCAGGTCAGTTCCTCCCTCTGAGTTTCTCACCTAAAACTGATGTTTCACTCAGAGACAGAATCTCTCATCTCCACTGGAAGTCAATAGAAACAGGCAATTTCAGAGAGCAATTCCCCATGGACAGCAGTATTAGGAGAAGATGGATCACTCTCCTGAGGCACCTATTTCTCTCCATTAACTGAAAGACAGCCTGGGGCAGTAGTTCAGATGAGGTCCCTAGGCAGAAGAGTCTCACCCTGGCTCTGCCCACCCTGCTGGTCTCTTAGAGAAGCCACAGACACAGTCACAGACTGAATGTCTGTTCCATGCCCTTGAAGTGACCATTCAGCACGGTCACCACAATGACAGCTTGTCCTTGTGTTCATGTCCAAAGGCAGGAGAGTCTGTGTACTTCACGCCCAGAGTTTGTCATCTGCCCAGCTAAATTGCTCCACAGGGGCTCCAAAATTCAAGATTTATTCTTCCAGGTCTCAGTTCCTGACAGGTAAAGTAGGAATGATTTCATCTCTGCTCCCTTCAGGGTTTTTGCAGGGATAAGTACAGTCAGGCCTCGAGAAAACCAGCTCCTATAGGAGTTGTGGGGAAAGATGGCAGAAAAACACCTAACTGGCATTTTCAAGAGGGCCTGTGACAGAAGCCACTGGCATTCTGTTATTTGGGAAAAGGTCGGCTCATACCCCAGGAAGAAATTTTTTAAACAACTTCATTGGATGTTGAATTAAGTTTGTCATTCTGCTTTTTCAGATTATGTAAAGTTTAAAAAAATTTTGACAGAAGGAAAAGTTTTAAATCCCTGTATTCTTCTCTTGCTGTCTCTGAACATAATCTGAGCCCACATAAGCCTCAGACAGATGTTTCTCTTAAGTGCATTCTCATACAAGATAATACCAGAGACTTGGAATGAAGATGTCAAGTGACCTCATAAAAAAAGCCTCAGTGTGGTTGTTCAGCTCTCTGATCCCGGTGCAAGATCCTTGGTAAGATAAAAATCAAAAATAAGCAATAGAAAATGATGTGAAAAGCCGACTGCAAGAGCATATCCATCTCTCTGGTGATGAAAGGAAACCGTGACCTCTTAGAATCATAGAATATTAGAATTGTTACGGTAGGAAATTACCTTAAAGACCATCAAGTCCAACCATCATGCTCACCATTAAACCACGTCCTCAGGTGATATATCTACACATTTTTGAACACTTCCAGGGATGGTGACTCCAGCACTCCCCTGAGAAATCTGTTCCAATGCTTTAAAACTCTTTCTGTGAAAAAAAAAAATCTTAATGTCTAATCTAAACCTCCGCTGGTGCAACTTGACATTTCCTCTCATCCTGTCACTTGTTAACTGGGTTAGGGAAGAGACTCACAACCATCTCACTATAACTCCTTTCAGGTAGTTGCAGGGCATGATTAGGTGCCCCTTAAGCCTCCTTTTCTCCAGGCTAAACAATCCCATCTCCCTCAGCAACATCCCATAGCCCTTCCACCCCCACTCAGAGGAGGCTGTGGACCACAAAACCCCCAGAGTGCCCTTAGCCATGGCAAGAGAGAGCCCTTGTGCCTTTGGAGACTTCCTGGCATGTATGGACTTCTGTGAACGTTCAATAGGCAGGAGAGAGGGTAGATGACGGACAGAGAAATATGAAAATGTAAGAGACAGAAGGGTTAAAAATACACCTGGATTAAACTGATTTATCTAAGATGGCAATACAGGTTTATACAGGTGTGTTGTTAAGAGAATAGGTAAGTGTAAGGAAAAGTGAGTTATGTCCTTTTCTACCCATATCTAATCTCATGTTAGTTATGAGGAGAAGGTTTTGCCAGAATGTGATTCTTAGCTTGTAGTGGCTGGTAGGAACGGGGGTTGCTTCAGTTAGGATAAAAGGACCTGGAAATTTTTAAAACGCCTTAAATAAGTGATGAAGGAAAAAAAAAGAGAAAATCATGGCTAAACTAAGGGCTGATAATAAAATTAGTGGTGTTTTATGCGTGGTTTTCTGGTTACAGAGACACATCCCCAGCAACACCTTCGATAGCCCAGAAACAGCACAGCACTGCTGGAGGGACTGTGCCATCCTGCCCAGCTCCAAATCAAGCAGAATAACACAGAAAATCAACCTAAAGTGCAATGTTTTAGCTCTGATGACTCTTCAGACCATTCATTGTTCAGCTTTCATTCAGCTGCTGGCTGCTTTACAACATCACACAGATGCCCCAAGAAGAGCGTGGCAAACACTGGTTGCACACAGCAGCAAAGCAGGCTCAGAGAAAGTGTTTGCAGCACCAAAGTTACAAACGTGCACCAAAAATCACACCTGCCTTTAGGGGGAACAATGCTGGGAAGAAGGTTTGAGGAGCAATAGGAAGATGAACCCTTTACCCCTTGCAATCTTGTCCCTTCTGCTTGCAAAAAAGTGGTCTTAGACTCTGTTTTTCCCTGTTTTAATGTCTAAGGTTGGTTGCTGGCAACCTGTCAAAGGCCAGTAATGTTCCTTGCTCAGTCTGATCTTGACCACAGCTTTGTCTTGAACCAGCAGAGTAGGTGGGGGCATAATTAAACAGACCCATCCTGCCCAAACTGCAGAAGAGAGTGTAGAAAACAGGAATCTGGTGTCAGGCTGCATCTCTCTCACTATATGTGGGAGTTCACCTGGAGTTCACATCTGACTTTAACGTGAAGTTGGAGCTGATGCGTGGGCTCACATCCATCACATCCCTTGGCTGCAAGGAATTCAGCGGGGGAGCTTGTTTTGGTGGAGGAAGATCACAGGGATCTGCCAGCAGGAACTGAGCAGCAGCAAAGACTCCAGGCAGAGACAGGAAGGAGGAGGAGGAGTTTTAGGTAACACCATACACGTGGGTGTGAAACACATTGATTCTCCCAACCTCAAATTGTAATGCCTGCGTTTCAGTTTTAACTCCCTGACTGTACTCAAACAAAAGCCGTGAGGAGAGACATGTTGAAATATTTCTTTTTTTAATAAGAGCTTATTTCTGTCTCTTGTGGTTTTGAGCTCTCCGAGTCGCAGCAGTGGGATGATTTTTTACGAACTACACAAGCACTCGTGAATGTACAGCAAAGACTGAGGCTAAGTTTATAATACACAGTGCAGGAAGGTTCAAGGCTGCTTTGACAAAGCTGGGTCAAACCATAAGAGAAGCCCCTTGGCCACATTTGCACTGCCAGCCTGGGGTACCCTTGGCTGGCCAATGCAAAGTGAATGGGGGCTGCACACCAGCAGTGCAACAAACTCCTTCCCTAAATATCATGCAATGTACCCTTTGAGCTGTGTGCAGGGAGCACAGGACTCAAAACTGTCTCACATTCCCCCCTCACAATTTGAGTGGATGACCTGAGTTGCTTTTCTCTACCACCACCCCCATGAGACAACTGGATGAGCCTTTTTGCTGTGAAAGCACTCAGCGATACAAGGTTTGGCATCAATCTCTGCAAAGCTGGCTTTATTCAGCACTCGCCTGACAGCCCTGCAGAGCGCTCTCTGTCATAGAAGGATGGCAAAACAAAGAAAGAAGCAGCAAGAAAAACCTGCAGCCTCCAACATGTTCTTCATAGCTGTTTGTGTGCTCTGACTGTCTGGCCTGAAACGTGTATACAGGCTGCGTCCTAAGTGCCCTGATAAGATTGGGGCTCCAGAATGTGTTGTCCTGAGAACATTTGCTGCTGTTTATCTGCGAGCTGAAAAACTTTCCAAAGTCCCCCGGCCATCAGCCCCGACACCCTGGCTCAGAGCAGATGACAGGCAGAGGTGATACCCAACAGCTTTCGTGCCATGGGGTGATACCAAAGTGGCTGAGAACCCAAAAGCTCGGAGGGAGCTGTTGAGTTGGGTCTGCTGACACGGTGGTGGCTGCTGATACCCAGCACTGCTGCTCTTGTGGCATCCTGTGGGAAAGTGTGGGATCTGTCCCCTCCCCAGACCCGGGGCGCTCCTCATCCTCCTGGAGCCTGTAGTCAGGAGGTGACAGCCCCATCCTCCCTCCTCCTCTCTTCCAGGCTGTCAGATCCAACTTAGGGGTGAATTTATGCATCATCAGCTTATGAGTGTATAAATATATATATATATATAAACACACATATATATATGTATTTCTCCAGCACAGATGTGTTTAATGTGATGGATGTGGGAAAGGTGCCAGAGGCCTTTGGTGTGGGCACCTGTGTTTTTCAAAGCGTGGGCACTTTGCTGTGCCAGTGGGTAAGAGCTGTTTTAAAGTTGAGGGGATTGACATCAAGCTGTGCCTACTTTCCTTCTATGTGCAAGACAAGGAAAATGTGAAGAAACCTCCCAGTGTGGTGCTCGCTGGTGTGGTCCCAAGACTACCCACCCACAGCCTGCCTGTCTCCAATTTGCTGACATTATCCCAATATATTAGATGTTTAAGTAATTTCTATAGAAAAATAGTTTCTGGATTTGTTTTTCCATTTTCAGCCACAAAAACCCCCAAACTACAAGGAGTAAAACTTAATCTTCTTACTGTATACATCCCTATAAATCCTTCCATACTCAGTGGGGTGTTGTGTGGTTTAATGGCTTAATTAGTGAATGTTTATGAAGCACTTTTGATATCTTTGCATGAAAGATGCTGTAGAAGCACAAACTTACAATATTTTCATCACCCAGTTAAGTTCAAGCAACATATAGGGAAGAGATTTATTTACATATCTCAAGAATTTTATAATTCGTCCAGAGCTTGCAAAAACTCAGGGAAGACATCTGCTCCAGCTGCCAACTGCTGACAGTCCTGGAGGTTTCTGGTAACCTGGCTCCTGTGGGAAGGGAAAGCATTTTCTCCGAGAAGTTGGTGTTTTTCAATCCTGCACAGTCTGCAGGGTGATGAAACATGTTTGGCACCAGGGCTTCCCCCTACAGTTTGAATTCCAGGCACCAGTTGCACTAGAGAAACCCTGTGAAGACTCTGGAGTTAGGCACTATTTTGGGAAGTCCTCCTCATCAAACAAGCTAAAAATAACAATAAATGCCCCAAGATTTTTGCCAAGGGGGCAGCAACCAGGACCCATCATGCCTAGTTCCCAGCTACACAGCTCTGGAGTAAAGGTCTACATGGAATTATTTGCTTTCTTTTCATCCACACCCCTGATGTCTGTTAGCAGCAGTGGCTTTAACCAGCGATTTACATGCTTTTGTATCCAGAGCAAACAGAGACATTGATTTCCTCTCACGTGTGCTGCTTTGTTCATGTGTTTTGCAGTTTTGAAGTCTCTAATCCTCTTCCCAGCTGAGCTGGGAATCTGGTCTGTGCCACCACCACACAGCCAATTCCAGACAGAGGTGGGCAAAAAGCCTCTATTTTGGAGAAATACCTGCCATGAAGAAAAGAAATCCTGGGGGTGAAACAGGTATTCCAACAAAATGTCAGCTCAATGGGTGGTCTCGAGCAGAAAAACAAACTCCTAGGCATTACTGGGAGAGATACCAACATGCTGCTCTATAAATGTGGGGTGAGTCCTCATCAGGTTCCCATCTCCCTCTTGCCCAAAAGATGCTGCTGAGCTGATGCAGAGAAGGGTGACAGGCAGGATCAAAGGTATGAAACAGCTCTCATGTGGGGATGGATTTAATAGAGGGGACTCCTCTGCCTGCAGGGCAGATAAAGTGAAGGAGGATGTGATAGAAGGCTGTGATAGAAGGCTATAAAATCATGACTGGCCTGGAAAAAATGAATAGAGAAGGAGAGTCTGGCTCCTCTGATCCAAGGACTAGAGAGGTGTCAAATAAACCAGCAAATGGCATATGGGATAGAAATAAAACGAGATATTCTGCACTGTCTGTGCACTACAGCTTTGGAGCTTGGACCAGGGGATGTTCTAGATATTTTGGGGTTTTTTGGTGGTTCCAAAATGTGGCAGCGCAAAGCAATGGATGAAAGATCCTCCAGGGATTGCCAAGCACAGAGAGTTTGCTGGAGTGTCACATGGCACTGCTCCTGTCTGCTCACCCTGCTCTTGCTCACAGGTGACACTGGGACACTGGGCAAGACCGAGCTCTGGCTTGGCACAGCACAGGTATTTTTGTGTTTCTGGCATTAATTTGTCAAAAATGAGCAGTTTCCTGTTAGCATCTCCAGACAGCAGCTCTTCTTTTAACACATCAGGAGTGAGGCCAAACACAGCAGAGTGTTCTGCTTGTTCTGAGAAACCTTCTCTGTGATGGTTCTCACCCAGACATGTAATGGGCCTCCAGCACATGACCAAGCAATGTAATTTCCATATTTTCTCCTCAAGGCTCTCTGCAAAGAGGTTTAGCTACGAAACCTGAGCAAAGGCAGGAGTTCAACACACTTTTTGCTTCCTATTTCCTCACCTAAACACAAAAGCCTCTTCCTGCTTTTGATTTTGTGATTAAATCAAAGCTCATCATCATCATTGTTATGAGGACATTACAAAATACTTATTGATGTGCTTCCTGACCCTGCACCTTCCAAAATAACTCCCAAAACTTGGGGACACCATTCCCCTTCATGGTGGTCAAATAGCACTACCTTCTCTCTTCATTCAGCTTTTTTGATGGTAGTTCCATTTTGATGGACTTCTAAAATGTAGACCCATGGAAGGGACCCATAAGGATCACTAATTCCATTTCCTTGCTCCTTGCAGGGCTACCTAAAATTAACCCCATGACTAAGGGCACCATTCTGTGAATTCTGGCAGGGCTGGTGCTGTGACCACTTCCCTGGGGAGCTGTTCCAGTGGCTGACCACCCCCTCAGTGAAGAACCCTGTCCTAATGTCCAAAGTGAACTTACCCTGGCACAGCTTCATTCCCTTTCCTTGTGTCCTATCACTGTGGCCATGTCACGAGTTCGCTCTGATCTTCTTCCCACCTAAGCCCATGTAAATTTGAAACATTCCCTCTGCCTTTGATCCAGGTTGCCAGCGTGAAGAATCTGGCTCTGAAGTCTGGACAGAGGATGTAGCCAAAAGAGCTGATAGAATTCCAAATCCAAAGTTATCCACAGGACTGTCTTAGTCTTCTGGCTCACTAGAGACCTGATCATGTGCAGGTCCACGTGTGTCTTCAGCGTTAATGAAGTTTGGCGAGATAAAATGCACTGCTTTTAGCATAGGCAAAATGCAACAACTAAACAAATTAATTCAGTCTCATTTACAATACATTGTTGCTTCATACAATCTGTCCTCTCTCCTTCACTGGCTGTATTTTCACTTTTCCATAGAACAGGCCTTTCAAACATTGCAGTACCATCATTGCCTCTAATTCAGTATTGTTTCAGGCCCCTATATCCCTGTGTACACTGGGAGAGCACAGGGCTTGGATAGCAAAATAAATCTTTGAGTCTTGAACCCGTTTTTTTAGTTTATCATTTGGAGATCATTTAGGGTTTCCCCTCAGCTGTGAAATTACAGCCTACACATTAGTAGTTATTTTGTCCCTCAAAACACCTTGTCACTGAATTATTTCATGCAGGAACTTTCTTATAACTTATCTCCTCCTCTGACTTTTTCACACTTAAAGGTCACAGTCCTCTGCCTCTGATATCACCAGCTCTCACTGCAGAAAGGGTAAGAGTCCCAACATGTGGCAGGAATTTGAGGAGGCGACAAAGCACTGCAGGAAAAAAGCATCAGTTTTGGGTTTTTTTTTTAAACAGATAATTTGTAGGCTGTTAGAGAGTTCAGAAAAAGAGGTAAAATGAAGAGGAAAAGAGCTTCTGGTTGGAGCCAAGCAGGACAGATATTACCAACCAGAACTCACGGCTGCACACAGATGTGGTCCCCACCTCTCCCTTGCTCCCTGTATGGTCTTTGCTGCCCATATCCCAACTTCTGAGCAATATTATTCAAAAAAAACCAATCACCTGCCTACCCAGCAGCAAGATGCTCTTGTAACAGGCCTTATAAATACCGCCCACAAAATGTTCAGTGCAGTATCTGTACTTGCAGCAGGAGCCCAAGGCAGGGGTAAAGTCAACATGAACTGAAATCATCTTGAACTGAATTCACCCCAAAACAGCCCTGATGGGGTTTCAAACCTCTGATTCGGATTTTATTAGGATACAAACCAGAGCAGAAAAATGTCTTGGGCAAAAGAAACGAGGGCTTGCTGGGTGAGACAAATGGAAGTAAAACAGGCTGGGGGTGGCTGTGGTTAATACTTGCGTTCCTGAAGGCCTTTCAGCTGCTCAGACCCCACAGCCAGGTGTGCTCAGATACACCCACATGTCCTATTTCAAGGTCAACATCAACTACAAAACTCCCAGTGTCCAGATTTAGACTGGAATCCAAAACACATGAGGGACAAGTTAATTTTGACTCTGATAAAAGGGGAGGGCTGGCCAGCAATTTTTGCAGTTGTTTCAGTAGCAAGTGGAAAGGAAAGGCAAGGACTATTCCCACAAGAGGCCTACACAGATTACACAATCCAAGTTTCCATTTGGCTGGAAATATATTAAAGCTAAACGAATTTCCTTTGGAAAAGCAGAAGCTTAACTGGGACAATGCACTGTTCTAACATTTTTAAAGCAATGAAAACTGTTGTAGAGGCTCTGCAAAAAGCCAGAGCAGCAGGTCCTCCCAAACCAAACCATATTCCTCCATGACATGGTACACAAGGAGCAGACAAGCAGGCAGTGATGGAACAATGGAGAAAGAGATAGAAAGGCATTTATAGATAAACAGGGATTTGTAAATACTACATCGAATCTTAATGTACTTGCATTCTCTGCCAATATATTTACAAGGAAAAGGGATTAACAAGGAGTTTGGCACAAAGACTTCCATCTACAGAGCTGGTATTCAGGAGGACCTGTTCTCTGAGAAAAACGTTTATGTGGGTAGTCTGAAAGCTACTGTGGAAAATCCATGTCTCACACAGATGATGGCTTGTAAAATGTTTGCTTTTTCACTTTCCATGATGAGCAGAGGCTGAGATCTGCACCACTGCTCTGAGGTAGATTCTGCCTCTGGAAGGACTGTTTAAGTGCTGTTATTATGAAATGATACATATGTGCTTGTTGCTGTTGATTTCCAATAGGTCTATGTGAATAATTGATTTTTCCCTGTATTGCCAAAGGAGAAAATTTAGAGGGGGAAGCAGAATATTAAATAAAAACTAATTTTACTGTTTCTTCTAACTAAAGCTACGCTGTGCTTTATTTTGGTTTTATTTTCCCATCAGTGTTAGTCCACTGCAAATTCATCGGAAAAGTGAATGACTCTGCTAATAATTGTGCATTTCTTGAGGGGGGAGTCACTTTGATGCACTACGTCCAGCATCCAAACACTCTGTGTAGGTTTTAGCTGGGGTAAAGTTACTTCTCTTCACAGTAGCTCATACAGTGCCATGCTTTGCATCTGGGACCAAAACAGGTTGGTAACACTTGGATGATTTTTAATAATTGTTGAGCAGTGATCACACAGCATAATGTGTGATCTTTCTTACTACTCCCACTGCCCTGCCAGCAAGGCAGAAGTTGGAAGGGGGCACAGCTGGGACAACTGACTCCAGCTAGCCATTAAGGGATTTCCAACTCCATATGATGTTTTCCTCAGCAGTAAAAGCTGGGGAGGAAGGAGGAAGGGAGGAAGTTCAGGGTGATGGTGTTTGTCTTCTCAAGTCAGCGTCACACATGATGGAGCCCTGCTTTCCTAGGGATGGCTGAATACCTGACTTCCAGTGGGGACTAGTGGACGTGTTTCTTTTTTAGCTTTGACTTTACCTGTTGAACTGCTTTTAATTCAGCCCATGGGTTTCTTTGCTTTTAGCTGTCTGAGTCTCTCCCCCATCCCACCGTGAGTAAGGAACTGTGTGGGGCTGAGCTGCCCACTGGGGTTGAACCATGACACTGGGAACTGTCATTTCTCCCACAGCACTCCTGGTTCTCCACAGCTCTGAAATAATTTGCTCATTACAAGCCACCTGAACACAGTCACTGTCTCAGGTTGCTGTAGCAACTTCATTAATTTCAAGCTGAATTAAGCTGATTATGTCCCAGGATAGCATCCACCTCAGCCCTCATTCCCACTGCCTGGCACAACTGTGACCTTCAAGCAAATTGTTGCTCTTCTCGGTGCGAGCAGGAGCAGCCACCCACCAGCCTCACAAGATGAGAGTTTCCTATCTTCATCACAATATATTGCAGAAAAGTTCAGTCTTGACTCCTTCCCTGCACCATCTGAACCATCAGCATTACTGAACTATCTAGAAGCATGAAATGCTCATGCATCACAGTGGATTTGGTCTTTCTATACCATTTTCTTCATTCACTCCTGTCCATCACCTCTACCTGACAGATTCTGTCCATCCCAGGCAGGACTCTGCAGCACAAACACTTCCAGTGCAAGAACAATGTTGGGTATTTTCTTTATCTTTTTCTCCCCCAAAGTCAATTTTTATTCTGCTCGCAAAGTAAAATTAACAATCTCAAACCAAATTCAAGTTGAAGCCAAATACTTTGCAGTAAGAATTGCTGGTTGAAGTGTAGAAGCCTGGGGGGCAAGGAGTGAATGCACTGCCATGTCTCAAACTCTGAAAGCTGGAGAAGGGGGGCCTGTGTGGAGATAGGACAACATTTCCCTTGGGACGGACTTCCCTTTGCTCGTCCATGGAGACCACACAACACAGAACAGCACAAGCACAGGAAAGGGATCGAGGAGTGGGAAAGACAAGTAGAGGGGCATTAAGGCCATTAAAGACCCTCAAAGCCCTCTAACTCATTTCCAGACGGATCTAGGGTAATGGACTTCATTTGCATTTGCACTTGCATTTGCATGAGAAGTGAGAAACCTAATCCCAGAACAGGGAAAACTTACCTGTGGAAAGGTACCCCCACAAAACCTGGGCAGTGCCCCCAGGACCCTGGACACCCTGTTGGCTGGATCAGGGCTGGAACCAGGACTTGTGATCTCCTTTCCTCTCCTATCTGATCTCCTTCTTTCTTCCCTCTTTTCTTTTTTACTTTTATTCCTCTTATAATGAGAAGGTAGGGGCAAAACTTACCAATTTCCATGCTGAGTGTGTAGTTTGCCAATAAAACTCTGTGAGCTTTGTTTTGGGACTATTTTGGCTTTTGCCATTCTTTTCCAACCACAAACATCTACCAGTCTTGGGTCTTCCCTTCCACACAGGAATGGGACACGAGTAAGGAGAAACTTACTAAATAATGCAGATATTTAGGTAGTTCATGAAGCCCTAGATGAGCACACTTGGAATGTGTTCAGTGAATGGATCACTAATTTATCCATCCACATTTACCAAGGCAAGGTTCATAAAAAATTCACTCATTTTTGTGGATATGTGCTTTTTAAGGAACCTCTCAAACTGCAGTTTCAAAAATACCAGATATCAGTTTGTTCCATTATATTAGGACATCATCACCATTACGCTGGTGCTGTGTTTGGCTGCTGCTGTTATTAAGTCCTCTGATGTTTGTGCAAGGAAAAAAATCACTGCACTTCAGATTATTTAACACCTAAATGAAATGGAGCTTGTTCATCCCACGGAGTTGCTAGGCAGCCATGGCAGAGCAGAGAGCAAGGATGAATAAACAGCTCAAGGAACAGGACCTGCAGCAGGGTAGACCCCACTCCTACAAGCATGTGCAAACCACACATTTTGTGAGCAGAAAATTATGCAATTAGGTGAGGAATAAGGCAAACTGCTTATGGAGCTGTTCTGAAACTTTTCAGCATTTTTTCCCTTTCAGAAATTTCAGCTGGGAACAAGTCAGCACCTAAGTTCCCTCCCGCTCTCCCCTATGGAGCAGAGACTCAAGGGATTGGCTCTTTTCTATGATAGGACACTCTCCAGAAAAAAATTCATCCTGGGAATTTCAGAAACTTCAGAGCAGTTCAGGTTTTTCATTTTACAAAAGCACCATACCAGTAATTATCAATTAAATGGGGGATAAAAAAGTTAAATATTTCACACTGGCATAAGTTTTCCAGAGGGTCAAGAGGAGACTGTCTCCACTGTCAGAAGAACTCTGGGTTTATCAATATGCTGGCCTGATATTCTGACACCTGTTTTTTTGCAAAACTGACCATACAAGTCCTGATTCCACTCCAAAACTGATCAGTTGCTAAGACAGCCTTCCACAGAACCCTCTGACTACTTCATGTTGATGCATGAGCACCAAGGTAGAGGTTTTAGTGATGAAGGAATGGGGATCATGGAGAAAGGTGCATCCCTCTCCTGGGAAGAGGAGAATTTCCCTGCAGGGAAATTGGCACAGGGACCTCTGTGTCTGGCTTGTGAACATCCTTTGGTGGAGCACTGCGGGCTTTAGGAAGCTGGATATATCCAGAGCTGTTCTTCAGCTGCACAGTGATTATAATAAAGTTCAAAAAGAGATGTATGTCAGAAAATGTAGCAGCCAGTCACTTCGTATTTTTTTGCTTTCAAATGCAAAATAGCTGTTTTGAGTTGAGTCTGACAAGACTGGAATTTTGTCACAAATTTACAAGTTCTTGACTTGGAAAGAATAGATCATATTTATTAAGAAATCGTTCAAGAAACTTAGTTTCATGGATATAAACAACATTCATGACTGCCTTAACAACATGTCATTTTGTTCTGGAGCACCTACACGAAGTGCTTTTCATCTATTTGAAGATGAAAGAACACATTTATTAAAACAAACCAAAAAATGGTTGAATAATTATTTTTGAAGTGGGGGTGGGAAAAAGTATGTAAAGATGTGCCAGGTTTCACATGCAGCTGATGGGTTTGTTTGTCTAAGTGAGGATGTCTGGGTCTGGTGGGGGCACCAACTGGTACAGCCAGTGAGGAGCAAAATACTTCATGGTCTCCACAGTCTGGCTCCAACCAGGGCAGAAAAACAGTGCTAGAGATGCCTCTGTCTCTATAGCGACCTCAGTGGGAGTTTAGGGTGAGCAGCATTTCTGCAGGTGCCTTCATGGTAGAGTCTTTAATTGAAATGAGATGAATCACCTCCAAAAGGTGTTTGCAGGAGGCAGAGAGGCTGCTCTGGGATCAGCTTTTAAAGGGAGTGGTTGGAAGATGAGCTCTGTCACTGCACTGGGGCTTCCTGCCTGCTGCATGACCCCTTACAGAGCTGCCTTATGCACCAGATATTTGGGAGATCTGAGCCTATCCAGCTCTGCCATATAAGGGATTTCACGGAGCGTGTCTCCGTCGTGCCTGTTGGGTATTATCTGCATAACCCCTTTGGGCTGGATTATCTCCTTTACTGAAATCTGTTCCATATAAGGGGCTGGGAAAGGGCTGTGCTTCTCCATCTGCTCGTGCCCTGGAGTGGCGAAAGGACTGTGTGCCTGCAAGGACTTGGCTGCAGCCCCAAACCTCCCCATGCCGAGAGGGCTGGGGCAGCTGGCATGGGAGCTTGTCCTCTCTGTGATTTGCCACCCTCCAGACCTTCCCCATGAAAGTTCTTCAGAAGCTGGGTAGTTTGGTTAGATAATGGTCTTTAGTGCTGGGTAGGTGATGCCCAAACGCTGGTGCAGGGTATGAAATCAGCTCTCAAACATGTCATCCCTGGGAGAAGTCAACACCCAAATCTTGTGCCAGCATCCAAGAAATTGTGGTCGGTTTTGTAGTCATGGAACTGCTAGGATTCATTTTATTTGCAGCAAATGCATTGTCTAATCTCCCTTGTAAGTACTAAGATCCAGTAGCTGTAGGTAAGATTGATGTACCACAGCAAAGGAGAGACTTTGAGAAGCAAAAAGATTTTCCACCCATTCCTGGGATGCATAATAATAAGTTCATGGCACAAAACAACCCATGGTCAAATCAACTTTCGCATCCCCCCATGAGTATGTGGACTGTTTTGTATATGAGTGATTCTTTATAGAATTTTACTCCCATAAAAGCTTTTCTTTCCTCATTTTGTACATGTGCCAAATGGCGAGGAAAGCCAGAAGCAATTAAAACAAATATGGCTTGAATTACAGGCCTGTTCCCACAAGACCATGTGGTAAGCAAACGGGTTAAGATGTGCAACAATGAAAAGTAGATGCTCTAGAGAGGCCACTTTCTCAGAATTGGCACTGGCCCTGGCTTTCTTGTGCTCACCCCTCTCCCTGTGAGCCAAGGTCTCTCCAGGACCACCCCATGCTAAGTGGATGAAAAGGGCTGCACCTCCATTCAGTGCCTGGTCCCCACCATCCTGCAGTGCAGAGCCATGTCTACTAAAAGACCAAGTTTTACCTCCCCAGCCCAAATTCCAGCACCTAATTCTAACATGTTTTTTTTTTTTTTGTGGGTGAAAGCAAGTAAAGATCTTCATGCTCCCAAAGCAAAGAGAGTAAGAACATCAAAATACTGAAGGATGGGGGAAAATGAAGAAGGTTTTCTGTCGTAGACCTCTGCTGTCACATCAGATCAGGGAAGGTAGAAAAGGTCAGAATATTTATTATTTCGATAGTGCATTCCTCTGGTGAACTCTTGGTGGTGTCACCTTCTTCACTGTGATAAGATAAAAGGATTGGGATTTGGGGAAATGCTGTACCCTTCACTAGCACTGAGGACAGCATGGCCCAAGTGCAAGCTCAGTCACGTTCAAAGGGGCACCTTCAAGGTGTACCAAATCTTTCCATTCATTTTGATACAGATTTGAGAAGGAAATTGAAGAAATGCTCTATGCAGAGTGACCCCAATGCAAGTGTTGATCAGGAAAGTATTAATGTGTGTGGTCTGGTCTCCAGAGTAGGGCACGAGGCTCCCTCAAAAGGTCAAGGAGAGAGAAATCATCTGGACATCACTGTGGTGCCTCTCTATCTTATGACACATTTCTGTTCCACACAATTTCGATTCTTTACACTGTTGTGACTAATACATTAAACCTTGTACTCAGCCCTTTTCCATGAAAATTCTGGGCTAATCTATGCTTTTGCATTACATTTCTGGTAACTGGGATGGACATGGGCAGGTCTTGAGACCACCATGGGTTTGAGTCACAGGGACACCATTAATCACCAGGGGAAAAGATGCCCCAGCAGAAAGCTTGAAACAAAGTCACACTTCAATATCTTTATATTGTTTAATGTCCTCAAAAGCCGGGGCTTGCTCCACATCCCTTATGCTGATTGCTCTGGCATAGAACCTTTTGAATGGATAACTGGTAATTCCCCTCTGGCTTTTGGCCAAAACTGTCCACAGGAAATTTTTATTTAGCTGACACTTTTTTTTTTTTACTTTTTTTTTTTTCTTACTTTTTTTTTCTTCTTTTTTTTATGGTGGCAACAGGATTTTGAAAACTAGGAAAAAATGGTGCCTTTGCAATGGTGTCTGCGCTTCCCTGAGCTTGAGAACATTAGGAGAAAGAGAAATCTTTCTTGTTCCACTGTCAAGGAAAATTAACCAGACAGACAAATTTGAAAATTCCCTCTAAAATGATGCTATTTTAACAACTTTTGCCATTTTTTCCTTAAGAAAATGTTTATTAGAATTTTGCCTTCATTGTCATATCCCCGTGTTCCATAGAGGAATGAGTCTCTGGGTAAGACATGTTGAGAAACCTGCTGCAGGCAGAGGGGAGAGGTAGCAGGAGGAATAAGGTGACTTTTTTTTTTACTCTGCATTTTATACTGCAGAAAAGAACATCCCAGTCTTTAATCATGACCTCCACATTGGATCAAAGTGAAAAAGTGACCTTATAAACAGTGCAACTTAGGTTGCAAGGCCTCAGTTCAGGGCTTTTTACCTTTTGTGTTTCCATTGCACTCCCACTTAACACCCTTCCTTCTGCAGGTGAACCTCCCGTGCACGCTTTTGACCCAGTATTTGCTGGTGTCAAACACCTACAAAGCAAGATCTGCCAAAGCTGGTGTAGGTGACACACTGCAAAGATCCAGCTGAATTCTTCAGTCTTGTGACCAGTGACAGGACTCGAGGAAATGACACAAAGCTGACTGAGGGAGGTTTAGGTTAAATACCAAGAAAAAGTTTTCCACCCAGAGGGTGATTGGGAACTGGAGCCCGGGGCAGTGGTCACAGCACCAAGCCTGACAGAGTTCAAGAAGAATTTGGACAACGCTCTCAGGGATTTGGTGGGGTTTTTGGGGTGTCCTGTGCAGGGCCAGGAGCTGGACTCGATGATCCTGATGTATCCCTTCCAACTCAGCATATTCTGGGAACAGAGAAGGAAGAAGGGAACATGTGAGTATCTGAGTGAGAGCTGTTTCAAACCTTAGCACAGACCACAAATTTGGACAGCTAGGGAAGGGTGAATGGGGTCAAAAAACAGTGAGAGCTATAGCTTAAATGGACAAATAAATGTAACAGCACTACTGACCTGGTTTTCCTTGCCAGATCTCATTGCTCATTGAAAACAGCCGGTAATGTTAAGTATTTATGATATGTATATCAATTTATGAGCCTTTCTCCACCCAGGCTGCCATGCCAGAGATGTTTTTAAAACTTTTGCTTACAGGGGAAATTTGTCCTAAAAGGGAATTTGTGAGCTGGTCAACAGATGCTCTAGGTCTGACCCCCCATAAATTGGTTGCAGTATTATTGTGGGTATAAACAGCAATAATGCAATTTCTCTTAACCCAGTGCAAAAAATAGTGCAGTATTTTTCTGGCCTAAGAGGTCAGACTGCACTCACCTGGCTCCCTGCTTTGGCAAAATGGTCTGGCTTAGCCCTGTACCAAACATGGGTGATGGATCAAGTTGTTCCAGGCTGCTCTTTAGGGACCCACCTCATCTCGACACTGTCCCTGTGCACTCTTCTTCCAGTCCAGCAAGAGGAAAGGAATAATCCCCAGGGAGCACAGGTCTGCCCAGGGCATAAACAGTGTGAACTTGTTGTCTATACAGCCCTGTATGATCTGGGCGGGGAAAAAACTTTTGCACTTGGCAAATCCTGTTCCTGTGATTAATACTCTTATTTTACCATATTTTCCCTTTTTAATGATTATGTTCTACTGAGCCCCACAGTTCTGCTGTAATCAGTCTCTAGGTCAGTTGTGGGTCATGTGTGGGTCAACACAGATTGCCCCGAGCCCCAGCCATGCCTCCTACAACAGGGGCAAAACTGGGGAGGATGGGCACCAACCAGAATTGTCATTATCATGACTGAATGAGCAGGTACAGCCCTCTGAAGAGGGTGGAAAACATTGATTTTTACCTGATTTATTGCTATTTATGCACATGCTTATCCTGTCTCCCGGAAATGGATACCAAGGCTTCAGCTGATCTACTCATGTGAGTTAAGTACTTCAGAATGTGCAGGCTTTGGGCCTAAATCCATGACAGCAAAGCATCTTGCTGCATGCCTTGAATTTATCTAGACCAGAAACCTTTATTTCAGCTTGAAACTTCACAGACCCTCTGCCTGTGCTTTCATAAGAGGATGACCTTAAGCCCCCGACATATTCTGCTGAAATGTGATTTAAAGTTCTGGCAGAAAGGCAAAACTACTTTTTAATTTTTTTTTTCCCCAAGAAAATCACAATAAACAAACATAAGCTGCTGCCTTTCTCTGGCTCTTTATTTCTTCTAGTAGATGGATTCCTCGGTCAGACAGGTAAGACACAATTGAATTTGTGAGCCTAATGCATATCAGTTCATGCACCCTAGACTAGCTCCCAAAACTGCACATCACACCATCTGTTGTGAATAGGTGGAGAGCAAATGGCAAAAGAAAATCTGCCTTGCGACACAGAAGAAAATCATTAGCACTGGAAAGGGTGCTGTTACCTGAAAAAAAGGCAACACGTGCCTCAGGGAATGAGAGCTCATTAGAGTGCTTGTCTCTGTTTCCTCTATTCTTAACCTTCATGGGTAAACATAAGCCCAAATGTTCATTTAAAGGATTTTAATGCTCAGTCAGACGTAACTTTCCAGCACTTCCTAGATGTCTGTTCTTGCCACAAGCTGTTTTTTCTCTCCTTCACAGCATTTGGGCTTTCCCTCCATATTGCTCCACACATCAGCCTGTGGAACCCTGTAACAGCCTCTCTATGAAAATACTTCATTTTCTCAGCCCACCCCCTCACAAAGCATCACCAGAAGCCATCAGCTTCCTCCCAGAGCTGCTCTTCACCGTGGTGCAGTGCAAGGAACAGGCCAGGCTTTACCAAGCAGGTTTCAAAACAATCTATACAACCAAGGGTCCAGATTACATCAGACAGACATTTGTTAAACATCACCACATTCCCCAGTATTTCCCCTAATTCCAGGCTGACTCAAACACTTGTGTGAATGGGCTGTGCCTTCAGTGAGGTTTGGACCATGGTCCTTCCATCCAATACAGGGGTGCTGCCATACCAAAATCCCCATTTTATTTCTGCTCATCAGCCTAGAGGAAGACAGCATCCCCTTTTCATTTAAATGATTCAATTACAAACTTCTCCAGTGCTGGCTCTGTAATGAATTCCTTGATCAGAAATACTTGAGATGTTGCTAGTCCCGGGTATAATTGAATCTTTGTTCTATGACTTGAACCTGCTATCAATACTTATTGAAGAACTGAACACACACTTGTCCACTGAGTGCTTGAAAGTGACTCAGGTTATTATGTTGTGGTTGATTTACAACAAAACCATCTGAATTATGAACTGCGTGAGGAAGAGCTAATTGAATTTGAAACATTATGGCTGATGGTGCTTCAGACTGTGAGTAATACCAAGTCAAAAGTCTTCCCCAGGGATGTTGGCATCAAGAGATTTTCAACAGCTCTACAGGCAAGTTTTATAGTGGGACAAGACTTTTATTGGCAAAATAGGATTTATCCTTTTAGAGGTGGATAATCCACAAGTTAAACCAGTATAAGCTGCAAAAAATCACAATGGGAAGATTGTTGAATGGCTAGAGAGTTAAGAAAAACAATAAAATCCTGAATCAGACTCATTTTCTTCCATTATATTTTAGGTCTCAAATTTATGGAGGCAGTTTTAACCAGGTGCCTACCAGCAGCTTAAACTTTGCTACTGCTCAGCAAACACTAAACTCTCAAAGTACATTATTAATTGAACCTAATAAATAGTTGGTGGAGAGGGATAAGTTCCTCCAGAGTCTGATTCACCCCACTTATCAGAGAAATCTAATTTAAGAGGGTATGAATAGGCCTTTGTGAGGCACCCATGTCTCATCAGAGACTGCAAATGGACCTTTTCGCACCTAACCTTGCAAGAAGTTATATTAAAGGAAATACCACCTGAAATGACCAACTGAGACAGGAGATAACCTCTTGTCCAGTTTGTGTGACCAGTCTTTGCTCCTGTTTTCCCTGCTGCACACATATATCTTCCTGCCAGTGATAAGACCTGGGTGTATATGGTCTGGTCCACCAATGCAGAGAGCAGAAAAAATACAGAGGCACATGACATGCAAGATTAATAACTTTCAACTTCAGGCATTTGCCATTCAGGCTCCTGCGTCTCGTCAGGCTTAGCTCTTGTTGCAGTCAGTGTGCAGAGAAACACTCACTTCGGGGACATCATTCATCTGAGCAGCTTTAGAGGACAAGGTGGATTGTACTTCCAAACCCATGCACCCTTCCAACTCCCAAACTCCATGGTCTATAAGAAAAGCAGACAACTCATGAATGGGTGTTTTCAGCAGTTTAAGATGTTCAATCACATGAGAACCACTTTTATAGTCATTGCAGCTGGTGACTGGGATAAACCCAAATCACAGGCCAGAGCAGGAAAGCTTCGGGTGGCTGCTCCTTGAGCAAGAGAGCTATTGATATGTCCAGGATGAGGAACCAGAAGGGTTTGAATTGGACTAATGCACTTGATGTCACATATTTATTTTTAAGGTCCAGTATGTACCTTCTGAAAACATCTTCATGAGGTTGCTTTCCTCAGTACACTTGAGTGCCTCCTCAAACAGGTGATGGATGAGATAATTTCTTTCACTCATTTATTCTGTGTCTGTTACTCTAAAAACAAGACAGCTTTTAGGGGAAGGGAGGCTTTTGCTCTGATTCTGACTCCCAGAAGTCCTACACTCAGGAAAGATAAATTTTCATGGTTTCTTTCAGCTCTGTTTTTTTATGAATAGCTGATTTCTACTTTCTATGAAAAGGCACATTTGTCATTGACTTATCGCACACAGTTGTCAAGATTACAAGGTCAGTTCCTACTGCTTTTGGTGTTAGGAAAAATAATTCCTAACTCCAGAAGAGTCATTGTTATTTGTGGGCAGCTTTAAAGGATATGTTTGTATTTCTGGCTGAATTAAAAGCTGCAGACATGGAAGCACAGCAAAATTTGAGTCCTTAACCAATCCTACTTCTGCAAATACATAAACCAGATGTTCTTGTGATTTCTAAGCTGACATATATTCACTTCAGTGGAGTTAAAGGGATTTCCTGGGTGGATAAGGATTTAAGCCATTAACCCTGGTCATTCCCTCCTCCCAGCTTCCCAAAGTATCAGTTGTCCTCAGTGCCTGTCTCCTTGAACCCCTCTGTGTGGCACCCTCTTCACCTCTGATCAGCTTTTCCAGCTAGACATTTTGGTGACTCTTACTGCAATACTTGTGTAGATGGCAAAATATATAATAAACATTTTATTCTCCAAAAACCCCATCATAAGAGCATCATCATGTGCCTGGGGAGGAGTTTGCCATGCAGTGCTTCTGCCTTGCCTGGCTGTTGAAAACAAATTCTGAGCTTGCTGTACATGGGATGACAGATGCCTTTTCTTTTCAAATACCAATATTACATTCCTGACTCCAGGTCCCCTTCATCTGAACTGATGCAGAGGAATGTGTCCATGTCTGCAGCCTCCATCACCATCAAAAGTGGGATTTCCCTCACTCTCTTATTAATCAGATCGTGATATTGGCATTAAAATTTGGTGACGGCACAACACTAACAATTTCACCTCTGAACCCACCAGTTAATAGAAAAAAGTTCAGAATGAGAAACAAGTTCAGGGCATAGAAATTTCATGTCTGCTGCAAGAAAGAAAATATACAAGAGTAGATCCAAGTGAGGGGGAAAAGTGAGAATAAATACAAGGGAAAATAAAAAGGCAAGAAAATGCAGTATTCTCAAATGGAGTAACACTAAAACATTGAGCTCATGGCTCATCACAAATTTTCTGGTGAAGGTCACACTCACCCACTGCTACAAACCACTGGCCAAAGTTGTGCTCATTCTGTCTGCACAGTGGGATGGAGAAACCTTCCTTTAGCCTTAGCCTACAGGATGTTAAACATAAAATCTGATCTTTCTCCACAGTCTCATTCGATGCTCCTTGACCAGACAATGATAGAAATAGTTTTCATTAATTTCCTAGACTAAACCACATCTGTACTCTTTGGGTATTCCTGCAAATTCAACCTCCCCCTCTCCCTCCAGGTTTCAAATTCCTGTCTAAATCAACTGCACAAATGGAGTTTTCTCTCTGCCCATGAGCAGCTGAGCCAGGCTTTGCAATAAGGCTGACAGGAGAGTAGACCTCTATTAAGAGAGGTGGCAGCAAAGAACAACAGAGTGATTAAATGCAAAATTGAAATCATAATGGAAATTGGGGCACTGAAAAGAAATTTTAATTAAGTAAGCAACTGCAAATCAAACAAATGTATTCATTATTTAATCAACTAGTGAGTGCAGAAATCTCAACTAATCAGGAAAGTCTCGGGGAGCAGATAAAGAAACAAATCAAGAAACCAATTTAAAAGCCATAAGAAAATAGCACACATCCTCCCTACAAAAGACTGTTTGTCTGAGAAACAGAAGGGAAGCTTCTTTTTTTTCTCCAAACATCATATTTCTTATCTTTTTACAGCTCTATTTTTTTTTTTTTTTTCTGGGATTTGGGATGCTATTTTCTTGCATAGTTGCTTTTGATCTGCTCCGTCACAGAAAGATTGACTGTAAAGTGATGTATTTCTTCGCCTACTTCCAGCCATTTTTCACCTGCTGCACAGACCCCTTGAGGTATCACTATAAATGAGTTTTTACAAAGGTAGATAAAACACTGGGTGCCCCGAGCTACTGCTCAGGTCCGTGTGTAAGGAGTGGGACATTGGCAGTGCAGAGCACACAGGAGAAGTGGCTGGGCTGTTTCACACACATGAGCAGGGCCAGCAAAGGAATATGATCTGTTATTAACCAGGGCTTTGCCAAAAATCTGCCAACTTGCTCCTGCTGAAGGGAAAGAAAGGATGCTGAGCACCTCATCTGCATGGTCCAGAGGAGGGACATGAAGGTGGTCAGAGGACTGGAGCACTCTCCTATGAGGAAAGGCTTGGGAGAGCTGGGGTAGTTCAGCCTGGAGAAGAGAAGGCTCTGGGGAGGCCTTAAAGCCCTTTCCAGTGCCTGAAGAGGCTCCAAGAGAGCTGGAGAGGGACTTTGAATGAGGGCATGGAGTGATGGGAAAAGGGGGAATGGCTTTAAACAGAAAGAGGGGAGATTTAGATGAGATATTAGGAAAAAATTCTTTACAATGAGGGTGGCGAGGCCCTGGCACAGGTTGCCCAAGGAAGCTGTGACTGCCCCACCCCTGGAAGTGTCCAAGGCCAGGTTGGACGGAGCTTGGAGCAACCTGGGATAGTGGAAGGTGTCCCTGCCCATGGCAGGGGAGCTGTAATGAGATGATCCATAAGATCCTTTCCAACTCAAACCATTCTGTGGTTCTGTGATTCAGACCTGCATAAGTCTGTGCCCCGGGTGTGTTTCCACCCTGAGTTTTTTCTGCCTGACTCGTGTGAGTACCAGAGCAGGTATCCATCATTCTCTTCAGTGAACTCCTTGCAAAGTCAGCAAACAGCTCAGCATGAGCACGGAGAGCCCTTTCCAGCCTCACAGCTACGTCAGGGTAATCAAATGAGTCACAAGCAGCCATGTAATTACTTTTCCAGGCTTCCTTACTTAAGAATGTGGATCTGTGTACAAAAGCATGAATCCAGAGAGAATTTGCCATCACACCTTGTGAGTGTAGACATGTTTGCACTCAAAGCAGTCGGATAGGGGCAGGAGATAAGTTAAAGAATAGTACAAACAAGTCATTTACTGCACCGTCTTGTAAGTATAGCCTGTCTACAGTCTAATAAAAATCACATATTTAATTAGTGGCTTCATTCAGCATTGTGTGAACAGTGATTCACTGTGCCAAGCCAGAGGAAATGGGTAAAAAATAGACCTCATTGCATGAGGTATCTGAGAAAAAAAAAAAAAGCTGTTTTATTCAAAGAGTAAAAATCAGCTGCTTAACAAAGATACGTGAGAAAACATGGTGGGGCTTTTGAAACACAAGTGTAGCAACCTCTTATATAGAATAATTGGAAATTGAGTCCATCTTTGCACCAAAGGGAAAGGAGTCAGATTTTATATCCAGCCTCAGGGACTGGGACACCAGATATCTGGTTTCCTACCTTTTCTCTTCGGCTGGAGCACAGCACAAACACTTTTTGTATTTCTGCCTGTCTGCATTATTCTATTGCTCCTACTGTCAAAAGGGCCAAGCACTTCACACTCGTAGCATTTTTCACCTCATCACACCTCTCACACATCACACTTTGCAGATGAAAGTGCACATCCCTTCCTCTGCACTGAAGTCCCAATGGCCTAAACACTGCTTGGGGTTCCAAGGTGAAAACTCCTTGTTCTGCAGGGGCAGGCCTCAGGAGGCTCTCAAGCTCAAAGCTGCTAATGTTGTTTGAAATTAAAGTTTTCAAGTACTTAAAGGTCTGACAATAACACTTCCCAACATGCCAATCTTGGGAGAACCAAATATCCCAAAACCTTGCTCATTCCTCAAGCTGATCATATGGCAAAATTAGGAGACACCAGGTGCAGTTTGGGCTGCAGATGTGCTTGGAAGATGCTTGCAAGATCAGACTTTGCCCTCTCCAGCATTTAACAGTTCCCCACTCTCCTCCTGAAGGTCTGCAGCTGAGGAAGCCTATTTATTTATGGAAGACCAAAGTTGGTTCTGCTTCCAACAATAGGAGTTGAATCTCCCATGGTGAAGGGGTCAGAACTGAATGATCTTTAAAGTCCCTTCTGACCTAAACCATCAATGATTCTATGAGAACCAATTCCCTGGGCTCCATGGCCACGGAATCATAGAGCATGCTGAAGGAGTGATGTGTGCTTCATTCCCTGATGTTGATGCAATGTTGGTCTTTGAAATAATTACATTATAATTGGGCTGAGCTCGGAGGAAAGGAGATGTGTGATTCTCTAGCTTCATGATTAGGGTGCTCCCCGAGGAGGAAGGATAGCTGACTTCCAGTCCACTTAACATCTTACTGCTTAATAAAGAAAAAACTTTGCTTTTGTCCAGCTTTGCTGTCAGTTTCATGCCCAGCATGGGAGAGCAGAAGTGTTGCAAGCCCAAATGGATGCCAACCACTCCTGTCTCTTGGAGGGTCCCTGAAAGCATCTGCTCATCAGGAGCTCATGGACAGTCCTAGGGAAGCCCAGCTCAAATTTCACATGGGGTTTTTTTTTTGCTGAATCAGAGTTGATTTGTCTTAAACTGCAGAAATCACAACAGAAAAGCAATTTTATATAGGTGTTATGCTGCTGCCTAACGCTGCTCGGAGCAGTCTCAGCACAGGACATATTCCAGTGTCCCAGTCTGAGCATTATTCCAATTTTATGGTCAGGATGGAGCATCCCTGTGCCCTGCAAGCTGCAACTGCCCCCACAGCCCAAGGTTTGCACACGTGCTCTGGAGCTGCTTCACCACCAGCAGCCAGCATCCCAGAGCATCTCCTGCTCCCTCTTAACCACATTATCGGGAGGTAATGACGTTGTTCGGATCGAAAGGAAGCGGCAAATTGGATTGTGACCCCCTGGCAGGATGGGTGTGATGGGTGTGCTGTCAGCCAGCACACGCACACGGCCCCACGCACATGCCCACGGAGTGACCTGTCCTCACACACACACCAGGGCTGGGCTCTGCAAACACACTCCCTATTAATTAGGCAGAGATCAGAAACGAGCCTCTCAGTCTACCACGGGAGGTAATGCCACTGGGGGCTAAAAATAAATCTATCAGCTGGAAACTGGATGAATAAGACTGGTTTTAAGGAGGGTGAGGTAATTTTTAGGTTACATCATGCAGCCATGCTGCATCCCATTTGATATACTATGAGAGCATATAGCAATTTCAGCTCTGCTCTAAGACCATATTTGTGTGAGCAATCTCAGGAAAGAGGATAGAAATCTTTCTATGCCCAGAAAGCTGCTTTATGAATTTCTCCATCCTACAGCGAAGGAAGCATTATTATCCCCAGAAAATCCATCTCCCCAACATGCCGGCTTATATGTGGAGTTGGAGGTCAGAATTGTGCTTGCTGGAGGGAAATCCCGGTCAGCACACATCTAATTATGCTCCTGTCTTCGAGATCCCACACAGAAGTTCCTGATAAAAGAACAGACAGGAAAAGTGGAATCAGTTGCAGTCTGGTTTATGATTTTACATTATTAAGCCGTTGGGGACCGCCAGACAAGCTGAGAGCTTAGTGAA
The DNA here is from genome assembly GCA_026261815.1 of Monarcha castaneiventris obscurior. NCBI lineage: Eukaryota > Metazoa > Chordata > Aves > Passeriformes > Monarchidae > Monarcha > Monarcha castaneiventris. The sequence goes on from JAMPIT010000230.1 coordinate 2,737,115, forward strand.
CTGAACTCTCTAAGACCTGCTAAGTACTCAGGAGGCACTATGCAAACCCACAAAACAGGAGCATTAATCATCAGGCAGACTTGTCAGGATACTCAATACATGAGTGACAGATGAGAATGGAGTGGAAAAGAGAAGAGACAAGGGCAAAATATAAGAATTAGGAGCTTTCTACAAACCCCTCCTCAAAATGTCACAGTTCTTCAGAACTTTTCTCCATTTTCTTTTCTTTTTTTTTTTTTTAGCAAACCTTTGTTTTTCATTTCATAAAGCCATATCCATGCTTTAGCACTGATTTCACTGGAATTACTCCAGATTTACTGCGGTCTAGCTGCACGGCATTGGCTCTTTATAATAATGTGCCTCATTAGTAGCTACTTAGAGTGTAACTGAATTATAGCACATCTAGTTCTGGGCAGTTGCTGGAAAATGGGGCACTGACGTGACACCTAATAAAGCACTTGTTAGTGCCTTCTGGGAGTTACAGTGTTGTATTATTTACGAAGTGCCATTGTGTTTTAAAGACAGAAGACCAGATGTTAAAATCTGTTTTATTTACACACTGTCACCAAGGATTAAATCTATTGTCTTGGCTGAGAATATCCCAATCTATGCAATGCATATGTTGGCGTGGAGCATCCCTGGAGGCGCGGGGGTCAGGCACGCCAGGGTTCTCCAATCCAACACCATCTTTGGAGACAGAGAGGTTTAAAGGGGATGTGGCCTGGTTTGAGCACTGAGCCAGATGTTGAAAACTTGTGCAAAAATAAGTAGGGATTATGTTCTTCCCAGATCTGACTTCCCACGAAGCTTTTTTTGTGGTAACTTGTGCAGCACTCCTGCTAGCTGAAGAGTGCTCTTGGACAACAGGACACCTCCTAAACAAACAAGAGTTTCCCTTTGGGACTTTCTGGAACAAACGGATTCCTATCAGGTTTGGTTTTTTTCCTAAGAAGAAAACCTTTGTATACAAGCTCAGAATGTACATTAAAAGAGGCTTCTGCTGTGAGAAAATAAATGCAGTGTAAACTTCCGTCTCTAGAGCAGCATCATGCCATGACCACACTCGCTGCTCCCGCTGCTCGGTGCCGGAGGGCAGCACGCTGCCTGGAGCCCTGGAGCACGCAGTCAGAGGTGTCTCCTGCCACGTAGGAAGTGTAGCCTGGTCCTGCCCCGAGGCTCTGCCACCAGGCTCCCACCCGGCTGTCACATCACAGAGCTCACCGAGTGCTGCACAGCCCTCCCTGCCCAGTGTCCCATGAAGGAGAGCCACGCCGAGCTCGTGTCAGAGCGCTGGCAGCAGAGCAGGAGCCTCTCTTGGTGGGGAAAGGAAAATAAAAATGACTTTTTAAAAAAGTGGGTTTGGGAGCTCTGAGGACATTCTCCTCCTTGAACTAAAAGGGATCCAGGTTTTCTGAAACCCACACGTTGGTGAAGCAGCTCTCTTGCCAGGCTGGTGCCCAAAGTGGGGCTCTTGTGAGCTCGCACACATCCTCAGCCGTGGAGCCATAACTCCCCTGGGCTCATCTCCAGCTCTGAATATCAGATTGGGTGAAGTCACTCTAGTGGAGATATTTTCCTTTTTTATTTTTTACCAACACATAGAAGCAAGACATATCTCGCCCTCAAAATTGCTGTTTTTCAAAGCACTTTCCTGAGGTGATTTGAACATTGCTGGTGCCCTCCCAGCAGGTGTGACCAGCAGTGTCCAACAGCATGAGCTGCTGAAAGCAACCATGGCAGCCCCAGAAGCACGGAGGCTGTGCTACAAATGTTAGAATTATCCCGTCTGAAGCTTTGTTGAATTTTTGAACTGGAGCCTTGACTGACCACAAATGTTCACCTAATTAAAACAAGCACTTCCCCAGGAAGTGGGCATGTTCTTGGGCTTTTCAGAGTAGTCTGGGACTTGTTCTTTGCTTGAGTCCTGCCTGTGCAGTCCTCCATAATTCCCTCTTCCCACTGGCTTCCATCTTCACACTGCCCCAGTGTTCTCCCCACGAAAGGAAAAAAAATTTGCCCCATGAAAGTACCACTGACCCCCTCACCGCCCTGCAGCAAAGCCCTCCAAGGCCCTCCACGCCATCATCACTCTCTGAATTCATGCTGAGAAGTCCAGGGATTTTAGAAGATAGAAGTTTTGCTAAAATAATTCCACAGGAAAAAGGTTTTAGTTCATTTTCTAGAGGGAACTACTTTAAATTGTGAAATGCTTAAAACCCAAGTTTGCTTTTGCTTCCACAACACTGAAGGAAGGCAAACTAGAAATCCTGAGATGGATTTACTGGAAAAGCAAATTCCTGTACAGGAGGCCACTGGGCTCAGATCTGCCTTTGAAGTGTTTCCTACAGAAAACCCAAAGAGGTGTGAAGGGGGCAAGGTTTTGGACAGGATTTCATGGTGGAAACCTCCAAAGCTAGGAAGGTAATTAGGATGGGGAAGGCTGGGGTGGGTGTGAGGGTGATAGGAAAGATGTGTGCTCATGTCTTCACAAAGAGTTCCATGGGTGAGGGGATGGGCGTTGACGTCTTTGAAATGGGGCTTAATGTCTCTACCAGCTTCAAGCAGCAGGTTTGTTACTGAGCCCAGACAGCTTCACTCCCAAAACAGACAAATGGAGCCGGAGTTTCTGAACTTTGGGGAAAAAGGACAGGTTTAAGTGGGGAATATGTGGTAGGATGTTCGGAAAGTCTGCACCTTCCTGGTGCCTTGGCAATGGGGAAAGGAAGAGGGCAATGTGCAGCCAGGAGTTGGGTAAAAGGAGGCTGCATCCTGCAAAACCTCGAGAGAGAAAACCCCACAGGGGTACGTCCCAGTGGAGTCTCTCCCTTTATCCAAATAAAGTTGCAGGACTCCTTTGTCTCCTATGTGGACACTGGCTTTTCATTGTGGGATTTTCCATACAAGGGCAATGTTCCTCTTGAACAAAAAGACTGGAGCTCCAGGCAGCCATCCCCCACCACTAGGGCAGCAGTGGGCTCATGCAGGGACCAAAATCAGCCTGTGTTGCAAAATATCCCAAGAGAAATGCTATATAAAAATAATTGCTTTCCTATTAACTCTTTAAATCTTTAACAAAACAAATCCCATGTGGGGTGAACCCAAGAATTCATCGTTCTCCCACTGTGGAGAGCCCTGGGTGTTTAAGAGGTTTGGGGCCTGGTCCCAGCTATGTCCCATGAAGGTGGGATGGTCATTCTTTAATCAGGAGAGATGGAGGTGGCAAATAAGCTTTTTACAGTGAAGAGAACTGAGTTGCAAGACTGATCAGAGGAACATGGCAGGCTGATCAGAATTATACCATGCAAGAAGAGCCTGGCTTTAGGACTGGATCCAGAGCAGAAACCTGTGCACTGGTGCTGGAAGAGTGCTGTGTGCTTAGGAAAAATCAGGGGGAAAAAAATTATTATGAAATGTATTGTTAATTGTATAATATATATATTATATAATTGCATATTAATTATAGTATATAATATCATTCTAGTTAGAGTGAATTATTAATTATACTTTATTATATATTGTATGTATATTGATTATGTATTGTATATTGATATAAAATATGTAATTATATAATATATAGTAATATATTAATTACAATGTTTGTTTATTATTAGAAATATTTAGAAAAAAATAGGAAAAATCATAGAGAGAGTTTGAGGCATTGACTGGAGGAGAGAGCCTGGAAGACGAGACATGTGATCTTATTTGGCTCCTGAAGCACTGAGGGACCAAATTAGGATTATAGACAGTTCCCATCCCTACTGGAAGCAGCCTGTGGACCCCTCAGCATTCAGTAACTGCTTGACTGAAATTGGGGGACAGTAATTCCCACCCTTCAATGAGAGCAGTGCCGTGACTCTGGTGGGTAGGAAAGGCTTTCTCAGAGATAATCTTGCATTTCCTAGTGGTTAAACAGTGTGGCTGTGTCACACATCCCGTTACACACCACCGGCTGCAGTGCTGTCCTCCCAGACCCTGCTCAGCTCCGAGCTGGGATGTTCAATCGGCTGTTTGAGTGCACCACGGGCAGGGAGTGCATTTCTCCTCTGCTGAAAGCTCACGAGGACCTCCTAAACTCTGTGGGATAAATTAAACCTTGACTCAGCTCCAGTGGCACAATGAAGCTAAAGCTAGGATGGATTTAATCACAGGATGGTTAGTATCGAGTGGCAGAAGAGTCTCCCTGCGCTGTCTTTACTATAATGTGAAATGCAGCTGGTGCTGCAGAGGGGAAGCTGCCTCTTGCAGGTAACACCAAAGGGATGCCTAGGAAAGATTTATGTACTCCCTGCTCACACGGATACAAACTACAGCGGTCTCCATAGGCACACACGAAGTGTTTCTGTAGGAACAGCACTTCAGAGCAGTGATATTCTTCCCCTGAGGGTACCAGCAGGAAAGCGTGAAGTTTATTGGTTTCCTAAAGAAGCCCTGTTTGTAAACACAAACTGAGTTTTAGTCTGGGAAAAGTTTCCTTTCAATTTTCCAATACGTTTAGCCTTAGAGAGTGTTTTGTCACGGGGACCATCCGGATGAGGCGGATCTGAGCCGTGACCCTGGGAAAGCTCAGCTCTGGAGGGGATGAGCAGGAGCAGGGGGGCACAGGAAGCGCAGGGGGTATTGATTTCAGACTCGCAGGCTCCTGCCAAAGGGTCGGCTCGGAGGCTGCGAGTGCCCTGCCATGCCATTAGCCGCTGTCATTTCCCAGAAGCGAGGCTGTGCCGTGGTCTCCCCTCGCTAATCCGTGAGGCACATTGCCACGCTGTAGGTTTGTTTTGAGGTGGCGGGCAGGGGGGAGATCAAATTAGCCTCCTAGGCATGTACACAGGCACATTGCCCCCCTCCTGCCTCTCCGGGACCAGCTGCCTGCATACAGCTAACATTTAGGGAGACTTATTAAATGCAACCAACAGGATAACGCAGTGGGCACTTTTTCCCTCTCCAGATCCGTGAGTGCCCCAGGGACAGGACCAAAGAGCTGAACCCGTGAGCAGCTGCCTCCTGTGAAGCCATTTACATTTGTGACTCAGTTTCTGACTGCTCAGTGCAGGGCAGTTCCCCCAGCTGGGGAGAAAACCCACTGGGGCTCCCTGCTGCAGGTGTCCCACGGCAGAAGCTGTGCCCCAGTCTCAAGGGGCTCCGTGGGGACTTGTGGCAGCTTTTCAGAAGAGGTGAGCACTTCAACCACCCCCACAGCATTCCCCAAACACATCCAAGCTGTCCTTTATCTCACTGAATCCCAGTGGACCACCACCATCACCCCAAAGAGAGCCCCACCACCCTCACCCCAAAGAGAAGCACGGGGAGAACACCAGGGATGAACTTGACCCGCTCATGCTCCCGATGACGATGTGTGTGCAAACACTGCCCTCTGCCTCCTGCAGAAAGGCTTTGTTCTTGGGTCGGGCACCCGATGGGTTTTTCATTTTCCTCTCCTATGATTACGGAGGATTCTCCAGCCTGGCTGTACGCCAGCACACAAAATGTTGAGAGAAAAAGGCTGGTGTGCCCAGCTTGGCACTGGTGGTGCCAGCCCAAATAGTCAGAGCCGTGTGGTGAGTGGGCTGTGAAGTTCTTCAGCCCTACAATAAGGAAAACCAGGAGATTTTTCTTAGATGTCTTATGAAAGGGAGAAATTTGGGCTTGTTTCACCCTTTAGGCTCATATTTTCCAGAATTTTTCTCTTCGGGGAAAGGTTAGGAACATTTTTGTTAGTTTTAACAACTCAAGGGAAGGGGAAAATAAAATGCCATCAGACCTAATACCCAACCAGAGACACCTGGCCAGGGCTGACTCCCAGAGCATTCCCGGAGGACCAGCAGCGTAGATAAGCACAGCAAAGCCAAAGTTGAGCGAGGAGATGTGGGAGCAGAGCAATGAAATGATGTTTCCCAAAGTGACAGCTGGCCCAGGGCATGGCCAGAAGTCAAATCTGTGCCTTTGCTTAGCCAGGACAGCAGGATGAAGTCCCTGAGCCTGCTTGGCTTGCAGGCTGTTCCCAGCTGGCCCCAGGAGGGCACATGAGCTGTGTCCCATTGTTGATGCCCCTGGACCTCTCGTGGGGTGCCCGTCACCCAAAAGTCATCACTTCCCTTCAGCCCATGAAGGGCAGCACAGACAGCACCTCCCAGGGACTTCCAGCAGAAGGGAGGTGCCTGGCACCTATCACACTATGGAAAACCTCCTTGGCCTTTTATCTAGACCACGTATGGCCCCTGATATCTGCAGTGTCAGGCTGGAAGAGGCACGGAGGGCAAGCAGGCAGCCAGCCAAATCCTGTGAAGAGAAGAAAACGCACAGAGGCTGCACAAAAAATGCTCACAAATGAGCCCATAGGAGGGACCTGGATCTCCCAGGCATGGCCTGTCCTTCCCCAGACTTTGGTTTCTCCACTGAGGTGGCAGCTCTGCTCCCATCTCATGCTGTTTTGTCATGGAGGATATCACAGGGAACACACCTCTAAAGAATGCATCCTTTTTTTTTTTTTTCCTCCCTTTCTGGTCAATAAAACTGCATTTTGACTTTAGGGTGAAGATTTGGATCAATTCTCATTTTCTACAAAATGGTTCTCTCTTATACACCAAGGAATAGAATTGAAAATGTAATCTATCTTGTTGAGAGGTAGAGTCAGGGTCATGAATATTAACCCCCAAGTGCCATTTAGTGTGTCTTTTCACATGCCAGCAAATAGCAAAGAACATATTTAGATTGCTAAACAGTAATTTAGTAAAAAATACAATCAGTTTTGCACAGGCCTCTGAAGGAATCCTGCCACCAAGTCACTTTTTCTCCACGGTGTAAAAATAACTGAGAACAACCACTTTCAGACATGATTTGCTAGCAAATGCTGTTGCCAGATGAAAATTGGGATCTGGGTGACTTTTTCTCACAGAATTATATTCTAATATTTGGCTATATAAATTGAAGCAGAACTGGACTCCTTTAATTAAACAATTTCCCTTTCAGAATCCATAGGTTAAAAAATTGAAAAATACAGAATAAAATGTTATGAGTGTTCTCATTTAAGGCCAGGAAAATGTGGCACTTTAAAATGACTCAGACTGATGAAGAGAAAATGAGGTGTAGCCGGGCCAACAGAGAAAGCTTTGAGGAGACACTACCCAGATACTGCCTTTAGATTTATAATTTGGACTTTATACTGCAAGCAGGGGAACCGGAGGCAGACATTTAATCCATCAGGTCACTTGGACAGTTGTTACTGCTGATCACCAGAGATGAAGCTCATAAAGGAGGCCTGGGCTGGATAAATGGGCAATGTGACCCACCAGGGTGTGCAAGAAGTTCTGGAATTTGTGGGTGAGGAAGGAAGATGTTGAAATCTTTCTTTACTGAAAGGGTGGTCAGGCACTGGAACAGGCTTCCAGGGAAGTGGTGGAATCGTCATTCCTGGAAATGTTCAGAAAACGTGCAGGTGAGGTGCTTGGGGACATGGTTCAGTGGTGGACCTGGCAGTGATGGTTTAATGGCTGGACTTGATGATCTCAGGTCTTTTCCAACCTTAATTATTCTATGAAACAGGACAAGACCTAGGAATGGTTCCTCCTGGTACAAAGAATTTGTGTCAGCACCAAGACACACCAATGGATCAGCTCTGCAAAAAGCATCTGGAATCTTATCTGGGAGTCAGGCTGGTGGGGTCCCTTCTGTGGAATTCATTCAGCAATTGTCTGTCAGGGTTTTGACCAAGCACTTTATTCTCTTTAAACCAAGGAGTGGCTGCTTTCCATCGCTGTGTGCTTTCCATTTGGACTGATAACTTAATGCAAGGAAAAAAATGTTGCTCAGGAGGTTTCTGGTGATGGATGGCAGCAGTGATACTTTGTGAATTGGGCTTGGGCATGTCTCAGTATGCTGTTTCCAGGATCTGTGTGGTAACACAGTGACTGTGATGCACCACAGCAGTGATATGGGGGACAGGCAGGTAAATTATTTTCATTAAAACATCAAGGCTTCAATTCTTAGGAAAAAAAAAAAACACTAACAAATGAAAACAAAAAACAAACAAATAAAACCCAACAAAAACAATCAGCAAACAAACAAACAAAAACCCCAACAACAACAAACCAAAGAAACAAACAAAAACTAAAAACCACAAAATAAACCACCAGAAGGAAGGAAATTTCACAGTGGCACTGCAAACAAACTAGCCAAGCCAACAAAGAAAAGAGCCTTTGGATTCCATTCAACTGATGCATAAAGGAGAAAACTTTGAAAACAACTCAACTGATTTTTATCCTCAGCTCTGAACTACATAGTAGTGGTCAGCTCTAAATTAGTATTCTTTTATTTGGCACTTAACTTCCTGTAGCACTTGAGAGAGTCCAGGATATCTTTGTTCCAGGGTCTAAAAACGCCAAATAAAAAACCCTCACAAGAGTTTCCAGGCTGAAGGAAAGAAAACATTTAATAACAGGTGCAATGGATTACTGGGAAATGATGAGGTGGTATCTGTCAGCATCGTGGCCATGATACTCATCCATCAGCCCCTTAATTACTGCCCAGGGCTCTCTTGCAGCAAAGGCAAGTTCAAAGGAGGGCAATGAGAGCACTTTACAGGTATTTCTAGGTGTCTGCAGGAAAACACAAAATTGCTTGTTCAAAAATTGTGTTTGAGTGAGAAGGAGAAGCTGTGGGGAAGGTTTGAGCTGGGAATTAGAGGCAGAAAGAAACAGACACGAGAGGTTCTGAAAACACAATCTGACTGCTCTGCCTGATGCAAAAGGAAGGCAAAGCAGGGCAAAGTTAAAAGCAGAGAGGTATGCTAGCCAACGCAAAGGGATGGGGAAAGGGAGAGTAAGACTCTGCTTGCCAAAGGCCACGGAAAATGCTGCTGCAAATTTGGATAATGTAAATTCGGAGCAAACTTTTGCCTTTTTGGTCTGTGGGAACATAAGAGAGGTTGTGTCTGCTGAATGCTAGGAAGAACAAACCAGAAAGAACAAGAAACAACCTGTGTGGGGAGAGATTGGAGGGGTAGAAGAAGATTCTCATTAAGGGCATTGATATGAACCCAGTTCATGCTGTCCGCAGGGATTCGCCAGGGATGGAGTCAGCAGCTGAGTTTGGATACCCAAATGCCAGTGAGATAGCTCAGCCCCAAGAATCAGAGGAACATATTTGATCACCTCCCTGCCTTTTTCTGCCATCTCCTCTCCCAGGAAGTGCATCTCCGTGGAACCAAAGCCGGCAGAGCTGCAAATGCACCCAGGGCAGAGGCGTCCGTGGGTGGGAGATGTGTGCACAAAGCCACCCATGGCCAGCCCCTGCTGTGGCACCCACGGGTGACAAGAGAGGTGACACCCATGGGTGACAAGGAGAGGTGACACCCACGGGTGACAAGGAGAGCCCCCAGCACAGACATCCCCCTCCCCACGTCCCCGGTGGCCGTGTCCCAGGGCAGTTGGTGTCAGCTTTTCCGCTCTCTCCACAGCCGCTCGAGTGCTGCTCTAGGACTTCAAAAGGGTCTGTCAGAGCGGCGCTGCGGCAGCCACCGAGCAAGCCACTGCTATCTATCTTCAGGGATAAGATAAGACATCAAAGTGATTGATTCCCAGCTCTCCACGTCAAAGCAGAGTGCGGGGGCCGGTGACAGCCCACGCATCCCCCCATGCCGCAGGAGTGTGGTTGCATGTGGGGAGGGCTGTCAGATTCCCAAAGGATTTTCTTTTTTTTATTTTTTTTTTTTCAACTTTATCTCCTTCCTGTTGGCAACCAAGCTTAATTCGTGCTTTTGAAATAATTTCCTTACCTTTAAATAACAATAAGGAACACCCACGGAAAAATGTCTTGGTGCCCTGACAAGCAGATTTTCAATGGGAAATTGTGACCACCCAGCAGCAAAAAAATGATCATTATAGGTACATAATCCATTCTATCAGTCCACCAATCACCACAGCATGAAATGGTCCCATTAACACCCCCCAAGACTTAATCATTCACCTTCCTCCAATACCGTGTCAAATAAACAGCTCATGGAAATGCCTGTTATTTTGCTGGATGCAAAAGCCTGCCTGCTAGCCAGTGGAAAAATGAAGGAAAGTTGTAAAAAATAACTTTTCCTTGATTTATTTTAAATTTGCTAGCACACAGTTGTTGATGGTTTACTTGAGATGCAGCTGTCAGGCTCTTTTGCCCTCCCTCTCCACTCTCCTTGTTGCCTAATACACACGGAATCCTCCCTCCTCAGCAGCACTGGGAGGAATACGTGTGTCACACTGCAAACCCAGAGAAAATAAGGACATCTCTTATCAGAGCTGAGCCACCCTGAGAAGGTGCTGGCTGATGGGAGATAGGAAGAGGATCGTTTGAGGGACTTCTGAAAGCTCCTTATGGCCTGTTGTGAGGTATCCAGATATGGGCTGCCACAGGGTGATCTGAGGCTGTGTTTAATATGTGACTTGCAGAGATTTAACAGCAGAAAGGAAAGTACATTGTCCCTACTTCACCTCAGAGCGACTTCTGGGCTGCCTCAAGGTCCCAGGTTGATGGTTCTCCTGGCTAATGGATATTCTCACTAGGGAGAACCCAGCTGGCTGTGTTGATATGGCATTTTTAGGGACTCTTGCAGGCTGGTTTGTTCAGCCTAGAGAAGGGGAGATGGAGGGGAGATCTCATCATGGTCTGCAGCCTCCTCAGGAGGGGAAGCAGAAGGGCAGGCACTGATCTCTGTGATCAGAGGCAGGACCCAAGGGAACAACATAAAGTTGTGTCAGGGGAAGTTTTGGCTGGATATTAGGGAAAGGTTCTTCACCCAGAGGATGGCTGGACATTGGAACAGTGGTCACAACATCAACCTGACAGAGCTCAACAAGTGTTTGAACAATGCTCTTGGGCACAGAGTGTGACTCTTGGGGTGTCCTGTCAGGGCCAGGAGTTGGACTCCATGATGCTTGTGGGTCCCTTCCAACCCAGCTTGTTGTGACTGTGCTGTTTGAGTGAAGGTCCCCAGCCAATGTTTCTTTCACATCCTTCACACTGTGAAGCCCCCATTCCTGGGGCCCACCCACAGACACATAAGAAGCCACAAAATTAGGGAACAACTAGGGAAAATGCAAGTCTTTGTGCAAGGCAGAATGCAGAAGTGAATGGAGTTGGCCTAGAAAGCCAGAGTTGCATAAACCCCACTTGTTTTGCATTGAAGAAAGACACTGTGCTGGGACAACATCAAGCTCCCCTAACACATGGCGTGGAGAAACAAGGATGCGCTGCCTACTGTCCTAAAATCACCTCCTGCTGCACAGCAGTGACCGAAAAAATGTGAGAAATCGAGTCCTGAGGCTGCTGGACTGGCAGAGGAGAGGGGAAAAAAAAAAAAAAAAAGAAAGAAGCGTTACAATCAGTTAAGAGACGGAATTCTTTTCCAAGGAGGCAGTCAACAAGGCAGGATACAACACGGGGATACAAATAGCCTGGAGGAACACGCTGGTGGCTGCAGCACTTCTCCATTAGCGGGGAGGGACAGCTCAGCCGGACACGCAGGGTCACTTTCTGCTGGGGTTCTTCCCAATCAACAGCTCAACCAACAGGTGCAACCTGGTGTTTAAATCTGAACAGGGACAGTGGAGAGCTGCCAGAGCAGCGAGCAGAGGAACGGCGTCAGATGCCGGTGCAGATGAAAGTGGGGACAGCAGCACACAGGCTCCAGGGAGGGACAGCGAGGAGGAGAGAGGTTCAGCCCATCCCCTGCGCCACGGCTGCTGGATATCCTGTGTAACATGAGTGGGGGATCGGGACACAATTACAAGAGGTCAAGCATCCACATCAGAAAGCTATGGAAATCACGGGAAGTGATTATTTATAGCCATAGCAGAGAGGCTGAGGGCTTGGCAGGTGGTCCTTTCGCAAGAGGGACGTACCTGTTTTGCAGGGAGAGCAAGGTCTGGCCCCTTGGTGCTGTCAATCAGCCCTTCCTCTCTGACAGAAAAGGTCTCTGCTGCAGGAAAAATACAAATGAGAGTGGATAAGAGCAGTAGGTTGGATGTGTGTCCTGCTCTGCCCCACCCTTTATGTGGAACCATGGGCAAAGCCTCCCCATGCCATCCCATTTCCCATCCCACATAAGCAAATGATTATTGTCTCTCTTTCTCTTGTGGCCAAGCATTGGACTGATGAGGCACATGAGAATCCTGAGGGAGATGGTTTTCAAAGAACCCCTGGGTTGTGCTTAATGTCCTGCCTCATAACTTCTCAGCTGTAGGGGCAAAATCTGATTTTCTTACCCCTAAGAATTCAGGTATGGGATGTGCCTTGGGGTAGGAAGGATCTGTCCTGAAGAACTGGACTTGCACTGCTTCCAGCAGGCATGAGATCCAGCAGCAACTCCTGCTTTGGGCTGGGTGTCACACACCACAGGAGCTACCAGGTGATAGGCCAGTGTTTTGGTCACTGGTATCAGCAGTTTCCAAGCTTTCACCCAGACCAAGGCAGGAGCAAGGCCATTTTATCTCTCTGGATGAGTGACTTCCAATGCAACAGCCTTATTTCTGCCAATCCTGTCCTTGGTTTGCCTCCCTGACTTGGGCTTCTGTATTTAATCTAGAATCCAGTTACCTGAAATACCCAATTTTACAGTAATTTACTATCCTGGGAGACACCCGAATGTAACAGAGATTCGTGCACATTTCTCTTCAGTAAAACACAACTAGTTTTCAAAATGGTTTAGCTTTCGGGGGAAAGAGGGCATGGGACCAAACTCCACCCAGGAGCACCCCTGAGGATGATGCCAGATTTGGGAAAACCCTGAGGATGATTTGGGGCAAGTTAGTTCTCTGGTCAGAAAAATGTTTCTGTCAGGGTGTAAGGATGAGAAAGGTGTGGTACGTGCTCCTTCGAGGGGTTTGGATGGCAAATGCATCCCTGATGGTGTCTTTGAAACAGCTCTTTCTCCTCCACTCTGGTGGAAAAACTGCTCACAATAACTGCATTTCCAGGGCATCTTATTTCTCTTGTAGTCTGAAGCCCATAATTGTTATCCTGATGCAAAATAAAATATGTAGACATACAATGGTCGGAAAATCCCTCATTTGCTGAGCAATAAATAAGATCAGTGCTGCTTTGTTCACTCTGAGAGTCTGCAAAAAAAGGCCTAAAAATTTGAAAATGTAGATTACCAGCAAACCTTAAAGGTCATCTTGACACATAAGGTATTTAATGAATTCTGGATTGATCTTTTTCTTAGTTCTTCTGAAATTGGATTATAACCATTGTATTTGCAGAATCTTATTTTTTTTTTGAAACAAAGTGTTTGGTTTCATTAAATAAACTGGGGGCTTTGCTTCAGAAAGTTTAATTGCAACTAAAATATGGATGTAGATGTTGCAATAATCATCCAGCTCCCTTATTGTTTCAGTAACTCAAGTAGTCTGACACACAAGAAAGGAAATTCAGCTTCGAATTGAAGGCTATGTATAGTTGGCATTTTTCACTTCAGGCGATATTTATCAGCAGATTATTTTGGGGAAATTCATTCAGGTATGACTAGAACTGCATTTTTAAAGAGATTGTGTACAGACACCAAAATAAATGATCAGTGCTTGTGATAGTCCAGCCTGAAGATCCTCTAATAATGTAGGTCCAAACACTTGAAAAAACTCAGATCCAGAGCTTCCTTGCGCAGAGGGCATGACATTTTTATAAATGCTTAAATCTACTCAGGAATTACCGCTAATTCCAACTTCCAAGAGCTACATTGAAAATGTGCTTATTTAAAATTGCCATTCAGCAGTTCCTTAATTATAGTTTACAAAGCCTGAGTGTGCAGGAACTCCCACTGGAAGACCTGTAATTTTTGGCAAAGGGCAGGATTGAAGACGTGGAGCTTTTTTTCGCGTTCCTGCAAGACAGCCTAGGGAGCTTTCTGCCATTCAGCCTTCCTGGTTCTACATCAAGGCACCAAACCTCTCCAGATTCTGTGTGCAGCTCCCTAATGCCCAGCTCAAGGCTGCAGGGTCCGTGAGATGTCAGGAAAATAAAAAGTCAGGATGAATATTGTAGCATTTAACCGAAGTGAGTCAGGATTCCAGGAGGTTTTATGGCCTAGCATAAACATGCGTGACGCTTCTGAAACCTTATCTTCTCTTTATCAGTTGAATAACACAGGCCTCTGCTTAGCCAGACTAAATGGGATTTTAATTGAATGTTTCCTTTAAAAAATCAATGGCATGGAAACGACAGGGTCAGGTGCATGATGGCATGCACCCCCCAAACACATCCATGTGAGCAATGAAGCTCTAGTGTGATCATCATCATTATAATATTCTTCTGAAATCTGCATTCAGCTCTCATTTCCTTGGGCTATGGGTAGGCATACACTTGGGGAGCAGGCGGGGAGTTATAAATGGTGCAGCTGGTGCCTGTCACCTCACCCAAAAAGCCTGGGATGGCTGCAGGAATCGCTGGGCACATCCTCATGACCTTCCCTCACCGTGCAGAAAGGCAAATCAGATGAACACTGCGGTCTCTTCTTGTTCCTGTCCTTGCTAAAATAAAAGTCACCCTGTTCCTCACCCCGTGATCGGTTCCTGAAGGCAAGGGCCGGCTCTCACATGGCTTCTCCAAAAACCCATGCACCGCAGTTTGGATGGGCTTTTGCCTGTCCTGATCTGATTGCAGGAGACAGCTGGCCATGGATCTGCATGGGATGGGGCTGTCTTTAAGGGCTGGCCTGGTCTTTGGTCTGAACAGAGAAAAAAATATCCCTCAAAATGAGTCTGAAGGGCTGGGACTCGTTGAGAGCCCTTGGCAGATTCAGTGCAAGCTTCACCCATCCACAAAGAGAGCTGTGCCTCAGGCGTGGCTTCAAGCACCCTTTGCCTCCCAGTTTCAGCCCTCCCCAGCAGCAGGGGTGGCCTAAGCAGTAGTTTCATGGTGGTGGGCTCCCAGCACAACTCGGATGACCCACCAGAAATGCTTCTGCTCCATCTCCTCTCCATGGATGGGATGAGTATTCCCAGCTCAGCTTCTGCAGGTGCTTCGTAGTGGCATCTGCAGCTACAGGGCTCTGTTCCTGCATTTTGCTGCCCCTCCCCATGCCCACAGCCTGTGTCCCTCCATCTACCCCTTCTCAGTCATTGCCTGTGCACTGCCACAGGGCTGATTCTGAGCCCATCAGTGCTTGCTCAGCTCAGAAAAACATGCTGTGTGCAGTAATTCCTGCTGCTTTTCCTTCCTGTGCCCCAAAAGGGATACATCACATTGCTCCCCCAACCAAACTGAAATTGCTTTGCCATGCATGCTCCTGGCCTTTTGCTGGGCTTCCTGGTCCCTCTGATGCACCTCTGCAAATCTGTTCCCTTTTCCTACACATCCCCTCTGCTTTCCCCAAATCATTCCCTTCACTGTGTCTAGACTTAACAAATTTTGGTAAGCTCTGGCTCAAACAAAGACATTTTTAAGCTCTGTGAGCACTCTAGAGTTAAATTCCTCTCCAGACTTCCCTTTTTTTTTTTCCTTAATCCAAAATGAGGATGTTTTTTTCTGGTTAACTCATAATGTCTGCATCCCTCTTTGCTCCCAGCTACATCTGAGCCACTTCCCAGTAGTAACAGAGGAAGAAGAATTCTGTGCAGTGTGAGCAGGAGAGACAAGGGCTGCTGTGCAGCAGCATCTGCTTCTGGGACCACTCCATGTCTCCACCTGAGCAGAGCTTGCATGGATGACTCAGAGCTAAAAAAGGTGTGTGCCCAGTACAGTCTGCACAGTAGAAATCTAACCCTGTGCTTGTGGAGCTGGAAGCTAAAGAATTCATACCAAGATCAAAATGCAGTCATCCCTTTCAGATCTCCTGCCAATTCAGTGAGGATGAATATCAGTCATCTTCCAGTTCATCACAGCCTTCTCCAACCTTTGCTTTCCAAGTTTTGCTTTCTCAGCCTGAGGTCCCAGGTATTTTCAAAATATTACAGCAAGTCAGTTGCAGTTTCTGGGACATCGATGCCAGTTTTAACCTATATAAAGAATTTGTAGGTTTAAAAATCCTTATCTTTTTTTTTTTTCCCCAGTTGAAAACTCTGCTTTTCCCTTTAAAAGAGCAGGAACTATTAAAATCAGATGTTCTGTAGCCCTCATAACTCTAGGATGGGCTATTATTGCCCTACCCATGTTACAGCACACCAGTCTCAGCGGCATCAAGGCAAATTTTTTCCCTTTCACCTCCAGGCTTATGTTACCCATGAGCTGATGGAGGGAAATGCAAAAGCTGGTGTTTGACTTTGGGGTCAGCTTTTTGGGGGACCATGTGCCACTTGTTTTGCCACTTGCTTTGCCACTGAGCAAGGCAAAGCTGTTTCTCCACATCCCCTGCAGTGCTTGGCTGGCTTGATACCCATGATAACCCCACCAGTGGCCCAGACTCCTTCAGACGGCGCCTTGGCTCAGAATCCACCCCCTGGGCTCTCCAGGGAAAGGGCTATTAGAGAGAACCTGCTTCCCTTCAACTTCCCCTGGCTCACTCAGGCTTGGAAATTCTCCATTCACAGCTGGCTGTACCAAAGGTCAGGGTTTTCTGCCGGCTTTTTTTCTTCCGTCTCTCTGGCCTGGAAGAAAGCAGCAGAACCACAGGTGATGCAATTTGATTAGAAGCTCCTGAGGCTTAAATTAAACAGAATTATTTATCAAATGTCTCGGCCATTTGCCCTGTCTCTAGCAACAGCCATGCCAGGACCTCTCCCTGTCTCCTCCCGCATACACTTCCCTTCCCTTCCAAGGGCTCAGTGAGATCTAATAAAATAAAATAAATAGCCCTCCTCCCTTTCAGAAAGAGGGAAATGGCAATGGCAATAATAAGTGGCAGCAGAGCTGGATGCTGGATGCTTTGCATGGCTCTGGCTGTGCTGCATCCCTGAGGGACAGTGATGCCCCCCAAGCCCCTCCAAGGACCATGTGGGTGTTGTGAGGATGGCAGTGCTGCCCACTGCCATTGACCTTTCCTTCATCCTCATCCTGCACAAGTCAGCCAAGCCTTCATCTGTATGAATAAATTGGAGTCCCAAGGGTGTGTAAGCTCACTGCCAGGCAAATTTGGGATGATGGAGACTGCACTTAGCACTGTGCATTCCCCTGATGCTCTTCCAAGGGCTGATGCTCCCTACGCCACCACCAATATCCCACACCTCCATCCTCAGCAAGGAGCACCCTGAAGAACCAAGATCTCATGGCTGAGGCTGTGTGCATTTCAAATTTCTCTTTACGTTTTTTTGTTCCCCAATTGATGAGTATTTAGGTTTCAGGAGAGCTGGACTTGTTCATATTTCACCTCTGCCACAGCAGCTGGGCTTTATCTGGGGCAAGACCTTGTAATGAAAGTCAGACTCAGCTCTGCCTTGTTGATGGTACTCGGAGCCCCAAGTCAATCATCAAGTTATTTTGCAACATAAGGTAAATCCGTAGTAGCTGATAATGTGGCAAATGATCTCTGTGTTGCTGAAAGGAAATCAATAAACTGGCTGAGCCTGGAAATTTTTACTTCTCTGGCTTTCACATTTTATCCCATAGGTTCTGTTTGTCTGATCGAGTTTTTCTCTCCAGGACAAAATCAGTCTGACAGACATGAAATTTCTGTTTACACTGAGAAACTTTGTTCTTTCCTGTTTTCCTGCCTAAGCAAACTAAACACTTTAAATTTTAGTCATCTCCAGCATGCCTGCCCTGCAGGAATGTTACTTGTGCTATTTGCAGAGAAATGATGCTGAATAAAAGAGCACAACTCATCCCCTGGTATTTTACACTTCCTCTACCCTTGGCTGATTATCAAAGATTTCAGTTCTATTTAGTACTTCTTCCCAGCTTTGTCCAAATTATTTGTCTTGAACAATTTTTGTCTTGAAAGCATGTCGAGTTCAGTCTCCCCCATGGGAATCCCAGGATTTCTACTCCAGCCAGGAAGTACTGTGAGTGCAGCCTGTTGCAAAGCAAATAAATCAGCTTGCACAAGGAAAAGTGGCAGGAAAGCCTCCCCTCCAAAAATATCATTCACCTCTTGGGCCAAAGTTTAGAAATGCTTCTGTTTGACTTGCAGCAATTTATCAGTTCCCCAATGAAATAATCACAGTGTTAGATACAGCCCAAAGCAATCAGAAAATGTGGAAAACATGGGGATAAGAAACCCACAGAGCTTCTATGAAGGCTCTGTATTTATTTCTATGTATAAAGACAAACTTTACAAATATAAAGTAGATATGGGTTTACCGTCTTTAAAGAAGAGAGGTCTGTGTTTCATTTAATATTTAATTACAAGTATCAAACATTAAAGTTCTTCCAAACTCTTGCTTACTAATTGGAGGTCTGGCATGATGCTTTGAAATGGCATTCAAAGGGAACCCGTGCTGAAATAAATGAAGTAATATACATGATTAAGATAAATATAGCAATTGTCTGATTAGGTGTACAAGTAATACAATAAATCTTATTTGAAAGTATATTCTGACTGCCTTCTGAGCTGGGATGCAACTAAAAATTAAAAAGGAATGAAAAATCCCGCTCAAAATATATCAGGCCAGAACTGTTCTTTAGACAAAGGTCAGAGAGAAGTCCCAAGGTTTAGTGGTCACTCCTAAAGACAGAAAGAATTCAGGCTTTCTGAGTGGACTCTACTTTTGACAAAACAAGTCATCCCATGTCTGCATTAAATCATAACCTGAAAATAAAGGGCATTTCAAATGTCACAATGATGTAGTGCTCTGACATGGCTGCATTTTGGTAAGAAACCTATCTTTAGCTAGATTTCTCTTTAAAGTTTGTACAGGACTCAGCTTCCTTTTCATGTTCTGCTGCAGCACCACAGAGATAACCTCAATTCTGGCCTTTTTCCACTTGTCTGAGCTGGGCTGCACAACCTTAAGCCCATTGTCTGTATGTGGCAAATGCTCACTTCAAGAAAGACATTGGGGGGCTGGAGCACGTCCAGAGAAGGGCAACAGAGCTGGTGAAGGGTCTGGAGAGTGACTGCTATGAGGAGCAGCTGAGGGAGCTGGGGAAGTTTGGTCTGAAGGAAAGGAGGCTCAGGGGGGACCTTCCCATCCTCTACGACCCCCTGAAAGGAAGGTGCAGCCAGGTGGGGGTTGGGCTCTGCTCCTGGGAAACAGGTGACAGGATGAGCCTCAGGCTGAACCAGGGGGAGTTCAGGTTGGACATCACAAAAAATTTCTTCACAGAAGGGGTGGACAGGCATTGGAATGGGCTGCCCAGGGAGGTCATGGAGTCACCATCCCTGGAGGTGTCCAAGGAATGACTGGACACAACACTCTGGGCTTTGGTCCCGTTGACACAGTGGGGACTGGTCAAAGGTTGGACTCGATGATTTTAGAGGTCTTTTCCAACCTAAATGATTCTGTGATTCTGTGGAATACAGATCCTATTTCTCCATTTCCTTACGTTGGCCATTCAGATCCATGCAAAGCCAGTGCAAAAAGTCACAACTGTGTTCATGCAAGGTCAGTCAATGCCAGTAATGTTGCCTCAAAGTTAATTGCCCCCTACTTTTGGGAAGGGGGAGTAAAACTATGAATATAATCCTGAATTTAACAAACACAAAAGAGCATTTAATTATTCTGGTTACATTGTTATCCCCAGACACTTTCTAGTTCCGGACAGGATCTGCTCCTCTAGGGCAGGAGGTAATTGCTTATTTCCTTGCACACTTCAGTGATGGTTCTGGAGTAGTTAATGATTTATTATGAGAACTGGGAGTGTTCAGCTGCTCTTCAAGTCAGCCAGCATCGCTGTGCCCAGCACCTCTGATGCTGATAACAAAAAATCCAACAGCCCAGAATCAGGGTAACTAATCAGGAGTGCTGCCAGGCGGTGACACAGTGATGACACAGGCTCTCTGCAGAGATTCCCCTCCTGCCATGAGTCAGGCCCTGGGAAGAAAAGATAATTCTGGTGTTCTGACGACTCTCCCACCCCCTGTTTACCTGCTGGAAAAACCTCCTCCAAGCCAGGGGAAGCCCAGCTGCATTGGCACAAAGCCTGTGGTCCGGCTGGAACTCTCCCCAGACTTATAGGTTGTCAAATGAACATTTGCATCAATTAAATTTGCAATGACTCATGATTGAGTGATTCAGTCCCTCTCTGGAAAGCCTTCAGATGGATCTGACCTTTCTTTCAAAGCTTGACCTCAGGTGGGGATTTAGAGGAGGAACAGGGGAGTGATTCAAGCACACATGCAAGGGTCAGGCAGCTTTGGCTTGACAAGGTGCAGCTCACAGAGGAAGAGCTGTCACTGCAGAGATACCCCTGATTCCTGCTTTCCTGCTGCCTTGGATCCATTAGCAAAGAGGACAGCGTGGATAAGGACAGGGCAGGGAAGCCACTGCAGGACAGAACAAGAGCAGGTACAGGGACCTCAATGCTGAGACTGAAATGAGTCTGTGAGGCGAGACCTACTGGTTGTTGGAGACTTATCCTGCTGAGCCTCTTTGCCCTGGGGTGTCTTTTTTGCCCAGAACAAGCTGGGACACACCAGTGTTAAATATCAGTAGAAGGGAGTATGGAGAAATATTTGTGGGGGACACACCGAATTTTCTGAAAGCACAAAGGCCCATCCCTTCTCAGCCTCTCTGACAGCTCCTGCAGGTCCATGTGTTGCCTCCAGACACCTCCCTAGAGCACAGAAACAGTGATTTAACAACCAAGCAGTCAGGCAGGGGAGTTTTGATGACCAGTCCCTGCATAGGGTATTTGCAAAGGGCCTGTGGACTCATCACTGCTGGGGAAGCAGAAGGGGCTGCAGGACATGGCTTGAAGGATGCAGAAATCAAATGTGGGGGTGAGTTTTGTGCTTTGGTAGAGGGGGAAGGTAAAGCTCTGAGGGAAGACAAGCACCAGAGCAGGAGCCCATTGACACCACTGGGTAAGATTTGCCAACCCACCCCTCTGGATGTACCTCCTGCTCTCACAAAACCAGCAAGGGAGCACACGTCTGAAGCAGGTGGTCAGTCAGTCTGAACTCTGTTGTCAATACTTGTCCCAAATTGCCAAAATGTGGTTGGACAAGTGACACTGGCAGTGCCATAAATCAGCCTCTCTTGATGGGAGAGGCCTTTAAAGTCCTTTAGAGTCCTTGCAAGGGGTTCAGCAGACGGACGAGGCAAACTCGCAGTAATTGCTTCTTCAGATAGTTGTTTATTTTAGTGTTATCAGCTACTAGTGTAGAAAAGACATAGCAGAACAGAACATGGCAAGAGAAGGACAGAAAATGGCCCCTTATCAAAATTTCACAGCTCTTTTAAAGGTAAATTAACCAATAAAGACTTGAAACAACAGATATTTTTACTTTTCCTCCAATGTTCAGTAAATCACTCCGACACGCAGGCCGGAACTGTGGAATTTTTCATCCAATCATCCTAAACTCCTTTTGCTGCAAAATATGGGGGACTAGAAGAAGAAAGATGGAGGTTGAAAACTACAAGGTTTCGTCCACCTTGGAACTTTTACTATTTATCTATTTACTACATTAACAAACCTAAAACTTCTAAATTCTCCACCCTGGGGCATCCTTACACCATATTCTATCACCTAGTTCACATCTGTGTAGATTTTAATTCCTCCAAAGTAGGCAGTTTTCTCCATGGATACAGGTCAAAAACCACATTGTTCAGGGGGGTTAAGCCTTCAAAACAGGCAGAGAAATATTCCCTGCACTCTGGATTCCCACAGACAAGGTTGGGCTCAGCCTGGCAGTCACCTCCTGAGTGCAGAGTGCCACTCTTACCTCATCACCCCCAGCTAATGGGCCACCAAACAGCAGCTTCTGGAGGGTGCCCTGGCAAAAGACTCACACAACCCATGGTGATCGTCCTCCACACCTCCCTTCCCTGCCTGTGTCACATATTCCATACCTACAAAGGTGCAGTATTAAATGGTTTCTCTAAAGCACCTACTTCTTTACACCATCCCAAACAGTTCAGAGGGAAACTCAGGCTGGATGGGACCTGCTCCAGTCTTCCTGTGCTGTCCCACTCTGTTTCTTGGAGGAAAATTAAAGGCTTTCAACGAATAAGGAGGAACTGCTGGGTTTAGGAAGTTCCCATAAAAATGACTGCCTTGAGCCCTCCTCACCAAGCAAAGTCAGGTCTCCTGTGCTCCAAAGTGACCCCATTCCCAGCACTTCATTCCCCTTCTTCTTGTGTGTTCCCACTCCTCAGCACCCTCCACATCAAAAATCCTCCTTTCTTCACCCAAAAACTCTTGTTTGTCTCAGTTCTTTGACTTACTCCAGCTGTGGGAGCCACCAGCAGCCTCTGTACCCTGCTGCAGTCAAGAGGGGCACGAGTCTGATGTGGAACATTCTGTCTTCTCCTGAAGGCTTGTTTTTTGGAAACTCTCTGTTTTCAGAGGTTACTGGCTTGCTCTTATCATGAAAGCTGCCCCTGGCAACACTCGTCCTTCCTTTGCGAGAAAAACATCCCAGGCCTGAAGTTATATAAGTGTCACATGGGTTTAAGGCATTTTTTCCCCTCTCACTCATAAGTGTCAGTCGGAGTTTCTTATCCACAGGCTGGGAGTCCAGGAGCAGTTTGTGTCTCTTTGGCTCCCCTATCTCATCACAGGGCACTTTTCACTTCAGAAATCTCTCTTCTCTTCTCAGGCTGCTCCTCAAGTCAGGAGAAGGACGATCAACTGATGTCTGAAGGGGGATCAGCCCACCAAGTGGCTTGTCAGGGGGTATTTATGAGCTGGAAAGATGCAGGGTTCTGACCCTTCCACCTCACATTTCACCAGGAGGAATTTGAACTGGTGATTTTCCCATGCGTCATCAAAAGGGACACCAAAGAAAGTCCCTAAAAACTGCTCTAAAAACTACACAGCAAACAGCAAGAGTCCCTTTGCTTGACAAGTGACTGCACTCAAAAACATGTAGATAACCATGAAAAACTCTGGGAAACAGAGACAAAAAGTAAGAGAAAGAAAAGCAGAAAGTCCCAGGCTGCCCCCACACTCGAGCACTGAGCCAGCCACCAGCAGCACGTGCAGGCCCAAGCTGGAAAAGCCCAACAAATCTTTGTCTTTCACTCTGTTGTAGGAATGTTCCTGCAAAAGCATTGCCAAAATCTCCCAGAAACCACAGCCTCTCAGGGCGTGAAGCTGTGTTTGTTCTCCACAAGAAGCACAAGAGAATCACTAGCAGAAGACAGGCTCAAATTTCTCACAAATTGGACAAGATAGATAAGATGGGAAGATGTCACCCCTCTTTTTCCTGACCAGAAATAATTCCATTTATGATGGTTGTGAGCAAGACACTTTTAGAGGGAAGCACAGGATTTGGATGAATGTCTCCTGTACCTCTGAAATTTGCCTTGCTGATCTATAAACTGCTCCCATGACTCAGCCACAAATTCCAGCTAAGGTTTAATATAGCTCTCTTTTCCCTCATGCTACATTTGCCTGATTCACCTCTTTTCACAGGATCATAGAATCATTAGGGTTGGAAAAAGCCTCCAAGATCAAGTCCAATAAAATAAAATTCAGCTAAATACATGCAATGTCACACAAACACAGTTGCTGCCATGCAAGGAAATCCTTTCCAGAGCTGAGGTTTGTGCTCTTGTTCTCCCTTTCTCCTACATGCTCACAGGTTATGGTTGGCAGAAAAGTTTAATATCTAAAGTCAGAGTCCCACTGTGGACACTGTGATGTTAATGTTTCAGCCAATGTCCTTAATCCTTACAGAAGGGTGTAATGCATTACCTGGCTTTAGTTTAAATAAATTTTGCCTCTTTTTTTTCTGATCCTTTGATATTTTACAAGATCTTTACAGCCCACCACTGGGCTCTTTTGATGTGAACTGTCACTGATCAGGACTGATGACACAGCAAAAGCATGATGTGATGGGTTTCTTCACACCTCAGTCATCCATATGTTGATGAGAGCAGTTCCAGATCAATTGTGTTGCTGTGCATAAAAGCCTCTAAAATAAAGTATCTTGATACATAGCTTGTTTGGACGTTTTATTTGGTTGGTTTTTTTTTTTTCGATTGGTTGGTTGGGTTTCTTTACAGGCCACAGGAATATATCTTGTTCAATAGAAACTCAAAAAGAGGGCATAAATGTAGACCAAAAGCAACTTAGACCCTTGGGGTACCTACGAATAAGAGAGCAGCTGGGCTATGGCTTTTAGAGCTTGGCTCATACATATCTGTCTTTATGTTTTTCTTTTGGTTTTTCAGTTAAAGTTTCAAGAGATTGAAATTCCCAATTAATTTTACTTCTCCAGAAGGTTTTAATGGGTCATTAATATGTGCAGTTTATTAAGCAGGCGATAATCGTATTACAACAGGAAAAGAAGGGAAAAACTCAGCGCAGTAACTTAATCAAGTGGCTAAGCCTGAAAAACGGGGCGAGGGCTTCTGGGTTTCACTGACTCCACGTCTGACCTTGAGACAGCCCTGTCCATCTGCTCGTTCATCTTCAGAATGATAACCTGCATCACGGATGTGCTGCAAACTTCCAGTCCTGCCCAGGGAGTCCTCAAGGAGCAGGTGATGAGTGGTACCTCCGTGCCCTTCACAGACAGAGTTTGCAGCACAGAAATCCTGTCACCGGAGCAGTGCCTGTTAAGCCACACGAGCACCCGGTTCACACCCCGCTGTTCTCCCATTTACATTTCTTTCAGTAAACTTTCATCATCACCATTGATTGTTCTGCTGATAAGAGGCAGCAGCCGACCAGCCCTCGATCAATTACCTGCCCAGGCATCACGCCCCATCACCTGCCTAATTGCATCCCTGAAAGAAATGGTGCTCAGCCCTGTAATGCTCTACTTAAAGGTAATAGAGTTGTTATGGGAAGCTGCTAATGCTGCTGCGCCGCGTTTGAAAACAACACAGCTGTTAAAAACTCATTTGGGAGGAAGAGGCTGATGGTCGGTATTGAGAGGAGAAGTGATGTAAAGCCTCTGTGTTTGCTGTTCTAATTGTTTCACGCAGGAAAACTGGCCGAGCTTGTCAACTTTGTCTTTGTTTTGAAGACAGAGCCTGTAATGTGAGGGTGGACACGGGGAGGATGGGGCACATGGTCACTGGCACGGGGCTGGCACAGGCCCAGAAGGGTCACCACACTTTGGGCAGGGTTTCCATCAGCAGCAAATCTAGCCCTGCAATTTTACCTCTCCAAGGAGATAATTTCATGTTTCATGTCAGGCCCTGACTTGCCAGAGCAGTCGTTGGTGCTGATTCTTAAACAAAAGGGCATCTCAGAAGGGTTTGACACCAGAGGCTGTAAGCACCATTTGGGTGATCTGCTGAGGGAATGAAGATGTGCACAAGGACAGCAAAAGTACTGGGTGTCTTGCTACACTGGGATGATCCAGACTGCCTAAATTGTGTCTTGCTACACTGAGATGATCCAGACTGCCTAAATCCCTTGTGCCTTCCGTGGGAAGAGACCTCTGGAGGTTGAAGCCAGAAAGCTGAAGCTGATCCAGCAGAGTGATGAGCTGCTAGGAGGCACCAGGCAGAGACAAGTACCTGAATTCCTGCCTTTCCTGGAGCTTGGGTCTCCCATCAAATATCTTCAGTCACTTTGAACTGTCTTGTGAAATCAAAGGAGAGCTCCTGCTCTCCAAAACAGCACCAGCGAGGGAGCCACCACCCTGCCTGTGCAGGATATATTGGTACTGCTGGGGGGGTTGACAACTGAGAGGTTGAGTTTCTAAGCAGCCAAGAATAGGGTCAAACCTACAGCTCCTCAGTTCCAGCCTCCCACAGCCTGTGGGTGTGCCAAGACTCAGGCTTTCTCCATATCCAGCTCTGGAGTTGGAATGGTGAAGACAGACCACTGCCAGGTTAGAGAGATGGAAAATTAGACCACCACCCTGTAGTGCAGGCCACGCACAGGAGGACAGAACTGCTTTCTGGTCTGTCCTCACAGGACCATTCCTGAGTGTTTCAGTTAGTGGCTGTCTCCTCCAAAGGGAATAAGCCATGATTAAATCAGGGATCAGCACCCAGGAAGATTCCCAGAGAAGACTCAGCACCACCCAAGGATCACCTGGGCCAGAGTGTCACACATCACTTCATAGTTAGGATGGCTTTCCCTGAAGCCTAACTTAGATTTTCTTTGATGACAAAATACAGCAATTTGTCCCACCATCCCAGATTAGAAATTCCCAGCACGCACAATAGGACCAGGACTGCTCATTTCCACATTCTGCTCACCATTTTCTTTAGTCACACCTCTATAACATTTAATGAGTCCTCACTGGATGTGACAGCAGTCATATGCCAGAAGCACAGACATGGCATTATTTCCTCTGGGCTGGAGTAATGCAATCATGGCTGGGTAATTAAAACTGCCCCTTACTAATGTCTGGCTTCATGCTTTTCCTTTTATATAGTCAAAATCTGGTCATTTTTCCCTGCTGATCGGCCCTGTCTGAAATGGGTAAAACCTTGTGAACTGCACGGTGAAGGCAGTGCCAGAACACCAAGGAATGAGGGAAGAACAAGTGAAATGAGAACAAAAAATGGAGAAAGTACACAAAAAACAGTAAGGTGGATGGCACAGTGAGGGGGGCACTATCTGCAAGCCACAAACATCTTGGGCCATTTTCCAGTACCTGTGCAAAGTCACCCCAAAAGTGAGGTGGCCACACCCGCCCCCCCCACCTACCTCTAAAGAGGCAAATTTCCTTTTTCATTAAGAGCCCCCTTGGAAGTAATTGAGAATATTTGTGTGAATGAGGGTTTGTAGGATCACATCTGAAAACTTTTAAGTCATTTGAGTAGGAACCTTATCTTCTCACACAGACACAGGAAGTAAACACATAAATTCCTGTTAAGTTATACATCATGGGCAAGACCATGTTGTATCTGTTCTGTGCTCCATTAAAAAGAGTGGATCTACTCGACAGCTAACGGAACCAAAAACCTCATCCTATGTTTTCAGATACAATGGCAGAATGAGAGGGACCCCATGTTTAGGATGAACCCCTTGAGCAGACCTGCCCTTTCATGACCTTCAAGGCATGGTCAGGTATGCCTGTACTAGTAAATTAAATAGGGTGCATACAGAATGGCTTACATTAATTACTGTGTCTCTTCCTCCCCCCAAACTGGCTGCTTTTATCCAGATTTCTCAGGAAGAAAAGCCCCCAGCCCACGTCATCACCCCACCTATGCCCAGGTGTCCCACAGAGACAGATGGCATGGGCCAAGACTGTGATAGAAACTGTGCTGCCACTTTGCATTGTCCTAGCATGCTCCCTGCTGCCTTGGAGCTCCCAAAAGCAGGTTCTCCAGCCCTCTGCCCAGCTCAGGCAGCCCCACTGCCTGGGCACAGCCCCCTCCAGCAAAGGGATGTTGGGCACCCTTGGAGCAGGGCACGGAACTGGTGCGCCACCATGGGGGATTTCACCTGCAGCAAGTGTCCTCTGGCATTTTTTGTCTTGTCTCCACCAAAACATGTTGGACCTTTGCTGCCAGCTGCCTGGAGGTGGCCTCAGGAGGGACTGAGCAGCTGCTTCTGCTGTGTCCCAGCAGATTGGTATTGGCAAGCCCTGCCAGGGTGAAAGCAGCCCCTTTTGGGATCTGAGCATGCTGAAACCACATCTCTCCTGTCCCTCAGCTTAAAAACAAGACCACGTTTCCTTTTATAAGCGCACTCCTTCTTTCTAATTCCCAGGCATCTCTGAAAGGTCATGAAAGCTGCAATAACAGTCTCTAGCAATATGTTTCTTTTCTACTTGTGTTATGTGTTGGACACTGCTTAATAAAACATTCACCTGAAGGGCACAGAAACACCCCCTCAGATGCACACACATACATCCTGTGGGTAAAAGATCTTTCTAATTGCAGCAGGAAATGTGGCATTTCAAACTGGATGGATGAAGGCACAAACCATCCCTGGTGAGGAACGATCCTGCGGGGATCGGGAGAGGGAGTGGGCAACGGAGCTGCTCCTTTCCAGCTCAGTGCCAATGTGCTATGGAATGTATTTTCTTAATTTAATAAACAGCCCTTCCCTCCCTCACACTGCCCACTGCTCAGGAAGCAAATCCGAGGTGGGGAGAGCCTGTGTGGCAGCAAAGGTGGGAAGCTGGCTCTGGTTGTGAGAAAGTTCCTCCACTTATTTGTACCATATGCAAATAAATTATCTCCTGCTTCCAGGTTGTTAAAGAGGCAGGTGGTTCATTGCCATTGACAGACTTGTAGCTACCACTTAATTCTTTTTTATCTCAAAAGGGAGGAAATCAGTTTCACTTTTATTCGAATACAAACATATATCTTAAATATGCCACACATAAAGCTGCTTTACTGCCTGTCATTGTCCACTCCCTCAGGCTGTCACAGTTCCTGCAGGAAAGCCAAAAATTTACAGTAAATTCAGCCCTTCACCTCTGTGTAAGCCCACATATATGCAATGGAATACCACTAGTTGAAAGGCACTTGAAATGACACATAGACACATTGACACATAAGCACACAGACAATAAATTATCCGTCTCTAATTAAAAAAATCCCATTTCCCCTTTCCTCACCACCAACCACTCCCTCTCAGGCACAAATTTGCTGCATGGATTATTTTTTCTGTCTTTCTTCCTTATCCCACCTCCTTTCACAGGCCCAGCCTCTGCATGGGGACGGAGGTGCTGGGAGGAAGGCTCAGTTCAGTGTGCCCTGTGCCTGGAGACCCAGCACAGGCTGGGCACTGGTTAGGGGGCACAAAGCCCATGAGAGGCCCACCAGGAAGGGCTGATTGCTGTGTGCTTAACTCACACTCCTCAAGGCTTGAACATGCCAAAAGTGGGACAGTGTTGCCATCACCAAAAACACCTTCCTGAAGACCTGCTCAAGACGCTTTTCAGAAAGTCTGACAGGGTGGTGCACCCCCTGCCCCTCCTTCGGGCAACCCAAGAAAGGTGAGATTCATCTTGGACTCATCTCAAAAGATGGATCCTTCCCTGCCAAGGCCTTGCCATGGCACATATGGGAGAGGGAGACTTTCCCTGTGTGGGAGGCTCTCCCCATGCAGAAGAGCATCAGCAGTGTTTTCAATGAGCAAGATGTGCAGGATCAGGCATCAGGGACAGATGGATCTCCAGGCATCATTGGGATGCTCACACAGAAAACAGGAGACACCATTCCATGGATTGAGGAAAAATTGAGCATTCCCTTCAGTTACAGCTCAGCATGAAGTGGGTGGTTTAACCACCTAGAGCTGGGAAACGTTTCATGGCTGGCACTGGTGGGCCCCTTGTCCTGGGGCCTTCCTTGCCCCAGAGGTAGCTGTGGCCATGGGGTGGAGGGGAGGGTGTCAGGAGGGACACACGCTGTGCTCCTCCCAGCTACCTCCTGAAGCAGTTTGGTGATGGGACAAGGAACATCAGGATAAGGGACACCCCATGCAGGGACACAGAGGTGAGTACCGGGATATTTGCCCACAGGACACTGACGATGGCACAGGCAAACCTGACTCAGGGGGGAAAAGGGACCTGGGTGTGAGTGGCAGCATCATCCTGGGAACAGGTACCAGGCTTTGGGCTCATGGGAGCTGCAGCAGGGTTGTCCCTTGGCAGGGTGTCACCACTACCATGTGCTCCCCTGGGCCCCTCTCCATCTTTGCCTCACTGGCATCCTGCTTTTCTTGAGCTTCTCATTTCAGTGTTACAGTACAGCTGTACTTGAGGTAAAAATTTGTTGTCTTGGCGGAAAAAAAAAAAAAAAAAGTAATTTACTGTGAAGCACTGGCTGACAATCATTTTCTGAACCACTGCACAATTTTAATCAGACGACCATACTGTATCCAATCAAGGGAGGATTTGTGAGGGGGGCAGAGGGGTGTTTCACTGTGGCCTTCCCCAGAGGACAGTAAATCCAAGCTCTGCTCAGGAAGACGAGACGTCTCAGGCTTCACAGCCTGCCCAAACCTAATTTGCACTAGAATTACATGGCCATTACTAATATATACAGTGACTCAAATTGATTACCTTGCTATTAGTAAGAGCAACACGCTGGCTTTGGTGATGGCAGCTTCCGACAGAGGAGGAGGACAAAGGGGCAAGAGCAAAGTGAAGTTGCTGTCTGTGGGGATGAGGGGGATGAGCAGGTGAGGAGGACCATGGGGGTGAGGAAGGTCATGCTCCAGGGAGAGTTCAGCAAGAAAAAGAGCACGCAGATGCCTGGACTTCATGTTTTCTGTGCTTGTCACATGTTACATTAAAATATCACCTGGCTTAATCTTCAAGTCCCTGAGATCTCAGCACATGTAACAGGAGTGTCTCTAATTCAGGATTCCTAAGGCCATGGGAAATCCCAGATCTCCCAGCATTCTCCTGTTCATGTGTGCAGCGCTGGTGGTGCTCCTGCACCTGCAACACGCTCCTGTGCCCACCTCTTCCCAGCACTCACAGCCTCTGTGGGGCACAGACTCACATCTTGCAGCACCCACAAGCTCTGCAGTGAACACTGCATCTTCCCTTGTTGGCCCAGTGGCAGCCAAACCTTCTGAGCAGTTTTGGGACAGTAGATGCACTTTAGCAGGAGAGTTCACATCCCACTTCTTCCTACACCCCCGCTGAGGAGATGTTGCCCCTGAAACTGTGAAGCCAAATTCAAATCCCCAGCGCAAATCAGGCGCAGGGGTGGTTGAATGTTGGCCTCCAGTGTTTCCAATGTGTGTGCCTGCTTTTCATATGACTTTGGAGAAGAGCATGGCCTGCCCTGGACACCGAACTCCTGGCAGGGCTCAGGACAGACAAGCCCAGAAGTGGTCGAAGTGCTGCTCTGCTACCAGTGGGACTTACCCTGATGGCAGCAACAGCAACTTATTTCCTGAAATCTCCCACGCGCCACAGCACAGAGCTCACGTAAGGAACATACAACCCTGGAGCCAAAACTCCTCTCCCACACAGCCACACGCCGATCCCAACTCCACACAAACACACATTCTACATTCCCGCCCACGGGAACCTCTCCACACTTTAAAACACCTGAAGACTGGAGCAGAGACAAGAGAGGATGGGGAAATTTCCATGCAGATTTTCGCTGCTCTTGCACAGCTTCTCCCTGCGCAGCTTTTCCCTGTTACACTTGCTTGGCATTCTGGGATGCCTGTGACACAGGACAAGGAAAGGAATAAGGTGTTGTCTCCCAGGATAACACACACCAAGCAATCTCTGCACTTGCTCTTTAACCCTGGCAGTGTTTGCAGGGCTCCAAAGACCCCCCACCCCAGGCAGTGGGGGGCAGTGGGGAAAGGCAGCCCTGTCACCAGCACGCTTCTCACCAGTACGGTCCTGAACTCTCGGTGAGCATTACTGGATTCTCTGATTAGATCTCTCTCGGCTGGAAAGTCAGTCTGATGTATTAATAATACAAAAATACAGCTAGCAATAGGGTAGCAGTAGGAGTAGCAATACAGATGTCTTGAAGATGCAGCTAAATCAAGTTAGGTGAATCCCAGCACCTTTTCCTGGAGCTCCAGCACATCGCAGCTCGAAGTGAGCTGGTGCCTCATGTCAGGGTGATGCTCTGTAGCCCTTCAGTTCCCACTGAAGCAGCTCAGGTTCAGTCCAAGGGACCTGATGAGGGGCGCAGTTTGGCATCCTCCCTTCTAGCAATGCCATCGGTTCAGCTCTGTCACCTACTTTCAAACCTTCCATTTCTAGCTTACCTTGCACCTTACAACACTCTGTAACAAAATCCAAGCTTAAGCCCAGTTTTAAAGCCAGGCTCTTTAATCCTTTGTGTCCCACTGTGGCTCCCCAGGAACTCGGGCATGGCCACCCCGCTTTTGGAGGCACTGCAGCACCAAAGAGTCACCAAACAGCTGTGTGGACAGGAATACTTTTCCTAACACATGGGAGTAAAAGGAGGCTGGCAGGGAGACAGGATGGTCTTCCTCCATGTGGATGCATGCAAGGAAAGAAGGGACAGGACTTAGGGCTGTTGAACACCAGCAGCTCGGCACGTGCTCCCATTCCCTGCCTGGCTCCAGCCTGCTCGATGCTGAGCCCTGCCCCATCAGCTGCTGAGAGCTGATAGAGAAAACCTGCACAGGTTTTTGTTTGTTGTCTTGGGAAATATTTATTCTTGACACAACCCAAATTTACTTCTGTGATCTGCTAAATAGCTCTGCTCTGTTTCTTAAGCAGAGTTGGAAGCATTTCCTTCCAGACCTGTTTCCTGCTTCTCTCCCCCCCCACAGATGCAGACACCAGGATGGCAGCCATCGTATTTCTCAAACCAACATTATCAGCCTCGTGTTCAGCTCTCGGGAGTATTTTGGGAATACTACATTGCCACAGATGTTCATTTTTCACACAGCAGGTGGGGAACCTGCCCTGTTTGAAGGGCACGATGGGAAAGGCCAGTTGCTCCATAGTAATTTACAACATGGAAAAGTGGGGATTGTTTGTAGCCAGCACCGAGCTCCATCCCAGAGCATCCACACACACACACTCTTCAGGTATTTTAAGCATATACTGAAAGCTCTGGTTCAGTCTTTTCCTCCTCACTATGGCAAAAGCAGACAAGCCATTAATGCACGGGCAGATGGTTATTAGGAAGCGTGTGAGAACTGGCTACACCACCACTGTGTGGGTGGAGCTGATTAGATGGACCCGAATCAAAAAATAAAATAAAATAAAAAAATTGAAACATTTCCTACATTTCCTTTGCTGCATGGTGAGAAAAGCTTTTCCCCTGTGACTGCAGAAGACAATTAAAAAATAGCAGCAAAATTGCTCCTCACCTCCCCACTGAGCCACGTTTCAGCAACAGTACTCTGGGGTTTACATGCAATTCCTCCACAGCTTCACTGCTGGGAAACAAACACACGGGCACCAGGATGGGCACAGGAGGGTTTGGGGTTTCCTCCACCAGGCTGGCAAAGGTTAAACATGTAAAGAGACCCAGGAGCTAGAGTACCAGAGGTGCCACTGCTCTGCAAACTGCCTCCAAAAATTCCCTTCCTTTTCCTCTGCTGTCCCAGCTCTGCTCTACCCACCTGGCTGGCCCTACCTGGGGAAGCATCTTTGGAGGAACTTCATCATGGAGATCTCCCAGCAAAACCAGCCAAAGCAGGGTTGCTGTACTTCAACAATCCATTCCATCCACCAGCACAGATGACAAGGGCAGGCAGGCAGGAAAATTTCACATTCTCTGGGGCTGACATGGCTGTGTCTCCAGCCCCAGGGACAGCATGGTTCTAGCTGCCCAGTTTGGCAGGAATTGCACAAACTGTGGGTTCCACTAGAAAGGTCATGGGCTTCAAGTCCATGAACCAAATCAAAGAAGGCTGTAAAAACGTCTGCTTGGACCCCTCACTAAACCACGTAGTGTAATGGAAGAACTTCATAGAAATCATAGAAATTTTTAGGTTGGAAAAGATCTTTCAGGCCATTGAGTCCAGCTGATGCTGAGACTACCACTAAACCATGTCCCTGAGTGCCACATGTACATGTTTTTTAAATACCTCCAGGGATGTGACTCCACCACTTGCCTGAGCAGGCTGTTCAAATGCTTAACAACCCTTCTGGTGAGTAAATTTTTCCTAAACTCCAATCTAAACTTCTTACAGCGTAATTTAAGGCCATCTCCAGCAGTCACTGCTTGCCAGAGCAGCAGCTTATGCAAACCCTGGGTGTTGCTACCTATTTGTCCAGGGAAGTTGTGGAATCACCATGCCTGGAAGTGTTCAAAAAACCTGTAGATGTGGTGCTTAGGGACACGGTTTATGGGTGGACTTGGCAGTGTTAGGTTAATGGCTGGACTCGATCTTAGAGGGCTTTTCCACCCTTAACGAGTCTATGATTTATATTACAGGAGACACGTGAGTGTCTTTGTCAGGGAAATGATTCCAGTGATGGAAAAGACACTCAAAGGTGGGTGTTGCAGTACCACTGAAATCCTCTGACAGAAGAAATCCTCAGATTTCTGGTTGTGCATCTTCTGCCCTCCCAATTGTTGCCCGGTGTATCCAATATACATCACTTTTCAGGAGAGAAACTGTTTCTCTGTAGTTTAGGGCAGCACTCAACACAACTAGCAAATAAGATCCATCTTTAAAACTACAGGACAAATTGAAAATTGCTCTGAAGTAAACCAACCACACAAAAATAAAAAGCCGAACTTTAAATTCCACTGCCTTCCCCCACCCAGTTGTGTTTATAGGTGCAAATCAAGAGCACTGCAAGACATCAATGAAGGGTTAAATCCTCAGTTAAATCCTCACCTAGAATGAAATTCATGAAGAATCTGGAGACAAAACAGTCCTTACAGCAAATACACAACTTAGGTGGTCAATGTGAAAGCACTTCCAGACATTATTGTCAAAACCCTTATCTAGGAAAAATCATTAGCTTCATACTGCACTTGATATAATGCTTCAATATAATGCTTGAAACAGCTCATTTTAAACGGGTATTTCAGTATCACAGAGAGAAATACAGTTATTATGGGCCAGAGATCCACGTCCCCCCTCATTTTCGGCTGCCGGGGCTGACACTGTGGAAGGAGTCTGCCCTCAAAAGGCCAAATACCAAAGTGCACCGAGTGCAGCCCAAAGTCCATGAGCACAGCAACAGCTCCCCACTGCATTCCCTGCCCATCTGCCTGTCTCCCATCACTTTCACCCTGATTCCAGACCAGCAGAAACAATCAAGAGCAGTCAGGGGAATATCAGAAAATCACTGTATCAGACTAGTTGTCAACTTTACCCCATGATTTGGTTATCTTCTAAAACAAACATAGGAGAACAGTGGAAGAACAAAGAGCAATTTTCTCCATTTCCAGGACTCCTGCTGCTTAGCTGCAGCACAGAGGCTCCCATTGTCACTAGGGATGCACGTGATTAATTGTGCCACAGCAATGACAGATGGACATGGACACCAGCACAGCTCTCACGGACGTTGAATCAATTACTCCCAGAGGTGGCTCAAACAAGTGTGTAAAGCCTCACCCCTTTGCTATTACTCATCTTATGTTTCATACAGCAAAGAAAGCACATTTTTTTCGCCATGCCAGACTCCAGAGTTAATTGAGATCAGGGAAGCAGCAGGAGGGGAGCAGGTGAATGTTCCCTTTGGCACGGAGCAGCTCTGGAAGTGGTTTCACGGTTCGCCACCTGCTGCCGCCCTCCGAGGGGAACTGAGGAACACCAACCACGCTCAAACGGGGCTGAAAATGATCCAGGGAGCCCAGTCTCTGCTGTAAGCCACGAGGCATGGAAATTATGGTAATTGGGGCTCGCAGGAATCCGAGGGGGCACGTAAGGCCTGAAGAGGTCCTCTTAGGGAGCAGCTGTTGCCATAGCAGGACTCCACAGGAATGCACTCGGCACTTTCGTTGCCATCACAGTGGCAAGTTGTCAGCAGCGAGGGATGGAACCTGGAGCTCCTCTCACACACCTGGAACTCCTCACATACACCTGGCACTGTCCCAAGGCAGGTTTTTGCTATGGATGGACACGGATCTGTAGCACTGAGATTCGCTTCAGCTGTACGTGGGCATGTGAGCATCGCAGGAGAGATCTGTAACCTCTCAGCTGAAAGGACGAAGAGGAGAAGGAAGGTGGAAGGCTGAATTAAAAAATGTAAATAACTCAAATAATGGGGAAGAAGAAAGAGAATGCAAAGGGCAATGAACTGGTACCTTTTCCAAAGGGTGACACCACGGCAGTGCCCAAAGGCTGCTCGGACTCCAGTGAAGCACACTGGACCACCAAGAGGCACGTGAAGCATCTGGCAATTTGTTATTCCAGGCAACACCCCCTGACATCTCCCACATTCTGCAAAGGGAAATGTGGCTTCTTGTATTGAAATTTACCGTTTTCGTTACATCTGACAGGATTTACAACCACAAATCAAAATGAGCAAACATTTTGTCAGGATTTCACCCAATTTCTCTCTAATTCATGTGAGCAGTAGGCTTTTATGATGGCCTTAGCTAGTGACATTTCTCGGGATTTAAATGTCTGGATTTTGCGTACATGTTCTTGGCAAACACAAAACTGTCATGGGAACCATGGCTTGTTTTATGAAGTGATCTGCGTTGGGATACTGCAACTGAGCAGAGATGAAAGAAACTAGAGAGTTCTTAGAACCCCCAGCTGATGATTCACAGCATCCAAATAATGCTCCTGATTCATCCTCAGTGAAAACAGCCCCATTCAGCCAGGCACTACATGACCCTTCTTTCATGTGAAAACTACTGAAGGTGTGTTTATGGCACAAACTCCAAATGTCTATCAATTCTCACCATCAAAAAAATTCTACATATTTCCAGATTTTACTCTCTCTTTCCAGATGTAAGATGTCAGAGGATACAAATCACAGTAAGTTGCACAAATAAGGCATGAAACTAATGAAAAAAAAAATTCATTTAATCTTCCAATAAGATGCAAATCTGAAAAACACTGGTTGCCACTGAAAAAGAACTGGAAACACATTTTCAGTCAATATGCAAGTTTTGTTGCACAGTTTACAGTCCAAAGGCAGATGTTGGGGAATAAAGCCAGTGGGCGACTACCACAACCAAAAAGAAAGCAGTGCTCACCTCTCAAATCAAACAATATACAAGAAAACATGTTTATCCAAACTTAGTGGTGAAAATTAAATATGAAGTTTACATTAATTTATGAAAACAATCTACACTGGTAGTCACTTGTGTAAACTTCAGTTCTGTTCAGATTATGTCTTACAGGTCTCTAATAAAAGAGTGTTAAATGAAATACTTCTTAATTAATTTAATTTTCAAAATATTCCAGAAAGTACAATTACTTCCACAGCACTGCAGTGAAAGACATTTGTGGGCAGAATTCCATTTAAACATGTTCCAGTTGTACTCCCAAGGTGTCTACTGTCTATTTCTGTGATATTCCTGGAAGGGATTCCACACAAACCCTAAGTGTGATGTCCCTATCACTTTCCTAGGTGGAAAATAGCACAAAGCCTTTTCTGGAGGTCCAGCGATCTACTCAGGCCAGAAAGGGGTCATTCACACTTCCCACATCTAAGTAGTGCAGCAAACCACGTGTCTGCATCATGTAACATAAGAATGAGCATTATTACAAACCCATCAGCTTCCAAATATTTCTTTATTGTTTCCCCAACTCAAAAAAAGGATGATTCAAGAAGGCCTTGTCTTTGTGGTTGCTTTTGAGTTCCCCTTTCCAAAAACCCAAACAGCTTCCTGAGTACTCAGCCAGCTCTCCCCTCTCTAGCTGCTACTGGTTTTTCCTGCAACAGTTCTTCCTCCTTTTTCTTGTAAAGCTGTAGGAGATACTCATCAGGCTCAATTCCTGCCTCCTGTAGCTCTGCCATGGCTTTGTGCAGCCGGCGCAGTGTCCGGGCGCTCTGCACTTTGCGGGCAGTGAGGTACAGCGTGAATTCCTTGAAGCCCATCAGTTTGCAGGTATCCACCTCACAGATATTTTTAACATCTTTGGTCTTGTCCACCTGGGGGAAGAAAACTAAACCTGCCATTTTTTCCAGATCTTCAATACTGACTTGGAAGTCAGTCAGCTGGTGGTTGAAGCCTATGGGATCGTTTGGCACCACAAAAGCCCCCAGGACCAGGGGCTCTGAGGACGTTCTGCTCCGTCTGGCGAGGATCACCTTGTACAGGTGGGATGGCACAGCCACATCATCCTTTCCAATGACCTGCCAAAAGGAAAGGACTGTTACAGGTACACATCACAGAATCATAGAATTGGTTTGGTTGGAAAAGACCTTTAAAACTATCAAGTGCAATCATTAACCCAGCACTGCCAAGTCCACCACTAAATCACATCCCTAAGCACCCCATCTTCATGTTCCCTCTCTCTGGAGCCCCTCTATTTTTTATAACTACAGTAACTTATAATATAACATATAATAGAAGTTCCTGACCTGACAGTTCCAAATCATGGAGGTTTTAATAAACACTTCAAATCAACTCTAAGTTACCATCTGTCACTTATTTTTTCTATTATCCCCACACACGAAGCATTTAAAAGCTGTATTACCTAAGCAAGCATTTTTTTGAGGGGACCTGGATACAAAGTACATTTAGTGACTGAGTGTCCTCTTGGAAGAGAGGCCTATCCAAAGCAAATGCACCTATTTCTTCCATAAATTCCCTACAATCCAACTTCAGTGCTCGTACATGTTGGGTTTCCTGCTGGGTCCCTCAGACCAGGATCCAGGGATTTAATGGAGCCCCAAGAGTGGAGGATCAGGACTGTTAAAATCTCACACTCACATATACACAGCAGACACCCCACCCTGTGCCAGGGATAGCTCCAAGGGAATACACCTATTGATGGCAAATGTAATCTTCAGGACTCAAAAAACTTATGCATGCACTGAATTAGGCTTTTTTTTTTCTTCACTATTGCTGAACTGAATCTGTCATCTTAAGAGAGTATAACAGGCTCACACGTGGAAAACCTGAGTTTTGCATAACCCTTCTCTAGGTACCCTTCTCATATCTGTGCTTTTATTCTAATTGCAACAGAAGAAAAAGACACAGATCCCTTACAAAAACCACAAAGGCATTTTATTCCATATATAAAATCCAGTAATTTGGTGCTGTTTCCAGGACTTGCAATACCTGCAAAAGCAGACTGCTTGTTTTGATTTTTTGACATCTTTTTTTAGATACAGTTATAACGCTATTTCAGGCAAAGCAGGTATTTATCACATCTATTGAAAGTATTTTACAAACTAGTTCAGTGTTATCAGTTCAGACGTGCCGTGTCCACTCATATATTCAGTACAACCCTATCACATAACAAACACTTCCTATGTACACCTTTTTCTGAGTATTCAGCCCTTCCTCAAATGAAAATGCATTTTTAAAACTAAATTTTGCCTGTGGCTACTGAACGAAGGTTCAAGTTAGTAATTCCAACAGTTAATTAAATTTCAGTTACAAATTCTTTCAGTGCTTAAAGTGTGTCCTCTACCTCTGTTGCCTCTGGTCTTTAAGTCTGGTGAGAAAGTACCTTCAGGAGAAAGGGAAAACTGATAAATTTTTTCATGTTTTGTGCATTAACACAGCAGAAACATTACTCCCATTTCTGGAAAACACGTGCTCTTAGATTTCTTTACTCTGCTCTGAAATACTTCCCTCCCTGGCCCTAAACTAGGCTGTTTAATAGTTTTGCTGTAGTTTAAACTTTTTTGTTTGTTTGTGGGGTTTTTTGGGGGGTGGGGTGGGGTTTTGTGTGTTTTTTGGTGGGTTGGTTTGTTTGTTTCTGTTGAGTGTGGTTTTGTTTGGTTTTTTTTTTGTTAGTTTGGTTGGTTGGTTGGGTTTTGGGGGCTATTTTGGTTCTTAGTTTTTTGATTATTTGGATTTTTTCTTAAAAAAATTATCATGGTTATACCACCGACCTTCTCCCAAGTAGTAGTAGACTGCCTAGAACATCAGTCATTGAAACTGGTTAAGGAATAAATGCCTTATGGCAAATCTCCTCTTCCTTTCAATGACAGATGTGTCGATAGGGAAATTAGAGCTCCTGAGTGTTAAAGCACTTTGATGCCATGATGATTTTTTGCCTTTTATTTTATACCCCTGTTATGCCTTTCTACAACTTCTGTATTCTTTGTGGGTTTTTTGCCTACATTCTTGGTTTGTTAGGCTGGGAGACCCAACATTTTAGAGGTTTCGTAGTTAGGGATCAGTCGCCCCAGGTCCCAAGGTCCTCTCCAGAACACATTCTGTAAACTAAGATAGAACCATCCGGGGAAGATTCCTTGGGAAGGGGGGCTCACTCGAGCCTCTCATTGGGGAATTTATGATAAATATACTCATTAGTATAATGTTATACCAGATCTTTTAGGGGGGAAGAATTGGCAGTGTGCATCAAGGTGCATTTGACCTGGACGTGGTGCACCTAAGGATCCTTAAAATAAATACCAAGGTAAAATCCCTTTTTCCCTTCTAACTGTGTTTGCCTCTTGATTTTAAGACCAGGAAAAGGCATCGTTTTGCATTTAGCATTCTGTGTAGGTAAAATCAGAGCAACAGCTCCCCAGGACCAACACCATAAATAATCAAAACCGACTGCTGCACAGGTAATGCTAAATGATACTAAAACCAAAGCACCAACACTCTGTTCTATCTGGTAAGTTAACACTGAATTACAAAATGAATGGTGCTGGGAGTTTTAACCTATTTGAGATCAGTGGCACTCGAGCTGGGGAGTACCACAAAATACTGGGGGTGAGAGGGAGGGAGCCAAGAAAATCCCTGAAGGGGAGAGTAAAGAGTTTGTATTTCCATATTCACCCAAGGGCACCCAGTGATGACACTGCCAAAGGCAGGAGGCTGGGGCTCCTTTCCTCCCCTGGAGCAGGGAGCTTGCAGAGCCTGCACTGCAATCCCACCTCCTGCACATTCCTAGGGCAGGGAGGAACGGGAGGAAGAGGAGGAAGAGGCTGTAGCCTCCTGAGAGAAGGCAGAAATGAGGCTAAACCCCAGTCCTCAGCTTCTCCCTGGGCCAACATCTCCTGACCTGCAGCATTCCCATGCCTGTATGGCCTTTTCCAGGCCTCTTTGCATACTTTTCCCACTACAAATCCATGGATATGTACTAGGTCCTCCTTAGCTCGGCTCCCTCCTTCTCCACACCTCCCACACACATCCACATCCCGGCATCCTCGCTTTGGTGCATAAAAGACCAGAGGAAGGGCGATCACACAGATGGAGCTGTACAAGGATCTCCAATTAGGGGGTACATGGAATGTGTAAAACAAACAGGTGAATGTGTGTGGAGCGAGCTGAGGGAACTGGGGATTGGGGCTGAGGGCTGAGTGGGTGGATAAAGAGGCTGGGGAATGAATAGAGCTGCACACAGAACAGTTAGGTATGAGATGGAAATGCTGAATGCCTGAAGTGGGTGTTAAGGGAAAACAGACCCTGTGCTTATGTAATGTCATGCAAATATATATATTCTATGCAAAATAATGCACATTTATGCATAGTATGGGCACCTAGGAAGAAAGAGAAGAAAGAGAGGACTAGTTCTAAATGAAGGAAGGGCTTTTGAGAAATGTAGATCTAAATTCAACTCCATACATGCAATGGCCACATATGTAATTTATATACCATTTCAGTTCCATGTAAACTCTCTTTTGAGAGTTTAAATAAAATTTAAGCAGTGCACAGGCTTCACACCAATTCTCTGAACAGCAGCAAACTACTACTGCAATGACTTCACTGAATGCTAATACTATTAAAGTGGTTAAAACCATCTTCAGCCAAAGTCCACAGGTGCCGTTTCCTCACTCAAACAGGGTATCAAAGTTCTATCCCCAATGAAGTCTGCTGGAGGAGAACACCATCAAAGGGCAGTGCCCAATTTCTCTGACAGAATAAATATGCATGACTAAGAATAAATGTCTTTTACTGCAGTTTAGCACTTATGTGAACCATGCACAGGATGCATCACCAGTAATTTTTGCAATGTGACCCAATGATTTCTGTTAAAGAAGGAAATGCAGTTCTGGAGCATGGCAAAGTATTTCCATCATTACTCCCTGTAATATCCCACAATTTGCTTTTTCATGGGAGTAAATAGAGAAGCTGCAAATCGAGAAGAAAAATGTTTCCATAGAGCTGCCCCCCACCAGCTCAACTGCCAGGGAAAGAAGTAAAGCATGACCCTGCAAAAGTGACATTTGGAACAGAAGCAAGAGGCAGGGAAAACAAACTCCACAATTCCATTTCCTATTGCCACCTAGAGGATTTTCCTCCTGAACTTCAGCAGCCTCAATCAGCATCCAGCTCTGCACCGTCCCATATATCTCAGTGCTCTGCCTGACAGAGGCAGAGAGCATATGCTCCCACTGTAACAGGATGGAAGACGGTTCCAGATTATCCATGCACAGATGTTGACTTTGATTTGTGCCTGTCTATCCACAGGCAGCAGATGATCTTTCAGAAATCAAGGCCTGAAACAGCTCTCTGTCCCAGCTGGAGAAGAGCAGCAGTTTTTAAGAGTATCTGTGATTCTAACAGGAATTTTGTGCTCCAACACAAGGAAGAAAATACAGCAATGGCCTGTTGAAATCACTCCGGTCCCATATGCTTTCACACTGTTGGTAACAGCCCACAAGGCAAATTTTTGTGCAGTCCTTTGAAAATTACCATTTTGCTATTGCTATAAATTTTTGCTTAATCTTCCAAATTTTCAACAGCCTCACGACATGAAAAAAACAAAAGGCACTCCAGGTAAAAGCCTTCTTTTTATAGCATTAAATCTATTTCTTGCCCATTATCATTTGGGAAACCAATGCGAAATTTCAGACACTTTGCTGTCTGTATCAGTTCAACGTTAAAATGTGCATTGCCCTAACTCTTTGCAGCTCCTTATTCCTTTCATTTTTGTTTTGTTTCTTTAACTGAACTGGTATCTCCTAATAATGTAACATTATCATAACAGCATTTTCAGAATAGTGTTTATTATTTTTTCTACCATTACCGACATTGTTACTGACATTCCACAAGTGTGTGTGAATTTGTTACTCTTCTCAAAGCCCAATTAAACATGGACAGCTGTCACAAGGGCAGGCCATTAAAATGTGTGCAATTCCTGACATTTAGAGATGTTTACATATCACTAAAACAACAAACGTGTTGGTAAGGAGTTATAATACAAATCTAAAGAGCTCACAGGGACAAATAAGGGCAGAAATAATGTTTCTTAAAACGGAGAGAATTCAGTGAGCTTTGATAAATTCATAGCCAAGTCACTGGATGAGGATTTGTCTTAAGCTTGGCTTTCCTCCCAATTTTAGCCAAATCCCATTCTTGACTACAGTTTTTAAAAACAGAGGAAGCAAATTTGATAATATCTGTGGAGTCCTTCAGTATCACAATAAATAATGAAGATATTTGCAAATGGCATCTATCCTAAGTTTAAGCACCTGACATTAACTAATGCCACCTTCATGGTGGCAATCAGATAAATACAAGGCAGTCCCTAAAAATGTCAGTTTGGAGTTTATGAGACAGAAAACGCCATTCCTACATGAACAAGTGAAAAGAAATATATGAAGTA
Organism: Monarcha castaneiventris obscurior; assembly: GCA_026261815.1. NCBI lineage: Eukaryota > Metazoa > Chordata > Aves > Passeriformes > Monarchidae > Monarcha > Monarcha castaneiventris. The sequence goes on from JAMPIT010000230.1 coordinate 2,780,114, forward strand.
TAATGGCAGAACAGTTGAGATTATATGGGAAGAAAACAGAGTGTTACTATTACTGGAAATTCTAAATACAAAGCAATGTTATCAAATTTTCATTTTACACTGGACTTGTTACAGCTTCCCAGTCTGCAAAAAAAATCTTCCTCTGCAAGGGTACGTATCATTTTTAAAAGAAAGGGCTCGTGAATCCAAAGTGGTATTTTGCCACCTAGTGACTAGAAACTGAAAATCAACCGTGCACAGAATTAGCAGAAGGAACTAATGAGCCCTTCATCAGCGAGAGCCAGCTCTGGATTGCCAATTATCCGTGATTCTCTGAGAACCTGGCAAACAGAAATCACACTCAATCATCATGCCTTAACCACCAGCACACACTGAAGACTCACACTGACACACACTGTACACACACTGACACTGTACATCCCTGCAGCAGAAGGTACCACTATAAAATACTTTAAAATGTCAGCTCCAGAAACTCCCTTGATGCTCCAGTAGCTGTCTCTTCACTCTCTGTGAAGTTCTAACCTGAGCTGTGAGCCAGAACTGCAAACAGAACTGTCTGAAAAGAAGCATACACAGCTCCCTGTTACACAGTCCTTCCCCCTGCATCTGGAATAGCAAAATTAACACTTCCATCACATTTCTTGGTGGACAGAATTCAAGGAATCATTCCTGTTCCCCAAGCATGATACTGATCAGGTCCATCAGATCTTTCACTGCAGATATAACATAATTCCTGGTGATGTGATCCCATGTTTGACAACCCAGAGCTTTATTATAATTTGTTACTGAATTCTGCATAGAAACAGACTTTCTGGCAGTACAAAACATTCCATTTACTATCAGTGTAACTTTATTTACTCAATTATTGTGACAGCATTAACTGCCTTCACTCAAGTTCCTTCTGGGTTTGTTAGGCAGCACTGATTCTGCTGAGAGTGTTTTCCCCCAATATTTGAGAGAGCTCTGTCAGATGGCGCTGAGAAGAACTGAGGGGTGTGAAGGCAGACCTAGCAACACACAAACCAGAAAACACTACAGATAAAAATCATAGTAACAATCTGCACAGCCAAGCACTCCAAAATGCAAATGTATGTACTTCAGGAAAATTTAATTTGTTATGGCTGGTCTGATTGCTATTGCCAAATCATTTGGCAATCCTAAAAAGGAAAGGAAAAAAAAATAATTAAGAGATGTAAAAAAAAAAAAAGAGCTGTTCTGAATACAGAGTTATGGCATTGAAAGACAGACACCCCAACCCCTTTTTATTTAATAAAGAGGGTAACATGTATACACGTTATGTATGTAATAAAGTGTATTTACATGACGACAGACTACTACTTCCACAGAATCCACTTGGGTTACTTAAAAATGAATCCACCACAGTCCTTAACACCCCTTTTCCTATAACAGCAGAACCTTCAGGATGGGTACAGTGCTAAATAAAAGCAATCCCAAATAATCTACCCTGCACCTTCAGTTTCTCTTCTCCTCCCATCTTAACCCAGTGTCTATTCCATTCCTTTGTACCTCACATTTAAATTTAGGGCTGACAGAGCTCTGGTGGTTTACACCAGCTGATCCAAGATTGAGCCCTTTGCACAAAGTTTATGGGACATCTATAAGGGACCTACATCCAGCAGCCTTAGGACCACCTGGAGCAACCAATGAACAAATAACAGCTCCCAGATTTATTTCCTCCTTTAACAAGGATTCCTTCCCCTACAGTATCTTAGTAGGAGACAACCTCTACTAGTTCTGAACTGGGCAAAATCATAAAGTGCCTTCTTGTATTTGAGAAGTGCAATTTGTTTCCCAGTTATTTGCCACAGACATAGATGACAACTGTATCTTCTGGAATGATTATTGTGCCTCTCTGGCCCAGCCTGGTCATGCAATTTAGAATATTCAACAGCAAACACAATACCAGTATGAACCTTGTGTATCAGTAAAAAATATATTCAAATGTTTTTTTCAAACAACATACACAATGTTATCTAAACTGTATTTTCATTTGCCAGCCACAGCTGATTCTTCTTAAATTAGCATTCACTATGATGGCATTGGGAATGAGGAGGGTGGAGCACTGAGCATGATGTAGTTAATTATTGCAAAATTTGTATTTTAAACTCCAAATCTGCTGACAGAGGAAAATCACTAAAGTGACAGTCACTGGACATCAGTAATGTATAAAACAAGACACTGTCATTTTGATTTGATCTGGACAAAGATGAAAAACCTGCATCTGCCTCTCCAATGACACAGAACAGATTTTTCCTGCTGGCATATTCTACATATATTCTCAAAATACGTTTTTCAGATACCAAGCACAGTCATCAATCTCCTCTTTGCAATAAAAATCTCCGCTGGAGACAGATGAAATGACAGAACGTATCTGAGGATACCACAAGTTCAGCCAATAGACAGAACAATGCTGGCATCTAAGGAGTTCAAGGTTAATTCCCCTTCTGGAATTAAAGAGCAAATGGTACCAGAGTCCAAGCAGAAACTGGGAACAAAGCCATGACCGATGCTCTGTTTCTCCTCTGTAGTGATCTAAAAATAACTTTTTTGGATGTCTGATGAGAAAAACACCAGCATGTAAAACCATGGATACATATTTCACCACTCCTTTAGCCAAAAACAAGGAAACTAAGATTGAAGAGAGGATCTGAAACAAATCAATGCAGACACATTCACTGTAACACCTCTGTGTTTTCTTTTTTTCCTTTTCACAGTTCTAGTCTGAGAGCAAAAACATCAGAGAGGAGCTGAGCCTTAACAGTGACACTGGCAGATTACAGGTTGTGAGTTTCAGCACTCCTGTGTGTACTGCAGCACTTCTCCTTGAACAGCACAGACAAAAAAAGGACATCTTCTCACATCAGCTTCTCATGCCCAAACAATGAAGACTAAAACCCCTTTCAGTTTGAAGTCATTTGTGTGAACTTAGCAGAGTTTGCTCTGAAAGACAGCTAAGAGATACCTTCCCTTCACAACCCTTAGTGTTCATCCTTTAGGGGCAGAATCCCAGACTACCAAAATCAATGGCAATGACTGCAATTATATCCAAGGTGTCTATTTGAAAAGAGCTTCTCTCCCGTGCTTTGACAGGTTGTGTTCCCTCCACTAAGTGTATGCGTCGATAAAAGAAAGGAAAAAAACAAACAAAAAATCCCAACACACCACTCTACTCTGAAGTCTCATTCCTCAAAGTCCAACTGCAATGCAAAAAGCACAAAAACTTAAGCCACGAAGAGATTTCAAAACTTAAAAAAAGCCAACATTCTCAGCCTGTATTTATTTAGAGGACCCAAATCAAACAATTTAATATTTTAAACAAACAAACAAAAACCCCACAAAATTATTATTTTACTTTTCCCACCTAGAGACAGCATTATCTGTACTTAAGCAAGAATCAATTTACATAATGAATGTCACTGTAGGAAGCTGAGTAAAAGGATTTATGAATGTGAACAAGTGGTGACACACAAATATGAACACCATCATTCCACCACTTGCCATCTCACACTGAACTTCAGGCCCTTCAGTTCATAGTAAGACCAAAACTGGTAAAACATTCCTAAAAGACCTGTGTTGTCATCAAACCCAAAGACGATGAAGACAAAAGACAAGAACTGAACGAGATGACAATCACAGCAGCATGAGCATTTTGTGCCACTATTATTTCACCACTGCATTCAGGTATCAAGTTATTTTGAATAAAGAGAGTAAGATGCAGTGTCTGCTCTGATTTTTACCTGTGGAATACTAAAATTTACATTTCAAAACCAAGACTGAGAATGACAATCATTTTTCAGAAAATGCAATCTTCCTCTTCTAAGTAAACACTTTCTCTAGAGAAGAATGAGAAGAGGGTGAGCAAGATTAAAGTGAAGCTGTTGGTAGATGCAGTTGATAGATGATTCAAATTCTTCCTGGAAATGATTTCCACTTATAAAATGTTCAAGTCAGCTCAGAATTTTTAATTCTTTGCTATGTAAGACGAATATATATTTTTAAGGATGAAAAATAAGTGCAATATCCTGACAGCTACAGGGAAGCAAATCCCAGCAAGCTATGTATGCAAGCCTGGAGAACTCTGTACCATTCTGAGTGACAGCAAGCCAAATGCTCAGTTGAAGATTGTTGAAAGTGAACATCTCCCTCCTGCTCCCAGCTATGTGCTTTTGGACATCTCATGCTGTCACCAGGAAGCACTGGACTACTCTGTGTGCTGCCTCAATCTTTCTACAGCAGTACAAAACAAGCCTAGTAAACCCAGTATGGATGGTTTTCCACTGCACTGGGTAATTAAACATTTTGTGGAAGGATCTGACAGTCATCAGTGCTGGCAGACAGGAGCAAGGCAGAGAAAGGCCTGGAAAGTAGAAGGGGCAATGGTGAAATGAGCACCTTTGGGTGGCACAGGATGGTTGCCAATCTAAAGCTGGCTTTGCCACTGCTAACTTATCATCTGGCATTGATCATATCCCTTAGTCATGGCTTATTCATCCCCTTGAAAATGAGCACAGTCTGCACTTCCCTCACAAAGATGTGGTGAGAGATGAAGGCTGGAACTGCCACTAAACATGAAGAAGATAACTTATCACTACTGCACTGTCATATGCATAACTTTCCCCAAAAATAACAAAGCCAAATCCAAAGCTATGATTTTGTGACAGTCAAGGTTTGACACGTGTGGCTGGGGACATAAAAGGACAGTTTTCAAAGAAGCAAAAAAGTAAAAGCAAACAGGAAAAATCACATTCTGTCATGACTGAGTTCCAAGTTCAATCAAGTGGAAATCAGCTGTGTTTATAAAGGAGAAATAGTGCCTAACCCTTACTGCTAAACAAGGCAGTGTTGAAAGCTGAACATCTCTCTCTTTTGTGTCTCTCATCCCTCTGAAATACGGGGTTGTGCTGGCAAGCTCATTCATTGCTCCTCAGAGAACTAGCTGGAAGCTGAATCACTCATGAGCTGAAGCTGCAGTTGATCCAACTATTTATTTTCAAAGAAAAGTGGTTTTTCAAGAGGTGCAAAATGCAGCATTTATTATTTTCATTATGCCAGCTTTCATCTGCAACTGAAAATAGCAATAACATCTCACTGCAGTGGGGGCAGAAGGTAACACTCCCTTGAATAACTTACTACGCTCAAACCTTACAGATGTCTAAACACAAGCCTACAAGGAGTAAGTCTGGGTAAGCAATAATAAATTCACCTCTCAACTTGATAGCCTGTCCCATCTGTCTGTCAGCGATGGTTTCTACAGACAGTGCATGATCAATCCTAAATCTTCAGAGCATTTTAAGCAGGTAATAAAAACAGGGGGCTAAAAGAAGGGGAGTATCAGTACCACTGACCCGTGATTACCCTGCACTTGAGTGAAGTCTTCCAAGTGACTCTGGCATGCTCAGAATCTCAGTTGCAAGGCTTCATCCAAGTGGTATCTATGGTGTAGCAGCAAACAACTGTTGGTGAAATTAATGGAGCACAGGCACTCCAACACCCTGTAGAGTTTTGAGAGTCCCATACTACCTCTGTATTGCACTGTTTCTAAAGCACATGAAGAAATTGACTGAAAAGATGCCTGTGCATGAGCAAACCCCACTGACCCTCTGCTTAGATAAACAGTTCTACTGCAGACTGGGGACATGAAATAGGTCTCTGTAAATAAACAAATTATTTTAAAATTATCCTTTTTCATGTCTAGGCAAGATGTAACATTTCTGCTCACCTTGGCCCAACAAATATTGCACATTTCACACATTTTGCCTGTACTAGGATGCCCAACTTTTGTTTTATCGAGTTATTACATAAATTTTAAATAAATAATTACTACTGCACTAATATCCCATCAATACATACACATACCTGATAAGTAACACTCTTCTTTCCATCACCATTTGTTTGAGGCAAGGTAAGAGGTCCAGAAACTACCCAAACATCTTCAAATCTCTCAGTCAACTCCCGACAATACATTTCCATTCTGGAACATATTTGTCAGATAGGGAAAAATTAGCTGGGAAGATTTAATCTTTGAGACATACTGTGAAAGAAAGGGTGAACCACTGACAGAGAGCATTCTTCCAGATTCATCTGAGTGATTCACAAGACAAAGAAAGTAAAATGTAGGCCCATTTGTCCTCTGTAAATAAGGTTCATTTATTTACAGATAGACGTGGTACTGCACACATCTGAAAATGGTTTCTGCAGCCTTACCACATGTCTGAATAGCTGAGTTCTCTACTTACTCCCACACTTGACACTAGAAATATACTGTTGATGGTCACCTGGGATTAGTAAAATAGAATTGTTCTAAACAGCAAGATGAGGCATTTTTACTTTGAAAGGTTTTATCATATTATTGGATTTGTATGTTTCTCCCCAAGGAATCAAAGTCCTGCAACACAGTTCTTTCTGTAGCTCAAAGTAGTTAGCAAAGTTTCTGTGTGCCATTCCCACTAACTCTACCTTTTGTCTTATAGATATAAAACTGTTCAAAAATAAAGTACTAACTCCAGAAATACTATCATATTTTTGCTTTTTAAACTGATTCAGTTTACAGCATATAATATTTCTCAAACAAGACGGTTTCTGGACCACACATTTTTTACATAAAAGATTAACAAGGCCAGGTTGGATGGGGCTTTGAGCAATCTGATCTAGGGGATGGTGTCCCTGCCCATGGCAGGACGGTTGGAACTAGGTGATCTTTAAGGTCCCTTCCAATCAAACCATTCTATAATTCCATTATTATAGCCCATCTTTAATCCAACACTCAACTGTTACAGAAGTCACACAGAGTGAGGACCCACTGCTCCTCTACAAAGGTAAGAGTTGCACTTCTCACAAAGGGACAGAGTATCAGACAGTTTATCCCAGCTAACCTGGCTGCTACTGAAAGGGGGAAGTTTCACCCCCTCCTGTGTCTCCTTCCTGTTCCTCACACCTCTCCCTTGGGCCACCTGAGCATTCTTCATCTGTCAACAACCCTGAACAAAACCAGCATTTTTTTTTGTGCTGGGTCAGTGAGTTAAATCAGCAAGAATAAACCATCCAAATAAGAATGAGCAAGAATGAGCCCTCTCTTCATGTGATACACCAAAGCATTGACTGCAGGTGAATTCTTTTCCTGCTGTCACCAGCTTTGCTTCCAAGCAGCAACACGTGAAATACAGTATCCTTAAAAATATTTAATATTAAAGAAATGACTGACAACAAAAGTGGCATCGCTGCCTTATTCATGCATTTAAACTCTGGGAACAGACTGCTGGGGTTGGGAAAAAGTAGCAGTAACTGCTTAAATTGCAGGGCTCATAGTACCAGAGGAAATTTTCAAACACTCCCAGAGATCCTGCTTAAGGGAAATGAAGAGGGTTTCCCTACCTTGAATCGGTACAAATGCCTAGCTTTGGTGTAAGGAAAATTTGTATTCAAACACTCGAGTTATTAAAATAAGAAAAAAGCCCTCTTAAAATGTTATGGCATTTTATTTGTCTATAAAACAGTATAACCTTACTGAATGGCTCATCTGATTTTATACACATTCTTGTAAAAGAGGAAAGCAGTGTGCAGATGAATGATGATGCATTTTTGATGGATTTTTATTACAACACTGCATATAATTTTGCTGACCTTCCCTTGAGTGAAATCTGAGAAATCTGAGAAATCTATCATTTTCCCCTCCTGTTTCTGAGCCTTCACATTTTGTAAGTCCTGTGCAAGAAGCACCGGATGAATGCTACTTTTGCTATGTTCTCTGCTCAGAGGAAGGAAAGAATAAAAATCTTACATGGAGCAAGTTTAAATTTATCAACCACTCTACCTCAAAGGCAATCCAGGCAGCACTCACAAGTGACAGTGTGACTGCATGACTGCTCCTTGGGAGCCAGGACCTGAAGGAACACCTCAGACCTGAGGTAGTGACGACTCAGTGGGGAGTGCTCAGTTCTCCGATTCAAAGGGAACCAACATCCACACACGGACATGGGAACACTCTCACACTGCAAGTGCTTCTTTGAGGAAGATCTAAACCCTCCTCCTCACTTCTGCTGAAACTTCCTTAAGGACAGACATGTTAAGCCTGGTACTTTTACCCCACATCAGGCAGAAGAAATAATTATATCTAAATAAATGTCCTCGACAGTTTGATTGAATAAAAAACTGCAGTAGTCATTAAACTGTTCCTTCACTGAAAGGACTGAGCCGCCTTTCATTTCAGAGAAGGCCCCTATGACCTCTACAAGTAGCCTATAAACTGCTGTAAAACAGCTGGATGTGAAGAAGCTTTATAAATAAAGCATTTTTGATTGATGCTACTGCCTATTTTTCACTTCGTTTACTTACTCACCTGTTCCAAAACCCAGCATTATTTTCATAATTCTGAGGCACGATGTTGGACAGATAAAACGTTTCAGCCATAGCTCTCTGCACAGAGACAGAAAATAGTATCATTTCATTGAAACATTTACAAGCTGAGAACACGTTTTAGCAGGTTTTGGATCAGAGTCCCACTTCCAGTTTAACATTTCTTAACACAGAAAATCAGATAGGTTTTAAGTCAGAACACCTACAAAGTTGTTTTGGATTAAGAGGTATATAATTGAGGTGAAATCTTGCAAAGTTATCTACTTTTTTTTTTTTTTCTGGCAGAAACAGCATGACAATGTCCAATTCTCGAAGCACAGGAATTACTATGTCACCCAGTGTCAGTTTGCTAATGTCTTTGAAAGCAACTAGTCATTTTTCATTTGGAATGGGAAGGACACTTTCAAATATGCTTTTCATTTATTTGATTGCTTAATGGCCAACCTTTTCTTTCCTTTACAAGAAAAAGTTTTATTAAATATACTCATCAATAACGTACAGGCAATGAAATTATTTATGAGACCATTAATGGTCAAACATCCATATATCTACTTAATTTCATCTCGTAGAAGTGTCATAAACATCTCTGAACAGAAGCTCACATACCTCCTGAGGTGAAGGACCTGGTGCTAAAACACTAGGGAAATACAGGGAAATACAGAGGAAAAAAATTCCAAGATCACAATCCAGAATTTTCACAGGTCCTGTATTTGTCATTATTTTTCACAAACTACTTCTGCAAAGTGAAGGGACTGACAGAATGCTTTAGGATAATGAGCAAACACTACCTCCACTAATTAGACTCTGAAATTATATTTTTATTATCCTGTATTTGAAAGTTGTATCAACTCACTGCATCTCAAGCTAGGTCCAGGAGCTCCGTGCACAGGGAGCTCACCAGCAAAAATTCCCCTGATATCACAAACAAATAACAACAAAGACACTTCCAATAGAAATAAAACTACTGATTCATTTACCACATGCCACTCTGCTGTCACTCCACGCCACTGAATACTATTCTGCCTGGAAGAAATACAAATTCAAACTGCTTCTTAATTAACAAATTGCTGCATTAGGCACATTTCACAAGAGGATCCAATAAATTCAAGGCTGCTTTGCAAGTCAGCCAAGGCATTAAGGCATGCTTCTCTTACAGCTTGAATAAATGGCAGGTGAAGACATTTTACAGACTGAAAGAACTATGGCAAAGGGGTCTAATTTACCTCATACACATTGCAAGAAAGGAAAAAGCCTTTTAAATCATCCAGGCAATCCCCTTGCCAATACAGAACAGTACTTAACAGCATCTTTGCTTTGCCCAATCTAGCCTTAAATATCTCAGCAGCTGTTGGCCAGAATGACATCATTGTCCCTGTCTCCCTTTAACTGAGCTTTGAAGACTTCCAGGGTTTTCTTGGTGAAGGTTATCATCTTCATTTTACAGGGAGACAACGTGACATGCAAGAGGCTGAGAAGACTTGCTTAACACCACCCTGATCAAGACATCATCTCTGCCAAACAAGCTGATCTAGGTGTGATTTAATTAAGAGAGGTGTGTCATCAGAGCATGCACATGATTTAGATGCCTGAAGCAGACTGTGAGAGCATCCTACACTGCTCAGTCAGGCATAGACCTTGTAACTCCAAATCCAGCTCTGTGCATCAATAATGACATCATGTTCCACCTCAAAACAAACTGCAAAAGGAATGCTGCACATTATTACTTCTAAGGGTCTTTTGACCCTTTCCAACTGATAAACACAAATTAAAAAGGACGGGAGAAAAAAATCCTACTGTTGAAAATTTGTTATCTCCTGCTGGTGCCATGTGTCCTCGTGACCATCCACTGCCAAGGTAGTCTTCATTGACAGCACTGAACATCAGAGGGATGTTAGGATCTGGTCTGAATTTACAGTGCCTTCGATCTGCATCACCTGAAGAACAACACACTAAATGGTCACATTATCACAAAACCATCATAACAAGACAAAAAGATCTAATTCTGTCACATCTTGCCAAATGACCCATGCTTAAGGACTCAACACATTAATCTGAATTCTGTGCATCTCATGTTCATTTCTTTCTGCTATGTGTTTTAAATCTTTAAGTTCTTACTCACCAATAAAATATATGGTTTTTTGCATCACAACTTTTCAACCTTCCCCAAACAACACAGGTCTGCCTCAATTCTCAATTCGAGTAGCTACAGACATAAATCAGAGCTGAATACCTCAAGATGTTTGATTTCAACTTGCAGGTTAGTTGTATCTGATTATCTGGAAAACATTTTAACAATTCAGCCATTAAGGCCTGTCGCCCTGGCTTTCGCAGTGCTCCATGTTTTTACTATTGTAGTACAAGTTCTCATGCATTTTCTATAAACATGGCTCTTGTTTTCCTAACCGGCTAAGGATGTTTACTGAACTTTTACATTGTTGTTCATACCTTTCTCCAAGGCGGAGAAAGGTGACAGACTGTATTCCTATCCTGTAAAATGCTAGAGGTGTTAACCTCATCCACCAATGCATAATTGTCTTAGAAAAGGTATAAAAGTGGATAATAAAGGAAGGCAGGGCCCCCTTTTTGCTCTGCCCGGTGATGTGACCTGCTGCCTAGCCTGCTAAGTCCGCATGTTCGTGTCCGAAACTGTGACAAAGGCCCACTGGAAAGTAAGCCTGAAATTACTGTTTTCTTCTCATAAAGAAGTGGGATCAATGATGCTACTTAGGGGCTGGTCATAATGTTTTCAAGATCATGCTTTTAATTTTGAAAGGTAATTTGAAGACAGTGATTAAGATATATTTAGAAGGCTACTGCTTTCATAAAACATTTTACAATTACATGGTTACCTCCATTACTAATAATCTGCCTTATAAAAACTGAACTAATGCTATAAACTTAATTTACAATGACTGTATACCACTCATATTTCATTCACCACCGACAGCAAAAAAATCACTGAACCTCTGTCTAGCATAAAGAACAGAGGAGAGAGTATGAGATAAAGCACATCAGGGACTCTGACAGAACTGCATCAGAGCAAATAATTGCTGCAGTGAGGAGGTAATGCCCTATCTAGTTTTGAACCACTGCTGATACCCTTTGCTCAGTTTTTATCTCACAAATGGACATTTTCCTCCCATTCCAAGCAAATCTCTACAATCTGTACATCAAAAGCTCTGGCTACCACTGGCATTGATTTCACCGACACAAACTGGACCTCAGAACTAACTCCACTAGCTAAAGAAGCAGAAGCCATTTTTATGCCCTCAAGCAACTTTGCAGGCCCAAATCAAGTAAGGAAAGGTTAATTTTCATTGTTTAATCTTCTCTCCATTTGTGTTATAAAAAGGTAAGTTGAGCTTCCATCACAGAGATCACTATAGGATTTTTCTCCCCTGCCTGCTCCAGGGTGCACCTTCTGTGAGCAGCAAAGCCCATTCAGGGCATCACAGATGTAAGCAAAGTGAATAAACACCTACATACCCAATGTCTTTTGTTTCGAAATATGTTCAATCACCCATCTAGGCACCCGTTTTGCCTGGTCATAAGACAGTGCATGATTTGTGTAACATCTGGTCTCTGTTCCAGCCTCAGGAAATCCGTATCTTTCCAGAAGAGCCTCTTCTATTGGTTCTAAGGAAAAAAAATAAACAGAAAGCCATGCAAAGATGAAATGTGATCATAAGCAACAGTAAGAAAAACATGTCAGTGGGTGTAAATCTACTGTGCAGAGAATTACATGAGGTTACTGCCACAATTAAGACCTAAAAAATATTAAAAGAACTATACAGTGTAACTCTCATCTGCCAAAATAGTTGTGGTTCTCATTGTGTTTTAACATGAGGATCTCAGCTCTAGGACTAACTCACCTAATGCCTATGGAAGGCAGAAAAAAAAGCTATCAGATATTTTCCTTCTACAGAAGAAAAGCTATCAGATATTTAGGGACAAATCAGGCAAAAAGGAGTTACAGACACAGGAGATCAACACACACATTTCACCCTTTGGAGCTAGACATCAAACTCCTCACAAACTGAGATTTACAAGCTGGGCACAAGCAAATTCTGCCCTCACTGGGAACGCTTATACTCTGCTGAAAGAATAAAAGCTTCACTGAATTTTCGGAGTTTTTTTGCAAGCAATAATTTTCTCTCATGGGGGAATATTTACATCCATCTTACTGTCTTGTTCATTCTCCAGCCATCTGTCCAACAGCAACTCATGTTTTTAGAGTCATTCTTCCTCTGCTTTCCAACAATCCGGTACCTTTAAAGCCTTGAGGCTGCGGAGAAAACCATTCACTCCTCAGGTGCCCCGAACATCTCTCCCCACACCTGAACCCCACCAGACCCCAGGTTTGATAAACGAGCCTCGGCTCACCCAGGCTGAAATTTAGGTATGGTCTGATCTGAAATGTGTGTTTAGAACTAAATACACATTCCTCTCCTGCCGTGAGCAGGTGCAAAGGGAAGCGCTTTTCATCACAAGTTACAGCCCAGCATCCCAAATAACCTCCTCCCACCTCGGCCCGGAGCAGGCACTGGGGGAACCTCCCCATCATCTCCCCGCAGTCTTTGGGCACACCGGGAATGGAGGAAGGAGGGAAAAGTATCTTCTGAGGGGAGGGAGAGGATTTAGGGACAGAAGCGGCCGTGGGGAGCTGGGCGGGAGACCGGGGGACCACGCTGAGCCGGCCGCTCCCGCCTCGCCGGGCCGCCGCCCGTGGCCTCCGCACTGCCCGCGGCTCTTACCCTCTGCCGGGGCCCGCCCGGGGCCCAGCTCCGGCTGGCTCTGGCTGCGGAGGAGCCGCCACGCAGCCCAGCAGGACGCGGCGGCCCCGGCCGCGGCCCCGCAGATGAAGCCGCCGAGGAAGCGGCGGTGGCGGGGCAAGGCCGCCATGGCGGCGGCGGGACGCGAGGAGAAGGGAGGGGAAGGGGCGGGCGCGGCCCCGCAGCGCCCCCTCACGGCACAGCCCAGGGGACGCCATGGTGGCATCGCCTCAGTGCGGGGACACGGCGTGAGGGCGCCCGGCGTGAGGGGAGTGAGTCCGGCGGGATTTGCCCGATAGCTGTTGAAAAACAAAGACTGAGTCCCCTCACGGCACAGCCCCGGGGACGCCATGGTGGCATCGCCTCAGTGCGGGGACACGGCGTGAGGGCATCCGGCGTGAGGGGACCCGGCGTGAGGGGAATGAGCCCGGCGGGATTTGCCCGATAGCTGTGGAAAAACAAAGACTGAGTCCCCTCACGGGGGTGGCTAAACGGCCCCCATCCAGCTTGTCCTGGGGCGACCACCCTGGGCTCCAAGCGCAAAGGATTATTGAATCATAGGACCATAGAACGGTTTGGGTCAGAAAGGACCTTTAAAGTCTTCAGCTGCAGAAGAAACGCTCATCTCCCTTATTTGGAGAGACTGCGGGAGCTGGGTCTGTTCAGTCTGGAGAGGACTGGGAGGGGATCTCATTAATACATATAAATATTCCAAAGGTGGGTGCCAAGAGGACAGGGCTGGACTCTTTTCCGTGATGCCCAGCGACAGGATGAGGGGTATCTTTCTTACAAGCCCCCTTTTAAGTACTGGAAGGTCACCATAAGATCTTTCCAGAGCCTTCTCTTCTCCAGGCTGAACAAGAAAATTGTGGTATGGGGTTGGCTTTAGGCAATATAGGATGATGTTATATTGGACTTCTTTTCAGGAAAACCAGCAGCCTGATTATTACTGTTTTTCCCTCCCAAATACTTGCTAATGTTCATATTTGCCTCATATCTGTCCACACGAAGCATTTCCAACCCAGCACAACGCCAGAGGCATTTTTTTCCTGAAAAAAAGATCAGTTAAGCACAATGGAAAACACCAGAACATGAGGATTGTGTGGCCACACCATCACTTTACTGCAGGCAGCTTTCCTGGAGAGGTCTGGCCATGCTTCAGTGTGTGGCTGAGGGCATTTTCTTACCTCATGTGAGGATTACACACCTCCGTGTGGCGCTATGAGTACAGGGAACTCAGGCTTTTTTTTTGTTTTTCTTTTATTTTTTTTTTTTAATCTTTTTCCTGGTCAAGTTCCCCTGCCTTTGGCTTCTGGCAGTTGTAGCTACACTGCTGGACTGTGTTGATACAGCTCAACATGCACATCTTGCCCTGTGTGAACAGTTCTTTGCTAGGAGTGATAAGCAGCGTTACCGCAGTGCTTCAAGAGGCAACACACTCAAAAGGGCAGTTAAATAATAAGCAGTTAAATCATAATAAAATAACAATAATGAAAGGACACAGGTTGCCCAGAGATGTTGTGGATGTCCCATCTCTGGAGGTGTTCAAGGCCGGGTTGGATGGGGCTTGGAGTAACCTGGGATAGTGGAAGGTGTCCCTTGGCAGGGGAGCTAGAAATGGATGATCTTTAAAATCTCTTCCAACCCCAACCATTGTATGATTTTGTGAATTTGAGCTAATTCCCTCTTCTCTCTGGAAGTGTTTGCGAGGGATGTGTAATAGCGGCAGGCCTCAGCTATGCCTCTGGAGGGACTTTTTAGGGATTTCAGATAGCAGAAGTGCCACTGAAATACCAAAAACATTCATCTACGAAGAAGGAAATCCTGCTAGATGCCAAAGACAATAAAATAACAATGAGTTTTAATGTCACACCAACGAGGGAAACAGTTATTTGTAATTTACTGTTTATTTTCATATACAAAAAGATAAACTTGAAATAGTTCTTTCTAGGTTTTTTCCTCCTATTTGTTGGGGTGTAGCTGCTTCACACGGGGCAAATACTACATTCATACTGGTTTATTCGGACACCCAGTGCAAAGCTGAAGCAGCAAAACTCCAACTTGGCAGATCTAATTTCAAACTTGAGACTCATTTCTAAAATACCACAGTAAAAAGGAACAAAGATCCACTGCAAATTCATGAACTATGATACAATGTTCTTTCCAAAATGTCTTCATTTCATAACTGCAATACAATGGATGTCTGCATTAGGCCATTTTATACATACATTTTATATATGTATACTTCTGCAGAATATATATATATATAAAATGTACATATATAAAAAAATCAGCACACTTCAATCCAAAAGGGGTTACAGCAACGAGCTTAACTCTCTGTATACTTTTTTCTTTAACAGGATACTTTAGTATAACTTTTGTTAACTCAGTAGTACAAGCTATCTCTGTTCTACATTTTTATAGCTACAAGAGTGAAATATAACCTACAACATTTACATTTCACATATCTTGGTATACAAACAGTACTTAGTGAATTTGAGCCAAGGACCAAAAGACTCTTTAAAAATTATTTCACCATCTGATAGAGCTTCCTGTAATTTACACTCAGTTTATTCTGCAATCTTCTAAATCATTTAATCTCATAGTTTGAGTTTAAATCCATTCCAACTGGAAATCCTGGAGAAACAGGTTACTGCAAACTCTTATGTATACTCTATATATACAAGTTAAGTAACACAGCGTAATAAGACTTAGCTATTTATCCTAAAACTGATATACACATATTTCACTACGCTAGACAAGTCTTAGGATTTTTATTTTATTTCTTTAAATAAAGCACAAATTTCGAAGTAGCTGGTAAAACTTACAATAAGATGGTTTTAAAATGACAAATGGTTAGGGTGAGATTTCTTCCTGCTGGTGTCAAAACATTTTCTTGTGAGTTTTTGTACTATGCTGTGTTGTTTAACTGTATGCATCTAATGTTACATGCAGAAAGCTCTTTCCACAAGAATTGACATCGAACTGTACTTAAGTCAACTTTACAGTACAAAATTTGTCAAACTTAAGGACGAATGTGAAAATATTAACAGGTGAAAGATCAGGCTTTCAACTCTATCATGAGGATCATGCAGAATTCATAAGCAGATAGTTTGAACAGATTGACAATGGCATTGTGCGGGCTTATGGCATATAATTGAGGCCAAAAATGTTACTTAGTTTGCAGTAACCACCTCCTTCAATCCTCACCCACTAATAGATTGATTTTTGCATCACAGTTATTCCATTGGAAGGCCAGCAGCATTGCATACCTCCTCCTGGGAGATCTTAGTACTTTGATTTACAGAAGATAATAATCATCAACCATCGATAGCCATAGAAACATTAGGCAGTCAAGAAAAATATGGGGAAAGGGGAATATCTTGTTCTCTTCCTTTAGAAACAGTAAATTAATTACTATCCATTCATTACCAGTAATTAAATGAATTACTAGTAATAGTAAATTCATTAGGATTTGGACAGGAAAGCTACTATGCTGTCCAAGTAAAATACAGACTAATGTTGTATCAACTACATGGATATATTTTTTAAAAAAACAGACATTTGGGAAGGGAATACAATGGTAATTTTAAAAATGGTCCAACTTTTATTTTTCCCCCAAAAATATAGTCTGAACAGAATTCTCTTCAGCAAAGTACCATTAAGAAGTTGCTGTAGGTGAAGGTCTGATTTTATGAGATGGTTCTTGGGAGTAGGTATTTGGAAAAAGAAAAGGGCCAGACAGGTTCTAGGTCTTGCCAACATATTTTTTGTTATCCACAAAGTTGCTCTGGTGCTAAGTCCACTTTCCAAACCTATGAGTTGCTCCTCTCCTTGTCTGTCATGGCCAGATTTTTGTTTTCAATTGTTTTTTTGGTTTATTTTGGCATTTTAACAGAAGTGGCAATGCAGAGATGCCAGTGACTACAGAATTAGGATTTTAATTGACTAGGATGGTTACTGGTTAAACTTCAGTTCCTCAAAACACTGGAAAATTGAATGAAGTATGGCCCTCCTTGTCACAAAAACAGAAGCCATGAAAATTTCCTAGAACATGTTTTAGTTTTGCAATACCAACCTTATTGGAATGTTATAAACTGAGTTTTTGCGTTTTTAACAACTGGAAAGATTAAGAGGCTTCTGCTTCAAAATGGGCCAAAAATGCAGAAGTAGTGTTTTATTCACATCATCTGCCCCATCAAAATACTGAAATAAAAGGCTAACAAAGGAAGCACTTTTCAGAAAACAATTTTTCTTTCTAGATATCCAGCACAATGCCATTATAGAGCTTCAGAAAAGCCCTTTTGGTTTCAATGTTGGAATACAAAATAAGTTTTGCTTTTTTCCTTCAGTCCTTGGGGATCACTTTCCATTTACATATATATATCATATATATATACATGTATATGTGTATATGATACATATATATAAACACCCATATAGAGCAAGGTTCCTGTTTGTTTGTATGTTACAATATTGTAGTATCAAGGAGAATCCAGATAGCAACACTGTTTAACATGAGGTTTGAGGTAATTGGTTCTTGAAATACCTGGATCACAGACTGCATCCAGAAATGACAGCTGGGCAATGAAAAGTGTTTTTCTCAGACAGAAATAAAAAAAAAAAAAAAAAACTAGTAAAAGAAAAAGAAAGCTTACAGCAGTTGCTTTTACATGGAAAAATAAAGGCACAACAGAATAGCATTACATTTCAGAACAGCTGGATGGACATAACACAAGTATGATCTTTCTGTGGAAGCGTCCTGACAAAAAGCATTACTGCTTATTCCATAGGCTGCTGCTTCAGTCAGGGAACTGAGCGTCACCCTAAAACGAGCCATGAAAAGGGAAGTCCCGTGCAAGTAAGAGACCAGGTGTGCTTAGAGGGTGTTCCAGGAACCCACACACGCACTCGTGGTCACACAGGACTGGATGGAAACTCTCTCCCTGGTTTCCACAGGGCCAGGAATTCACCAGAACACAGCTGAGGGACTCGGCAATTGCAGGAGCCTGCTTGAGCTAGTGAGCACTAATTGCAAAAGGCACACTGTCAAACCAGCTCCAAGGCAGTGCCATGCACCGTCTGGTTTAAAGCTTTCTTCAGTACCTCTCACCCACTGACACTGTGCTATCACGGTTGAGAGGACTAAAAAGACTGGAGTGAATTTTAAGTCCAATGGAAAATTAGGTAAAATCCCCCCCACATACCTTTTTTTTCTTTAATACTTCTAGAATACCTCAGGTTGGTTACATAGATTTGGAAAGCTCTTTCCCTTAGTAGGACTTTGGACATGACAGTGCTCCTTTTCTTTAGTGCCTCCGACACAGACTGTTAAATCTGATTTTGGGAACACAGAGCACATATCTGTGTTCTGGTGAAGCCTGATTAGTTGTGTCACTTCAGAGAGAAGGAATTTCTAGGAACTGGTTTTATCAGGACTCCACTGGCAACAGCTCCTTACAGATCATATTGTCAGTGCAGCAGACACAGCTGCTGTGAACGGATACGGCAGCGAGCGAGATCAGCCCGGCTATTTGCCCTCGGTAAATTCTTAACACCCTGACTTCACAACTCACTGCAGCACCACAGCAAATGCCAAAAGACACACTGCCCACACATGGATACTCGCATGAACACATGAAAAAACTCTTCCCGGGTTAACTGAAGATGGCCATAGAAAAGCAATAAGCATCTTTAGCAGAAGGGATGTGACGTGCAAGATAACCTAAACATATACTCAGTGCCGTCCTCAAAGCATGTCCAAGTACATCCAAACTTGCTCCTCAAACTGTTTTCAGGCTACACTTGTTCTGTCCTCTAGACTTCGATGTAGTGCACACTTAATTTAAACATTATATATATATTTCTTTATTTATTTGCTGTGCATACACAGACCTTTCTCCCTTTTCCCTGCAGAAACATATTAGACATTACAAAAATAATTTGTGGTATAAAAGAATTCTCACACAATGTAGAATTTTTGTTTGTATATGTAACTAAAATATATATATATTTTTCCAAAAGTAAAAAAGTCAAAATGTCCTTATTTTCCTCTATTATATAGTCTATTTTATTTACAATGTTACCAAACAATATCCTGTATGTAAAAGTGATAAAAGTTTGCGGGACACTTCCTGCTTAGCAACTTCCCAAGTGGAGTGTGGCTTGAAGAGGACTGCAACAACAGCACTGTCACACGTTTTCACCCAGCACCTTCCTCTGCAGTACGAGTTCCTTCCACACTAAATGAAACCAGACCTTTTCCCTGCAAAACAGGGCAAGCTCTGACAGTCTGCCTAGAAAGTAGTACAAGAGGAATAAAATGTGTGTTCTCCAGTTTCACTGCTAAGGGGGATCAGGATTCCTGATGGCCAGGCCTGACCCAGCCAGCCTGGAAAAATCTGCTTCCACTGAAACCACTGACTTCAAGTGGGAACAGCAGGGAGTCAGGAGACCCAAGGAAAACACATGGGGATTACTGGGGGCACCCACAGACCTTCTCTTCAAAACAAAGACCTCGGCACTTCCATAGGTGTAACTGTCTAGCACTGGATATTCTGTAAGAGGATTTCAGCTGAAGAACAAGGCAGAATAAAAAGAGGGTTTCTTTTGTCTTAAATAGAGATTTCTTAATGACCAGGACCAGCTAAAATCCTTAATAATAATGAGTAGGCCTGGTACTACTTAACTGATAGTAAGCTGGTTTATGGCCATCTCTTATAATATGCCCATATATTTTAATATAAGCCACATACAATTTCCAGCCTTGCTGCACTAATGCAATTTCATCAGCAAGTCACAGCTCTACCATCTCAACAAAAACTCCCCAGTTTTAGTTCCTGTGGTATTTCCAGTTTTGAAATGTGAACTCAAACTTTCTCCGCCTAGGAAACCAGCCCAGCCAGTGCAATAAATTCATAAAAGGGAGTTACACCAGAGAGATGGGGAATCCTGGCTCTTAAAGTCAAGGAGAATTTTAACTCAGGATATTCAATGGTAATATCCACCTGAGAACTTCCATACGAGAGAGGGAGGTCACCAATAAAATTCTGCAGCCAAATTTCTGAAGAGCTGCTTCCTCTAAGTCTGAATGGGAGGTGGAATTTAGTGCTTGGGAAGTAGCATAAGAAGTTTTGTCACCATCCTGTTCAAGGGAGTGTTAAGAGGAAAAGAGCTGCAGTTGCTTATGACAGCTACACCTATGGATGTGCCCAATTCCTGACTTGTGAAAAGCCTCTGCAGTACCAAACAGAACCAAAATCATGTTGTCAATGAGAGTTCAAATGGATTAGAGGTGAGGGAACTACTTGCTTGACAGCTCAACTGTTGAAGGACCAACAAGTTAATCAGAGCTTGTCTTTGTTAATAAAATAAAAAAATGCCAGTTTAGAAAACAGCTTTAGCCAAATTAAAACTTCAGGATTTCCTTCTCTGCTGCAATAGCAAGACACACGTACCTATATACATATAAAACTTGTTACCCAGCACACACCCAATTTGGAAATTCTTTTTCAAATCAGTTTCTGAATCCTGCTGACAAGATGATCTATAAGGAACCATTACACCAGGAAGATGTAACACTTTACAATCAACATTCGGTCAAGGTTTGTACAGTCGTGCAGTTCCCCGCAGTAAGATAAGCTACATATGAGAATTTGTGTTATGCTTTCTCAAAAGAGAAGATTTCAGACACTGTTTAATAGGCTATTAAAATCATATGGCACTTTCAATAAATACTTTAAAGCTTCTTAAAGAAATCAGGATAAAAAAGCAACTGCTGTAATGAGCCTGTTTTAGCTATTATACATAATGCTGAAGGAAAAAATCCAGAAGAGCAAACAGATATTAACAGTTAAAAGACAGTACAGCTTTTTTCTT
Source organism: Monarcha castaneiventris obscurior (assembly GCA_026261815.1). Lineage (NCBI taxonomy): Eukaryota > Metazoa > Chordata > Aves > Passeriformes > Monarchidae > Monarcha > Monarcha castaneiventris. The sequence goes on from JAMPIT010000230.1 coordinate 2,801,137, forward strand.
TCTGCAGCAAATAGGAACTGGCTCCCATTCCCGGGGAAAAGGGAGCAAGCCCACCTCGAAACAAGTATTCACTCAATCCTAACTGCTCTACGCTCCACCCCAACCCTTACATCACTTCACTTCTAAAACATAGTCACATTTTCATATAAATCTCAGTGCAGAAATGTATTAAACATGAAAAATACTGATCCTGCAAACATTTACAACCACACTTAACGTTAAGTGAGTGCCTAATGTCATGACACCAGAAGAGCTACCTACACCCTCAATGCTAAGCATAGGTATGTTGCAGCATCAGGCCCAAAGGTGCCAACGGCCACCGGGGACATTGGCTGGGTCAAAATGGTATCGTTCTGTCTGGTTTTGTCAAGGTTTTCTCAACAGAAGCACATCAAGAAACAGAAACTTTCAAACCTACACACGGAAACACAGTTACATGTGTGTACACACTAATATGCAATATACATTCAGTAACTTGAAAGAATAGGTTAAGACTTTATTCAGATAGACAAATTAAGGCAATTCTCTTAATGTCTCTTCAAGATAAAGGACCATGTCCTCATTTGTGACCTCTAGGTTTTAAAGCTATACTTTTCAAGAAATATATTTCAATTTTTTTTTAATATTTTCTCCAATTAGCAGTTTCGTTAGTTTAATAAATTATATCTGTGCAAGGGTGCACGCTGATAATTTGGCAGTGGAGAGAAGTCCAATTCATTTATATAATACAGACTTTTTTACATTTCCATTACAGGGTGATTAGTTTAGGACTGCATTTTGGCTTAACACAAAGAAAGATTTAGAAGATCTGGCCATCCAATGGACATAACTTTGTCAGTCTAGCAAGACACAGAATTCATGTTATATTCAAAGTAAAAAAAAAAGAAAAAAAAATTTAAAAAAAAAGAAAAAGAAAAAGAAAAAGAAAAAGAAAAAGAAAAAGAAAAAGAAAAAGAAAAAGAAAAAGAAAAAGAAAAAGAAAAAGAAAAAATAAAGATGTACTGTCCTTTCACTAAAACAGACCAAAAAAAAAAAAAAAACACAGAATGGAAACAGCCTTCACAAATAAGAGTGAATAATGCCCAGGTACCTTATATAGGCAGTTATTCTACAACTGTATACAGTTATTTACAATGGTGCTTTATTAAACAAAACAACAAAAAAATGGTAGCACTTCCTAAAAGATTTTGGAACTTTTTTTCTTTTTTTTCTTTTTTTAAAACTCCCTTGTCATAAAAGCCAACTTACATTAAAATATACTTACTACAAGACAACACAACTAACAAAATATATAATAAAACTCATACAAGTAGAAAATTCTGAGGTATTTCTGGTTTGAGGTGGTCTGTGGTCATGAAGTTTTTAATTTTTTTTCAGTTTAAACCTCGGAAGCCACGTAACGTGTGTGTGTATGTTTTGTGTTTGCTTTTTTTTTTTAAGGTTTTTTTTTTTTAAACATTGCATGTTTTGCAAATTAAAAAAATATTTCAATGTTGAATCAGCAGCATTAGGAACATTCACTGACTAGAGCGAGTTTATGGCATAATAAGAGTAACGGTATTTCAGAATATGCACCATTTTAAGACAAAAGAGTTTCATCACAGAGTAAGGAGAAAGCAGTGTCAAAGAAACCAGTGGGAGAGGCGCTGTGGGAGTCACTGCTGCTGCTGAGCTGCCTCAGCTCCCTGCAGCCAGGCAGCTCTCAGGCTTCTCGGATGCTAAGAAGCCTGCTGCCACCGTTCAGGTATTTTCATTCTCCCAGCTCCAAAATAATAAAGAAGAAAAAATCATATACCCAGTTTTCACCCTTTTTCCTCTTTCCACCATCTGCACCGTTAGCTTGGGCTGACAGATAATCAACCCGAGGCCAGATTTCCTCAACTGACTCACACTTGAAACGAGATGCACAAATTTTCCCATCTTCCAGTATTTTACCAAAGTGCTTCTGAAATCACACTTCCCCACCTGTCCTGATGACATTGCTTAAAAGCATTCTTCCTAATACTACCTGGAACTGAAAAATAAAAGTTACAGTCCTGCTTTGTTCTTTTACTGCCCAAACCCAGACTCTGGGGGAAGAAACAAGTGCCTTTCTTCCAACCACTGTCTCTTTAACTCCGCTTTCTCCATACTCTGCAGCCGTAAATACTCTGCCCAGAAATGTCCTTCCCCTCCTCTAATGGTTACCTGAGAAGTAGCTCCATAGCAAATGATGTTTCCCCGAATGCTGCCAAGTCCAACGTCACTCTCCCCACCCCTATTCTACGCTCCCCGCTTCAATTCTACCATCAAGAATTAACATTCTCTGCCCAGTTACTTTTTTTTTCCATGTTACAATGACACCCGTTAGATCCGTAAAAGACACATCTGCTGTTTTTTTCTGAAGCTCACTTCCAAGAAAATAAAAAAAAAAAAATAAAAAAGAAACTGAACCCAAAACCAAAATGGGGAAAAAATGCTTTTGAGGAAGGTGTATTCTTTATATAACAGTCATAAGTTTCCTCCACAGTTTGCAGCATTGCGTTTTCAAAGGTGGTAGGTGGTTTTCCTGTATGTCACAGAAGCTTATGTCACAGATGCTCCGCTCAGAAGACAGACTGATAAAGAGAAACCCAGAAAACTGAATAAAATAAAAACAACTGAAGTGAGTTTGTTGAGGTTCTGAGGTACCTGCACCTTTTCTGCATTCATTAGTCGGCACCTGAATGCTTGCTGAAATGTCCATTTTTTTTAATACAGTAGAGCAATGTGCTGGTAAAATTGATCCAATCCAAAAAAATAATAATAATAATAATAACAATAATAATAAAAAGTCAAGATAAAATAGCAGCTGCATTCATGGGTTTGTTGAATTTTTGTGATTTTGTTTTTTCTGTATGGTTTTTTTTTTTTTTTTAAACTTTTTTCTTGTCGGTTTTTTGTTTGTTTGTTTTTTAAATCCGCTGAGTCTGGAAAGACAAAAGTGAACCAGGACCCAGGATACTCAGATACTAGACTCTTTGGGTGGCAAGTCCACGTTGGTGACAGAGGTCACGATGGAGACGAGGCAGTCCGAGGTAGTGCCGTTGACGGATTTGCGGATCTGCGCGATGCGCTCCTCGACGCAGCCCGCCGAGAGCCGCGCCTCCGCGTCGTGGTCCCAGCACTCTTCGATGGTCACGCAGAGCTGCGCCAGGCCCTGCCAACAGCAGCGGGGAGAAAGCACCTTCAGCAACGGCACACCAAAGTTATTTTTGCTTTTATGTACCCTTGAAATCTGTTCGTAGCTCTGTAGGCTGTTGTTGTATAGTTATACAGTTCCTAGCTAGCTCCAGTCCTTTTCCCACCCTGACAGGCAGAAAGACAAAACACATTCCAAAGGCTTCTGCCCTATCTTGCTTTTTCCTGGGAACCAAGGATGAGCTACCCTCCCTCCCAAGACACTTTCTCATAAACAAAGTATGCTGGTACTAGTGGGGAGCTCCAGAAGAGGTTGAACCAAGAGGGGGAATTACCTCATCACCTGTGTTTCTAATTGGGAATTCTTGTCAATTTTGCTAATTTGCTAAACTTATAAAACTATTCGCCCTGTGTGGAGTGGGCATTTTTCCGTATCTGCCCCTGGCAGCCTCCAATTAAAGAGCAGTTTTTATATTACCTCCTATACTAATATTGTCTCGAAAATGTGTTGTTTTATTTCTAGATCTTTAAGGCATCATGGGCACCACCTCAGCAGAGGGTGGGGAGGTCCATTCAACACAGCCAATGCTCTAAAAAACCCCCACAAGTATTTTTTCCACAGTATGCCAATTACCATCAGATAAGCTTTAAGAATTACTTAAAATATGTGTTTTCATGGTTTTTTTAAGCATCTGCTTTCTAAGGCTTGGTTGCATCCAGCCCCAGAAGTGCTTTTTTTAATATCAAAATAAATCCCAAGATTCAGCAGTTAGAGCTTTAAAAGACAACAATTATTACGATTCCCATGATAAAATTGTGAGAGCTGGCAGCACTGTACCAGTTACTGTGAAACCATTTGCTTTGTTTGCAATCACTTCTCTCGATATCCCCAAAATGACTGAATTCATCAGTGCTTGAAGAACGCAGCTCTTATTTGGACCCTTATTTGAAGTGGAACACTCATCTTTTCCTGCAGTCCACAGCTCTCCCCAGCTTATGGGAAATGAGTTAGTACACCTGAGTCTAACCAAATCTATAGCAGTTTGGTCAAAATAGAGGCATTTGACTTCTTACTGAAGCCCAGTGAGAAGTCATCATCTCTCACCTTCCCAATCTAAGAAAAATCAGCTCTTTAATTAAAAACGTGAGCCTGAAATGAACTACCTCTGGGAAACCCACGCTGCATTTTGCTTCATTGTCTGCTTCCTTTCACATCTAATTAATTTTTCCTCCATAAACTGCTCCAAGTCTTGCATGGTATCTAGCTTGTGAGGAGTGTGTCTCCAATAGTATGGATCGTTTTCTTTTTCTTAATGAAAGGACTTTATTTTCCATTCTTTCACCGTATTAAAGGAGTCCTACTAAAGCACCGCACGCTCCACATTCAGCACTAGCTGATTATTCAGCCTATTTAGTCTAAATACAAGAGATAAACAGAAAAGGGAGCACAAAGGTGTTGAGCAACCCCTCATTCCCCAGAGCTGACTAACACTGGGAATGCATAACCCATCACACAGGAAAATATTTTCCACAGTTAACCAGGAGGGACGTACGGGATGTTTTAGCCAGTGATCCTTGAACACGGGGCGCATCTTCTTGTGAACCACCACTTCTTGCAGGTCCTCAAGGGATGGGTGCTGACCTATTTCTTCTTCAAAAGGCAGCATGTATTCATCCACCGGACCTGTGGTGCACACAGAGAATCAGGTTAGGGTAGAAATGGCCTCTGCAGAGCCACAGCCTCCCCATGCATGAGTGAGCTGTGGCTCCGGAGCAACCTCAACCCACTGCAACAAAGCCTGGCGTTCACCTGTCACTGCAGACAAATGTGATTTACATCCCTCCTGCACAATGGTCTTTTCTGTCCCTGCTGCCTATCTGGCCATGCATTTTCCACCTCGTTGAGTTCCGAATCTGAACCCTCGGCTGGGCCTCCGGATCCCACCATCTCTTTGAGAAAGTTTGTGATTTATTTTAATAGAAAGAGCAAATCAACCCATCCTCCCCACATTTTAACACAACAATTCAACACACAATAACCTAGAGAAAGGTTTCAGCATGAGCAGAATTTCATTTTAGCACTGACTAGCAAGATAAGCCTATACAACACTTATAATTTCTTGCGTTGTGATCTGGCTTGTTCATAGGTTTGAGTCAGCCCTGACACGCTGGAGCCAGACACTCTTGTCCCAAGTACCAGCTCCTAAGTGTAAAATGATTTCTGAATGCTTTAGTTATACCAGTCATGGCAGTGAACTGCCCAGGGCCATGGGAATGAGACAACTGTTATGAGTATCAGTGCAGATGCTGGATGATAGCAATAACTTCTGCTTATTGAAACATCATTTGGCTTTTGGCAATGCATAGATGCTTTCTCAGAAAGAGCAGCCCAGCTTAACTGATGGGCTTCTCAGGGTGCTCCACGGCATCACTTACAGCTTCTCAGTAGCAAAGAGTGACCTCTTTCCAGAGCAGAGATATTTCAAGAGGGTCTTTCCAGACTAAAATAAAAGAGCTGACCACTTCATCTGGTCATGAATTGTGACACCAACAACATGATACTTAAGTACTCTAAAGAATGAAATCACTAAAGCAGCTTATCGTTATTCCTGTCTACTCAATGGCAGTCACTAAACCAAACTGAAACACTTGCTCCAATGGATGGCACAGGGTCACTTGGAGGAAAAGGAAAACTTTCCTTTTCCTCCAAGAGGACCCCAGGCTGTCAAGAGCTGCACTGGTGATGTCCAAGTTAAATGTGCTGTTTACACAACATCACTTCTGATCTGGAAGTGCAGATGAGGCTCAGTGTAACTCCCTATCATCCCAAAGGAAGCCTTCCCTCTGATTCAGTGGTGCTGTGTGTGGCACCTGGAGTATCTCTGCTGCCTGAATTGGCAGGAGATCACAAACATGACAGGAAAAATGCAAGTGGATATTTGGGGCACCTCAACAGAGAAGGGCAATTCCTACATGAATGATCTGTGTACCACTGTTTTACCCTACTGTGCTCCTAACTCCCTGCTCCTTCAGCATTTTACCTGGTTACTCTGTATATTTATGAAGAAAAGACCTTCTGTTGCCACACACTTATGGGAGGCATTTTAATTATAATCAAGCTCTTCAGTCCTACTGTAATGCTAACAAAAACATTTCAAGTCTAGGTGAGGTGCTGTTATTTTATGAACTTGGTATTCAGAGCACCCATATTTATACAAGAAGAAAAAAGTTGGAGGAAGCAGCCACGGAGCTGCTACTATGATTTGATTGCTTCCCTGTCCTGCACATGGCAAGGGTCACTAAAGGACAGATGTTCTAACTGGACAGAAAAGATGCCCCACTTTACAGTATCATTTTAGTATAAAAAAAAAGGAGAAAGGAGACACCATGCAGTTCATACTTTTAGATCCTTCAGGAAGAAGTGAGATCTTCCAAAGTTGTAAATGAAACAATGAACCTAGCCCACTGCTGAGAGAGGGCTTGATCAGCAAAAGTCAAAGATTAATAACTAATGACTTATGATAGCAGGGAAATGGGCTTGCTGACCCAGGAAGATCCTTCCAGCCCCGTGTTCCTGCTATTTCACTAAGGTGCTTTCCATTCAGGCTACCCCACTGCCCTGCCTAAGTGAGATGACAGCCAAGCTGGCTGCGTGGCTCTTCTCTGGAGCCCAAGGCATGCCCTGGTCACAGGCAGGAATGCAGAGTGCCACTGAGAGCAGCACAGAGCAGGCTCAGGACTAAAGGACCCCCATCCTGTAGGAACCACCTTTTCCCTCTGAGTTCTCAGAAACTTGCAAGGTAACCAACATAGTAAAAAGCACTTTGAGTCTTGAGCACTTACAAAGGTTATCTACAGAGAGTAACACCTTATGTAAAAAAAACAAATGAAAAACAGGTTAGCTCCTTTTAATAAAAATACGCCATCTTTTTTTTTTTTTTTTTAAACAGAGACAGATCCATTCTCTGGACCACTAAACCACACTGAAACAGAGCCCTCCCCAGGGAAGGGAAGATCTTTATTCTTACCATCAACTGCTCTGCATCTGGAGACTAGCTCCCACAGCACCAGTCCCATTGCATACATGTCTATTCTCAGGAAGGCGTCTCGTTGGAAGTTGATTGCTCCCTCTAACACTTCGGGAGCCATGTACCTCCTCGTTCCCACCTACAGAGAAAAAACACAGCTCAAGTTACCTTGCATTTGGGCCCCTCAGCCTCTGCTGGTTGGAGGTGAGTGACAGCTGGTTTCATTAGCCTGGAGGCCATGGCTGCTAAAGGGGCACCTCGCTCGAAAAACAAGCGAAAGGGAGCTGTTTCTTCTGACACCGATTCTCATTAAGATCACTCGAGTCCAGATAAGCTACATGAAGGAGAGAGCCAAAGTGCAAGGCTACGTGTGTGATACTCATTCAGTGCACACTGCAGGTCTGCATCCTGCTGCATGCTGCTCCAGCAGCAACCCCTGCCTGAGAAAATGCTGTCTTTGGAGAAGCACAGAACACCCCGAGGTCAAGTCTGACTTGGTTATCCTAACTGTTGAAAGTTCAATCCTCTTTCGCTCAAAAAAAACCCCAAAAAACAAACAGTTAGACAGATTTAAAAAAACCAACAAAACTCACCAACCCCCCCCAACAAACCCAATCAACCAACCAACAAAAAAAAAAACCCAAACAAAAAACCAAAACAAAAAACCCCACAAAACAAAACAAAACAACAAAAAACCTAACAAACAACAACAAACAAACCAACAAACCAACAAAAACCCACAAAAATACCCCCACACCAAAAAAAAAATGAAACAAAAAACAAAAACAAAGAGAAAAATTGATATATCCTAAATGGTAGGAATGGTAGGAAAGTGTTGGTTTGACAGCCCTGGGTAAAACAAGTCTCCTACATTCACAGGAGTAGTAAAGCATGAACCCTTCAAAGTCTGCCCTGCCCTAGCTTGCCACGGTTTGGGAAATATGTCCTCTTGTTTTGAGGGAATTCAGTCCTCATTGTAGTGCCTCCATTGTTATGTTTTGTATATCTCATAACATAGGAGAGTAGACAGGACAGCAAGAGAAAAAGCACCTTTTTTACATGGGAATTGAAACACCTGTAATAATTCCCTTTAAGGAAATTCTCATCTGTTCTTGCTGTTACCTGAGGCAGTAGGGACAGAGTGAAGCCAGGATATGAAAAGACATGCAAAATACTGGAAAAGTCAAAAAAAAAGGGGACAAAAAATGAGGAATGCTGGGGAAGGCTAACCCAGAAGAGTGTTCATTCCTTCTGAGATAAAGGTAAAAAAAGGGAGGCTGCGCTGGAGATGGGAATTCAGAAAACCCTAGAGGAACAAAGAGGGGATGACAGATTTGCTGTGCCCTGGCATGAGAGCAGAATGAGGGGCTGCTTGCTGCAACACAAAGGCAGAAAATTAAGAACCCATAAAATTGTAGTCTATTGTTTAGAGAGCACACAGCCAGCTGTGCCAAAGGTCACCCAAGCAGCCAGCATGACTGAATTCTTAAAATTAAATCAATAATTTTAGGATTATTAATATTTGTATTGTGGTATTAGCATTAATATTTAGGAGCTTTTGTGTTAGGCCCTAGAGAAGTGGTTTGTGCAGCAGACTCCAAAACTAAACTCTTCTAAGATTCAGCTGGACTGTCTTGCCTTGCTTTGGTCAAGAAAGGTTGGATCAGATGTTCCTTGAGGTCCTTCCCAAGATGGTATTCTGTGATTCTATGATTCTATGGATATTTATTACCAAAACAATAAAGAGTCAATGAGCCCTGTGTCTGAAGGAGGAAGCCACCTGACCCCAGGGCTGGGGGGACCTCACCTGCACAGCAGTCAGAAGGGTTTGAGCCCCCTCCCCACTCACAGAGATTAAAGCAGCTCCCAGAATTTATGTCTGAGCACAGGTTTTTATGGAAAAAATAGATATCTCAAAGAGAATTAAATGCATCTATACAAATTAGCCCCCACTCCAGAGGAGCTAGGACAAGGCCAACTTTTTAAAAAGTTAAAGGTAATGATTACCTGTCCATGAGTGTCCCCTGGAGGTTTTCCAGGTTCAAACCGTACAGCCAGTCCAAAATCAGCTAGCACAGCCGTCAAGTCGTTCTTCAGCAAGACATTTTTACTCTTGAAATCCCTATGGACAAGCCAAGAAGTAAGGGGAGGGTTTATCATGGCATGTGCCTAAATCACATTGCAGCACGTGTGTCTATTGGCTTAGCAGCTCCCAGTAAAACTGCTCCTTTCTTCCTTTCTTCCCCAGCTTCCCAGCTTGGCCAGTGCTGACAAACTTGGCTTCTCCTCACTGCCCTTGTCCCTAAAACACAACCAAGCAGCCCTGAGCTGACCAGCACAGAGTCAGCCAAACTCTACAGTGAATTATTAATTAATTATGAATTAATACAATTAAGAAAATAAAATCTGATCTGAAGGGGCTCTTTTAATTAGAGCAAGCTGGTGCCATTTCTTGCTCCAAGTACCAGCTCTGGACCCCCACATCTGGGCCCTTCTCATCCCCAACAACAAAACCAAGGCAGGTTAAGGGAGCAGATTACTCTTTATCCTAGTAAGTATGTTTGCTCCTATCTAAAAAATTAGATCTTTCTGGAAATCAGCAGATTCTGGTGAGACTCTCTCCACCCTGACTACATGCTTCAACAGACTTTTGCCATAGTCATCTATTAGCCTTCTGTTGTAATTGCTGGATTGATCTTCCCTGGAGAATTCAGAGGGCTGAAAAGCAGTCAGGGAAGGGGGTGAGGCCACACTCAGACACGCTGCCAGGATCAGACCAGGCAGCTGACAGGCAGGTGTAAGAATCTGCAGTAGAGATTGTGGCTCTGTGCTTGCAGGGGACATTTGTGTCAGGCCTGTGCTGCAGCAGGATCATTTCAGGGCAGCTCAGGTAAATCTGCAGGGGCTGGGAAGGGTGGGGGTTGGAGGAAGATCACACTAAGATGCCTAACCAGTCAAGCCCTGTTCCCTGAGCTTCCTGCATTTTCATCTGAAAAGGAATGTTTGGCAATCTAATTAAATTACAGACCTTAGACAGCAGATGGCAATTGTCCTGTATGCTCAGCATTATAATTTCCCTATCATCAATTCACTCGGTGACCCTGCTGATTGCAGGACATTGCAGGCCTGCACAAAATAATTAATGAGGGCAGATACGATTGTTCTGCACTAGAGAGACCTGTCAAAATTCTTTGTGAAGAGAGAAACTGCTGGACCATAGAGAAGGGGCTGCTCTCTGCAGCCTCGGATGCCAGTGCATCAGCTCAAAGCACTGCAAGCAAAAATCATCCTGTGCCACCCAGCCCCTGCCTGATTCTGAGCTTAAAATATCAGAAGAGAGGATTTATCCTTTCTAAGCTAAACACAGCATGATGGGCATTTCTGGCTTGAGGATTAAGATGGGGGAAGTGGGTGTGAAGTCAGAGGGCATCGTGCAGCCAGTGAACCCCAGCAGAAACCAGCCTCCATCACCTCTAGGGCCACAGTACAGCTTTGCAGAGCCTCCCAAACATTGGTACCCCTCCACTACACAGAAAAACTGCATTTACCACTACCTGTCATCTTAGAGACTGCCTGCTTCCATGCTACAGCAGTTTCCCCACAGGCTTAGGAAACAGCCATCATCTAATGACATGGATAAACGCCTTTGCTCGCTCAGCATTAGGGGATTATGCCCTCAGGATGGTACAGATTGTGCACGAGATTTTTGCAAAGCAGTGGCTCGATGAGGACCATGCAGAAATTATCAGACAATCTGCCTGAACGATGTGGTTCCAAGGTGAAACAAGATGTAAACCAGCATTACTGAACGGGCATTACTGAATGTGCTGCTGTTGCTCGCCTGCAGTGCCCTTTGGGCATGCAACAGTTAACTCCTACATCTTAATACACAATGCAGGGATTTCCCTTTTGCAGTGCAAATCCATTTTTTCCCCCTATTTCCATACATTCCCCCATTTTTTCCACACTTTGCTTCCTTCCTTCCTTCCACAAACCACCTCGAACTGGCAAGTCTGAGCTGCAATGAAAACGTATCCAGGCCAGGGAGAAGGACCTAATTAATCTAAGCCATGCCAAGTAGAATTCCCATAAAATCACATGCATTACACCATCCTAAAATGGTCACTGACAAAGAAAAGTGGCATGAAAAGAAGAAATGGTTTTTTTTTTCCATAGAGCACTTCAAACTAGGGAATACAGAGCAAACAGACTATGAGTAACGGGTGAGTTAATTCAATTGAGACACTGGAGATTTTTTTTTCAGCTTCCACGTGGGGGCACTTTTGCACCAACAAGTGATTCCATAACCTTAATCCTCCTTGTAGTGCCGGGGGCCAGAGAGGAGTTGGCTGAACCCCTGCCCAGCAGTGACTGGGGAGTTCCACCTGGCAACCACAGCATCTCCATCCATGTGCACTGTGGGAAGCCATTCAAAAACAGCCCCCACGCCCCCCTCCCCAGATTTAAAATGCATTTAGTGTTTTCTTTCAAAAATAAAATTAAAAGGAGTGGGGTAATCCGAGGGAAATCCCTTGTGTCCTGAAATCCCTCCTCCACTAGGTATGTGCTAAATTCACACAAATGCTGCATTCTCCAGCTTTTATCACTTGCTAAATGGACAGGGACACTAATGAGCACGATCTGTTGCTTTAAAGCCTTTCTATAGCCTTCCTCTGTTCCCCACCCTCAGGAATTTTTATAAACCACTGCCTTTATTCTACAGGGACAAATGTCAGGGACACAGGGGTCAGCTCCAGGAGCAGCACAAAGGCAGCTGCAGGTTCTTTCAACAGCCCCCAGCTCTTCAAAACTTTCAGGTTTGGTGAGGTGGGGTGTTTTGGGGGCAGGGACACCCTTGCAAAAACAGGGATTATCTTGCCATACATGAAGCCAGGCCTGCCAGAGTGGGTACAAATTGCTGCAGCTGGACGTGGGGCTTAAGTCCCTCCTAGATGAAATGCGGTGGGTGGCGGGGGAGTATGGCCACGGATTATGGCCTGTAAATCCCTTCTGGAAATCTCCTCCATCCTGCCCTGCCACGAGCAAACCACTCAGAAGAGATGCTTTAGTCTAGGGCAAGCAGTGTGGGACTTTAGAGAAGGGCTAAAGCATGAGGATGGTTTAACCCACTGCTTTCCTGCTGTCCCCACTGTGCTGCCACCCATGTGGGTTGAAGCGTGTGCCAGGAGGTCTTAGGGGTAGGGTGGCACCTGCCGTGGTGTCTCTCATAAGCACCCTGGCATGATTTGGGCCTTAAAAAACTACAGGGAAAAATAACTAGCAGCCATTTTCTGCGTTTCCACAGTTTCTCAATTTTTTACCTTTTTTTTTTTTTTACATTTTTTACAGATCAAAAGCTCTGCGGGAAGACATGCAGTGGAGTTATCAGTCTAAAAGAGGAGAAGACGGGGTCCAACACCTGGTATGGCCCTAGAAATACATGGATTACAATGTGATGGCATTATCAAGCAAAGTCCTTTCAAAGAGCAGTTCTGCAGTGACCAGTATTCCCTTCCCACCACAAGGGAAGAGTTGATGGAAGAGGGAAGCTCCTACCCTTCGGACATTCACCATCAACCACTACCAACTGTGCTGTTCCACAGGCAAGACACTTACTTCTTCACCATTTTATATGTGATTGAAAAAAATTCTTGTCTTAGCACAGGATTTGCTGGGTTAAAAGGCCTTTACTTCCTAAAAGCACAACCTCCTCCATTCAACAGCATCATCTCAATAGATGGTGTCAACAAAAGAGGCTTTACCTGTGTGCTATGGCAGGTTTGTGTCCTTCACCTTTGCACCAGGGAACATCTTCATGAAGGTAGGACAAGCCACGGGCCATCGTTTCTGCAACATGGCAGAGCTCATTCCAGCTGATAATGTTGCCCTTCAGGTAATCCGTCAGAGAACCCTGCAGAACAGGACACTGTCAGCTCTTAGTCATAGACCCCTATAAGTGACAGATGTGCCACCTCATCAGTTTAGAGAATGGTTTAGAGAGTGCTTGAGAAATCTGAGCCTTGGTTTAACAGGGGGGGAAAAATCACTAGTGAAAGTAAAAAGAAGAAATAAAAATCAGAAGCATCCATGAGTTTTCAGCCTTTGACAGTGCAGACCTCCTGATGTTTACTTATCTGCTGGGGAAGGGGAGGGAGGTAAGGAAGGGAAAAAATCATCTTTACTCAGGGCAATTCATCTAACCTAAGCAAGGGGAAAGCCTTCCATGCAAGAAGATGATGCATGGTATCAGCTGGTTGTGGCAATGATTGACTCAGCAGACCTTGGATTTAACTGGGGGATAACACTGCTGACTCGACCCCAGATTTGCACGTTTGTTTTAAGTGTTAGTCATGCTTTGTAACTAAAGCAATCCATGAAACAGGAGATGTGCCCCAAGCCTCAAAAGCAAACATGGAGCCCATCTGCAAGGGGCAAGTTGGGTCTGCAGAATCTGTCTCCCATGATGCTCATCTACACACATCCAGAGATGCTGACTACCATAGATGTCCGATGTGGCCTTTTGTGCCTCTCTCCCTTCCCAGGTCCCACCTTTATTAATCCTTGCTTGTGTAGGAAAGCCTTGAAAGCTAAAGGAAGGGCCTTTGAAGCAGGGGAGCAGGAGCACTTTGCTGCCACAGAGCCATGGCTCACCAGGAACAGACTGGATAGATTACAGGGATTATAATCCTGTTCCATCACAACCAGCTCCCTCTCTGCCTTCCCAAAATGTACATGCAATGATACATTACCTTGTCATGGAAAGCTGTGATCAGCCAGAGCTCTGTCTCCAGGTTTGTCCCCCTTTTCTCTGCTGCGATAAATTGCAAAAGGTTTTCATGCTTCATGCCAGGAGTGTTGAAAATCTCCCTCTCACTCTGCCAAGATTGCTTATCCTGAAGCAGGGAGAAATGCACCATCAAAGATCACGCTTCCCTTTAAAGCAAACAGCTCCTTCAGTTCAGTCAGAGCAGCTCACACTATTCTTAAAATCATGCTCCAGTGTTAGGATGTGATGTATCCCTTCAAAATGAGTCTGTTTTCCCTAAGGAAGAAAGACTGGAATTGCTGTCCTCAGTCTCCCCTCTCCAAAATTATCCTCAGCTATTCCTAAAGGACATGTGTGGGGAGTGGAGAGGAAGCCAAACTCAACCTTACTGAGAAATAAGATTTGTCAGGATCTCCTAAGGATACTTGCAAGAATAAAGCCTGTGCATACAGCACCCAGATCAGCTTTGTAGCTGTAATTGTTGCAATTGCAAAATCTAATCTAGGCTCTATTGAATATTTACTAGTAGGTCACAGCTGGCTTGGACAGAAGATGTGCAGATCTCCTTTAGCAACGCTATGACAACAAACACGCGGTGAAAAAGTAATGAAGGAGACAGCGGAGGAGCACAAAGATGTTTTAGTCATTTTTCTTTCACTTGACTTTTGATTGCTTTACTCTTTTCATCTGCAATTCCTAGAGAATCAAGCCAGGAGTGTTCAAAGGTTTCCTAGAGCAGAAGACAGGAGCTGACAGAAATGCTGCAGTGCAATTAGCTTCCACAGCACTGGGGCTCTGCCTTTGGAGGCTGTAAACTGCTCACTAGGTTTGGATCCAGATTCACAACCCACCCAGGCAGGACACAGAAAGCTGGGGCTCCGGCCCTTTGTGTGCACTCTGGACACCACAGCTGCACCCTGCCTGCTGGATTTAAACAACACAGGCATTTGCAGGGAAGTTAAAATACCCTGTAGATTTCAGAATGCGCTTGTTTTTGCCCTTCTTGCAACAAGTACTACTACAGGAAGCATTTGGTAATGAGATAATGTACGGAGAAGTGTAGGAAGGAAGGGTCCTTGAACATTTTCCCCCAGCAGAAGAGCCCAAATGCTTCTTTGTTATGGTCTTAAAAACCATAATCTCCATAGGCACTTAGAGCATCTCAGCAGTGGTGAGGAAGCCTCTGGCAAGTAAGAACCTAATGCAATGTTCCTCTCACCTGAATAGGGAAGATTTTCACTGCTACGTAGTCATTCATCAGCTGAGCCTTCCACACACAGCCAAAGCGTCCCCTGGCCTTGATCTCCAAGAGCTGCAGGGGCTTCAGGCCAACCAGGGGAGAAGGGGGTGGCGGGCCAGGGTCCTGCATAGGAGAAAAAACAGAGGCTGCATGTGGAGAAAGAAGTGTGAAGAAGTGACATTTTATTTTTTACAAATTATTTAGGTATACTCTTTGCAGCAAGAACAGCCTGAAATTCCCTGTCTTGCTTGCTCTGTAAGATGTTGGTATAGAACACATATAACAGTCTACACCTCCAAGTGTCACTTCGTGACACTACTGCCTGCCATGCTCTGGGCAAAACCTGAATTCTCCTGTGTTTTCAAAGCAAAAGTTATTTTGGGCTGTAAAGCACTGATGTCCTCAAGGCTACCTCCTGCCAAAAGTGGGAACCTTTTGATCTTTGTGACCAGACAGCAAACTACATCTGAAACCTCGCACTGCTCTTCACTACATTAGTATGTTCCACATCACCCCAGCCATGGGCAGTGAACAGCTCTGTCAGCATCATACAGATCATAGCTGTTTAAACTCTGCATTTGTCCAGGAGAACAACTTAACCCCGCAGGATGTGTAGAGTTGGAGCTCTGCCCTACCTGCGTTAGATGGGAAAGGTTCACGATATCACAGAATGGTTTGGGTTGGAAGGGAACCTTAAAGATCATCCAGTTCCAACTCCCCTACCATGGACAGGGACACCTCCCACTAGACCAGGTTGCTCAGAGCCCCATCTAGGCTGGACTTGAGCACCTCCAGGGATGGGGCAGTCACAACTTCCCTGAGCAACCTGTGCCAGGGCCTCACCACCCTGACAAGGAAGAATTTTTTCCTACTATCTAATCTAAAACCGTTCTCTCTCAATTTTAACCCATTCCCACTTGTCCATGCTTTTGTAAAAAGTCCCTCTCCATCTTTCTTGTGGGCTCCCTTCAGGTACTGGAAGGCTGCAATTAGGTCACCCCAATGCCTCCTACATCCATTCTCTGAGGGCTCATAAAACCTGAGCTTCATCAGGGAAAGCATCTTCCCTCCTCCCACAAAGCTGGCAGGAACTTTATCATCTCCCAGAATCTCTGATGCTCTACAAAGTTGGCTGAAATGAGGCAATGGGTTTGAGAGTTTGGGAGGAAGGGCAGCCACCAAGCAGGCTTGTCTAATTCCCTCCCTCAGGTATCTCAGACATGGTGATAACCCCACCTAAACCCATCAGTCTGGCACTTCCATGGAGGCCAACTGTGCCACCAACTTCCAAACACAGAGAAGAAAATTTAGGCCGCCTGAAAAGAGCGAAGCAAAAGTGGGTGTGAACATACACTGGGCAGCCCCCGTGCCTTTTGCAAGGCCCAAACAAAGGGGGAGTGACTCCCTCACCTCGATGATGTCCACGTGGCCGTAGGGAGGCTTGCGGTGCCGGTACATCCAGAAGGCCAGCAGGATGGCCATGGACAGCACTGCGATGGGCAGCAGGGAGTACACCAGGATGTTGAGCAGGGAGGGCGTTGGCGGCGGCGGCTCGTATATGACTGTGAGGAAAGAGCAGGGTAAGAGAGGGAAAAGGACCTTCAGGAATGCAGCAGCACTATCAGCTGCACATCCAGAGGCAACCAAACCCCGTCTGTCCCTCCATTCCAAAGCTGACAATGCTGGCTGGCATGTCCCATCACACCCACCAGTATTCACAGGGCTCCATGGTTTTCTCTTCTCCTTAGAAGTACTGTTAGTAATGGAGTTACAATTGCCCAAACCACACTTTGCAAGCTGAGCCTCCATCTGACCTTTATTTAAGATAGGTATTTCTTGCTGGGATACATAAAAGCAGAACATTTCCTCCTCTTAACCCTTCCAAATGTATTAAGAGAGCACAAAATCCCTTGCAGCGTTGCTTTACCTTTCACAGTGATTGACAAGTTGTCAGTTTTTAGTAAAATGCTGCCGGAACCACAATCAAATGCACTATTCCCACAGTAGTTCTTGTTCCAAATTACATCAGTGCAGTTGAGACACAAACAATGGGAATACTAAATGGAGCCATGTTGCTATGTTGGAGACAGGGAAGGAAAAAATAGCAAGACTTGCCAA
Organism: Monarcha castaneiventris obscurior; assembly: GCA_026261815.1. Lineage (NCBI taxonomy): Eukaryota > Metazoa > Chordata > Aves > Passeriformes > Monarchidae > Monarcha > Monarcha castaneiventris. The sequence goes on from JAMPIT010000230.1 coordinate 2,818,448, forward strand.
ATTAAACAAAAAACTGTGAGAGAAAGAATATTTGCTACTAGGTTGCTACGGGTACGTTAATAACAGGAGATAATATAACCCATGTAAACAATTAAAAACCTATCAGGAAAGCCCAGGAAAATCTGATAAGGGTCTGTTGGAACATCTCAGTAAATGCAGGTAGTTCAAAGCGGTAGAAACCAACCTAAGGAAAAGATTCACCTGCTTTAATAGTTTTTACTGAATGATACTTTAAAAAGTATACACCTAAAAGAATCATCATTTTTCTGTTAGCCTCTGAAGAAGGTCCTGCTATTACTTTTCTTCCTTGATGCTTATCCACAGACTCTGAAAGCTGACACAAACCCTTTCGCTTTCAATCCCCAGACCAACAAAATAGAATCAAATGCAAAAATCCCAGAAGGTATCTGGAAACTTGTGACCTATGAAATTAATGAGGAAGGTGTCAAACACCTTTTAAGATTTTGAGGCTCAATCCACGCTGTAAAAATCACTCTGCCCTCTTTCCCTCATGTGGGATTTTGTTTTGTAACATCCCACGGTGAACTGTCCACCCTAAAGAAAACCTAATCCTTACTGATGGTATCCATTGCTTTAGCACAGAGTGAAACAACCTTAAAAAACTATTCTTAAAGAACTGTAGCAAAACGATTTCTGACTTTGTAACCAAAACATCCAACAACTCAATGTTGGCATGAAGCTGAATCAGAGGAGGTTTAGGACAAATATTAGGAAAAGGTTCTTCACCCAGAGGGTGGTGGGGCACTGGAACAGGCTCCCCAGGGAAGTGGTCACAGCACCAAGCTCAGAGCTCAAGGAGCATTTGGACAACACTCCCAGGCACATGCTGTGAATCTTGGGGGTTTCCTGTGCAGGGCCAGGAGTTGAACTCGATGATCTTTGCGAGTCCGTCCCAACTCAGGACGTTTTATGTTTCTATGAAAGTCATTGGAAATTGGGTCTAGAGGAAGAGACCCCAAGCTCCCTGTCCCCCCAGTCACTCACCTTCTGGGCCGGTGACTTCAGGCAAATGGGTAAATTTCTCATTGCAATAGTTGCCCTCGCAGCAGCAGAAAAACACCTGAGGGTTTTCTTCTGTGGCTACGCACTCCTGCCTGCACCAGGGAGGGACAGACACGGAATGAAGGAGAGAGAAAAACAACGTCAGCCAACTCCTGCCTCTTGTCTTTGGGAGCCAACCTGCCCCAAATTGTCTTCTCCACACACCTTCTCCTGCGGCTGTGCCACACAGATCAGCTGCCTCCACTTACAGAAAACAACTTGGCACTCAAATACCCTGGTGGATAGCAAAGACCCTTGAAAAGACTGTAAGGGAAACAAATGCTGCCATATGTACTGAGGGCATTAGATGGTGAGTGATAAATAACAGCCGCCGCTGCTAATGCAATGAGAAGGAGAAAAACGACAAAGAGACACCTCAGTCCCCGAACAGTGACTTTCCCACAGCCCATATGAACACTGCCAGGGCAGAGAAGCATTTGATCATGCAATTAAAGATTGTGCCATAAAGCACACATGCCGAGGGCTGAGCTAACACTGCTCCCACTGCCTTGAGCATCACCAGCTCTGCCCACTCAAAGGGCACCAGACAGCAGCAGCAGCAGCCCTGCTGCAGCAGGAGGAGGCTGCAGGTCTGAGGGCATGTAGTGATAGCTCAGGGTAATGGCTTTAAACTGAAAGAGGTCAGGTTTAGGTTGGATATTAACTGTGAGGGTGGTGAGTCGCTGGAACAGGTTGCCCAGAGAAGCTGTGGATGCCCCATCCCTGGCAGTGTTCCAAGGCTGGGTTGGATGGGATTTGGATCATTCTTGGTCCTGTGGAATGTATCCCTTCTCATGGCAGGGGGTTGGAACTGGATGATCTTTGAAAGTCCCTTCCAACCCTAACCATTCTAGGGTCCTATGATTTTCATTTTGTTTCTGGAGTTTTTAAGTTTAATTTTCCAGTGCCATGTCCTCCACAAAAAGCTTATTTCTGCACAAAAACCTTTAAGAAAATCAGGTTGCAGCTCTCATTTTCTGCCTTTGCCTCTTATCCAGGTACTCCTACAGCCTTCCTAGCACTGAGATTTCCTTCCACATTGTGCAAGGCCTTAGGGGACTTCCATGGATCAGACCAACTCCACTTCCACACATCCTCCCTCTCCCCACAGATCAATGCCAAAAGAGATGTGCAGTGATTTTTGCAGTACTCTAGCTGTCATTTCTTTCTGTTTCTTAAATGCTGCTTCCCTTCCCTGCCACCTTTTGCTATGCTTTAGTTATTATGCTTGCAGAGCTGCTCTCCGCAGAGAACTGTATCAAACTATTTCCTGAAGCCCAGCTAAATTATATGCATAACTTCCTTCCCTCGACCACTTGGAGGAAGTAGCAAAACAATCATATGTGTTTGACATTATTACTCATTTCTGAACTCAAGCCAAGCCTTGCTTTCTGTGGTATCACTGACATACTGCCACGAGAAGAATGGAAAGGGCTCTCTTCAATCCTAACACTGGGGAGTTTTCAGTGTTTTATTCCCTTTGAGGGGAAAAAACTGGCTATAGCCAAACTGTCTCCTCCAAGGTCTCAGCTGGGAAGCACTTGGTTTGTTTTTTCAGGCTCTCATTTTTTTAAACTTCAAAGCAAAAAAGCGGCCATTTGACTTATTCAAATGAACAAAGATGTTTCAACAAGTTAAACACTGTTTCCAGATGCTTTTTCGTGAAATCAGATAACAAGCCCTTTGGATTTAACAGCATCAGTGTTGGAGCCTTCAACAGAAAACACATCCTTTGCTAAATCTGTTAGTTAAGAAATCAAGCTAATGAGTGAAAACAGCCTGCTCCACATCTGCAGTTCATTATCCCTGTCTCTGAGTGAAGCCATCCAGGTATGTATGACATGTTACACTTAGCAAATATTCCAAATGAGACAGTGGGAGAGAATGACACATTTTTCTGTGGCAGTGAGGGCACGTTTCGGAGCGGTTCACGTGCTCTGCAGGGGAATGTGAACATGACCTCTCCGGCAGGTCTGTGTAAATAAACCAGCGCACACAAGTCGATTTTTAAACACTACCTTTTCCCTGTAACCTTAAATGTACATGTGCCACGTTCTTGTTTCCTCAAGATAAAGAACAGAGTAAGGAGCCGTCACCCTCAACGTCCCAGCCCTTGCACTCGGAAATTTTTCCAAACTGTAGCGACAAAGGAGGCAGCACTCGGCACATCCCAGCACGTGCTCCAAGAGCAGCAGCAGCAGCCAGCAGAGCAGGACTGTGCCCTGCATCCAGGGAGACAGAATACAGGTGCATTTTCCAAGGCTGCTCCCAGAAACTCGGCATCCAAAGGTGCCAGAGACACAAAAGTACTGCTGATCGAAAAATCATCTTTCTAGCCTTTTTTGCCACCGTGGGATGCAACACTGCCTGCATGAAAGTCTGCCAAGGGCACTCGAGGGAAGAGAAAAAATGAAAAGGACTGTATTTAAAGAGGCTTTATTCCTTTATATAATTAAAGTTAACCTTTATTTCAAATGTTGCTTTTGATACTTGTACTGCTTTTTAATTCTCAGAAGGTCTTTTAGCTTTGCCCTGGAATTTGTGGCTTTGAAAAGTCAGGCTGTGGGATACTGGATGCTCAATTCTATGGCTGCAAAAGGCTGGTGAGGAGCCCTGGAAACTTTTTACCATTGTAACAGAGCAACACATTATAACAAAGTTTAAGAACCACTACATCCCTGCAGAGACACTCAGTGACAATACAAGTGTCACTGGATATGAGAGCAGGCACTGAAAGGAGAAATCTGTTTACAGTAAACACTTCTGCTTGGAAGCAGGAAACTACAGTGACCTTCTGTTCTCAGAAGAATCGGCATTAAGATGACTAATGGGCCAAGGAGGATTGATTTATTGGGAAAGAATAAAAATTTAACTATATATAGAGCCTGGCTACTCAATTGGCAAGGGAGTAGGTGTGGTAGGAAAGTAACCCTGGAGCTAAAAATAGAACAAAGATGAGGAACAACTCACAGTTGAGATAAGCCAAGACAACAGGCACAAAAGCAGGGGAAGTGTTCAGCACCAAAGGGAGAAAACACTGCAGCCATTGGACAAATCTCGTCCCAGCTTAACCCCACAGCTTAGCGCCTGATGCTCCTAAAACTTTCGGAATGAGAAGCTACAAACATGCACAGCTGAGAGCTGCACAAAGGTGAGATCAACCTACATCGGTGTTATATCGAGGCAAATCCTTGAATTTTATGTTGCTAATCCGTATTGAAAGGGCTGGGCTTGGCTTGGTTTGTTTATCACTGGTTTGGGGTTTTTCTTAACAAAAACCCTGAGCTTAGAGCTACTGAACACTGTCCTTTTCAACTGCGAAACTTCATAGGGCTGTTTTCTTTAGCTGTAATTCTTTTCCCCTCTGTAGAATTGCATCAAGGGAAGTGAGAAAAGACTAGTTAATTTTCCCAGCTATTTAATGAGGCTGGAGCCTTCGTACTACAAAACCTCGCTCCTTTTCAGCTCTCTACAGGCAGTGCCACACAAACTCATGTTGCTTTTGCCGCCCCACTCTTTCTCCTGGCCCTTCTCTTCCCTCAGCCAAAGAACAGTGGAACTTCTTGCCACATCACAAACACCAGAAAAACTCAACTCCTAACCAACCCCAGATATCTGTGCTTTTCTAGATGGCTCCAAGTTTTCACTTCTATCACCAAATGCTCCTGGAAGAATATATTGCTCTTCATTTGATGGTACAGGACAGGTTTTTCAGTGAATGCCTGTATTATCAAAGCTTTGCTAGGTATAAAAAAACCCAAAACAAAACACAACACAAAACCCCTAAAAGTGCCTTTTGCAGTTTCTATTTAGAAAGTCAAAGCAAGTAAGTGACAATTCTGAGAGCTGCATTAGCAACAGAAGTAATTACAGAGGATGATTTTGCCAGTTAACTTGGACTTGCTTTCTTTTCCTCTATGCAAAAAACCACAAGCCTTTACACTCAGAGGATTGATTAAACCTGTATTTAGATAAACCAGGTGGGCTATTACCTGTCATAGCAGTTGAAGTCATCCAACCAGCAGCCTTTCTTCACCAGCTCGATGGAGCCCGAGTTGTTTCTCCAGGAGGCGTAGCAGTGGAGCCGCTTGTCCTTCTCGCCCTCGCAGCGCTCCACGCCGCTCTGGTTGGTCTTCTCCAGCTCCCAGTTGGCATTGTAGTAGATGCACTCCCTTGTCTCAGCCTCCCCATGGCCTGGTCCTGAAAAAGAAATGAAGCCCCAAGAACATTCAAGTAAAATCAGAAATAAATCTTGAGAAACCTATTTCCACGTGGCTGTGTTTTAGGTGATGCCTACATTTGATTCCCTGGGAGCTGAGCAGCTCAGCAGCGTGAGCTTCAGCACAGTGTGGAGATTATTCCTCTCCTCTGGGTGAGGTGGTGGATGGAGAGGTCAGGTTTGCCCAAGGTCACACAGGAGCTCATGGTGAAGTCAAGAGGCCAGCTGAGACCTTTCCAGATCTCCCCTGGAGAATGCTTCAACCTTAGGACCCTAAAAAGGGGGATGCATGAGGCAACACATACCCAGTAATGTCTAACCATAGAAACCCTGATTAGGAAAGACAACCTCCCAGGGTGCTACTTGATGCTTGCTGGGATGTCATGCACTGGAGTTGCTCTCCCTCTCCACCACTACTCTGGGAAACATCACCTAAAAACACACAGTTTCTTCAATGGGTAGGATGTAACTGAGAACAGATAATATTCATCCTGCAGAGGAGGGCCACAGCAGTGACCATTCCTCACTTAGAGCCCGGTTCAGGCTTATTTGGGTAAGTCTCCATATGATAAATGCCACGTTTTTAGCTACAGTTGACACGGCTCACGATGCCTCTCCACTCAAACAAGACCTTCAGCAACAAACTCTGTTCCCCAAACACAGCTGGCCACCCCAAATGGATGCTTGGCCACCACAAACAAAGGAGTCGCCATAGCCTGTGGGTCTTTCCTGCTTTAGAGCCTTGTACCAAAGGACTGTGGAGCTCCTACTGTCCCCAGGGAAACAGTTCCCCCATAGCCACCGTGTGGCAGAACTGAAATACAATTGCAGACACATCCATTAAAACCAGAGTCAAGTAAGGGAACACTGATATCTGCAGGTGACCTCCTTTGTCCTAAACCTTAGAAATCCTCTCTTCATCTGGAAATACTCTGCTTTGTGGCATTTTGAGGATTGCTTTAAAACAAAATGAAGAATGAAACAAACACACATCTTGTAAGCAGACAAACACGAAAGGTACCATGTGCCTTGTACCATGAAGCTGATGATTCTGTAAATCCCGAAATGCCCTGCAGCCATCTCTCTTTGGGATAACCCAACCTAAGGCAAGGTCAGGCCTGGCCATTATTTTGATGGATTGCAATCATGGAAAACATAGGTATCTTAACAAAATGTGTTGACAACTGGGTAGAAAACACAAATAGGTCCCACAGGATGGTAAAACAAAAGTGCTGTGCTCCCAGAATAGCCAGACCTCTGCAAAGGCTAGAACTAGGTTTCTAGCTGGAAAACCACAGTTCTGAATAAGCTAGGGGTGATGTGTCCAACCTGCTCCCAGTCCCAACACCTGGACTCAGCAGTGGGTAATTTTCATGGCATGGAGCAAACTCATCACACTAAGAAGATGTCTTTGCAGGCTGAAGAGCTGTTCAATCCTTCATAACTCTTTTTAGGAAGACTGCTTGATCTGCATGGTGGGAGAGACTTCAAGGCAGTAGGGGTATGAGAATGTCATAAAACTGACTTCTGAAACTGGAAATTATATTCCAAGCACACACGAACGAGAGCTCAATTTCAATAGCACCTGCAGGTTTTATCAGCGCTTGCAAAGCTCCATCAGAGTTTTCCTCTGACAAGTTGCTTACAATAATGAAAACAAGCTACCAATATCCCTCAACACAGAACAATGTCAATATTGACACTCCTTGTTAAAGCCTTGATATTTGTTCTCTTGATACTTACACCGTGCTTTTTTAGGGCAGATTAAGCATTTTTCCTAAATACTGGTTAAATCAGCAGGAAAACAAAAGAGCTTTTTCTTGTGTGGGGGGGTGGAGGGCGATATCTTTTTTACTTATAAAGGAAAGAATAAATATCTTAACTTCACAGAATCATAGAGTGGTTTGGGTCGGAAAGGACTTTTAAAGGTCATCTAGTCTGATATCCCTACAATGAGCAGGGACATCTTCAACTTGACCAAGTTGCTTAGAGTCCAGCCTGACCTTGAATACTTCTAGAGCCACCACCTCTGTGGACAACCTGGGTAAGAGTTTCACCACCCTCATTGTAAAATGCACCTTCACTGTAACAAGTGCACCATTTGTAACACAGCTACCAGCTGGTACCTGTCACCTAATCCTCACTTACCACCTTCTGCACGACTCCTGGAAATACACTTTGTAATATCATTTTCATCATCCCAAACTGAATATTGCTTTTGACCAAGACAGAAATTTTCTCTCCCTCCCCAACTCCACGTCCCAGAAAGCTGGCAGGTTTAATGAACCATTTCACTGGAAAGCAGCCCCAAAATCTAATCCTAGCTCAGCCACCATCGTCTGCAACCCCAAGCAATATTATGTAGACTGTGTTTCCTCCACCTGCAATGATGATCAACACGTTGCACAGAGCTGCGGTGAGATTTGATATTTCCACTGTGCTTTGGGAAGGGAATGTTGAAAAGATGTGAAGCAGGAGCTGTGTCAGATCTGGGACCAGCAAACCGAGGCTGCTAAATCCTGTGTTGAGCCCAGGCTCCCTTCCCCCAAGACAGTTGTCTTTTCTGGAACAAGTTTCAGCTGAAGACTAAGAGCTGCTTGTAAACACGCAAACCCAACTCTGCAAACAGCAACCACGCCAGGAAAAAGGCCTTTCCCAGTTTTCCCCCCGCTGTCAAAGTTTAGATGATTTGAATAAAAGCGTGCATAAAGTTTTGGATGACTAAATAGATGTATGCTTTCTTTATAACAGCTCCTAAGGATGCTTGCATTAAGAAGACACTTTAAAAACCTGCGTGTTTGTTATCTGCTTTCAGATCTCTTTAAAAGCCATTTGGTAGGATCCTCACGCCGCTGGGTGCTCACGACTGCAAGAAACCCTTCTGTTTGTACCCAAGATGGTCTCAGCAGGAAGGGGCACAGCTCCAGGTCTGGGTATTAATTTACCTGCTGCTTTAGCTCATCAAGAAACACTCACACCTTGCTCTGTAATGGATCACGCAGAGACCAAAGTTTGCAGCTAACTGCCTGTTCTGCACTCGCTGCGGTAAAACCCTCACTGAACAGAGGGAGGGGGAGTCAAAACAGGGGCTTGTCCCTTTGAGGGAGAAAGGTGGTGACTAAGAGAAGGAAATCTGAGCTTTGCTCCTGCATCCCCAGGGAGCCTTGTAGTTTTTCCTGCCTCCTCTTCCCACCCTGGGCAATGGATATCCCCAAGGCCACCGTACGTCTGTAAAACACACTGAGCTAGACATTGGGCAATGGTTTTAAACTAAAAAAATATTTAGACTTGATATAAGGAAGAAGTATTTTTCTCAATGAAGGTGATAAAACACTGGAACAGGTTGCCCAGGGAGGTGGTAAATACCTCATCTCTGGAAACATTTATGGTCAGGTTGGACAGAGCTCTGAGCAACTTGATATAGTTGAAGATGTCCCTGCTCACTGCAGGGGAGTTGAACTAAATGCCCTTTAAAGGTCCCTGCCAGCCCAAACTATTCTGCCAAGTGACAAAGGCATGGATGACCATGTCCTGCTTCTCATTTCAAGTTGCAAGAAGAATCAGAGGGCATTCCCCAAAATATGTGCAGGAAGAGCTTGTCTCCTCCCACACAGCTGATGCATCAGCACAACAAGGACTTGACTGGGCTCCCCTGTGCCCCCAGCAGTACAATCTGGCTCAAGAGAAGTGTTGTACCAGACTTGAGCACCTGACAGCAGGGACACCATTAATTTTGGACAAAAGAGCCTTTCCTGATACAAAAGTCTTTCAGTGCAGTCACAAACCACAGCCTGAGACAGACTAAAGGGGCTGTGTCCCCACAGTCCTGCTCTCCCCCTCGTCACAATGCTCTTGTCATCTCCCTCACAGCAGCCTTGGTACACAGGAAAGCTCCTGAGCTCCTTCATTTGGTGGCACTGCCTGGTAACATCCTGCTCATGCAGGATGGAAAATAAACATCCCAGAGAACTGCTTGGCTTTTGGCAGAAAATCAATGGGATTTGGGTGCAATGAGATATAAAACCTTTGCTAAGCAAGCGTTTGAAGATCTCTGTTGAAACCTGGTCTCATTCATTTGGCTCCCATTCCTCTCCTGCCTAAGCCTATTCCACCAGCCAAAATGCAAAATTTGGGGAAAACAGTTGCAAAGCAGAAGCATGGATGTGGGGCAGGAGCATGGGCATGGGGCAGGAGCACAGCATCCCCAGCATGGGGCAGGAGCACAGCATCCCCAGCACTGCATCCCACTGTCAGCCCCAGCCCTCTCCATGGAAAAGAGCCTCGTGTCAGCAGCCAGGCAAAAACAATCAGCGTTTTAATACCACAATCCACAAATAGTCATTTAAGCAATAAAGCCTGAAGTCCTGTTTGAAATCAAAGTCTAAGGAAGAATCAGGCTTTGCAGGAGCAGATGGGTTTCTGGCATCCCACTGCATCCACCCTTGCTTCAGGGATGACGCAGTGTGGCTTGTCCTCGAACAAAAGCCGCACAGAAATACCTTTACACAAAATACCGAGCCCAAATAACTCCCCTACATCATGAAGGCAGAGGGAAGCTACCCACCATCACCCAGTTTTGGGGTGGAAATCAACTTTTTGACCTCAGTCCTGAGGAACTGTCATTACACTGATTCCCCTGGGTCAATTTTGTGCTCCAAATGACTGAAGCATCTCTAGGTTTTTGCCAAGCAAGACCCCCAGCACCCATCTGAGGCACATAATGATGGGAAGAGCAGTCGAAGCACCATGCGACATGGAAAGACCTCTCGCCTCTACTTGGGAGTTGCGAGGCACAGAGGGAGCTCATTAAAAAAAGATCCTCGTGAACTGAAGGACTTCAGCTTGCTGAGACATGGGACCTTGCTGCTGATCTGAGACTAAACCCTGCTCTCCTAATTTGGAGTCGCTGACAGATCACTGAGGCTGTATCATTATCCAACAGCTTCTAAATTATAGCCAAGATCCAGTGTAGCAACTCCAGGTCTAGGTGTTAGCAGCTGCTGGGCTCCTAACTCATAATTAGATACATAGGGAATATCTTCCCCAAGGCTGGAGGCTGCTATAAATCTCAGCTCTTTATCTCTGCCTGTCCCCTTTTGAAAACCTAAAATGAAAGTATATACGAAAAGATGGGATGTGTCAAAATAGTCTGCATAAACACTGAGTGATTTACCAGACAGTCTGTTTGCCTGACTGTCAAAACCACCGGGCTTTATATATGAAACAGTGTATGCAGCTGAAGTTATTTGCAAACACTTCGTTATGTCCCTATATAGCTATTTGTGCATGTAATTTTATAATATAAAACGGCGGAGATTGTACACTGAATTGGGGTAATTGCCCTCTAATTTGGAGGGTAATTGCATGTAGCAATTAAGCAACTGCGGATGCATTCTTGCAAGTGTGATTATGGAAGTCGGGCCCTTTGTTTGAGGTTCGGGTTTGCTTTCAAGATCCCTCCCTCAAACCGTGGCAGGGGTGAGCAGGGCTGGGAAATCAGAGGCTGCTGGGTGCTCACCTTGCAGGGCAGCATCTGCTGGGATGAGCCGCTTCACCCCCTTCCCAGGGGATGCTAAACCAGCTGCCTCCAAACCCACAGCTGCCTTTTGGCACACCCTCCAATGGGGGACCACAATCTAAGCATTTGTGGAGCACTCTCAGAAGCACTGGCGGGGAGGGAAAGGCAGGGAGAGAGGGCTGCTGCCTCCCAGCTCTCCCTCTCCCAGACACCTGCCCAGAAATCACGTGCAGGACTGCACATTAAAGAATTTCAAATAGTTGTTGCTAAATATTCAAAATCAAGCCAGATGAAAGCTTGCAATTGGAAATGTTTGGAAAATGTTGCTCTGGAGAGACCACCCAGTTGCATCTCTGCAAAATGAATGTGCGATTCCTAAGCCTTGCTCCAGCACTTATTCCCCAAGCAGGGTGATTTCATTCCTGCTGTACTTAAATAATAGGGGCTAAATACATTTTTAGGCAAAACATCAAACTCGTGATGACATCTGTGGTTAAGCACGTAACTGTACACGAGGATTTGAAGACTTGTTGCTTTCGTCCCCTGTTCTTTCACAAAAGTCTTTAAACAACAGAGCAGAAACAAGCCCCTGTGACTCTGCAGAGCCTTTTTCTGGAGCCAAAACTTCACCCCACCTTTGGGGACCTCAGTGGCCAGTGTTTGCCCAGGCAGAGATGCCCCATCCAACCGGCTGGATGCAGGGATGGCTAATTAGAAGCCTATTGCAAAATGTTTTGGTTCTTAAGCCAGATCAGGTAAATCTGGGCGCAGGCAGCACCGAGACAGCAAAGGTGTAATGCCAAGGGAAGGTATTACTTGGAATTTTGTTTTCTGTCAATAGATTTGGCTTATCCCACAGTAAAAGAGCTCCAAGTTTTCCAGTCAATCAATGGCTGTTAATCTATTATCTCAGCATATATTGCCATGGTAACCTGCAATGATGCCATTGACAACCACTCTCAAAAGGACAGGAGGCTTTAAGTCATTTTCTTTTAAAATTAAAAAAGGAACTTTAATATTAAGAAATACATCCTCCCTGCTCACCAGGGATGACAACTCAGGGCTTCTATATTCACACCATGACTCACACTTCACAGCTTCCACGGACATCTGTGTAGCAAACCCCCCCCCATATATCTCTTTTTTAACTTGGGTTTAAGTCAGTAAATGATAACAAAGAAATTATTCCAAAGAATTAGATCTTTATTAGAATTTCCCCCCAAACTGACAGAAAAACCTGCTTTGTAAAATATAAGGATTGTGTTTTAGGAGTTATTACCACCAGCTCAGGGAAGGATGCAGTAAAGGTTTAACTCTTCTCAATAATTTCCTTGGTATTTTAAGTCAAACAAGGTGGGTAGGAAAAGGACATGGAGAAGGACATGGAGAAGGACATGGAGAAGGACATGGAGCATCCCAGCTCCTCACAAGTCCACAAAACCAGGCAGATTCCTGCAGACCCAAGTGAGATGACAGCGATACTCAGTTGAGTGAAATACTGAGTGTACACACACACATACATACACACAGAGCTGATGAGATTAATCTCTTGGCCCAAAGGGGAGGATCTCTCAGGAAAAGGTTTAGTAAATCATTCCTCTGGCCAGGCAGAGCAATCCAAGGAGGTTTGGCCAGGTCACCGGCTGGCCTGGTGTGTGGCAGGACAGAAACGTTGCCAGCAGTTAATCAATTTTTGGAAGCAGAGCATTTTTGACTTGAACTCAGAGGGTCATTTCTATATTTTATTTAAAGAAGAGATCATTTTAGTTATCCATTAGAAAAATCCTATTTTGTATCATTTCAGTTAAGGACAAAGCCAAAAATGTAATTACATTTCTCCCTTCACATCACTAACTGTATCTGTCTCCCCCAAAAAGATTTTAGTTCTTTAATAAAACCATCAGGAAGATCAATCAAAAGCATTTAATGCTGTGGTGCTTCTGCAGTTCATGTTTAAATGCACTTTGGGTCACAAACGAGGCAATTTGGACAGCAGAGCTCAAACTGGATTAGTAATAACACACAAAAAAGGCCTAATTTCTTTTTCTTTTTCTTCTTTGTTTTTTTGGTTGGTTTTTTTTTTTTTTTTTTTTTGCACAGATACACACTCCTCAGCTATGCCCAAGAGAATGAAATCAAAACCAAGCCAGCCCTGACAAACACAAAGTCACAGATCCAAAAAGGGCACTGCTGCCTCCCTCCTGCCTGCACACGGCGTGGGTGGAGGAGAGCACGAGAAGCTGCAGATCTCCCATCCAAACTTCCAGAGCTGCTGAGCTGCTGCCTGTCCGTGTGTGACCATCTCCAGGGATGCCACCTCAGGCAGCACCTCTGACATGATGCTCCTCCATCCCCCCAATTCACTAGAAGGCACCTCCAGGCTTCCTTTACGCTGCCACACCAAGAAAATTACTTGCTCCACAGAGGAATTCCATAAAGGAGAAGTTGTGCTTTCTCCGCCAAACCACGAGCTTCCAAACAGGCATATAGTTATCAAGATTTTTATTTTTTTTCCTTGAATTTGAGGTGTGCATTTATAAAAGCACTAAGCAGGCCATTTATTTGGCTTGTAACAGCAGTGGCTACTCTTTGGCATGAAAAATGGCCCCTTGTGGGCTGAGCACTCTGCACACAAGCTACCAAGAAGGTGTCTCAGCAGCCAAACTTTGCAATCTCTGTAACGGAAAATATTAGACCTTAATTGCAAGATTAAGGTATTTCCAACTGCACTTCTGAAAATCAAATAGAGGGCAAGTCTTGACCAGATGCCACAAATCACTAAGTAAAATACGCAGCAAGTTCTGAAATGACATTTAGAACACAATCATTTGTTCTTTCCCATTCTCCTCGGGAGCCAGCATGGGGTCTCCGAAGTGCATGGGAGGAGGAAGTGAAATCACGTACGTTCGTAAATATTTCCCCCACACAGAGCGAAGTTTTGAAAAGCTTTCAAAGCAAGCCTAAAACATGAATTTCCTTCCAGGCAAAGGAATGAGGGTGTGGGAGCATCTCCTTGTGGAGTGCAGAGGTTTAAGGAACAGCAATAATCATGTGGCGATGCCTTTCCCAGCTCTTTCACGTGCATCTGCTCCATCCCACTGTCCTCATCATCCCATGCCACTGCCACCAGCAGAAATGCTTTCCAGAGCTCCTGATTTTTAAGCTCCTCTCCAGGGAGAGAGTGATGTGTGTCCAACACAGCACAGCACACCTGGCAAGCCACAGAGAGCTTCAGTACCCGAACAGCAGCACCTCAATTCATAATCTACACAGGGTCCTCCGAGATTTATCAGCAGGGACATTTCAAATATGCTTTAAAATGTGCTGAGTCTACTAAGATTGGGCCCCAAGTGCTTTTCTATTGATTCTGCTTGACATTTCCAAATACCACAATTCCAAATTTAATTCACTGGTAATTGGAAAAACTGTAATGCATGTAAATGGACAAGAAGATGTGGGAAGTCCAAAAGGTCAAGCATCAGGAAAACGTGTCCCCAAGAATTAAATGATGTTTGTTTGTGTTCCTGTCACCCTCTTCTGCTTGAATAATCAAAGCTTGGAGTTGAGCAGTTTTCTCAGCAGGATGGAGGAAGAAATGCAATAAAAAACACAACCACTCTAAACCATGGAACCGGTTCAAAAATCACTGTTTTAAACTCCATCATTGACCAGAATTCAAATACACCATAGAGATGACTCACTTAATCAGCAGATTACATGAGCAAGTGGGAAACTCAGGGAAGAATTAATTTGAAAATGCTCTCAGTGGAAGATTCTCTCTACCTAGAAATCAGGTTTCTAAGATTACCTTTCTGCTGCATCATAGCTTCTCCTTGCCAGCCAGTTGAAGGGGAGGCAGTGACAGAGAGAAAATCTTAACAGATTTTCAAATCTCAGTTCCAGCATGATGATGGATGGTTGTTGGCAGGTGCCAACTGGTGTCTCCTCTTTATTCACCTGAGAAAACCAAACTTCTGCTTCACAGGAAACCAAGGGCTTCAGTGACAAGAGATGGTGCAGAACCATGCAGGGGATGCTTGCCCAGCTCTTTGCACAGAGCTCTGAGCTGCAGCAAAGCTCGAGAGCTCACTGTGTTGGGCAAAGACCATTCATGTACTATACAAAATACACCAAGACAAAATCCCCATATTTCTCCATGTTCCACAGAATAAAACATGCACATTTTAGCTGCCAGCCTGATCTGCATTCCCCCCAGCACACAAGCAATCACCAACGGGCTGATACCCTGGTGCATTTCAGCTCAAAGGGTAAGAACATGATGGAAGTGCAGCACACAAAAAAGCACAAGCACAATTTATAGCCTTACACTGATGAAGGACAAGCATCCATTACCACATCCCAAGCAGAGATTCCTTCATCCAGCCCACACCAGTACATGTGAAAATACTTGATAACTCCTTGGTGCAAGGGACACCTTTTGCATTACACTCTAGACCTTCAAGTCGTTCAAGGTTCACAGAAGAAACCACTGACTTTTAAAAAGCTCTTTCCCTGTGTACTCTGGTATTTCAAGAGTTAACAAGCCAGCAGAACCTAGCCTGAAAGAGAAGAGAGGCAGGAAAAAAGCAACTCTCTGGCCCTTGCAATCACAAACTAGCCTTAAGCCCTCCAAAAGGAAGTAAAGACATTCCTAAAATTCTTTGAGGATGAGAAGCAAGTTGCCAGCCAAATCAGAAGTCCATTTCTCCTGTCTTTATGCTCTTAATGGCAAATCCCACATGAGCAACTTTAAGAGCCTCTTTTACAATGGAATTTTCTCCCAAGTGGCTACAGCACATCTAGGACTTGTCTCATGTTTACAGAAATGTACCTTTCTCCTTTGTGTCTATTGAAAAAAGCTGCTGTCAAACGACCTGAGGAAGGAATGTAGCACAACCCAATACCATCATGCAATTTCCAGTGATTGTTTCTGTTACAATAATGAAAGGCACGGAAGAAACGGCTGGATAACTGCAGTGATTCTCTAAAGACAAGTTATAAAAGAGATGCTGAAGAGATTCTATGTAAAGGGGCATGGGGGGAAATAAAGTCACCTATTAGCTTTCATTTTTATTACATGCATTCACCAGCATCCAGATCCCACTTTGAAATAAAAATGGTTTTGAGCAGATTGCCCCAGGAAGTTGAAATCCTGCCTGTTTCTCAGGTGGGAAGCAATAAAATAACTGTGTGCTCTGGGACAGGTCTTTTCCTTCCCGGTTTTCTCGCACCATAGGAAGACTAAAACATTTTGGACCAGAGTGCACACATGGAGTGGAAGAAGAACTTACCCTCCATCCCCATCTAAGCTTTCTGGATGGCATGAGCTCAACAGCTCCACCCCAGAAACTGGGTACATTCCCTTCCAGTTTGACTTTCTATTTAGATGCCCGTTCCCATGGTGACCAGGCTCCAATATTAGGTAAAAAAGCATTCTAAGATTCAGCACAGTACTCCCAATTTCCTGACCTTGGATAGGTGGGGATCTCCATCTCTGCACCATCCCTGATGCTGCTCCCACATAATTAGATGCTGATGTAGGAGAATAAGGAGATGGGGGTGCCCTTGTCTGGGCACTTTCAGAGACACCCCAAGTATTTAGAGGGATTTATCACTGGAAATACAGTAAGAATCCAAGACAAGAGAAGGCTCCAGGGGGATCTTACTGCAGCCTTTCAATGTACAAAGGAGGTTTACGAGAAAGGTGGAAGAAGACTTCTTACCAAGGCCTGTAGTGATAGGACAGAGAAGAAAGAGGAAAAGAGAAATGGTTTTAAACTGAAAGAGGATAAGTTTAGGTTAGGAAGAAATTCTCTCCTGTGTTGGTGGTGAGGCACTGGAACAGGTTGCCCAGAGAAAATGTGGATGCCCCATTCCTGAAGGTGTTCAAGACCGGTTTGGATGGGGTTTGGAGCAACCTGGTCAATGGAAGGTGTCTCTGCCCATGGCAGGGGGGTTGGAATGAAAGGATCTTTAAAGGTCCCTTCCAACCCAAATCTTTTGAACGCTCCTCCATAACATGACCATTTTAAGCTGCAGTCAAACCCTCTCCTTTTGCCTCAAGAGCTTCATCAGCAAGATGCAATAATCACTTGTTTTGGTCCATGTGTTTGAGTTGGAAGGTGGGAGAGGTGCCTGCAGGAACGTACACACAGAGGAGTGGCAGCTATAGAGAGATGAGCAAACTACAACCCTGAACACGACTTCTCACTGCCTCCCCCTGCTCAGATTTACCTGGGGACACAGGCATGCAAACTACTCCCACCTCTCTAATAAAAAGGGATTTTATGTGACATTACTGTACGCTCCTGCTAATCAGCAGGAATAGAAATGGAAGACACGCGACCAGTAAATTCCATTCTTCAGTAAAGAAAATAAAAAGTTCCAAGGCAATGTGAAAAGCTTCACAGTGACAGCAGCCAGTTGAGCAACAAAACCACTGATCTCCCCACTAGGTTTGAACACATGGATCCCAGTGCCCTTCAGCCAAATTTCCCTGAACTTTGGTAAGGCATTGCAGCCATCTGAGAAGAGCAAACAAAGCTTTTGATAACTTTTTGGAGGGTGCAGGACCATCTGCTTCCACGCCAACAAGCAGCTGAACTCACCTGCCCCAGGCAAGGCAGCAGCACAGATGGGAATCCCTCCACTTTTATAAGTTTCTTTGGGAACAAAGATAAGACTGTAGGAAAGTGTCAGCCCATGCTGCTTGTACGCATTTTCCGTGGGCATCATGTCACAGTTCAAGAATTTCAATATAAAGGCTTTAGTACAGGATTCACTGTCTTTAACACAACAACCCCAGGAAAGCATAACCTACTATTCTAGCTGTAACCTGGGAGCTCTGCTGAACACTAAGAGATGCACTCTTCTTCATGCTAAATTGAAACTGGAGACTAAAACTGCTGATCAACCTCCTCCATCTCTATGATGGCCCCTGCTTTGCAAGAGCGAGGCAGCTGCTGAAGAGTGAAACAAGTGATGGAGGGTGAACCAATCACAGCTGGTGAGATCCAGGCTCAAAGCACACCTGCAGAAGGCAGTTCCTCACCCAAAGGGCGGGGGATATGGGAATCACAATATTCTCAGAAGATTCCCCATCATGTTTTAAGAAGAACCACATGCACTTTCTTGTTCTGCCTTTCCTCCCCAGGCATCTTTCAGCAAAAGATGGGGTCAGACCCCCAGGCTGGGTGGGCTTTTGTTCTGGCCTAGTCTGGCCATTGTCCAGTTCCTATACTGCATGCTTTCAACCTAAAAACATCATTTAAAAATAATTCAAATGTTGAAAGACCCAAGCAGCTACTGGCCAACCAAATGCAATATGTTATTGACTGCAACTCTGCTCTTGATTTCCATTCCCACCCATCCAGACAGCCTGCATTTCTTTTCATGTTGGGATTTGAGGAGCCCAATCCCTCTGAACAACTGCCCTGAGCCCAGAAGTGCCATTTGCAGCCAACAGCTGCTAAGAACACAAAGCCCTCTTCCTGCCAGAGTCCATCCCTGCTGCCCTTGCAACGATTTCCCAATAGACAGAGATTTTGCACAGGCTTTTTGTCTCTTTGCTGGTATTTTCCATCTTAACAAGTTTTTAATGTTTTATGTAGCAAGGATGCCCCTGCCATTTAAAGAGGGAAGCATGCAGTAGTAATTATTCATTAACAACACATCATAAGTGACCTTTACACTGAAGCAGAGGAAGCCACGTGCCTGCCTGCCTGTGTTCTGGAAGGGCCAAGAGTTTCAAAGGGAATAAATATTTTCATGCAGGATAGGCAGCCTAAGCTATCTTGAAAAGGTGCCTCATTCTTGAGAGAACGAAAAATGTTTAAAATGTCTCAAATTAAGTATCCACAAGTCACTACACAGTTTTGAAAAATCTAAGTGGAAAGGAGAAGTCACCAGAGCGCTTGGTCCAAGCTGGCACCTCACAACCCCCTTTCATCTCAGCACAGCGAGAAATGAACATTTTGTGTTCCTTGCCATACAAAGAACAATTTCTAGATGGGACAACTAATGGAGATTAGCTGTCTTATCATGAAATATGAAGGGTATTGGTATTTCTACTGAAAAGTAATTCTGCAGATTGAATCAAAATCCAAGGCACACCTACAAGCCCTGCAGCAGGAGCTGGAGCCCTTTGTTTGCAGCAGCTGTTTTAGTGGGATATTCTGGTTAGTTTTGCTCATACAAGCCACACATCCCTAAAGCAGCAAAAATATAAATCCTGATTTTGCAGAAGGAGGTAATGTAGCTCTTTTATTCCAGGAAGAGGATGAGTCCCATCTTTGGGTTGCTGTTGCAGGCGTACATGGATGAATGTAGGAGGCAGAGCACCATACAAGCAAGTGAGAAGCAGAGCCAACACACACACACAGAATCCAGGCACCAGAATCATTTGCAAAGCAAAACTAACGTACATCACTTTATGCATGATTACATTTTCAAAAGCAAAAAGTGTTAGGAAATATTTTTGAAGACAGTCAGTAATGTTTTGCAAGAATCGCTGACTCAGGCCCTTGATCTGGCCGTTTAGCTGATGACTGGAAAACAGCCCTGGCTATGTTTATTCTTTAGACAAAGTCCAGCTAAAAATGCATCCAGGCTTAAATAATCTGTGTAACAATGACCTCAAAACCCCAAATACAACACTGCATTGCATGCAGGTTTCCCAACAGGACAAAGCATTGTCAGGACTCACACCCAGCTATCCGCTTTCGATGCAGTCTCCCAACACGGGTTTTCATCTTTAGACCACTCTTGGAAGTAATGCACTATTTCATTTCCATTTGCATTTCAATATGGCCCCAAGGGCTTAACATACATCTGGTCCTCACTGTGTTAAGATTCTTCCCAAACACCATATTGCCTAAAGATGGTGAGACAAAGGATGTGCTGCATTTTGAGCAACCTCACGCATCGGCTCTCGGCCAGAACAGTGAGCAGCGCAT
Source organism: Monarcha castaneiventris obscurior (assembly GCA_026261815.1). NCBI lineage: Eukaryota > Metazoa > Chordata > Aves > Passeriformes > Monarchidae > Monarcha > Monarcha castaneiventris. Next base: position 2,838,201 of record JAMPIT010000230.1, read on the forward strand.
CCTGCATCCTACCCCATTCCACTTTGCAGGTCTCCATGCCAGCACTGCTTCACAAAGAGCAGCAAATGTCACCATCCCAGTTATCACAGGTGGGGAGAGCCGGAGGAGGAGGCACAGCTCCAAGCTCAAGGTTGTACATCAAGTCAGGAACGAGCCACCAGGAATATTTGACTCATCCATGTCAGAAGATCCCAAACTTTCCACGTTACCTAAACAGCAAAGGCCTAACAGAAGATACTATAACGGGTCTGCTGAGCACAGTCTGGGGACTACAGATCTCACACACAGGCTGGGAGACTTTTATCCATCACCTTGCTGTAAGTGCTTCCCTCTCTTCCTCCACACAGCCCAACCCAGCAGCAGTTTTGCTCCCACCATGCATATCACCTTCAGTGGGAGAGGATTTCATCTATAAGACATTCATACACTTGTACAGTATTATTATTTAGGATCTGTGAGCTCTCCCAGAGAGCGAAATCCTGTTTTTTTCCAGACTGAGGAGTATTTCTATTCACACTTTCGGTGTCTCCCGCCCCAATGCTGGCCCTAACTCCCCTGGCACACCCACCATCCTGGGGCTGAGCACAGGCAGAGATGATAAATGAGACCAAGTGCCTCAGACCAGCCACGGGGCTGATTAACCCTCTCTCCTCCTCACAGAGCTTGGCTTGGTCACATCGATTTTCCTTGAGCCATCCAGGGGACTGGCACTGGGGAGATGGTACCTGCTGCCCGGAACAGGATCAGCATCTGGCTGCTGGTGAGCAGAGAACTGCAGGCAGGAGGATCCTCAGACCCATTTTAAAATCATCTTAAAAGAGGGCGCTGCCTCCCAGCCGAGCCAGCAGCACAAGCCTTGCCAAGATGCTGAAGCTTGCAGGAGCTCACTTTTCACATCGGTGTTTACTCCTACCCAACCACCCGCACGTCCCAGCCCATTCCCAGCCTCCACCACCGACTGCTGAGCATCCTTTTGGCACAGGTGTCTTCAGCAAGGGCTCACTCACACAGAGCATAACACGCTTACCTCTCCATATGTAAAATAAATATATAATTTTCGAAGCAAGGACAGCAATCAAAGAGCACAGGATGCAGCACAGTGACTCATGCAGCCAGCAAAGTAGAAACTTGGCTGCATCCGTGCCCGCACAGGGCACTCTGCATCTCTTCCTATAATTAGTCCTTCAAACGCTAGAGGGGAAAGGAACAAATTCAAAGAGGTTTCACTTCCCAATTATTCACATATTTCCAAATCAAATGGTTGTCTGTCAGAGAGCAACATGCCATTGCCCTAGGATATCAAAATGCAAACTGGAAAGTCTCTCCAGGAACAGGATTTGCTTTCATTACATTTATATCACCTAATTCATTTTAAGATTATATATAATTAGTCTCTCCCTCCCTTCCCCACCCCAATCCCATATACTCTCCCTAGCAATTTCAGAACATGCCACACATGCCAATGGCACTTCTAAGGAAGCAGTCCCTTGCCTTTCAAACAATACCTGGAATCTTAATTTCTTTTTTTAGCATTTTCTTTCTTTGAATTGCCAAATCTTTCAGGTGTGCATCAGTACCAATCTGCCTCCACAATATTTTTATTTTAATTTTTTTCTTTTTGAAGCAAACACCTCTAAGGAGCTTTTTATATTTACTCTTCATTTGCCTTCTGACTATCTGAGATTTCAGTCTGCCATCCCTAATGTTTCACAGCCATTTTCCATCACCATCAGACTCTGTGTGCTACCTTCATTTGAATGTCTCCATTTTCATTTTAAATCCTCCTAATTCCAGCAGGTAAATCTGCTGTAAGGTTTAATTGAGAGAAAGCCAAAGTGCCTGGATCACTTCCCCATCAACGCATTATTACAGCATCACTCCCAGCAAGGATGCAATTTTCTTGAATCATGGAATGGTTTGGGCTGGAAGCAACCTTAAAAGTGTTCTCATTCCAATCCCCTGCCATGGGCAGAGACATCTTCCACGAGACCAGGTTGCTTAGAGCCCAGTCCAGCCTGGCCTTGAACACTTCCAGGGATCTGAACTAGAAAAATGTGAGCCCCCTCATCCTGTAAAAACTCCCAGCAAACACATGAGGAAAGTCCTGAGACAGGCAAGTGTATTCTGACCAGATGTGAATATAAAAGAATTATTTCTTTATTGTTAGTCTTCTAATAGGGAAAGAGGAGGATCTTTGCCCAAGAGGGAGAGACGATGTTTGCTTCTGCTTCCTGCTCTGCTCCACCCTTCTGCTGAGATTTCCCTGAATTTAGGGGGAAAAAATCACATCAGTCATCAACCACTATAGCACAGATGATGTTGGGGCTGGATGAAAAGCATCCCATTTCTACCAGAGGTGAAACAGCACATCATCAAATACAGGGAATCTGCCTGGGGTGTCACTGCCGTCATCCCAAACCACGCGTTGGGTTTAACTGAGATGCAATCGAGTGTTCCCCTATGGCAAGAAGATGCCACAGGGGTGTGATGAGTCTCAGCAGTCCAGGATCCCACAGCATTTTACTGCTTTGCACATTCAGCTGCAGCCCTGTACCTCTTCTCTTCACCCTTTTGAAACAATGGATTTTTCGTTTCTTAAGCAACAAAACAGAGAAATCGGTTTGGAGAGCTTCTTCCACTTTGGAAAAACTACTTTATACAAAAACCCAAAAAACAAAGGGATATTTCACCCAATTTCCACATGTGTCCTGGGTGGCTGGAGCTTGGATCAGCTGTTTAGCACCAGGGCTTTGAGCACCTCTAAATGACCAAGAGAAAATCACCAGAGGTCCTAACTCAGTTAACTCACAGCCCTAAAGGTAACACCAGGGTGAAGATGGGCTCATTTTATCACAGAATAAAGGTGAAGGCAACCTCAAAGGAAGGAGCTGCTCTGTGCTGAAATAGGGACCAGCACTAGCAGGCAGGTCTGCATATATAAATACCCAAAGCAAAAAAAAGCATCACAACCCCTCATGAAAAGAGAAGGAAAGAAAGAAAATAAAAGGAAAAAAGGAAAAAAAATGAGAAAAACACCATTATTTAACTCTATCAAGGAGAAATGTGGCATCCTGCACTGCTTCCAAACAGAGGACCCAGGACTCTAAAATCCCTTCATCCTGCCCAGCAACAATGGTGTGAGGACATCGGGAACAACCAACCCACCTGGGATCAGCGGCACAATGCCAGCTGCACAGGCAGGGAGAGGATGAGGAGGCAGCCTGGTGTGGAAACTTCTGCTGCTGTGAAGGCACCCTGAATACCCCTCAACCCCTGTGAGCTGGGAACTTCTCTCCCTACCCCAGAATCTGCCCAAAGGGGTCAGGGAGGAGAGTTTTTGGTTTGACGTGTTCACATATGCAGAGAAGTACCAAGAGAGGACGGGGTGATGGAGGGGTGAGGCAGCCTGGCTTAGGCACATTGAAAGGGGAAACTACAGTGATAACTTACACCCACCACAGATTTATGTGGGTTTTTCAGTCTAATGAGTTCCCAGAACCACTTTGAAAAATTCCTCATCTCCTCACACGACCCTCAGTGCAAACGAGTCCTGCAGAGCCGCCTGTGACAGAGCTGGCTAACTCAGAGCAGGCCTCATGCCAGCACCCCAGAAAATGCTGCTTTGCAAGGAATTTTGATTAATCTTGCTGCTTTTAAAACATTGATCAAGATCAGGAGCACCAGCTCCCATTTCTGTTTTTTCAACTGTTTTTACTTCTTGTTCTCCATCATTAAAACCACTTGTTCCCCTCACTGCAATTCCCCAGTAAGTCCCAGCATCTTATTTCCAGATTTACTCAAGTTTTTACAAGCTGCACACCTTCGACTGGGAAGCAAAAGTGCTGTTTGTTATCCCTCCCTCCTGGCTGATCCTCAGGTATGACTGACATATCATCTGCAAGGGCTTTTCCACTTCATGGGCTCCCTCTTACACCTGCAGCCGCTGAGTGCTGCCTGCAATGGGTTTGTGGCTTGTGCACACATGGAGCTGTTCTAGCAGAGCTGCTCGGGCTCCTGTTCCTTCTCAATACCCACAGGCAAGTGTGTTTATCCTGGAATAATACTGTTTTGTTTCAATTTAGCTTCGTGGATACACTGCAGTGAAATAAAACAGATTAAAAATTAATCTCCACTCCAGATTAGGAATATCGAGATGGACGCAGCCATTTGGGAGCAGCTATTTCACATCGAATTCATATTGTGCTTTAATTTCAACAGCTCATGTGACCACATCTGCGGCAGCCACTTCCCAAAAGCTGCAGTGCTGAAAAGCAGGGAAGTTATTGAGTTCCTGCAGATAGTTTCTCCACTCAGGAACTAGTAACACTTTAAACCAGGTAGGCAAACACAGGGTGTGCTGAGCCAGAGCATTACAACAGCAGTCCAAAGAGCTCTGCCCAATGCAGCATCCAAGGAGCTGTTGGCAGCAGCACGAGGCAGGTTCATGTCACTGGAGGAAAGCCTCACGTGGATATAATTTCACTGGTGATTTCACTGGCAACCCACCTTCCCAGAGACTCAAAGTCACTCAAGAGCTCAAAGAGCGCTCAGGACAGGGACACCTTCTTTGCATCTCTGCTAAAACAACTGCATTTGTTGTTTTAGCATCAAGACATGCTGGTTGCATCCAAATTCCCATATTCCTGCCCTGTCCCCTTCTGCAGGGCATCTTGCTCATCATCTAGGAGAGTTTGCAAACCAGAAAGCCACTGCCTTGATTTTATCTGTACTGGAAATCTCACATGCAACTCCAGGGATGCCCTCTGTGTCTCCCTGTGCTGGAGCTGCATGGGATGGGGGTCTTCACTTCTAAGAATGATCACCATAAAGGCAAAACGTGCTGAGAGCTGCTGCAGAACAGAAATTAAAAGTCTTCAGGAATGCTGACTATCTGCTCTCCACAAAACCTTTGGTGCAAAAAGCTGCAGACAGAAAGATCAAAGCACGCATGGAAGTCCCCACAGACCTGAGCAACTCCAGGAGGTGTCTCCAAGTGCCTCAGCAGATATTGCCCTTGGATTCTGGAAGTAGGGCTGAGTCAATATCATGTGCTTTTGGGAAATCCCTCCTTGCAAATCATCCGCCTAAGGGATGGCAAGAACCAAGCTCACTGCAGCAGTGTTAGAAAGCCAGCAACTCTTTCTCATGCTTTTCAGCACACAGGGAGGCCCAATGAACCTGCAAGATGTTTTCTGGGGCACAATAGGAATCCCAAACTCAGGGCATCCTCAGCAAGAGGTTAAGGAATGACTTATTTTTTCTATCAGAGGAATCATCTCCATCAGCCAAATGTGCATTCCAGGTATTTTCTTCAATGCTATATTACCTCATCTCACTATCCTAGAATGGAAGATGTCTTCATTATCACAGGATGAAAGATTTCTATCTCCTTATTTCCATCTTCCACTTAGAGAGGAAGGACACAACTTCTCCCCACTATCTTCTTATGCTGGACTAGCAGGAGAACTCAAGCAGGTGGTTTTCAGCTCAAACTCCAGAATGGATATTAGGTTTCTTGGTCCCATTCCTTCAGCAGATCTTTCTGTTGGTAGCAACAGCCTCTGCCACATCATGGGCATCTCCGCAGGATTTGGAATTGATTTAACCACTATCATTCTGCTCCTCAGCTGACCATGCATTTTCCAGCTCTACTCACTGCTAAGCAATCTTAAAGGCTTAAGTAGACTCTTATCTTGGAATGGATTTTAAGCATCCAGCACAAAAAAGACAGGCTGCCGGTACCAGATCAAGTTCCTCTGTCCCTGCTAAGTAGAAGGTTAAATTAGTGCATCACAGTCCTCTTCAACCTTAACACTCAAGCTGCCCATCACACTAAGCTTCTGCTGGGTAATTCCTTTTGTCATCCCAACACTTCCCTGAATGGTCAGCCTATGGCTGTGTATCACACAGCAAATTCCAAGCACACAGATACATCATAAATCCTGCTGAAGATAGCATCTCTCCAGCTCTGTTTGACCAGGGAAATCAAGTAGGTTTGACTGGTTGCAGTTTAGTCCCATTTTGAAAATATGCTTGTTGGAAAGAAAGTGAGAAATGCACATCCCACCCTCCAAAAATTAGATATTTTGGAAAGTAAAGCACAGGGCTCACTAGAAATGAGCTTCGCTTAATCACAAAGCATTCATCCCAGCCGGCCTTGTAAAATGTCATGGTTAATCCAGCCTCCTTGCAAGTGGGTATTTTTTGATAATGCATCAGGTGCAAAGCAGCAATTTCCTCGTGACAAGGCTGAATTAGGAGGGGCTGCGGCAAAGGCAGCTCCAGCAGAGCAGACCAGGATTTCTTTCCAGTCTATCCCCCTCTGGGGAAGAGGGACACATGTCACGGATTTTCCAAATGGGCATTTCATGGGGTAGAGATCACTCCTTGCCTGTTACACAGGGACAAGCAGACCATGATCTGCCTCTTTGGAGCCACTGCTCGTGCAAGAGGGATTTCCTACAGCTGCCTCGTGTGGCACAGACCCGAGCCCAGCTCTGCCCTCTCCCCTGGGCAAACCACATCCCACGCTCCTGTGTGAACAAGGTAAGATAATGGGACAGAAAGGGAGACGAGTAGGTGAGCAATTATATGTATTTTATACATTATATGTATTTTTCCTCAACCAAAACAAACCACCTCCATTGTTACTGGCGGGATGAGTGCGTACTTTACATTCCCCACTGAACAATTGTTCTGTTTCAAGAAGATGAGAGATTCAGAAGGTGAAAGAGATATGGTCCTCATGAAAGAGATACTGTCCTTGAAGCAGTCATTGCAATGATGTGTGCCCACAAGAGAACACCTCCCTTAAAAGCAGGAATCCAGCTATAACATACAGTGATTTAACAGTACTTCCATGATAGGGACACAGCCCAGCCAAGGGTGACACCTCTGTAACTTAAGGCAGAGATTTTCATATCAATTTATGTAGGCAGAATCAAGACTCTGTTTGAAGGATTTCCTCCCAACAGCAAAAAATCTGCCAGGTTTCTGGATGCCTGTAATTACTGCAGCACCTCTGTTCCAAAGCCAGACTGCTTACCCTCTACCCCCAAACAAGAGGAGTTTTTTTGTTAACATGAAAACATTCATGCCCATAAGTGTCCGTTCTCCATTTCATTTATGGCATAGTTAAATTGAGAGTCACTGGCCAAGCAAAATTAGCAGTCTAGTGTTCAAAGCATGGCTAATCTTCCTGTATAGTACGAAATACTGACAGATCACATGCACGTTTTTTAAATGCAATCTCCTTCAATTTCCACTTTTTTTTTTTTTCCCCCTGGAATTAAATCCCTGTGGCAGGTACTGCTACAAACAACATGTCACATTCAGCAATCAATGGCTGGATGATGCATGCTCAGCCTCAGTCACTAACACAGCTGGCCAAGTTTGCCCAACCCAGCTGCAGCAGGACCATGGGGCAGACACACCTCTGCCAGGGGTCACGAGTGCAGGGTGTATAACCCACAGCATAAATCACAGAACAAAAGACGTTCTCCACTGATTTTTCCTTCCACCAATATTTTTCACCTTTTTTATTGTTTTTTAACTGGACGGTGTCAGTGTAAAGCACCAACTGTTTATCAGAAGACGCTTGTTCTGTGTTTACAAAGGAACACAGACTAAGCCACAGCAACCATGGGAGGAATCAATGCAATGGCAGCTCGTATATATCCATACTAGGGCCAAAATAAGCCCAAATAGAAGCAGCACATCTGCTCCTACCATCTTCAGTGTATTCTTCAAACAATGGGAAGAAAAGCCTGGAGAAGCACTGACCCTCACTTCATTCAAAGAGTGCCCCTGCTCAATTCATGAAAGTTTGCCTTTCCTTTTCAAGTGAAAAGGCCAGAAGAATACTTGGGAAACCAAAAGATTGCTTGGGAAAAAAAAATCATTTTAACTGCAGGAGGATTCAAACCATCAAACCCCATGAACTTGTGTTAAAAGATTTGAAGCAAACTAGTGTGCTGGAGATTTGATTTTTTTCTTTCTGGGTTTTTAAAATGGGAAAGCAAATATAGTTTTTTAATCAATCCTTCCACAAAGAGATTTACAACACTAATGTGCTGAAGCATAAACTGATACAGTGACAAACCCCTTTTCTCCTTAAATGTGCTAATAAGGTTGATCCTTTCTCCAAAGCTTTGTTCTTGGGAGGTTTCTGCAATGAGTTCACTTCTTTCACCAGCACAGAGCCCTGCTCATGTGGAAATCATCGGGCTGAATACATTCACTGCTTCATCTGGCCCTCAGCATCAGGTCTCAATTGGGATTTGGGGTGGTGGGCAAATCACTGGACAGCAATGGAAAAAAAATAGAAAGGGAAAAGAGAAAAAAAAAAGAGATAGAGAAAAAAAAAAGAGATAAAGAAAAAAGAAAAAAAAGAGGGGAGGGTTGCTTTTACAATGCAAAGTGAAGCATCGTTTAAAATGATCTGTCTGGGAGTGGGAACAGCTAGCACAGGGCATGCCAGTCCTGGAGTGCAGCTTCCCAGCACCTTCGTGGTAATAAGCAGCAGCATCCACCTGCAGAGTCATCCCAGCTGGCCAGGAAGCCCCATCCCTCACTACCCATTTATCAAGGAAACAATGACCCCACACTACAAGTTTAAGAACAGAAACACTGAACTGAAATTACCTGCAGGGGTAAAAGGCCCTCAAGCAGAAGGTTAAGCCAAATGTAAGAAATCCCACCCCACTGAGACACACACAGGAGCAGTTTGACTTTTCAAGAGTGGTGAACTGATCAAAAGCACACACAGCCAGAGGAAGAAAGTCAATTCTCAGGGTCAATATTCATTTTGCCCATTAACACAGCAAACTGGGCATCTTGCTCGAAGAGGAGGTTTTGGCGTCACAGACTGATTCCTGCAAAAAGTTAGGCTGAGACCCTTCTCCTCACCCTCCACCTCTGTGCAGCAGCAGATTGTCACACTGAGGAGCAACCTCAAGGTGCTCCATCCTGCAGCTGCCAAAGTTCAACTCATCCCAGTAACCTCCAGGTTTTCTGCTTTTGCAGGTAACAGCAAACAAAGCCAACAGCCTCCTCCAACTCATGTTGCAAACAGCTGCCAAGAAGTCCCGCTCCATGTCCATCAGAGGATGCAAACGAAGGTCAACAGGGACTTTGGCTCTTCTAACACCCTGCAACAGCATCACTTTGAAGACAGATGAAGTTTAAAAACAAACAAAATCCCCGCGACTCACAGCTGCTCTGCCATATCGGGGCTGTGGCCAAGGAAGCATTCCTCCTGCAGTATTTTTAGCTGAACACGTGCTACGTTTATTTCTTGAAGACAAGAAAGCTCCTTAAGGCTGTGGCAATGAACACATGTGAGAACACATTTAAGTTTTTCCCACTCTAGAGTCCATGAGACAAATGTAAGGATAAATGTCCTGCTGACATTTTACGGGAAGACAGAAATTTTCTTTAATATCCCAGAGATTTCAAAATCTTTTTCTCTACCCCTGTATCAAGAGGCATCTCCAAACCCCTTTTACTCATCTGAGTGCCCAATGGCCTGTTCATACCTATGTCCCAGGGAGGAAAATGCATATTACACGGTATTTTCCAGGGACTTCACAAGTGGGATCATTGCCATATGAGTAGGGCCAATACCTGCTAAAAAATTACCATATGCATGAACCTGTGATTGCTCCCAGCCCAAGGTGCCTGAAAATCTTTCCAGTGCTGAAAATTAAGCTGCCAAGGGATGGAGAGCGGAGGCTCTGCACCACCCAGCCCCCTTTTACCTCTTAGTGCAGGATGTGGTCCTTGGGAAGGGTCTAAATCCTATTTAAACCCCCCTTCCCAGCCATATTCCTCCATCCAAGCTGGCCCCTCCATCCTACAGCACCCTGCTGTTGCTGCTGACTGCTGCTTAGAGCAGTATTTATGGCAGAAGTCTTTCTCACTAAAATAAACATAAACGACTTAGCAGCACAAACACGGGCTGGACACGCAAGACAGAGTATAAATAACCTGCTTACCCTTAAAACCTTTTTCCAGCTCACCTATGCCAAGTGTTTGTGCAGAATCCCCGTCTCAATTTAGAAACCAAATGTATTTTGAACAGGAGCTGACACCGAGCGTCCCCCGCCTCCAGGCGAGCACACCGGCCACGCCGGCGCCGCTGACAAGCAGGGAGCCAGATCCTTCCAGCTCATGGTTTCACCTTCCCGCCGGGAAAATATTGCAGGGGAAGGGGAAGGAATAAAATAGAGATGAATGCAGAGCCTTCTATTTAGACCTGCCTTCTTCCTTTTAAACGGGGCCTACGAGCGGCCTGGAAAGGCAAATCCCAGCCCGAGGTGCTGGGATCCATGGAAGTGGCAGTGCCGACCTGCAGGCAGCACTCAGGTGAGCTGGCCAAGAGGGATTTGAGGCTCGGCCCTGAAGCCAATCGTGTGCGTGCCAGCTGCCCCTCAAGCCCATCGTGAGTTCAGATGTAACCAAGGCTCTTAAGGACAGGAGTTCCGCTAATCTGAGCTCATCTCACCCAGTGCCACCCTGCTGAACTCAGACATTGACTTGGCACCACAGCACAAGCCCCACACTCACCCATTAGCAGGGGCCTTTCAATCTGTTACTTGGTCCCTCTCTTCTGTTTGAAGGTCAGAGCAGCAGCCTCTGGCCAGATGTCACAGAAAGAACAGTTCATGGAGCACAGCTGGAGCCCTGCAGCACCCACCTTCTCCCCACATGGCTTTTTGGCTGTGAAACATGGTCCCTGTTCATCTGAGTCAGGGACAGCTCATCCATGAGCTGGCACCGGGCTCCATCACTGCTCTTGGCACAGCCAGCCCAGCTCACCCCCTTCCTGCACCATCCCAGGGCGACAGGGATGACTCCGGGCAGAGCTGATGGAGGGGCGGCTCATCCTGGCACGCCTGAATTTTCATCTCTGGTAGCGAAGGTGGAAGGCCAAACTCAAAGTATGCAAGCTGAAGTTGTGTTTACTCATGCAATAAGAGATGAAGGGGGCAAGATTATCACAAGATAATCACTCCCTTGATTAGTTATAAAGCAAAGCCAGCTGCTTCTAATTCCTGCATGGTACCGGCTGCTTCCCAAGGAACCCCCCAGCACAGGAAAAGTTTCAATTGCTTTCCTCCTGAACCGTTTCATTCCAAACTTTAGGAAATAATCGCACTACAAACAGTCCCGAATCCATCTCCCAAAAGCGCTCACTGCTTAAACTGAACGGATTGCTGCTTAAACATGAAAAAAAACACCCAGTCATACAAAAACTACTCATTCAAGATTCATCTGCTCTCAATTAAAGAACAGAGGAGCAGCTGATGAAAACATTTACAAGCTATTATTAAATTTTACCAGGTGGAGAAGCCAAGAGGAATCCAGATATTCGAATTTTTGCCAGGATTGATTTTTATTTCAGACACACAAATAAAAAAAGCAGTTGTAGAAGGTTGTTTTGCCTCAACAGAATTGGTAAGTGCAGCTATCAATAACCATTGCAATAAATAAAACATTTGCAAGGAATAAAATACCTGCATAATCATAAATCCGATGGAAGTCATCTTTCCTGGTACAGGGTGTGCAAAGCACATGGTACATGGCCTGGCACTAATTATTCAAACAGCAAAGTACTCCAGGACTCAAAGTGCAGGGGGACAAATGAGAACGACAATTGTAAGAGTGATGAAAGCAGGGACACCCCAGAGGGGCTCAGCATCATCCCCATCTCCCACAATATGGGCATAAGTGAAGAAATTACTGAACCTGCTGCATTCCTTCCTAGCCAGGGAGAACTGGCAATTCCCCAAAAGCAATCCCAGAAGGAGCAAATCCCTGATTGCCTCATTCCCCAGCATAACCCTCAGGGGCCAGCTATGATGCCAATGGGTAGCATGTCCCCAGAGCACTCATGGGGCTGACTGTATATCCCCCAGCTCTTTGGGGGGACTCCTGCTGGGCACCACTGCTGCCCCTCAAGCCTTGGGACAATTCCAGCAGCTTTCTATGACTGTGAGTTCACCCAGGAGGCCACATGACACTCGTATGAAAGAGAACCTGCACCATGGAGCTGCTGTGGCAGGGATCAGGTGAGAGCCATGCGAGCATCCCTGCTCGTGTTTCCCTAGCAACTCCAGCTCCTGCTTCCCCTTACACATTCCCTTCCTCTCTTCAAAGTAGGCCAAGGCTGTCTCTATCACTCAGCCACACAAGGCAGAAATTAGGGGAGTTCAGTGAGCCCTGTGTCCATTCAAGACAAATTTTGATGGAGGATGCATTGGCATTAAATCCTCTCTCTGCACGAGCACTCAACCTCCCCTACAAACCCAGAAGGAACCCATTTGGAGAAAGGGTATCTCAGCATCCCACCCAAAGCCTCTCAGCACTCAGTAAAAAACAAGGATGAAGATGGAAGACCAAACTTGGACATGCCTGGGCAGATATCACCCAAACCCAACAATCACACAAGGGGTCCAACATGCTTTAAAAAACCAGCTCGAAGGCTCACCAGATACTGAGGTACTTAAGCATTATTTTTTTATGGCTGAGGCCTTCAAAATCTTTGCCAGGCTGGAGAACAAAGCACAACCAGGGTGGACACCCCAGACTCCCCACCCACCATCCCCTTCCTCTCACTCAACACTGACACTTCACCAGTTCAACCAGATCCTGACACTGCTTTTTTGCCTCTCCCTATCATGAAAATGACACTTGGAGTTCAGGCATGAATACCCAAACTCAGTTAGGGGCATTAATCAGGCTCCATCCATTCAAACCTATCCAACAACAGAGGAATTTGTTTGAAAAGCAGATATGTAATCACCCAAAACTTCCCCCAGCATTGTGGCTGAACCATCCCTGGCTGATGGAGGTACAGCAATAAAAGCTCAAGTACAAGCCCAGTGATATCAGTGAAAAAAATACCAGATGGGTGGATGGTCGCACCCAAAACACCCCTGTCTGATCGACAAGGGTTATTTGACATAGTTTTGGAATGTATTAAACACTGAGCTATTTATTCACTCATGTCACAGGTGTAGCTGAAAAAAACTGGAGGTTTGTGGCAATTTTTTAGACAAATTCTCAGGGAAAGTGGCAGCTCAGAACTTAATTCTCTTCTACCCAAAGCAGCACGTAAGCACATGTTTAAACTAAAGCTAAAAGATGCTCAAGTTTCCAGGCTTTGTGGAAGCAACCTGGTCTAGTAGGAAGTGCCTCTGTCCATGGCAGGGGTGTTGGAAGTAGATGATCTTTTAGGTCCCTTCTAACCCAAACCATGCTATGATTCTATGAAGGCACACACTTAAAAAACCCAGTCAAACAACAACAACAAAAATAGAGCAAAAAATGCTACAAGGAAGAGGAGGCAGGCAGTTTTCTCATTAGAAGACATACCAGATTGCAGCTAAAACTAAACCCACACCTTCATCCCCAACGAAGCCAAGACTGATCTTTCACCCCTTGGATTAAAAGGAAAATAAAACCACCCCAAAAGCCCATCTCACAAATAAATTATTTGATCTCTGGTTATTTCTCCTGCTTTTACACTGTGTAGAAAGAAGGGCTCAAGCTAAATCATTTTGATTATTTGGCTTTAAAAGAAAACCCACAGTAATGCTGGACCATTTGGTGCTCGGTGCACACGTGCTTTGCCAACCAAAAAGCCTTGAGACGTGCTTGACAGTACACACTCAAAACTCAGATGTTTTAGGCTAAAAACTGCATGTGGCCAGAATGAGAGAGCACTTCTGTGGCCGAGGAGAAGCTGACAATGAGGCACCTTCGAGTGGAGCTTCTCAGTCTATCTCAACTGCAAAAAATCCATAGCCTGAGATGAAGTCCAAATGCTATTAATAAAAAAAAAAGTGGGAAAAGGCAGCAGCTGTAGAAGTCTGCAGGCTTGCACCAGCTCTGGGATGCCCCATCAGCCAGAGGTTTGCTGAATGGGCTGACCCATGGGGCAATGCCTCCTGCAGCTCTACCTGGCAGCTGGGCTTTGTACCCCAAAACCCCAGTCAGTCCAGTTGGGAGAAAACATCTGGCCAAGGAGATGGCAGAGCAGAGCTCTCACAAGCCAGCAGCCTTTACTTGGGACAGCTGTAGGAACACACTTCACCTTTAAAAACTCCATCCATTGAGATGGCACCAATGTCAAAAGGCTGAGCAGGAACAGACAGGGCAGAGACGCAGTGCCATCACCAAACATCTCCTTCAGGAAATACTTGGGATAAGAAGAGCTCATGGAAGGAAAGCCCAAGATATGGCAAAGGACTTAGACAATTTTCTTGAAAAATAGCTAAAACCTGGAACATTTATTTTCCCCTGGGTATAAAAATGTGGATGATGAACAACTGTGTCCTTGAGTGTTAGAAAAGCAGAGCGCAATGGAAAGATGTCACTGCTACATTCCATCTACACGTCCCCTCCCAAAGGCTGCCTAATGTCTGGTTAATGTCATTAAAAACAACCAATTCAGAACATTCAGACCGCATGCTTTAGTCCACCGCTTTCACCAGAGGCCTTAGCCATGACATTAAGTCCACAGAAATTAATATATGCTGGGTCTAAACAAGAATAATGTGCTCCACTGAACAAGGACTAAAACTGGGACACGAGATGGCTTCAGTCAAAATTTCATGTTCTTGGAGTGAATTGAGCAGCTTCAGCAGTAGAAAAAATGAAGAGAGGGAAGGTTTGCTTTGGAAGAACCAACATGCTCAACTCTACCCTGCACCCAGCTGCCCCATGGGGAGGGAGTCCACTGTGGACACTGCAACCTGGAGACTGCAACTCCAGCTGCAAGGGATAACAGGCAAAAGGTATTTAAATCGAAATAAAACACTAATATACCCTAACTAGCACTGGCAGTGAATATATGTGTATTTTATATTCACATATTCTATTTAAGTGTGCATGTGTGTATATGTGGCATTTAAAAAATTCAATAGTAAACCTTTCACTGGCCACAAATCTCTTTTTTTTTTCCTTCCACAAAAATGAAGCATTGCCTGGGTTAGCTGGCCACAAATCTGCAAATTTTTTTTTTTTTTTCCCCAAGAATGAAGTATGGTGCAGGTTTGGAGACGAGCATTGTGGATCCAGCACGGCTCCATCACACGTGAATCCTCCTCACGCCAGGGAACACTTTGCATCAGCCTCGTCAGGTTATATGGGAATATAATTAATAAGGTGACACATCCCACATAAATAACTTATGAGAAGCCTGTCGCTTGGAGGAGAGATGGTAGCCAAAAGGTATCTTAATTCACTCTAATAATGGATTGGGGAGAAAATACAAACACCTGGATGAAGCATCCATCTTTGCACTGTCAAATACCCTCAGCTAAGGGGAATCCGTGCATCTGCCTAGCAGACATTCTTATGTTTTCCTTTCTTCCCCCTCAGCCCTTTTTGGGGGTGGAGGGTGGCATTTGCAGCACGTTGTAGTTTTGCAGTAGTGTGAAAATGAGTGAAGGCAGAACTTCTGGGCAAGATGGGCTTTCTGTTATCAAACATCCTGCAATGAGTTGTTGGTGTCACACACCCTTGTCCACCAAGGGTGACTCTACACCACAGTGAAAATCAGGTGAGATGTCAACTACCAGCCAGGCAAAGGAGAAAAGTTTACAGGGAATTTTCAGGAGTGGCAGATCAGCTATTGAAAGGCAGAATAATCTATAAATCACTCCTCCAAATTAATGGAATTAATGGAACAGCTTTTGAGCACAGTAGTCTGACAGTCCCCTCAAAATAGCATTTTACTCTTTTAAATATTCCCAGTAGTGCATGTTAAACAAATTTGAAGTAATTTAGTTTATACCACATCTGGCATCAGGGCATTCTCTCAGAATCACAGAATTATTAAGGTTGGGAAAGACCTCTAAGATCAGTCCAGCCATGAACCCAGCACTGCCAGGTTCATCCATGAACCACATCCCCTCATCTACACCTTCCCTCTCTATGGAGCCCCTCTCCTTTCCCATCTGTGCTACAAGTGCAGAGCTTCTTCATGTGTCCTTCCTTTCGCCCTGCAAACTCCTACCTTGGAGCTGCCACCACAAAGCCACTGAAGCTTCCAACCACCTGAGGTCACCCCAACCCCTGGATTTTTGCACCCCTCTCCTGCCCTCATGATAAAGCCAACTTCTTGTGTTGTTGTTTTTCTTTGGTGGAGAGGGCAAGGAGAAACCACCTCGAGGTCCACCAGCACATCACTCCTACCACCCCTTATGAAGGAGCACAGAGCATTTCAGGAGATACATTAAATCTTCAGCTATTACATGCAACAGCTCCAGATTATTTGGTGTTTTATAGCGACGGAGCATGGGACGCCCTGGCATCGCTCCCACTCTTTGAGCGTAACTAACCTCCAAGACTGCTCAGACTGTCAGGAGGCTGATTACATGAAATAAAACACTGCATTTGACTATTAATTAATATTGACTTCACTGTTTGACCTCCGAACATGTTGAATTTATAGGATCGCTCTCCAGGTTTATTAGGGCACTATTAATAACCTGAGGAGTATTTGGAGTCGGGCACCTTAAGGAACTCAAAAGAGCTCTTAGGTATGATGCATAGACATCATCTCGGGCTACTTTTGGCTTGGAAAAAGCATTTGGCTAATT
Source organism: Monarcha castaneiventris obscurior (assembly GCA_026261815.1). Lineage (NCBI taxonomy): Eukaryota > Metazoa > Chordata > Aves > Passeriformes > Monarchidae > Monarcha > Monarcha castaneiventris. The sequence continues at coordinate 2,854,811 of JAMPIT010000230.1, forward strand.
TTCAATTTGTCAAGTGAGCCCCTGACAAGTTGGTAACGTATCACAGAGCAGACCTTTGGGAATCTCCAGCGGGCTTTTTCCCAGCCATGGCTGGCCACAACAGCATGGCACGGGGATATTACAAGCAGCAGGATAATAACCAGATGGAGCAGAGCAATCATCTAGGCTATTTTGGTAGATCCACTGCAGATGAACATGACACAAAAGCCAATTAACTCCAATATATCTGACATGTGAAATGGTTTCACACTGAAATTCTGGGTGGCTTTTTTTTTTTCCCCCTTCCACATTTTTCCTCCAATCCTGGGCTTTCTTAATATACGACAGCCTGAATGAAACACAAAACCAGACGTTTCAAAATAAAATTCAAAGGAAGCATTCAAGTATGGAACTTTTTAAAGTCCATAGAAAAGTGGAAAGAGTTAACAACTTTTCTTAAAAACTTGGGTTTCTACAAAAAAAACCAACCAAAAACAAATCAAAATCACAGCCTACCTCTCTATTTTCAAGCTTGTTACTTGAAAACTAGAAAGCATCTTAGTTTCTTACATGTGTCACATGTGAAATTGTTAAGGACTATATTTTTGGGTAGTTTATTCAGTGACAGGGAAAAGACTTAGGACAAAGTCTCCAGAAATCTTACTTCTAAGCCACCTCTTTCTTTACAAAACCCAGCATGTTTTTTAGAAAGACCAAAATCTGTGAATATGAATCTCTAAACATTACAAAGGGTAAATTTAGTCTGCATGCTTTCTCCAGAAGAATAAGTGAGCAGAGGATGTGCTGAGAGAACTAGTAGCATCCAGCATTTTATCTTCTAAATCTATTTGTGACTCACGGATGCTTAAAAGCAGTGGTCTGAGGCCTGGGAGCTCAGTGCCCGAGATGTTAAAAGCACTTTAAATCCTTTAGGCTGCTTTGAAAAATCTCCACGTCTTTGCCACATGTGGATATTTTGCACTGCGGAGCCAGGAATCAATGCAAGCATTTAAACTTCCTTTTGTCAGGAATGACTTAAAGCAGAGAGCACCGAGGCTTGTAAACAAAACTGCTGACACCTCCCGCGTTATTGAAAGAGAACCATGATGCAGCATTAATTGAACGAGCACCTTCAACCTGTCAAGTCAAACAACACCCACAGGGGCTGTTCCTGGCAGAGCTCGGGTTGATGCTGCAGCCGTCAGGGCCGTGTCATTAAATCGGGAATTTTTCATGATACCTGAGCAACTGTGACAGCACTCGGGTCATCCTGGAAGGATGAAAGGACCAGCACAGCTGCTGAGCCTGGGCTTGGTTATCAGCGACTAAGTGGCTCCTGCGAGTCTCACTCCACTTGAAGATTTCTTTCAGATTGGCTGATTGACACCTCACTAGCAGATCTGATAAGCCTGCACTGACCCTCCAGCCCATGGAAATGGGATTTCTCCCACTGACATTGGTCCTCCAGCCCATGGAAATGGGATTTCTCCCACTGACATTGGCCCCCCAGCCCATGGAAATGGATTATCTCCCACTGAAACAGGTCCTCCAACGCCAGAAAGTGGATGTTCTCCTCCATATCCCCACGCACACATTTGTGTTGTTTCCACCACGGAAAGTTGCAGTGGGACAGCTCTGTTTTCTCACCAGGCAGAGAAAGGATAAGAAACTCAACACCTCATCCCAACACCAAAACCAAACCATTTCTTTCCAGCATTGCAGAGTCACCACAGCCAAAGTGCTCAGTTTTGCAGTTTGCTGACATGACCCCAAATAGCTACAGCAGGAAGGAGCTTCCAGAAAATAAAAAATAGCACCATCACAAGGAACATAAAAACTGATGAATGTCTGAGCCACCAAACCAGCACAACTGTTTCTGCAGAGCTCATGCCTCTCCAGGTCAGGAGCCTACACTGGTCACCAGTAAACTTCATTGGTGTGAGTGAATGATGATGCCAAAGAAACAAGCCAAAAATGAAATCTAGTTTAAGTGGCTCAACTGTTTAAAATCACTTTTACCATGAGCAGTCAAGCCTTCCAGTCTTCTCCGTGTTAATACAGGAGAGAAATAGAAAAGAGTAAGAAGATGTTTGATTTTTAATCTCCTTCTTTGCTACCTCTGCTCAGAGGAGACCTGCATTACACTTCCTTTTAAAGGAAGAGTTAGAGAAGGGCATCTCCTCCTTCAGTGGAGAAAACAGAAGAAGCAACAAAATTATATAATAGCAACAAAATTATAGCAACAAAAGCAACAAAATTAAAGCAACAAAATTATATAATATTCTAAATAATTTAGAACCAAGTTTACAACCAGCAGAGCTCCAAACTGCTAGAAAGGGACAGATAGAAGAAAGGCAAGACCCAGCACAAAACCGATTATCCCAAGGATCTTCTCTGATGGGGAAAAGCAAAAACGGGTGGGGTCTGACCCTAAGCCCAGCAGATACAGCTAAAGCAGCCATCGAGCAGCCCATTATCATTAACACCTCACTAACGAAGAGTGTTTTTACCTTTCCTTTCAACCCTCCATTCTTCTCCATTTCTTTAGGCCATGGCATTTTGCAGCAGAAGCTTCTGCTTGGCACTACAATTAGTTCTCCCTGCAGGCTCATTTTTGGTAAAAACCTGTTAGCATGAACACTTGCATTTGACAGACATTTGCACTATTCACTCCTGCAACTCAAGGCACAAGACCTCTCAGAACTCTCTCTCAGAGTAAAATTACTGTTTTTTCTTAATTACACCGGTGGTTAATGCGACCTCTGACAGAGAAAAGGTTGAACATTTAATTTGGCAAGGTTTAGTGCCAATCTGCATTAGGCCACAATGATTTAACCTCTACCTCCGTGGCACTGTGCCTACATCATTCTCCTAATAGCACATATCCCTGCCCTACACATTTCACTGGGATCCCTGTGGCAGCTCTGCCAGAGTGCCCGGGACCAGCAGCTCCCAGTGAGGCACCAGGGACACTGTGCAACCCTAGCACAGCAACCTGTATTCTTCCTTACCACCAGTACACCTAATTTGGATGTCAAAATCAAGACTTTCGTTAATGAGAAGGCTAATTACTCTTCTAACTACACTGTACAGACCAATATGCTCCTTTGCACAGAGTTGTGTTTTTGAGATGTGCAATCTCATACTCCGAAGTTCAAACAGAGAAAGTATCCAGCGATGCTTTTGCTACTGAAATAACCCCACAAGCCCCTCTCCATAACTTCCATGCACATACACGTACGAAAACATAAGAAGTACAAAACAGTAGAAATAAAGAAGAGATCTTTTGGTCAGGGATGATGCATCTTTCTCTTTGCATACTGAACTCTCTTGAAGTCCTTCAAACTGACCTGAACTCATGCAATCTCATCACCTAAGACACCTTATACTCATGTAGGATTATCACAGTGGCAATCTTCACATAACCAGGAGACAATTTCATAAGGCACATGCTGGGTGAGTACATAACTGCTGCTTAAACTATTATTTGTGAATTTATTTTTCTTATAATTATTCATTCGTGTTTGTTATTTATTATTAATAAACCATTAATAATGCATTAGTTTTTAATTATTATTTCTATTATTTGAGTACCCCACAAACACTGATACATCACTTCCAGCCTCCCAGTGCAGCTGGAAAGTGTTTTCTGTGGTTACAGGCATGGGGTTGGGACACTGAAAGACAAAGTGACTTATAGAGGACCCCGGGGAAAATTTTTGAGCAAGAGAGCAGCGGATCAACCCAGGACATTCCACGTGCCCAGCATGTCTGATGACTGTTTTATCCTTCCTCTCATCAATAGGATGAAGCAAAAGTGGCTCTCAAGTATGGCTATAACATCTATAAAGCCAATATGGCCATAGGGTCTTTGAAGAGGAGCAAGTTTATCTTTTCATTCCCCTTTTTTTCTGGCTTAGCAGAGGAGTTAAAACATGAAGTCTCGTACTTTGTTTTGCCTGTCATTCAAACAAGCAGTGTGTTTTCAGTCTCTCACCACTGATGCATGACCTTCCAAGCTGCACCAGGAGATGTGAATCCCCTTCTGGAGTGGTGAAACTTGGGTGCATTGCACCATTTCAAGCAGAAGGTTTTCAGCTCCTAACTGTGAGCACTGGGTGCTCAGAGAAAAAAAAAAAAAAAACCTCTTATGATGCCAGGTTTTAACTTAAAAAACCTCAAGACAGTAAAAAAAAAAACAAAAAAAAAAAACCACAATGTAAAATGTGGAGGCATTGTGCCACAATTAGCAAAAAGAAGGGTTTGGCCCCAGAGACAACAGTAACTTCCTAACACCCTGATGTGGTCCATGAACTGTGCAACCCAGGAATGAACCAAAGTCCACACAGGAAGGCAATCACTGCCAGCAGTCCCCAAAGTGCTTTGGGTGTTTGTTTCTCATGTGGCACCTTCTGCTCTTAACATCTCCTTAGTCGCTATCTCTCGTTTATGAGAGGACACTTCCTTATCAGCTACGGTTCCACAAACAAGCCAAGGCCACCGAGGAGAGGGAGCTCCCAGGGACCAGGCAGCAAAAAGCCTCACTTGGCTCAGGTTCCTGAAAGCTGGATGATTTAACTCATCCCGAGTTGTGACTGTAAGAAGAATATTTGTCAAAACAAACAAAGCAAACAAACAAACAAAAAACCCAACAAAAAAAAACCCAAACCAAAACAAAAAAAAAAAAAACCAACAACAATAAAACCACCCACATAAATAGCGTTTTATCACAGAGATAAGAGTGTCCCTCTGGACACTGGAGTTCTCGTTGCCAGGAAAGGCGAGGAGGCATTGGTGACCTCTGGATGAGGCTCAGCATGGCAGCGATGCCGGGGAGCCCCTGGAGGGGTGGCCAGACCCTCTGCACCCCCTCAATGTTCTCACAGACCTTCACACCAGGAAAGGGGAGGAAAGGGACAGAACCACAAGCTGATGATATCTGTCTGCTTCAAATCATCTCTAAGGCAAAGGGCTGAGAAAAAGGAACTTTCAGCTTTTTAATGGATTATATCAAAGCAGAGCTGCTCACCACGGGCAAAACAAAGTGTGGGACTTCGTGCTTTACTCCTCTGCTAAGTGAGGGGGATGAGAAGATAAGCCGGGTGCAGCCAAGTAAGGGCTGGGTTTGAGGAATCACCGGCCCCTCAGCACTGCCAGGGACATCAGCCCCTGCCCCATTCCAGGGGTTGGAGCCACCCCGATGTCTTGGCACTGCGAGTCCCCCGGCACAGCACAGGCACACAGGGCCGGGCAGTCACTAATGTCCAGCTACCAGGGCACTCTCCCCACCCAAATCCTGTGTTTGCTCAAGTAAATGCAGCAGCACCTCTAAAACACCTCCCCCACCCCCAGAGCCAGCATCAGGCAGAAGACACAGCCCAGGAGAAGGATCAAACCTGGTCGGGAAGGAGGTGTCCCCATGTCCACTTCTTTACAGACTCTCCAAACAGTCCCTTGCAAACTCCCAGCTCAGCCTGACGTTTGATCTCTGACCAGCATGAGCAAACACCACCGTGCAGAACAAATTGTTCCCTTTTCCAAAGTGGAAAACCAGCCCTCCACGTCTGGGTTCCATCCAGGAGCGATCCTGGAGCCTCAAAGAGGACGGTGCCCCACCAGGACTTGGGGGTCGCAACCTTCACTTGAGTTTAAGAAAGGGCCCTGGTGACCTTCTCCACTCAAATTCGCCTAATGGCATTTCCAGCCACCAGCTCCCACCCCCTCTCATTCCCTCCCGAGGAATGATCCAGCCACCTGAGGAATTTAAAGGGAGGGAAAAGGCATCCCTGGGTCTCTCAAGCAATCCTGCACTTTGCAGCATCTTACATTTCACCGTGGGAGATCAAAGCAGCCCTGACATCACAACAGCACAAAAGAAACTTCGTGTTTCAGGTCCTCCTGCTTGGAGCTCTCTGTGTCGTGATCCAAAAGCAGAAATTACAAAATCCCAACCTAAACCTCTATAAAAGAAATATCAGCAATTCAAATGAGGCTGATTTTTTTTTGTCCTTTTACTCTAGCCACATAAATCAGATAGTGAAAAATAAGACCATGACACAAAAGACCAATCATAAAAATAGCCCTATTAATTTTCCTCTAAACAGTTCCAATAAATAGTGTCATTCCTGCATTTTGAGACTATTCAATTACAGGAGGAAAAGAAAAAATGATCCAGCAACACAATGCAGTTATAGCATTTGAACAGCTATGAAACCAGAAAGAGGGAGATTGATTTATTTTTTTTAATTAACACTGCATTACCCGCATTGCAGGATGGCCAACACAATTAGCAGGAAGCTTCAAACAAAAAAAAAAAAGAAAAAGGTAAAAAAAAAAACCAAACAAAAAAAAAAAGGGAAAGTCCCCAAAATATTTAAGAATGCAAACGCCACAGTGTATGGCTTTTCTGAAGCACATTGTGGAGGATCTGAGGTTATTCTGGTGACAATAACTGCTAAATCATATCAGGACACAGCACAGGCAACCATAAACATTTGATTCTATTGTCCTGCCACACAAGCAATCATTGCCTCATTATCATCACTATTAAAATCCAGTGCTGCCATCATCAGCTGATCAGTTGATCCCTGATGTCCTGCTCTTTTTTTTTTTGCAGCGTTGATTCATCAGTTTGAAAGTTTTAAGGAAATCTTACCCAGTTGAGTAAATCATTAACTGCCCTTCTTAGACATTGTATTCTTTTAGCATAAATGTTTCTCACTGAGTTTGCAAACAAACTATCATAAGGAGAGGGAAGAGTGAAAAATTCCCTAAATTTCTACTTTTCGCACTTGGTTTTAGTTTGTCATAACTCATTGAAATACTCAAATTTCAGACTAAAATTTAGCAAATCTCAAAAAAGGAAATTTTGTGCAGTTTTTATTGCTTTTAAACGTGAAAGCCAAAGACCCCAAACTCCCCTCATCCTCTTTTCTTCCCACAAACCTGGCAGGCTCTCCAGGCTGAGCTGTGGTTTTTCCTAGAAAGCCTTTCAGTGGAGCTGAAAGAACTGGACAGAGGGAAGTCAGGTGCTCCCCATTCCAATTCAGTCTTTATTGAAAAAGCGTCTCTAAGTGTTCTGATAAAAATTCATTTAATTCAATAGTAACTGCCATTTAATCCATGCTTCTATATGGCACTTAAAGGCACTTTTTACTTGCTTCTTTAATATATATATAAAGAGAAAAAGAGATAAACGTCTTCTTTAAAAAAAGTCTTTGATTAAAAATCAGTCATCTATGCACTGAGGGGAAAAATGTGTTTATGAAGCATTGATTTTGAATGTTTCCTTCTAGTCTATTTGCACTGCCTCAGTTGTACCAGGGCGCTACAGTAATTGAAGAAATCATCACCACCCCCTGGATAGGAAGAGCGTCAGCAGCAGGTTTGTGGTTGTGGGTGCTCTTTGGGGTGCCCAACCAGCAGCTCAGCCCCAGAGATGATGGGGGAGGAAGGGAGCAGTGCCTGACGGTCTCATCCCGTCTGCTGCAGAGGGACCATTCCCACTTCCTGAGCCGGGAAGTCCAAAACCCACCGGGATCTTGGGCTGTCCTGAGAAGCCTGGGACACCCATCCACACGTGCAACACCCCAGTTCAAACGCAGCGTTTCCACAGCAGAAAAAAAAATGGCAGAGGAAACACGAGTGACATCAGAAGCAGCTGAAAAATCACCCCCAAAACCTACCTGCTTCCCAACCCGGCACCACTTCACCAGGGATCCTCCAGAGCATCCTCACGTTCTTCCCAAGGCCCGAGGGACCACGGCCGCCCGCAGCATCACCAACAACAACCCTGCCCACAGGCAGCCATTCATAAAATCAGAGCCGGACAAAAGACACGCACACCGAGACATCCACACACACCTCTAACCGGAGAAAGACCATCTTACTCACTGCTCTCTCCTTCCCACGCTACCTCAAAACACTCATCTGCTGAAGCAATGCGCTGCTTGGCCGGCAGCCAGCTGGAAGCCAAAAGGGGCTTTTCCTTTCCTGCCGCTCAACCTCATTCAGGCACTTCTTGCTTGTACACAACAGCTATTTATAGCTGCTGGCGAGCACCCAGGCGCAACCCAACCGCAGAGCCCCAGCGGTTCCAAAAAAAAAAAAAAAAAAGAAAAAAAAAAAACAGAAAGAAAGAAGAAAAGGAAAGAAAAAAGAAGAACCCAAAATTAAATTTTAAAAAATTAAAATAATAACAGCAAGAAAATAAACTCAAGTGGACCCGGCTCGTTGTTGTGCTCCCGCGGACCCTGAAGTGTGAGAGCGCGGTGCAAGGGAGAGGGAGAAGCGGGGATGGGCTGATCCGGGTTAAAAATAACCCAGCCAAAAAAGCCACCGCAGGGAAGCGTGACCTTTACTACTACTACAGGAGGGAAGCACGCTGCACCCTGCGCCTGCCTGCGGAGGGAGAGCTGCTCCACGAGGCAGGACTCAAAAGCTGGGGGGAGAGAAAGGAAGATGGAGAGGAAAAAAAAAAATATGCGCCAAGAAAAACAGATACTGAATTAAAAAAAAAAAAAAAAAAAAAACAACCAAACAGCATTTTTCATCAGAAATGGTTTGTTTTTCTCCCCTCCAAAAAGCAAACTCTCATTCCTTTGCACACCTCTTCGGAGGGAGTGACTCTGAAATATGGTTTTGTGGGGGGAGAAAGGAAGAACCAGCTTCATTTCTTGCAGATTTTGTTGATAATGACGATTATAATATGAATAAAAATAATACTTACAAACACGGTATAAAATAGATAATATAGATGTAATATATACTCTATACATATTACAATATGTCCTTTATTATTGTTATTGTTGTGGTTGATGTTGTTGTTGTTGTTATTATTATTACTACTATTACTGTTATAACTATTATTGTTTTGGAAGGGAAAGGCAGTCGAGAGGCTGCACTTTCACTCCTAGGCAGAGCTGGCCCCCAGGAGAATCTGCAGCAGGGGCTTCACCTGCCTGCACCATCCCTCCCGTGCCAGGTGCTAGCAGTGATGCCACAATAAAATCCATCCCTCAATCCTCCTGGTTTGCACCCATTTTCCTCCCAAATCACGTTTAATCCCAGTGGAATGGCACTGCTGCCTGCAATGGAGACTTCAGCTGCTGCTCACATACACCAAAAATATCCTCTGGCCACTCAGCTTTGAAATGCCCCCAAATCAATGACCAGAGGAAAGTTTTGTGACCACCACTTTGGCCTCTCCCAGCAAAGTGACTGGAGCTGAGGTTTTCACAAAAACCAGTGGGTTTTGGTCCTTTCCTCTCTGTTATGGCATCCCTGGAGACAGAACATGGATCCTATAGAGAACACTCAAAATTTCTTCGATTGTGGGGAAGAGTGGCAGGAAATGGCAATGATGTGTCCTAAGCAGACATGCGCACATGAGAACAACTAAACACATTGTAAATTGGGCATTTAAAAAACACATCACACCTCAATAAGGGTGGAAAATGGGGGAACAACCCTGCAGGTCAGCAAACATCAGAGACCCCATCCTTCCCTCCCACTCCCCTATTTTTTTCTCCCCCAAATGAAAACACTTTGATTTTGCCAAGACAGGTGTTTCAGATACAGCTTGAAAACTAATTAAATCATATCTGCAGCTTGAAAACTAATTAATCCTTTATTCCCTATTATAATAGATAATTACAATGCATGATAGGAAACGACTTGTCAGGTTTTCTGTTCAAAATCCTGGCATTTTATGGAAAATAAAATGGGGGAAATAGATAGGGGGCCTTCCCATTCTTCTGCAGGCCACCAAGGGAGGCTGCTAAAAGGGTGGGAGTTTTTTGATATGGCGTAAACAAAAATTAGGTACTGAAATCAGCTTGGAGAATGAAAGATTTTTGGGGTGATTTGTGTTCATTTGCATGTGTGGTCAAGGGGTCACTTGTGAGAGTTGAACCCCACAACTGGTTAAAATTGTGGATGGGCCCACAAAACCACATTGGATAAAACCAAACAGGCACTAAAAAACAAAGTCATTCCAAGAGCAGAATAAAAGGTTATGATGTGATTTGCACTCAACAGAAAGCAGCTTGCAACAAAAACACCATGGATGGCCATTTTCCACCAAAAAACTAAACTAATTCCAGTCTTTTGAGTCTACTTTTGCCTTCTCTTCCATCTGGTTGCTGTTCTGCAAAACCTCATGACCTTAATGCAGCTCCATGTTGTCACATACCCCCATTTTGGGGAAACCACAAAGAACCAAGGGCAAGCAATCCTGCTTATTACTTCTTTTGATTTACATCATCGTTTTGTTAATTGATTATAGAAACAGATTTTTCTAAAGTATCCAAAGGTGAGAAGAACCTTCCAAACCCCCCAGCTCCCCACTAAGTCCACATGGGCTTCCTCTCCAAACTTCTGCCACTTCCTCCAATCCCCCCGAGCAGCACTGAAAACCAACCACTGCCACATAAAATGATCAAAAGTACAAGCAAGCTTGTTTCCTTTCCAAAGAAACTCTCTGCTGCTCAGGAAAACCTCCAGAACCTTGCGTAGCTGGCAGCAGGGAGAGGGATGACACAAGCAATTAGCATCACAGACAAAGATCTCCAGCACGTTCTGGTGCCAAATGCACTTATCAGAGAGTGCCTAAGCAAGACATCCTCGGGAGCGGTCGCCCAGAGATTGATTAAGGCCCTGTATACCCCTATTAATGAGGTTAATTAAAAACTGTGTAACCAGCAGGGGGACTAAAGGGTGTGAAAATAACTCAAAAGTGCCATCTCCCCTCTTCCCTTCCCAGGGAAGGCGTTATCCTGCCTGGTTTTCCTCTTTCCACAGGAGGATGAACAGAGGTCCTACATCCAACAGCGGTTTTAGACCACACCTTATCCCAGCAAAAAGCATCCCCCACCTCCAAGGCATCCAAACTCCTCCTAAAGCATCCTCACCCTGCAAGCCACAGCCTCCCAACTCCAAAAAAGGTCAATAGACCACCCAAATTCACAAACAGTGGTCTGTCGCCAGCAGGATGAATATGTAAAAAGATCTGGGGAGGAGGAAGCGGAAAGAAAAGAGGGGAAATAGGTTTTAAATCAACACAATTAATGGGTTTGGTATTTGTTCACATATTAAATTAGTAGACTCTTATGCAATTAAGAATCCTTGATATAAGGATGCCCCATGGCAAGCTTACCCTGCTCCTCCTGCCATTTAAGAGCTTGGGATGAAAGGGAGGGAGGAAATTCCACTATTTTTTGTTAGTTTTCTTATTATTTTGTGCTAAAAGAAGATACCTCCAAAGTTTGCACAGCTCGTTAAGATACTAATTTCAGACTAATTCTTTGCATTTATCACTTTCCTTTAGAAAATGGAATTTTAAGTAACTAAGAAGAAACTAATAGCTGTGTACGAAAGAAGAATATTAGAGAGAAATTAAACTCTCTACCTTATTTTGGCTACACTGATTTATTTTCTGTTTTTCACCCCAACCCAAACCAATACTCTTCTAACAATATTTAGTGAAACCTATAATGGAAAAAAGTATTTCTTCAAGCATTAAATCATCTGAAGATACTTAAATTGACCTTTCATATATATTAGAGCCTATTAAAAAAAAAACCTCATCCCTTCACATACTGCTGACTTTGTTTTCATTGCTATTGTCGGTATCTCATGGACCTTTCTACCCATGCTACTGAAACCCCTTCCAAAGCCACCGAAGCATAGCTTTGGGGATGGATTTGAAATACAGCCGAGGTTATCTCCTAGCTTTGATCACTCGAGCACAGCTCTCCCTCCAATTTGGTATTGCTTAATCTCCACCACCATCCTAACACTGTTTTTCACCCAAACACTCGTTTCCTACTCTTTCTGTAATTAAGGTTGTAATGGAACAGCCTGGCAGCGCTTAATGCTGTTTTTATTAATGCTGTAATGACTCGAGTTACAAGATATTGGGCCATTTTCATGTTTTTGCAAATGAGGGTAAGGGTTCCCCCCTCTGCTGCAGGGTTTCTTGCTCTCCATATTCCTATTCCATAGATCATTTCGATTCCAGGGCAACACAGGCATTCCTAAGGAAGGCACAGCCCTGCAGACTTGCCAATTGAACTATATAGTCTGGGCACAGAGAAAGAATTTCTCAAAACTAATTATATCATAGCCTTCATTTTTTCTGGTGTCCAACTGAGTCCCAATTAAAGGGTCCTGACTTTCTAAGACAGCACCAGCTCTTTATCCACTGAATATAACCCCTTTAAATAGATACCTCTATTTTTAAGCCACTGAAGGCACTGACAATATTTGTAAGACACTGACCCAACATCTTGTTGTTATGCTGAGAGCTACTCAGTGGCATCTCTTTTGGTCAGTAACAACAATATTTTCTTTAAGGAAACTTTGAAGTGGTTTCAGGCGAGTTACAAGACATATTAAAAATGACACACCATCTGCTTCCCAATGTGATGTTTTGCATTGTGTAACTAAACCAATTTAAGAACTGAAGTCTATTTGACATCTAATTAGTCTGTTTGGTAGCCTGATCACTTGTAGATGTTTTGGAGGGAAAGAAGAACTCTAACAATCTTGATCTTTTCTTTTAAAAAAGACAACAATTAAAAATAATTAGTCACAGAACTGCTTTTCCTTCCTAAATATTTTCTTTTTTCCCATTTAGGAATCAAGACATATGTTTCTGCCATGCTACCCTCTATTTCTGGTAGAATGTAAATCTAACCATGCTTTTTTGGGTACTACAATCACAGAGCTTTACCAGAGCCTTGGAAAAGGAAGAGGAACATTCCCTGGGTTGCAGAATCAAAGGATCAATCATCAGCACCCAACACCACATGGCACCGTGCCAGGTCATCCCTTTGCTTGCTCAAGTTAATGGCATTCCCCAGGAAATGCGTGGTCACCCCAGGAGTGATTTATCCTGGCAGGGGAGGACTAGGGGATAGAAGTGGTAGGCGCAATCCAAACAGAAACAAAACAGCTCATACCAGAGCCTTTAAAATTCAAAGTCTACACTCCAGCTTCCAGACTGCTGCAGCTTCCTCACAGGCTACTCCAGCACGAGGGGGAAGACTGCAGATAGTAAAATATCAAAGCAGGCCAAACTCCAAATCAGAACCTGCTGCGATCTGCCCACCACGGATGGGGATGTTCAGATTCACCTTCCCATTGGGAAGGCACAGGGCGAAATAATTAAAGAGCATTTTACTAGGGACAGCCTGTATGGTGGTCATACCAAGGAGAAATGACTGTTTTTCACGAATGAGGGGATGATGGAGAGGGAAGGGCCCACAGCATCTGCAGAAGTGTTTCAAATATGCCTTGTAGAAATCAAAGAAGACTGTTTCCAGTGCTGCAGACCCACTGCATGCTCCAAGTGTGGACACATGCCAGAAGATCAGTGAGAAAATCTGATTCCAGCATCAGCCATGAACAACAGCATTGCAGAAGCAGAATGCATTGCTCCACATACAATCCCTCCAGAAAAAGCCCAGTGGTTTTGACCCATGACATTTATGTCAGGTACATTCACACCCTGATGGATCAGGAAGTTAATGGCAACATCTCAAGCCTTTCCCAGGGCCAGCCACGTCCATCCCACCTCTCTTTGGAGACAACCCCATCTCCAGCAGGCTTTGCCCATAACCCACATCTGCTGCAAGCCCCAAACCTGCTTGGAGCTATTTTGGATGGGGGGGAAGATAAATGAGTGAAAATTACAATTAGGTAAGGGTAACAGTTGGAGGGAGGGTCAGATCAGGTCAATCCCAGAGGATGTTGTTCCTGAAACAACAGCTTTGTAACCTTCATCACCTCCTACAATGAAATATGACCACTCTTCTGGCCTGTCTTGTTTTCCAAGTTTTATTTTCTATTGTTCTCTACTAAGCAACTGCCTGCCCTTATCAGCTCTGTCCCAGAGCCACTTGTTTTCCTGTTACCTTCCCTTGTATCACTCCAGTTTTTCAGCCATTCCTGGACGGGCATTTGGAAGATGTGATGAGTTTGGTAGCCTGATCTAATTACCGCCTTGCCAAAACAAGTCAGAAAGAGAAGAAAGAAGCGGGAAAAAAAAAAAGATCATTTCAGCTAGTTAAACATGCTGCTACCCAAAAAAAGAGTTGGAAGGAGACGGGGGGAATTTGCTAACTTTCACTCAGCAGCAGAGCAGGGCTGCTTTCAATGTGCCATATTGACTTACCGCTGCTGGAGGCACAATAAAGGCAGCCCTTGGAGTCAATGCGGGCTCCCGCGGCTCTGTGTAAACTCCGCTTAAAATGTATTTCAAGGAACTTGATCTATTGACATGGCAACTGTGAAAACTTGAGGCCATTTGAAATTTAAATAGCATTTCCACCCCTCAGTAAATGCCAGCCACGGGGTGGGCCCCACGGCCCTTGTGTGGAAAATGCTTTCACTGGAAGGCATCTCCCCCAACAGAATGCCTCCAGACACAACTGCTCTCCTCAAAAGCAGCCAGCACAACTGATTGGGACCCCTTTTTGATGCAAATTCATATTATTCTGTTGGGGAACAGCAGGTGTTCAGCCATGCTTTCCTTTAGAAAAATTAGGACCTTGCTTGCTCCCCCTCCTTCTTGCACTTGGTTCCCGGTTAGCTTCGATGGCTCTCACCCTCGGCACACACTTGGGTGCCTCCTGGGCTGGGAAATACAAAACAGCACTACTGAGGTATGGGGCAGTGTGTCCTGCAAATCAGTAAACATCACCTTTATTAAACAGGACAAATGCCTGCCAAAGAGTGCTCCGAGTCTTCCCGCTGCGGTCCTCTTTCCAATGGCATGGCCATTGAGACCCAGTGCGACAAAATGTGAGGTTAAAATACAGGCGAAGCATTTCACAATCAATATTTTGTTTGACTTATGGAGCTGGGCTATCAGGGGCCTTACCAGCCAATCATGCCCCATGAGTAACTTACTCCAGCTTTAGGAAGGAAATAACTCCTTGCTGAGTATCACAATGTCACTGTGGTCCATATAAGAGACATGTGAAGTTGCCTGCCCACACAGGGAGCACAAAGTAGCCCCAGGAAGGTGCCAGGGGATGGTTAAGTTGTGGAATTCTGTGTGTCACTCAATGAAAAGGCCTGCATTAAAGTAGTATCAAAAAGGTCTGAAACACCACGAAGCTCTCACAGTGGTAGGAATCATCAAGAAATGTGTTGATGTGGAGCTTAGAGACATCTGGTGGGCCTGGCAATACTAGGTTAGTGGTTGGACTCAATGATCTTGAAGGTGTTGTCCAGCCTTAATGATTCTATGATTCCATGAAGGGTTCCTGCCCTTCCCCCTCTCTGCTCTGCCGCCTTGTCATTTGCAATTTAATTTGAGAAGAAACAATGGAAAGGGAGAGCAATAGAGATAAGAACAGAAATCCACAAGACACACAGATAATGTGATTTTATACGGGCACCACCTAAAATTCATTGGGTTTGGAAAGCTCCCTTATCATCCTGTGGAATTTTATCTCCAGGATTCTCTGAATTATCTGAGTAAATCTAAAGGGCCTTTTTCCTGGTATGTGTGAATACCAACCCTCTGTAGAATCCTTGGAGTCTTAAAGAACAATTAGAAGGAAGAAGCAGCATCTTCATGGACCCATTTAAGGAGCACTGAAGGAGCTGCTGTGGACACCCACAGCAGAGCCAGACAAATGGATGATTAAGGCCGGCATCGTCCAAGTGAGGACCAAGGCACCACATCACCTAGGTGACTGGGGATGGAACTTGAAAGATGAGGAAAAGGAGTTTAAAAACAGACTGTGTTATACTGGGGATGGAGGACACGTTGGAGGGGAAAAGGAAAGACTGGGGGATGTTCAAAGAAGTGAGGGATGGTTGGAGTGTTGGTGGGTGGAGAAGAAAGGCCAAAGGAACAGAAGCCAGGAGCCTTGTATGCCTCACATCAGAGAGTATATAACTTGTGTCCATCACTACAACTTACTTTAAAAACTAAAAATTAAGAAAAAAAACAGCGAAAAGTGTGGAAATTTATGCCTGACATCTTCTACTCAAGCTTCAACTCAAACCTGTTATTTGCAGTTGAAGGCGCCTATTAAAAAAGTTACACAACCAATATTTCATCTGACCACTTGGAAAATACCGTCACTTCTATCCTCTTCAGTAATAAAAAAGGAGAAGAGTGACAAACCAAAGTGAATTTATTTCAGCTGTTCAAAGTCAAAACAAATCACGAAACCTGTGGGAATATTAGGCTAACTTAAAATTCCTAATTTGAGACCCGTTTATTTAAGCACAATGTTAAGATAGACATCTGAAGTTATGAAATCACAAGACACCTCCAGCAAATTTGCCACTTTTTATTGCCAATAATGATCACTGTCTCTATTACAGGCTCCAGTTAGGACTCTATTATGCTGGGCTCTTTATAAAATACAATCCACACCATTAAAAAATCTACCTGGCTCTCTTACAGCAGTTGGATGATACAAAGAAGAATAGCTAATAAAGATCTGAAAGAAGGTTTGAAAGTCTTCTCTATATTTCTTTTTACAGAACATTCTAATCAAACAGACCATTACTCAGTGGTTATAGCTGCAATGCTTTTTTTATATTTTTATATATTTTATATATAGACATACACATGCACATATAGATATATATAATTTTTTCCTTCATTTGTAAAAAGCTCAGGCAGGTCCTCTTTGGAGCAGCTTGATGCAAATAGACAAGCAGAGCCCACAGAAGCAGTCCCAGCAGTTTAGCAGAGATGTAGAACACAGGCTGAGGAATTCATCCACCAAGAGCTGCTCACAGCACTAACACTGAAGTGGCAATCAAATGCTCAGTAGTGAAAGCTGAGGTCCTTTTCCTCTCTTCTCAGCCACAGAGACATAGTGCAAAAGCAGGAACATGCTGGTGCAAACTAACTAGTTTTAAACTATATCAAACTTTCAGCTCTTATTTTCCACCAAGCAATCAATGTCCACTCATCCACAGCTCCACTTGAAACTGTTCATGATGCAGCAAGACCCATCTCTGTAATGGCACAGCACTTCTCAAATGAGGAAAAAAAGGCAAAAAAACTAAGTTAAAAAAAATATTTTTGAGGATATACAAAGAGTTGTGCTGCTAATAAATACTCTTACAGATTAATGGATATACAGCACTTTCAGGAGCACCCTGGTCTGCCAGAAGCATGGCTTCTCCCATGACCAGCATGCATGGAAAGGATGCAGGAAGAAATCCAGATTGCCAGGGAGAAACCTGGGAAATAAATGCAATATTGAAAGAAGAGGTTTTACAATAAATGCAAAAAAACGTGGGAAAAATACTTGTGTTCCCATCATTTCATATGCCTGGCTAAATATCCGTTAACAAATTAAAAGAGACACGCTGAATCAAAGTCAATGTCAAAGCACAATGCCTGACATTTGTTTTTCAAAAAATTAGTTACTGGCAGCATCTAAAATACACTGTCACAGCAGAATTACAGCCATATAATTCACTTTTTAGCTGCTCAGAAAGAAGGATAACAAAAATGTATTGGCCAGTCACACCATGGTTCATATTAACAACACTTCCAACATCTGAAGTTGCTTCATTCTGCCTTTGGCAGAAGTTTAGAGTTCCATTCTTGAAGTTGTATAATAGATACTTTTGATTTGTGACTGAATGGAAGATTATAATCAACCTTGGGACATTCACTCACTCATGGAATAAAGCCACTCATTCCACTATAAATATTTATAATTTCCCCCACATTTGTTAATATAATTAAAGAGAATGAAATTCAATGCAACAGTTGGGGGAGGGAAGGAAGTAAAACCCGTTATTTACAGTGTCCTCTAAAATTAAATGTATAGACATTAATTGCTTATTACACACACTGTTACTCAACTAGCGCCACACAGAGAAAACTGAGCCAAAGAGAAGAGCCTGCTGCTTAGAAACACCCTGCAATAATTTGTCCCAACCGGTCATTCAGACAAGAACAGGCACAGGGCATCTTGTTCACTTCCATCTGCGCCAGCAGCGAACCCAAGATGCCGCGGCAGCAGCGCGGTGTCGTTTTACACCGCAGCACCCCCGTGAGTGACTGCGCAGTGCCAGGTGCCACCAGCCCGATTTAGGAGTGTTTTACACTGCTGCATCCGAGATAAATTCAACTGGCCCCGTTATCACTTTATATGAACCACCTACGAGCACCTGGCAGGAACACAAGGGCATAGAGGTAAGGAAGTGCGGATTGTTCCAGCCCCATCCTTGCTGCTGCTCCTCTTGGAGGAACAGAAAAAAAAGAAACCAAAAAATGTACCCATCACCTGGGTACTAAATTTGTGAAGGTAAACAAGCACCTCACCACAAGCTCAGAAACTCAAAGTTTACACTGCAGTCCCCAAGGAGAAACTCCGGTTTTCAAAAGGGTCAAATATTTTCACTTAGAGGTTTTTAAAGCTTCTCTTCAGCGAGAAGAAGGGAGATTTTATTCTGGTTCCATCGCCTATTCATTCCTTCTTTAATAATACATGGTTCTGTTAAAAAGGGCAGAGCACTATTTTTAGACTATCCCATAACATATAAGAAAGCATCAGCTAGGGGATTTTTTTAAAACCTGGTACTGCAAAGGTTTGGAAGTCTGGAAAAATGGGGCACAGGTAGGAGTTGGTCTCAGGTTGCAGGGAAAGATTGGCAGGTTAGGTGAGAAAACACAGAAAATGTGTCTAGCTTTCTTCAACTCTTCTCAAACCTGAGATGTGCCGATAGAAAAGGAGGGAGAGAAAGAAAGAAAACAAAACCACTGAAGTGTTATTGCTTGGAAACCACCTTAATGAAAGCCACTGCAGAGTGTAAGATACTGAACATACCCTGACAGGGAAAACAGGCAAAGAAAATCCACATAGCCACTTCTACCTGCCCTCCGCTACAGAAATAGCTGGATAATAACAATTTCACAGCTCAAGACGTTTGCAGGATCCAACACCTCTCTGAATCTAAAGACAGAAGGAAACCCTTCTGGAAGCATCAGCTTTGAGGCAGGGAGATCCTTCTTTACTGCTGCTGCAAAGGACAAAGAGCTTATTGGAATTAAGGGATGTCTTAGTCCCTTCTCAGTGAAATACTGGTTCTTCTTATTTGCCTTGTTATAAATAGGCTTAGATTCCTTTTCTTTCTCTCCTCTCTTTTCAACACAGGAACACAGTGCAGAGAGAGTCTCTAAGGGATGATGCCTATGAAGAGAAGAAAAAAAGGGAAGGAAGGGGAAAAAGAAGAGATGGGGGAAAAAAGGGGGGAAAAGGAAACAAAAATTAAAAGGGAAAAAGAGAAAAAGCATTTTTGGCAGTGAAACTGAACTCCTGCCTCAGGATTTGATAAGCAATGCTGACTTTAAAGCGCTGACTCCAGGCACAAATGCAGGGCATTCAGACACTGGGCTCTACAGCAGGATCACATCCAAAACAATACACGTGGAAAAGGTCACTGATCCAACCTTTACTCATTAAATACTTCCCAGAGCCCAGCCTAGTTTGCTTACTGGATATAATGGCATCCCGCAAAAATGTGTGACACCTGAGCCTTAAAGCAGATCTCTGAACCCAAAAAATAAATGCCGAGCCAGAGGCAGCTACACGTGCCAAGGGACATTTTGCTCATATAAACCCAAATGCATTTTAAACCTGCTCTGTTGGATAACTGTGCCCATCTAGCACTCCAGGCCTACCTGGATGTATTCTTGTACCATCACTTGCTTCTCAGCCACAAAAACAGTGAGAAGCTAATAAACAGTCAGAGAATGGTTTGGGCTGGACATGATCTCATCTTTAGGAAGCCCAATGGCAAATGGGTAAATCAAACAAGGAAAGAAAAACCAAAACCAACTCAAGCCTAAAACTTGAATTACTGTCCTCTAGCCCCAATATCTAAAAAAACCACCAACCTATTCTGCACTGTTCACACAGCCAAGCTGTCATGAGATTTGTATCCTAATCCCACCTTTATTCTTTTCAGGCCGTTCATTATTTTTTAAAGACATCTGAGTTCAATTGGCCCAGGCTTTATAAAGCATGAGGAGAAGGTTATCACTCTCTTCCAG
This sequence comes from Monarcha castaneiventris obscurior, assembly GCA_026261815.1. Classification (NCBI taxonomy): domain Eukaryota; kingdom Metazoa; phylum Chordata; class Aves; order Passeriformes; family Monarchidae; genus Monarcha; species Monarcha castaneiventris. The sequence goes on from JAMPIT010000230.1 coordinate 2,874,837, forward strand.
CAAAACCAGGAAGTGACCCAGCCATGTGCTACCTCTTTGGACCAGCAAAGCTTTATGACTGAGCATCCTGCCCTGTCAGCTGAAGCATTTGGAGGAGTCAGTGCAGTGCAGTGGCTCTTCCAAGAGCTCACACATGTATTTTCTGAGCGTCCAGTCCAGAAAAGCACTTCTTTATGTTGCAACACCAGTATGTATCCCTGCTGCAGTCAGCCTAAACTGGAGTCCAGCTAACTACCCAAACCCCACCACATTCATCCATGAGTGACAGTCAGGGACAGGGGCTCAGCTTTCCAAATTTTTCTGTATCCTCTGATCCCTCCTCCAATGCCAGCTGTTGCAGCACGGGGGCGGGAATAGCCCCCTGTTAATCACTCCTCGTTTCAGAGAGAACAGATTCTTCTGCCATGAGAAGCTACTCTGGGATGAAGAAAACACTGCTGTGACAGTCTTCACCTGCTAAAGAGCAGAAAGAGCTCTGTCCTCTCCCCCTTCTCCCAGAGCAGCAAGATTTCCGTACCGTAGATCCGCTTAAGAGCCACCACTGCTCCTCACCCCTGGGGAGACTTAGAGAGCCTCAGCAGGAATACGTGCAAAATCCTCATCAGCTGATCAAAAGCTTTGCTTACTACCACCCCTTACATAACCAGCAGCATCCTAATTATCCAGCTAAACCTAATGAATTCAACTCGCCGTGGCTTCACACACTTTCACTAGATACAAATTAGGGCACCAGGCAACTCACCCCATCGCACTTTAGTGAAAATTAAGAGAGTTTGGGGAGGTGGAAATGCTGGGTGAAACCATCCAAGTCTGCAACCGAAACGTTAACCTAGATCAGGACCAGCAAAACCTGAGTGTTCCCAGAGGAAAGTCCCATTTACTGCTCGGGGTGGGGTTTTCCAGAGCTTTTTGCTCAGCCAGAGATGGAGAAGAAAGAGAACAGCTGCAGCAGAGGAGTAGATGGATTTTTTTTTTTTATTGGTCCAGTTCCCTATCACGCTGTAAGTAATCTCTGCTTTCATCAGCAAGAATGCTTGCAATGACTGCAGAATGTAACCCAAATTTTCCCTGTTGGGTCCCTCTACCCTGACTTAACATCTATATTAAGCCTATTTTCTACCCTCGGTTTTCAGCTTTGGTTGCTGTGTTGGGTTTTTTTTTTTTTTTTTTAACTGAAGCTCACTGTAGTCCATCTGAGCCTTGCACATAATGAAGTAAACAGCACCACAATGCATTCCTCAGCACAAGCTGAAGCACTAAATAGCTGCCTGGAGTCTGAGGCCGAAGCAGCTGGGTGTTGGATTACAAACGCAAAACAAATGCCAAGGCATGGCCGTAATATGTGCAATACATTGATGACCTACTGTGCTTAAATAACTCCTTGGAAAGCAGACCGGCCACTCATAATGGGTTTTTACACCTGAGAGAGAGAAGAGAAAGCAATTTGTGCTGATAATGCAGATTTGAAAAATAAGAGGGAAAATTTTAGCAGGTATAAAAATCACCCCGGCGAGAGGGGGCAGGGGGAAAATTCAGCCCGGTGCAGTCGGCACGCTGGGAGGGACAGCATTTCATGCTTCTGAAACATTTCCAAAGGGTGAAATCCCTCCCTACCAGCGCCAAGAGCAAGGCTCTCACTCAACACAGCCAGGCAGAGGATTTCCGAGGTCGATCACAGCAATTTGAGCCCCCTCAGATCCTTGTTTTCCTGCCTAGAGCACAGCAGTGCTTTCCAAACCACGTGGAGTCCCCAGCAAAAATCCCCAGCCACAGTGCACATGGCGTTTGGAAGCAGTGTATCAGCACGCCACAGTCCCAAGTACACCCCAGTAAAGCTCTGCTGGGAGTTTGCTCAGTGCCTTTGGGTTCCAGACAAGGCATGCAGGGTCTCTGCACAGCAGGATGAAATGGGGCATTCTCATTCAAACCACAAAATAAATTAAGATAGAGAAGCTAAAGAGTAAAATTTCCCTAAATTTGTATTTTCACCACAAGGTAACAATTGCACCATAGCTCTACCACTCTGAAATCATCAGAGAGTCAAAGCAGGGGGGTTCTCACCCACAGTTAAGCGAGGTTCTGGGAGGTCACCTAACCATGTCACCAGGAACACTATGTGTGTCTCATCTCCAGCAAACTTCACAGCACAGGGAGAAGGACACAGTTTCTTGCCTTCCCACCACAACACTCCTACTTGGGTGCTGTCACAGCTCCCCATCACCTGGTCTTCCCCAAAATCAGAGCATGGCCTAGTTTAAAGCTGTAGTTTAAAGCCACGTGTTGTCAGACCACAAGCAACACTTCAAAACCTTAGTTTGATGCTGCAGAGTCAGCTGTGGGAGTCTGCACCGTACAGCTGCCACTCTGCAACAAGAAATGAGCTGCCAACACTCCCAGTAGCCTGCTTTTGCTAAAGTGCATCAAAATGGAAGCAAGTCTTTGGCCAAGACTGCAAGGAGCTGTAGCACTTCCAAGGTTTTCTGTGGAGTGACAGAGGGGCTAGCATCCACCTCCTCTTTTGCTTTTAAATGCTATGCTCAGTGCAGACAGGAACATCTCAATCTGCAAAGACTCTTTCAAAGTGGTTCTAAGGAGTCAAAACTTCTTTAGTAACTCAGCAGCAGATGGGATGTAACCAGCAGCATTTCCCCAGTTCTGTCTCCTTGGTCAACTGGTTGGAGCAAGTCACAGACTCTTGAATGCAACACTTGAAAGCATTTGGAGATTTTTCCTTTAGGAGATTGTGGAAAAGGTCCCCCTTATGTTCAAATACCATAGAAATCCTAGAATGCTTTGGGTTGGAAGGGACCATAAAGATCACCTGTTTCCAAACCCCCTGCTATGGGCAGGGACACCTTCCACTAGACCAGGGTGCTCAAAGCCCCATCCAACTTGGCCTTCTCTGGGCAACGTGTTCCAGTGCCTCATCACCCTCACAGTGAAGAATTTCTTCCCAATATCCAATCTAAATCTACTTCCTTTCATTTTGAAACCATTCCCCCTTCTCCTATCATTACATGTCCTTGTAAAAAGACTGTCTCCAGATTTCTTGTAGGCCACCTTTGGATACTGAAGGTCATGCTGGAGCCTTCTCCAGGCTGTACAATCCCAACTCTCTCAGAAGTTCCTCAAAGGAGATGTGCCCCATCCCTTTAATCGTCTCTGTGGGCCTATCTAAACTGCTAAATATCCCTGAGAGCATGGCATTAATTCATTCAGTACATCACCCCAGCCAGTGGTGGCAAGGCTGTGTCTGGACTTTGCTGCTCCTGGACAGAGTAGCTGTCTCCAGCTGACCTGAGTGGGTACCTGACAGCAGACAACAAGCAAGTGCAGCAAGAAAACAAGAATAGAATTCCTATCTGTGTGTGCCTGATTGAAAACCTGATGGATTAGGAGGTGACTCAAACTGGGAGGGAGAAATATTTAAGGAGTCAGAAAGGACACACGCTTCACAAACAAGAACTTGGCTCTCTCCATTTTGCTCAATGATAATATTTCTTCCTGGTGAAAGATGGGAGATGCTGCTGGGAGCATTTTTGATAGTGCATCCAAGAGATGTCAGAAACCTCTGTGGCTGCCCTGTGCTCAGTCCCCATCCAGCCCACCACCTCTGCCCCAGATGCTCGGGCAGGGAGGGAGAGTGGCAAACCCTTAATGCACAACCACTGCCCTCAATTAAAGGGTTCAGATAGACTCTTGGGAAGGCAGAAAAGCTCTGAGAAACTGGATTGGGCCTGAGAGCATTAGACTGAGGCAGATGTGGAGAGACCACTAGGGAAAACAGAGACGTTCACAAGTGCCAAACTGGATTAGGATCAGGGCGAGTGTACCTGTCCCCAGTGGACCCCTCCTGCTCCCTGCTGGATGTTCTGCTGAGTTATCTCAATTACTGCCAACTTTTCCTCTACTCCCTCTGCTGCTGGGCCACCAGTTGAGTGCAGCAGAGGAAGAGTCACCTCATCAGGGGGGTGGAAAAACAAGGAAAACTATGCTATCAGAGGAAAAGCAGCCCTCTTCACTGTGTCCCCTCAAACATGCCATTGTCTCAGGTCACCAACTGCCCGATGAAGGCACAGGAACCAGCCGCCATGAAGGAAACCACTGCCCTTTCATGCTGCAGACTTACAGCCCTCTCCGGGTGCTGACACAGCTCAAATTTTAATTAAAAAGTGCAGGATTGTGCTTGTAGCAGAATAAATGGGGGTGGGGGGGCAGTAAATCACTATGGCAAAATACTATTTCTTTTTTTGGGAACCGCTGTGTATGAAACCCTGGCTGGTTTTGCCAACAGCTGGTCCACAACCTGCACAGTATTTCCAGAAGTGTTTCCAGTCCAATCTACTCAATTTAGCTAGAATAACTCACTCATTTCATAACGGCAGCTGGAGACGTTTGAGCACTGCTGCTTTTAAAGAGGAGAAAATGTCTGGATGATTTTTAGGAATGCAAACAAAACCAAAAAAAAAAAAGATGCAAATCTTGATTCAGCTGTGATTTCACATTAGATGGCACTCTCAAACGTGATTCTACCAGGACAGCAGCAGCTTTTCCACACAGGGATTTTTACTCAAAGCAGTTCCTTCTTAGATGGAAAATCCTGACTGCCACTCCAAAATACACACTAGTGCCTGGGAACAAGGGCTACGGGAGAGCCACTGTGGGCACCCTCCAAATGCATGCAAGCCCCCTTGCTCCCCTGGGGTGACTCCCCTGAGGATCCCCAGATCTCCTTCACCTTCCTGCTGCTCTCCACGTCCCAGCAACCGCACGTCCCCCACCCCTTTTGCCCATCCTGGTGTCCATCTGGGGTGGGATGGCCGTGTCCCTCAGGCCACAGTGGTGCCTTGGAGAGCAGCTCCCGTCCCACAGCCTGGCTGGTGGCCCGTAGACAGCACGGAGCCAATGTCTGGATTACAGTGTGGTTTAAAGGGCACCCAGCAGGGTATCAGGGAGATGAGTGCTGGGACAAGGAGAATCAGGAATGTTGGACGAGATGCAACTGTAGAAGGGGGTGTGGGCAGAAAGTGTAACAGCAGAGCACCCGGCTGGCTGCAGAGCTCCCCTCCCTGCCTCCTCGTGGGACAGGGACCACCACATCTTTCCTCTGGCTCTTCCAGTTCTTTGGCTGCACCCAGCAGAGAGCACAACGAGAAATGCAGCCCCAGCCCAGCACACCGCTGCACCAAGTGGGATATAGATGGGACAGAGGAGCAGGCAGCTGCTGGGTTTTGGGAAATGGGATGAACTGAGAAGTTGCTGCCTTTCCTCCTGGAGACACCACACGTGCCAACGAAAACTGAGAAAAACACGATCTTTCAGCAACTCCTGCTCCCAACAACAGGCATTTCATTGCCTCAAACATCCCTGCAGCAGCTGCACCTGTTCTGCCAGTCCAAGCACCAGGAGCTGGAAGAAGGGCAGGGCACGCAGTGGCTCCCAAGCCAAGGCAGGACTGCCCAGATCTGTTGCCTGCTGATGGCACGCTCCAAACTGTACAGTCGTGGAGAGCTGGATGGCAGGCTCAAGAAACCCTCACCCTGGCACAAAGTCAACAGAAAGTATCACAATGCCTCAAAGCCAACGCTGTTACACAAAGACCAAAAAAAAGCAAGCAGAGCAGCAGTTAGAAAGTCCTACCCAGGCTTATAAATACTAGACCCCATTGAAAAGAAAAATATTATGGTTTGGAGAGGTGCTTTATTTTCTGTAACCTCTGGCTGAATGCTTCCTAGGGGAGGGACTGCACCTGCTGGAGCACAGGCAGGATGCACTGGTAACTCCTTCCTCTCAAAAGCACACTGCAAACTTGCAGCTCCTCCATGATGGAGCACTAAAAAGGGAGTAAGAATCTACTGCCTCCACTTACAAGCAGGGAACATGCACTACATCAGCCATAAAAGCAGAGGGATTCTTAAGGAGGTTTCTGTTTGACAGGATGGATGCACAAGTTTCGGTACACAACTGCATCCCAACATGCACCAAGTGAGGCACCAAACATGTCAAGGACCCAATCAAGTTTAGGAGACCCATGGAAAAATAATAAGTCTTCACCACAGAGTGAAAAACCCCTCATTTTATACGGTTGTAATTCAACCTGAAGATTAATACACTGCAAGGGTCTAAAGCAACTCCAAACCAGCCCCGCCACTTCCATTACGAACCTCCCCTTTTCAAATAAGCAAAATGTCAGATGGCATCAGGTCAGCCTCAAATGGGATTTCTCTTCCCCTGCTCTGACTGCGAGCCACTTACCCAGCTTACCTTGAAGGACATGTGGTGCAGATCAGCGGAGGTGAAGCCTGGAAGGACACAGGTTACATTATTCCCTCCGCAGATGGAAGGTTTGCACACACACACACAGCGACCTCCGCGCTTTGCAGAAAAGATGATTCTTTACTTGAAAAACATTTATTTCAGCCACCGCAACCACTTGAGGAGGAGAGGTTGCAATGTGCTCTGGCAGGCAAGAAACGAGAAATTGCTGCTGGGTTTTGGAGCAATATCCCTGTTACAGAAACTCTGCACGGCTGGGTTTTGTCTTTTCTTGGCCGACACAGGGGCAAGATTTCCAAAGTTTGTACTTTTACTGACAAATGAGGGGAATTAGTTCATCAGTAACTTCCAGAAAGTCTATCTCTTGCACCAAAATCTGATCTGCGTCAGCCCCAGCATCCAGGCCTGTCTAAATGCCACCACAGCTCACAGGAGGGTTGAGCCTCATGCCTTTACAGAGAAGGAAATAGTAAGAAAAATTTAGGTAGCTACATCTCATAAAAAGATATCAGCCTGAGACGCTTACATAAACTTCAAGCCGTTTTTTCTCCCTGTATTTCCTGAACACCAGGGATTTCCAAATATGCTCTGGTACCCACAAATGCCCCACTGCCCACACATGTTCTCAGCTACACATCTGAGAAGAAACATCAACGTCTCCATGAGAAATTCAAAGGGGCACCAGTGCTGAGAATGCTCAGAAACACCTCCCTGTTACTTCATAATCACTAATTCACATCCCAGGGAACCTGAAATAACACCCTGTGTGTGCCACCACCTTCTTGCACCCCCATGTGCCCCAGTGTCCCTTGTAAAGCCCCAGGAGAGGAAAGCCAGCATTTCAACAGGAAGGGTTTAGCAGAGGGATAATCAGACTTGTAGGAGATGCAGACACCATAAAATAACAGAATCATAGACTAGTTTGGGTTGGAAGGGACCTTAAAAATCATGTAGTTCCAGCTTCCCTGCCTTCCACTAAACCAGGTTGCTCCAAACCACCTCCAGCCTGGCCTTGAACACTTCCAGGGATGGAGCATTCACAGCTGCTCTGGGCTGCTGTGCCAGTGTCTTACCACTCTCGGAGTAAAGAATTTGTTCCTAACATCTAGTCTAAATCTCCACTCTTTCAGTTTAAAGCCATTATTCCTTGTCCTATCACTCCATGCCCTCCCCAAAAATCCCTCTCCAGCTCTCTTGCAGCCCCTAAGGTACCATAGGGTCACACAGGGTCCTTCTCTTTTCCAGGCTGAACAATCCCAATTCTCTCAGCCTTTCCTCACAGGAGAAGTGCTCCATCCCTCAACATTAAGTGCTCCATCCATCAACGTTAAGTCACGTGATATCAAGATCCGGAGGCAGAAGAGGACAAACAAAAAATAATGGGAGCACTGACAGGCCGCCTTGTCTCTCTTCCTGCAAATCTTCCCGTTACTCCACTCCTTCCTCTCTAAATCGTGTCAATGCTCCATGTTCCCCTTCCTTCTCTTCCCTGGGAACTGGACCCTCTAAAGCTCCAAAACTGTGATAATTAAACCAAACAAAACCAGCCAAACAGAAACACAAACAAAAACCAACACTTCCTCCCCCTCTGCAAAAAACCCCAACGAACAACAAAACAAACATCCTCCACAAAACTATTCCTTTTATACCTTATCTCTTTAAACAAACTTTGTATGCCACTAAACTGCAGTATTATTTTAAACACTTATTTTCTGGCTCTAGATCAGCTTTGAAAACAGAATGGAACTGCTGCTTTTCTTTTTCAGGTTCATCTATGGTAAATAAATACCAGAAAGCCAGAGAAACAAGTAATTCCAAGCTATTAGGGTTTTCTTGTTTTGTTTTGATTTTGGGGCTTTTTTTAAAGTGCCATTGAAGAAGAAACATCTAAACAAAACCATTACATTCATGATGCTGACCGGGACACTTTAAGGCAGTGAAACCTCAATAAATATTTTTACAATGAAGCCTGCAAGAAGAGATAATACTTCAGACATTTATTGGACTTTTATTTCTCTATAAATGTATCATGAAAGTTGAAAACACAGAATTATTATTTCCATTCTAACTTTGAAAAAATTAGGGAAGAAATGAAAAAAAGATGCCAGAACATTTTACTGAGGGGAGGCTTTTGTGGAAGACCTCTCTCAGGAGCTCCCATCAACTCATTCTTGCTGCTTCTTTGAAGCCATATCAACAACGATAATTTAATTTAAGATAAATGTCAGATAAAAAGACATTTATGAAGATGTTAGGGGAGGGAGAAGGGGTTTAGTAGGGCATTCCCAGTTTAATTCAGTCCAGCTACCTGCTGCCTGTTTGGGATCTAACTCCTGACAGCTCATCCTCCACCAAACAGAGCTGCAGCAGATAACCGTGTCCCAGATACCCAGGGGATGGAGGAGGGATGAGTGTCACACAAGAGAACCCTGCAATGTCTTAAAATTGCAGCCAAAATGGATCGAATCACAGCAGGCACTGCAAAAAAATGTGGCAAGCGTGGTCCTGCTGGGAACAGGAGATGAGCCCGGGACAGGGGATGCTCCAGCCAGAGGGTTTGATTCCCCTCCAGGGCTCTTGGAAGACAAGGAACAGGGAAAGAAATAAAAAAAAGCATTGCAAGCATCCACCCCCAAACATCTTCTTAGGAGATAGAGAAATAAAAAGCTTTTGTCAGGCATGGTTTTAAGGAGAACAGACTAATGGCAAATTGTCACTAGAACTGCAGCAAGCGAGCCAGAGGATCCTCAAATGGTTTGGGTTGGAAGAAACCTTACAGGTCATCTCATTCCAATCCCCTGCCATGGGCAGGGACACCTTCCACTAGACCAGGGTGCTCCAAGCCCTGTCCAACCTGGCCCTGAACACTTGCAGGGATGGGGCATCCTCAATTTCCCTGGACAAGGGAGGGGATCACACTCTCAGTGGGGAAAGAGCAGGGACAGGTTTCTCCAGTTCCACGGAGGCTCCTCCAGCTGTGAGGAGCAATGAGCACTTGGGGAGGGGAAGAGCTCACTGCAAACACAGAAGGTTCAACAGGACCATCACAGCAGGATGATCCCTCTAGTGATGGAAATGCTGCAAGAGGGTCCCTGCCCACAGCCCCCATCACTCCTCTCCTCTACTGAACTGAGAGATTGACTTCAGGCCACCCTTCCCTGCAAACTGGAGATAAAAATCTGTAAAGACATCTAATCTATACCAGAGTCTGGCTTTCCTGCCCAGCACTGCTGATGAGCTCAGCAGCAGTGTCCATAAAAATACCCTGGCAAAATCCCTGCACACACACAAACAAAAAATCCACTGGTCTCAGCTGCTTTTGTTCTGGTAAGTGAGGAAACAATTACTGAAGCTGGAAGAGGCAACTTCTTGTAAAGAGAAAGAAAGGTGGAGAGGACACAAACAAAAAGCAAAACAATCCAAATAATGAGAGAAGTAGGCAAGTTGCACGAGAAGTGATAAAAGAAAAAGGTTAATAAAAACCCACAAGCCAAACTCATGTATCACTTGCTACTGGCCATGTTTGCCATTAGGAGAAACCTCCTGAAAACACCACACCTGAGCACTGAGCAAACCAGGATGGACACGGGTATGAAAAGGAGGTGACCATCATGAGGTAGGGACAAGGCCAACACCTTACAGGAGGTGCCTGATCCTGCAGCTTTCAGTGAACCCAGCAGGCAAATGAAGTGAACAAAGCTGCCTTAATCACTGGTGGTGCTCTGGCACAGAGTAGGGGTGACATTTTAGAGCTGCAGTAGGAATGGTTTGCCTTTCCCAGGAAAATTTCCTCCATGACAAATTGCTCAGGGACATCAACCCCCACAAGGTCCAGAACTCTCACACAACCCATCCTTCGAGTGGTACCTTAACCTGCAGCACCAAGAGAGCTGCTGGCAACAGGGTGGTACCGTAAAACAACAAAACCGTTCTTTGTTTGAAGAAAGCAAGCAAGCAATGACAAACACTGCCTCTGTCCAGCTGACAAGAGCCAACCTGTCCCTGCAGACATAGTGGCATCAGTTCCTGCCCTGTTCTTCCTTCCCAGGATTTCTCACTACCCCATGAGGAGTTGGATTTTTGCTGCTACATCCCTCAGGGACATTTAGAAGATGTAAAACATTGCTTTTCATTTAAAGAAAAATATTTTCCAGCCCTCAAAGAATGGGAAAAGAAATACAGAAAAGCACAAAGACATGACCAACATTCATTCTTGCACCTGAAACCCCAGAAAACAAAACCAACCTCATTATGCTGTCTGCTTTCAACTCCCAATATCTAAAGCCAAGTCTGCAGATTTTACTGGGAGGGAGGGGACAGAACAATGAACTCATCACTTCTACCACACTGAAAACAATCTGCTCCTCGGACCTGTCTGTCCAGCATGGTGATGGAAGGGGACGAGCAGCAGTATTTCACACTCCCAGATCCATGGTCTACATCCATAATCAGCTCTCCAGTACCTCCACACGCTTCAGGAGAAGATCTAAGAAGATTTATAGGAGGCTGATTCTGGATTACTAGTCCCCAAGGAAATTTTCCTCCCAACACCCACAAGTCAGAGGTTGATTTATACCCAACCTATAATAGACTGTATTCCTTAGAGACAACTCCTTGTCTTCAGCCCTGCTGCCATTGCTGAAACTGGAGGTTTGGCTTGGTTTAACAGTTGCAGAGTTTATAAATAGCGAAAGCAGCACTCAATTTAGGCTGAAGACAGTTAAACTACCTTAGACCAACAGGATGCCACACAGAAAGGAACAGTAATGAGATGACGACACATTCATAACCTAAAGTTTTCATTAAAAACTCGCAGCCCGAGGAAGCTCATCTCGCCAGAGCAGAAACATTCAGTTCTCCTAATTACTCAAAGAGCAAATTTTTGCACAAACCAGGGAATCCAGGGGAGAGTTCCTGAAGAGCACAAGTATCCATTAGGCAGGAACTGGGGAAGTGCCAACCAGGGGGCTGTAAATGAGGTGGTGCACAACCCATTTCTGATGCCACTCAGCACCTCAGCAGGCATCACACAGCGAGGAGCTGCTGGTGGTGGTGAGGTTGGGAGCCCCTGTAAGCAGATCCAGGGAAAAGCAGGACTCCTAAAAAGAAGCTGCTAGATTCCAAAGTCCCTGGATAGAGCTTTCTCCATCTGCAGGCACAACAGAGTCTCTTTTCCAGTTTTTACTTGTTTTTAAAGGCATAATGTGTTGTCTGAGCAGAGCCACAGCACACACACCGGCTGACTGCAAAACTAGGCAGTGTTTGTCACATCATCCATCCAAACAGAGGTGATGGAAGCCACCAAATTTTTGAATCTCCAAAGCCTTGAGAAGGAAGCTCTGCTAAAGCACAGATTTAACTTTTATAGCTGTGCAAAGTCAGATCTAACTGCCAGTAACTGGGAAAGATCCATTTATCTATCCAACTAGAAAAATATCTGCTGGTTAAAAAAACAGCAATCAAACAAAGAAATGGCAAGTGTTGGCTATGTTTTACAATGCACAAGTCAGAGCCACAAAAATAGGTTCCTGGGAGTGCCAACATCCCGATGAAAACAAATTCCAGAACACAAAAAAAGGGATAAAAGCACAATACAAACCTCTTTCTTTCCCCCACAATTCTGCCCCGTGACCGTGTGCCACAGAAACAGAAATCTGGCTTGGGTAGAAGGCTTTTTTCCCCACCAAAAAAACAAATTAAACCCCTTTTGTTTGGGTTTAAAGAAAAAGTAATGCCAACCACTAATAAATTTTGGGTTTTTGAAGTTTTATGGTGGGGTTTTTTTTATTGTTTAAGAGCACAAACCAGTGGTTGCTCTTTCCAGAATTCTCCTCCTACTTCTCAACACAAGATGAGGAGGTTGAACATCCCAGCTCTCATAACCCTTGTCACAAACAGAAGCCTTCTGGGAAAGAAACAACCCAAAAAGAGGAAACCAGCAATTTTTCATCCCAGGTCATCTTTCAGACCCTTCTCCTTCATGGGTTTCACAGAGCAGGAAAAGAAAGGAAAGCCATAACGTGAATTTGGGTACAGAAGTACATTTAAGAAAGCAAAGCACCAAGATTGATTAGAGTGTTCCTCTGCTTTAATAAGGAGCCTAATGATGTCCAAATTATAGCAAAGCTCAATTGTGTAACCAAGGAGCCAAGATTTCATCCTTGATAAGGACATGGATTTCTGTCTTGCAGGAGAAGCCTGCAGTTCACTAACAAAGATGACCTTTTATATTATACCCTTCAAGGCCACAATTAGCTGGAGAAATACTGGACTAACTTGGCAACATGAGTTTTTATACACTGTGCTCATTTTGAGCAGAACCTTGCCAAGACCATTACCATCATATAACAAGACAAAAAAAAAAAATACAAATACAAAACCCACTGCTCTCCAGACCCAAATTACTTTCCACAATTCAATGCAGTTTTAATTAAGATGATTAAATTACAGCAAAAATGAATAAGATGATATCCCACAGCAAACCACTAAAGGTATAACACCTTAATCCAGAAGAACCAGGCATGCACGTATTCATGATAAAGTATTCATGAAAAGCTAGAATTTTACACATGAACCAATTTTACATCACTCAAACAATACCTTGGGAGATATTTGTCACAAGTAAAAAAACAGTGACATCCATCAACAGAGCACAGATTTTCTGAGACTACACAGAAAGAAATCTACACAGAAAAAAATTGAAAAGGCTACAATTACTTTGACAATGTTTCTACAGCTCAGAGGAATTTGGGGGTTGAAATAAGTGGTTTCCTTCTCCTTCACAGGGCTCCCAAAATCAATTTTATATATAATTCTTTCTTTTTTTTCCTTTTTCTTCTTTTTCTCTTTTTTTTTTTCTACCAGAAGTCAGATCAGAAGTGCATGTGAAATCAGGTCACTGCAATAATCATGTACATGGTACATTTCCACTATTGCCTATTAACTATGAGGTTTAAATGAACGAGCAAAATCTCAGATCCATATTTCACCAGTGGAAATTATTAATATAAACATAGCACAGCTCAGGTTTTAGCCTTACCATCCAACTGGGCCCACTCTCCTTTGGAGAAGGGTAAATGGTATTAAATTAACAGACAGGGTTCAAAAGGCAGCTACATGGAGCCATGGAGTCCATTAAGACCTGGGAAATGATCCTGTGATAGGAGCTCTGGACTTCAGGTAGCTGCTTGTGGTGCTCCAGCACTAGATAAATTCTAGCCTGTGATCTTCAAGGAATGGTAGCTTCAGCGTGTTTTTTAAAAAAGCTGTGCCACTGTGATGAAAAGAAGTGACAAACCAGCTAATCCCAGGTGCAATCTTCTGGAAACCCTCCACAGGAGCAGAGAGGGGTGACAAAAACTGGGGGAAGAGTTTTGCAAGGAGGAAGATGCAACCCCAAATTGTCTTAAAAGTTGTGGCTGAAAACATGAGAAGATACCAAGTAAGGAAGCTCTGCCCCACTCCAGACCTCTCTGCCCCCAAGACTGACCCACACCAAGGGGTTTTGCAGAGTTAACTGCATCAGAATAAAGTCCCACAAAGCAGATCCTTTCCCAAAATGCAGATCCATTCCCAAAATGCAGATCCATTCCCAAAATGCTGCTGTGCTTTGCATCTGAGACTCCTTCAGGGCTGTTTCCTTGTTCACACAAGAGACCTGCGAGCTCTCAAAATGGGGAGGGGGGTGGAAATCACTAAAAGGTAAAAGGAAAGAAGAAATCTGCATGTTGCACTGCATGGCCATACTAGGGAGCTACTAACACCTGAGTCACCCATTCAGGACACAAAACCCCTGGAAAGCCCACAAAGAACAAGTGCATTAAAGAAACTCAATGATTTTTTTTTTGTTTGCTTGTTTAATTAATACAGCTCTGAATGGCCCAGTCACCAGACAGCTTCCCCCCAGTTGTAATGGATCTGATGAGAGGCGAGCCTCAGTCCAGGTGAGAGGTTAACTTTATATTTTTCTCAATTAGACGAAGAAAAGTCTAAATCGAAAAAGATAAAATTCCAACATAAATCCCCCACGAAGGCTGCTATGAAATAACTCTTTTGTTTAATTATTATGAGTTGGATCGGCAAACACTGGATCCCGATGGACAGAGAGCAGCTGTTACTATAACAGAAAGACATTCATCTTCCCTTCTCGGGACCCTGAAACCCTATCAACAATGCCTGTAAAACGACTCTCAGCTCCCCCCTCTCCCAGTTTTTGCCTGTCTTTCATATTCAGACCTATTTTTAGCCAACTTTATTTCGTTGTACCACACTTCAAAGTTGTGCATGTTAGCTCGTTCGAAATCGTTTCCAAGTACAAAAAGCGTCGGGGACGTCAGCGGGGTGCCTCTGGGGTGCAGGAGGAGGGCACGTCCCTCGCTCAGGGTTTCTTCTTTCACCAGGGATTCATTGAGAAGGAGCCTACAGACACAGTTACCCAGCCAGATACACTCGCATCTCATTTACCTCTGAGGCTCACGGTTACATTGGAGGGCTTCTTTTAGCTGCTGCCTAATAAATAGTCAATCTGTACACGATTGCATGCAAAACAAAATTCTGTTATCAATTAAGAAAAAAAAAAGTTCCTCATGTTTGCTTTTAGCAGCACTAACTCTGTCCCATTAGATGACAACAGAAGCGATGTATCTAGAGAAAGCTTTTTACAGCAATAAAAATTAGCTATAAAAGAATTCTACAGTTATCTAAGGCACAATATAAATGTTAAAATACCCTCCAGGAATGGGCACATCCAGCCAATCTCCAGCCAATGTGAGCAGGCAGGGTGTCAGGGCATCAGGAGACAACAGCCCTGGGGACAGCACATTCAGTGGGTTGGGCTTTTTTTTCCCTTTCCTTTCCTTCTTTTTGGCATCCATCAAAATTCAGGCTGAATGACTTTGTGCCACCAAGCTGTACCCACGAGAGGAAACACCCAGTGACAGCAAGTGAGCTCATCAGAAGGCTCCATCAGGCATCGCTGGTCTTTATCCCATGCCTAAAGAAGCCAGGAAATTGGGACTGGAGGGCCACTGTGCTGTTTCAAACACTGTGAAAGGTGATTAAAACCTACACGGGAATTTCTTGCTATTCCTGGGCCCTTCCACAGGGCCCACCTTCATGCTTTCACTTTGCAAAGACGCTCCAGGAGCCTGAGAGAGAGACTAAGGTCTGTCATGACACTGAGGCACTAAAACAACAACAATCAGATCAAAACATTAATCTCCATGAGTTCTGGGTTGTTGGGGAAATTTTTTTGTTTTTTCTGAGTTTTGCCTTTTTGGGTGAGGAAGTTGGGTTTGCATTTTGGTTTGGGGTTTTTTTTAAGCATTTTGTCTTTGAAATATTTCAAAGGAAGCCCAGGAGCATGGATAAGACAGCTCAGCAGCAGGGCACACCCCATAACAGCATCCCCACCTGAGGTTCCACACAGAGATGGTGAAGCTACGGCTCCAGAATTCTCACCAGAGCTGGGCACTCAATTCCACACTGCACCTGCCAGCAGCCAGAGCCAGCATCCCACTAAGGCAGCACCAAGCATCAAAAGCACCATCCTGCTTCAGGTTGTGCTAAGCTTCATCTGCATCCCAGGCTCCCTACATAAAAAGGAATTTCACAGCCAGGAACTGCTCCAGGTGTGTCAGCACCAGTGCCTACTGCCCACCACAAAAATTCACGTTTTAGGGGCCAAGCAGGTGAGTGTTTTCCAGCACAACTGCAATAGGTATTTGGAAAAATGCCTTACCCCAGGTGTAAGAATGTGCTTTAACAGAAACTCCTGTAAAACTAAAAGTGCCTGATAAGCTTTGGGTGCATGTGAAAGCAAAGGATTATGAGTTCAAACTTTTGTGCACCCAGGAGCTGCCCAATAGCTGCCGCTGGGCTGTAACTGGATACTCTCGCCACAAAAACCCAAGGACAACTGAATTTCTCAGCCTGCAAATATAGAGGGGAATTAGCATTCTTAACCCATTAATTACTCTCAGGAGCTAAAGTGGCCATACAAATCCCACTGTTTCAATTACCACACTGAGGGAAAAAAACCCCAAAACATAAAGACTTGGAAAAAGAAGAGAGCAGGGAGCCTGAAGGTCACATTGCCATGGCTCTCTTGTCCCAAAAGCCCCAAAAAAACCACCAGGATAACCACAAATGCACTTTGCTGAGCAGTTGCATCCCAAGCCAACTGTATTTTCCCTCTGCTGAGTACAGGGACTCCTGCAAATCCGTGTGGCAATGCACAGGTCTGAAGCAAAGCCAATGCCTTCCCACATTTGAGCGCCTACAAAGACCAGTGCCACAGCCTTCTCACAACTTTCCTATTGTAAAGCTCGGCTTGCTGCCTCAGAAAAAGGCCTGAACATCGACTTTGCAAAGCTCAAATGCCCTCTTTTCCCAGAAGAAGAAAGTATCAGTAGCAAACAAAGCAACTGGAGAGGGGAGTTTGCAGACAGCTCAGCCAAACTGCAGCAACAGCCACCAGCCCCCTCAGAAGCAATCCAGAGACTGCAAAACACGAGAGCAGTACTAAAAGGGCTTAAAAACCCTGCAATATCCTCATTTTCTGAAATGCTTTTAGAAAGTCACAAAAAGGAGACAAGAGTTTTGATTGAACGTTTCTTCACTTCAGACGCACGGTTGCATTCCTCCCTCCCCAGGAATTCAAAGCAGTCTGCAGAGGTAAATTATGTATAAGCAAAATATTCCTAAAAGCCAAATTTTAGAAGTTGCACACATTACACAAGGCATTTTTAAATAGCTAAATGTCGCAGAAAAGAAGGGTTAGCCACCTAGATTGACCATTTGATAGATCAGGCACAAATGGAGCTAACTTTATCCCTCTCATCCACTCAAAGGCTTATCATCTCACACCTTAGAGGAATAAATTAGGAAGAAGCATTACATTAGCACTACTGCCACCACATAGAACATCGAAAGTTCTGCTCCCATTTAGAAAACAAGTTCTATAATGGGAAAAAGCTTTAAATAAAAAAAAAAAAAAAGAAAATTTAAAAAAAAAAAGGCAGAGGCAGTCCCAGCACCTAAGACCCTACAATGTCAGCTACCATGGAATTTTTACAATGACCACCTTTGCTGCTGTGGTTTGGGACTCATTCAGCACAGGTCTGGGATTTGGGGCTGGTCTGGAAAGTGCCAGGGACGCACTCATTTCCCCCAGGTTTTGTTTTATTTCTCTATAAAGCTGACAGCAATACATTCCATTTCCAGCTTTACTGGAGGAGGATTAACTCGCCCCCTCTGCTCCCAGGAGCACCTTTTTCTTGTCCCGTTGTCACACAAGGGTACATATTAGACATAAAGAGTCCAGTTCAAAATCCACGTCTAAATTTGCATGAGTATCCACTTCAGTGAAAATTAATGGCGCTCAGATTGTAAAGCACTGCATCTTTTCATGCACGTGCTTTATTATCTTTATTTAAAGAGGAGGCACTCATACACCATACATTACTATGAGACTGAGACAGGAGGAAAAAAAAACAAAACAAAATGATACCTCTGCTTTAATAAAATTACCAGAAGATTCTATTTTTCCCAGCAAATTTAATTCCAGGTGGACAAAAAGGGATAATGTGGTGGTCAAAGCACCAACCGTGGACCCAAGAGGATGAGGAGCAATGCGGCCTTGCTCGGCCACTGACTTCCAAGATCTCAGGAAAGTCACTCCCACCAGGGAATAACTGGTAAACTCCCAGGTGAAACATCCAGAGATACAAGTTTTACTTCTAGAAAACATTTTCAGAGGTTTATTTCAGCTCCTTAATACCCCAAACCCATCAATGAGGCAAAAAAGGGTGCTCCAGGCCCAGGCTGCCTCTTGCCCGACAGCCAGGCCTGTGCCCTCCTCCAAACAGAGCTCCCCCAAAGTCCGAAACTGAATCTGGGATGAAATGGCACACCAAGGTGGAAATCATGGAATTATTAATGAGAAACAGCTCATTCACATCTTCCTCCAGCTGGGCACAAACAGGCTGCTCCTACCTCTGTAGTTCTTTTTGCACACCTGTATGCATGAGCTGGCCCCTGCTTGCAGGCAGCCCATCCTAAGGGAAAAAGAACTTTCCAAGACCAAAAAATACATCAACCACCCCTAGCAGAGTCACCAGAAGGAAAGAAATTCAAAAATCTCATAAGGTGGACAGAGCACCCTCAGGTTGAAGCCAAATTTTACCCCATACCAAAACGTTTCCTCATGCAGATTAACTTTTTAGTACAGGTACAAAAAATTTGGTGTGACCTTGGGTGAGCCCTGCAGGGAGCACTTGCAAACAGTAGAACTTTCTCCCTCTTGGCCCCTCTGCTCAGTGTTTTTGGGGCAGGGACCTTCTCTCTACACAAACAGCACTTTGCAAAAAGAGGAGCCGTATTTTTCTGAGGCACCTAAACACCAGTTACAGATTTTTTCTTAAGTAGCATGATGGACCAATGCCACATGCAATAACCTAATCAGAGTAAAAGACTCAAATACTGGCAAAATAAGAGGCACTTGTGTGCTGGAGGGAAGCATATTATTATTTTACAGTGTACACTGACAATTGCTGCTCTTAAATTTTAGTTTGAATTGAAGCTATACTGTAGTAAAGGAGGAAGATGACAGAGAGAAAAAAACATGAAATTGGTGAAAAAGACCAAGAGTTATATTCAAATCTAAGCATAAAATGTGCTGGGTCTGCAGAACACAGAGAGAGTGTTTCATCTTTAATTTACTTCTTTGCCCCTCTGACTTCAGTGGCTCCAAGAAACCTTACAAAGAAGATTGCGGGGGAATGATGTATATTTTTCTAATATACCTTAAAGGAACAAATGGCTAATGAGATACAAAATTATTTCAGAATGAAGTAATAATGAAGAGAAGAGATTAGACATTAGTTGATCCTCAATGGTTAACGGAGGGGAAAGGGAAGGGGAAGAGTAGAGCTAATACTGGTGAATACTTCGGCCACAAACACCTCTCTTAAACACATCCAATTTCACTGATGTGAAAATCTCCACATGAAGGAACAGGCGAAAAAGAGCTTGAGTGGGAACAGGGTGCAGAATGCCAAGTGCTACACTGAATAATTCAGATCCAGGCAGTGCTATTGGCCAGGCAGGAAAATCACACTCCCCTGCTAGTTTTAAAATCAAAGGCCAAGGAGGAATAAAAGAGAAAGACAACACCTCTTTAAAGCAGAGATTACACTCTGCAGTTCCCATTTCCCAACTTCCCACAACGTTTTGTTGCAGGCAGAGCGCTGGAGCCCGGGTGCTGCGGTGGTGCCGAGGCACAGCACCTCGCTGCCCACCTCTCTGCCCACCTCACTGCCCGCCTCTCTGCCCACCTCTCTGCCCACCTCGCTGCCCACCTCCCTGCCCACCTCACTGCCCGCCTCTCTGCCAACCTCTCTGCCCACCTCCCTGCCCACCTCCCTGCCCTCCTCTCTGCCCACCTCCCTGCCCTCCTCGCTGCCCACCTCACTGCCCACCTCACTGCCCGCCTCTCTGCCCACCTCACTGCCCACCTCTCTGCCCACCTCTCTGCCCAGCTCACTGCCCGCCTCTCTGCCCACCTCACTGCCCACCTCTCTGCCCGCCTCACTGCCCGCCTCTCTGCCCACCTCACTGCCCACCTCTCTGCCCACATCTCTGCCCACCTCTCTGCCCACCTCACTGCCCACCTCACTGCCCACATCACTGCCCTCCTCTCTGCCCACCTCACTGCCCACCTCACTGCCCACCTCTCTGCCCACCTCACTGCTCACCTCCCTGCCCACCTCTCTGCCCACCTCTCTGCCCACCTCTCTGCCCACCTCTCTGCCCACCTCTCTGCCCGCAGCTGACCGAGGCACCTGGGAAGCTCGGCTGCCTGCCCTGGTGACACTGCTCCTCCAGCCCAGCAGCAAGAAAATGCCAACTCTGCAGCAGGCACCCACCGACCCTGACTTCCCAAGCTGCCTCCACAAGACTGTCAGTGCACTTCTCCAGTTGCCAAAGCCGAGGGCAAGACCCCATGGTGGGGTCTAGATCACCACTTAAGTCAAGGTAGGTTCTCTCCCCTACCTGCACCCTTCCCAAATTACAGCCACACTTCTGCAGTGCCAGCTGACAGGGCTGGACACACAGATTCCCAGGCAAGGGATGGGAGGCTCCGTAAGGAGAGGCCATGCCTGGCACTGGGTGTGGTGCTCCCTGCAGGAGGGGCATCCAGGGTCTCTCCTTGCCTGGGCCCTGCATAGCCAGAAGCAGGGGGTTATCAAGTCACTTTCACACCTGTTAGACCACTGTCCTGGCTGCGTCTGATAGAAAGGTGTTGCATTTCATGGGGCTTGAAAGATCCTGTGCTCCTAAAATCCCATTTAATTCTGACTATTCCAGTGTAGCGCCACAAGGTCAACTACTTTTAACGCTAAATTTTAGAAATTCTTCTAAAAGCAGGTCCTGAAACATGACAACCAAAACACCTTCTGCTACAAGGCCCCAAATATGGAGTAACTTTGACTTCTGTTTATTCTACTTTAAAGGTGTCCCAGCTTTCTAGGAACAGGCACATTTTCCTTTGGGCAGAGCACACAAACACATCTCTGACAGGTGCCCAGTCTCAAAAACTCTCTGCCACCCACCTCCTTCACTGTTGATAAATAAACATCCCTTGGTTCCTTCTGCACCTGCAGGAGGATCCACCCCCTGGACAGGCACGATGCAAATCACAGCAGCAGGATTCCCATCATCCCATTACCAACATTTCAAAAGATGCCCTCTTCCATCTCAACCTGTGCACTGCTCTTGCTGCCCAGAACTGGAGAAGCCAGGGAGCCCTCCTAGGCTGATCTGCAATGCAAGGAGTGCGTGCTTGGGGAAGGGGGAAAATGGTGGGAGGGAGAGAGGAGAACAAAAACAACAACAAAACAGAAAAGAAAAAAAAAAAAAAGGGGGAGGAAGGAAAAAACAGTGAGGCTGGCCTGCTTCTTTCTTCTCTACCATCTATTCAGTGTCAGCAGGGGAGGTCCACAACTGTTGCGTCACATGGAGCACAAAAAAACCTGACAAGCGTGTTTTAGCTGATGGAGAGCAGAGTGGACAGGAGGCTGGTGACAGCTCGAACGCGGGGAGTGCGAGCCCTCCGCTTTAATTGGCTGCTTCTTCCTATCGCATCCAGCGAGCAGGAGCCTCACAGCCTGCACGGGCTGCCCAAAGGCACCAGCCATGGCAGAAATTTCAGCGTGTAAATACTTTAGTTAACTCCCCAGGCTCAGGTTAGACCCTCGCTCTGGTCCAGGGATATGGGATTTTTAACGCTGCTTGGTCCACAGAAACCAAAGGGAAGATGCAGGAGATGCTTCGAAATGGAGAGTGGGGAGAAAGGGGGAGTTAAACCACAGGTTGTGCAGGACCTGGAGAGGTGTTTATAAATAATGCCACTAAAAATAATACACTGATCACTGGCGTCTCCAACACAGCATTTTCTTCTCCACAGAACTCTGACAGTGGTTATCTCGGTGGTATAATTATCTAGACTTGATAGCAGATTAAAAAAATATATATATCCTAAACACCTGTTCAAGAGTTTTGCGTTTTTAAAGGCCATTGCCATTAACCTTGGGCCACGCACTTCATTGTGTTTAATTAGCAAGCTAATGAAGCCAGTTTTATTCTCTTTCTCAAGCACAAGAGGATAAATACAAGACAGTGAAAGAGGAGACCAGATCCATTTGCTGCACAGTTCATTGCTGCATGGCATTACTTAAACTTGCACTGAAATAAAAGTAATGCAATGGCTCGGAAAACACATTAGCCATGCATTCGGCAAGACAAATCCTTTTACACCTTCTGTATTTTCTCAAGCTCATCGATTAAAACGATTACTGAACATTTGGGCTGCAGAGAATTTGCAAACAAAGGGCTAAAAATGAACATAATGTTTTCCTCAATGAATCCTCAGTATTCCAAAAAATTAAACATAACAGATTTTATTATTTTTTTTAAAGAACAGCAGCCCGTGCTTGCTTTGTTACAGCCAGCCAAGGTAGCGATGAGAAGCATCAACAATGGAGGTCAAGCGATTTTCAAAAAGCCCACCACTTTCACAGAGCCCTGACATGTTCACACACAAAAGACATACTTTGAGCAAAGCCCAGTGCTCTGACTCCCAGCAACACATTCCAACTTTGGGTATCTGAGCTTGTTTTTATCTTTTTTTTTTTTTTTTTTTTACTGAACAGCTTTAGGAAAAGCTGGACAATGAAGATCACGTTGATAAATACTCATAAACATCACAAGAAAGGCAGAAAGGCTTTAAAAGAGAGGCAGGGATTTACAGAATGGCTAATGCACTGATTTAGTGATCCAAGAGGACCTTTCCAAATAAACAGAATTATATTCATTTTCTGGGGTTTCTTTATTGTATTTTCAGGGGGTGAGGAAAAAGTCAGCATAGGTATGCCCTGTCAGATTATCTTTTTCATAACATGATACATTTAAGAAGCTTTCAGAATGCTGCTTTTTTTTTTTTTTTTTAAGAAATTGCTTTTTTTTCTCCAACTTAGATTTCAGTCACTCTGTGCACAGAGCCACAGGATCAGGTTAAATACCAAAAACCAAACCAAACAAAAAACCCAACGCCATACCCAAAACAAAACCAAAAAAATCCGGAAGCCATCCCTTTTATTGAATCACCAGAGATAAAAGGATTCCAAGATATATGGAAAGAAAATACATTGACCATAAATCTCCTTTATGCACATAATAGAATTTTCCAGCCAGGAGAGCTGTTGTGATGATAGCAACGCCGAGCACCAGGAATGCTGCTGGCACACACACCCCCCATCCCCCGCCTGCTCCTTCCAAAATACCTGCTCTCCTCAGCACTGCTATGTAAATACAATCCCGCACAACCCCCTTCCCAACACATGGAAACAAAGCTGCGTACAAGTGTCCCAGCCATCATATAAAAAAGCCCGAGCTGGCTTGGCTCACTAAGACATTAATTTTTATTTTTTTTTTTTTAAATAATTTTTATTGTCCGCTCCCTTTTATTGCCACTCGCGCACACTTTCGGTGTGACTTAAAAAATAATGAAGCGCTGGCACCGCCGGTAATGGCAGAGGCAGGCGGTGGCAGCGCATATTTAATGGGCACTCGGAACAAAGGAAGCCCGGCTGCAGGAGCGCCCCGGGGCCGGCTCCGCGCCCGCTCCCCCCGCTCCGCGCCGGGCAGCTCCTTCCCGGGGCCGGGGGACGCGGACACGCGGGGAAACCCCCCCTGGCCCCCAGCCCTTCAATGGAGCCGCGGTGGCAAAGCCGCGGGGAGCTCCCCGGCTGCCCATCGCCGAGCGGGCACGGCTGCAGCATCGCTGCCTCCGGCACCCTGCCCCCGGGAGCCCCCGGCCACAAACAGCCCCCCCTCGGCCCCGTCCCCCTCCCGCGGCCCCCCAGCCCCCGGCTGGGAGATGGAGGGAGCGTAACAAGTCACTGCCCAGCGCCGGGGCGGGGGGCTCAGCCCCGGGGGGGTCGTGGTGACCACGAAAAAAGGGGGGGGGGACAAAATTGCTGCCGCACCGGCTTCTCCTGAGGAAAACGCAGCGATAATAAAAAAGGAATAGGGAAAATAATAGTAATAATAATAATAATAATAATAATAATAATAATAATAATAATAACAACAACATAAACAGAAATTAAAACAAGGAGGGAAAGTGGGGAGCGCGGGGATTTCCTGCGTGCCCGCGTTTTCAGTGCTGGGAGCAGCACAGGGGTCTGAGCCCTCCCGCCCACCCCCCGAGGCTTGCGGGACGGGGCACCCTATGGAGACCCCTCCCCGCCTCCCAAAGCGCTGCCCGGGTGCCCCCTCCAAGCCCCCCGGCCGTGCCCGGGCTTTGGGAGAACTTCCACCCGCGTCCCTCAGCACGACGCGCACCCCGCAGGTTGGAGATGAAGTTAGGGGGCCAGCCCATGCCCGTAAAATAATTGGGATGAAGAAGACGCAAAATAAACACTCTCCTCCGCCGCAGAAGCTTCCTCCGGAGGGATGCTCCCCAGGCACCCCCCGCCGCACACACCCCCTTTTTCCCAACTTTCTCCCGGCTCCCCGCGGAGCCAAGCAGCCCCAATAGGCTCGTTCCGTGCTCACCCCTAGGGGACCGCGGCGCCCCGGGGGGCTGATGGGGAACCGGGGGGTCCCTTCGGGGCGGAGGCGGGGTCCCCCACACCCCCCCAGGTTACACAACCCCAGCCCGGCAGGAGCAGAGCGCACACATGGCCACTACCTGAGAGACCCCGCACCATTCCGGAGAGACTCCCAGGTCTCCTCCCGCTGCTCCCAACTTCTCCCACCTCTGCAACCTCCTCGGCTTCTCCCCCACGCCCCCGCCCAGAAGTAAATGCCCATTTTTGCAAAGTTTCCTCGAGATCGCGCCGTGTTTACATTGCCATGAATTCCCACAGGCTGCCTGGAGGGAACAAAAAGCAGCACGGGAAGGCTCGTCCTGCGAGCAGGGAGAAAACGGAGGGGGAGGGCGAGGGAGTGAAAAGAAAATGAAAATAATAATAACAATAATAGTAATAATAAAGGAAACTAAGCCGATGCAGCGGTGGGGGGATTCCCCAGCTCGGGCGCTCTGCTCTGCTTCCGAGGGTGCTGGAGGGTGGCTGCAAATAACCGCACGGCCCATTCAATTCTGCATTTGGAGACGCGACCGAGAGCCGGAGCGGGAGGTAAACACGCCGAAAGGCTCTTACCTGCACAGAAAGTTCCCCAGAGCACAGCGAAAGTCAGCCACGAAGCAAACATAGTCCTTTACTTTTTTTTTTTTCCTCGCGTGCACCTCTATCCCCCAGGGAAACAAAAATAAAAATAAGAAGATCGAGCGCGTGAAAAGAGGGGGGAGAAGCGCGGCTCTGCCCTCCCTCTCGCTCTCAAAAAGAAAAAAAGAAGAAAAAAATCCTGGGGGCAGGGGGTGGGAAAAAAGAAAAAAAAAAAAACCAAAACGAACACAAGAAAATCGGATTTAATTCCTTCGCAGTGGCAAAATTTATCCAGTGGAGACGAACAGACCCGGACGGTTCGACCTGCTCCTGCCCGGCCCCACCGTTCGCTCCCAGCTTTCCAAGAGTTTCTTTCCCTGGGCTTTTGTGCTGGGAGCGCGGCGTGCACCACACACCGACTCCCCCTCCTCCTCCTCCTCCTCCTCCTCTTCCCCTTCCCCCTCCTCCTCCTCCTCCTCCTCCCAACCCAGCCCCTCCGGCTCCCCCAGCAGCGAGGGGCGAGCGCACACGCACACGCCCCCCCCCCGGTTCCCGCGCAGTGCCCGCGCAGCCGCGCGCAGGTTGCGCTCCCCCCCTTCCTCCGCACACACGCGCGCATCCCCCCCTTCCTCCTCCTCCTCCTCCTTCCTCCTCCTCCTCCCCTTCCCCGCGCACCCCACGCGCGCTCCCCGCGCCGGCAGCGAGCGGGGCGGCGGCGGCAGGAGCGGGACCGTGCGCGGTTTTTACGGACCCCGCATCCCGGGAGGCTGCGGAGCGGCAGGCAAGGGCCGGCGGAGGGGGCGCGGGGCTGCCGCGGGGGGCCGGAGGAGGAGGAGGAGGAAGAGGCGGCGGGGGGCCGCGGCATCGCGGGGCTGCGCGGGGCGGCGGGCGCGGGGGCGCGGCGGGAGGTGCCATGTGCGGGATGGGGAGGCGGGAGAAGAAAATTAGAAAAAAAAAAGAACAACAACGTGGAGGGGGAAGGGGAAGGGAGGTTTGTTGGGGTTTGGGGTTTTGTTGTTGTTGTTGTTGTTGTTTTGGGGTTTTCTTTTAATAATTAAAAAAAAAAAAAAACCTGAACCGCGTCCAAAATGGCTTCTAAAAAAAGGGAGAAGCCAGCGCGGAGCCAGCGGGGAAACCCGGATGTTGGATACAAAGGGGCTGGAGGGGGCGGTGCGGCGCGGGGGTTCCGCGGGCGCTGAGTGGGGAGCGGCGCTGCCCGTCACGGCCGCGCCCCGCGGGGAGCCCCGGGGGGAGCGCTGGGGGCGGGGGGAGAAGGGGCAGGGTTAGGGGCAAGGGGTGTGCAGGGTGTGTGTGGATATAGGCAGGGTTAGGGGCAGGGGGCTGCGGAGGGGGTGTGTGGATATGGGCAGGGGGCTGCGGAGGACAGATTTAGGGGCAGGGGGTGCAGAGGGTGTGTGTGGATAGGGGCAGGGGGCTGCAGAGGACAGGTTTAGGGGCAGTGGGTGCAGAGGGTGCGTGTGGATAGGGGCAGGAGTCTGCAGGGGGAAGATTTGGGAGAAGATTCAGAGTCTGAGGCTGGAGAGAGAGGTTTGGGGGAAAGTGTGCGGAGGGTGTGTGCAAATAGGGGCAAGTTTCGGAACAGAGGGCTGCAGTGGGGGGGATGTTTAGGGGCAGAAGGTGGCTGAGGATGTGTGTGCCTAGGGGCAGGGGATTGTGGGGTGGAGGTTTAGGGGCAGGGGATTGGAGTGGAGATTTGGGGCCAGAAAGTGGCAGAGGGTGTGTGTGGATAGGGACAGGTTTAGGGGCAGGGGGTGGCAGGAGGAGGCTCTGGGGCAGGGGCTGAGGGAAGTGCAAATAGGGCACAGAATGGTGGAGAAGGCTGGCGGGAGAAATTTAGGGGCAGAAGGCTTTGCGGGGGGAAGATTTAGAGGCAGGGCAAGGCGAAGGATATGCGTGGATAGGGGCAGGTTTAGGTATGGGGATGCAGGGGGAAGGTTTAGGAGAAGGGGGGAGGTTTAGGGACAGAACACGGCAGAGGGTGTGTGTGGATAGAAGCAGGTTTTGGGGCAAGGGGCTGCAGGGAGGAGGTTGAGGAGAAGTGGGGAGATTAGGGGCAGGGAGGAGAGGAAGGGAGGTTTAGGGGTAGGGGGGCAGTTTTAGGGGCAGTGGCTGTAGAGGAAGGTTTAGGGGAAGAGGATGGTGGAAGGTGTGTTTGAATAGGGACAGGTTTAGGGGCAGGGATGGCTTAGGGGTTTAGGGACAGGGGTTGTGGGAAGTGCAAATAGGGGCAGGGGGTGGTGGAGGGGGGCAGGGGGGCGAGATTTAGAGGAGGGGACAGGGGCAGGGGGTGGTAGAGGATGTGTTTGGATAGGGACAGGGGACTGTGAGGGGGAGATTTGGGGGCAGGAGGGTGCAGGGGGGCAGGTTTAGGGCCAGGAGGTGGGAGGGCAGAAGGTTTAGGGCCAGGGACCGGCCGGGGGGTGTAGGAGCAGGGAGTGGGAGGAGTGCGAACAGGGGTTAGCAGAGGGGGCTGGCGGGGGAGGTTTTAAGGGCAGGGGGTGGCTGGGGGGGATTGGGGTCAGGGAATGGGGCCTCCATTCCCATGGAGGAAGGGCTGTGGATGGGGTGGAGGGAGGGGTAGCTATAGGGCAAAGCCACCTCAGTATCTTGGAGAAATCCTCTGGCCCCTTGCCTTCCCAGAGGAGACGGCAGCACAGCCCCCACCGTGCAAGGAATAAACCGAATTTCCTTGCAGAAAAACCAGTCCTCCTCTTCCAGGCAATGGGAATGTGTGCTGCCTGCTTGTGTCCTGGAGCTCCCTGCACCCACAACAGCCCCTTGACCCCAAAATCCAGCAGCAGCAATGGCTCAGTGACAGTGTCCAGGGTCCCCAGGGCTGAAGGGGCACCTCAGCAGAATCAATTTTTAAACCATCTCAGGGTTAATAAGGTTTTCTTCATTGCCAGGATTACAGGAATTGAACGCTCTCCAGAATTTATTTTAACTAAACAATATGGCAATAGGGAGCAGCAAAGGAATCTTGAGGGGAAGAAAGAGAAAGGGGGAGATGCTGAAGTTGGGTCATTCTCAAGACTTTGGGTCTGCAAGGTCACCTGACTCATCGGAGAAAGGGCTGTGGCATGGATGGATGCTGTGCACAGCAGTGAATCGCAGGTCAGCTCCCTCGAAGTTGTCCGATGGGGACTGAGGTTGAAAATGTTCCTAAACTCATTTTCTTTTTCCTCTGGAGGGAGATAAGAGTAAACATGAATCATTCTTCTAAAAGTTTGAGAAGCATTTTGTTCCAAGAAGAAATATGTAATTTTTTTTTTTTCCCCCTTCTTACAGTAACAAGTTCACAGAAAACTTCAGGAGGCTTTTACAAAGGCTTGTAACCACTTTGAAGCTGGAAACTGTTTTTATATATGTACAGCACTTGCGTAACAAGGTCTTGACAGTGAATGGGATTCCTGGGTGCAGTTGCAATAAAGTGATTAATAGTATCATTCATGGTATCATACCTCACTCATAGGTTTCCTGTAAGTTAAGAGGAATACATTGGCAGGAACACTGTGGTTGTGACTTTAAACACGATACTCTTGGGGGAAAAGTTACAGCTAACACATGCGCTGAAGGGCAGTGCAATTAGTAAAGCTACGTAAAGGGCTAAAGAAAACAGTTTTTGGAGCAAAAAGTGTGGAAGAACAAGCCCACAAAGATCTAGTTATGAGCTAGTTCCGTGGCACAGAGAAAGCTAGGTGGATATTGCCACACAGCTGGTGAAACCAAGGACAGAAAACAAGATGTGTCTGTCAAAGGGATGGGTCAGGGGTGATCACTATTCGGAAACACACAAGTAGGGTGTGGGTTTGTTTGGATTTTTAGGTTTTTGGGTTTTTTTGATCTGGATACAGGGAGGACTGATTTTGTCACAAAAATATTTGCCACTTGCTTGTAGCACAAATCACTGAGAAGGCCAGGCAAGATGCAAAAGGGAGTGCAGAGCACTTGTCAAAGCAGAAGTAAATGTCCTGGCTGTGCGCTGCAGCAGCTCAGGATGCATTTGGAGCCTCAAGAGAAGTGACAAATAATGGGTCAATATTTCCTATAAAGCTGCTTATTTCATTTGAAAGCAAATAATGGGTCAATATTTCTGCTTATTTCGTTGGGGGAATAAGTTGTTAAACAGCTACCACGTGGCTGGAGAAATGTGATGGCGGGGTGATAAAACACGACCTAATGTTTCACTGCACCAGCATCCCCATGATTAGCTCAAACGAGACATTTAGCTCGCTCCGAGAAAACAGCAGCCCTCGGGAGCAGGCGGGGTGAGTAACACAGGATCGCTTGGGCTGCGTCCGTGCCCAGCCTCCGAGCGCTCCCTGCTCCTATTTTTAATCGCAGCGCTATGCAAAGCCCCGTTTCCCAGCACCTGCATCGGCGCTGCGCAGGCAGGGCTCGGAGCGCGTTTATCACTCGGCTGTCATCGCTTTTGAGGAAACGGGCCCGGGGAGTTTCGGATGTTGTCCCAAAGCCACCCGGTGCCACGGGCACAGCGTGGCCTCTGCACCGGGGCAGCTCCTGCTGCGGGGCACAGGCAAACCCACCCACAAACCCACCCACAAACCCACCCACAAACCCACCCACCAGAGCTGGAGCCCGGGGGGTTTCTGCCCTGAAGCGACGCCCTGAACTTCCCTTTATTAAATTGCCTCCCGTCTCGTTTACATTGTTTCACAGGGAGGTGTTTTGCCCGCCCGAAAAGCTGAAATGTTTCCTCTGCTTTGCAACGCGAGAGCGCAGGAGTGAGTATTGTCGCTGGAGATAATGTTACAGCTTTGGCAAGATGACACTTAAAAACTTCATCAGCCTTCCAAGAATTTCGGAAATAGCGATGAATAAAGGCAGAAAGTGCTAAGAGCAGGCAGTGCTTGCAAGAAGTGCCCTCACCAGCAGCGCTTTCAAGAGCTGTTTTCTGTTTTCACTTATCATTAGAGCTGCACGGCTCAGACCGCTTTTAAATAATTATACTTAACAGTTTAAAAACCCTCCTGTGCTAAAATAAATTTTAGCTAAGATAGTTTATGCTTTGCAGCCTCACATGACACTCGATCTTTCTCGTGTGACGCTTGTAACAAGTCAAATTCATGTATTTTGATACTGCGCACGTGATTAAGATACTTGGATCACTTAAGCCTGCACAAAACTGCAGTGCTCGCATGTCATTTATCTTAAAATCCTATTGTAGCGCTCGTGAAGTGTAATTTCTTCAGTGAATGGGAATTTATACTGGCAGAGGTGTTATAAAACATGGAAAATACTGGGAGGAGAGGGCCCAACATTTTCTTTATCTCTTCAAGTGTTCACTAACGGGGATTTATTTTTCAGCCCGGCACAGGTTGCAGAGCTCTGGTGCAATTAAAGGGACCTGTTTCAGACTTCTTAAGCAAAACTCCCATTATTTGCCACAGGTGGGAACTGTGTGCCACGGCCTCGAGGCAGCAAACTGGTTCACAGGCTTCACTTTCCATGTTGGTCCCTAAAGCTACTTGCAGAAAATCACCTAAAGAAACTCCTGGGATCCCAGCCTCTGCCTCCCCGTTTCAAAATGCATGGGTAAGAAAAACCAATTTATATTCATAACCTTGAGTAAATAAATTGTCACTTTAACTACACATTTTATTGTAATTAAGCACTTCCCGGTAATAACCAACCCACACTATGGAGCTGTTTCTTAATATAACGATAAGGCAGGTTCTCAGCTGAGAGCAGAATTAGGAAGCTTTTAAAAGCACAGACCAGTTGATACAGCAGGGTGATGTTGCACAGTTCTCAACAAGTGGAGAAAAGGTGGTTTTGTGGAAGAGCTTTGTCCTTATTTTCGAGAAGTGCTGTTGCTGTGTGGTCAGCAAAATCAAATCTCACCTGCGGAATTTCCCAGCAGGATTTTTACCCAGTATTAGCTTGAGTCTGCTCCCAGTGGATTTGCCTAACTCCAAAGGGAGCACGACTGAGGCAGATTTAGACCTTCCCCAGCTTTCTAAGGACTCGCTGCTGTCACCTCTCCATAATGTGGCTACAATTAACTTTGCTGGAATTTCTATATTTGAAGCAGCTTGAAATTAGAGCCTGAACTTCCAGACGTGGATGCAGATAGTCTTTGCTACTGTCTGTATGAGCCCCTGGGCTTCACACTAAAAAAGCCCACCCTTGTTGACAAATTTGCCCTTTGCAGTCTGGCTTCATTGCGGCTGAGTAAAAATAGCAAGTGATACAGCAGACAGAATGGGCCCTAAACTATATTTTTTGATAGCTTTTCTTAGCTCCAGACTAAAGAGCAAGGCATCAGATGTTGACAAATTAGCAGGGAATATACGGCGCAAAGGGATTTGTTACTGAAATGCCCACAATCCGGCAGTTTTGCCGTCCCCCAGAATTTGAACTTTTCCCTTGGTTTTCGGTTGTATTTTGATTAGAGTGTAAATACCAGCCGCTGGTACATGTCAGCTGGCATCGGAGCCATGTGCCAAAGCTTTGTTCAGGTTGGAGCTTTAGTGTCATTTTACTCATCCATGGATTTTGTTAGGACTTCTGGGGCATAGCTCATTATTTTTACCACTGTAACCAGCAGTCGTTGTATAATTATTCCTCTTTAAATCCAGGAGAGCTTGTCTGGCCTTTTGGGTGGGGAACTTAATTGCAAAAAGGCTCTGGAGGACGGTCGATGCTGGATAGTAACTGTACCATTGGTGTGTTACCTGCCCCCAAAAAGGAGAATCCAGGCTCTAATCCATACCCCCAAGCCATGCCAGCTTGCTGAGTACCAAAGCACGCCCACACTCGAGTTGGAGACTTCTGTGCTAAGACAAGGAGGATTATGGACACCACGTGACTAATTCTGCAATCACGGTATGCGTTTAATTGGTGAAGGACTGCATTTTCTATCCTTTTTTAACCCAGGTCACAGCGCCAAAGGATGTTTGAGGTTCCTTTCAGGTATTTTCTTCATTGAGATGCACTGTGCTTAAGGCTACTCTTGTTGCCAGCTTTGTCTTATGCCCCCAAGCACTACTGTGCCTTTTAGTATTGAGAAACCAGCATTCAAATTCCCCTGAAACACCAGGCTGTGCTGCTTTCACAGGGGGCCTTCCCTCAGCCTCAGGTACAAAAGCTCTGGCTGCTCCAAAGCCAGTGACCAGGAGTCAGGAAAAGCACAGTTTAGATATATATATATAAAAAGCAGACTACAATCCCAAACTTTAGACTTGTCCTGCTTTTAAGCTGTCTGCCTCAGATGCCCTGTAAAATACAAATAACAGAACCGATGATGTTTAGCTCATAAAAAAGTGAATATTTCTAACTTCCAAGAGTGTGTGTTGCAGCCAGTTGAAGTCAATGCAGCTCAAATTCAGTGGAAGGAAGAGATTTCTACCAGCTGATGGTACGTGACCATTCAAACAGTTCACCAAGTGCCACGGCAGCAAAATTCCTTCTGTTTAAGACTGCCTGGTTGCCTGGCAGGAAAATGTGTTCCCAAATTAGTGTAGTAACACTGGAATTGCTTCCTGGTGACAGCCCTGTTGACTGACAGCTTCCAGTAATGGCAATCTATGAATCTCTGGCTCCGTGGCCATAAAGCATTCTGTCCTCCTTCCATTAAAAGCTGAAGGTAAATAAATACAGGTCCCATCAGCAGATCATTTTGCTTGCATTCTTGCTGTCTACAAAGCCTCTGCATGAGATGGACAAGGAAAGGCTAAAGAAAATGTCCCCATCGTTTGGCATAAGGCCAGCCAAGGTGTGACACTGCAGACGTGGGGCTCAGGAGCTGCTGAGCTGCCCTGGTCGTTCCACTTTGCTGTGCACAGCAGCCCACGTTGCTGACACTGTCTGGGGGAAGGGCGAGGTGTGAAACCTGCTCTGAGCTTGAAGTGTGTTTGGGCCAGGTCAGGGCAGCCTGAAGTGCTGCGTGCCTTTGGGTGGCTGCCAGCAGAGCCTCTGGGGTTTTGCAACACCTGAAAAAGAGCCTGGGAATACAACAGCCCTTGAATCTGCAGAGTGAAGAGAGCCCTTACTCTGCCCCCCAACCTTTTCTGCTTAAGTTACCATCCCCTGTAAAAGAGGACGGGAATTATTTACCCACATTGTGCTCAGGTGTTGATGTTTTACCTGGAAATGCAATGCAGGTCTCTTAAAGCACATATGGTGGCTACAGCAGCCTAGAGCCAAAGCCTGTCATCTCTTCTGCTCCCTCGCCTTCCTCTCTCCCCAGGTGTTTAGTTGGCAGAAGAACATCTTTCAAATTCCAGTATTTTATTTAAAAAGCTCAACTCGGGGATTTTAAACTGGTTGCAATTAAGATTTAACAACGGGAAAGTTCTTGCAGAGGTGCCATGTCCCTTTGAAATGGCTTTGCTGAAGAAAATCATCCCTATCCATCCTGCAGCCAGCTGGACTGCACTGCAGGGTTAACTTTCACTGTTACCTGTGGCCTTGTGCCTCCTGACACACTCAAGGCATGTGTGGAAGGACCAATAAAATATGTCCTGGAGTGTTTGGTGTATTTTTAGAGTTTGTCCCAGATTATTGGCCTTTGTCCCAGATTTCAGTGGTTAGGGTATAAGAATGCCCGGTGGGGCTGAGTGCTTCCTGCCTTGCTCTCAGGAAGGCTTTAATCAGGAAAAATACCCTCTCAGAGAAGGCAAATAATTAAGTTTTTGTGGCAAATCCTCTATTGCCATTAGCAGGAGATGATAAACACTCAAGACCACAGTATAAATAGAGCAAGGCAGATGCACTAAGATTTAAAGTGCAACATTATTGTGTTACATGGTATTGAGTAATGAATTGGACATCATAATGGACATTCCTTTTTTCTTTACTGGGACCAGAGCTTGTTTTTACACTGTAAATTGTCTGTCTTGTGGGGAAATGCTGGTGCAACCCTCCTGAGGGAAGCTCATCCCACCTGCTGGCAGTGTGCAAGCAGGCAGCTAAGGATGGAAGGGACCTTCACGTATCATCCCATCCATCCTCCTCCTCTTGGCAGTGGTTAATTGACCTATGGCAGTCCTGGGAAATGCTCATCCAACCCCCTCCTGCAGTGCTCCAGCCTCCCAAGGCATTACGAGTTTTGCGTGCAGAACTTTTTTCCTCCTGTGTAACCTCAGCCTTTCCTGGTGCAGTTTGGTCCTTACTGAGCACATGGGGAACAATTCCTCCTTTTCTCTCTTCTTCAGCTTTGTCACGTGGGAAGATGGTCTCTCTTCATCCTGCCAAAGCAATCCAACTCTTTTGTCCCTTCCTTGTATTTCTGGTTGTGCAGCATGACCTTCACTCCACCCCTGGGCTGCTTAGCCATATCTCAGGGGCTAAATTCCCTTGCTGAAAGTCCTGGACTCCCCATGCCAACATATCTGCCATCAACTTCTCAGCTCTGGGGGATTTCTTTGGATTCGACCCTCTCAGTTACATTGCAGGTCATTGGGATGCTGAAGAGCTCCCTGATGGAAACATCCAAGCAATTTCTTGCTTTCGTGTGCTTCCACTTCGGTCTTGCCTCTTCACCTGCCTACCAGCTGCTTCTTGCCAAGCTGCCTTAGTGCACTTTCTGCATAGGACATTCCATGTGTCATAACAAATACAAAGTATAAAAATTATTCTGCGAAGGTTCCAGTCACTGGCCCACCAGTTCTGTAGGGACGTGAGAGTGACACTTTGCCAGTACAGATGCAGATAAAGTCCTGCTGCACCCAGTCGTGCCTGTGAGAACTTGCTTCCTTTACCAGTGCTCCCCAGTATTCAGCTCTTGGACATTTTGGCACATTATCAGTGATAAATGTATTCACAAGTGAGAGCAGACAGCTCTGCAGGTTCTGATGCCAGGGTATTATGGGTTCTTGGCATCAGCAGTGCCTCTCTGTGGATTTCAGACGAATGAAACAGAAATATTTTTATAGCCAGCCTCAAGTTTTTATCTATTTGTAGGTGTCTTGGTGCTCCCTAAATAGGGATTAGGTCCTTTGGAAGGAAGACTGCATTTTATGTCTTGACTTTCCCGGCCCTTTATGCACCCAAGCCTCTCTTGCTCCCAAAGGCCACTGATCTTGCCCTTTATTTTTGCCACTCATTTGTGGTGACAAGCAGGTACTGGCAGCTGGGAAATTATCAATAATACAAGAAGCAAACAATCTGTTTTCTATTTCTTGTGGCCTATCCATGCTGTGGGATGGTGCACAGACACTTAATTATTCACCTACATTAGTTCAAATGCTTGCAAGTGGCTACTAATATCAGGTGTGAAAAGAATTCAATAACAGTGGAGGGAGAAGGAAGATTTTTTAAAAAACCAAGCGTAGCATGAGACAAGGATGAGAAGGGTGAAGGACATATGGCAGAGGTACGGGCTGGGCTTGAGCTTCCAGCTCAAGTTTCTGCAGAATTTCTGATAGGCTTTTCTTTACTTATCTCTTAAGTCCAGATCAGAATGGGAACAACGGCCTTTATCCACAGAAGTAATTAAAATGTTGCCCTCCCTGGCAGGGGAGTTAAAATCAATTTCTCAAACGCAAGATCAAGAGCAGTTGGCCAGGCTTCTGCCAAGTGGAAAAAGATCCAGGACTGTGATGCTTGGGAGTAGAGCCGAAACCCAGTGCTGTGAGAATCCTGCAGTTCTCCTGGGATGCCTGCTCTGAGGGGCACGCACTGCAGAAGACATGGGACTGTTGCTGAGAGGTTTGATGCTGGTCAAGCACCAAAATCCAGGACCTTCCTAGAAAAAGTGTCCAGCAAAGAACAGCTCTTCTAGGGGCCAAGGCAGCCTCCCTGGACAGCGGTGATCTCAGCAAGTGTAGCCATTTCTCACCTACAAGTGATTTCAGCGCTTGTGATTCAGCTCTTTGTGAAATCACCCGAGGCAAACTCGGGGACAGAGAGACAGGAGTCAATGTTTGGCAGTTCCACAGAGGTAGATATTATTGTCCAGCAGCCCCTGTGAAGAGAAGACCAGGAACATCAGCACCCTTATTCAGGGCACATCCAGAGCCCTTTTTATGGGAAAAGCAGGGGGTGGGGTAGACACCAATTTACCAACTGGATACAAAGTATTACCATACAGAAACAAGGCATGCTGGGGGTGGTTCAGTCTCTCACCGTAACCTAGAGAGAAGTTTCTTATCTCTGAGTCCTTTTGCCCTGGAGGATCTCTCTTCCAAAGGAGGGCAGAGGACTCCTGAGTCAAAGGCTCACAGGCCTCCACATGAGACAACTCCTCCATCCCACTTGGCAATGGTCTTGGCTCAAGGACA
Organism: Monarcha castaneiventris obscurior; assembly: GCA_026261815.1. Classification (NCBI taxonomy): domain Eukaryota; kingdom Metazoa; phylum Chordata; class Aves; order Passeriformes; family Monarchidae; genus Monarcha; species Monarcha castaneiventris. The sequence goes on from JAMPIT010000230.1 coordinate 2,911,111, forward strand.
ATTTCCACACCTCAGGAAACATATGGCTAAGCTGGGAAAAGCCCAGAGAGGTGCATAAAGAGTGGCTGGAGGTGTAGAAAACTTGCCCTTGAGGTAAAGCTGGGAGAGAGAAGTGTGTGGTTTGAAGAGGGGACTGAGCTGAGACAAGTTGCCAAATATGTGCAAGGCTGATGCAAAAGGAGGGGCATAATGTGTCCTTGTACCTTCTGCAAGTGGGGTGAGTAATGGGCTTCAGCTCCAGCAGGAGCAACATAGGTAAAAGACTGGGAAAAAATTTCCGTTGCTTGGGATAGTTTAGCTCGGGGATATTCCCACAGACCCTTGTGGAATTGGCACTGCAGGAAGTTGTTAGACAAAGCTCTTGCAGGGCTGGTTGGGGTGTTGATTGTACTGGGAGCCTCTTAAAGGGATTTATCCAACTGGTTTTTTTTCCTATTTCTTCCAGTTGCCACTGAAATCGTTGGAATTCAGCTCTTCAGCGTTTGGGAAGACCTGCCACAATAGCAATCCCCTGTTTGTAATCAAGAGGATTGCAAGAGCAATCAAATGCATATTGAGCTGATGTGCAGCTCCCAGGATTGTGGGGGGCACAGAATCAAGCTGAGAAGGACGTGTGCCATAGCTGTAGAAGTTGGTTATTCTAAAGCATTGAAAATGCAGCTTTTCTTTCACAAGGAGACGCTGCACGTGAGGAATATCACAGGTTATATTTAGTGTTACAGAGGCACGAGGGAGATCTCATTAGAGCCCAGCGACAATGATCCGTTCTAAAGGGAACAGGAGCAATTTGTAAGCCCTCAAAAAATAGTGTGTCTCTGTTCTGCCCTGTCCTCACCGTCTGCTGCTGCTGCTCTAGGACACAGCTTTCCTGAGAGAAGGATCTGTGCCTGCCTGCTCAGTTAGCCCTGATACATCACGTTTTATTTGCTGGGGGACTTGAACAATGAGCAGCAAACACTCCTGTTCCTATTTTAAACACATGGAAACTGCAGTACAGAGAAATAAAATGACTTGCACAAAGTCACAAAGCAATTTCATGGCTGGGCTCAGACCAGAGTCTATCTCCCTTGCTCCCAAACCCATGTGCCAGCCTTTCTTTTCACTGACCCTTAATTTTAATCACCTTCCAATAAATTCTGTTGGCCCCTTCCAGTTGACTTCCATGGGAGTAATGCCAGGTATCAAAAGAAGTCACCCGGAATATCAAAGCAAAAGGAGGGAGTATTAGATGCAAAGAAAGAACTGATGGAAGGGGAAAAGTAGATTTTACAAAAAAGAATAAAAAAGAGTAAGTTCTAGTGCCGCTTCCATAATGTCATTCCCCTTTTAATTTGTGCCTGATCAAAATTAAAAAAAAAAAATAGATTGCTAATATTAATAAATGAAATGAATCTTGAATTTTATAATAGCGGAGGAAATGAAAGGACCAAAGTAATATTGTGTTGTTAACTGAGATTTTAATAATGATTCTGTCTTCAGTTGGTGCATTTATTCCACAGAAAGTAAATCATTAATGAAGAGGAGGGGAAAACAGTTTCGTGGTGATGGATTTTTGAAAGAAAAGTTTAATTTTGCTTAACTTGTAGAGACTCTGAAATATGCTTGGAGCACTGAAACTAAACTACCACCACCTCAAAAACGGTTTTTAGAGGTGGAATTTAGCCAAGGGGCTGACAGTGCCTGGGGCAGGATGGAGAGGTGTCCATGGCTCCATTCCAGGAGAGCTGAGGTGAGTGAAGAGGTGGGTTAGAGATGTTGGTTTGCTGGAGGAAGGAAGGTTTGCTGCTGCTTGTTTGCATTCTAATAGGTATTTCTGAATGACACCTGGAGAGCAGTGGGACATCATCCTCACCCTAAACCAAGGGAGGTCCAACTGGGCTCTCCCCACCTTTTCTGTGGACTTTAGCAAGATCTGCTTCCACCCTGCCCTCTGCAGTGGGGAGGGTGGACTCAAACCCCTCTCTGTTCTGTGAGGGTATTTGACTTCCCAGGTGAAGAAAAAACCCACCAAGGCTAACGTGTCCACTCCTCACTGCTGTCTTCAACCACCTCCAAGGAGTCCCCAAAAAAGGGCTCCCTGGAGCAGCCCCCTGGTTTGAAATGTCAAGCACAGGGAGGTCTCACAACAGTGGAGAAGAAAAACATCTCTGTAGCTGAGGTTTGCTGCCTAAGAAAAATCAAATACAGAAGGTACATCCCTGTGTGTGCATGAAGGAGGTGGGGGAAAATGCAGAATTCCCCTGATTCCTTAATGAGCACAGCACCCCGAAAATGAATGTAGAAATTTGCAAATTAAACCACATTTCTGTATCGAGATTATCAAATCAATAAAGAGATGTAAACATTAAACAACATTATATGAGAGCCTGGAGTGTCACCACAAAAAATTAAGACTATGTAATTAAAAGTACAATGCAATTTATTTTTATATCATTCTTCATTCAAATGAACAAATCTTATTACTTACCCAAAAATGTAAAGCAGGCTGCAAACTAATTCAAAAGATGAAGACAAAGTGGCTATTGAAAATCCTATGTTTCTTGTTCCCTTACATCTGGCAACAGTCATGATTTAATATTTTAACTACTCTAATAGGTTATACTGCTGAAGAAAAGTGCATTAATTACTATGGGAAACTTAAAAAAATCTAATTAAGAACAATAAAATCACTCTTATTGACTGGGAAAAATAAAACTATGTAAAGGGAAATGAGGGATGAAAAAGCTGACAACACACAAATACTAATAAATGTCTGTGCAGGGTAGAAAACACACTTGTGCTGTTACTGGGGGTGTGGATTTGAAGTCTGGCTGGAGATCACAGTTTGGCTAAAGCTCTTCTCTCACCCACTGGAAGCACCTTCTAATTATCTGCAGCTCAGGGAGTTGAGTTTGCTCTGAATTCAGCTCAACATGTCCGTGCAGAGTCAGCCCCACTGGCTGTGTCTGAAACAGCACACTAAAGCAGGAGATTGAACTGCATTTCTGGGTGTAGTGGGGAGTAATGAAATAATTATCTCAATAGGTGCCATCCTTCCTACAAAGTCAGAGGACACATGTGAGAAAGCAGCCCTGTGTCCCAAACACTCAACGTGTCCTGCCTGGGGACACCACAGGGAGGAATTGCCACAGGCAGATGAAAATCCATCTTTCAACCAGCCACAGCCCTTTGAAATAATGTAAAAGGAACCTTTCTGTGTGAAATATCCACCCCCTTGTTTGCTCAGCCCCAGCCATCTGTTGCCTCTGCCTTAAGGAAGTACTTGCACTCCCATCCGTGGCTTCACAGGATCCCCAGGGATGCAGGGCTGCTTTGGGAGCAGGTGCATCTTGTACTGGCCAGAAGCAGCAGCCAAACGTGTTAGGAGGTGTTTGTCTGTGTTTTCCAGATGTGGAACTAGATGGGACTGTCTGGTTTTGTCATTGTGGGGATTGGATTCTGGGGCTGTGATTTTGAGATTTCATCCCTGGTGATTTTGAGCATTCTTGTGATGGCAAAACTTATTTTCTGCCCTCATTCCTAAAGATCTCACTGATGTTGAAATGTCTGTGGATTTAAAAAAAAAAGGGAGAGGATGCCATAGGCCCAACATCTACACTAAATATTTAAACAAATACATGTGGTTTAATTACTTTAGCTGATAGTAGTTGTACTAATGCCTTTTCAAGCCAGAGGTAATCCTTTGATCATGTGTATTTACTTCACACATGAAATAGACTGCAGCAGTTTGGCCAGTTCTCTGGTACCAAATCCAGTAACTTGTACATCATTAATATCTCCAAATATGAAAAATTAGTAGTATAAATTTTGCACAGTCCTTCCAGGATTGCAAATCTTAATCAAAGGCAAGAGGAAGTGTCTGAGGAATAAGGACTTCTCAATTCAATGAGTGCACACTGTGCCAGAGAGAAAGAAATGAAATGAAACCTTTGCAACAGATGATGCTATTATAGATGTGTACTTGCACAGAAAGCCAGAAAAAGGGGGCTGCAGCACCTCAGCTATATTTTGGAGGTATCACTGACACCCAAAGTTGCACAGCTTTGTGCTCAAAGGTAAGCATGTTCTCCTTTCCCACCCTCGCCCACAGGAAAAAATGTCACAAAGCAAAAAACATAGACAGGGGTTTTATGAAGGAGTTTTGATTGACTCGGGGTTATTTTGCAGCACAGAAACATCCAAGCAGTAATGCCTTTTGATTAGCAAAGAATTTTTATGTTGAACCTTGCAAAACACACAAGGGTTACTCAGGAAGAGTGTCACATACACCATGTGCAGTGATCTACACAAGCATTGCAGAAACAGCCTTTAGATATAAAACAGGAATAAGCAAAGCTTAAATTCACTCTTTGAGAGGAAGATAGAAGAGGTTTTGATGTGGTAGCATCTGAAGGCCGTTGTATTAGGACTTGCCATGCTGTACATGCTCTACTAATCCAGGATCCATAGACATCAGGACTTTGTATAGTCTATGTGGAGCTCTGTGCTGCCAGACACCCAGGGCTGATGCAATCCTGGCTCACACACTGCTCTGCCTCTGGCTCCTGCATGGAACTGGGGGCCTGGGGTCTTAGGGGCACACAGAGCCTGTGAGCTGTTGCTCAGGGGTGGAATGCTTCAGCCACCTGAGTTTGGGACTGCCTCTCTGCTGTGGCATCCCTCAGCCCAGCTGTAAATCTCTGTGCACTGCAGGGTACAGGGAGAGCTGCACCACCAAGTGCCTGAGGTGTGCCGAGAGCACTAGGGCAGGGGAAGGCAGTGGTGGGATTAGACTCAACTCATATTTACAGAGTAGACTTCTAAGTGAGAGCTGTCATGCTGGGCTTTCCAGGCAGCAAGGAGAAATAAGTAGGTTTATTCTGCCATTCATCTGCTCTGTTTTAACTATCTCCTTTAGGAAGAGATGAATCACTGTAGACTCCATCCACGGTATTGACTGGCTCTCCATTGACTTGCAAGGGAGCCACAAGTGACCTGCCCAAGTGCAGATTTCTGCTTTATTGGGGTGAACCTGCCGAGAACTTCGTGCCCGTGGTGTAGGACTTGGCTGCTCTGAGCAGCTCAGACTGTGGCATTTCAGTCAATAACTACTTCGGCAAGCTTGGTATTTTTGGAGAAGCGACATCCCTCAGGAGGAGTTTGTGATGTTAAGTAGACAAAAGAAACAGCAGGTGGGAAGCAGAGGTCAGTAGGAAATAAAGTCTGTGCTTCCTGCTCCTGCACCACGTGCCTCAAAACCTGCGTCTCTTTTATAGCAGGTTTTCATATCTTCACAGAGAGATTAGTTCAGGTGTGAACTCATCATATTGATAAGTTCATGATGACTGCTGTCATATCCCTCCAAACTGAAGGGGTCCTGTTGAAGCCATATCTCATCCCCTGTGGCTATTGCTGCACCTTGTCCTCAGAGCATCAGCTGCTTCTGAGGAAGCCGTGGGTCATCAGGAAATAAACTGGCTGGGTCATCGAGAAAGCGTGTGCTTGAAAGAGAGAAAAAACCCATCAGACTGTAGGAGCAAAAAGCAGAAAACCAGCCCACACGTGTAAGAGTGGCAGCCTCTACAGTGTGGTGTGTGTCCACACGTTGTTTCAGAAGCCATCTCCCCTCGGCTGTGATCACTCTCGACTGTTTGCAGTCTGTGTGCAGTGACGTGCACAGAATATTACTATGAAAATGTGCATTCTTGTTAATAGGTATAGTTTAGGATGATTGTTAGCAGAGCATAAGGCCTTATTGATTGAAAGTGGCATATGGCAAGGATGTATAATGATTCACTTTGGCTGCTAGTTTGAAATCCTATTCACGGGTGAAAAAAAACCCCACTCGCCTTTGCAGTCAGGCTTCATTCTTTCTGCAGCATGTTTTTCAAACCAGGCCATTTTACAAGTGATCCGTAGGAGAGATTTCCTGCTCTCCTGGGTGTGTGCTCAAAGCTCTTTTCAGTCTTGCAAGGGCAGGTCACAAGAACAAAAGCTGAAGTTATCATATGCCTCCTTTTGAGGGAAAGGTTGGTTGTCTTGCAGTTCTCTCTCTAAAACTCTTTTTCTGGGCATTTTGTGTTTAGGAAAAGTGGTGGACTGAAAACCTGATCACAGTAAATGCCAGGGATAGGTTGGTTTCCAGCAGCATTCCTTGGTGCCTGGTGGGAGAGGGTGTAAATCCTCACCTGCAGCAACAGTCTTGTGGGAACAGTTTTGATATTTTTTCCAATTGCATTTTTGAAAGGCAAAGATGCCAGGGCTCCAGCAAGCTGCAGGAAAAGTGAACTCTTCTCTGGATGCAGCTTCTCTTCACAGGGGGAAAAAAATGCGTGTTCCTACACGGCATTAGCAAATACAAAGTAATTAACCTGAGGTAAAATCCCAGTGAAGGCAAAGCAGACAAAGTATTAATAAATGTGAACTGACAGAGATAAGCCCTGAGGACCTCACCTATCTTCCCCATGCCTTAGCAGGTCCAAGTGAAGCTGAAGTTGTCTCACCTGTTTTTCCTTGTGTGGACTGACAGGGTAAGCACAGCCCTTGCACTGGGTAAAGGTGGCATCTTGTGAGTCCTGAATGCCCCCACCCCCCATCACTGGTGCTTCTGAGGGATCTGTTGAACCTCAAGAGAGTTGTCCTGAAGGATGACAGCTCAGAGTGGCGCTGTCCTGGTGCTCAAGAGCAAATATGGCTGCAACTGATCCCAGTACTGAGCCCAGCACCCCCTCACCCACCATTGCCAGGGGGGCAGTGCAGGGAAGGGTTTTGCCAGATTGGCTGGACATTGGAGGAGAAGGTGGTCCCAGCAACCCAGAGCTATCTGGCAACCTTCACTGAACAGGGAAAAGCTGCAGGGACTGATCCTAACCCAAATGGATCAGGTCATATAGGAAGATAACTAATTGACAGGGGAAAAAGAGTATGATGTGTGCCCATTCCTATTGGCCTGCAAACCTCCCTGACCTTTATCTGGCTGATGTTCAGTGCTATCTGGACACTTTTCCTGGCAACAGCACCAAGAACCATTCAAATGGCATTCACTTCACTACTGGAGGCACAGCTCTTGTGTTTCCCCACCAGCAAATAAAGAGCAGAGCTGAGCCTTCATATATGTCTTTTCTGGGAACTGGTGCTTTCTAAGAATTGCTTACAAAGAACTAAATAATCTGTTTGATTGTCATCCAGAAGTCCTGGGCTTGGTAAATGATCTTGCACAATTCTTTTTTCCAGGAAGATACTCCTTCAAGACGGTCTCAAGGATTTGCCTGTGGTAGGCAAAACAGGGCTCCCTTGAATAAAATAACTCTGAACAGGCAAATAAATGGAATGTCTTTCATTATACCTGTCACCAGTTTATTTACTCTGTGTCCTCTTTCTGCCATAAAAGTCTTGAGTGATTTCAGCCCAGTAAAACATCTGCACTCATTTTCAGAAAATAACAACAACTGCCAATGTATGAACTCACTATTTTCTCAGAATGCCTATTGTTCAGTGTCCGGCCCTTATTGTTTCTCATCTCCTGTGAGTGGTTTACAATCAAATCCGCTTTATTTACAGTGGAAAGCAAAATATGTCAGAGCAAGACAATTGACTATAAGCCTTCAGTCAATAACAGCTTATTTTTGTGCATGCTAAAATGTAGTCATTTCTTGCCTTCATTGAAACCGCTGGCAAAATTCCCATTTGGAGGTGTCAGTTCCATCCCGTGCCAGGTGCTGGGCTCCTGCTAAGCCTAAGGTGGTACACCTTAGCATGCACCTTCTAAACCTGGATCCAGCACACACAGACCATCTTTCCACAGGCTCCACGAGCCATCCTGCAGTGAACACTCACAATTAAGGCCTTCTACCAAGCAATACTTTAACATTGTTCAACTGGTTTGATGATTAGGGACTTCTGTAAGATACTGAGCTGTCAGCAGGCAGATCATCTCTATCCCACAGTGTCTCAGTCTTTACTCTTGGTTTGTGGCCAACATCAACTCCCACTGAAGGCTTTTCTTATATAGTTTTCCAGTGAAAGCTTTCCATGGGGTCATCACATCTCAGAGATAAACACTGAAAAGCTGAAGCATGCTATTAAGCTTCTTAAAACATTAGAAAGACAATCATTTTGACAGAAGAGATGTTAATCACACTTCTATAAAAGCTTTTCATCTTCAAAGCATTTAACCAACATTAATTACATGTAATTGGCTTTTCCACGTACATCATGCAAAACACACCTTTCATGTCACTTGCCTCTGCTATCTTACCCAGGATTTCTGAGACAAAGCTGTGCCTCTTCAGTGCAGCACAGCTTCCTGAAGCCACCTGAGGCCTCATCTTGCAAATCCCAAAGGGCAACATTTAAAACAGCAGTTGTACAGAATATAGACACCTCAGCTGAACTGAGAGATCTGGGAAAAAAATAATGCCATCCCACTCAGGTGCCTGCAAAGCTGTGTCTCTGTTTCCCTGACAAAATCATCTGAGGAGACTCTTAGAAGTTTTGATGTCCCCCATGCCTGGGGATGTCCCTGTCTCCACCAGGCCCAGCCAGGTCTCATACCCCGTCTCTGGTGTCTGCCCAAAATGTCCAGGACACCCTAGGCAGAAGCAAGGTGCTCTCTGGACTCCAGCAGCACTGCATTTGACAGGCTGGAGTAAAAAGAGAAGAGACCACATTTTCCATGGATATCTTGTCTCCAATCACTTATCCAAGAAGTTGAGAACTTGGGTCCACTCCTTTCCTCTGCCGGGGGACGTCTGAAACCCCCATCTGCCATCACCTGCCTTGCTTTTCTTGCATGACCTTTTCATCAGAGCAGCTGCTACATTCAACCGCAAACGACTTGAAAAAGTTAAGATTTTTATTCCAATTTACAGCATGTGTGAGACAAAAAAACTTTCTTGCCCAGTGAACTGTCAGGATTCAGCTAGGAAATACGAGTTCCATGTGTCCTTGGAAGAGCTGGCTAGTATTCAAGCTCCCTGTAGCTCAGGGCTGAAAGAAAAGGGTTTTGGAAGCGTAAGTCACAAAATAATAAATTTCAGCAAAAAGGCTAAATGAAGAAAATGTCCAAGAAAAGAAAAAAAAAATGTTTACAGGGACTAGTGCACAGAGAATTTATCCTGGACATGAGCACTGGTTGGAGGATAAGGTTCACAACAGGTAAGAAATCAAACCCAAGCGCTCTCTGGGATCAACAGCACCACTCAGGTCGGGAGATAGGTGAAGGTCCTGATAAGTGCCTTTCCTCAGTTTGGCTGCCTTTCAGAAGGCAATATTGAAGGTGATATTATGCATGTTTTCATATTCAGTGTAGAGCCATTTACAAGCTGATTAGCTCCATCACTGTTTATATATGTAGCTAACAGAGCTAAAAAATGTGCTGTTAGTTCAATGGCTCATGAAGGCATGAAAGCTCCACCTGGCAGCCTGGCGTTCCTGCATTGCCTTGAAGTAAATAAAGGTGCTTTCCCAAAAGTCCAGGACTTTGATAACTTTTATTCCTAGCCCTCAACTTTTATTCTTAATCCCAGATGGCTACAAAGCCCTCCTGCCCCCGGTAGCTGGAGTGGCTGTTTATTTTGAAGACATCTTCACGACCTCATTCTCAAGATTATAATTCAGTTGTTGGCCACACAGTTCTGTCAGACTACTCCCACCCTGGAAATTAAGTAAATGGTTATTAAGTAAGTGTGTTATTGGTTCAGGGCTAGGAGACTCCACCTTGCTGGATTGAGCCCTGTAATCTATTCGTATTTCCCTTTAAACTTCTGCAAGTAACCCCAAACAGGCTGGCAACACTGAGTGCAACGTTACAGGAGATGACTGTGGCAATTTCTGAATGACAAGAGCATTTAAAAGAAATGTCAAGAGTCTGTGGGCTGCAAGCTTTTATGTTTCAAGGAGAAACAAGAACAAAGGAGGGACAATAAATCAAATGCAACAGCTTAGCATGCTCCATGTCTGAGAGTTAACCTCTTGAAAGCCACGTCCCCGACACAGCGAGGGCCACGCTCCTTTGATCGGGTCCATTATTTTGTGCAAAGTGATGGAAGCAGCAGGGTGGGCACCTCCATGCATGCCCAGGGGCCACGTACACTGTGCTTTGCTTGACATGTGCTATGCATTTATGGGTTAACATCAAACATGAGCTGATTTATAATTTTTAATCAAAAAAGGATTATAACCTAATAAATCCTAATAACGTGTTCTGTCTGGAGGTTATGCGGTGTAGTCGTATAATATACTGGTAGCTTTGCTCTCCTGAGCCTGGAAGATGGTGTAAAGTTTTTGATTTGTCAGTAAACTGATCCTTGGAAATTCTTAAATGGATCAAGACCCTCCAAGCACCATGATGCAAATGATGATCCCCTTGGGTGGAGCCTTTCCTGCTGTCGCAGGTTTTGAAGTACTTGAATGAGACACATTTGGAAGCTTGCAGCATCCCTGTGTAATGAGTATCTCCTCTCACTTTCAGAGGCCAAGTGTTCCTGGTTAAGCGCTAATTATTGACAGTTAGCCGGTTGAATCTAAGCATTAAACATATCAAACACATCACTGATGTTAGTCAGAGCCCTAAGGAGTCCTCCAGCCACCAGAGGGTAAGCGTTGGTTTGTAAGGGCCCATCATTTTTTGAAGTTAAAAAATTATGGCCACGCAAAGGAAGACTTGACCCTAGCCACTGGATTTCCTGGGTTTTGGTTCTCCCACCCAGATAGACAGGTATTATCCCGGGGAATCTTTGAGCAAGCCAGACCTGTCAGTTATCAGAGGGGATTTCTGAGCCTTCTGTTCCCAAAGAATGATCATCGTCCTTCCAATCCTTACTCTGCCTCCCAGCAAAAGGCTGTCCTGGAAGAACACTTACTTCCCAGGAGACCTAATTAACATTACAAGACTAATGTAGACTAAGCATAGAGAATTTTTAAAAAGTCCTTTGACTGCAGTGCCATTTTTAAAGCTGCTCCTCCCTGCTCTTTGTTTGCACACAATAGCTGAACCACCACAGTGGGGATGGGGCAGGGGTCAAGAGGTGCAAGGTATTTTCAAGCTAGTTTTAACTATCTTGCTGTTACCTCATGCTCTTCCGCTATGTTTGCACCCATCTGTTGTTTTTAGCAGCCTCCTCCTAAAGCTGCCTTCTAGCCAGGGATGTTCTCTTTGTGTGAGTGCAAGTGCATGTCCTGGTAAGGCTCGATGGGTGGTCAGGAGAAAGACCTCAACAGAAGCTCTTAGTCTTGCCACATCTGCACCCCTGCTGGAGGAAAATGTCACCTGGAGCCTGATCTGAGCCGTAGGAATCTCAAAAGCAGTTTGGAGCTATTCCTTTAGCACTGGTTTACCAATTAAGGAAAGATTTCCAAACCAATCAGATCATGAAATCCATCAGGATCAACCAAGTCTATGTCAGTAGAATCACTCTCAGGTGTCACAGACTCACAGAATCACTCAGGTTTGGAAAAAACCTCAGAGACCATCGAGTGCAACCTTCGACTGACCACCGTGTGATCTCCACCATGGCACTGAGTGCCTTGTCCAGTCATTCCTGAACACCCCCAGGGATGGTGACTCCACCACTTCCCTGGGCAGCCCATTCCAATGCTTCACAGCCCTTGCCACGAAGAAATTTCTCCTCATGTCCAGCCTGAATCTCCCCTGGCGCAGCTTGATGCTGTGTCCTCTCAATCTGTCAAAAATGAGAATGTGGAGAATGTGTCCTGTGTCAAGAGGAGAGGACGTTTCTCAGAAGGGATCCACTTACAACCCTTTGGTTAGGAACTTTTTCCAGTACAGCTGCCATCTTGTAGATACACACCTGGAAAAGGTAACTTTTTTAGCTTTTTTCCCCACTAGGCTGTAGTTGAAGCTGCTACTTTCTCCAGGGTTCACCTAAAACCAGCCTGGGCTGGCAGTCTTCAGTTGCAATCTTTTGTGATACTCAATTAACAGTGTTTCCCAATAGGTCTTGGACATGGAATTAATACACTTTCATCTTAATTTTACCAAAGCATCCTAAAATACTGCTCCTTCCACACTGTCTCTGCAAAGAGGGCACACAAAGAGTGTCTTCTCTCTCCCTGGCTCAGAGGAAATGGTTGCCTTCAGTTTTCATTGTGCTAGCATTGACTGTATTCCTATAATAAAAGCATCTGCCTGCTATTTCCAAAGTCTTCTTCTGGGAAATAACAGCTCTTCTTTTACTGTTTCATTGAAATTCAGGATGAAAAGGGGTGTCTGTCTCCCCACCTAGGCCCAGACACACTCACCATTTCTCTCCTTGCACTGTTTGAAAACATCTTCTGCCCTTCACTTCTTAATGGTTCTGGTACAAAAGCAATAAACACAGCAGTGCTGCTCCTAGCAGCCCATGAGCCAGCCAGGCTGTGCACAGATAAAGATGTTAGATCTGAACCTATTTCCTGGGAGAGAGGGATGCTGGTATGAACAAACAAAAGCTCAGCCAAGTTCTCAAAACAGAAAGTTTTCTGAAATCTCTGAGTGGGATTTATCCAAAACCCTGTCATGAAACTCCAGATTTCCAAGAACAGGACTTGTTGGACCTGACAGAATCCACCCAAAATTCCTCCAACTTAAAGACTGCTGCAATTAGAAATTAAATTTTAAAAAAAATCTCAGTTTAAAGCAAAGTCCAACTGCAAACAAAGAAATGAAAAGCAGAGGAGTCTGCCTAATTCAGACAAAGTGCTACAGAGAGTAGCCTCGTTCACTGCAGTCATTCCCTTTCACCAGCATCTTTCAGGAATGTAAAAACTGGAGTTTGGAGAACAGGTAATTCACAGACCCAACTCAGCTTTTAATTCTGATTTGCTCTTAGCACATCTTGACCCTAACCACAATCCAAAAGGATGGATGTTACTAATGGCTGCATTCAACAGGCAGAGAGCTCTAATCTCCTCTCCCCTCCAGCCAGTCTCTGCCGTATCTGCAGCATCTGACTGTGCCCTTAATAGGCAGCTGGATGAGCCTATCTATTACCACCACAGTCTTTGCCAAACCCGAAGGCTTCAAGCCTAAAATGGGGAGCTGCCACAGCTTGGATTAAAGACACCAAAGGCCGTCTTGGTGGAGCCGCAATAGATCTTTTCTCTGAGGGTGAGATAGCAAGAGTCATGCAACACACACCTATGGCTTCTGTCGCCCAGCTTCCCAACCCAGCCTCTCAGGCTCCCTGCACAACTGGCATTTTGGGGAGCTGGAGATACTGTCCTAGGGTACAAAACAATTTCTGCATTCCTGCTGGGTGAGACACAGCTAGCTGGGAGTTCTCAGGGAGGTTGTTTCTTTACCTGTCAATGTCCCTCAGCGAAAGCACCTAAAAGAATTCATGCTGCAGTTTTGGGTTTACAATCAAAGTCTGAGACTGTATTGCAGGTCTTAAGGAGTGGTTACCATTTTTTATGAAGGCAAAACACCCATTAAGGACTTCTTTAATTGCACATGAGCCCTGATCTTTGTAGCTCCAATTTTATAAAATGTGTTCAGCTCTTATTGCCTTAAACCATCTGAGGTTACAGAATTGTCCCCAGTTTTTCAAAGACCTGATTTTTCAGTCGTGTTTTAGGGTGTCCTGGGACTGTTATGAAAAATGAGGCTTTAGCCTTGCTAATAAAGAAGTGATAATAATTAGAAAATCTCCTGGCCAATGCAGGTTTTATAACTCCATAGATACCACAGTATTAACATTCTGTTTGTCCACCTGTTAGAAGAAACAGATCTGAAGAGTCATAACTCTAAAACAGTGGGTGACAATTTAATGAAAAATTGAGCTCTGCATTTAATTTCCTTTTAAGTTCAGTTGAGCATTCTGTGAGATCAAAGGGGCTTTGTGGCTTGCAAATGATCTATGATATCAGAGAAACAGATTATAACCCAGGCACAGTTTGGTATTTAAGTAAGTATCCGCTTTTAATACCGATGTTTAAAGTAGGCTAATGGAACTAAAGCACAAGGATAATTTCCTATGATACAACTCTATAATCCAGTTTAATATATCAGTTGACCACTAAAAGCATATTTTGAATTTATTTCAGTGCTTTTGTCCCCTGTGGAAAGTATCCTGAGACACCATAAAACATTTTTAACAAAACAAAACGTCCTGCCTTAGTTTGTAAGATTTTGGGGCAGGGACTGCACTTATGCACTTGTAGAATGCCTGGAGAAATGAGTCTCTGGGGTTCAGTGTATGGAGAATAGTTAAGCAACAGCAACACTGTATGTCAGTGAGGGCTTACTTTTAGTGTGGGTTCTGGAGTTCTACTTAGAAGGTTGCTATCATATCCATGCAACAAAATCGTGGGCAGTGGACTTGAAAAAAGTAAAAAAAAAAAAGAAAGAAAGCTATTCAAGGTTAAACGATGCCTCTGTTTTGTTTTCTTTGGGTTCTTTGTTTTTTGTTTTTTGCCTTTTTTAAACAAGTCCCTATAGCAGCAGATATCCCGTATTTTCCTTTTCAGAAATGATCATGTTCCAATTTCACCTAGCAAGGAGTTTCCCTCCATGGCTTAGAGAAGATGCTGCTACAGACTCACTCCTGCTGCTTGAACACTTCTTCCTCCTTACTACCTTAAATTTATGGACAATTCATTCTTGTTTATTCTCCTGAGAGTGTTGTCCTTCAGGCTAATAGGTCTATTCCCCCCTTAATGTTTACCTTCCTGATAGCTTTATAAGCCATCATTATGCACATCTGTCTTTCCCAGGCAGAAGGAGTCACATTTGTAATCTGCTCTTGCAGAGCAGTTTGATGTTTCCCTGATCAGTGGTCCTTCCTGCCTCCGTCTGAATTCATCCATTTTGAGCACCAGGGATGGGAATTGTTCCAGAGGAGGCTTCACCCGCCACACGTAAGGTGGCATTAAAACAGCTGCAGCTTTGCTAGGAGTGTCTCCTGGTGAATCACAGGCTGGCACTAGCCTGACATGGCGTGATGTGATGTTGGTAGTTCAGACATCTCGTGATTAACCAATGGATCTGGGTCTTTCTCAGCAATCTCAGCAAAGCCACAGAACCTTTGGTATTGTCAGGAATTAATGCAAAGTGCACTCAGGGCTTACAGTTTCACTCCCTCTCTGCTATTTTAATCTGTGAGGTCATCCAGACATTCCTGTAGGATATCTGGGGCCCTTTCAGGACTGATAATGCCTCTCAGCTTGATGTCACCAACACATTTCTTCCCTCCCTTCTACCTTTGGTGCCAAGACCTATCTGTATCTTTTGTCCCCTAAAGAAGTCACTGGTCAACTCAGCTGATTCATATCTTCTCAAGCTAATTCCTTGCCCTTCTCATAGTCTATTGCTTATTCTTGCTTTTGCCAACTAACTCAACATTTCTCATGTTCCATTGCATAAAAAACAAGGTGAGAGGTTTAGGTGGATGGAGAATGACGATGAAATCTCCAGTCAAACTAGCACCACATTTGAAGTTAGATCCATTTTACTAATGCCCACAAGGACTAGTCTGCTGCACATCTTTGGTCTGGAATATCAGTTGTCTCTTCTGTGAAAACAGCAACAAACCCCCTCGTGTTTCCCTGATCGGAGGTACGTTGGAGATTTTGATTTCCTTGTCTCTGATTTGTAGAGATGAACATTTTGCTGCACTCATGATTAAAGCAGCTCTTTGAGCTGGCTCAGGCAAGGCTGTCATGGCTAGTTTGGGATGCTGTTGATGCTGTGGTAGTGCTGCTACCTGTGGCCTTGGAAGGAACAAGGCTCGTTTTTTCAAACAAATTCAGAGTATATGCTGAAATATCAACAGGACCTGATGCTTAGTTCCTCTGCTTTGAAAGTCAAAATTTACAGGCATAACGCTTTCACATCCCAAATTCTATTTCTCATATCCTAAAGCGAAGGAGGAGGCACCGAACTAAGAATAAAAATGCATCATTTGGTTGTCAAAATAGGTATGTGGTAAATGGATGTAGGGATATCCAGGACACTTGAGGCAAGTAAATACCATATAAAATCTACTTGTGCTCCTCTGCAGCAGCAAGTGGGAGAAGTTTGACCATTTCAGATGGCACTAGGGAACTGAACATGCTTCTTCTGGTTAATGGAAAGAATTTGCTTTGAAGAACATTATTGGGCAAATGGACAGAAACCCACTGCACAACAAAGACTGAAGTTTTGGAAGAAGCTGAAGAATAAAGATTTGAGGTCTGCAGGGAGCCTGTAATGCAGAAAAATTGGAAGAGTTGGGTCCTGGGAGCAGGGCAAGAAGGAAAACAAAGACCCCAGACTGCATTCCAAAGACTTCTTTAACACCATTGACCCTACTGACCCCTTTTTAACTGAGTTCCCTGTTCTGAAGCTGGACAGACTGAGGTCAGCAGCTTTGCTTGGACAGGAGGAGCGGGGGAAGCACAAGGGAAACTAACTTAGGATAAATTAAAACATAGAAGTATCAAAGCTTGGTCATCAGTTGTAGAAGAAAAGGATAGGTGCTTCAGTTTTCACCTCATTAATCCAGTTGTTCCACTGGAAAACAACTCTGCCTCGAAGTTAATCTTCAAATAAATATGCTCTTAAAATCCAGTGGGTATTTATGTAATACAGGGTAACTGTCTTAGGGAAGCTAAATTAAACGCTCTTGGATAAACTTAATTTGGCCTCCTGCTGAAAGGGTTTACTGAATGAGATGGAGAGGAAATGCTTAACTCTTGTTTGGAGTAAGGATGGTGGCACTCACTGATGGCCAAATACTCCAAATAGTCTGTTCATGTTCACCATGGTAGAACTGGGTTTTAACTCCTCACACGAATGGTCAGTCCCTCCTTGAATCTCCTTGAGTCCTTGACCACTCAACCTCAGTGGAACTGAGCTCCACAAATCCATCACATTTTCCATGGTGACGTGTAAACTTGAAGATCCTGCCTTCTACTCTTTCATTTTGCACTGTGTGCTGGGAGACATGAAAAAAACCCGAATATGAGCCTCCCTTCCCTTTGGAGCCCTCCTGTCCTCCAGCCTAGCAGGATTTCTGGCTCCTTCCTGATCCTCCCAACTCTCCCATCACCCTGCCTGATGCCTTCCCCAGTGGGCTCAGCAGCCCCTCTGCCTGCAGGCTCAGGCATTTTCACACCTCCTGGGTTCTCCTACCACTCCCCCTCTTTCCCTTGCCACAGGCCTGACAGCACGAGCTTTTATCACAGCCCTCCTATTTAGCTCCCTTCCACCGTAAACACCACTTATCTTTTCAATCTCTCTCCATATAAGATTTTTTTCCCCCCCAAGTCTCAAATTATTCTTGTCATCCTTATCTGAACATCCTTTAATTCCCTTGGCAGTGACTTATAGCATTCCAGATGAGAGAGAAGCCTTGGTTTTATACCACACTGAAATTTACTCCATCCCATTTCTTACACATCCTAACCTTTTGTTTGCTTGTTTGACAGAAGCTGCACCCGAGCTGAAAACTTAAGTGAGAAGGGTGCAATACTGATTCAGAGGTATTTTCTGTTGGTCAATGCTGTTACTAAGATAATTCATTGTTTCTAAAGCTTTCTGCAAGGGCATTCCCCTTTTGAGCTCATATTTCCAATGCAATAGTCCAGACAGGGAGCTGCAACTTACCTCCCATTGCTGCCTGCTGTTCAGGTCCTCCAGGGTGGAGGAGGCACCTGTAATTAGTGGCTGCAGAGATAAACATTCACTAGTCCCCATAGAGGACTGGTATTGAGCCAATATAAGTTAACATAACCCAGGATTTTTCTTCCCCTAATTAAAATCTTTGTGATTAACAGAAGTATTTTGTAAACCTTTTGAAGTCCCTTTAAATTACCCTGAGACCTCCTGCCATCTATCACTGCAGCAGTCTTATGACAGTGCTGCATCTGCAACTGATAAGCGTTCTCATATTCCTTGCTACCCCTTCTATATGGATTATTTTCCATCCAACAGCACTGGTTTAACCGAAGGGTAGCAGGGCAAGGTCTCTCACCTTGACGTGGGTTTATATGGTGCCTAACAAAGTAAGACCTTGATCCACAGCTAAGCCCACAAAATAAGGCTGCTGCTAATAGTGACTTGTCAGGTCCCTTCATGCTGTCCACTTGCCTGTTTCAGTTGTGACCTTCAGAAATTCTTTATCACCTATTGTGGACACAGCAGCAATGTTGGCCATAAATTTTACCACCTTGCTTTTCCATCCTTTTCCTGTATCGCTCTTTCTTCTCTATTAGTTTGTGTCTTCTTGCCTGTCAGTCCTACATTTCAAGTTATTTTGGATTCAAACGTTCTCTTGTTGAATATATGGCCTAACATGCTATGCACTCTTCCAAAAACAAATATAAATTAATAGTACCTTTATCACACGAACCAGCCCACTGAAGTTAAAAGATGGAAAAGGGCCCGAGGTAAATAACAGGAGTAGAATGTGTCCCTAAGAGTTTGTCTTAATTAAAAGTATAACTACACACATTAATAATTTACAACTGAAAAGGTTATGAATGTGCAATGTTTAATAACAGTAATGCAAAAAGGTGATATTTAGTTTCCAGCACTCGCATGAATGCTCATCCTCCGAATTTAGAAATAACTGTGGCTGTGTGGTTTGATCTGTAATTAAGATTTAATTAATCCCTAAAGCTCAGTTCAAGTTAGATTAGACCTATATTGATTTGAAATTCTTTACAGTTGCACTCCTGGTGTAGCAAACTCACCTGCTCCTCATGGTGCTCTTCATAGGGTTAGCAATGCATTTCAGGGGTGTCTGACCTTTAACAAAGGTGTCACCAAAAATCCTATAGAAAAAGTGTCCACATCAAGGAAAATCATCCAGCTCACTTTGTTTTGCATGCCATAATGAGCAATTACTGAGGTGATATGAACATCAAACATCACTTCTTCCGGAACTTTCATTTTACCTCTTGGGTCTGCGTGGTAGGAAACACAAACCAGTGTTCATCAGAGTCGATGAGAACTCTTTCCCCTTGATCACAAACTCATAGCTGTGGCTCTGACAATGAGCTTACCTTCTCACAGAAGAGGCAAAATCCCCAGAATGGCTTTCATTGCCAGTGGTTACCAGAACTGGAGGAGGTAAGGGCACTCCTGTATCAATGAAGTTCAACTCTTTCCTGTGAGGGTGGTGAGGACTGGCAGAGGTTTCCCAGAGAAGATGCATGTGTCCCATTCCTGGAATTGTTTAAGCCCAGGCTGGACAGGGCTCTGACAAACCTGGGATAGTGGAAGGTGTCCCTGCCCACTGCAGCAGGGCTGGAACTAAATGATCTTTAAGGTCTGTTCCAACCTAAGCCTTTTATGACCCTATGACTTCCCAAGGCAGGAATAGACCAAAAATCTTCATGCAACCTCGGTCGAAAATCTCAGTGACGGACGGTGCAATTCCCATGGGGACCCCTCACTTGGTCATTTACAAGACCAAGAAATCTTGGACCTGGTTTGTGCAAGTCCAGCTTTTCTGCCTTCAGCAGAACTGCAGATGATTGTAATGGCTCTACCGAATGGTCTTGGGACTCAGTCACTCAGAACAAACATACCAGGCTGCAGATCTCAGCTAGGCTAAAAAGAAATAGGGAATAATAAAATGTTTCTCCTAGACTTCACAGTAGTCATCTGATAACAAGATCAGGGAATCACAGAAAGGGACTTCTAACCCTGACTGAAGGCCTGGAGAGCAGCACTCCCCACAGAGTCTGCAACAGCCTCTCACCTACATGTTGGTGGCAGAGTTTAGGCCTGAGTCTCTTCTCCCATGCTTAACCTTGCTGCCTCAGACAGAGATGTGCTGAGGTGGAAGGCTACCTGAACACTCAAAAAGTCCTCCCACAGATGCTTGCCCTGTGCCTAACATGCAGCTCTTCTTATCCAGCTCCTGAATGAAGCCATCTGTTAAACAACTCCCCTGATCCACATCAGCTCTATAGGGGCTCTGGAATTATGACTGCAGCGAACCAATGCAGCCAGGCTTAAAATGCATTATTAGGAGGATTCATGGGGACTCCATAATATCCAGAGATACACCCTATATAGCATATAACCAGATAAAATATTCTGCTTTCTAGAGTTATTTGGTTGAATATTTGTTTTCAGGACCTGCTGGCTACCTTTTAGCAGCATATTAGCCTGAAGTGGCACTTCTAAAAGAGCAAATTAACCTCCACAGGGCAGACAGCATCCTGCCCACAAGAGGATACCTGGAAAATGAGCAACATTTGTTTTCCATGTTAGACTGGCTGGTAACGAATGGCAGCTTGTTACAGCCCTTACAGCCAGAGTGAAAGGGTGTTGGACTCGTGTCTGTTGCAGTGTGGTTTTTTCCCCTGGGTCCCTCCATGTTTTAAGAGAGGTTTCAGGACAGGGCACAAAAAGTCAGACTCACTCGTCAGCAATGACAGCTGGTGGGTAGCAATGGTCCAAAGGCAAAATCCTGAGCTCCATCCCCCAATGTGTAAGGAGGGGAATTTCAAAGGCACCCACCCAAGAAAGTCCTGGCTTTGAAGACGTAGTAACATTCATCTGTCACTTCAATTGCAGATACAAAACTTGGAATAAGAGTCCTGATCCCTCTGGTTTAAATGTGCTGGCACCCCTGCAGGTGGAGGTGATGGCTTTCTTTCAGCTCCTAGAAATGGGAAACACTGTGTAAACAACACTGGAGGCTGTGTTGTGCAGGTTCCTGAGGTCTGAGCTCTTTGTTTCTGTTCCTAAGGAAGGGACAGATCTGCAGAAGTGAAGAACATGAAGACTACAGCAGCTCCTTTAATCCTGCTGGTGATTTACACAGTGGCTCTGCCTCAGGGAGAACAGGAGAGATGGTTCTGGGGAAATCATATGGACAATATGTACTGTCTGGGTTATAAAAAGAAAAGCCTGGTTACTGTTCATGAATCAAAACAGTGTGCACAGTGTAGCTTTATATTGGATGCAATGTGCCATGCAGTCTGCTGCTGCAGGTACAAAGGGGAAGGTTGCTGATCCCACCTTGCACCCCAGCACTTTAACCAGGGCAGCCAGAGAGCTACATCTCCAATAACTGGGCAAAATTATTTTTATATTTATTTTTTCCCTCACATGATAACCAGAAGACATGGAGGTATCAGCACACATTGCCTTTCAAACTCTTAATCTCAAAATCCTGTTTAGTTTGGGAGGGTGATTGAGTTGTTCACAGCTCAGGTTATCTGAAGTCTTGTGAAGATGAAAACATTTAAATCTAAAGAGTTTCAGTTTGGATTTCCTCTGTTCCTGTGCAGTCTGAAAAGGGTGCTGTTACAGGGTTTTCTGTTTATGGCTCCTGCTGCTTTAGGGGTCTGTCTGAAACAAGCTGCCCTATCCACAGATGTTGCATCCATGGTGGCTTTCCCTTGCTGAAGTGACCTGCAAGGCTGACAATTTCTGCCACTGCTCAGGGGAAACTGGGGTCTGAAAGGGATAATGAGCATTCAGAAAAAAGCAGTCAGTCTAGGTTTCTAGATATCTCCAAATTTGTCTTGAAGAAAATTGGCAGAGCTTTCTGAAGAGCTGTCATCGTGATGTAAGATTAAACCCAAACTTTGGTCCATTAGTTTTGATACTGTTGATTCTAAGATCTCTTTAGCTACTGGCTCTGGAGGTGGCCTTTAAGGTCTGGACCCCTTCCTGCACTCTATGATTCTTGAAGACCAGCTTACATAGACTTTAATACCAACAGGAACCCTCCCCCTCACCAAAAACACTTCCATACCATCAGCAGAGTTCCTGGTCACCTTGACAGTGTGAAAGCAGCTAAAGAACCCAATGGCACATTTTAACAGCACTCCTAAACCCTGTGCACACTCGACACAGACACACCATCACAGTTACAGACCTGCAGGAAGACGCCTGAAAATCTGGGTAACATCCTTCCAGAAAGACCCCAAATATTCCACCTCTTCCCCTGAATCTTTTGTTGTGCATGCAGTAAGTCCCATTCACTGGAAAGAGTTTTGCTTACACAGTAGTTCTCTTTGATTATCGTAGTGCCCTGTGTCAGATACTCACCTGAGATAGTTCAAAAGCCACCCTCCATCACAGAAGTCCAGCCTGGAAGAAAAACCTGGGTGGTAGCTGGATCTCCACCCACAGAGGTTTTCCCAAGAATAGGTTGTCCTGACTGGACATAGATATTCACTTTGTGTCCTGCTCTTCCAGGTGTTTTCTCTAATATTTATATCAAGTCCCCTCCACTCTTCAGATCAAGAGAGAGGAATCTGTGCAGAAGAGAAGGCACAGTGTCATTTGGCAACTAAAACAGCACTCACAAAAATAATGAGCTCCCAAGCACTTTCATGTGCCTCCATCACAAGCATCTATGCTGACCAAAATAGGCTCAGAGGGAAAAAAGAAAAGGACAACATGGAAGTTCCATTTCCACTTCTGTCTCTGTGCCATTTAAGTCATGAAAACTTTCTCAAAGTGCAATGAAGCTGGGAAAGCAAAGAGATAAAAAGCCATTTCTAGGAAAGGAAGACCAAGAAGCTTCCAAAATGACAAATTCCTCATTTTCTTAATTCATTTTCTTACTGAGAACTTGGAGCTGCAGAACATGTACCCATCGGTGATGAGAGCAAAGGTAATAAACACTGTCACGTAACCTTGGCTGTTCCCTGCAAACTGCAGTTACCCAGAAGCCCAGCCACCTAACATAAAAGGAAGCTATCCACTTTAATTAGCAGAGCAATCAAAAGACTCTTACACAGGAAAGCATTTATCACCAAATAGAAAATGAATGATACTTTAAAATTAGAATATGCAGAATTCATAGCCAAAGGCACTCAGGGGAAAAAGAGCTTTGCACCAAACCAGATGGGGATTTTTTTTTTTTGGCTTCAGTCTAATGAACTTTAACAATAGATATCAAATTCTGTCTGGCAGCACATTTTAGCAATGGATCTGATTTTTCAGAACTACTAAGCAAACCTCACCAGTTACAGGAGGAGGAGACTAGCATTTAGAAAACCATTATTAACCTGTATTCAGATCTGAAATCCAGATCCCTGTAAATCTGGTTTGTAAAAAATTCTTTGCCTATACTTTCAAAGTACAGTAGAAATAAGCAACAGGGAAATTTAATTTTAATTGTTAATGTTGATGAAGATTTCATTGTATCCCACTTAAATGCTGTGCAGGAAGAAACCATGCAACACCACATTTCATTATCAGGAGTTTGGGCAAAGCTCGAATTGGAAGATGTAGAGAAGAAGGTGAAGATGGAGAAGCAATCTTTTCTTGGTCTTCCTGTACTTAAAAAAAAGAAATGTCCAAAGATCAGGGAAGAGCTACAGATAAAAACACCTTTCTCTCAGCTTGAGAGTTTACAGGGATATTGAAGTACAGAAGACTGAAGATGCTTTGCAAAGAGTAAGGAAAGGCTGTCACTAAGTGGCCAGTCTTCCTAGAAATCATTAAAAAGCAAAATGCAGATTTTTCCACTGACTTTACAAATCTTGTCTCGCAAGGGAGCTGAAACCTATGGGGACCAAGCTTTAGCTCAGCCAAAATGCAGTTCCATACCAAGGCAGTTCCATAATTACTGCAAAAAGACAACAGTAAGTCAGCCTGCTAGAGACTCCCAAGTACAGATGGGATTATCTGATTGCAACATTTCAAAATGCACAAGCTTCGGTTCATAGCGACACAAATTACCCAAGTTGCCTTAGGTCTGCAAAATTAGGATCCCACAAATTGCGTCCAACAGGAAAGTTGGTCTAAAAGGTAAGTAAGGTCATAATGACAGACTTACTCAGTAGTTATTCAGCCATTTGATGTATAAAGAGCATAAAGGGAATGAGACAGGGTGTGGGTCCTGATAAACAGAAGGGAGATAAATCAGGAAGTCAACCCATATTCAGCCTATTTGTTTCTGCTTCCTTCAAAGGCCCTTTAAGAAGATCTGTGATTTTTATAGACCCACTGGGGTTTCCATGATCTGCCGACTGTAACTTTCAGAACTACAATATACAAAAGTTACTTTGTCCAAGGAACGTAAGTTTGGGTCCCCAGTGTATTGCTCCAGCTGCATATTCCTCAGTTCTGGGAGTGGGCAAGGGATATCTGTGCCTTTGGATACCGTTGAACTCCCAGTTCTTTTTTACCAACCATTATAAGCAGGCTCACATGTGGCTTAGCTGCAACAGATTTGCTGGATCAGAAAGTGCTAATGCAGAACAGTGTAAACAAGAAAATCACGATCCAAAAAGAAGGTCCTTGTCTGAACCCAGCCTCGCTTCACATCTCCACACAACCGAGCAGCCCTAATTCCATCTACTTCCAGTTGGTACTTGCCTTTTGCTTTTGGTATCCAGGATGTTCTGCGCTTCAAAGACACTATAACCACCAAGATAATTCCTGAAGCTCTGTGCACTAAAGATATAAATTTGTCTGCGGAGATTTTAGAAGCACTTAAAACCCCCTGTATATTACCCTGCTGTTTGCACAAAAAGACCTCTTAATGCTTTAAGTGCACTTGCATACCAAACTAGCATGGCCAGCACAGATACGAACAGGATAATCTAAATCACCCCCTGTTACATCCTGGTGGAACAATGACTTCCTGGTGGCTCAGCAGAAGATTTGAAGAACTTTGTTCAGCTTGCTTGAGGAATGTGTCTCACCCAGTAGCTGGTAGCAGTCACAAGCTATGGAGTGGGGAGGGTGGTGTCTGGGTAAAGTTTTGCAGAACAGGTCCATTGCCATCTGCCAGGAATGGCCTCAGAATTACTCAGGGTGGCAAATCCATCACCATTTTTCTGTTCACGGTTTCAGTGGAAGTGGAGCTGGAGGTTGCCTTTTGGGTGGTCATATCCTATCTCTGATTTTTATTGTTTCCAGATTTAAGTGCCCCAAGCACAGTAATCACGCAAGGGCATGGACTTCACACACAAGGTGGAGAAGTGCAAAGCCGTTTATTGCGCAGTCAGAATTCCCTAAATGCTGCACACAACAGGATATAACATCATATATAAAGAGGAAAGATGTTCACCACAGTGTCCCCCAATCACCTGGGGTACTGCACAGATATTACCTATTATGGTAATAGGCAAACAATACCCTATAAGGTCACAATTACAATTATCGCTCCCCATAGGTCCAACACTGTCCACTAACCCACAGTCCTCTCTCAGCCCATCCCTGGTGACCTGGATGCACTCCCAGGGTCACCTCTGGGCCCAGGAAAGAGGCTCCCTCTCCGGTCCTCAGGGCCTATTTCTTTACCACCACATAGTGTACTACAACACCAAGTAATAGAGCTGCCATTGGAAATCATTCCACGGTGAAAGAGATTGCCTCGTTAAGAAATTATCTTGATTTCTAGGATGGCATTCCTTTGGCCCAGACTTCACCCTCTTTAGACTGCCTTATGAACACGGTAAGATGGACATGTGGAGTGATGGGAGATGCCAGATTTACTTCCGAATGGTCTGGCTTCACTATGCAGCACCACATAGGTGCCCTGGCTTTAATCAAGCCTCCAGGACCCACAGGAGCATGGAGATCTGCCAAAGCTCATTAGGCCTCCATCTCAGTTGCAGTCACTGCTCCAGATTTGGTAGAGGCACTCTTTCCAAACTCCTTCTCTGCCTTAACAATGTCCCCAAGGTTATCTGTGTAGGGACAACACAAAGGACACCCCTTTGCAGCAAAACCAGATGTAATTGTAGCTGGAATGATTCCTACCTCATTGAAAGGTGTTGTAAGTATCTCCATTGTGAGTTTGCATGGATTTGATAGTAGCCTGAAATGAAGACGAGACATCCAGGAAAGAAATGCTGAAAATGTTGAACAGGCCAAACAGAATCGTGGAAGCAGCAGTCTGGCTATTTACAGCATTAAAGGAAACACTGAGCTTCTGGTGATCATTGCAAACATGGAAAGGAAAAGAGGAAGGCCCTTTTCAGAGAGGACTGGAGGTAGCTCTGCTAGAGGCAAGGCTTCAGTTGTCCCTTTCCACAGCCAGCACAGCTCCTGCAATTGTACGGAACTGTGGCTTGAAGAAGTGGGCACCTCCTGGCAGCACCTACCCCTCAAGCTGGACCTGTGCAGAAAATGGGATCAGCAGTTTCAGATAACCTGTATTTACCTTAAGCCCAAAAGTTTCTTGTCAGCCTTGGTGAAGGAAGTCAACTCTGGGAAAAGGGATTGATACTGCAAGGAAATAAACAAGATTGATGAAGTCACTCCCTCTGCAGGGAGATGCAGTTGGTTGAGAGCAGTGTGGAACATGTTGTTCTTTGGCTTCAGCATCTCTAAGACCATTCTGTCCATTTGGTCTCACCTCCCTCATAATTTAGACTGCAGACTCTCCCTATGGGAATCACGAATCAGACTCTTGACTTTTATCTAATTTAGAGTATTTTCTAGGAACACATCCAGACTTGATTTAAAGCTGTCAGATGATGGGGAATTTAGGTAAGTTGTTCCAGGAGCTAAAAATTCCTATGGTTATGTGTGTATGCTCATTTTTAGGTTGAATTTTGAGATATTCAGCTTTCAGCTACTGTATTTCATCATGGTTTTGATTTTCCCTGTTGGGGGAAAACACCCCTATCCCAAATACAAGCTGTAAACATATAGCACACAGAACTAATACTGCTTGTAGTAATTCTACTCATGAAGAAAATTTACTCCACTTTGAAAGTGAAATGGGCCTCCTTGTGCTCACTGAGCCAGGAGAGTCAATGCACCCTTTACCTCACTGTGCAACAGCTTCCCCAGGTAGCCTTTAATCTGCAAGATGAAAGAGCCTTCTAATAGTGTATCAGGAAACTTACTCACACAGTATGATTAAGTCTCAAGTAAATTTCTTTTTGCTAAGTTAAACAGCATAAACCTCCTTTCCCCTCCCTCCCCTTTTATGGCTGGTGCAGAAGCTATGGGATGTTCCACATTCCAGAAAACCCTGATTACCTTCCGTCCAAAAGGCATCTAGTTCTTTCTTTCTTAAGTCAGAAATTGCTAAAGATGTACATTCTGAGATATGCTGCAGATAGGGATTATTATTTTTTTTCTACACTACATAAAATAAGGAGACATGAACAGAATGTCTATTAGGAACACATAAAATATGAAAGCATAAAAATCTTCTTCTTGTTAAAGACTTTTATAAGATGCTGTAGGTTCGCAGGCTATTTACTCTGACATCTCTGCAAAAGTTGCTGAAGCTGCCAACATTAAAAAAAAACCTTAGCAAAAACAGTGTCTTTAGGGATTTCTCCAATGATAGTTCTTTATTTATGACTCCATTTAAAAAATTTAACTCAGAGCATTTGTTTACTTAGGATGGGATTGGCTCCCCCCATCCCACATGCCTTTGTAGGGGAACAAAGGAGCGCCAAGAGCTAGCCCTATAGCAAGCAGCCCCATGGGATGAGTTAGTGCTCTCTCTCCAGCATTTTTCCCATTATGCCCAGGGCAGGGAGAGAGTCACAGCTTGGCACGTAGGAAGCTAAGAGGAAATGAATCCCTTGGGCTCATGTGGGGGGCTCATACCCAGCCCCTGTGACACGTGAGACAGCATTCAGTGCTCCTGGATGGGTACAAGGTCAAATTCCACCATAGGAGGGGTGATCCAGAGAAAATTTGAGAAAAAACACAGCCACAGCCTGAATCCCTAACAGCCAACAAACCCTGACCCTAACAGCACCCCCATCACCCCCAGAATTAGCACTCCTTTTTCACCCCACCGTGGATGCAAATCCCTACTACAGCCACAAAGAGAGGGATGTACCCTCTCCTTGCCCCCAATCGGAAAGACCTCAGGTGATTTGTGGGGAAATAGAGCCAAAATCTTGGTGGGAAGGCAAAAATGAGCCAGTGTGGGACAGGGAATGACAGAGATGTGCTCAGTCAGCAGGCAGCAGATCACCGAAACCTGCACCCACTCGGATTTCCGCATCAGCTCATCAGCATGGAAAGAGCTGACTGCCATCGTCATTCTGTGCTTGAAACATCCAGGGGTGCTCAAGCAGGGACACCCCAAAGCCTGCCCTTAAAAGTTCCTATACCTTAAATACCCCTGCAGTTTGCAGTAGTAAACGAGTGCACATTTTTTACATTAAAGATGGAATGAAAAGGTTTTGAAAGCGCTGGATTTCTGCCTGGCTGCAGGACTGGATTGTGTTAGAGAAACTTCACAGAGCTTTAAAAGGGATTGTGTAAGGGCAGCCATGCCCCTCCGAAAAATAAATGTCTCTCCGGCCTGAGTTTTGTTTCCCCATTGTCTCCCTTCAGCAGCCCAGTAATCCCAGTGCTTTGCTGTTTTGCTTTGTCCTATTCAGAAGGAAACCCCTTACACAATGAGACCCCTTTGGCACAGGCAGGACATCAGGGGTGTTGAGCTGTGAAGAGCTGTGTCAGTTGTAAGCCCGGTCAGAACCAGCACGGGGTGTTTTTGTCCCCAAAATTTGATTGAAACAGGGGAAAAAAGGAAGGGAGAAAAAAAAATAATGTGGGGGGCGGAGGACTATGTGCAGACCTCTGAAGTCTTGAAAACAGTAGGAATATCACATTTCCAAGTGCCACTTGCAAGTGCAGCCACATGGATGAGCGAGGAGAGCTGGAAATCCCAGTGCTCAATTCCACAGGCAGGCAGATGCCCCCCAGGCTTGCAAAACCCCTGGCCCCAGGGAGCAGAGGATGCTGAGCCCTGCCTGAGCCTTGGACATGCCGTTAGGGACAGCATCAGCACACAATGCCCTTTTTCCACCCATCCTCTTTGAGGATTTGTTTTTGCCACGCAAGGGCTGAATGTGAAGCTTGAATGTCTCCTTAGAGCAGCGATGATTTACCATGTTGGAATAAGTCTGTAAAGTGGCTTTTACAGAGCAGCAGGCCTCCAGCCAAGGGGCCTTTTTTTTTTTTTTGTACATACTTCTGAATGGCAGAAATTGGCATTCATCTCTCCAGGCAGGTTTCTGAAATGTATACTGTCCTTTAAATGATTCCTTAATATTTAATATCATGGTAGGATGAAGTCTGATTTTATGGTTAAAAATGTCAATTTTCACAGCTGATTGAACTTATTTAAATGGCAAGCAGTTTACTTGTATCGAAAACCACATAAACAAATCAACTTATTTACTGACATTAAAAGAAGAGGCTACTTTGTACTCCAAAGCCTTTCAGTTTTTGAAACTGAAAATGAGCTCAGATGACTAAGTTCATTTTGCAGTTTCCCCCCCAATGGCAGATTGATTGTAGTTTATAAAACAAGCCCATGTATCTGGCAGCAAAAGGAATTGCTTAAGATGCTAAGCCACCCTTTCAAAAGTCCTCCGTAATTAATTATCAGCTGCTTGCAAGTCCATTCTGTTTTTCCTTTTGTTTGTATTACTTTAATGGTGACTATAACATACATATAATGAGAAAAGCTGTGTCTTATAAACATACAAATAAATCTTAAGACTTTAAGCAGGATTAGGCAAGCTAAAAAAAAAAAACAAAACCCACCCTGAAATCCAGATGCATGGAATCACAGAAATCAGCTTTGTTAATGCATTCCTAACTCTGAAGCCAATTAAAGCATTCACGGACATGAAGGAACCAGAGTTCATACTGGCACAGATTTCCTCTGCCTCCTCATAAAAATAGCTGGAAGATCCAGTCTGATGTCTGTGCTAATAAAAAAAAAAAAAGAAAAATAGGAAGTTATTTTATTTTTATTCGAGGGAAACAGGCAATATAAAGAGATCTGGATGTGGCTAGCAAGTCTCCTGCCTCATTAATTGGTCTAAGGATCTTACCAAAAATTCCAGTGGATGGAGGAGTTTGAAATCTATCCATTAGAGGACAATGCACTATCCAGAGTGATGTCAGAAAGCAGCAGCATGAGCTTCAGGAGGGGGTAAAGAGAAGGGCAGAAGTGATAGGCAAAGAGAAAACCCAAGAATGAGGGCTTGGGTGGTGCCTGGAAGATGTGCTGGATGATGTGAGCCAAAAGCAAATGCAGACAACCAGAGGGTAACATGGAGCACCGGACCCCAGAAAACACCTGGCTGATGGGACCTACCTGTTTGTCCTCAAAGGAGGGCAGCCCAAGAGGGGGCTTCTTCACAGGACAGTTGTCATCAGCAGTTGGGTGACCCCTCCTGAAGTCTCCACAGGCAATGACCAGTGGGAACTCGGGGTTCAACAGACAACTGAGATCAGTCTTTAATATCTAAAAGGCCTTAAAATTTTGAGCTTGCAAGGGGAACCACCATCTGTCTCTGAAAGCTGAAAACAGTGAAAAAAGTTCTTCTCTACCAAAGTGTTCCCAGGGACATGATGTTTTTAAGGAGCTTGTTTGCCTTCCAGTCCTTGCCCCCAGGGCAGCTACTGAATTTGCTGTCTGAGGCAACCGCTAAGGCTTCCCTTGAGGACATCAATTCCCCATCACCTTCCCACAGTGCTGATGGATCTGCTTCTTTGGAGACTTTCCTGGGAGCAGCCCCAAGATGAGGAAACCAATCCAACCTGCAATGTCTGGAGATGCCCCCCATCACCCATCCCAGGCCAGACACAGGTCCACAGCCTGGCTGAAACCCCTTCCAGGAGACGTGGGCGCTGTCCCCCCTCTCTAGCTGGAACTTGCAGGGCTGCTCTCAGCAGGCAGCTGGGATGTGGCCTCCCTTTCTTTTCGGAAGAAGTGTGTTTGCCCGTGTGGATGCCAGCACGGCCGTGCCAGTTGGCAGGAAGATGGGAGGATGGATGGCAGCCTGCTGTGGTCGCTGGTCCAGGCATAGCCTCGGGAAGCACTGGCTGGGAGCTAAGGAGCAGCACCATGAGCCTTGCTCACCAACCACCTTTTTATTGCAGAGAGCTTTGAATGATGGGCAGAAATTGTTCAGTGAAGAGAGAGTGAAGAAGGCACTCGGATATCACTGAGACGGCCACTTTCAAGAGAAGAGTAATTTGTCTAATACACAATCTGTCACCCTCCATTCGTGCTGGAAAAGTGAGGAGCTGCTGGAAGCTAACCACACATATGGTGACATTGCTCCATCATTAGCTTGGGTAGGAGACAAACCTCCCCGCATGGCTTTGGCATGCAGCACTGCAAACACTTATCTCTTGGGCTCGTGTTAAAGACTGGCCAAGATGGACCCTTCTTTCCACCTGCTTTCCCTCACAGGCTGTGTTGTCACCACACAGCCTCCATCAGGAAATAAATGTTTCTCCTAACTCCAAGCAACTTGTCCCTGGAAAAGTTAACTGGTTGCACTGGGGAGCTCTGTGCCATATATTCAATGAAGCAAAACACAATATATGTACGTACACATAAACCAGCAATTTTGGCTCCCGGTGTAACTCCTCCCTGCATCAAAACACACCTCTGGAAGTGGCATCTTCTGAGATATTTTAGAGTGTGCAGAAATTGCCTGCTGGGTGGGTGTGGATATTACCTCTGGTTCTTCCTTCACTGCAGTGTTTTCCTAATAACTGTCTCCAAAAGGAGCTCTTCTCACTTACTGGGATTTCCTCAGGCCTCGTTTTGAAGGACCAAGGAGGGCAAGGAGTATTTATTGCACTAATAATAATAATTAAATAACTACTAATTCAATTACCATGTCTAATAATGGTGATAACTGCCTGCAAATTGTTCTTTCAGGGCTCTCCCTACAGCAACAGAAATTTTATGGTGGCTCTTCCAAAGATGCCTGAGGAATACTGCATAAATATTAATGGAAAGTGGGGGGGTGGTCTAGGTCTTCCTGACAGCACTGAAATACTCAACCCCACTGGACAGAGGCTCACACACAGCAGTTTTGAGGTGGTGTAGCTCTAACATCGGCAGAGTTATTTCAGATTTACACCCCGGCAGCCGGGAGCAGAGTCAGGCTCTGATCATTTAGCAGAGCCCATAAAACAGCAACACATCCACCTGACTTCCCGTGAGCCTTGACACCTCCACGTCAATATTTATTTCCAGCCCTTCTCACTTTCCCCTGGCATTCAGACGTACGGCCAGCCTTCGCTAAACATTTTATTTATATTGCGTGTGGCTGAAACAAGTTTGTGTTGGGTGAGGGATGGTTTGAACACACGCCGTCTACAAGGGCCCTCTGTGCAGTGGGCACTGGCGCCGCTCCCCTCTGGCAGCTGCAGTCCCAGGTGTGCACAAACACCCTCACACAGCGCTCTGGTCATGTTCATCTGCCAAACACAGCAGCAAAGCTTCAAAAAGGCTGTGGGATGCAGACCCTAAAGAGAAACCCCCCAAAAGGAGATGTTTCAGGAGGGCTAGCTGGCTCCCGTGTCCTTTTGCAACCGGCAGGTTTTGCTTCTGACTTGGACTACAGGAAGGTGCAAGGGTAGGAAACTCCTTTGGAAGCAAAATAAACTTCAGGACAAAATGAATGATGTTTTCTTGGAATAAAGGACTGGGCACAATGAAGTAAAATAACATAATCTTTCCATGCCCCCAGCCTTCCCCCAGCCTTGCTCCTTTCCCAAACCCCAGGACAGCAGGCTGCCTTGCTGTCTGCCTAGGAAAACCAGCTCTCAGGTCGTTATTCTGATGCACAAACAGGCTGCCAGTTCCATGGAGGTGGCTCAGCTGCCTGGATTGTGGATGAAATTTTATTCCAATAACACTGAGGCGGGTTTCTCTTTATGCTAATCCCCCGTGCTTCAGGGTGTCACGGTGCAGGGGAAGCACAAAATCATGCTTTATGAGTGTGATCTGTCTGCAGACTCAGTATCACTTCCCTCCCAATCTTACCTGCCACAGTCAGCCAGAGATCATAAATACACCCCTAATGCCACGATTAGCATACGCTCTTGAAAGAAAATTGTGCTTGTAGCAAGAGTCCCTGAGGGCCAATATCAACAGAGAGACATTACAGAGAGAAACTGGAGATCAGGGCTGAGCTTTCAAGTCCGTGCTCCCTTGCTAGGCAATGCTCTCTGCAGAGATTATTCCTGCTTTTATCAGGAGCAGACATTGCAAAAGGACTGCACGTGGTGACTCTGCTTTGACTTATGGTTAGACCATCTTTTTGGTGGGGCAATAATCAATGCCAGGCTTTCAGCTCCATGCTTCACTAAATCTGGCTGAATAATTATAAAACCCCAAAACCAACCACCCTATTATTTAGCCTAATTTTCTCGCTCTTTGCCATTGGTTTTATAAGCTGCTCCTGGCAAAGGGAGCCAACTCTCTTGCCAGCTCTGACGAGATAGATTGACAGGGTCCCTGCACAAAGAAAGAGGGAGAGATGAAGGAGAGGAGAAAGCAAAGGAACGAGAGGAACAAGACCTGGTCTTTGATTTGGGTGTTTGTCATCTCAAAGCGAGGTTCCATCTTACACACCTGTTTTTTTCTAGGAGTAGAGTTAGGCACCTGCTTAGGAGTTTGCAGCTGGGGTACAGTGCACTGCAAATCCTCCCCAGCAGCCTTGGGGGAGTTTGGGTTTGTCTCCTGCCTGCTCTAACAGGCCTTTGATCTTCCAGAGACTTCTAATGGGATCCAATTGCAACCGTAATCATAAATAAGTGAAAAATATAAAATAGGTAACAAAAGCCGCATAAATGTGTTGCCACTTGAAGGTTTCAAATTCCTCCCTTGCTCAGCATGGTGCACTGAAGTAAATGGAAACAGCAGACCTGCTGAGGAGGAATAGTGACATTTTGTGGTGCCTGATTTGTGATGCAATGGGGATGCTGGGGGGCGGTGGGGACAAATTTTCACTTTATATTCTGCTCAAATGAGACAAAGATTACAGTTAGGAGTCAAGTACTATCAAATTATTTATTGAATTCTGTTGGGGTGGAGAGGGTATTTGCTCTTTTTTCCAGAAAAAAATATTGATTTTAAGGACGGCTTTGATATCAATTAGGCTCAACATGAGAGACAGGCAGTCACTTTGTATAGGGAATTTAATTAAAAGCTCTGTACTTAGTCAGAAGAGTGTTCTAAGGATAAAATTGTTTTCCCCCTTTGGGTCAATTTTCTGTTATGTTTGTATAATGCAATTAAAGAAGGACCCATGCCAAGCAATACTCATGCCTGGTATAAAACTGTCCATACATAATGACTGACTTCTTGGACTTCCAGTCCACAATAGATTAATGAGTGTTAGCTGCATTTAGATGTGGTTATCTCTTGTTTTATTGCTACAAGAACACATTCTTACAGGTGCACACCTCTTATAAGGCCCTCCAAGGACTGCTTAGGCACAAGCAAGGAAATTATGAGAGGAGTGAAATTCT
The DNA here is from genome assembly GCA_026261815.1 of Monarcha castaneiventris obscurior. Lineage (NCBI taxonomy): Eukaryota > Metazoa > Chordata > Aves > Passeriformes > Monarchidae > Monarcha > Monarcha castaneiventris. Next base: position 2,945,276 of record JAMPIT010000230.1, read on the forward strand.
ACTAAGCTCTTTTCTTTTGAAAAATTAGAAGTAAAACTGACTTGATCTGAAACAGTTGAAGTTCATAAATAGTTATTAATGAGGGGTTCACCTCAGAGCTTGTAAGACTAGTATTTAATATAAAGGGCATATAAATGGGCAGATTTTTGGACAAAGATCTATAAGGGGCATAAATCTAATAACTGTTTTTTGTCCTGGAGCTGAATCACTAACACTGGGTGCATGAAGGTCTTGCACAGAGCTGGTTTTCAGCCCAAGACTTCCCATCACTGGCAAAAGGCTGAACCAGAGTTGCCTCAGAGGATCCTGAGGGCTGCAAGTGCTGCAGTCCTGTAACTTCTCTGCAGACTCCTCTTGGCTCTCTGGGTGTGAACAAGTGGATTGTTCCCATGGCTTACATACATGGAAGTTTGGGGCTGTGGGTATAGAATCACAGAATGGTTTGGGTTCGAGGGGACCTTAAAGATCATCTTGTTCCAATACCCCTGCCATGGGCAGGGACCATTTCCACTCTCCCAGTTGCTCCAAGCCCTGTCCAACCTGGCCTTGAATTCCCAGGGATGGCACATCTTGTCTGGGAAACCTGTTCCATTGCCTCACCACCCGCACAGGGAAGAGTTTCTTCCTAATATCTAACATAAACCTACCCCCTTTAGTTTAAAGCCATTCCCCCTTGCCCATCCCTCCATGCCCTTGTCCAAAGTCCCTCTCCAGCTCTCTTGTACCCCCTTTAGGCACTGGAAGGGGTTCAAAGATCTCCCCAGAGCTTTCTCTTCTCCAGGATGAACAATTCCAATTTTCTCAGCCTATCTCTATAGGAGAGGTGACTATCCAACCCTCTGATAATCTTTGTGGACTCCTCTGGATTAGTTCCAACAGGTCCACATCTTTCTTGTCTTGAGGGCCCCAGAGCTGGACACAGCACTGCAGGTGGGGTCTCACTAGAGTGGAGCAGAGGAGGAGAATCACCTCCCTTGACCTGCTGGCCACCCTTCTTTTGAGGATACAGTTGGATTTCTGGGCTGCAAGCACACATTGCCTTGATTCCGAATTTATATGATTTTATAGATGTATGTGTGTGTATATATATATACATGTAAGGATTCTGATTCCACATCTATATATATGATTCTGAATACATTTTGAATACAGCTAGTTTCCATTTTGTATATGATATTCTTTTCCTAAAAACTACTTCCATCTCCTCTATTTTAACTCCTAATTGGAGAGGTAACAATAAGACTTAGGCCTGGACAGGTGGGAAAGTGTGTCTGAAGCCCTTCTGATTTTCTGGGGAAGTCACAGCCAATCACCTTTTGTTTGTTGGAGGATACACAGCAACTCCAGGCTATTTCTGATGCAGGATAAGGCAGGATACCCAGGAAAACTCAGCCCTTCTCTGAGTCTGCTCCCAGTGAAGCTGGCGGGAGACCCTTCATCTCAGCAGAGTCAGAGCAACAGTGCAGGATAACTGAGAATCCCAGCTGCAACTTTGGAGGAAAAGTGCAAAGACAAACACACAGAGGAAAGAAGCCAAAAGAAACTGGCATTGTGGAGGATGATTCCTGCCTTATACACTGCAGTGGTGGGTACTAGGGAAAATAAACACACAAGACAGTTATGTAAACAGAGGGGAGAATCACAGACAGACACAGGAGTACACAGGGCTGATGCCAAACCCACCGAAGTCAACGAGAACCCAAAAATGGATGTACCAGATAACTTCAGAACAGGTTTAGGTAACGGAAGGGATAAGGGAAAAGACCCTGCTTGAAGCCAGTCTGCCAACAGAGAGCTGCTCAGACCACTCAAGCAGACACTGAGCCTCTCAGAACAATGCACAAACGCCTCTTTTATCCGCTCGTGCTCTGCCGTAGCACGTGCAGTCTTCACATGTCCTCCTGGAGAGGCAGAAAGCCCACACGAGCCTCCTGCAGCACTGAAACCCTCCCCACATGGCTTGCAGCATCCTCTGCAGATCCTCCGTGCTGGAGAGGGTTTTGCTCAGATGGAGTTTATTACGCATGATAAAGCTGGTGCATATTTGCTCTGATGCAATTATCGTTTTACAGCAAGAGGCTGCAAATCACTCAGAAGCCTGGCTTCCCAGTGGTGCCTGGGATTTTGGGGACAGGTAGGCAACAAAACACCTTGGGGGATATTCATATCTCTTGCCTTGCCCTCCATCTCTGTCAGGAATTTTCAGCCTGTGCTGCACCAGCCCCATTCACTCGCTGCTACAGCAGCAACAAGTTTCAGGACCCTTTGCACCCATCAAGGAACGTATGGAGGCTGTGACCCCACACGAGGCCCCATGTTCCAAGTGATTTCTCACTTGAATGCCATATGGATATGCCAGCACATGCAGCCTTTTTTTTTTCTCTTCCCCTCCAATTTCCATCTGCTAAGAAGGAGCCGGAGTGTAGGGCTTTGCAAGCAGTTGATGAAAATGTTAAAAAACTGAAAAAAACCCACAGTGTTGTTCAGGGGACGTAAAAATACTGTTGTTTGCTGGATCTGATTTTTCTGTTGTACACAAGGAAAATGTCTTTCCTTCTCTCATTGTACCCTTTTCTGCAAATCCTTCAGTCTAGCAGAAGCAGTTGCCTCAGGGACACTCCCAGACACACACGATTCCTTTGATTTTAGTGGGGCCCTTCCAAACTTGGCCCTTTTGAGAGCTGAAATGTGGCTTCCACTGATTTCCCAAGAACCAAGATCTGGCCTGTTGTTCTAGCTGCACAGGATAACACCAACCTCTCAATTATTAATATTCTGATATTTCTTTTGGGTTCTATAATCATTATTTGCACCCACTTGAGTGCATTTCACAAAAAATGTGGACACCTTGACATTAGCAAGCACTTGTCATGCTTTCCCATCATAACATGGATCCTGAAGCAAGCTTAGGCCATGGATTGATGACACACCACTTCTGGCTTTGGGATCGAAGTCCTGGATCTAAAGGACCATGTGGCATAGAGAATTGGTTTTGTAGGGGCTTACTGGTTGTTCAGAACTCTTCAGAGATTCACCCCATATCAGGAATTGCTCTGCCAGACCAAATAGTTAGTGTTCCCACAATCATCTTGTCCCGTTCCTGCAAGTTCATGGAAGGTATGTGGCTGCCCAGACTCAGGTCTGTAGAGGTGTCTGATCTGGCCTTGCAAAGACCTGACACTAGAAATCATGGAAGGGTGATTTTAAATTTGTAGCAGCAGACACAAGACACCCTTCCAGCATATTAAGTTTCAAATATTTTGTAAAAGGAGAGGTGTGGGAGCAGGGGCAGCACCTGAAGGCATTTGCAGCTGTGTGCACTTAACCAACCTCAGAAATGAAGGAAAGATGAGCAGATTTCTAATGACAGGCAATATGTTGGGTGATAAAAGTGTGAGATGATCCACTGCCACCCAGACTGCACTAAGGAAAGATGCCCATTACTCCCCAGAAAGAAGAACTCATTTACCTAACCATCATATGCAGGTAAGACAGCAAAGGAGGTTGCACAAGACAAACCAGACAGGCACAGAAGCCCTCCCTCATGGAATAAAGTCCAGCAATACAAATGGAGCATTGTGCTTGCAGTGCATTGTAGCTGTGCCCTCTAATCAGAGATCTGGTTAAAGGGAAAACATCTCACTACCAGCAGTCTTGGGAGCTGGGAATTTCCCATGATAGCCATTGAGTGTTGTGGGCTCATACTAACTGGGAAATTACCACTGTGGGAAGCAGCACCAACAGCCTCATCAGCCACTGGGACCTGCCCTACCCTTCCCACTCTTCATTGCTGAGCTCAGCTTTAACCCAGACACAGAGAAATGCTCTCTTACACACCCAGTTCCCATCCCACTGATGGGAGAACACATCCTTTTTGCTATTTAATTCCTCCACGCACACAACTCACCCTCTCAGCATGGGGCATCCCACACTGTTGAGGTGAGCCATGGCCAGAGCCATGGTGAGCTGGACCAAGCAGACCAACAGGTCCCATGGTTTGAGGCCTCCACAGCACAAGGGCCTGAAGTTACAGTGTGCACCCAAAAGGCTGTGTGAAGCACGCTGACCATTGGCTGCTGTCCCCTCTTCCCTTTATGGCTCATATTTGGTTATCCCTCCAGAAAGTTCTCTGTTCCTCAGTTGGTAATTGGCTCATGTTACTCCTCTACCCCCCCACTCCTTCTCCCATTTGCCCTGGTCCCTTCTCCCCCCTTTTCTAAGATCCCCTAACTGTGTTTTATTGGTTAATGCATGTTCTCCCCGCCTATTACGTAGGGGTATAAAACCCCATGCCTGCCTGATTTTATCAGCTCTCCTCATGGCTTTTCCCTCGAATAAATCCTTCCCTACCCCATGAGGGAGTCACTCTGCTTTTTCCCCCTCCTTCACGCACCTGGCCATCAGTGGGCAAGGTGAACCCAAGCCTGCCACAATTGGCTTCCACCCCCTCACCTGGGGCAGGTGGAGCATTGCCCAGTGCTAGGACAGCGTGCTGCCAGAACAGCACCACGGCACCACACTGATGGATGGAGCTGCTGGCACACAGGAGCTCACAGTGCCCCGGCTGCACCTCTGCATCCATTTCCCCCAACACTCAGACCCTTTCTTCTCCCTGAACCTGTAGCAGCAAGAACAGAGTTACCCTCCTTGGAATAACTGGGGAACCAACACTGAAAAGAAAGCCTTGCCATGCTGTTTTAAAAAGCACATTTCTCCCATGCCAGCCTGTGTATTTTGCTCCCTCTTTCTGCTATCCAGTCAGGAATCCTGCAGAGACAATGATGGTCCCTGTGTCTTCGAGCAGTGCAGCTCCTGCTGGCAGCAGTGCTGCATCCAGCACCCAGCAGAGCATCCTTCCTGTGCCCTGTACCCACCACCCATGGAGGCTCAGCCCTCCCAGCTCTGCTGCCACCCCCCTCGGGGTCACACCAGCACCTCACCCTGACACGAAGCTCTGTGCTCCTCATATGGCTATGGAAATTCTTTGTCCTCCAAGCCTGCAAGGATCATGTTGGGAAACAACAGCAGGCCCTCTCCAAGCCCACGTAAGTCAATGGGAGTTCTCCCATTAAATTAGATCCCCAAGGCATATGCCTCAATGGCCAATAACCTTTAAAATGAATTACTTTCCTGTGCGGATTTCAGGAGGCCCAGCTAGTACAGTTATTTCAAAAGACACTGCTACAGGCATGATCTTAACATTTAATTACATAACATTTTAATAAGTGCTCGGGAGCATTTGAATATGTCTCCCACCCTTTCTGATTCTGCCAGGTTTGTTTCTCCTAAAAAAAAAATTGAGCAAACAGTGCAAACTAGGATCTAGTTGTTTCCAGCTACTAAGATCTCCTTAAATTTCCCCAATGAGTACAGACTCTCTGCAATAGACAGATCCTCATTCATTTTGGGAAGAAACTGGGACGGAGAGAGTGGGGGAGAAGAAAAGACAGAGAGGGAAAAAAAGAGAAGCTTATGTTTCAAAGATCACTACAGGCCAAATATTCTCAGGCACCCCGGCTTTTACAGAGAAATCCTTAACAGTATAAAAATGGAAACACTTCAAAGATAAAATAAATAATTTAATAATAGTCTGCTTCTCCAAAGGGTTTTGAACAAGTTTTAGATTTGCCAGTGAATGTTTCCCTTAGGCTGTAGGCCAGTGGAAAAAAAAGGCACAGTGTGCCTCTTCTTTCGTAAAATGTACTTTGTGTTATTTTATTTCCTGATAAGATTCAGAAACAATTCTTTCCCCTCTCACCCTGCCTCCACAGAAGAAAAGAAAAAACTTTTTTTTTTTTTTCTTTTTTTAAGAAGAGCCAAGGATTGTACAGATGCAAATGATCCCTTACACAAAACACACTCTACAATAATTGTTGAAATAGATCCAAACCCATCCAGATTGCATATTTTCCTTTCTGGTTTTTTCACTTACTATCACCCACTGAGAAGCACCTCAGATTCTTCAGCCAGATGTGTTTAAAGGGAAGCCATTTGAATACCCCAAGAGCCTTTTGTGTAATTAAGAGAGTATTTATAAGCAAGACTCTACAGTATTTATAGGCTTGTAAGGAAAATGCACAAGAGTAAACTGTGGTGTAACATACTTGATAGGTCAAAGAGGCTGCTATTCCAGTAAAAAAACATTTATTTGGCAATCACATGAACAGTAGGAAGGACTGAGCTGCATTAGTGTCCTCTTCAGACACTACACTGCTTGGCCTTTACATTCTACATTGTTTCATCTCAGTTTAAACACCATTTCTTGGAATTATTTACAAGGTAAAAAAGATGAGAGGCTGCCTTGGTTTTTTTTGTGGCTGGATGTTGTCTTTTTCTTGTCTTCACTGCTAAGACTTGCCTTTAGGAATCGCAGAATCCTGTATCAAAGTATGGAGCAAGGAGAGTTGCCCTTGGTACAGTAGGATCAGGTTAGGTTATACTTGAAACATCTGAATATACAGAAGTCCTTGGAACCTTGTGGTGTGCACCCAGGAGTGCTGAAGGACCTGGCCAAATGTCACTCTAAATTATTTTTGGAAGGTCATGGCAAATGGGAGTTGTTCCTGAGCACTGGAAGAAAGCAAATGTCACTAAGGTCTTCAATACAGCCCAGTCAGCCCTGCCTTGATCCTTGGCATGGTGATGGAGCAAATCTTCGTGGAAGCCTTTTCCAAACACATAAAGGACAAGTGGATAAGTACCTAATGTGGGGCGTAAAGAAGATGGAGCCGGATTCTTCTCAGCTCTGTCCAGGGAGCGGACAAGAAGCAATGGGCATACATTGAAATATGTACGATTCCATTTAAATGAAATAAAAACTTTTTTACAGTGAGGGTGGTCAAGCACTGAAACAGGCTCTCAGAGACTGTGGGGTATCATTTGGAGATACTAAAAACTCAGCTGGAATAGGTCCTGGGCAAGCTGCCCCAGTGCCCTGTGTTGGGTGGGGTACACTGTCCCCATCCTTGGCAGAGCACATCCCCACCACACTGAGTGCAGGGAGCTCTCTCACTAGAACTGGACCAGCTGCTTCTGTGGTTTTGGGCGTTACAGGCTGTGGTGCAGACTCCAACAATGATGATAATAAAACCAGCCCTTTCCAATGATTTCACCACCTCTTTATTTTATTCTGTGGTTTTCCCATGTTATCTGAGCACAGATGCCTGCGATTTCTTTTCCTGATCCATTACTCTCTCTGTATTAACCTCTTCCTACCCAGTAGCTTTCCTTTACCAAGGTGTGCTTAGATATGTGTGGGAAGTAAAAATTTTAAGCCACATTATTCTATCTATACCCACATTCAAGGGCAATAATGAGGTCCATACTTTGGCCAAAAGAGAGGTGACCAGAGGAGGAGAAGTGATGAATGGTGAACAAAAGGTCAGACATCTCCCTTCTACCCTAACCCTTTCTTCACTTTTCCAGCACTACATTCAGCATTATGCAGATTGCCTTTGAACAAGGTTTTTGCAAATGGGATGTTGACAACCACACACAGGATCTGACCTCTTTCTCATGGATGCTGGCACAGGGCAGGAGGATCTTCCTGCAGACATCCAGTCCCTCAGTGCTGAAGGTGTCAGAGCAGGAGACTCACAGACTTCATAATGGCAGATTTGGGAAGGAAGGGGTTGTGTTATGGCAGAAGGAAATTAGAAGGCTGGACTAAGAATTTGGGTAATGGCTTGACCCTCTTGAACTAGCACAAATCAAGGATTATTCTGTTGCCATCCAGTGAGTTATGTGGCTGTAAAGCTGGTACAAGTGGAGAAACAAGCTCTACATCTTCCTGACGCTGTGTCAGTAAAAAACATTTTGACTTATTTTGTCTGTGTCACCCTGATATTTACCACCATAACTGCTTCCTCTGACTTTTTTTATTACTGCTTCACTTTAAGCTGTTCTAGATAGATACACAATATTACCTTTAATGTGCAAGATCATCCCTCGGTCAACACATCATTCACTGGTGAGATGACATTCGGGCAAAATGGGGAATTTTCACTTCTCCCATTCCTGTCTCTTGCTTCCTACCAAGCATGGGATATACATGGAGATAACACACTAGACCTGATCCTTATCCTGGTTGCAACCTTGGCATTGATCTGGATTTACAGAGATGTAGCAGAACAGAACTGAGCTTGCTGTCTGTCTCTTTTTCATGCACACACATCACGACTTGGGATTTTGTTTTGACTTCAAAGCAAATGCGGGATGTAGATTAATATGCTCTACCTCAAAGGAAGTTGTCACCAGGCACACAAAGTGCTTCTTCTTTTATAACTCATCATTTATCAAAGAAAATCAAATCAATTTGTTGGTAAAAGAAACATGTTTTTCATGAATTTAGACCACGAGGAAGGTTTCGATGACAAAGCAAGAGAAGGCTGAATTAATCAGACTTGGCATCTAACGCTTAGTGAGGAAGAGCACAAAGCTCAGCTGGAACATTTATTCTTCTGGGACCTCAGTCCCCAGATGGCAGCTTTGTCCCATGGTGTCACTTGCCCTCTCCTCCCATCTCCCTGCTGCTCTTTGCCCTCTGAAGATCAATAACTGCATGGGGTGGATGTAAAACTCGAGTACATCCTGGTGCAAATGACTGCTCGGGGTACAGGTCACTGGAGATGGAGCCAGGAGCTGATGTATACAGAGCAGCCAATGCCCCTGTGCTTCCAGGGTAGTGTCCCTTGCCACAGGCACAAAAATGAAGGCCAATTTCATAACACACCCAGAAGCTGTCCCTCAAAGCTGGGCAGAGTTTTTCTCTCACTTCCCAGTGTTTCAGATTCAGGGTTTCCATCAGTGACCTCTCTATTTAGTTCAGAATCAAGGAACTTTCCGCAAACACAAAACAAACAAAAAAGCTGGAAGAAGAATAGGACAGATGACGCCATCAAATGAAAGGAAGAGCAGAGCAGCATCCTACAGCTTAAATAGAAAGGTGATAGCTAAAATAGTCACGTCTAGTACACATCCAATCCCAGGGCTGGATCCCAAGGGACATTGTGTGCAGACACACAATACAAAGATTGTTATGAACAAGGATTACTTCACCACCTCCTGCAGCCACTTCAGAAGAGAGTTAAAGGTAAGACTTGAAAAGTGCCTGGAAAAATTGTAGCACGTCTGAGGGCAAAAAGTGTTATATTTATAAACCAACAGAACTGAAAGCACTGGGGCTGGAAGAAAGATACCGAGTCCCAGTCCCAGGGCAGGTTCAGGTAGAGCTTAACTATTCCTGATGTTTTTTAACCTGCTTTTTTAAACCTCTAAACTCTCCAGCAATGAAATTGCTACACCTTCCCCAGGACAGATTCAGGTAGAGCTTAACTATTCCTGATGTTTTTTAACCTGCTTTTTTAAACCTCTAAACTCTCCAGCAATGAAATTGCTACACCTTCCCCAGGACAGATCCAAACAGGGATTGCCAGGAGGCAGCAGGGAGCAGACCCACCTGTTTTGTTGCAGAAGAAGGGTTTAACTATGCACAAGAAAGCTGGGCTGGGCTATCTGTACTCAGGGTCCCAGACCATTTCATTTACTAGCACAGGTATAGCCCTCTTCTAATAAAGCCTTTTTATATTTGCAAGCAACGTTCCCACCTTTTTAGCAACACTTTTTTGCAGTTCCAATGGATCTTTCTCTGGCTTGGAGGACCAGAGCTGTACACTGTACAAAAGCTGTGGTCACACCTTTAGTTCTTTAGTTAGAAAGGTTTCATTTTTCTGTTGAGACCACACAATAAGTAGTTGGCAACACTGGGTAGTATTGCTGGAGTCTTGATAAGCTTAAATTTAACAAACGCACACATTCTTGCAATCTATAATTGAAAGAGTTTGGTTACAGCAATCTAAGAGAAGAAAGGATGATTTTCCCTGCTGGCATGGTTTTGTGTAATTGTATTATTACTTGCTCCTTTTTGAAACTAAGTCAAATGAAATGTGCCCTCTCATGATGCATTTTTAACATGCTGATATAATTCCTTAAGTACAATATTCATGGCACCAAAATGCTCTTCAGTATTAATTACTGTTACAGTGACACAGACTTTTTTTGTCAAATGCCTTTGCAGCTTGGCTGGTCAAGGCTCCTTTTCATCATTCATACTCTGCCTTCTCCACAGTAACTCCTACTAAGCTTGTGATGCAAACTGAACTTAGCAGATGGGCCAGGTTACATCATGGAAAAGCAGAAATACAAAACTCCTGAGCTCCAAAGCCTGCTCTGGAGACAGACACGATGTAAGATCCTTGTCAGGGTGAGCATAAACCACATCCTCTTAAATTTGTTCTTATTAATAAGAAGTAACAAGACCAGCTGTAATTTATATGTGCTGGTTGGTCATGATTTTCTTTGTACAAGCAGCCAACATATGCTTCCAGTCTAACATCACCTAGTTCAAAGAAGACAATAAAAAAGGACAAATGTCAAAGGACCATGAACATCAGCTCAGCAAGTGTGTCTTGTCTGCAGCACGTAGTGGCTGTGCCAAGGTTTCAATGACAGCCTCTTGCCACACAGGCAGCGATCTGGAGCTGCAGAGGAGTGGTGTGTGGAAGACAAGATGCTGTAATTTCGGCCAGAGCCTGGAGCAGTTTCCCTCCCCTTCCATGATGATAATCACTACTGTGCAGTTCTTAAACTTTAGGCAGTAGTAATAAGGCCAAGATCAGTTTTGTGCCAAGATCAGTTTTGTTTGTTTTTGAATGGGAGTCCAAGTCTCCTCACTATTTTCCTTCTGCAAGATCAAGCCTGCTGATTGTCTTTCACTTGTCTGGGCTTGGGACTCCAGCCATTCACTTTTTGGTTCCCCAGTGCAAGTTTCTAGTCTGTGATTATTTGTGGCAAGTCTTCCTTCAAAAATATCCACATTTACACATAGTAATAATGTTTGTATTCTTCTACCTCCTCTCTGGGCTTCATTTCAATGCTCAAGTGTTGCTTAAAGCAACAAACAACATGCAGATATGTTAAAAAATCTTGGGTGTTTTGTTCTCCTCCTTTCTCTGTGCTGGTGTTGATTTGCGTTGTGAAAATATTCGCCTCCTGATTTTGTCTTTCAACATGTTTAGCAGTGTCTTCCAAATTGCCCTGTGCAGAGGTGAAAGGCATAATCTCTGTCTTATTAAAGCTCAGATCTCTCAGACGGGTCTCTTTCCCTCAGCTGAACTAGTTGATGCTTTCAGAGGCAGGCAGCACCCTGGGGCATAGCAGCGAGGAGAGAGTGAAATTTCAGCATTGATGTATCTAAGAAGTAAGTAAACAAAGCAGTGCCCAAATAACATGTCAGAACTCCATTTTCTTGGGTTTGTCTTTGGCTGGACCACTGCAAAGCACTTCTAATTCTGCAGTATAAATGCCAGGCAGTTCAGGAATAGTTCCCAAGCATTTCCAATGATGCCAGGGCCATCATCGTGAACAGAGTTTTAGGGAAAAATCTGGGTGTTGCATATGCCCACCATGTCAGCCTCAGAGGTTCCACTGAACTAATCCTTCTGAATGTAGTCAGTCATGCCAAAATGCTTTCCAGACAGAGATGAAGAATCAGGAGAAAGATTTAAAATAAAAGCTGTAGCATGCTAATCTACTGCTCTTCAATATACACCCCTTTTTATATACATCCACTTTAAAATTTTTGTTCCTAAAATGCTTCTAAGTTACGAGAAGCTTCTGTCAGCTGCACAATCTGATTCTGTATAACAAATATTAAAAGAAAAAAGCAAACCAGAGTAAAAATATCAACTTTGTTTACAGCGATGACCCTTACACACCTCTTACACCCCGTGTTCCTTACACCCCTTTGTGCCATCCACCTTCTCCTCAAGAAGACAAAGTCAGGAAGCACATCTGTGACCCAGACTGTAAAAGTCAAAACCACCAAACAGCTTTTAAGCAGTGCACTCCTTTTTCCAATTTCGAATGCAAGAAGGTCATTTGCAGTCCTCAGGGTTCTGAGATTTATGAAGCAACAGCCACTACACTCATTGTACCTCCTGCTCTCAATGGGACTCATCGTTCAGAGCTGTTGAGCAGTTGGGAACAATTACAGAGGATAAACTGAATGAAATATGTGATGCTGTGAATGTGTCAAGATTTCAACCAGTGGAATTTACATACATGAATAAATATCGAATACTGTTTAGTAATGGCACTCCTGCATAGCCTCTGCTCTGAGCACCCTGCAATGTAAAAATAATCGCTACCTTTATTATCAGTTACCAGCCCTAACAGCAAGCAAGAAGCAGCTTCAAATCTATGCAAGACAAAGGGGGAATTAGGAGATGTATCTCCATTAGCTTGTGCAAAGAGGAAAAGCTCCCTCTTAGCCTCTTTTTTCAGCAGGGAGAGTAAGTGGACTGTAGTTTTCTCCTTGCCTAAATTTAGACTATGACGAACAGAAACACAAGCATGTTGCGGATTAAGATAAATTCCCCCGAGATGTTGTTGTAGAAGTATTAGGACCAAAAAAAAAGGATTCTAAAAGTCAACTGAGCAAAGCTGTTATTCACAGAAGAGGAGCGATCTCCAGACACAGAGTGATTTCACAATCCTGGCTGGGGCCTCAGTGTTCAGGGAGGCTCATTTCCACCATGACTCAAGCCCCAAATAACTCTTTTGCTCAGCCAAGCACTTCCTCGGCTTGCTGAACCTGGCTAAGTGTCCATCGGGTACGAACGCAACATCTGAACCGGAATCACCCAGACACGTGCCAGGAAAGGCTCCCAAACTTTCCTTTCCCCAAAAAGCATGTGGTTTGTAAGACGGAAAGCCTCATGGGGTCTCAAAAGCTCATAGCTTTTAAAAGGGCAGAATTTTGCCTACAGCTCCTTATCTAAACTGAAGTGGCAGTGGGTTGCTTTTCATTTCAGGCTCGGTCACGGACACAAATTTCCCTGATTCCTTCTATCACAAAGAGGGAAGGAGATGTATAACACAATATGAATGTGCTCAGTGTCCCAGGCCAGAGTGCTTCCCAGCATTGTAAGTTTAGCAATAAGGGAAATAAGAGTAATATGTAGAAGAAAAGGACAAAAATGAGTCAGATTTTATGACAAAGATCACATGATCCCCATTCAGGGCAGTGTTGTTGTCCAGGGTAAGCTGGAGAACATTCCTGATATAAAAGCAGCCAGTCAGTAGTGGCCAAGAAATGACTTAAGTAAAATGTCCAGTGGGCTGAAAATGGCTTGAAAACGGTTTCTAAAAGAGATGTGGCCTTTTAAAAGGCAGAGAAATGCATTTGCTGTTTCTGAGTTCTTGGACAGCTCTTGACCATTTTGGAGGCAACTTTAGCCCAAGTGTAAGGTTAAACACTTGTGCACAAGCTGTCATAAATGCAGAGCTGTGGGTTTGGTCCAAGGCTCTGCCATGTGCCTTCTGCACAAAGAAGTCCTAATTCATTCATCCAACCGGGGATTTAGGGTGCTCTGGGGAAAACGATTCCGCACTTCTCCCATCCCACCCATCCCTGCTCCTTTACCTACTGCAGGTTCTTCAGTGCAAGGTTTGTTTCCTATGATGAGCCTTAGCTCTTGCAGGAGCTCTTTGCCCACGAGCCTTTCCCATTCCTGAGGACAGGAAGGTAAGATGGGTGGATGGAAACATTTGTTCTTTCCTGCTTTTCCTCCCTTTCACATCACGATGCCAGTCATAAGGCTCTGAAAGCCACATCATGTTCTCCTAATCATCTCTTGCTAACTCATTAATTCTTCAATTGCTATTGTTTAGTCCTGCTATTAAATGCAATTAATTGCAGGAGCTGATGAAGTGACACAGTTGGGTTCTCCTCCCCGTTGGTGTTTACAGACCTCTGAGGAGCACCCCAGCACCAGCCTCTGGGCTACACCAACCTCTGCCAAGGTGTTTCTGCCTTGGCAGCAGCTCTTGTGGAGACAATAAATTGAAGGATTGCAGGTTTTTCAGTCACAGATTGGAGTTTACAGCAAAACTCCCCCAAAAGCTGACATGATATCTCCTGGCCTGTGAACGGTAAGGTGAAAAACACCCACGTTGATGCTTTGTCCATCAGATGTGTCACCTGCAGGTTTAGACATGGAAGTATTGGTTTATCTCACCCCACCTTATATTTAAAGAGGATATCCTCACCAAACATCTGAACAACAATTTTCCTGTGAGCCATGTTACCTCTCTGGTTAAAAAAAAGTGTTTTCTGTCCTTTTTCTCCCCCAAATGAGGATGCAGGTTAAGGAAATTTCTCTTTCTGCTGGTAGCTATAATGTGTAGATACATATATTTTATAGATGCATATATGTATTTTGTTGTGAGACCTTCAGCTTCAGCACGATGGACATGACCTGATTTTTGTGCCAGAGTTGCACGATGGATCAGCAAGAGCTGATGAGGGTCTGGACAGTTTTGTAAAACCCCACTTTGACAAAACCAGGACCATCAGGAAAAGCACCTATTTGGTTCCTGGGCTGGGAATATGAACAAGTCCCAGGTAGTTATTCAAGTTTCTAAAGGACTTCCTAGCAACCTGTGGATCTGGGGATTTCTTTCCATTTTAATGAATGTTTGGTTGGGTAGAATCCAAAGGCAATTTACGGAGTGAAACTTCCTACTTGCTACAAGCTATTCGTATTTTCATGTTCTGTTTATATGTCAGCTGGATACTCAGAAGTATTGTTTAGGTTTTGAGGGAGAGGTGTGCTGTTTTAGAAGCAGAGGAGTGCTCTATGATTTCTGAAAATCACCTCTCTAAGGGGTTTTAATGTGCACACACAAATAATGGCATCCAACCCCACTGCAATCCCTGCATTTGTAAATCTTGGCCAAGTCTTTGCTTAGTAAATACTTTAATGCTGTTTTCTTTTCTTTTTTCTTTTTTTTTTTTTTTTCCTTCTGTATTCTGACACATGCAACCACCATCTATGTTAGACTATAGAGACAAAAGGTTATATGGGTCACACACTGGATCTTCCACCCCTCAGATTTTCTTTCATCCCAGTCTGGTCCAAAACAGGCTTGGAACACATTAGCATGATAGTGTCTCACCCTGCCTGGAGTCTATTCTGTCACAATTCTGGCAACAAGCAGAGTTGTCAATCTGGCACTTTATACCAGCTCGGGGTACACTTAAAAATGTATAAACAACAGCAAGATAGAGAAACTTCTTTCAGCATTTATTTACCAGATAGATAGGATGGGAGATGCCCTGCTCATTTCAGTGAACAATATGCATTTTATGACCTTCTCATGATGGTTTTATGCCTATTGTGATCAGTTTGCCTTTTTTATCAAATAAAGAAAAGCTAATGTAAAGAGCTAACATTCAAATAACATTTAAAACTGAGATAAAGTGACAAAGCTCTGCTGGGCTGACTTCGACTGACATTTTGTCCTTTGTTGGGAGTGGCAAAAGGATAGAAATGCAAGGGGGAAAAAAGGAAATAATTTCCAACCTTCCATTTAATTATGGGATACTCTGTCAATTAGTGTCACAATTCATCATTTTAAGGGTAGGCCCCTAAAGCTGCAACAACAGCTCCTCTCTGAGCATCACTTGCTGCTGTTGACAACCTCCACATGCTACGTGGTATCTGCATGGAAGATTTGGGTCCAGAGGTTCCCTGGGTGGAGGAAATGGTTTTTATTCATAGCACTCTGTTACTCTGCAGTTGTGTGGAGTGGAAGAAGCTAACCTCAGTTTGAAACTTCATTTTTATCCCTGGCTTCTTGGACAAGTGGCTATTCCCACCTTTAAATTGGGGATGAGGATCTCTGGCTAAGAAAGGGTGAAATAATGATGACACTAGAGACATTGATAACTCTGGGAAAAGCGATATTGATCCATGCGTTTTTCCCTCCTCCCCTGCTTTCATAATTGAACAGTTATGAAATAAAGTGTTCTTTCCCCCTTCTGTACTTGGAACATGGTGATTTATCAACATAGACAGTCTGAGGCCCAGCAGATAAAATGCAAAGCGTGAACTGAAGTAAATAACTGAAGTTCACAGCATGAACTAAATCACGTTTTATTACCTTTAATAATTCAATTGCTTCTTAGCATGAGAAGCAGAGACCAGGATGCATTCAGGAGCTCTAAACCTCCCTCTCCTTTGTGTGTCTTTAGTCTTTCTCCTCCTTCTCCTGGGGAGCCATCCTTGGCTGCATGGAAAAGCAGAGATCTAAATTCACTCTCCTCAGGAACCAGCTCTGGAATGTGGCAATTTCAGGATTCCTCACAGAGAAGCTCATTAGGGAATCTAAGTTGAAAATTTAATCTCTTCAGGCAGCTTCTGTAATGGAGGGAGCCAGGACTCCCCAGAGAGGCATTCAGATCTCACACACCCTGAATTTTTCCCCAGCAGGTGTATTTTTCTCTCTGACATTTATGGAGAGCACCTAAGGCACTTCAGCCATCCTACCAACAAGTTGACATGCTTTGCAAGATCAAAAATCATCTTTTCTCCTGCCATTCTCCCAGTAGCTTATGAACTAATATCAGCTGTGATTTCAATTTTGAATCTGGCTGACCCCAAAGATTCTCTTAGTGTTTCAATACATTCTTTCCTCTCCAGCAGACCATCTCTAATGTGTTCAATCCTCCTCAATAAATCAGTGTCTCCTGCATGGGTCAATTCAGACTGAAGCCTGCAGCTGCATGCAGGCTGGATGGCAGCAGAACTTCTCACCTGGCTCTTCCACAGTCCCTCCAGAGAAGAGAAACACATGGGAATTAAAAGCACACTGGATGAAAAACTGTGGGCTGTAGCTCATTAGCAGAGACCATGACTAAATGACTTGCTGCAGGAATTTAAGCACGGAGGAGTTTGCTCACTTTCTACTAATTCTCGCTCCTGAATCCTTCATTTTCATGTTCTACCACCCTCAAGTCAATTATTAAATCCACAGAACCACAGATAAATAGCCACAGGAAATGTTTAATAAACTGATTTTCAACTTTCAGCACCAGAAAGAATCACTGCATTAAACTCTATTTATGATCACTGAACACTTAAACACTTCTGCTCCAAAAGTTTCCATTTTTTATGTTTAGGAATTGGTTCAATTCTTATTCCTAGAAAAAACTGTATTGGGCAAACCCATTACTTAAAATGACTGGCTTTTGCACCAACAGGAAAAAAAGGAAGAAGGGGTCATAGCACAATATATTTGGGAAAATCCTCTGTCTTGCAAACCAACAACTGCAGACTTTAATTCAACTGCTCTCTCAAAAGGCTTTACAATTTCATACACAAGTGTATTGGCAGTGTCTACTGAATGAATATGAGGATGATTCTTTTAAAAGAGTTTCCTGGAAAATGCCACCTTTGGTTGATATTTTTCTTTTCCAGGAATTCTGAGAGTTTACACAAAAGATTCACTGGAGCTATACACACAGAGAAGTGAATGTGTTATTTTCAAACCACTCTGCTGCTACTTTCTCACCATTTTATGCTTTTTACTCAGCCATTCCGATCATCTTTTCATTATCAGACAAATCCTTAAGAATTTCCTCTGGCGACTTATCCGGTGCAACAAGAGAATGTTTTCCTTGAGCAAGGATGAATCAACATTAGGTAAAAGCTTCAGGATTTTACCGAGGCTTTAAAAGGCTGGAAAGTACCAAGCTAAAGCACATGTGTCTTTTCAGCCTCCTTCTCCTTTCACCTACCACGCTTAATGCAGTCACCCTCATTTCACATCCACTGTTCCAAGAAGAAAAACTTGTAGAGATGCCAAGTGTTTGTAAATCCAGCTGAAGTCATTAGACTGAAGGTTCTCAGCAATTCTGAAACTCGGGGTGTCTTCCTTCCTTTTGCTTCCCTGGTTGCTATAAAAGAGGTCTTCAGACTTGTAACATCTGCTGCCTTATGCACATCTGCCAGCACGCAGACTGGGACCTGGGCACTGCTGCCATCCTAAACCAGGTGTCCTTAAAGCCAGTGCAACCTTTTGGGATGTGCTCTCACCCATGAACCCTTTGTTTTCATGGGCTTGGACAGCTCATCAACAAAAGCCAGGTCAAAGTCTCCAGTGCCACCTGCCAAAAGAAGGTTTCCATGTAGGCTGTTCTGTGCCTGAGTCTCAGGGAGGAGCGAAGGAGCAGCCCTGGAGCTGCTGGAATTGCAACAAGGACGGGGAAGAGATGGGTCTCTCCATCCTCTCCTGCCCATTGAACTGCCAGCAACAGATGAATTCTTCCCTTGGAGGGTTTCTTTCCACTCACATCAGTGGCACTTTTTACCTTCACAAAATCGCTCATCTCCCTAGTCCTAATGTGTCTTTTCTTCCCCAGCTCACCTTCCTCTAAGGGGAAAATTATTGCAGTGATGAACAGATTTCCCAAGCAGAGGTATAGCTCAAAAGCAGCATACAGGCTGAAAAGTTGCATTATGCATTAGGCATTATGATATTTTAACAGGGCTCAGTATCACTTTGCTTCCAATCACCCAGAGATCCAGCTATTCTTCTGCACTGGGAGCACCAGTAAATATTTGATCTGTTCAATCTGCAGTCAGCCAGCCAAACAAGGACTGACTGTTCCACTAGTCTCCTTATTTTCTTATCCCATGCTCTTTGGAGGGATTCTTAAGTCAACAGACTCTCTCTCCCTCACTCCTTCTCTCCTCTCTCAGATAATGCATCTCAGCCCTGATTTCACTGTTAAACTCCATGGCACTGTGGAAAATGCCAGCCACAGATGTTGCCTCCACTTCATTATATTGCATGCACATAACGAATTCCTCACCAAAATTTTCCAGGGTTGCATTATAACTTATCCCATAATGTAGGAGAGGAGTTAAAGCAGGGGGATGGGAGCTCAAGAATGCTCAGACACATGAATATCCCTGTGCACAGACCCTCTGAGCTGTTCCTTAGCATGGAGAAGCGTTTATACCCTTAAGTTGGGGTAGGAGTGGTAGTAATTTCCCACAATACGAATTCCCCATGGTACAAATTTAGCAATTCATTCTCCTTTGAGTGGTCAAAAGAAGCTCAGCAACCGTAAGATTTTACAATTAAAGAGCTGGAATAAGGCTTGAGAGAGGTAGGCTGATTTCTCTTCTTCAAACTTGCATATTCTTGAAAAACACTTCACTTCCCCAGACAATGCTGGCTGATGTGACTCGTGATTTTGAATGTTCCTCTTGACATACACAGCTTTTCAGAGATTGCTAAGCACCTGGAAAGTTAAATCCCTGCCTGGCAGCTGCAGGCATCAACTAGGGTAAAAATGAAGAAGCTCAAAGCATCTGACCATTGGAGATGCCACACCAGCACCAGAGCAGCTCTGCCCAGCAAAGGATTAAATGTGCCATTGAATTAGGGCCTGCAAAGCATCCAGGCTCCATGTGTACCTGTAAATAAAATCACAGCTTCATGTCCTGGCCTGGCCTGCAGTGACCCACATGGCTGCACTGTCCCTGGGGTGTTTTTTGGCTCATGCTCTCTGTCCCTGTCCCTGTCAGGGGTTTGTGCACCTGGCCATGGGCAGGAAGCAATTTGGACACAGCCACTCTGAGACTGGAAGGAGAAAAGAGGGAAAAAGGGTTTAGCAATTCAGGTATAAAGTGTGTTACTGCTCCTGGCTTCAAGTGAGGGAACAGTCCCTTCTTGTTACCAGCTTCAGCCACAGCCACCATCCACGGGCTTCAGCGTGGGCTTCTGGATCCCAGGGAGTCTCAGTGGGCATCCAGAGGTGATGGATCAGGACGTTCTCTTCAGAATGTTCAAGCATGGCCAAGCAAGAGGTGGTGTGGTCAGAATGGCCAAGAAAGAGGTGTTGAGGTCAGAAAATACATCTGGGCCCAGGTCAAGGATTTTAGGTCCTTACCTTCCTCAGAATGTCATGTTTCTGTTGCCTTTCTGTTCTCTCTCTATGAAGGAGTAAGCCCCAGATAAATAAATAAATAAATAAATGAACGAACCCTCTGTTTGATACTTTCCATCAGGAGACAAAAAGTTAAAAAGCTGGGAGATGTTATACGTACAGACAGCTGGTACATTCTTTTGCTGTCAGCTCTCTCCAGCAATCAATATTATGAAATGTTATGATTATTATCAAATATCATTATGTTAATTTTGAAGCTGTTATGAGTCCCATCTACTGTCGTCATTACAATTTGAATAAATGATCTGAGTTTTAAAAAAATAACAAAAAAAAAAAAAGAAAAAGAAAAAAGAAGTTTAAGACAAAACTCCCTGCCTAGCTGTTAACTAGCAAGGAAGATTTAGGTAGGCAGACGGATCCGCTCCTTGTGGTGTTCAGCTTGATAAATCGTGGCTTTCCTCCAAATAGAAGCAGAGTTCAGTATTTCACACCATGACAGGTTCTCTCTGTACTTTGTGGATAAGGTTGCTTGGATCAGAACCAAACTTGCTATTCATGGAAGGTGGTAGAGTTTCCACAGAGGCATGTCTTTATTGTGTGATGGGGCTGCTTGCTGCAGGCAAGCTGAGCCCCCAGCCCCGTAGTGCCAGGCACTGCATAAACACAGGGAAGAGGCAAGGCAGCTATGGAAAAAAGCTGTATGGAGGAGCTGGAGAAAGCCTGTAGCTGGGGTCTTGCTGGCCAGTCCTGTGCTCCGTACCCAGCAGAGCGGATGTTTCATCAAAAAGCTTCTCAGACCTGTAGCAGGCAAACACATTCACTGCAAGGGTGGTAAGAACATTCCGAGTTATCTTAATGGCTACAGTTTTTGAGATGAGGAATATCTGACCATGAGAACTTGCAGAGAGAAATTTTAGGACACCATCGAAAGCAAAGGCTGCTGTCCCAAAGCTGCATTTCTTCACCTCTAGGGATTTGAATCTTTGTGGTATTGTTTCTGCCGCTCTCCAACTCACCTGGATTTCATTTCACACTTGAAGCTCAGCTGTGTTTTGTCAGGATGGTGGTGGAGCCCAGGGGCTGCTGATGCTGATTTATGGCTCCGAGGTGCAGAAGCCAGGTGCAGACTTGCCAGGGGCTTCAGGTCTGCTTTCCCCCAAGTCCAGGGCTCCCTGCAGCCCGCTCTCCCCGGCCATGCGAGGCAGGAATGCCAGCTCAGCCTCCCGGGGATCTGTGCTGCATCCACCTCTCATAAGCTGGATGAATCTCACAGTTTCCTGGTATTTGCATGCCAATGCAGAAAAAACACAGAGAGTAAGGCTGAGATTTGCTGCTGAGAGTTTGGGATTTGCAAGAATGCCAGATTCAGAGACACTCCAAAGGGCAAACAGAGGGTGAAGGCACAAAGGTTAAACAAGCAAAAATAAAAGCGTTTGCACCAAACCCTATGAGCAAAAACCACCCCACTAACTTCAGCTCTGAGGTGCAAGCATGAGGCTTGCTTCCCAGTATTAAAAAATATACACTCTGCTATTTCAGACAGAGAACTAAATAAAGCCACTCCTGTTCTTCTCATCTCACATGCTAACAAAATTAATGGCAGCGGTTTTTTTGAGCCAATCACTCATTAGCCTCTTTTCCCTGCTCCCTAAACCTCCACAAACACAAGCCAAAATCCTCCCTGAGAGATCTCAACTGCAGTCAGGTTTTGCTTCTCTCCGGGCCTGTGTGAGATTATAATGCTTCTCAAGGTGTTCCCTTCCTCATAATGAAGCTCCATCTGTTCTACAGATGGTAAAGATCACAAGAACCAGCACTAAATATCCCTCCCCCACCGAAGAGTTTTTACCTTATGGTAATGTTGCTCTTTGTTTTCCCTGCCTTTCCCAGGAGCACGGGGACACCTCTATTGCCCCAGCCAGGCTCTGTGCTGGTGGCTGCCTCTGCACGAGGAGGGCTTCATAGATTTTGTCCAGGGGAAAGGAAACCTTTTTCACTGAATTTTCAGGAAACTGCACAGTGGCCACCCTTGAATACTTTTTATCTCATCTCCTCTCGACTGCTGCTTGCACCAGCCCCAGCTTTACCCCCAGCAGACACCTTCTTTTCAAGGGCAAACTAGAATATGTCACAGTAAGGACCTGGCAGGTGAGACACAAAGGGAATTCAGGAGGTCAGATCCTCCAGTGTGGGAAAGAAATTTATAGGTGTTGACTGCTAGTCTCTGCCCTACATATTTCTGACTGCCTCTGGCTCAGGAAAAGAAGGTGTTTTTTTTTTTTTTTGATATCTGAATGAACATTTGAGCCTGTAGAGGCCAGTGAGGCAGAGATCCTGGGTGTGCTGCAGTCTCCAAATTTTGGCCTCTGGTGTAACCTTGCTAAGCACCCAGACACTGAAGCAGAGAAAATGGAGTCATCCTTG